>CM062817.1:2016809227-2018071948 GCA_031772625.1 Pinus tabuliformis | reverse complement strand
TTTCCCACCAATCCTTAACGTGTGGGGTGACTTTAAGAAGTGAAAAAGTAATATTTTCCCAATTGAAAATCATGAACTAAAAATATCCTTCGAATAGATTTAACCATTTATATATGGCATCTACATCTATCAGGCCTTCGAATATGGGAATATCGAAGTTAACTTGTACCTTAAAAGGAGTGGTGCCTTGAAAGTGGCTGTTGGATGAAGATGCATCACCCGTGGGTAGTCGTCGAAGGATCCAAGAAAATTTATCCATCATTGCAACCCTTTGTCGCTCAAGGCCTTCCTCGAGCAACATTTTGAAAGGATATCCTTCCCTCTTGTCTTTCTTTTCCTCTGCAGCAGGAGGTCATTGGGTTTTGTGAGGCTGATCTTCAAAGGTTCAACCAGGTCAAGCCCTAACTCCTTATACCCTGACCTCATTGGGGACATGCAAAGGAAAACATAGAAAGAAAAAATTTCTCTGATACCACTAATTGGAAGTTAAACATGAATGTAACAACTTACATATATAATCCTAAACACTAACATGTAGCAGAAAAACACTTCATTTCATTAATAGAAAAGTACTCAATTATGCAAGTATAATACAAATAAAATAACTTGGGTGATGGCAACTTATTTCTAAGAAGAGATGTGGCCACTACATGCCTCTGAACTATGTTACAATGAGGCTCAAGGGCCAATTTATTATTGAAAAACATAAGAAAACCGTAAAAAACCAAAACGTTATCCCCAGGAGATGTAGCACCAAGCATTTGTGGGCCACATTGGGGTTAGTTGGGTAGCCAAGTTCCTGGGGTCGTAACTTGGTCATATTATCTCCGTTTGGCGCATATGACACCTTGTTGGAAAGGTCTCTCTGATTAGTACACGTTAGTTGTAGGCCCTTGCCAATGGCCATGGGTCTATCGCGGACCCCAGAAAAGCATCGTTTAGGGGGTCAAAACTGTTCAGGGTCTGAAAAACTGGTAAAAATAGTAAATGCTAAAATGAAAAAGGAAATAGATGAAACTGATTGAGGTTTCTAGGTGGAGTTGGTAGGTGGCCACGAATATCCACCTCGATCATGTGGCATACCAATTTATTGGTCCCTCTTTAGTTTGTGGTTGTTATGCCCATAATAATTGGAAGTATTACTACTACAACAACAACATATCATTATGTTCGAATTATGTCCCACATTAATAGTCTCATATATCTTTTTTTTGGTTATACAAAAGATTTTTAAAACATGGAGAGTTAAAATTTTATCTGGCATTTTGAACAGAGTTACTAGATCTGTGCTTCCTACATGAAGGTCCAACACTCGTAAATATAAAAATTTAATTTCTTGTGTTTCCACAAACTTGCTTGTAACCAAAAAATGGATCAGTAATGTGAGTATTAATGTGTAACATAATACCAACATGGCGACACATTGCTGATCTAATAAATTATTTAAAACATAGATAAGTTATTTTTTATTAAGTTAAAAACATGAGTTGCATGATTATATATTTTACAAAGATTCTGCCATTATGTGTTGAGCATTTTCTAAAAATCAAAGCCTATATTCACAATTTCAAGGTCTGTCATAAATCCTCACATACTTCTTTAAAGAGTACTAGCTCAATGGAAGAGCATTTGTCTTATAAGTAGGATATTTTTGGTTCGATTCCACTATGCCCTAACATGAATTAATCATGATATTGTAGTTTATTTTTAATTAAATACTCTTTATATTGATTTATTTCAATGGTAGGATATTTTTTTGGATTTATTATTTTAGAGACAATCATTATTTTATATTGTCTCTAAAGAAACAAAAGTGTTATTGTATTGTCTTCAAATATGATTTTTTATTGTCTCTAGAGATATAATAGTTGGGATTAAAGATATATTCTAGACAATATCTTTAATCGCAACTATTGTCTTTGGACAAACAAAATGAGAGTATTTTTATAGAGAATATCTTAAGACTAATTTGAGAAACTCTCTTAAAAACAATATTTAAGACAATACAGAATTTTTTTTTTCCAAATTAAAATAATTAACCCAAAAATTGTTTCAAATATTATATTAAAACCCTCTTCTATATTGTAGTTACTTCACATATCATATCATATCATATCATATCATATCATATCATATCATATTATCTTATCTTATCTATATATATATATATATATATATATATATATTTATATATATATATATATATATATATATATGTTTAAGTGTGCTCAATTAATTCATCAACAAATATACAAGATTTCTTAGAATATCAAGCGGAGGTTTCTCCCATTCTTACTTTCCAATTTTTAAGAATGTATTTAATGAAATCTAAATTTATAAATTTATAATTATTATAATTTAAATAATTAATAATAAAAAAAATTATTATTAATTATCATTGGTAAATGTTAATTAATTTATATTTATTATTGAAAAAAATTATATCAAATTCTAATTATATTGTTTATCCACCTTTTAAGGATAAAAATATAATAATATAGTATAGCATATATCCTTATTTTTTTAATGTATATTAATAAGAAATGGTGAAATTTCTTTATGTGGATTTGTTACAACTTTGTGTATTATTAGAAATGAATTAAAATGAATATATTATTTTATTATTGTAGTCATATAAATAAAATAATTGATAATTGTAGTTAGGTATGGATCATGATAAACATCAAAATACTTAATGATGCATTTCACATTACTAAAATTTAAAAAGAAAATCATAAAAATTAACTAAATTTTAAAAACAATCAATATATAATTTAAACATATATACATTAAAAAACATGGAATAAGATTATTAATTATGGAGATTTACCACTATTTTATCATAGATATTCTTAGTCTGTAAATAGGCTATGTAAAAATACAGTAGGCGAATAATATGAATTTTCAATACCAAGGCAAAGAAAACATAATTTCATATCACAGTTATTCACATGACATTATTTCTAATTTCATATGATTTTTTTTCTAATTAATCACTTAAAGTAAAAAGGCATAATTACTTTGGAGATAAATTTCAACTTTTGATTTGTGTAAACTAATAAAAATATTCTAGAATATTGTGTGTAGGTTAGATTCTTACCATGCACCTAATATTTATTGATAATTAAATTAAAATTATGGAAGCCCTATTCCAAAATAAATGACACATGTTATTTTAAATGTAAAGTGTTTTCAATTTTGTTTTTTTAATATTTTTTAATGTATTTTATTTGAAATGTTAATTTTTTTTATAATAACAAATTTAATTTATTTGTGTTTTGGAGTTTTGAAAAGTATAAATTAATTTTTACATTTAAAAACTCATTTTAAGCGGACAAAATTAAATTTAACTAAAAATTATCACATTAAATTTTAGTAAAAAAGATAAAAATATAAGATAGTTAAACTTCACATATATTAATATATGAATTAAAATATGTATTACATTAAATATATAATAAATAGAAATATTATTATAATAAATAGAAATATTATTATAGTAAGTAAAGATTATTAATCTTATACATTAATATGCCCTCATGGTGTAGAATAAGTTGTGAGAGGGTGTTTTGTTAAGGTACTCTGTGGTGAAAAGGTCACTAGTTCGAAATTCCATGGAAAAAAGACTAGCTATGCTAAGGGTTGTTGTGGCGATGTGATCCATGGATTACTGGGATGACTTAGATGCCTCATGTCAAGGCTACTCGAGCCACATGTACACTTAAAGCTCACATTACCTATCAAACAAAAAATAATCTTGTAATATAAACAAATATTAATCAATAAAAAAAATATTATAACATTTTAGAATTAATATTTTTATTCTTCCAACTCATCCCTTAATGTAAGTTAAAAAATTCAAGAGCGAGGCTTTCCATAATAAAAAATATGTTGTTCTTTTGAAAGGTTTACCTATTATTTAAATTAATATATATCTAAATCTTAATAATCATTTCATTAATGAGCATTTGTTTTGTCTTCAAAAAGATTACTAGATGCAAATATGATGTTGGTAAAATGATTTTGTAAATTTTAAAGTCAATAACATGCTTGATTTGATTTTGGAATCGTTATTTTTGTTCATTCTTTTCTTAATTTTTATTTTGTGTAAATATTGTATTGTCTTCTAAACTAGAATATACGTGGACATACTAGATATGCTAGGTGAATATTTCAGTAGGAAGAATGAACCATAGCCAAAAGTGCACTTTTAGTATAGTGGCATAGGAAATCATAATATTCAAAAGACGAAAGAGATGATACGTATACTGACAAATAGGCTAGATTGGCCATTAAGAGAAACTGTGAAACCATAGTGCAAAAGAAACTAGAGCATAGAAAAATACAAGCTGAGGGATCAAAGTCAATGGTAATATCCTGAATAGGGTGTTTTTTATTACTAGGGGTGCTTCTTGTTCGAGGAGGAATTCCAAAATGCTACTTAATGTGGTCCAAGTAATGGTCCATGTCCTTGATGTGATGATGCAGGTGCTCCATAGAGTGTAGGATATCTGCCCGATGATGGAAATGGTCCATCATGATTCTTCCAAGGAGAAATTTCAAGTGCCAATATAGATCAATGGTAGAGATGTATTAGTTGAATCGGCCTCACATGTGTCAAATATCCGACACCCAATCAACTAGTTCAACAAGACCCACTGCATTCAAAATCTATTGTTGCTGGGATGCTCCCTCGCATTCCATATGCTAGATATTCTTGGATAGGACTTGATCTGAGATATTGAAACTTGACGTCTAATTCCTCTAGTCAATGGTGGGCACATATGTATCCCGGAGAAGCTATCCCCTAGAAATAACTTGCCACTAAGCAAACATGTGTTCATTGGCAGGGCATGATGAATGGCCAAAATATCACATTGAAGAAATTTGTCAAGGAGATGAGTGGAAAAATGATAGACCCAAGGAGGAGTGCCACGTAAGGTAGAGAAGGGGCCCAATAATAAAGAGTTAGATGAAGCTAAAATTTAAAGGAGAAAAGATTTTGTCTTTCTTTTCCTTAGTAGCTAGGATTTTCATTGCACAAAGAAGATAAAAAGTTTGTTTATCATCTTAGATTGCATTTTAGGAATTACATCTACATCTCGCAGTGAACCTGAAAGGCAAACTTCATAAACAAGATCAACTTAAAATAAATTCAACGAACCTAACAACTCTTTGGAACTTAACACACAACATTTAGAAGTCTAGGCTAGAGACGTATTCCGGCATTGTAAAACCTGGTAACTGTTGTTCTCACTGATGGTTGGGTGATTCCTCCACTTTGAGACAATAAGTGCCAGTATGGACTTGTGCTCGAACGTACCGTCGAGTATATTTTGGGAGACCCCAATAGGCTTAATCCTTTATCCATAGGAAGCCGTGTCTACCGCCCTATCGATCGCAATGCACTGAACACAACATTCGGGAAGATTGACTGCCGTACTGTAAAAAGTATTCTGCAGTTTTGCGATTGGTTTGGTAATCCCTCTACCTAGATTTCCAAAGCAGTCCCTTTCGTTCCTTTTCAGACTCCTTAACAGAAAAGGTCCATCTGAGCACTTTGTCACTTCAGGCTCATTAAAAAGCGAAGGCGACTAGAGTCATCTTTTGTTTTTTCTCAAGTCTTAAAAATTGAAAAAACAAGTTGTGTCAAAGCGTCTAAAATTTATTTTAAATGGAATACTCATTACCCCTTTCCTACGTTGATCTTCGGTTGAGAAAATGGAGTCCACCAACCAAGGAATTCCCCTTGGAGGAAATCCCAGTCCCTTCTCCTCTTTGGGAGATGTTGGTGCACCCCATATGGCCACATTGTCGCTTCCAGGGCTGATAATTGGTTTGACTGTATGGCTCTTCTCAACGTCTGTCATTCAGAACACCACAATTCCTGAACAATCGAATCAGAAACTAGACAAGTCCAGAGTTACCCACCAACCTTCTACTTCCTCTAATTCTTCCTCTCCTCCTTCCTCTTCGCTTGATGGGGCTGGTAAAGCCAAAAGTCAAGTACCTAAGGAGAAGAAGGAAAAGAAGAAGAAGGAGCCAAAAGCGAATGGGGGAAAATGAGTGTTGTCTAGCGAAAATCCACACACTGCACCTACCAGGCCTAAATCGCCATGTGTCATTTGCAAAGGAGACCACTATCACAGAGATTGTCCTTGCATCCCTCGGATCTTAAGGGACTGGTCTCCTCGTTTACACAAACTGGTGTCGTCAACCTCTGATGGTCATGTTGAAAATACACCGTCAACTAGTGAAAGTGAAGCCCGAGGACAAAAAGGAAAATATAGATTTCCTTGTAAACTGTGCAAAGGCAATCATGCCGTCCACTGTTGTCCCTTCTTAGACGAAGCTAAAAGAGTTTTGGACGATCGTCCAGTTTCACCGTTATGACTTCCTCCTAGATATAAAAAAATCTTGCCGAGTCTGTCACTGGTTGAAAATCCAGCTGGCCCGCTCAGGTGGTCAGCTGAAGCATCTATCATTGAAGACAAACCATCTGAACCCATACCAGATGAAATTCAAAAGGTCGAGACGGCAGTTGACCCGGTCTTGCCTTCAGAGGTTCCATCTTCAGATGATACAGTCACCGAAGAGAACAAGGATGACACCGTCCAAATTCTTTTCATAAGCACGGACTCCAACGAACATGGGGGTAATTTACCCCTTCCTTTACCATAGGAAGGAAGTTCGTCAGAGTTGTACCCGGCCGTCTATTCGGTCCCACCTCCAAGCAACCTAGTTATCTCCTTCGATTGGAATCAACTAGGCAGACCCCGTTTACCAGCTAGTATACCATTCCGAATCATTGTTCAAAAATATAGAATGGTTATGGTCGGTACCATCATAGATGAAGGGGCTTCTGTGAGTATCCTTTCCTCAACTGATTGGAAAGTGCTTGGTTCGCCATCGCTTTTTCCTGAGATGAGAAATCTAACAGGCTTTGACAAAGGAACCAGTCGACCGTTAGGGATCCTTCCCAATGTACCCATAACATTGAGAGGGAAAACCGTTCACATGAATGTAATGGTAGTTCAAGGACCCCTCGATTATAATCTACTCCTTGGACGAGACTATATTTATTGCATGAGAGCCATTGTCTCATCACTCTTTAGAGTGATGTGTTTTCTGTACGAAGGAAGAGTGGTCAAGCTTGTAGAACAACTTTCATTTCCCGGATCGCGCATAGCAAATAATCATATACCATCCCTGAATTGTCTTTTCACGTAAGAAATGTCTCAATCCCTAGTCTGTCAACCCGATGAGTGCGAGTGACTCGAGGGACATGACTGAAACCCAGGGGGCATCCACCCTGGTCTGCTTCGGTAGGAGAACCTCGAGTATAGGGTAGGTTTCCATGAGAGTATATGACCTCCATACTCCCATCCGTGATTGGAAGAGGGAGTTGGATTGGAACAAGATCCTCTTGTCAAAGTTATGTGAGTTGGCGGGCATCGCCACTCACCTTTGTTTATCTTGGTAGACATCGCCGAAGAGGTGTTTTATTTACACCATAAATAGAACAATCTTTGGTAACCTGTAAGAGGTAGGCCTCTCTCGGTAAAACAAATGTTTTAACGGACTAGAGAAGGGGTAACCTTGAAACTCTGTTTTATACCTGGGGGCATGCAAGCCTTTTGGTGTGCAAGCGAAGAGCGACTATTTATTTTTTTAAATTTGTATGTCCTCTAACCCTTTAAACTCGTAGGATTGGTCGTTTCCTAACTTGCATAAAGAAAGGATGTGGAGCAAAATTCTAAAAATTGCCGTTTTTATGAGACATTCTTATCACACGACTGGATTAATCGAGCAGTTTTAGTGTGGACTTCATGCTCGTTAAAAAATAAACATAAGCAATGAGCACATGTTCCCCCAGAGTTTAAGCTCCTTAAAAAATGAACCAATTTCCGGTAAATAACCATCATGAATGTAGTACTTCAGCCATTAAAGCCTTGGTCCTGTTTACACCATCACCTCCACTTTTGCATTGGCCCATCATTCACCTCCATTTGATTGTTTACCCATTTTGAGGAACAGCTCCGAAGAGTGATTTCACTAGCCATCCTTGTAACACTGCCATGATTGGAAAATTCCAAACCTTACCTGGAATCAGTTGCTACCCATTTTATCACTCGTTCCTCAAAAGACGAGTCTCCTTTAAGCTCTTTTCAACTGACTCGTAAAATATGAAAAGATTGTTGAGCCATTGGCCTCTCCAGCTCATTAAAGGGACATGAAGTGTTATCCCTCCTCTAAATTTTAATCTTTTTGGACCCGAGGGATTATTACACAAAAAGATCGAGCGCTTGTTTTGTTCGGCTCGTTAAAAGTATAAAAAATTCATCCCTTTTGTATTGTTTTATACTTTTTCGGACTTAAGGGATTAGATGACAAAAAAGGAATTTTGGAGTTACCTTTCCGTTCCTTTTCAGACTCTCTAAAATTGAAAATGACCGAGTTATCTTTGTCGTTAAACTTGTTAAAAAGATTAATAGCGACAAACTTGTCTATAGACGAGAACGAGTTTCACTATCGCTAGGCTCGTTAAAACATAGCGATGGGTTTGCCCGAAGGGCAAATTATAGAACATGCATATGTTATCCTCCTCAAGCTTGATAAAAATAAAGAGGTACTGGTCAATAATGACTGGGGAAAAATTGGAAGAAAACTTGAAGAAACTTTGTTGGTAGCAAGTCGCTCTTGAACATGACACTTCCACTCCGTGTCCGAGTCGGGTTGGGTTGTTTCATTCACCGGTCACATGACCATGGTCCCATCATACCATCTGCATTTGGGGTTAATTCTACCAATCCATCACATCAATGTCGCCGATATGTTCAAGAGAAGTCATTCAGAGAATTCACCTGTGTCTCACCCACTACCATACATTTATACTACATTCTTTCATGACTGCCACCCTGAACGTTATATCACCAGATCGTTTTCACCTCCATTAAAATCATTTGGTCCATTCTGTGTCATTGATGTCGGATTCATTAAGGCCCTCCTGTGACGAATCACTTCTTGTCGACATCAGCTCATTATCCAAGAAGTTGATCTAGGAACACCCCATTCAGTACTTTGAAGCTTGCATGCCTCAATGGCAAGTTTCTCAGTTCTGGTGACAGGTTTACATCAATGGCCTTCGACCAAAAGATTTTGTGTGGTGTTCGACGCCAAGTCCTTTATTCACACCACGTGAATTGTACTGCGACACCTTGAGGGTCATTATCATTATCGGTGATTCCTCTCGTGCCTGTTAACAGCTTACATCATTGGTTGGTAATCAGGCGATGTCTTTCCATGTTCGACTCTAGAACAACTTTCACATGGATCGACTTGTACTTCAAGTGAAGATCGAACGAGATTGAAGACCCCGGACCTAGTTTCAACCATTCGGGCTGCGATATATATTTAGGGAAATAAATACATCAAATGTACATCATTGCCGCACAGATAATCATCCAATCAAAAGGATGATGGCTCTATCAGAATAATCAGTCTACACTCAGACGATTGTCTGTCCTATGTACATGAAAATGAATTTATAAAGCTGAGCATGGGAATGCCCGCCTTAGCTAGATCATGAAAATATTATGAAGATAATGTATTGTATTGTATCTTATTACAGGTCTCCTCTGAGCATTGAAAGAACTTCGGATCCTCATAATAAAGCATTTCACCCGACATCAAAAGATTAATGACCTCATGCTTTAGGGGGCAACTGTTATAGACATTTTTGGGCCCTACAACCCCAAGCATGAAATGTCCATAAATCAAGGGCTCCTAAGTCCCTAAAAGTGTTGTTCTAACCCCTAAAGGAACAAGGTCAACATATTATAGCTTCTCCCAGAAGTTCTCCATGACAAACTGCTCAGAATTGGTCAAAACAGGATCATTTCAGCTGCTCCACTAGCTAAGTGTGTTGCATCTCACCTAAATACACTCTGTGGGTGCGTTGCATTTCAAAAAATCCCTTCTGTGGGGTGCGATGGGCGAAAAATGACAAATGGCAGTGTCATTCCGCGAGGTGGAGAGGCAATGGACGCTTCCAGAAACTTCTCCTGTGACACTTGCCTCACTGAATTCGACCAAGGATGAGTAAGAGACCATCAATCTCCAAGTGGAAGCAAGAACTATCAGAGGGAAGACACTAATCAAATCATGAGCTAACTCATCTCCATTACAGACATCTATATATGGATCCCTCATCCCAGAGATCCAGAGGCTGGAATTTTGCATATTGTAAGGAATTTTTGTTGGTTTCTTGAGACAAACATCAGATTGTTGGGTGATCTAAGCTTTGTTTGAGTTGAAGAGGGGCTTCTTTGCTGGGAGGTTGATGCTGGGTCAGAACAACTGGTTGTAACTCCTCTTGGCTCTTTCTTGTTTTATCAATAAAAGCTATTCAAGTTTTCTTCCATGCTCTTGTGTGATTGATGCTTGTTACATTTGTATGGTCAATTTACATCTGATCCTAGATTGTTTATGATTATAGATCCATGTCTTTGTATAGTGCTATGCTTTTGTGATCTTACAGGTACTTTGTGAAGCTGGGCGTGCAAGGGAGCAGGTAGCTAAAGACTATCAAAGAAGAGGGGAATCAAATCAGGAGATTAGCGCAAGACAGAGGTTGGTCTTTCTGTTCCTCTCTATCTATAATTCATAAAGGAAAAAAGAAAGTAGCTTTTCTCTGTTTGTTTCTAAGGTAGCTGTCACACCTTAGTGGGATAAAGCAGTTCTATATAGACACTTTTCCCTGTAACACTGAGGGTCTAGGTGGAATAGATAGGTGGCCACCAATATCCACCTACATCATACCTCCCCCCTTAGGAATCAATGGTGCCCATTGCATGCAGAGCCTGCATGAGGTGAGGAAATTTTTGTTGAACCTGCACCATGGTGAACCACTTGCCCTGGTGAAGGAGTTGGCCTGCTTTGAAAACTTGATATAGTTGTATCCTCTATTGGTGAGTTTTCTTGATTTGCTTCCATGATCTGATTAGTTGTTGCATGTTCCATGTAGTCTAGGTTGAGCTCTGTTGGTGTGAGTTTTTCTGCAATTTCAGATGTGTCCAAAAATGGTGGAAAGTATGGCAGAAGGCGATATACATTGAACACTGGCTAAAGACAAAGGAATGATGGGATTTTGAGCTCAAGCGAATTATCACCGATGGCGTTGGTGATGTTGTATGGCCCATATCAAAGCGGGTGAAGCTTGCAGTGGTGTCTAGGAAGGCACTGCTTGTGAAAACGTATCTAAGCTTTGCCCCCTGCCTAGAACTTGTGTGACACTCGATGTTGATCATGGCGATGCTTGTACTTAGAATTGGCTCTGTCCAATATATCATGGACCTACTGGTGGATGTGTTGAATTTGATCAATGAAGTTGTTAGCCCTTTCAGCTTCGGACTGAATGTGAACTGAATCTACTTGAGTGGCTTCAAATGGTATGACTAGATTAATGGGGCATAATGGATGAAATATTAGCCCTACCTAAAAGGGTCTGTTTTCTATTGAGCTCTGGAGAGCTCTATTGTAGTTGTGTTGGATATAAAGGAGACTTGCATCCCATGTGCATGGATTCTTCAAGTTCTACATGTGCATAATGTGTACGATCATGCTATTGACAAATTCTACTTGTCCATTAGTTTGGGGATGGAAAGCCATGGAATTAGTAAGTTTTTTATCCAACAACAACCAAAGACTTGACCAAAATGCACTCGGGAATTTGTTGTCCCGATATGAGACAATGCACTATGGGATCCCAAAGTGTACCCACACTTGCTCAACGAAAAGCTTAGTAGTGGCCTCTACTATGATACTCTTCTTGTAGGCCACCATGATGGCCATCTTAGAGAATCTGTCGATGACTGTGAAAATGAAATCATTGCCATGCTTAGTAGAAGGAAGGCTCAACATGTAATCCATGGAGACATATTCACAAGGCTATCTAGGAGTAAGTAGAGGATTATACAAGCCTTGCTTCCTGATGGTTGGTTTGGAAATAACGCAAGCGTTGCGGGATCTAATGTACTTCCCAACATCTTCACGAAGTTTCGGCCAATAAAAATACTTCTATAATATCACCACTATTTTCTCTACTCTGAAATGTCTAGTGACCTCATTGTAGTGTACCTCCCAAATCATCTTGGCACTCTCACTTGAAAGGACACAGATATGTCCCAGGTGGAATAGTAGTGCATCCTGAAGGTGAAAATTTGCAACTCGCTTCCCTTCCAGGAGTGTCTAGTATATGCTGCCAACTTCTGGATCACTCTTGTAAAGATGTAACCACCCCGATGTCTCATGTCGATAGGAGTCGAGCACAGTGATCAATGCCATGATTGGTGGTTGGCTAAGGCAATCAACAAGATTATTGGTGTTGCCCTTCTTATACTTAATGTCCAAATAGAATTGTTGGAAATAGTTGGACCATTTATGATGGCAATCATTATAAAACTTCCCTTGTGTCTGTATGAACTGTAGTGGTCAGTGGTTTATGTGGATGATTGTTTCCTTCCCCAGAATGTAATGCTTCCATTGACGGTTGGACTGCACAATCGAATACATTTCTTTGTCGTAAGTGGGGTACTTTCGGACTATATCTGAAAGTGTCTCATTATGGTAAGCCACTGGATGCCCATGCTAAGTAAGAGCTACACCAATAGCATAGATGGAGGCATCTATCTCAATCTAAAATGGTTGTTGCAAGTCTTGTAATGTAAGCACTAGTGCAAAACAAAGGCAATTCTTCAACTCAAAGAATTTTTATTGTTGGGTTTCCGACCAAAAAAAAATTCTTTCACTCTGCCCTTGGTGACTTGATTTAAAGGCCAAGTGATATGAGAGAACATCAATAGAAACCTATGGTAGAAATTCTCAAGACGCAAAAAGTTGTGAAGCTCTGTTAGAGTGGTTGGGGATGGCCAATCCCGAATGACTTGTATCTTAGATGAGTCCACATGTACACCCTACTCATTCACCTAGGTCAAGCCAAAGGTGAATTTCTCCAAGTTAGCACACGACTTGTGTTGGCGCAGGGTTTGAAGGAACTGTTGAATATGGCGAAGGTGCTCTTCGCAAGTTTGGCTGAAGATCAAGATGGCATCTAAATACACCACCACAAATGGATTACTGAAGAGTCAAAAGATGTCGTTCATCAGTCTCATAAAGGTTGCAGGGGTGTTCGTTAATCTGAATGACATGACCAACCATTCGAAAAGGCCCTCCTTAGATTTGAAGGAAGTCTTCCACACATTAGAGGGTTCGATAGGCACCTAGTGATAACCTGACATCAAGTCAATTGTGCTGAAATATTTGGCCACCTTGAGTTGGTCCAAAAGGTTATTAATATGTGGGATTGGGTACCTATTCTGGACAGTGATCTTGTTCAGCACCTGATAGTCAATACAGAGGCTCCAGGTCTCGTACTTCTTCTATACCAAAACAATCACACTCCCACAAGGTGATGAGCTTGGCCTGTTGTGCCCCTTTTGCAATAGTTCATGAATCTACCTCTTGATCTCATCATTCTCTAGAATATAGTGTCAATAGATCAGTCCATTAGGCAACTATGTGCCCGGTATTAGATCAATGGAGTGCTTGATCTGACAGTGCATAGGTAACCTTGTGGGTGGGGTGAAAATATCCCTGTACTCCCCCATGGCCTTGTCCATATTTTGTTGTTGTGCAGAGGAGTCTTGCCTGGATGCCATGGAAACAACCTTATTCTTGCCCTGGGGGTGAATCATAAGGGAAAAAAATTTCCTGGTCTTGATAATGATCTTACTGCTTTGCTTTACAGTGATCAAAGAGATGGCAGTAGGTAGGACTGCCTATGGTATCATGTATAGCTTATTAGCCAAAGTAATAATCATGAAGCAAGGTCTAGACCCATATACAACATGTCGCTTCCATAAGTATGGTTGTCCTAACAACACATCACAAAATTCAAGAGGAGCAACGTCACACAATACCTTATCCATTAAGGGCTTGATGTTGTAGGGAAGGTGACACTACTAGGTGACATGGAGATATTGTCCTTGGTGAAGCCACCCGATGGTGTACAACTCTGGATGTGTTATAGTATTTAGGCCTAGCCGCTTCATTACCTCTACTAAAATGAGGTTCTTTTGGCTCCCGCCATCAACGATGAACTGCAACAGAGAACCCTTCACCCACATCTATGAGTGGAAGAGGCATTCTCCCTTCTCTAGATCTTCATGATCAAGCTTATGGATCTTGGTGGTGGCCATGGTGGCACTAGGCTTGACATTAATTATCTTCTTCCCTCTGTCAGTTCCCTTATTGGGTTTTGATTTAGAGTCAGAACATGTGTCTGATTCAGAAGCCTTCAACTCAGACACCAATCACTGCTTGGCCTGACACTCACTTTAACTTTGAGCGTAGCTCTTCTGAAACTCACACCATTTTCACTTGTCCTTCTTCATCTTTAGTGTGTTTTTCTTTGCTTGCAGCATCGATGGGTTGTCCTGGGTAGCTCCGACATGGATTAGTCCTTTGGTTTGTGGTTTGGGGTTGCGTTTTGCTTGCTTTGGATTTGTAAATCCAAATTCCCACTTCTTCTGTCTAAACTTCTGCTCAATCTTGACAGCATACCGATACGCGTGCAAAGCAAGGAAATGTCCAGGAAATCAATCTCGTCCTGGATGTACTTGTGTAGACAATCATGATACTTGAACACGAAATGTTGTTCAGTATCCTTGATACCCAGCTCCATGCGAAGTGTATGGAAAGTATTTGTGAACTCTGGCACATCTTGGTCCCTTCCCTATCATAGCATGGTCCACTCTATGTATTTGTCTTCATAGCTCCTGACAGGGTAATATTGTTCCTTTATGGCGTCTCAGAAAGAATTCCAAGTGGGTGCGGCCGGAAATAGTGAGGGTTCACTCGTCCTTTTGTTCACAGTAATTTTCCCACCAATCCTTAACGTGTGGGGTGACTTTAAGAAGTGAAAAAGTAATATTTTCCCAATTGGAAAAGTCATGAACTAAAAATATCCTTCGAATAGATTTAACCATTTATATATGGCATCTACATCTATCAGGCCTTCGAATATGGGAATATCGAAGTTAACTTGTACCTTAAAAGGAGTGGTGCCTTGAAAGTGGCTGTTGGATGAAGATGCATCACCCGTGGGTAGTCGTCGAAGGATCCAAGAAAATTTATCCATCATTGCAACCCTTTGTCGCTCAAGGCCTTCCTCAAGCAACATTTTGAAAGGATATCCTTCCCTCTTGTCTTTCTTTTCCTCTGCAGCAGGAGGTCATTGGGTTTTGTGAGGCTGATCTTCAAAGGTTCAACCAGGTCAAGCCCTAACTCCTTATACCCTGACCTCATTGGGGACATGCAAAGGAAAACATAGAAAGAGAAAATTTCTCTGATACCACTAATTGGAAGTTAAACATGAATGTAACAACTTACATATATAATCCTAAACACTAACATGTAGCAGAAAAACACTTCATTTCATTAATAGAAAAGTACTCAAATATGCTTACAAGTATAATACAAATAAAATAGCTCGGGTGATGGCAACTTATTTCTAAGAAGAGATGTGGCCACTACATGCCTCTGAACTATGTTACAATGAGGCTCAAGGGCCAATTTATTATTGAAAAACATAAGAAAACCGTAAAAAGCCAAATCGTTATCCCCAGGAGATGTAGCACCAAGAGTTTGTGGGCCCCATTGGGGTTAGTTGGGTAGCCAAGTTCCCGGGGTCGTAACTTGGTCATATTATCTCGTTTGGCGCATATGACACCTTGTTGGAAAGGTCTCTCTGATTAGTACACGTTAGTTGTAGGCCCTTGCCAATGACCATGGGTCTATCGCGGACCCCAGAAAAACATCGTTTAGGGGGTCAAAACTGTTCAGGGTCCGAAAAACTGGTAAAAATAGTAAATGCTAAAATGAAAAAGGAAATAGATGAAACTGATTGAGGTTTCTAGGTGGAATTGGTAGGTGGCCACGAATATCCACCTCGATCATGCGGCATACCAATTTATTGGTCCCTCTTTGGTTTGTGGTGTTATGTCCATAATAATTGGAAGTATTACTACTACAACAACATATCATTATGTTCGAATTATGTCCCACATTAATAGTCTCATATATCTTTTTTTTGGTTATACAAAAGATTTTGAAAACATGGAGAGTTAAAATTTTATCTGGCATTTTGAACAGAGTTACTAGATCTGTGCTTCCTACATCAAGGTCCAACACTCGTAAATATAAAAATTTAATTTCTTGTGTTTCCACAAACTTGCTTGTAACCAAAAAATGGATCAGTAATGTGAGTATTAATGTGTAACATAATACCAGCATGGCGACACATTGCTGATCTAATAAATTATTTAAAACATAGATAAGTTATTTTTTATTAAGTTAAAAATATGAGTTGCATGATTATATATTTTACAAAGATTCTGCCATTATGTGTTGAGAATTTTCTAAAAATCAAAGCCTATATTCACAATTTCAAGGTCTGTCATAAATCCTCACATAGTTCTTTAAAGAGTACTAGCTCAATGGAAGAGCATTTTTCTTATAAGTAGGATATTTTTGGTTCGATTCCACTATGCCCTAACATGAATTAATCATGATATTGTAGTTTATTTTTAATTAAATACTCTTTATATTGATTTATTTCAATGGTAGGATATTTTTTTGGATTTATTATTTTAGAGACAATCATTGTTTTATATTGTCTCTAAAGAAACAAAAGTGTTATTGTATTGTCTTTAAATATGATTTTTTATTGTCTCTAGAGATATAATAGTTGGGATTAAATATATATTCTAGACAATGTCTTTAATCGCAAATATTGTCTTTGGACAAACAAAATGAGAGTATTTTTATAGAGAATATTTTAAGACTAATTTGAGAAACTCTCTTAAAAACAATATTTAAGACAATACAGAGTTTTTTTTTCCAAATTAAAATAATTAACCCAAAAATTGTTTCAAATATTATATTAAAACCCTCTTCTATATTGTAGTTACTTCACATATTATATATATATATATATATATATATATATATATATATATATATATATATATATATATATATATATATATATATATCTACATACATATACATATACATATACATATACATATACATATACATATACATATGTTTAAATGTGCTCAATTAATTCATCAACAAATATATAAGATTTCTTAGAATATCAAGCGGAGGTTTCTCCCATTCTTACTTTCCAATTTTTAAGAATGTATTTAACGAAATCTAAATTTATAAATTTATAATTATTCTAATTTAATAATTAATAAAAAATAAAAATAATAATTATTAATTATCATTGGTAAATGTTAATTAATTTATATTTATTATTGAAAAAAATTATATCAAATTCTAATTATATTGTTTATCCACCTTTTAAGGATAAAAATATAATAATATAGTATAGCATATATCCTTTTTTTTTTAATGTATATTAATAAGAAATGGTGAAATTTCTTTATGTGGATTTGTTACAACTTTGTGTATTATTATAAATTAATTAAAATGAATATATTATTTTATTATTGTAGTCATATAAATGAAATAATTGATAATTGTAGTTAGGTATGGATCATGATAAACATCAAAATACTTAATGATGCATTTCACATTACTAAAATTTAAAAAGAAAATCATAAAAATTAACTAAATTTTAAAAACAATCAATATATAATTTCAACATATATACATTAAAAAACATGGAATAAGATTATTAATTATGGAGATTTACCACTATTTTATCATAGATATTCTTAGTCTGTAAATAGGCTATGTAAAAATACAGTGGGCGAATAATATGAATTTTCAATACCAAGGCAAAGAAAACATAATTTCATATCACAGTTATTCACATGACATTATTTCTAATTTCATATGATTTTTTTTCTAATTAATCAATTAAAGTAAAAAGGCATAATCACTTTGGAGATAAATTTCAACTTTTCATTTGTGTAAACTAATAAAAATATTCTAGAATATTGTGTGTAGGTTAGATTCTTACCATGCACCTAATATTTATTGATAATTAAATTAAAATTATGGAAGCCCTATTCCAAAATAAATGACACATGTTATTTTAAATGTAAAGTGTTTTCAATTTTGTTTTTTTTTTAATATTTTTTAATGTATTTTATTTGAAATGTTAATTTTTTTTATAATAACAAATTTAATTTATTTGTGTTTTGGAGTTTTGAAAACTATAAATTAATTTTTACATTTAAAAACTCATTTTAAGCTGACAAAATTCAATTTAACTAAAAATTATCACATTAAATTTGAGTAAAAAAGATAAAAATATAAGATAGTTAAACTTCACATATATTAATATATGAATTAAAATATGTATTACATTAAATATATAATAAATAGAAATATTATTATAATAAATAGAAATATTATTATAGTAAGTAAAGATTATTAATTTTATACATTAATATGCCCTCATGGTGTAGAATAAGTTGTGAGAGGGTGTTTTGTTAAGGTACTCTGTGGTGAAAAGATCACTAGTTCGAAATTCCATGGAAAAAAGACTAGTTATGCTAAGGGTTGTTGTGGCGATGTGATCCATGGATTACTGGGATGACTTAGATGCCTCATGTCAAGGCTACTCGAGCCACATGTACACTTAAAGCTCACATTACCTATCAAACAAAAAATAATATTGTAATATAAACAAATATTAATAATAAAAAAAATATTATAACATTTTAGAATTAATATTTTTATTCTTCCAACTCATCCCTTAATGTAAGTTAAAAAATTCAAGGGTGAGGCTTTCCATAATAAAAAATATGTTGTTCTCTTGAAAGGTTTACCTATTATTTAAATTAATATATATCTAAATCTTGATAATCATTTCATTAATGAACATTTGTTTTGTCTTCAAAAAAATTACTAGATGCAAATATGATGTTGGTAAAATGATTTTGTAAATTTTAAAGTCAATAACATGCTTGATTTGATTTTGGAATCATTATTTTTGTTCATTCTTTTCTTAATTTTTATTTTGTGTAAATATTGTATTGTCTTCTAAACTAGAATATACGTGGACATACTAGATATGCTAGGTGAATGTTTTAGTAGGAAGAATGAACCATAGCCAAAAGTGCACTTTTATTATAGTGGCATAGGAAATCATAATATTCAAAAGACAAAAGAGATGATACATATACTGACAAATAGGCTAGATTGGCCATTAAGAGAAATTGTGAAACCATAGTGCAAAAGAAACTAGAGCATAGAAAAAGACAAGCAGAGGGATCAAAGTCAATGGTAGTATCCTGAATAGGGTGTTTTTTATTACTAGGGGTGCTTCTTGTTCGGGGAGGAATTCCAAAATGCTACTTAATGTGGTCCAAGTAATGGTCCATGTCCTTGATGTGATGATGCAGGTGCTCCATAGAGTTTAGGATATCTGCCCGATGATGGAAATGGTCCATCATGATTCTTCCAAGGAGAAATTTCAAGTGCCAATATAGATCAATGGTAGAGATGTATTAGTTGAATTGGCCTCACATGTGTCCAATATCCGACACCCAATCAACTAGTTCAACAAGACCCACTGCATTCAAAATCCATTGTTGTTGGGATGCTCCCTCGCATTCCATATGAGCTAGATATTCTTGGATGGGACTTGATCTGAGATATTGAAACTTGACGTCTAATTCCTCTAGTCAATGGTGGGCACATCTGTATCCCGGAGAAGCTATCCCCTAGAAATAACTTGCCACTAAGCAAACATGTGTCCATTGGCAGGGCATGATGAAAGGCCAAAATATCACAATGAAGAAAGTTGTCAAGGAAATAAGTGGAAAAATGATAGACCCAAGGAGGAGTGCCACGTAAGGTAGAGAAGGGGCCCAATAATAAAGAGTTAGATGAAGCTAAGATTTAAAGGAGAAAACTATCAACCTAACATGGAAAAGAAATATCAGTGCATAGGAGAGAATGGAGGAGAACACAGAGCTTGCTAAGAAAGCTAGTGAAAGGAAGCAGGATCCCATTGAAGATAGACCACTATAGGAGCACAAAGCCTTAAGAGTAGACCAAGAAGTATTAGGAATGTGACTAGAAAAAATGCAAGGCGAAGTAGTAGTAATAAGAGATTCAAAACAACAAACAAAATTAAGAAAAGAGGTGAATACAAACCAAAGACAATCACGACAAATCTGATTGAAGAAGTCTAGTGTCCACAATAATTGTATATGACATGTGAAAGCAACCATTATTGTGAGCCAAAAAATGCAAATTAGTGTTGCTCGACAAAGGAAAAAACATAGTCACGCCAATATACAAAGGAACCAATTGGAAAGCTTCTTTGAGTCTCCAATTGAGGATGGGAGACTGTCTTTTTCTGCAGAAGTGGAGTAAGACAATATTTGCAAAGAAAGGGCCTAGCCAAGGCTCACAAAAGTGCGTCATCCGCTGCCCCCAATTCAAGTTGAAGAGAGACAAAAGGAATGTTGTAGACAGTAGGAATGAATATCCAATCACATCAAATGAGAGTAACATCATGGAGGAGAAATCCATGATTCAAATTGAAATGGAAACAATCAGCACATGAGTAGAGATGTGACTAACATGCCAAGAAAGTGGGACTTCAATGTGACAGTAATGCTCGAGATTGTGATCAATCGTGCTATGGCCATCTCGCCTGATGTTAGTTATCGAGATCACTGCTGTCATAAAGAATCATTATTAAAGTGTGTTTCCATGTCCCTCGACCACTTGGCCAAGTGGGGAGGTGGCAATTTTCCCCCCTCCCCCATTTTGCAATAAAGACACCCCCATTTAGGACATAATAAAAGTAAAGTAATTTCGTAATTTTTAAATTCAACAACGTGCTTGATCCCTTGCATTAGGTTACCATGGAATATTTTGTTGGAAATATCAGCTCCTAAATGCCTTGTGCTTAATATATGATATTCCTCATCATATGTATGGTAATATCTATGTGAGTAGTTTATGTTATTTAGGAGTTTGTAAATTAGTGTTAGAGTTGATGGGAGTAATGTATTGTTTCAAAGCATTAGAGTTCCAATGCTCAATCTAGAGAATGATGATTTCCAGTAAGCATAAGTTGTAACCATGTAGTGCTACAATCATTTCAGTTATAATTAGTTGCTATACTTATATGTTGTACCTATCCAATTACTCTAAATATATCATTCTATATTGTGTTTGGAAATGAATAAGATCTAATAGAGGGACTTTGGTCTCTTTATTTTATTCTTAAATGTCTTATAATTTGGCATCAGAGCTAGTAGCTTTGGGTGTAACTCCCTTATAAAAAGAATCATAAATATGTGAGGGATGTGAGATTAATTTAGTGTAGATATAGATTAAATTAGTGTACGCTTTTGAAGTATTTTATGTTCGTATTTCTGAAAATAATCCATCCTTGGTTAGTAGGAACTTTTGGAGTCAATCAGTAGTCATCATGAGCCTCTGTTATCTTCAGTTATGTTAAACAATTGATGTCAAATGATGAATATTTAAAATTAGATCAAGGAGGTCATGTTGTAAGATTGAACTTTTGTACATTCATTATCTAGACGATTTTTATAGATAAATTGCAAGCATAACAATGGGCCATGTATCTTGCTGGATGGAAGTATGTCAACAGAATGTCTAATAGTTTGTTATTACAAACACCAAATTGATATATTAGTCTGAAGTAATTCTATCTTCAAGGAATCAAGTGGAAATATAGATTAGTATGGATGGTTGTGATGGAGATTAAGCTGCAAGATCTCACAATGCATAAATATATTGATGAAGACTCAACCAAAAATGATAAATAAATAAAAATAATCAAGGAAAGTAGTCACTAATAGAGGGTTTTTGAGATATTAGCTCATATTTCTCTTGTGATTAATATTTCATATTCCTCATCATATGTATTGTAAGATCTACAAGAGTTATTTGTTTTATTTAGAACTTTGTTAATTAGTGTTAAAGTTAACGGGATATATATTGTTCCAATGCATTAAATTTCCAATGCATTTGTCTAGATTTCCAATAAGTGTGAGTTGTAACCACATAGGTGTAATTATAATTATAGTTCTAGTTGGTTGTTATGAGTATCTATTGTACCTACCATATTACTACAAATATGAGATTACATTGTGTGGTTAGAAATTGATCATACCTAACAAATATCTCCTCAAGAGACTTTGGTTTCTTTATAGTATTCTTTAGTGTCCACTAATTGATCTCATTATCTTATTCCAACAAAAATTACATATAAAATTGTTGAAGTTTCAATGTGTTTAGAAATAAATAAGATTTAAGAATTTTGTCCTGAAGAGGGTTTGGTTTCTTTATTTCAAGACATCTACATCTCTAATCTTTGTTGTTCACATAATTCCGAAATACAAAGCATGTTTAACATATGGCATTACCTTATTGAGTGTTATACAAAATAAATTTTATATTGTACTATATGAAACAAGCTATAATGAGTTCTAAGTAGATGACACAATTTAGATACAAAGAGAAAGGGCTAAGTTATTTACACTTTGTAGTATACTTATGTTGATATTTAAAATTTGTAGTATAATTATGTCAATCATAAATATTTTATTTTTTTGATTAATAAATTTTGAGTAGTTTTTTTTTTATTTTTTTATTTTATTTTTTCTTTAATCATATTTTAAAAACTATTGTTGATACTCATCATATGATTTGATAAAATTTATAATACTTCTTATTTTTCTTTTTTCCTTTTTCTTTTTGATGATGATGATGATGATTAATATTCATTGAGAACAATATGGTCTATCGAACCTTAAGAAAGTAAGATATTACTTGTGATTATTTAACATTTTATTTGGATGATCGAAAAGAAGGGAGAGAAGTGTTCCTAGATTACCATGGTTTTGTTGACTTAACAAGTCCGAAAGGTTGCTAGTGTGCTAAATATTTTGAAAATTAGAATCCATGTGAGTAAGAGTTGAGAAATCCAAGAGAAACTGCTTTTTATTCAACCCTCTTAGTATCACAAAGGTGACAGACTCTTTTGTCCGAGGGTGTTTTGGGAATAGAAAAATGCTCGATCTCACTTTGAAGCTCATGAGAATTATTTCTTATCTTGGAAATTTTTATTTTTTTCGTAGCACTGGTCAAGATAAAAGTGTAATCCTATTTTATGAGATTGAGGTTTATCACCTCCTTATAATATTTTAGCTTCCTTATTCCCTCTAATTCATTATCATCCCACAACCTATATTTAAATTTGGAAGTAATAATATTTTTAATATTATCCTTACTCTTCAAGATGATCTCCTCCTTTACCCCCTGATGGTCTAACCAATATTTGGCATCCTTATGCTAGCCTCGGTTAAGCTAGAAGTTGGGCTTTTGGCTAGGGCTAGAAGCAATTTTAGGAAACCTATTTGCTTCCATGTTATATAACTTCTTATACATGGGATAACTAGCCATTTCCATGGTTTCAATGAGGGTGTTGAAGTTGTAACTAGGTTCAGTCTTCACAATGTAAGTTTATCATTGAAATATTTGATTATACTTATATTATTTTTTTTCAAAGCATGCTCTTCATGCTTAGAGTAAAAAAGAGTCAAAATAATATATTTTGAGTCAAAAGAAAAAACTATTTGAGTCATGTCCCATTTGGACATTTGTAAGAAAAAGAATTTCAATTTTTTTGTTGAGTCATAAGCCCACAAGGTGACCAAGTCAACCCTCCTTAGACATGTTGGCCTAGTGGCACTTATTAGACCCTCCTAGACAACTATATATAAGAGATGGTTTGACCTCTTCGAGAGATCATTCATTCAACACATCAAATAATATCTTCTGCACCTAAATAAGAAGGAAGAAGCTTGAAGTCAAAGGAGAGAAAAGGAAGCCAAGATACAAGAAGAAAAACAAAACATTTACCCTACTGTAGCTCGCACATGTGGATGAATTTTCTATGCAAAAGGGATAAAATTTTTGAGGTGATTGTAGGCTTAAGACCTTTACTATAGGACCCAAATTCTGATTTTGACTAGATTGGAAGAAGTTTGACCTACGTTGACTTTGACTTTTGGAGGTAACTTGGAGGAGGGTTTGACTTCGTATCTTTGTGGTAGTTTGGTATTTGTATTAGTCTTGGATATTTCTCATTTTGATCTAATTCTAAAAGAAGGAGTGTTTGATTTTTGCCTGGCCTCTAGCCTAATTTTTGGTGTCTCTTGTCTCATTGTGATTTTTATGTTTTGAACGATATAATTATTTCATGAATAAGACATAAGAAGTAATAATAAAACATATAATATTCACAAGTAATTATTAATAAGAGGAATTAAGTGTTAAACATCATTACACTTGGTTTCTCAACATGGTATCAAAGCTGAGGTGAAGGAAAGAAGCTTGAAGATAACAAATTGTTGTCACTCTTGATTGAATACATCTTTGTAGAAGCTCTCTGTCCCTTCCAATGGTAAAGCACATGAAAGTAGATCTAAATTCTCTAATTATTCTCCTTGAATCCATCAAATGATATATCACCAATTTCGTTTCAAAAGTACCCAAGAAAGTCAAATATGGAAGTCTCTACTCTGCTCTCACGGGTTCAATTGAAGATGCCAAAATATGGGTATTCAATAGTGGAGCTTCAAGGCATATGATAGGAGAATGGGACATCTTAACACTCTATCAAAAATAATCTCCTCTAACAAGGTCGAACTTTGATACAAAAATAACTATACAGTTAAAGGCATTGAATCTACCTCCATTGAGATGCAATATGGTGGGAACATTAATCTTAACAACATCCTCTATGTCCTTGGTTTGAAAAGGAATTTACTTCTAAACTTATTCAGAAGATAAAGGACAAACAATGGCATTTATTGATGGTAAGGTGGTTGTTAGGTTAATCATTCTAGTATAGATAGTGCAAAAACTAAAACTATTGGGATTCATGAGTAGAGGTTGTATAGACTTCTAAATCATCTTGCTCAAGGTTTAGTACACATTGACATCAATCCATGTGAGTTGTGGCATCGAAGATATGGTCATCTCCATTAAAAAATATTTCCACCCTTTGTGTCCTAAACTTTCTTCTATTGTCCTGAGTCTATCATTTCCTGGCCTTGGGGGTCTCTGTGGTTCTACTCTTAATCCTACCCTTGAGCCATGGATGTTAAATGCATTCATTTTTTGGCTTACTATGTAGATGGTTGGTATCTTATTTTCATGGTGTTGTTTGCATAACATTATGAATTAGCCTTCTTCTAGATGGTATATAACTAATTCCTTAAAGGTTACCATAGTTATAAATTGCACCCCCTTTGTCTCAGTTGTATGTCTCGTGAGCTTAATCTTAAGAGCTCATTCTTATTAGTGGAAGATGGAGTACCAAAGAATCCGCAATAGGTGTGTGGGGGGGTTGTATCCCCCAAGGCCACAATACAACTCAACAGCAGGCCCAGGAGGCTACTAATAACTACCATGCAATAATTCCCTATAATACCTAAAATGAAATCCATAATATGTAGTCTAGAGTTGTTTAAGAAAGACATGTCTTCTTGGATTTTAAAATCTTGGAAGACATAGCCACTTGGATTCTTGACCCACAGAAAAGCATGGGATGAAGGAAACACTATTGTGGAGGATTGTCCTCATATTGGAATATGAAGACTCTATTAGGTGTAATCTTGATGGATAAATAGGATGAGAGATACAACATATTTTCTATCTTGGAGGATGTAAAAAGACACCAACGCAATCAAAACTACTATTTAGATAGGATTGAAGAAAGAACTGCTCACATAGAGCTCCATTTTTAGTGCAAACTAGATTCCATTACTCCTCCAGGATTGAATGATAGAGACACAGTCCCATGCACTCCTTGAGATGCTTGAGTCTCCATGCTTATATTCAATTTTCCTTTTTACAAGCACTCATATATAGCCTTGTTATTATTGTAATGCTAAATCTTCTTGAATTTTGCACTAATTACTCTATAGGTAGGTGGTAATAAAATATCCAATTTCCCATTAGGTAGATTGAGACCACGTACCCAAGGACATATATGTTGATGATGCCTAATGGATGTACATGTGATGTTTAACTTTTGAAGGGAATACAAATTAAACTTACAAAAAATGAATTTCTAGAAGAAAAAAAATAAATCAAAAAGGAAGAAGGATGGAAAACGAAATTAAAATTATTTAAAAAATAATTATACACTTGAAAATTACAAATTTTGATAATGGAAACATCTTTAATATTGCTTATTCAATCATTAAAATGTTTAAATAATAACTTACGTTTAGATGTACTTCTCAAAGATAAATTAAAATACCATGGGCATGGCTTGTAAATACCACATGCCCAAAAAACCATAACTTACTTCATATGACACTTTTCATATGGCATTTTTTTCTAATTAATCAATTTAATGAAAAGGATTCAACACCATCAAGGACCTTGAGGCACCCAAAATTCTAAAGACTGATAGTTGTAACCCTCGTTTCCAAAAATTTACTTCAGATTTCATCAAAATTGTTCCACATTTCCATTGATTTCCACGAAAAATGTCACATTGTTAGACTACTCTTAAAAAAATTTATTTACATACTAGCATACATCCATCTTAACTATGGATCTAACATGAGGTAAGAGGGATCAAATTTCTTCACTTGCAAACTTCTTTAGAGTATAAAATACAATGTGTTAATTTTCATTGTTTTACTTCTAATTACTTTACATCATATTCATTTTTTTTATTATAACCAACATTATCTTTCCTTTTATAACATAATTTTTAATTTTTAATTTTATTTTGAAGGAGAACGATAGGACGAACATACTTACACATACCCTGATATTGGGATGTAGAATGAGCCTTTAAGCTCAATAATGTTTTGAATGTATATAATAGTATGAGTGTTTTGTCTTAAAGTAGTCTTTAGATGACATCTCAGTTAATAAAATTATTTAAAAAGTGATATAAAATGTAATTGAATTGTAATAAACATGCACATATATATGAAAGAAAATATGGAACAAGATTATTACTTCTGGAGATTTATGGAGATTCTTAATTTATAAATAGCCCTTGTTAAATACCATGGCCCAATACCATGGATTCTAAATACCACATGCCCAAAAACATAACTTACTTCATATGACACTTATCAAATGGCATTTTTTTTCTAATTAATCAATTTCATGAAATGGACATAATTTCTTTGAAGATCATTCCCAACCTTTGATTTGGGTATACTACTAAAAATATTTAGTTTCGATTAAATCTCTACCATCCACTAAATAATTAATAATTAAATTAGAATTATGGAATCCCTATTTCAAAAGAGACATGCCTATTAGCTTAAAAAATGGGCAATGTCTAACTACATGATGATTTTTCCCAGATGACTAATTTCTTGTGGGAATCAAATGATCTTTTTTTTCAAGAAATCCAACCATTAGAGTGTTTGAATCATTTTTGTGATGGTAGAAATAGATTCAACACCATCAAGGACCTCGGGGGCACCCAAAATTCTAAAGATTGATAGTTGTAACCCTCATTTCCAAAAAATTCCACCATATTTCATCAAAACTATTCCAGATTTCCATTCTTTTCGAGGTGAAAATGTCACCTTGTTAGACTATAATTAAAAAAAAATTGTATTTACATACCAACATATATCCATCAGAAGGATCAAATTTCTTCACCTGCAAACTTCTTTAGAGTGCAAAATGAAACGTTTTAATTTTCATTGTTTTACTTCTAATTACTTTACAACATATTCAATTTTTTATTATAATAGACATTATTTCTCTATTTAGAACATAATTTTTATCTTCTAATGTTATTTTAAAGTGGAACAACAAGACAAACATACTTACACATCCCCTCATACTGGGCTGTGGAATGAGCCTCTCGACTCAATATTATTTTGAATGTATATAATAGCATGAGTGTTTTGTACTAAAGTAGTATTTAAGTGTGGTTGTTAGGTGTAATCTTGATGAATAAATAAGATGAGAGATACAACATATTTTCTATCTTGGAGGATGTAAAAAGATACCAGTGCAATCAAAAGTATCATTTAGGCAGGATTGAGGAGAGAACTGCTCACATAGAGATTCATTTTCAGTGAAAACTAGATTCCATTACTCCTCTAGGATTGAACGATAGAGAAATAGTCCCAGGCACTTCTTGAGATGCTTGAGTCGCCAAAGTTATATTCAAATTTCATTTTTACAACACACTCATAGATAATGTTGTTATACTTGAAATGCCGAAACTTCTTGAATTTTGCATTAATTACTCTATAAGTGATAATAATATATCCAATTTCCCATTAGATAAATTGTGACCACATACCCAAGAACATATATATTGATGATGCCTAATGGATGTACAAATTAAATTTAAAAAAATTAAATTTCCTAATAAATAAATAAATATAAATAAAAATAAAAAATAAAAAACAAAACTAAACTAAACTAAATTAAAATGATTTAAAAAAAAAAAAATTATACACTTGAAAATTAAACATTTTGATAATGTAAAAATCCTTAATATTACTTATTCAATCGTTAAAATGTAATAACTTACCTTTAGATGTACTTCTCAAAGATAAATTAAATTAAGACATATTACATGGGTTTCTTTTAAAATGGCAGGTTAAGAAAGTAATATCTATTCATAATAGTGATAATAAAACAGCTATATGTAAAATTATGGCGACATCATGAGTAGTCATCTGTTTACCAAGCTATTTGACACCATTATGAAGAGGAAAATAATGGATAGAAAAAAGCAATAGGAAAGCTATCACACAGGTTTTTTGCTAGGCCTTCATTAAACATCGCATAACCGTTACCGAGGTGTGAACCAAATAGTTTATGTGGTTGGAGTTTTTTAATATGATACAGGAAGATCCATAGATGTGATATTTTGTCGAACTTTTTAAGCCACCATCTGAATCCATCGTTAGGACAAGGGGAGAAAACGAAGAGGAGAGATAAAATAAATAGTACACAAGTATGGTTTGGAAACCTAAGGATAGGGAAAAATATATATAGAAATATAGTTAAAATGATTAAGGTTTTAATAATTAAAACTAATTATGTTAATGGATGTTAAAATTAATATTGAAAGTTAATGAAATTAATGTAATAATATAGAAATATGTATCGATAAAAATGTCATATTATAGCATTGTTAATTTTGGTATAAGATTTTAATATAAATTTATGAATGAAATTTTGGTAAAGACTTTAGAGTTTTTTTCTCTCGAAAAAGTAGGAAGGAAAAGTCATTTTATCGTTAATTTTGCTCAAATTTCAGTATAAAATTGTAAGCGAATAAAATGAAGTTACTTTCTTTTTATAAACAAATGTTACTGGAAAAATGAATATTTTGATGATTAATAAAACTAAAGGAAGGAAAGTAAGAAAAAAAAATCATAATATCATTATAAAAAATGGATATTTCTTTTTAACATGGTTTAACATATTCATAACCAATCAATTTGAAAATATTGGTGGAGGAAAAATATAAATTATTTTTGTAAGGATGAATTGGGTATATAATTGAATAAATATAATTTCTAAAGATATTTTGATTGGTTAAACAAATTTGTTTACATTTTATAATGAAAATTAATGGTTAAAGATAATGATAATGGTAATATGCATTTCAATAAAGATATAACACATTATCAATGTTAATAAATAAATGTCTAAAAATTCAACAATTTTAATACATCTATATAAATAATAGTTTTTAATTTATATTTTTAAAAGTATGAAAAGTTTTTTTTATTAAGCTTGGTAGATCCTTGTTTTTCATTATAAAATAAGTAAGCAAGTTACAACCGTATAGATCCAAGTTAAGTGGTGCCAACTTGCACATCGGGAACCGATGCCTGTTGACCACCTAACCACATTATAAGTCATCTAGTAGCAAAGAAAACTTAATCTATCTAACCAAGCTATATAAACTTGATTGTCATGTCGACAACCATATTCTCTCTCTCTCTCTCTCTCTCTCTCTCTCTCTCTCTCTCTCTATATATATATATATATATATATATATATATATATATGGTTGAAAACTATAAATTAAAAACTATATGCATGAAAAGCAATAAAAAATACTAAGAGTCAACATTCTATTCCTCCTGCTCCATCCATATTTTTATTTGTTAAGTTTGGCCAGGATACCAGCACCCATTTTTTAATTTGTTGAGCTCCTCCTCATAGAAACTTCTTAAACGTTTCCACTATCTTTGTGCAAGAGGTTTTTGGCATTGCCATCCCTGAGAGCTGATAAATTAGGATAGATTGTAGAAATTCTTTAAGAAGCTTTGTCTAGCCTACCAAATTTAACCATTGAAAAGCCCAACCACTAATTTTTCCCATAATTTTTTTAAGCAGGGATTTCTAGCAGGAGGTGTTTAGGGAGTTTACCATCAAGGGCATTCCCAGATACTTGGAAGGTAAAGTTCCAATATTGAACACCAGGACCTGAGCTAGATAAGACTGTATGTTTCTGGGAGTATTGAAAAAGAAAATGCATGATTTGTCATTGTTGATCATTGCCCCTGATACCACCATGAAGAGGAGGAGTACCTCTTTGATGTGGCAAGCTTCGCGAAGCAAAACATGACAAAAGAGCATGATATTTTCTATGAACTATTGATGTGTAATGGGGAGGTCATTTCACCATAGCATCAGGCCTTTTTTCTGGGAATCTATACCTTCAACCTTAAGGTATCAACCCAAACCTTCAACAACAATAATAAAGAGAAATAGGGAGAGGGGATCGCCTTGGTGCAGGTTGCGCGAGGGGTTAAGAGTTTGAAAGGAGGAGCCATTCAGCAGAATAGAGAACAAAAGGGATGACACCAAGGCCTAGACCCAATTAATCCATCTCTGATCAAGCTTGAAACCCTAAGGACATTGTTGAGGTACTCCCAACTTAGGCGATCGTAGGCCTTGGGAAGGTCTAGCTTGATCATCATGCAAGGGAGTTTTTGAAATTGGAGAGAATTCACTATTTCTTGGGAAGTGAAAAAGCCATCAAAGATCTGCCGACCTTCAACAAAAAAAAATTTCTTGGGGGAGATGAGCTAAGGAAGTAGAGGCTTCAGGCATTTAACAATCACCATGGTTATGATTTTGTATATGGCATTGCAGAGGGAGATAGGTCTAAAACCTTGGGGGTGTTCAGATTTAGAGGATTTCGAAATTAAAGAAATGAATGTCATATTAAAGATAGGACATACATTTTGGTTCAAAATTGATTCTTCCACCACATCTAGTATATCCAACCCTATAAAGTTCCAAGAAACCCGATATAATTCCACTGTGAAGTCATCCTGTCTAGGTTTCTTTTTCTTCACCATTCCTTTCACTACCTCCTCAACCTCTTCTTGCATCAGTGTGCACATGAGGGCTAGATTATATTATCTAGAGATAAGTTGCGGAATGTTCCTCATGATCCGTTGAGTAACCTCTGAGTGGTCTTGAGGTCGATCTGTTAGGATGGATTCAAAGTAATGAACAAGTAGATCCTCCATCTCCTCATGTTGGACTACCCAGTTTCCAACCTTTGTTCTTCAGGAAATAGATCTAGTTCTGTTGCCAGTGCTGAATCATTGCTTAATGGAAGAACCAGGTATTCCATTCTCCTTCCCTCACCCAGTTGACCCTAGATTTCTGCTTCCATAAAATCTCCTCTTGCTTTCTCCTCTCCTCTAGCTGATTCATTAAGTTCCCTTCTTCCACCACGAGGCTTTCTGTTTAACCATTTTGGATGATCTGTTATTGTAAATATTAGAATTTATTATTCAGTTGGCATTGGTATTTCATGATATAGCCGAACTCTTCACGATTCCATTTCTTGATCTTATGTTTGATCTCATTTAACTTCAGTTGGAAGGTATGCATGATGTTTCTTCCTTTTGTCTCATTGGTACTCCACCATTCCTCTACTTTCTTCATTAGGTTGGGGTCTCATAACTAGATGGCTTTGAATCTGAATGGGTGATTCTTCAGTCCATTTTTTGTAGAAAATTTGATGTAGGTTAACCTGATAATGCAATGTAAATCAAAGCAGAATACTATAACCTACTTCTACTATCAATTTGCGGAAGCTTAAATATCGAGCTAAACAATATAAGTAGAATAAGAAGAATCAATCGCACAATACACATGAAAATACTTTGAGGAAAGCCTCAACTAAAAACCCTAGTCTATTGTATTATCATACAAGTGGAAATACATAAGAATTATACAAAGCCTTAGCTCTCATAGCTATCCAGCTCTCAGTACAATCCTCAGAGATTCTCACAGGCAATCTAGGCTTCTCTCGAGCCTTCCTCTCTGCCCTCCAAGCTCCCTTTTCCTTGTGTTGTTCCTAGTGGATGATCTTCCTTCAACCAAGTGGATGACCTCCTCCAAAACTACGCAATACTTAAGGATGATTCCTTGACTACATGTATGAGTTTTCTGTATAAGAAAACACGTGCAACTAATAGTACATTGTCCTTGATGTTTAACTCAACCAGGTCTTTCTTAGAATAGACATGCATGAGTTTCTGATGACAGAATTTTTAGTTAACTGGAGTAGCACTAGTTGAGTGCATGCATGTATCAACTGATTGTTAACTCACTGTTAGTTCCTCAAACAGTTTGGAACTAATTTAACTGGACTTAACTCAGTAAACTGAGTTAACTAATTACAACTCAAACATAACTCAATCTTAGCTCCTTAATGAAAGGGATAACTCTTGCATGACTTCAGAAAGACATCTAACTTGAATTTCTCCAACTAATTAATTTAAAATAAATTAATTAATTATTTCCAAGTAGCTATAAATTCAATTTTAATTTACAATTTAATTCAACTAAAAATTAAATTGGAATATTCTTGTTGCCATATTTCAACACTATCTCTCAATAAGAAAGGGATTATTTGCCACCCCAATCCTTTCTATGGAACTCAAATTTACACTTTGACAATGCCTTTATCAAAATGTTAGCATCTTTATCCTCTATCGAGATATACTGCAGCAACATGATCCTCTCGACCTGTGAGAAGCCACGGGCAACAAATCTTAACTTATGCTTCTCCACACTACCATCAACAGCGTGCTTTACCTTGTAAAGTAGACGGGAACTCACAACTGACTTGTTCTCTGGTCTCGGAACCACGTCCTAAACACTGTTACAAACTATGGAGTCATACTCCTCCACCATAGCATCAACCCAAATCGGCCTTTGCACTACTTCCTTAGAGGAAGATGGCTTGGTCTCAACACATTCCCAAGCAAGGGCGAGGTATCCAGTGTACCTCTCAGGTGACCTCCTCTGTCTGTGCTGAGAAGATGGTGCTCCCACATTCTCTCTCGCATCCTCCAACAATATGTCAGCTTCTTTTGTGTGCCTCTGTCCATCTATGGAAGACTTTGGTTGAGTGGATGTCTCCACTCCTAAAACCTCTGCATGTAGCTACTCCGCGTCAGTATGAGGCTCCTCCTCCTTAGGAACCAATAGTTCCTCCACAGCCTGTAGTTGGAGCTCCATCTGAAGGGAAACTCATATGGCCTTCTGCTCATCAAACTTGAGATCTCTGTGAACCACTATCCTCCGGCTGGTAGGAAATTACACTCGATAATTGTGAGGTGTATTAGTGTACCCCATAAATATCCCCAACTCTACTGTCAGCTCAAGCTTCTTTCGTTCACCCTTTGTCACATTGAAATATACCAATGAGCTAAAGATCTTGAAGTGACCCACATCTGGTCTCTTACCGGAGAAAGCTTCCTCTGGTGTCTTCATCCCAAGTATGCGATAGGGGATTCTATTATGAAAATAGACCATTGTGTTGCATGCCTCAGCCCACAAGTGAAGTGGTAGGCCTTGGTCATGCAACATTACCCATGTTGCCGTACAATAGTTCTACTCTTCTTCTCAGCCACCCCATTTTGCTGTGGGTTATGAGGTGTCGTCAACTCTCATTTAATTCCTTCCGCTACATAGAAGTCCTTAATCTCTTGAGACACATATTATCCACCGTTGTTGCTTCTCAAGGCCTTGGTCTTCTTCCCTAACTCTTTCTCGACCAAAGCTTTGAACTCACAAAATTTTGTGAAGGTTTAGTCCTTCTTCTACATGAAATAAATCCAACATTTATGAGAATAGTCATTAATGAAAATCACATGATACCTTTGCTTCACTGTGGATGTCATTGAGAATGGTCCACACACATCAATATGAACTCGCTCTAAGATAACCTATGCTCGACTGTCTCAGTCATGAAAGGAAGACTTGCTTTATTTTCCCAAGGTACAACCTTTGCATGTGTCAACTTGCTCAGGTTTACCTTTGGGAAGTCCTGTAGATATTTGTTTCATTATCTTCAAAGTGCCATGACGCAAATGGCCCAACTGCCTATGCCACAACTTGCCAATGTCTTGGCTTTGGACCAATTCTGCTTTTGTACTCAATGTTGCACAATAATCTACCTCTAGTTTATAGAGATAATTCACCCGAATCCCTATCCTCTTTGTCTAACCCATGGCTATGTGTCTTAGGAGCTCCTTTCCTTTACTAAAGACAACATCGTAGCCTTTGTCCTCCAGCATCGCGACCGATATCAAATTAGTCTTCAGTCTAGGTACATACTTCACATCTGTCAAGGTGAGAGGAGCTCCATGCTTCCTGTGAAAAGCAACCGTGCCCACTCTTGAAACACTATACCTTTCGTCTTCACCCATCTCTATGCGCATCTTGAGGTATTTCTCCTCTAAGGCACTGAATAAATGTTTATCACCGATCATGTGGAATGAGGCTCCACTGTCAAGATACCAGACACAACCCATCATCGATGACACCATGCATGCGATGAGGGTAAACTCCATTTCGAACTGAGAGGCTAATGCCTCACCTTATGATCCTTCTGAGGATCCCTTCTTAGACTTCTTCGATGGTCAATTAGTCGCATAATGTCCCATCTTGTGACAATTAAAGCATCTCACTGTAGACATGTCACCCTTCTTCCCTCCAGGAGAAGAATTCAATTTTGAATGGGAAGCTTTCTCCTTCCCTTTTCTTGCCTTACTTGCTAAGGTCATATTTTCTTCATCATCATTTTTGTAAAATCCCTCCCCTTAATAATAAATAATAAATAATAAAAATAATACAAAAATAATAATTAACAATAAAAATAATGAATAATAATAAATAAATCACTTAATAATAAATAATAAAAATAATAAATTATAAACGTCAAATAATAAATAATATATATTATATAAAAATAAATAAATAGTAATAACCATATTAAAGCTCTAAATAAGAATAAATAAAAATAAAACAACAAAACTATCAAAAAGAAGGAAATAAAACAAGAAAGCTAAAAATCAGAAGAAAAGTAAAGAAATAAAACAAGAAAAAAAAAGTTGCATGCAGACACATGGAGTGTGTGCATGTGGTTCCCGTTCCAATGTTTTGTTCTATTTAATAGATGGTGAGGAATATGGGAGGCATTCTGGCATTCCATCTTTTCGATATTCTGTCTTTCATTCTCTTGGGAGAATGGTATACTAAGACCTAGGAGTCAATGGTAGTAGAACGTTGATTGAGGGCTCAGGGGTGGCCAGTTGTAGCAAGACGTTGCACAATTGAGCCTACGGTTGGGTGGAGAGTCGTCCCCAAAACCTTGTTGCAGATAGGAGACTTCAACCGAAATCACAAGTAAGTATTCTAATCATAGTTTTGAACTTGAAGTTAATGAGTTGAATTGCATGTTGAATATCAATTACTTGATTAATTACATGTTTACTTCGGGCTCTTACATATGGTATCAGAGCAAGTCTGAGGCCTATGAGTGTTTGACATTCAATTTTATTTAAAATCTATATGCACAATAGATTGTTAACCTTGTCAAAATTCTTTTAAGTTTTATTTAATTGATTAACTAAATTATAACCAACTTCTCATTTTTAAAATATATATATATATATATATATATATATATAAGGTTTATCTGATGATTTTCTGTGAAAGGGTTTCTAAACCTTAGCTTTAAAAAAAAAAAAAACACTAACTTATCTCAATTTTCAATTTTTTTTTAAATTATTACGGTTTTTCGTCAATGTTTTCTCAAGCCCTTCTATTTTCTCTCTGAAGCCCTTCTATTTTCATTTAATTGGCAAAAGTCTAGCCATTACAATTTTTTATATTCGGATTGATATGATTTTATCATAATTTCCAAAATTTTAATGATTTTCTAGTTTTGATTTCATAGGAAATCCAAATTTGAAAGGTCCTGGAACTAAACTTTCAATTTTTTTTTTGAGGGTGGGTTTTAAGTCCTATTTCTCTGAAAGACGAAATTAGTTCTTCAAGCTTATTTCTACCTCTAAATCAAATCGAAATTTTCAAAGTTCATCCATTTCTAATTTTTGCAAGTCGCTTTCAGTTTGAAACCATCTCCCAGCCGCAAGCATTTTTGGAGGCCTTTCTTAATTTCTGAGAAAAGGTTTTTAAATTTTCTGAAATCGTAACATTATACCACATAGCGATCAAGCTTCGGACTTATTAAGACCCTTCCCATCTTGTGGATTTTATTAAAATTTATGTGCTGATATTTAAGAGGAGTTCACACATAAAATTAGGCAGGGTTCAATTTTATACGTTTTCAAATCACATCGAAAACAGAAAGCGACCATAGAAAGAAGGGTTTTAATCTTACAATAAGGTGGCTTGGCTAGAGTTTCATTTGACTTGGAAAAAAACTAGTGAGTGCTTTGAAAAGTCAACCTACGATGATCGAGAGGGCAAGATGTTATGGCCCTAGACAAAGAATCCGTGTAAAAAGAAAGAGCTGCAACAAACATGCGAAGGATATTTGTTTTTTCATATTTGTTTTCTAGAGGAAACCGATTCTAGACATAAAATAATATGTGGATCAAGCAATCAATAAGATGGGTGGAACATTAAATAAAAAGTCAAAAGCTTAAATCTTACATCTAGCTGGTAACGTGTAAGATTCACAAATTTTAAATCTTTTGTAAGATGATGAGACAATTATACCATTAACATGCCTTACCCATGTGAGAAACCCTTTATATCTAATTAAAAATAAAAGGTTAAATTTGGGATTGTTTTATGATATTGAATAGGAATTGAGTTTAGATAATTAATATTCTTATCTTGATTTTTTATTTTAAAAAAATAAATAGTTAAAGCTAATTACTCAGTGAAGTTTTTATGAATAAGGTTGTTTTTAATCTTATATTTCAATAACAATAAAGATATAAAAATAGATAACCTAATGAAAACGCAATCAATTAAATTTTCATGGAAGATAATGAATATAAAATTATGTTTTTAGATTAAGAGTTATTTTTAAGGTTCCTATATTTTTTTAATATAAGAAGTGTTAGTTTTTATAATATATGTAAATTTGTTAAGTTTAGTATACTTCATTATTATTCTTTTTCAAATAGGCATAGAAGAATAAGAAATTATTTTATATTAATAAATAGTATATATGGTTACATAAAATTTTGTAATTTTGTATTAATAAAATGGTTGATACAAAATTCAAATTTAAATTAATTTATGTGATATTATAAGTGAGTTAATTAAATATATGATTATAGAGAGAAATTTACAAATTATTTCTGGAATATTTTATATACATTCATTATTGATAGTTGACAAATTGTGAACTTGTGAATTTCATGATTGATTTATAGTCATTGAGTGACATTTTGAATATAGTTACTAATAATATTTAGAATGTATGTAGTTATTGATATAATATAATAGGAAGTTTGAATGTATACTAAATACAAAAGAAAAGACCATCTAATATGAAGGAACATACTAAATTGATAATATGCTAAACTAATCAAGGTTAAATGAGACCAATATAGCCCAGAGTCAGCTACCTGGGAAGATGCAGATGTTATTTTTAATGATGACTTTCCTTATCATTATTAATAATGTGGAGCATAAAATAAAAAAAATGCAATAGCACAATATTTACATTATTTAGTGCATTAATTATCCATATAAACACAAATTTCTTATGCTAGTTACCAGTGAGAAGATGTAGAAACTAAACATCAATGGATATAGAGTAATCAAAGATCAAGGAAATCATTTGCTTCAAGTCAACCAATATATTATTTTACCTTTTTCTCTTCTTGAGAATTTTGTATAGTCGACAAAGAAAAGTACGGACTCCTAAATAAGTGCCATTCATTTGAATTCTTCAGTAGTTACCCATAAATCACTAAATCACCCACTAGAATATATTTTAGACTATGAAAATATTAGCATAAAATAAATCAATTCGGGCAACCATCCAAAGAAGAACATCTCCTTCAAATTTTAAAACCAAATGTCACATATGTATGGTTGTAGTTTCCGACGCAAAACAATAGTATTAAGAGAATTATGCCCTAAAACCAAATTTGAGACAATCTTCTAAACTGAGTGCACCCAAATCGGTTGATGATAGTGAGAATGCTTCTGACGGTGGTGAAGATATCTCAAGAAGTGAATCTGGAAATGGTGATGGATGGTGATGGATCGCTTTCTGTCCCTGGCCAAGCCTTTGTCACAACATTTCTACTCTACTACTTCAAGCAACATATGAGAGAAGAGATCTGTTTTCTATGGCAATGATACTTATTATGAGCTTTGTAGGCTGCATTAGACTTTATATGAATAGATAGTCTCTGCAAAGAAGAATGCATTAACTGCAGAGCGGAATTGGAAGAATGTGAAAGATATAACACCTCCTAATTTGTATGCAAAATTCATGAGTTCACTATATAGTTTGCTTGATGGATCAGCTGATAATGCAAAGTTTTAGGATGTATGTCAAGCACTAATTGGGTAAATTGGTTTTCAAAGTCGAATAGCAGCTCCAAATAATTGCATCAGACGATATGGCAAACAAGTTGTTTCAGTTAGAATTGTATGAGAGAGCAAGATCGCCTTCACGGTTTATTGATTCAATATACCATGCAAATGCTTCCACGCTACTGCATGGTGAAAATATTTATAGGTTTGAATTTTCATCTAATCCTTATCACTTGAAAATTCCTAATGCACTGGAACCCACCTTTTCAAGTTATTTGTATAATGAATTTCTCGCAACAGATAATTACACAAAGGAAAGGCATCAATTCTTCCTTTCAAGAAACATTCCCCAGTATGCTAGTGGCAAGGAAGTCAGCGTGATGTCTACGGTGATGAAGGCAATTTAAATGAGTATTGACCAGCATAACCTCTAAACAAATACTTGTATGATAGTATCACCAATTTCGGATTTCATGAATGCGAATTTCGGATTTCTAACGAGCCAGGAAAATTACAGGTCATTTCTAGTGGAAAGAACCATTAAAGGCAAAGCTCCTCTTCCTTAGATATATTATATTATCTTTAACATTGAAATGAATCCTAATCGCAGTGTCTTAAAATGTGGGGCTCAACAATTGCGTTATCATCTTCATTCATCTGAAGAACGGAGGGAACTTGAAGGAGGAGCCAACAGTGAGGGACGAAACAATGAGAAAAGGGGTATTTGGAGCCGGTGCTATACCAAGGTTTCAATATTTGCAATCTGCTGCTCTTGTTGTCTGCAACTGATGCAGGCAATTTTATGTCTTATTCAGGAAATTATTATGGCTAAAATGTATTGTAATTTAAGGGATGGTGTTGCCTTCGCGGGTGTGCTTGCAGGCGTGCCATATAATTAATAAAATGATTTTATTTTGTGTTGGGGAGGGATAACCTTCCCAGTCATCCGATCCGGTTCTGGGTCGGGTGGCAGTGTCTCTTCTTTTTGGTGTGGAATATTTCTTTGGTTGTTTGATTTCTTAAATTTCCTTAGAGTAATCATTTAATAGCCATAATAATCTCAAGATACATTCAATAAATTTGTTTAATGATTTATTTTGTTAAAAGCAGTCCATTTAATTCTTTTAACATAATTTATGATTGCTTAAACAGATACTTAAATATTTCACTCTACAACACAAAATTTCAATTTATCTTTATCCTTAAAAATCATGAATCTGTAGAATTAATATTGGTGTGACATATAATGATGAATAAATTTTCTTTCGAAATTCAAGTACCTTTTAACACAATAAGGCCACAAATATTCTTAAGCTTTAGTCATTCGAATATGGGTTGAGACAATTCTCTAAGTTTTATTCTGACATCATTATTACCTTCTAACTCATGTTTTCAATGGTTTTATACTACAAAATTTGTGATTGTTGATAATTTATGGTAATTTATGGTTTAAGTATTGTGATTGTTGATAATTTATGATAAAATATATCTTATAAAACTCATAAACTCTGATAATAAGGATAACTTATTAACCTTATTATTATTAGATTCTCATAATAATTATTATTGAGTATATTGGTTCTTATTTTATGCTTCTTCAAGTGATGAATCTTGATATTGAGTTACAGTAGTGTTTTATTTCTCGTACAAGGTCTCTATATCAACCTTCTTTTCTTTTTACAATTCACAAAGCAAAATTCTAAATGAGTCACATAATTAAGATATAGTTTTATTATGACTCAATGATTCATTGGAAAAGTATATAATCTTATAATCTTGATGGTGATAATCTACCCATAATTGACGATATATAATTCTCTGGAAGATCGCACTATTGATATGGTATACTGGCATGCTGGTGTAACTACTCACCACCGGTTCATTTTATAACATAGTTTAGATAGCACTTGAAGTAATTGGATAATTGAAGTTGAAATTGTCACCAATTAAAGTGCTCTAAAATAGTGAAATTTGTTCCAATTCACAATGGATAAACTCATATATCTTATTACCTTTAGCTGATCTTTGTTCACTTGCATCTGTTCATTATTTTATGGTTCAATCTGATCTAAAAACACAGAAATATCATTCTGTGAATGCTGATCGTATTATTCACTAATTATTTGTTGGATTATTGTCCTTTAGCGATAGCAGTTGCTTGGCATTTCTCTGGTCCATTATTGCAAGAACAAAACTCTCTCAATATGATCTTGTAATAAATTTAATTTTGCATTGCAATTGCCATTCAGATTACATGTATCTTCTCATTTACTACTCATATCAAACATCATCAAGCTACAGGATGGTATATTTTAGTCTCAGTGGCAAATCGTACAGATTTGGATTAAAGTTCAAATGTTGAGTATAATGTTACATGAGGTTCTTGATTCAAGGTTAATTGCATATAATGGTTAAAGTAGTCTAAAGAGAAATGGAAAGGAGAAACTTACAATTTTTTAAGGATGATAACTAATGATAGTTCATGTGATTATGGCCAACTTGGATCAGATAATTAAGGTGGTAGAGAAGAAGTATCACAACAAAGATAATAAATCAGTGAGAAGAGACAACTTATTTTGGAACATAAAAGAAGAGTATTGTGGTATTTTGGAACATAATGGAAGAATTTGGTATAAACATAACTTGGTACTCTAAAGGTATCACTATAAGGTCTATCTAAGGATGATGCACATAAAGAAGAAAATATTGGCAATCAACCAATGAAGTTGAATAATTATGGTAATAATTTTATTGAACTTGGACGGTATGATAAAATGATTGGAAGGGATAAGTTGTGTGCGTGACAACATCTATAACAATTTTCCCTCTAATGGGAGAGCCACATTGTAAAGTTTTCCATAGGTGACTAACTATATGAATGAATTATGGATAACAAGACGTATGATCAAGTAATTTTATTATGTTGATAAGCGAAGTACATTTGGTAGCTACCTTAATGAATTTATTTTTCAGGTATTACCCAAGTTGGGAAAGAGTAATGTATGAAGTTGCATGATGACCAAGTAATGATAAACTTGGAAGATATAGGAAGGAATGTTGCTAGAAATTTTATAAGGATATCGTGAAAAGGATTGTGTACATAGTGACAAAGAAGTAAAAGTCAATTAATAGAGGTTGTATTGACTAGGACTTTCCATAACATTAAAAGAGGTTGTTTCCACATAACACCTCACATTTAAGTTTTCATGGACAATGATGCTAGTAGTGTTTCCAACTGTTTCAAAATCTAAAATAAAGATACTATTTAATGAGCAAGAATCTCTTGTTGAACTTGAAGAAGGGTGAATTTTCGATAAAGCAATCAAATGGTATTGAGATAGTAACTTGACAAGATAAGAGAAATTTTTTTGAATGAAAATGATAATTGTTAAGTGATGTATGTAGAAGTCAACATGGATCAACAAACCCTCATGCAAGTAAATTAAGCATGATATAAAATTAAATCATGATGACCTAGTGTTTATATGCAATTGCATATAGCGATATTGGAATCGGTAAAACAGGGTAAATGGACGTAAAACCAAGGGATTTTAATTTTGAGATAGATGATTTAAATAATGGTTGTATAACTAGTAATATCTTAACAATGAATTTCACCAGAATTTCCTTGGGGAAGGAAGAAATATGACGAGAGATTAAGACTCAAGATGATGAGGCTCATGTGAAATTTAACAATGTATTTAGATAATTATACCTATGGTGTAAATGGTCAACTTCTTAGTTGAAAGAAGTGGAAATGATTATTGAAAAACTAATTGGTGTCTTGATGAAAACATCACACTAATAACATTGATGAGATAACATAAATCCTAGATGGATGTTGAATAATCTTAGTTCATAGTTGAATGTTTGTAAAGTAAATGAAATTCATTTTTCTAATGAATCATGATAAGAATGCTTATAGAGTATTATTCTATATTTGATAAGTATTGAGATGTTTCTCATATTGATGATGTTTCATAATATGATGGTATGAGGGTGATCATGCCCACGTGGTTCATATTTATATACTGGTTACAATAGTGATGATGTATACTTATGATGAGGCATTATGATGTTATGTAAAGGTAAATTGACATATTCATTTACTACGTGACGATAGGTATTTAATGTTGAAAACTCATGATGGATATGATATGCATAATGTGGCATAGGAATTATGATGCTATAATATGAGGTTTATTGACATGTGGTTCATTTATTATGTGAAGTCATGATATATTTTTATTGCAAATATGTTGATGTTATAACTTATGATGGTATTTCATGAGGTGAAGCAGGTGATACTTCCGTAAAAATTTATGACATGCATGAGCATGTAGTTCGTTAATATTCATAATGTTACGATTAACAATGATGAATGTTACATGATGACATGCAAGACTTGGCATGTGGATTATTTTCTATGATACTATGATGGTATAGCTAATGCATTGGTTGCATGTTGAGGTGTGATGATTCACAGGACTCCACAAATGGGCTGAGAGGGCCGGTTTATTTGATGATCTTGTGCGAGCCCATACGCACGAGGGAGAATAAGTAACACCATATGGGCTGGGGACAAACTCAATCAACACTACATATGCCATTGGTTCCTTTGTCTTGTGTATAGCTCTTGATGGATAGCTCTAGAAGAGCTATGGGACCATCTTGAGGAGGCCAAGTGCCTGATGTTCTAGGCTTGGTGCCTGTTATTGGATTGGGATGCCGAAGTCTGGAAAGGATGTAAAGGACTTCGATGCCTGGAGCTGTGCGCCTTAGTAGTTGTGGAGGGAGTGAGCTAGCCTTACCAGATGCCCGGGGTCATTGAGTATCGGATCGGATACCTGCCTTGGGGCAGATGAGGTCTGAGTCAGGCGCGAGCCTTGGGGCGAGCCTTGGACTAGGATACAGACCGGGTCAGGCTTAGCCTGGTGCCGAAAGTGGGAAAAGGACAGAGATTCCTTGAGATTTCCCGGGGTGTTGGGGACTTTCGATGCCTGCTGGTTATATTAGTTCAGCAGAGGGTGTTGGCAACATGAAGTTAATAAATAATAAATAATAAATAATAAAAATAATAACTAATAAATAATTCAACTTAACTTCAGGACGAAGTTCCTTAAAGTGGGAGAGTATGTAATATCCCTCCCCTTAATAATAAATAATAAATAATAAAAATAATACAAAAATAATAATTAACAATAAAAATAATGAATAATAATAAATAATAAAAATAATAAATCATAAATGTTAAATAATAAATAATATATATTATATAAAAAGAAAGAAATAGTAATAACCATATTAAAGCTCTAAATAAGAATAAATAAAAATAAAACAAGAAAAATATCAAAAAGAAGGAAATAAAACAAGAAAGCTAAAAATCAAAAGAAAAGTAAAGAAATAAAACAAGAAAAAAAAAGTTGCATGCAGACACATGGAGTGTGTGCATGTGGTTCCCCTTCCAATGTTTTGTTCTATTTAATAGATGGTGAGGAAGATGAGAGGCATTTCGGCATTCCATCTTTCCGAGATTCTATCTTTCATTCTCTTGGGAGAATGGTATACTAAGACCTAGGAGTCACTCGCAATAGAATGTTGTTTGAGGGCTCGGGGGCGAGTTGTAGCAAGATGTTGCACAATTAAGCCTACGGTTGGGTGGAGAGTCGTCCCCAAAACCTTGTTGCAGATAGCAGACTTCAACCGAAATCACAGGTAAGTATTCTAATCATAGTTTTGAACTTGAAGTTAATCAGTTGAATTGCATGTTGAATATCAATTACTTGATTAATTACATGTTTACTTCGGGCTGTTACAATTCTTGGATGAAGAACAATCTCTTGTGCTCTACTTGATCTCCTCCTACATAAGATCTGACCATAGTTGTTCCCAATCTGATAGTTTCTCCCTTCCATTCACAGAGTCCTAGTAGCTATTCGATCTCTTTGGAAGGCCAAGGAGAGTGAGGCTCACCATATCACCATCATCAGTAGTTATTCCCATAGTGTGAAGCTCATCTCTGCAAGTGGTGAGCTTGTTCAGATATGTGGAAATAGTATCGCCCTTCTCCATCTTGATTCTTCGAAGCTTATACTTGAGCACTAATTTCCTCTGGTCAGTACTGTTTTGGTATAGGTCCTTCAATGTTTTCCACATTGAAAATGGAGTATCCTTCCCATGTAGACTCGAGACAATATGGTCTCGAACTCCCTCAAGGATGATTTGTCTCGCCTTCGCCACACACTTCTTCCACTCAGTCAAATCTTGTGCTCTAGTTGAAGTTGGCTTTGGGATTTCTTGATCAATGAATTCCTTTAAGCCATTGCCTTCTAATATAACCTCCATTCTATCTTTCCATGCTATGTAATTTGAGCTACCTTCCAACGCATACTTGAGTCTCAAGCCATGGCCAACCTTGAAGTATGATATGAACTCGATTTGCACCTGCAACCCCGAACTTCAAACTTCAAATTATCTTCTCAGTACACTGTTCACAACTCTGATACCATGTAGAAATTTCCTACAAACACTCGCTCTCATACCATGTAGAAAATTTGATGTAGGTCAACCCGATAATGCAAAATAAATCAAAGAAGAATACTATAACCTACTTCTACTATCAATTTGCAGAAAATTAATGATCAAGCTAAATAATATAACTAGAAGAAGAAGAATCAATTGCAAAATACACATGAAAATACTTTAGGGAAAGCCTCAGTTAAAAACCCCACTATATTGTAATATCATAAAAGTGGAAATGCATAGGAATAATACAAAGCCTTAGCTCTCATAGCTAGCTAACTCTCAATACAATCCTCACAGATGCTCATAGGCAGTCTATGCTTATCTCTAGCCTTCCTCTCTAACCTCCAAGCTCCTATTTCCTTGTGTTGTTCCTAGTGGATGATGTTCCTTCAACCAAGTGGGTGACCTCCTCCAAAACTATGCAATACTCAAGGATGATTCCTTGACTGCATGCAAGAGTTTTCTTTATAAGAAAACACATGCAACTGATAGTACATTATCCTTGATATTTAACTCAACTTGGTCTTTCTCAGAATAGACATACATGAGTTTCTGATGAGAGAATCTTCAGTTAAATGGAGTAGCACTAGTTGAGTGCACGCATGCATCAAATTACTGTTAACTCACTATTAGTTCCTCAAATAGTTTGGAACTAGCTTAACTGGACTTAACTCAGTAAACTGAGTTAACTAATTACAACTCAAATATAACTCAATCTTACCTCCTTAATGGAAGGGATAACTCTTGCATGACTTCGGAAAGACTTCTAACTTGAATTTCTCCAACTAATTAATTTAAAATAAATTAATTAATTATTTCCAAGTAGCTATTAAGACTCAATTTGATTTTAATTCACTAATTTAATTCAAGGACAAATTAAATTGGAATATTCTTGTTGCCCTATTTCAACAATTCTCAAATCTATTTCCAATCATATGGGTCAGTGATCTGAGCCCATGCATGGGAGGATCAAGGCTTTGAAGAAAATGTCTCTACTAATGCCTCTAACATCTTGGGAAATTACCTCATAATAGTGGTTATAACTCTTTTGGATTTCTTTGAGCTTGACTTCTGCAATATTTGTCTCTTGAAGTACCATAATACTCGGCTTGTCTTTTCTTAGTCTCTCCTTTAGGCACTTTTGTTCGCCTCTATTGTTGAGGCCTCAGACATTCCAAGATGTAATTATCATTTCAAGATGTAATTATCATTTCTTCCATGCTAAGGTCTTCCTTCTCATTGTCGATCTCCATATTGGCTTGGTTCAATATTTGCATGGTTGCCTTTTTTTCCTACGGCTCTACTTCTGCTTTTCATTTGGTGTTGCTCCCTCCCCTTTGGGGGTTTGGATTCATTTCTAGGCCCATCTTCAATGCAGGGGCTTTGCATTATTCTCGTACTCCTGTAGGATCTCATAGAAATTGTGATTGTGGAGGCCGTTTCCAATGGTCCCTAATTAGGGTTTTGCAAATTTTTCTGATTCCTTTTTCTTCTCTAGACTTCCTAGAATCCCTCTACATCTTTTGTTTCTCTGTCCTCCCCATTGTTGTTAGACGCTTCATTTTGTTCTTGCTTGTTCAAAGGGCATGGATGAAACAAATGTCCATACTCGTAGCACTTGTGACATCTAAAACGTATGTGCTCATAGTCTAGAGGTTATGGCCACACCTCATCATGGTATTCCAACTCTATGAATTCTGGCAGTGGCTCTCTTATGTTCATATAAACACAGATCTCGGCGTATGAAGTGTATCTTCCCTTTCTGGTGGTGTCTGAAACCATGACGAAGTTCTTGATGGATTTTCCAATGACTTCCAGGATCTGTCGGTCCCAAAAGTCAACTGGCAGAACAAATAATTGAACCCAAATAGGTGCCACTAGGAGTTTTTCCTAATTTGGGTTGTAACATTCCTCCCAGTGTCTCATAAAGAGACAGGTGTTGTTGAAAAAGTAGGGGCCTTCTTCAAAGACTTGTTACTTGTCTTCCAGATTGGAGAAGATTATTGTGAAGAAGCATTTAGCTCCCAACTTAAGCTCTATATGGCCTTTTGGCTAAAAGTATGAAAAGCTAAAAAAATTACCTATTAAAAAAATTAGAATTAAAATACAAAATTTATATTTTCTAAGTTAATAAAGATAATAGTAATTTTAATTTATTATATACATATTAATAAAATATAGTATGAAAAAATATCATTTAAAAAAAAAATGCTTTTTATCTTATGAGAATATTAAAAGAAAAGTATTGAGAATTAGTTTAATTAGTTGAGTTCGAAATTGAGTTCTTTACACTATCCAATAAAAAATAACTCATTCAACAACTATATATACACATCAATTTGTATTCTCCACACTAAAATCCACCCTCCTCCCCATCCACCCTCCAATAGCATAATGGAACATCAATATGCCCAGTGGAAACCTCCTCACCTCCCCATCGAATGGCATGATGGAACATCAAATATCCCGAGTGGAATCTTCCCATGCAATGACATGATGAAACATCTACAATATATAATATATATATGTTTCTCCAAAAAAAATATACAATATTATACCATGAAAAAACACACATATTACTTTTTATAATATAATATAAATACACTAACTTCTTAAATAAAAACCAAATAAAAGAATTAATAAAAAATAGCAATTTAATATTTATAGAAAAAGTGGTATTGATTACGAGGAAGGAAGGATTGGTTCATATAAAATTAAGATATTACTTCAACGTATGAAAAATAAATGAATTTTTTTTGTGATGCTTTACATAAACAAACATATCCTAATATTTGAACGTGAGTGGGTACGAAAATAACAGAGAGTCCCACCAGCACACAATATTGAGAAGTTAAGTTGATAATAAATATAAGCTGAAAATATATATAGAAATATAGTTAAAATGATTAAGGTTATAATAATTAAAACTAATTACATTAATGGACGTTGGAAATTAATATTAAATGTTAATGAAATTAATGTAATAATATAGAAATATGTATCACTAAGAGTTCCATATTATTGCATTGTCAATTTTGCTATAAGTTTTTAATATAAATTTTTGAACAAAATTTTTCTTTTGAAATAGTGTGAAGGAAAAGTTATTTTATTGTTTATTTGCTTAAATTTTCCATATAAAGTTTTGGAAAAAAAATAGCAAATAATTGAAAAATTCAAATACAAGGTCTTCTCGCACAAGGATTTCACTGCTAAGTCTATAAAAGCATACATACTCTACCCCTGTGGTTACATACTCTACCCCTGGTTTTTGAACCTATGACCTCTTAGGAGGAAACACATGTTCTTAACCATTAAGCCCACTCAAGCCATATAAATGAATACAACAAACTTACTCTTTTTTATAAAAAATGTTAATGGAAAAATGAATATTTTGATGAATAACAAAACTAAAGGAAAGAAAGTAAGAAAAAAAACATAATATCAAAATAAAAAATAAATATCCCCTTTATAACATTATTCAACATACTTGTAACTAGATTTTTGGAGGAAACATATGCACAACTTTTTTTAAGACTGTTATTCATTAATTGTGTATCTGATTGAATAAATGTAATTTTGAAAGACATTTTGATTGGTGAAACAAATTTGTTTATGATAATGATTATATTAATTCCAATAAATATATAATACATGATCAATGTTAATAAATAAATATCTCAAAATTCAACAATTTTAATACATTTATATAAATAATAGTTCTTAATTTATATTTTTAAAAGTATGAAAAGTTAAAAAAAAATATTAAAAAATTAGGATAAAATAAAAATTTATATTTCTAAGTTAATAACTAAGTTAATAAAGATAATGGTAATTTTAATTTATTATATTTATTAATAAAGTACGGTATAAAAAATATTATTTTATAAAGAAAATATTATATTATTTTATGAAAATATTGGAAAGAAAAGTATTGAGAATTAGTTTAATTAATTGAGTTTATGTAATTAAATAATTTTAGCTAATCATGAATTCAGTTCTCTTAACACTGTTAAAATTGAGCTTCATAACTAAGCCAATAAAATATCCGAAACATCAAAATCCCAAAGTGAAATCCTCCCAATTCAATGACACCATGGAACATTAACAATATACACCATGGAACATTAACAATATACACTGATATATGTTTCTCTTAAAGAAATATACAACATTATAACCAGAAAAACACTTATATTATTTTTATGATATAATATCTTAAATAAAAACGAAATATAAAAATTAATGAAAAATACCAGTCTAATATTCATGTAAAAAGTGGTATTGATTACAAATGGGTTCATATAAAATTAAGATATTACTTCAACGTCTGTAAAACAATTGATTTTTTTTGGCATGCTTTACATAAACAAACCTATCTTAATATTTGAACGTGAGTGGGAAGGAAAATAACAGAGAGTCCCACCAACACAGAATATTGAGAAGTTATGTTGATAATAAATACATGCCCGGAAGATAGGCCACACACAATGTGCTCAAGTGCCTGACTAATGAGATCGCTATTATTGTTCAATTCCTATTCCACCTCCGTCGAATCACCTACTGCAGCTACGGTTGGAATTCTGTGTTCAGCGTCATCATCAGGCTCCCAGGGAGTGGCAACATGTCCTCTTGTAAAGGGCGCTAGCCTGCTTCGTAGTTCAATTCTTCGTTTACGTCGTGGAATGAGTCTTCCTCCATAGTGGCAGTCAAAACATACCTCAAATTCTTTAAAAACTGGGGCTTAATCCCTCGTCGATTCCGCTTCCCCATCGGGCGCACTCTTAGTCGTTAGACCTGGATCCCCCAAATCCAATGTTGTCTGCTCACTTAGCGTGGTTGACTTGCTCGACCATTAGAGTGCGATGAGCGGTGATTTTCTCTCTCCTTCGCTCACCATGCATCGATTTCTAAGTGGAATCGCTGCGCTTTCATCCAAAACTGCTTACCGTTCAATGAGCCTCCGATCAATAACATTGGTTTCAGAGTGGATCCTGCCTTTAGCTTTTAGCCCTTTTTCACCTTTCGCACTTCAGTTCTCTCGCTCTCCACACGACCAAGCACTTGGGGCTTCTCCATTTCAAACCTTTTCACCCAGCGATGTGCGATCGAGCATCAAAAACCTCCTCTATTTCTCAACCCGGGCCTCCCAGGGGCTAATTTCGCCTCCCGCGCACACTCCATGGGCCTCGCGCTTTGACCGAGGTCCTCATCGTTTCACGCTGGCTGCCATTGCCACTGGTTCAGGGTGTTTTGATCATTGTTCCCGAATTCTTTGATGTTTGTCCTCACCTGATACAGTCATGGTCCTTTTGACAATTCTTCATGGATCCAATTTGGATCAGTGGTTTTTGAACCTATGACCCCTTAGGAGGAAACACATGTTCTTAACCATTAAGCCCACTCAAGCAATATAAATGAATAGAACAAGGCTACTCTTTTTTGTATAAAAAATGTTATTGGAAAAATGAATATTTTGATGAATAATAAAACTAATGGAAGGAAAGTAAGAAAAAAAACATCATATCAAAATGAAAAATGGATATCTCCTTTATAACATTATTCAACATACTCATAACCAACCAATTTGAGAAGATTGTTGGAGGAAACATATGCGCAGCTTTTTTTTAAGGCCGTTATTCATGAATTGTGTATATGATTAAATAAATATAATTTTGAAAGAATTTTGATTGGGAAAACAAATTTGTTTACACTTTATAATGAAAACTAATGGTTAAATATAATGATAATGATAATATGCATTTCAATAAATATATAATACATGATCAATGTTAATAGATAAATATCTTAAAATTCAATAATTTCAATACATCTATATAAATAATAGTTTTTAATTTATATTTCTAAAAGTATGAAAAGTTAAAAAAAAAACTTATTAAAAAAGTAAGATTAAAATACAAAATTTATATTTTCTAAGTTATATATCATTTTTTTTTTTTATTTTTTTTTTCTGTGTAAAGACTAAGCTATTGTATTAAAAGAAGAAAAAATATTTACAAAGAGGACTTAGCCTCTGAGGATGCATAAGGCCACCCTCTGTCAGAAGAACAAAGCAGGTGCGAGTGGCCACCTGAATTACAAAGAGAGATTCCATGGAAGTGAACATAGGCGAAGCTGTTGCAGGTGGCCACCTGACTTACAAAAGAGACCCCATCAAAAGAACAGCAGTAAGCTGAGTTGGCTAACCATTGATTCATAGCTTGTGTCTTGTGGTTTGCTGCTGGTAGCATTGTAACGAAGGAGAGTAAAGAGACCATTATTTCCAGAGTTCTGGAGACACCACGAACTCTGAAAGGTCCCCTACCCAATAACAAAACCTGGGCGCCGCGGATAGAGAAGAATCCCCACCAAAACATGACCATCAAACAAGAGAAGAAGCAGGAATTAAGCCTTCGGAGGCTCACCTTGTGCATTATTATCGACTTCTGGCGGGAGAGGAAGCCAGTCAAACATGGTAGCATCTCCTATATCTTCCAGGCGAATTTCCGGTGGATGAACCGGCTGCGGATGCGTGACCAGTCCAACAACAGGCGCCACAGGATTGATATCATCTGGAGGAGGATCTTCTGCATTACCAACCTCCGCAATCACCTGGGCATTTCGAGTTTGAACTTGCTCCCCATCGTCCTCCTCCTGGCTAACAGTTTCCTCCTCTTCCTCCGTGGCAATCACTGTTATCATGAAAGAGACAAGCGATTGATTTCGCCTGCACCTGAAGGTGAAGCGGGAGGTATGAACCTGGCTTTCAGAAGGATCCGACTCCTCTGAGGGAGAAGAAGGAGGCGCAACTATGGCAAGCGGAGGAATTGCTCTGGCTTGAGCTTCCTGCCTTCTTCTTATCCCCCACACTCCTCCTCTTCTCGGGACTCCTCTTTGACGCGGGGCCATGAGCAGGGGAGATCTCAAGCACTTAACACTGACAGACGAAGTGCCAGGACGTGACCCAGAACCAGTAATCCCTGAGAGGGGAGGCAAAGCCGTGACTCTTTCACACAGAAAATCCTTAAGAGAAGCCGAGACAGAATTATGGTACCTCACTTTCCCCTGCACAGCCGAGAGCGAAGAGAGCGCACTCTGGACAGAGGTGAAACCTCTGCAACTCCTCACAAAGCCAGAATTGGGCACCTTTCCACCATTATCACCAGAATTCATAACAATACTCCACGCTTTCCAAACCTGGAGCCAATGCTCCATTAAATAGACATCCGCTTGGAACTGTCTGGAACCAGACAGAGCATCTCCCATCGATTCAGAGTACAGGGCGCTTAAATTCGCCATGCTTAAACCCATCTCCCACATTCCTTGCCGTCTCCTCAGCATTTAAAGACTTTAATGCTTAGCAGAACCGTCCTGTCTAGCCACCGAATGATGCCAGCTGCCCGATGCAACTTGTTCAATCGATCCTCAAGCTGCCACCCGCATCCGGGTTATATTTTCTAAGTTAATAAAGATAATGGTTTTTTTTTTTTCTAGTTAAGACTAGCCTAACCTGTGACCTATCCCAAGGAGTGCCTTAATAGCACACCCATTCACGGTCAATCCAAAAAGTACAGTATAAAAAAATATTATTTTAAAAAGAAAATATTATATTATTTTATGAGAATATTGGAAAGAAAAGTTTTGAGAATTAGTTTAATTAGTTGAGTTTTTTTAATTAAATAATTTTAGCTAATCATGAATTCAGTTCTCTTGACACTGTGAAAGTTGAGCTTCAAAACTAAGCTAATAAAATAGCCAATTGAACATCCCAGAGTGAAATCCTCCCAATTCAATGACACCATGGAACATTAACAATATACATGTTTCCCTTGAAGAAATATATAACATTATAACCAAAAAAACACTCATTTTATTTTTATGATATAATATAAATACAATAACTTCTTAAATAAAAACCAAATAAAAAAATTAATGAAAAATACCAATCTAATATTCATGTAAAAAGTGGTATTGATTACAAATGGGTTCATATAAAATTAAGATATTACTTCAACGTCTGTAAAACAATTGATTTTTTTTTGGCATGCTTTACATAAACAAACCTATCTTAATATTTGAACGTGAGTGGGCAGGAAAATAACAGAGAGTCCCACCAACACAGAATATTGAGAAGTCATGTTGATAATAAATACATGCCCGGAAGATAGGCCACACACAATGTGCTCAAGTGCCTTACTAATGAGATCGCTATTATTGTTCTCCATGGTTAAGTGCCTTACTAATGAGACGGCAAATTCTTACAACCATACTCTGAGTGTTGAAATATTCGCTTTGGTTGTGTACAAGATCATCTAGGATATTTACAAACGCCGTTATTGAAACGCCATCTCCAAATCAATCTTTTTCAGACCGCCCACGACATCAACGATCCTGGCCACTTCTTTGCAAACCTCCTTGGCGTCATCACATGTGTATTCAAACCTTGTTTGTGAATAGGGCGCCCACACTTTGAGTCAACTACAGTCTTGTTTTTCTATCTTCTGTTGAATTGAAATCAAATCTAAAATAAGAGTTGTTCCTCTTTCTAGCTTGTAGATCTGACTAAAATAAACAGGTCTACCATTACAAGAACATAGAGTCCTTCTTTTCAAAGTAAGAACATAGAGTTCTTTTTCTATTCTTAACTCAGAAGAATAAAAAGAAATTGAAACGGAGAGTTGCATTTATTTTTGTCACAGTTTAAGAAATATTTCAAAGTAAGAACGATGGGTATATATAGCTTCAGATTATATTTTTCGTTTTCAAGATTTGGTCAATTCATTCATGTATGCTCTCATCACATGATATATTATATTTCTTCGAATATAAAGTGGAGATTTCTTGGAGTTCCTGCTTTCCAATTTTTAAAGACGGTATTTAATAAATTAATAAAATCTAAATTTATTTATTTTTTTTATTTTTTTTAATTATTAATATAATGGTTAATAGATAATAAATAATTATTATTAATTTAAGAAAACATTATATCATTCTAAATAATTTATTTATTATTTATAAAAAAAACAGCAGTATGTATATGAATTCTACACATTGAAAATATTTTTTATATTCAAAATACTAAATATTTTATATTTTATTATTATAATTAAATATATTAAAAAAAGAATTGTTTTTAGTGAAATTTTTTTTGAAGTTTTTCTACTGGGTTTTTCGGGTTTAATTTTTCTAAAATTTTGTAGGAATTTATTGAAATCGTAAGTTTGTTGAGTAACCCTTTCACAATCTAAATACCCTAGAAGTTATCAAGGTGTTTGAATCCATATATACAGTGATCAAAATTTTACCTCAAATTTTTCTACCCAATTTGCCAAAATATCCAAAAAAATAGCATTAAAAACAACTTAAAAATTTATATAATATTTAATATATTTCTTTATATTCTAAATACTAAATATTCTATATTTTTTTCAAATTAATTAAATATGTTAAAACTTTATATAATATTTAATTTTCACTATGTAAAATCAAAATATTATTTCGAATTTAATTATAATTATAAAGATATTTTTTAATATTTTTAAAGACAAAAATATAAATTCAATTATATGTATATATATTATGCTATAGTCATGGTAATTTTTTTGTGTGGGGTTATTTTGATATTTTATATCACCTTTTAATTTAAAATTTAATGAAATATGTGTGTGGATTTGTTAATTTTTCATGTATGTTATTAGGAGAAAGTGTATTAAGAGGAATATATTATTTACTAAGATTATTATACAAATTAAATAGCTACAAAAATAGTTAGACATGAGTCAATAATAAATATCAATACACTTATTTCATGGTACATCTCAATTGATAAAATTATTGAAAAAGTGAGAAAACAAAAACTAATTAAATTGTAAGAAAAACACACATATATAAAAGAGAATAGTGAACAAAATTTTTAAGTCTAGAGATTTATGGAGATTCTTAATTTATAAATATCCCTTGTTAAAGTACCACAGGCCAATAACATGGCTTCTAAATACCACATGCCCAAAAAACCATAACTTACTTCATATGACACTTGTCATATGGCATTCTAATTAATCAATTTAATGAAAAGGACATAACTTCGATCAAGCTCAATCTTTGATTTGTGTATACTATCAAAATATTGAGGTCAATTAAATCTCTAAAATCCACTAAATAATTAATAATTAATAATTAAATTAAAATTATGGAATCTTTACTTCAAAATAGACATGCATATTGGCGTAAAGAAATGAAAATTCTCTAACTAGGTGATGATTTAGGTGATGATTTCGCCGAGATGACTACTAATCTCTTGTCTGAATCCATCTTTTTCATTAAAGAAATCCAACCATAGGAATGTTTAGATTCAACACCATAAGGACCCTCACGTACCCAAAATTTCGAAACTTGATAATTGTAACCCTGATTTCCAAAAAATTCTATCACATTTCATGAAAATTGTTTCGAATTTTCCATTATTTTTGGGCCAAGAATGTCTCTTTATTAAAATATATATATATATATATATATATATATATATATATATATATATATAGATAGATATAGAGATATAGATATAGATATAGATATAGATATAGATATCTATATATATATATATATATATATATATATCTATATATATATATATATATATATATATATATATATATTGCTGAAGCAAGTGCCGATCCTTCTATTTCAATAAATCAAAAGAAAAATTACATATTGTACATGAAACTCGATCCTTTACAAGAATTCGGGAAAAAGGAATCCCTGCCAATGACCAAGACCCTCCAAGCTACTACAATGATCACCAATCTTTTGAAAAGTAAACGTGGAAAGGCTACAAGAGCCCCCACCCACTAGGGAAGTTCTGGATACAACACACTTCCCAAAGCAAACATACAACCATAGACTCCCCCAACCGCATGAATTCCACACACCACGAAAGAGGGAAAAACCACACCAAACCAGATGAAAGGATAGAACCCACCTGACCCCACAAAAACTGCCTGTTTGATCCCAACCGTTGATCCTGGCTACTGGATCCAATGGCCAAAAATCATATTGCACAACCTAACACAACTGAGAGATAGTGTGTGATCGAAGGAAGTTTCAAAGTCAACCAACCTACCATGTGTTACAATCTCTATCGGATCACTTCCGAAATTACAAAACCATAAACTGCTCATGAATCCCGCAATCACTGGAAAACCGACCATGCCATGGTTTTCAAGCCCAAAAGCAGAAAGGGGGAAAATTATGGCTGCCAGGAAAACTAACCACGCATTCTGTTTATTCCTGCTACAGAACCAGAGTCCGATACTGTATTTGATTGGGAAAAGACCCAACGTCTTGTCAGTCGATGAACTGAGAACCTCATTCGACTGACTCTGAGATAAAATGAGACCTACTTTAGTTTTCCTTTCTACCAAGTACATACTGATCGGTTGTATAAGTTCTTTCTAGAAAAATCAATTCATGCTTGTCAGCCTGGCCTGATATCTAAACACTTCTCTGTCTTCTGCAGCTTGATCTTCGTAGAGAACCTTTAAACGGTTTTGAGGAATCTCTTGCCACTTTTTCACCATTCCTCTATCTACATTGTTCACCCCTTGGTTGCCAAAAGGTCCACTAGTTTATTGGCAAAACGTCAAACATGGTTGAAACTAACCATTTGAAGCTCCTTGAGGTGAACGTGGATTATTTGGTAGACCTGGATTAGTTTCTAGCGAGTAGAGACTTTCTCCGGCTGAGTACCGCAGTTGATTCTTTTCACAGAGTTAATGGAAATCTCCGAGTCTGCTTCTATAATTACATTTGAGCAATGGTTCTGGATCAGAAACTCTAGACATTGTTCTAGAGCCATTAATTCTACCATATTATTTGTGGCTCTTCCCAAATGGCAGTGGAAGATAAAGATAACACTGCCCTTTTCATCTCTTAAAACTCCTCCAAAACAGGTTGTTCCCGGGTTACCTTTAGAAGCCCCATCAATGTTGTATTTCAGATATCCTTTCGGTGGTGGTTGCTAGAAATCCTTCTTTGTATCCGTAGTTATGTCCTTCTTGATCAGTCCTTGGGGAATAATCTCTTTCATTTCCAGTTGTTTGACAATTCTCAGCTCCATCTCAGAGGGGGTATTTTTAGGGAGATTGTGTACTGTGATACTAACTGTCTCCCTAAGATGTTTTAGGATCAGATCAAATAGTCTATGAGGAATAACATTTTCATTCTTAAAAATTCTTTTATTTATTTCATTCCAAACATTCCAGATAATGAAGCTTGGCGTGAAGGCCCAGGCCAAATTAAGGAACTCATTCTCCGAATAGTTTCCTCTCCACTTGTTTAGCGTATTTGTGATACTACTTCTGTCCCTATCTGTCTGTTGGAAAATGGTAGAGAAAGAATCCCACAACCAGGTGGTGTAAGAGCAATTGTTAAGAATGTGCTCCATGGTCTCCTCCTGCTCTTCATAGAGCTGGCATTTGGAAGGCCCCCTAACCCCCCTTTTCCTAATGTTATCCCAAGTTAAAATTTTCTAACCCCCCTAACCCCCGTAAAATTTTCTAAGGCCCCCTAACCCCCCTTTTCTTATGATGAACCAACCACATGGAAAGTTTGGTCTTCATCCAACCTTGGTGCTTCCAGAGGTGTTGCCAGGTCTTTTTTGAAACGCTAAAATCAAGCGCAAGGAGAATATCTTTAGCTTCCTTAAGATTAAAGGTGCCTTTATTTTTATTTCCCCATCTCAATTGATCATGCCCCTCTATTACTAAAATCATTCTTTGTTTAAGCAAGCTCCCTAGAGCCTCTGCTTTAATTTTAATGGGGCTATCATCTTTGCATTCAATTTTTCTCTAGTTTCTCCACTTTCTGGAGTTCTGAGCAGGATCCCATAAATCCTTAACTTTGTTTAACCCTTGGGAATTTGTTTCCTGCTTGAGGCTTAAAAAATCTTCTGTTAACAGCGTTAGTTCTTGTTGCCATTTTTCCTTCCAAAATAGTGCAAGATCTCCTGTTCTGCTTTCCCAAAAATTGTTTTTTTGAACTAGGCTTCTATTTTCCCAGGCTTTGTTCCAGATGTGAGATCCTTTTAAACTTCCAGACATCCTTATGAGATCATTAGTGTGCCAAGAGCTGGCATATTTTTCTTTCCAGATCCTTTCCCACTGGGCTATTGGCTCCTAAACCCATTTCCACCAAAGCTTAGCTCCTAACACTTTACTAAGAATCTCCTGATCATATAAGCCTAGACCCCCATGACTCTTGGGTTTACAGATTTTATCCCAAGAGACCAGGGCCCACTTCTTCTTTGAATCTTACTTACCCTAGAGGAAATCTCTTTGTATATTCTTGAATTTCTCTAAAACCCCTTTGGGAGCTGGGAGGGCTGAAAACATAAAAACTGAGATAGATTACAAAATCGCCTTTGTCAGAACTAACCTACCTGCCAAGTTCAAGACTCTGAAGGTCCAACTTGTTACTCTATCCTACATCTTATTAAGCACTGGTTCCCAGATACTCTTATGCATAGGTCCGGCTATGAGAGGGATTCCAAAATACTTTGTGGGGAGGGAATCCCTTTGGAAGCCAAGAATTCTTGAAATATTTCTCTGAATAGCAATGTTAGTGTTTAAGAAGAAGATTTTTGACTTAAGAGATATTGACTTCCATACCTGTAGCCATGGAAATTTCCTTCAGGATTTGATTGTAAGCTGAAGCTTCTTTGACTGTGGGGATTCCTTGTAGCATGGTCTCATCTACAAATTGTTGGTGAGTCAGAGCTTGACCATTCTCAGATAATTGAAGACCTTTGATTTTTCCCTTTTCCTTGGCATTCTTAATGGATCTGCTACGTCCTTCCATCATGAGAATAAAAAGAAAGGGAGAGAGTAGGTCTCCCTTCTTGAGGCCTCTAAAACGAATGAAAATCTATGAGGGAGAGCCATTCACCAAAATTGAAAAGCTGGATGAAGTCACTAGAGCCATGACCCATCTTACCTAGTTGTGATCGAAACCAAAAGCAGTGAGAACCTTCTTGATGTAAATCCAATTCACCTTGTCATATACTTTGGTAATATCCAATTGCATGATCATCCCTGCCCGCTTTTTACTAGTAAGCGTGTGAACCACCTCATGGGCTTGAATAATGTTATTTAAAATTTGTCTGACCTCCACATAACTTTCTTGTTCCTCTGACACTAAGGAAGGAAGGAGAGGTCTTAGTCTGTTAGCAACAACCTTGGATATTATCTTATATACTACATTACATAAAGCTATGGGTCTATACTTATCTGCAATTTGAGCTGAGTCCTGTTTGGGGATCAATGAGATGAAGGAGGTGTTGAGGGCTTTCAAGATGGTTTTGCCACACTTGGAATCCTCGACCACATTTAGAATATCTTGTTTGATAATATGCCAACAAGCTTTAAAAAAATCCACATTGAAACCATCCGAGCCTGGTGCTTTGCAATTCTGCATGTCTTTCAGAACCTCGCTTACTTCCTCTTCAGTAACAGGTCTATTGATGTTAAAATTGTCCTCTCTAGTCACCAACTTAGGGATATGCCTTATAATTTCCTTGATGGACTGTTCCCTGTCTGGATTGTTTTCCTGAGTGATGTTTTGGAAATGCTTGACAAGCACAGTTTCAATATTCCTATGAGTGCTCTAAAGCTCCCCATTCTCATTCTTTATCGTAGAGATTCTGTTGTGTGCTCTATTAGCTATGGTGGATCTATGGAAAAATCTTGTATTCCACTCTCCTTCCTTGAGCCATTAAACTCTAGACTTTTGCCTCCAAAATATTTCCTCTCGTTTGCACGAATTTTCCCATTCTTGATGATGTTTGTCAGCCTGATCACTTTTGAATTTGTCAAAGCCATCTTGGATCAATGCCTGGTTAAGTTCCTAAATTTTGATTTCCAATGATTTTATGTTCACAAATATGTTTCTAAAATACTTCTTGTTCCATTCTTAGAGCCCGACCTTGACATGCTTTAGTCTTTTACGAAGGAGGTACATTTGTGATCCTTGTAAGTGCAAGTCTTCAGACCACCATTTTTCAATGTTACTGATGAAATCCGGGTGGCGGAGTTAGATATTCTCAAATCTGAAGGGCCTTTTTCTAGGAGAAACCATACTCTTGATTTCCAATTGAATCGGCCAGTGATCGGACCCTCCAAAGGGAAATATTCTTGTTGTTAATTCTTTATCAATAATCATCAGCTCCTCTAAAATCATGAACCTATCTAATTTAGAGGCTACCTGTGCCTCACCTCCTCTTTTGTTGTTTCATGTAAAAACTCCATTGCTCAATTATGAATCAACCAATTTCATACCATCTGTGAAAGATTGGAACGCTAAAGAGTCTTTGGTTAGTGCTCTGGTTCCTCCTTTTTTTCTGAAAGAGACTTGATCATATTGAAACCACCTCCAATTATCCAAGGAATCCCAGCCTGTCTGTTCCTGAGATCTATTAGGGATTCTAGTAATTTGAGTTTGTCATCTATTTTTTGAGGACCATAAACATTTGTGACCAGGAAGGTTTCTGAAACCCCCACTGGTTGCATGACCACTGATAAGTAATTTCTAGATGCTTCAGCATCTATTATGCTGATTTTCTGGGGATTCCAAAGAGTTAGAATGCCCCCTACTGTGCTTTCAGCTTTAACCTCTAGAAACTCAAATCTATTGAGCCATTTGCTATGAATTTGTTTTATTTTTTGAATGGAACATTTGGTTTCCTGGATGAAGATCATATCTGGCATTTCTTGTTTCATTCTATAACTTAGCATTCTTTGTTTTCTTTTACTACCTAGACCTCTAATATTCTAGGATGTAAACTTCATAATTCAATATTTGTAGAGTAACTGGTTAGGTATTTCATCTTACCTAAATCTATCATTAACTTTCCACACTCCATCAAGAGGTCCTTTTACTTTTTCCTACCCCTTTTCTTTCCTACATTTCTGGAAGCTAATCTTGCAGTTGATTTAATTGTTTTCACACCTCTGTACTCCTGCTTGTCAATGGTTTTTCCTTTATCTAACCTCCTTTCCTGAGTTTTCCATAAAAACAATTGTTGAATTCTGTTGCAGTCTTCTTGGGGTAGTGAATCTATCCCTCTCGTGGTTCCCTGCATCACGAACCCTTCCAGATCTAGGTGTTCCTTATCTAGCATTTCCTGAAGTTCATGGTCCTCCAGGTTTATTTCACACTGGTTCATTTCATGATCCATGTCTAGTTCTGTTTCACTCATCATAATTTATTTCTTATTACTAATCTCTTCTGTTGGGTTGCAGTTTTCTTCGTTTTCCTTTTCATTAGAGTCGTCCTCCATAGATTGGTCTTCATTTGCCATTTCTTCATTCTCTTCCAGTGCTTGATACCTATTTTGACTGACCTTTTCACGCTCATTACGAAGATGCTTTGGTTCTTTTTTTCCTCCTTTTCCTCTACTTGCCACTTTTTGGAATCTTTCTATGTCCTTCATTGCATTTTGTTTGCTCCTGTTTTCTACTCTGCTAAGAGGGAAATCTTTGAACAAGTGTCCATGTTTGTGAAATTTACGACATTTGAACGGGATATGTGTTGGCATTATGGCTAAAGTGTTGTCCTTGATGGAAACCCATTCAGGTGATAGATCATAGTACTTCAAGTCAGCAGCAGAGATTGATGATCAGCTATCAAATATTGAAGAAAATAAGGGGTACGCAAGTACACCTTACAGAAGGTGCGTACACGCAGGCCATTGTTACATAAAGTGCGTACATACCCGCAGTTATCCTGTTCATGAAGTGCATACCCCCAGTTCACTTACTTCAAGGTAGAGAAAAGCACACGTGGGGTTTCTTATGTTTAACCCTTGGTATTTAGCCGATGGTATTGTGTTATTATGGTTTTGGCCCGTGGTAGTGATCCATGATTTGAGGAAGAGCTTGCCTATATAAAGCAAAGGAGATCATTTGGCTTGTGTATGCTTTGGGGTTGAACATCTTATGAGAGCTAGATCTGAAATATTATGATATCTTGGGAGTAATGTCTAGATCTAAATAAGGCGAATCTACTGATGGATTGAGATCTCTTCGGCGCATGATCAGATCTGTAGATCTGACAGTCTGGGTTATTCTTGAAGTCTTGAAATTATCTATGCCCGCAGGTACGCAAGTGCAGTGAAAGAAAAGTGCGGAGATACGCAGGTCCAGAAGTGCTGCAGGTGCGCAGATACGCAGGTTCAGAAGCACTGTAGTTGCGGAGGTGCGCAGGCAGTTCATTGGACACAGAGCGTAGGTACGCAGGCAGTCTATGAGGCACAGTGCGTGGGTACGCAGGTGCGTTGTTGGGATCAGTGCGTACTTGTACGCAGGCATTATATGGGTGAAGCTGCGTACTTCTCTTGAAATCTATTTAGCTGTCCATGTTTATCATTGTTGTGTTCTGGGTTTTGAAGTGATGTCTGGTTTCTGATATTATGGTCTGATAACAGTATTCTGAGAAGTGATATAGTATGTTTTAGTTTTGATAGATGAATGGATGAGGTTCATAATGACTTATCTTCATATGATCTGATGGACTAGATCTGGTTGATGACTCACTTGTGTATGTATGGATCTAGTGCTTGGGTGATTCAGAAGCTTGTTTATGTTGTTGTTGGGTCCAGTATGAAAATTGGATGAAATGTGGCCTTTCAGATTATGTGTTGTGCTTCAGTGTATCCAGTATGAAAATTGATGAAACGTGGTACCTGGAGGAGAAAACATTGTAGGCCGACGCCTACGTACTAGTATCTAAGCTAGTACAAGAGCTAAGGGAAATCTTTGGAGCATTGTAGCAGTTAGAAACCTGCGTACTAGTAAATGAATTGGCTAGTACAAGAGCAAAGGGGGTTGTAGCTCCCATACTGGTATAAGACTGCACCAGTACAAATATTGTAAAAGGATTTTCTTATTAAAAAGAAGATTGAGATGACTTGCAGCAGGTGGTTTTCTCCCGCATTGGGTTTCCACCTTATATCATGGTGTTCATGTGTGTGCCTTATGTGTGATGATCTTTTCTATGTTACTGCATATGTTAACTGATAATATGGTTGATAATGTTCTAATGCACTCATTGAAGATCAATTCACTTAATCACAAGAAGTTGTGGAAGTAGCATATATGAATCTGATTATGGAAATGGAAAAAGGTTTATTAATGTGATAATACTGATTCAACCCCCCCTCTCAGTATTATTTTCAACAATTGGTATCAAAGCAGGTCCTTTGATAGAAGCTTGATCGCTTGAAGGAGATCCGTGGAACAATGGGAAAGAAGCTTAAGAAGAAAGCACCTAAGAAAAGGAAAGCATCTCATAAGAACGATGACAATGGGAGAATCGATTGGGGATTAGGCATAAGAAGCTCTTCAGATTCAGAATCAGATTCAGAATCATTATCAGGTATGAATGTGTTATCCTCTGATGTTCCAGCTATATTTCCTTGTGAGAGAGATGGAAGTGATAGTGAAACTACTGAACTTGCTCTTATGGGTGAACAAGAAAGATACCAAATAGAGGTAGAATTTAAAAGGCTGACAGAAAAAATTACAGATCAACAAGATCTATTGAACAAAAGGGAATGTGACTTCAAAGAAGAAGCTACCAAACTAAAGGCCCAACTAGAAGAAGGAAACAAGGTAAGAAAACTACTCAAGGACAAGGAAGACCAATGTCAAAAATTGTAGCATGAAGTGACATCATTAAGAAAAGAAGTCAACGAAAGAAGCACAACCATCAAGAAACTCAAAGATAGATCCAGCTACTATGAAACTCTTGAAGCTACAATCCTCTCACTAAAGGGAGATCTTGAAGAATCAAAGAAGCATAATGAAGATCTACATCAAGCAATTGAAAAACAAGACAACGAAGTCATCAGCTTAAAATCCCAGCTAGAATGTGCCTTCCAAGTTTGTCAAATGCAGCACCATCTGAATGAAGAACAAGAAAAGGAGATTCTCAAACTAATGGAACAAATGGAAGAAGGAAGAAAAGCTAAAGAAGATTTGAAAAGGCAATCTCTTGAAAAGGAAGAACAACTTCAGGTTGAGGTAAATATCTTGAAAGGTAAAATAGAAGAAAAGGATAAGCTTTTACGATTTCAAGATAGCTCTAAAGTCTTGGATGATATTCTTAGTAGTCAAAGGTCTCCTGCTATAAAGACTGGTCTTGGTTTCTATGAATCTGTCGAAGGTGAATCTAGTTCACAAGGTGAGGCAAGGAACTCTAAAGAGAAATCTAAAATGATCAACGAAGAAATGAAAGATCAATCTCATCATCAACCAAGGAAAGAGATTCCTCAAAGAAAATCCTTTTCTCCTCCTATGAATAATGTTGAATGTTATGTATGTCATAATCTTGGACATATTGCAGCTAGATGTAGAAGAAGAAGGGTTCAAGATCATTATGCAGAAATGACATCTCAATCAAGGTACTTTTATGGATATTGCTTTGCTTGCAATATGTTTGGTCACAAAGCTGCTAATTGTTACAGGAGGAATATGAAACATGTAAGATGTTATGCATGTGACAAGCTTGGACATATAGCTAAGGAATGCAGTAACAAAGTGTGGGCACCATATCAAAAGGAGAAAATGTCATCATCACGCTTGAAGATATGGAGGAAAAAGGAAGTACAGTCAGAAAAAGGTGGCACAGCACAACGTACAGACAAACCAGAATCAGAGGGAGCTGAAAGTACAAAACTTCAGTGTCCTGAATCTCATATGCAAACTCCATGAAGGAAAGTCGCGTATATACGCGAGTTGGATACTGCACAATCGCGTATATGATTGTTTGAAGAAAGGCAGTAGGAAAAGTGAAGTTGATCTATGAAGTATGATCTCTCGAGCACAAAATCAGATCTGGGCATCTGACTAACTGTGGCACACTAGTGAACTGCCCATTCAGCCCTAATCAGAAGTACGCAGGTAATGCACAGAGAATGTGCGAGGGTATGCAGCGAAGAAAAAGCGCCAATGCGGAGGTACGCAGCATGATAGAAGAAGAGGGGCAGAGCAAGCTCGGAAGTACGTGGCGCGATAAAGGAAAACCTGCGGACGTACATAGAAGTACGCGGCGCGATAGAATCAAAGGCTGCGTGGAGTACGCGGCGCATCTGATGGAATAGTTGCGTGGGTACGCGCTGTAGTAGAAGACTGTCTGCGTATATGTGCAGTGCAACAGAAGGATCTCTGCGGGTGTACGCAGGGGAGAAGAAGGTGAAGTGCGTGGCTACGCAGGACAGATAAAGAAAAAATGCATAGCTGTCTTAAGGCATTTATTGGCTGAATTTTTGATAAGATCTGAGAGATGGCACCAGTTTAGGGGGAGCATATTTTCTTAATGCATTGTTGGCATTATGGTCCTTGGTGATGATGCTTATGATTCATCTTGCTATGGTTATGAGTTGTTCACATGGTTCTTGGATCAGATTTGTGGTTGATTCTCTAATGGTGCTTGCATGGAGTCTTTATTATTCTTGGCACATATATGGATGAGGATTGTTGGCTGGATACATGGATGATTATTCAAAGTTGCATTGTTGGAGACATGATGATGATGAGATCTTACCTATATGATGATAGGTTGTTTTGTACATATGTTGATTGATGTAGATGCTTCCTTTTGATGGCTCTTGGTTCATGTAGATCTGGATGGTTATGAATGAGTTGATGCAGACGTACCTTACTGTTGACAGATACTATGAAGCAAATCATACAATGTTGTTGCTGATATTTATCTTAGGTGATTAGTCTTTATGTAATAGTGTGTCTCTTTTGTAGTTATCTCTTCAGGTCATGTAACGGCCTATGTTTCCCCACTATGCGTGGTATGAATGATGTTATCATATGTAAGCGTTTTCACCATTGTGATGAATGTATGTATTGAGTCTTTTGGTGATAGGAAGGTCATTTATGATATATAGAGTCATGTTCTTCTTGTAGAACATCTTTTTGCAGTCAGGGGGAGCTTGAGCATGAACAACACTATATAGCAGAGCAGACATCTCAGCTTGTTCTCAGAAAGAACATTATCAGAGTGGAGCACCATGGCATATACAAAGGGGGAGTTCATTCAGAGACTTCAGCAGATCTCGTTTATAGTCAAGGAGAGCATGTTCTCAGGGGGAGCATAACCCTTTGCCCTTGATGTCAAAGGGGGAGAGTGATTTGGTGTGGTTGCCATCAAGTCCAAAGGGGGAGATTGTTGGCATTATGATGCATGTGTTGTAATTGATGGCAACCCTCTCATAGAAGATCATCTCACTTGTATACATTCAGATGAATCTACAGAAGAAATATCAGATGTGACAGAGTGCATGGGTTACCGGACAGCACAAAGGGATCAGATGATAGTTCACAAGTAAAGCTTTGCCATCAAGTCCAAAGGGGGAGATTGTTGGCATTATGGCTAAAGTGTTGTCCTTGATGACAACCCATTCAGGTGATAGATCACAGTACTTCAAGTCAGCAGCAGAGATTGATGATCAGCTATCAAATATTGAAGAAAATAAGGGGTATGCAGGTACACCTTACAGAAGGTGCGTACACGTAGGCCGGTGTTACATAAAGTGCGTACATACCCCCAGTTATCCCGTTCATGAAGTGCGTACCCCCAGTTCACTTACTTCAAGGGAGAGAAAAGCACACGTGGGGTTTCTTATGTTTAACCCTTGGTATTTAGCTGACGGTATTGTGTTATTATGGTTTTGGCCCGTGGTATTGATCCATGATTTGAGGAAGAGCTTGCCTATATCAAGCAAAGGAGATCATTTGGCTTGTGTATGCTTTTGGGTTGAAGATCTTGTGAGAGCTAGATCTGAAATATTATGATCTCTTAGGAGTAATGTCTAGATCTAAATAAGGCGAATCTACTGATGGATTGAGATCTCTTCGGCACATGATCAGATCAGTAGATCTGACAGTCTGTGTTATTCTTGAAGTCTTGAAATTATCTATGCCCGCAGGTGCGCAAGTGCAGTGAAAGAAAAGTGCGGAGATACGCAGGTCTAGAAGCGTTGCAAGTGCGCAGATATGCAGGTTCAGAAGCACTGTAGTTGCGGAGGTGCACATGTAGTTCATTGGACAAAGAGCGTAGGTACGCAGGCAGTCTATGAGGCACAGTGCGTGGGTACGCAGGTGCGCTGTTGGGATCAGTGCGTACTTGTACGCAGACATTATATGGGTGAAGCTGCGTACTTCTCTTGAAATCTATTTAGCTGTCCATGTTTATCATTGCTATGTTCTGGGTTTTCAAGTGATGTCTGGTTTCTGATATTATGGTCTGATAACAGTATTCTGAGAAGTGATATAGTATGTTTTAGTTTTGATAGATGAATGGATCAGGTTCATAATGACTTATCTTCATATGATCTGATGGACTAGATCTGGTTGATGACTCACTTGTGTATGTATGGATCTAGTGCTTGGGTGATTCAGAAGCTTGTTTATGTTGTTGTTGGGTCCAGTATGAAAATTGGATGAAATGTGGCCTTTCAGATTATGTGTTGTGCTTCAGTGTATCCAGTATGAAAATTGATGAAACGTGGTACCTGGAGGAGAAAAGATTGTAGGCCGGCACCTACGTACTAGTATCTAAGCTAGTACAAGAGCTAAGGGAAATCTTTGGAGCATTGTAGTAGGTAGCAGCCTGCGTACTAGTAAATGAATCGGCTAGTACAAGAGAAAAGGGGGTTGTAGCTCCCATACTGGTATAAGATTGCACCAGTACAAATATTGTAAAAGGATTTTCTTATTAAAAAGAAGATTGAGATGACTTGCAGCAGGTGGTTTTCTCCTGCATTGGGTTTCCACCTTATATCATGGTGTTCATGTGTGTGCCTTATGTGTGATGATCTTTTCTATGTTACTGCATCTGTTAACTGATAATATGGTTGATAATGTTCTAATGCACTCATTGAAGATCAATTAACTTAATCATAAGAAGTTGTGGAAGTAGCATATATGAATCTGATTATGGAAATGGAAAAAGTTTTATTAATGTGATAATACTGATTCACCCCCCCCCCTCTCAGTATTATTTTCAACAATATGCTCATAGTCCACTGTTTGCACCCATTCCTCATCAAAAACTTCCAGGATGACTTCATCCGGAAGGGCACCTGATAGATCAATTCCTACACAAATTCTTGCATAGGAAGTGTATTTGCCCCTTCTTGTGGCTTCTGAAGCTTTGACAAAACGACCTAGTTTATTGCCAATGGCAACAAGCGATTCAGTTTGTCAGTCGTCAACAGGTAGAGAATAGATCCTTACCCAGACAGGTACCGAAGTGAAAGTCACTCACTCTGGAACAAAGTTCATCATCCAAGGCCACATATAGAGGCCAGATGCTACATAAAAGTAGGGTCCTCCTTCAAAAATTTTGTCTTTGTCTTCAATGCTTCTGAACACCACGGTAAAGAATCCCTTTGACCCAAGATGCAGATCGATGCTCCCTTTGGGTTTCCAGTGGTACTTGATCCATATCTGTAAAGCATTTTCTGTGGGCCATAGTCCCATGAATTTGCAGATTATAGCGTAAGTCCCCATATGTTCCCTGTGTGCCTCAAGTGCAGGATCGTTTAGCACTACTCTAGGAGTAGTCTCTGTTTTGGTTCTGCATGGTCCCTTTTGTTTATTGTCCCTTGTTATTTTGCTTTTGTCTTCTTTCTCCTTGTCTTTAGTGCTAACATTTTCCTTGGGCCTAGCCCCATCTGTCTCCTTTTCATTATTATTTTTTTCCTCTTCCACTGAACCTCTGGCATTACCTAGTGGGGACTTACCTCTGCTTGCTACAGACTCCTTGTAGGAGGGAGTGGAGCTCCCTCCTCTGCAGCCCTCCATTAGGAGCAAACACTGAAACTCTCAGAAACCCTAGCTGCACATTTTTCTCCCACTCCTCTCCTGGTTGAAAAAATCCATATACATAGATATATATATATATATATATATATATATATATATATATATATATATATATATATATATATATATATATATATATATATATATATATACATATATAGATAGATAGATAGATAGATAGATAGATAGATATAGTATGAGTGCTTTTTATTAGAGTAGCCTTTAAGTGTGATTTTTTGAAAGTTTTCGAGTTTATTTTCTAATCTAAATTGTTTAGGATCTAGTAGAGATTCAAGTTTGTTGAGTGAAATCTTCACAATCAAATTTTTTAGGGCGTTGAATCTATATATATAGTCCAAACACTAATTTAAACAATATAAATCAATATTTGAACATACATTTTTTAACGAGATTCAAGACAGACTCCAAAAAATTGCACCTAATGGCTACTCCTTTTAAAATTATTATTAATTTAATATTTTTTAACATATTTTATTTAAATAGTTAAAAGTTTTGATAATAACAAAATTGAAAAATTTATTATTTTTGACTTTTGAAAACTAAAAGTTCATGTATACACTTAAAAATGCAAAAAGGACAATTTAACTAAAAACTTCACCTATTGTAACACCCCCCAAGTCACATAAAATGACTGAAGTTACTAAGTTAATTTATGTTAAATGTTAAATTAGATTTTGTTACATGTTAATGATTGAATATTAACTGACTGAGGCTAGAATGCCATGAAATATATGTTGTGTTTACCAAATTTTTTGTTAAATGATTTTTAAAGAAATATAAATTGTTTAATGCAGTTAAAAGAAAGGGCTGCCAAGAAAAAACAGTTACCCTTTACCTGAAAAAGGGAAGAAAGGGGGGAAATCCTAGAGCTGGGAGGGAGAACGGAAAGCTAGTGGGATATTTTCAAAAGGAACATTCAAGAGAAAGGTACAGAACTGGAGGCTAGGCGAAAACTATGAGGCCCAAGGTACTGACTGTAACTGGACAACCCAATGTGGAAAACAAAAAGTGCTCGGGGGAGAGCGTGGATGTAATTGCCACACTCATGGTCGGGAGGAAAGAGACCTTCAGACAGATAAGTAAAAGTGCAATCTTTCGGAAGAACACTTATCTGCCAGAGAGATAAGTAAATATTAAGCTCTCTGATAAGTTCAGTTATTTATAAATTATAGACAGAAAGGATAGCACTAAACTAGTTAACAATTATCATACCCATTTCATAGTTTATTTTTATATATTTAACACTGTAAAAATGGGATAAAATAACTGCACATATATATACATTTATAAACAAATTAGCAGGCTTGAAAGAAGCTATATGTTCATGAATAGTAAAGGCCAACCAAATAACTATGTAAGATAAAAGAAACTTCTATGTAGATTTGGAAAACAATGCTATAGTAGAATTTATTAACTGTCATAGGTAAGGAATTATTTAAATACTAAAAAAAGTTTAATCTAAGATGAAACAGATAAGCCACAACCATAAACTATAACAAGCATCACATGCAAATGTTACCCTAGTCGGGGTATCTTTTATATTCATATGATTAACATGAAAACTACAAAGAACTCACAGAAATCTTAATCTTTATAACTTATGATACCACTATCGTATTCCTACAAGTTTCTGGAAAAGGAAAGTACTTCCTATCACACAGAAAATTTCGACCTTATTCCTCGTAATCAATAAGCGTGCGTTATGACTTCCAATCGACAGACATATTGTTCCTCATAATATGAATGTCATAAATTAGGAACATAGTAGCATTGCAAAAACCTCAATCAATTATATAAGTTGCAAGTTATGAAATCAGAGCAAAAAAACTTCATTAATAGAAACATAAGTATTATACAGTATTTGGTCACAATGGAATAGTCTAAGCTTAGCACAACATTCTAGCCGCGTAGGAAAATTATAAATAAAACATAAGAGAAAGTACTTTCAGTCCTAAGCTATCGAACTAACAACTCTAATTCAGAAACATAGTAGTGAGGAAATGAAACGTGCATATATACAAAACCCTGGACAAATATTTCATATTAATTTAAAACCAGACCCAGTGAGCCATGGATCAAGGAATGGTGTTCGAATCCTAGCCCCAACCTCAGAGAAAGCTAGGAGTATTTTCATAACAAGAGGATATCCAACTTGTGTATAATGCCGAAAGATCTGGTGAGGGCACAACATTATGAGTGTTGTTTCCAAATGAGCCAAAGGGCGGGTAGCATACCTGTGGTAAGAAACCCCTATTTAGAGTCGATGGTTTAAAATCCAGAAATATTAAATAGAAAACAAATGAAATGAAGGATAATTATGTACCTGTGGATGAGGAGCAATCTTGAAACCTTAGCTGCCATCCTATCAATAAAAGTCATGTTACCCTGACTTAGACCTTCAGAATGGTACACCATGATTTCAATCAAAGGAATCTTCCTTTTGCTAGTTTGGTATTTTTTTTACCTAGGTTATTAATGACCTTAATTAGTCCAACCTTCCTAAGAGCCGAGCAGTCAAACCTTCTTTGAGCACGAAATCCCAATACTGTTAAAAAACCTTATTCAGAAAATATTAATATTGGATCTGACAAACAAACTAAAAGAGAATTCCTACGAGTATCAATCATGAGGAGAAGGACTCCAGAGATCAAGGGGATGAGAGTTTGAACCTCCTTAGCCTTCACAGAGGCTAACCATTGTGGAGAAGCAAGAAGCCAAACCTAGTCAGCTTAAATGATCGAACATCGGATGAAGGGTGTGTAAGGTTGGTTGGGTATAAACCTAGGTTTCTGGCACCGTTAGATCCATAAAGACTGATGATTAGTATGGCGCCACCCTTGCATCTTCTGTCTCATTAATTATCGTTGCCCATAAGATTAACACATGGCCTAGTTGTGGTACAACTATGAGCGAACCAAGGTTTGGGAATGGCGCCACACACTCTTACTTAACTTGAAAGATATTTTTTAAATCGAGGTCTAACATAAATTCATAAATGTTAAGTATAAAAATCCATGTGCCATCTGTATACATTGATTAATACTTTAATCACTTTGGTTGGGATTGAATGTTTAGCAATTAATTTAATATGAATGTTATAGGTTGAATCTTTGTAGTAAAAGAATTTGTTTTTTGTGTATATATCTATTAGAAATGGTATCAGAGCTTAGGTTTGTACGGACTCCTTGGGAATAAAATAAGTACAAAAAACCAATTTTTTTTTTTTTTTTACTAATAAACTTAGGTGTGAACACAGAGATAAGGTTAGCACTAATAAAAGAAAGGGATACGGAAGATGCAAGAGAACCGAGGACCGACCAACCCACTTGGAATCACTTATATAAACGTCAATCCTGATATTTGGATATAGATGGGAAAAGAGTCACGGCAAACTAATGTAGTGTTTCTCGAGACTGTTTAGCAATTGTTTGTTGAAATGATAAATTTAATAATAGATAATGAAAGACTATGAGAAGAGCAACATAAAATTATCAGAAGTCTGTCTAATCAATAGAATCAACAACATCCAAACCCCAGTGTGGAGGATTGGGATAAAACCCCGATGGCTCAACACAAAGAAGAGAACATTGAGTCAGAAAAACATCGGGAAGACAAGGAAGGACACTCCAACAACGTTTCTAACTAGCACAAAACTAAGAGACAGAAAACTGAGTTACAAGGTGAATCTAAAAATATCAAACCATCAATCTTTGATAGGGAAACGAAAAAGGCAACAGAAGCATGGTTAATTGATATGGGAAAATAGTTCCAGATTTATGAGTACAAAAACAAATTGAAGGCACGGTTGGTAGTTTATCAATTAAGAGGTAAGGCCACCTTATGGTGGGAAGGAATCGAAACAGTAAGGAAGATCAATGAAGAGCAAGTCACCTAGCAAGAGTTCCAAAAACATTTTAAGGATAAATATCTAAATGAATGATATTATGATGAAAAGGAAAAGGAATTTCATGATTTAAGGTTGGGCACCTTGACCATGGATGAATACGTGACACAATTCACTTCCTTGCTACGTTATGTGCCTTACGTGCAAGAAGAAAAGGCCAAAATTCATTGTTTCATTAGCAGCTTACCCAACTTTATGAAAGAGAAATTAGAATTTTACTACCCCCATACAATGGATGATGCTGTGCGGAAAGCTCACATCTGCTACCAACAGATGAAACAAAATAATGAAGGACCAAAAGGGAGTCTAAGCAAAAAAGGTAGAAGTTTGACCCCAAATAAACACTCAATATTTGCTAATGGCATAAACATAGAGCAAAAGTCCCTCAACATATTTCCAGTTAGAAATCAATCAAAGATGGCTTATTTAGAAAACAAGCAACTAGAAGGAGTTACTAAATTAGTGAATGATCAACAATCAAAACTGCCGCTATAATGTTGGGGATGCAGAGAACCTCACTATTAAAAGAATTCCCTGCATAAGGCAAGAACATAAAAATTATCAAATATGAAAGAGGCGTTCATGGTTGGGGATGTGGAAAGAAGTATGCCCCGAATTAATGCTGCCTTGGACAATCATGAGGCAGAATTCCAGCCCATTATCATCGAATGTGAAGGTATGATCTCTAAACAACCAATCTCTGTTTTATTTGACCCTGGCACTACCTTAAGCTATGTTACTCATAAAGTGGTAGATAAAAGTCAATTACAGAGCAATAAGTTCTCAAAACCATGGCTAGTGCAACTAGTTACAAGGACAGAAAGAAGAGTAACCGTGAAAATTGAGAATTCCCCATAACAATTTTAGAACAGTCCATTCATGTAGACCTTAATATACTTTCGTTGGGTTGATATGACGTGTTAATTAGAATGGATTGGAAGGAAAGGTGTTTGTCCTTAGAATATTGTAAACATAAAATTGTTAGTTTTATTGCTAAATCAAGCCAAAGAAAGGAGCTCCAAGGACTTAAGACCAATACCGAGTTACGTCCCATTACTGCTAGTCAGCTAGGCAAATGTATTAGAAATGGTTGTCAAGTATATGTTGTTCAAATAGGATTCATGAATACTAAAAATAAAATGACATCCGTGGAAGATATTCCTATTGTTCAAGAATTTATTTATGTATTTCTAGAGTCTACACCTGTGCTACCACCAAAGTGTGATATTGATTTCACCATTGAATTAATTCTAGGTGCAGCCCCTATATCCAGATCCCTGTACAGCATGAGAGTACCTGGGCTAATCGAACTTGAAATGCAGCTACAGGAGCATTTCGACAAAAATTATATTCGTCCTAGTGTGTCCCCATGGAAGCTCCTATCCTATTTGTACCAAAAAAGGATGGAACCTTAAGATTATGCATTGATTATCGACAATTAAGAAAACTCACCATCAAGAATAAGTACCCCTTACCACGTATAGACGATCTATTTGATCAAGTGCAAGGAGCTAAGGTATTCTCAAAAATTGATTAAAGATCTGGTTACCATCAAATAAGAATAAAAGAAGAAGACATCTGCAAGACATCTTTTCGTACTCGTTATGGACATTACAAGTTCATAGTATTGTTGTTTTGCCTCATGAATGCCCCAACCACATTTATGAGCCTAATGCATGGTATTTTCTAGCCATACCTAGACAAATTTGTATTGATATTCATTTATGATATTTTAATATTCTCTAAGAATCAGGAGGAGCATAAGGAACATCTAAAAACAATATTGCAGACACTAAGGGAGAATCAATTATATGCCAAATTTAGCAAGTGTGACTTCTTTAAAGATAAGATTCAATACTTGGGTCATGTTATATCAAAAGACAACATCACAGTAGACTTGGAAAATATCAAAACAATCATGGAATGGATAGCCCCAAAGAATGTCGTTGATATCAGATCATTCTAGGGATTAGCCGGATATACCGTAGATTCATTGAGGGAATTTCAAAAATCACCTTTCCAATGACCTCCACAAAGAAAGTGGCATGTCTTCCAATGGATAGCTGAATGTCAGCAAAGTTTCAAAAAATTAAAACATCTACTCACTACTGCATCATTGTTAAAAGTAGCAGATCCAGAAAAGTATTTAGTGGTTTGCATAGATGCAAGAAAAGAAGGTGTTGGTGGGGTACTAACACAATAAGGAAAGGTGATTGCTTATGAGTCTCGAAACTTAAAAGATTACGAATAGAGGTACTCCGCTTATGATCTTGAATTAACAGCAGTGGTACATGCACTAAAAATGTGGTGACACTACTTATTGGTAATTTTCATTTTTGCTGCTGACAGATCATAGCAGCCTTACAAAATTTTTTAATCAGTCTAGTTTAAACACTCAATGGGCCAGATGGACAACATTTTTGAGTGAATTTGATTTCGAAATGAAACACCTAAAAGCAAAGGAAAACTGTGAATTACTAACGCCCTAAGTAGAAATGTACATTGTGTCTATGAGATTTAAATGAGTCAAGTAAGTTCAAATATTCTTGACATTATTAAAGAAGCATCTAGTAGGGATCTGTAATACAGATTCCTTTGGAAATAGGAAAAAGAAAACTTGCTAAATAAGGAAAATTCAAAGTTTGAAATAAATTCCAACAACCTTCTTACATTTCGGAACAAAATTTACATTCCTAACTAAAACTTGTTTACACAACTGATATTGGACGTGTTTCACAGAAAATATTATGCCAGCCACCTAGGTTACCAATAAATGTTTTCAGCCATTAGAAAAGGATACTTTTGGCCTGGACTAAAGAAGGATGTCATGAAATATTTTTCCAAATGCTTGGAGTGTCAGTTAGTAAAGGCTGAGCACCAACATCCCACCAGGTTGTTACAACCATTTCCCATTCCCGAATGGAAATGGGAGTCCATGTCACTGGATTTTATCATCGGGTTACCCCGCACAAGGAAACATCATGACTCTATAATGTTGTTAGTATATAAATTGAGTAAAATAACTCATTTCATACATGTGGAATCCACGTACAAAACTGTAAAAATAACAGATATTTTTATGAAGGAGATTTTTTGATTACACGGAATACCCAAGGTGGTGATCTCTGATAGAGATGTGAAATTCACATCCACATTCTAGAAGACTCCCTTTTCAAGATTGGGTACCCAGATCCAATTTAGTACTACTTACTACCCCCAAATGAATGGAGAGATCGAACGGGTGAATCAAACATTGGGGGACATGCTACACATGTTTGTAATGCAAGAACCCCACAAGTGGGATGATTACCTCCATTTAGTAGAATTTTCTTATTACAATGGGCATCACAAATCTCTAGGTATGATCCCCTTTGAGGTGTTATACAGGAGGAGATATAGAGTACCCATAGACTAGAATAACCCAGTTAATAAGCTAGCATTCGGTCCTAACATGCTAGTGGAGATGGCAGAAACCGTTAAGAAGATTAGAAAAAATCTTCAAGTAGCCCAAGATAGACAGAAAGTGTGTGCAGATAAAAGGAGAACATGCATGGAATTCCAACCTGGCTATCACATTTATCTAAGGGTGAAGCCCTAGAAAAGTTCCTTAGAGTGGCGAGGTTGTGCTAAATTAGCACCCTGATACTGTGGACCCTTCAAGGTTTTAGAAGGAGTTGGACCAATGGCTTATAAGCTAGCACTACCAAGCCACATTCGGGTCCACAATGTGTTTCATGTGTCCTTACTAAAAAAATATGTGTATAATCCTCAACACATTATTGACTGGGGAAACATTAAGGTAAACAATTAAATAATTACATGACTGGATATATATATATATATATATATATATATATATATATATATATATATATATATATATATATATATATATATATATATATATATATTTATATTTACAATTGAAAGTTGAAATTTTTTGTTGTTTTAGGTCGAACCAGAAGGAGAATTCCTGGCAGAACCTCTTCGTATTCTCGACCAGAGAGAAAACAATTTGCGGAAGCGAGCCATCACCCAAGTTAAAGTGAAATGGAAACACTTTAGTCTGGATGAGGCCACTTGGGAAGAGGAGGAGTTTATGTAGAAGACTTATCTAGCCTTGTTTTCAGAAAACAAAGAGAACTCCAGAGACGGTGTTCCTCATATGGCGACGGAGATGTATCACCCCCAAGTCGCATAAAATGACTGAAGTTACTAAGTTAATTTATGTTAAATGTTAAATTAGATTTTATTACATATTAATGATTGAATATTAACTGATTAAGGCTATAATTCCATGAAATATATGTTGTGTTTACCAAAATTTTTGATAAATGATTTTTAAAGAAATATAAATTGTTTAATGTAGTTAAAAGAAACGGTTGCCAAGAAAAAACAGTTACCCTCTACTTGAAAAAGGGAAGAGAGGGGGAAAATCCTAGAGTTGGGACGGAGAACAGAAATCTGATGGGATATTTTCAAAAAGAACAGTCAAGAGAAAGGTACAAAACTTGAGGCTAGCCGAAAACCCTGAGGCCCAAGGTACTAACTGTAACTGCACAACCCAGTGTGGAAAACAGAAAGTGCTCGAGAGAGGGTGTGGACGTAATTGCCAGACTCATGGTAGGGAGGAAAGAGACCTCCAGAAATATAAGTAAAAGTGTAATCTTTCTGAAGAACACTTATCTGCCAGAGAGATAAGTAAATATTAAGCTCTCTAATAAGTTCATTTATTTATAAATTCTAGACAGAAAGGGTAGTAGTGAACTAGTTAAGAATTATCAAACCCATTTCTTAGTTTATTTTGGTAGATTTAACACTTGAAAAATGGGATAAAATAACTGCACATATATATACATTTATAAACAAATTAGCATGCTTGAAAGAAGCTATATGTTCATGGATAGTAAAGGTCAACCAAATAACTAAGTAAGATAAAAGAAACTTCAAGTGTAAGTTCAGAAAACAATGCTATAGTAGAATTTATTAACTGTCATAGGTAAGGAATTATTTAAATACTAAAACAAGTTTAATCCAAGATGAAACAGATAAGCCACAACCATAAATTGTAACAAGCATCACATGCAAATGTTACCCTAGTCGGGGTATCTTTTATATTCATATGATTAACATGAAAACTAGAAAGAATTCATCGAAATCTTAATATTTATAACTGATGATACCACTATTGTATTCATTCATCATTACATGTCACACCAATATTAATTCTACAGATTCATGATTTTTAAGGATAAGGATAAATTGAAATTTTGTGCTGTAGAGTGAAATATTTAAGTATCTGGATGAAATGTTGGAAGTATGAGGGCGATTTTTGAGCTAGGGTTACAGATTTGCAGACTTCGTTCTCCATGGAAGGTCGTAAAGGAGGGAGCTCCACTCCCTCCTACAAGCAGGCAGTGGCCAGCAGAGGAAAAAAACCAATAGAAGATGATAGAGATCCTTCAGCTGAAAGGCAAAGAAACAGAGAAAAGGAGCATGAGGGCTCTAAATCTAAGGAGAATAACAAAACTAAAGAAAGTGAGGAAGTGTACAAGGAAAAGGGCACAAAAGACAAATCTCAAAAGGGACCATGCAAGCCCAAGACTACTATCACTCCTAGATTTGTTTTGAATGATCCTGCTCTGCAGCCGCATAGGGACCACATGCAGACTTATACAATTATTTGTAAGTTCATGGGTTTATGACCCACTAAAAAAGCATTACAAACATGGATTAAATACCACTGGAAACCAAAAGGAAGCATAGAACTACGTCTTGGGTCAAATGGATTCTTTAATGTAGTCTTTGCAAACATTGAAGGTAAGGACAAAGTGTTTGAAGGAAGGCCCTACTTTTATGCAGCTGGAGAACTGTATATGTGACCTTGGACTATGAATTTTCTCCCAGAATGTGAAACTTTTACCTCTGTCCTGGTTTGTGTAAGACTCTACTCTCTACCTTTTGATTACTAGCAACTAGAATCCCCATCTTCCATAGGAAATAAGTTAGGATGTTTTGTCAAAGCTTCTGAGGCCACCAAAAGGGGAAAATACACATCCTTTGCAAGAATATGTGTGGAGATGGATCTTTCTGGAGCTCTGCCAGATGAGGTAATATTGGAAGTGCTTGATGAAGAATGGGTACAAATAGTGGATTATGAGCACATCCCATTCAGCTGTCGTAGATGTCATGAGCATCGGCACCTATTCAGAGACTGCCCTCTCAGTAAAACTGAAAATAATAGTAAAAACAATACCATGAAATAAACTGAAAGATTTCACAAAGTGGTGCAGAAAGGAAAAGGGAGCAAGAGAGGATCGAAGACACATCGAAATGAAAGGCAACATGCCAGTCAAAATAGGTTTCAACCACTAGAAGAGGAAGAGGTGATAACGAAAGCAGATTAGGCTAAGGGAGGTAGTCCAGTGAACGAGGAGAATGGAGAAGAGGATGAGCAAACACAAAACATTAATAAATAGAAAGAAGAAATTATGAGTGACACAGATTTGGAGATGGATCTGGAAATGACCCAGAGTGAGATGGAAATGGAAGACCATGAACTACAAGAGATTCTTGAGAAAGAGAATCTAGATCTAGAAGGATTCTTGAAATAAGGAACTAGGGAGGGAGTGGATTCGTTACCTCCAGAGGAGTTCAATAGAGTTCAAAAGTTGTTCTTATGGAAAACTCAGACCATAGGGTTGGAAAAGCAAGGGAATCATGAAAGGCAGGGAAGCGAAGGTGTGAAAGCCATGAAAACCACACCACGCTTAGCACCCAGATACCCAAGGAAGAAAAGAGGCACAGAAAAGCAAAACGAGCTTTTGATGGAATTTGGAAAGCTAATGGTAGACTCAGGTAATATGAAAGACCTATCCAGTTACTCCTTTACAAATATTTAATAATGAAGTTCACTTCTTGGAATATTAGAGGACTAGGTAGTAAAAGAAAACAAAGATTACTCAGTAATAGAATGAAACAAGCAACACCGGATGTAATCTTCATCCAGGAAACTAAATGTTCCATTCATAAAATAAAAGAGATTCACAGTAAATGGATCAATAAATTTGAGTTTCTGGAAGTCAAAGTAGAGAATACAGCAGGTGGCATTCTCACGCTTTGGAACCCCCAAAAAATTGACATTATAGATGCAGAGGTAGCCATGGATTATCTACCAGTGGTCATACAACCAATGGGAGATAAGGAAGTCTACCTGGTCACGAATGTGTATGGTTCGCAAAGAATGGATGGCAAAGTCAAGATTTTAGATTCCCTATAGGATCTCAAGGAAAGACATGCAAGTATCCCTGGGATCTTGGGGGGTGATTTCAATATGATCAAATCTTTGTGAGAGAAAAAATGGGGTACCATAACTCTAAATAAAGATTCTTGTGCTTTCCAATCCTTCATCGACAATATGAAGTTAGTGGATATTGTTATGAGTAATGGTACCTTTACTTGGAACAATAAAAGAGGAAGAGAGTCTCAAGTGGCTTCCAAATTAGATAGATTCGTTATCTTAGAGGACCTTATGCTCAAGGACAAGGACATAGTTGCAAGAGTTCTCCCCTTTGGAGGCTCTGATCACTAGCTACTGCAACTAGAAATTCAGGGCATTGGCACCATAGACCTTTCAGATTTGAAAACATCTGGCTTTCCCACCCAGATTTTGTCAACAACATAGCCATCTAGTGGGATGAAGAAATGAACATTCAAGGCACAAGCATGTTGCTACTTCAAAAAAGACTAAAACATATCAAACTTAGGCTCAAGGAGTGGAACAAGAAGGAGTTTGGTAATATTTTTTAAGGAAAAAAATCTGTTGAGGGAAAATTGCAGGAACTCAGCGAAGCCCTTATTAGGGAGGGTTTTGATAACGATAGAAGTGAGAAGGCAACCAAATATAAACAAGAGGAGATTTTTTGGAGGCAAACATCGAGAGTGCAATGGCTAAAAGAAGGAGAATGTAATACTAGATTTTTCCACAGATCCACTGTGGCAAACAGAGCTCACAACAAGATTTCTTCTATCAAGGACGAAGGAGGTAATCTTCTTCATTCTCATGAAGAAATAGAAGCAGTGCTAGTTCAACACTTTCGTGGCATTTCTCAGGAATCCTGTCTAGATAGAGAACAATCCATTAGGGTTATATCAAGACATATACCCAAGCTGCTTTCCAAAGAGGACAATTTCAACCTTGATAAACCAGTGTTGAAAGAGGTGATTAGTGAGGTCCTAAAAGAAATGCAAAATAGTAAGGTGCTAGGTATGGATGGTTTCAATGTTGATTTCTTCAAAGCTTGCTGGAATATAGTAAAACAGGACGTTCTGAATGTAGTGGAAGACTCTAGGTGGGGAAAAACCATTCTAAAGGCACTTAATACCACCTTTATCTCCCTGATCCCTAAACAAGAATTAGCTCTAACTCCTGATAGGTTCAAACCCATTGCCTTGTGCAATGATTTCTACAAGATAATCTCCAAGGTTGTGGCCAATAGACTCAAACCTCTTCTTCCCAACCTAGTGTCGGGGGAACAATCTAGATATGTGGAAGGTAGGAAAATCCTCAATAACATAATTCAAGCTCATGAGGTGGTGCACTCACTAACAATCAAGAGGAAAGCTGGAATGATCATGCAGTTGCATATAGCCAAAGCTTATGATAAGCTAAATTTGACCTATATCAGAAAAATTCTCGTGGCTTTTGGATTTGATCACAATTGGATCAGATGGGTAATGGCCCTAGTTACTTCTCTTAGTTTTTCAATTCTTGTTAATGGTTCTCCTTCATAGACTTTTATTCCTTCAAGAGGCCTCAGGTAGGGAGATCCACTCTCTCCCTTTCTTTTCATTCTCATGATTGAAGGGTTGGGTAGATCTATCAAGCATGCTAAAGAAGTTGGTAAAGTCAAAGGTCTCCAACTTTCTGAAGATGGTCAGGCCTTAACACATCAACAATTTGTGGATGATACTAGGCTGTAGGGAATCCCCATGATCAAAGAAGCTTTGGCTTATAAGCAAATCATGAGATACTTCGCCATTGCTTTAGGTATGGAAGTTAATCTCTCCAAATCTAAGATTTTTTCTTCAATACTCACATTTCTATTCAGAGAAATATTTCCAGAATTTTGGGCTTTCAAAGGGATATCCTCCCTTCAAAATATTTTGGAGTTCCTGTAATAGACAAACCTTTTCACAAGAGCATCTGGGAGCCAGTGATTAGAAAATTGCAACATAAGATCAGGAAATGGACTATCAGATCTTTAAATTTGGCTGGTAGGTTGGTGCTAACCAAGGCTACCCTTCAATCAATCCTAGTCTTCATGCTATCAACTCTCCCAGCTCCCAAAGGTGTTCTATAGCAATTCAGAAACTTGCAAAGAGACTTTCTTTGGGGCAAGGGGAAAGAAAGAAATAAATGGGCCTTGGTAGCATGGGAAAAAAGTCTACAAATAAAAAAAATATGGAGTACTCGGACTAGATGATCCTGAGATTCTAAGTAAGGCTTTAGGAGCCAAATTATGGTGGTGATGGGTTAAAGACCCTGAGGCTCAATGGGAAAAGATGTGGAAAGAAAAATATGCACACATGTGGCAAAACAATGATCTAATAAGAATGTCTGGATATAATAAGGGCTCTCACATCTAGAATAATGCCTGGGATAACCGGGGCTTAGTCCAAGGAAATAGCTTCTGAGAAATTAGAGAAGCAAAGTTGGTCCTATTTTGGGAGGACAGATGGCAACAAGAACCTATTTTGTTAAAGGAAGAATTGAGGGATCTCAAGGAAGATATAGATACTAAAGGGTTATCTAAACTAAAATACTTTTGGGTCGAAACCAACAATATTGGAAAATTGAGAACCTAGAGGAAGTTTGATTATAGGGATGAAAGCCCCCTGAAGGCTAAAGCAGAGACTCTAAAAAACGTGTTAGAGCAAAGGAAGATTTTGAAATAAGGGGGGCAAGATCAGCTAATATGGGGCAACAAAAATGAGTGTACCTTTAATCTTAAAGAAGAAAAACTCATTCTCCTTGACCTTAACTCACAAGCTCCATATAAGACTTTGCAAGACCTATGGAGACATCAAGGCTCAATGAAGATTAAACTCTTCATTTCGCTGGTTCAGCATAAGAAAATCCTAACCTGGGGTAACATCAGAGAGAGGGGTGTCTTGGGGCCTTCCACATGTCAGCTCTATGAAGCCCAAGAGGAAACTGTGGAGCACCTTCTCAACAATTGCATCTTCACCTCAAGTTTGTGGGATTCTTTTGCCACCATTTTCCAACAGACTTGTAGGGACAAAGGGAGCATCATCAATACCATAAATAGATGGAGAACAAACTTTTCAGACAATGAGATTCTTAGCTTAGCATGGGCCATCATGCCATGTTTCATTATTTGTGTTGGACACCTAATCCTAAAGGGTTAGTGTGGAAGCCGAAAAGACTAAGCAGTCCAAGAGACCTTGGGATCTGAAACCCAAGAGTCACAACATTGTATTATAAATGTACATCTCCTATTAATAAAAAAATGTACTGAATGATTTATCTTTCACATTGTTTGTTGTCCATGTGTGTTTAACATGGTATCAGAGCCGCTTGTTTTTCTGTGGCCTGCACGTCAGTCCTGCACTTCTGCCCATAATTATGTGTCTGAGCTGCTCATACCTGAGCACTGCCTCTGTCCTGCGTTTCATTCTCTGCCCTGACACTGCGCCCTCTGCCCTGCTTGTTATAGACAATTTTGTGCCTTACAGCAACAAGCATGAATTGTCAATAATCCAAGGGATCCAAAGTTCCCTAAACATGATGTTCCTACCACTAGAGGAACAAGGTCAGCAAACCAACAACTCTCAGATCAGTTCTCCACCTGAAAACACTCAAAAACAAGCAATCCTGAAATCAAAGCAGGTGCTCCACTAGGTTTCTGCGTTGAAACTCAGTTGCTCCATGGTGTACCTGCGTTGCAAAGCAAGTGGGACAAAGGCCACCTGGGCTGAGCGAGAAGGGACAAGTGGCACAGTGAGTCATTGCTTTGGAATCTTCCAAAAATGACACTTGGATCAGGTATTTTGCCTTGTGATGAGTCAGAGGCTCTGTTTCTCCAAATGGAAGCAAAGTTCTCCAAGTGGACTCAAGAACTGAAGATCAACTAAAGATTAACTGAAGAGAGAGAGGACACAAGGCAGCTACACATCAGTTGCAAGCTGACTCATCCTTTCTCAATTCATCTATATATTGAGCTCTCTCCTATGAGCTCAGGAGGCTGGAATTTTGTGCAAAGTAATGATATGCTGTTGGTTTCACTATTGAGTTATTGGGTGATTGTTTGAGAGAGGTGAAGAAGAGCAATTCTTTCTGCTGGGAGGTGTTGCTGGGTTGGAGCCTTCAATGGTTGTAATACTCTCAGAACCTTTACTTCTTCATTAATAAAAGCTATTGAGGTTCTTCTATGTGCTCTTGTTTCAATAATATATTGTGATGATTGCATGTTTGGTTTACACTAATCCATGAACCAGTTATGATTGCATGCCTCTTGTAGTTTCCTTCTTTGTTATTGTGCAGGATCTCATTGTGGCTGGACAAGAAAAAGGACAAGGAGCTAGGAGTAAGCGGCCAAAGAGAAGAGTTTGGATTCGACATTAAGCGCAAGGCAACGATTAGTGCATTTCTCCATTCTCTTTTGCTTTCATAAAGAAGAAAACCTTAAGTAGTTTGTTTTACAGTTGTTGCTAAGGAACTGTCACCCTTAGAGTGGGATAGGGTCATCCGAGTCGGATACTTTTCCCTACAACAAACTGGCGACTCCACTGGGGATCGTATCCGTTTGATTGTGTTTGTAGTATTTTGCTATTCATTTCCTGAACAAAAGAGTACCAAATCGAAAAGCTTTTGACTATATCAAAAGCGAAGTAGAGGGCAGCTACTCTTGCTCATTTTCTGAGCAAATTCATGATCTGAAGAGCTGATCTACAAGGATCCTTGTAAGCTCTTAGTGATAGCTTTGCACCTTCTTAATCATCCCTTTGAGTGTGCTTGACTGATTGCTTCTGATTTGAGCAAAAACCGTGCATTTTTGAGAAAATTATGACCCGGAAACTGTGAAAACGCAATTCTTGTTTTCCAAAGCAGGTAGTACACAGGCTACCTGCTTTGCAACGCAGGTCCCGAAGGGGCTACCTGCGCTGAGAGCCAGTTTGGCTGTGCAGAGCCTGCGTTGGCCCAAATTTGCCTAGTGCATTTGGGGTTTCCTCTTTTCTCTTGCCTGTTTTCACTTAGTTTTGCTGCTAGGTGTCAGTCTTGTGCCTGTTTTGAAACCAATATTACTTGCCATCATTCTGCCTCTGTTATATAACGAAATTGTACTTGTTCTTTGTATTTCTTACTCATTTACAATTTCCCATAACGAAAAGTAAACTAGTCATGCTTTTGGCCTCTTAGATCTGAACCTGTGTTAGGCATTTTGCTGGTCTAAAGAGTTAGCTTGTTTGCTGTCCATAGCTGATTAGTCATTTTACTTTCGTTAGTATGGTTGGATTTCATGTATTTCCAGTGATTAAGCAAGTGAATCTTAAGGTGTCTTTTGATTTTGGACAAACTTGTTTACTTTCGCTCTAAATCAAAATCAAAGTTATATAACCACTTTCTTTTTGTAATCCATCCACATTAAGAAAGGGAAAAGAAAATACATGCATTGTGCATTTTGCATTTGAAAAAGTTTGCATGATGATTTAGGAGAAAGTGAATTAGTTTGTGCTGTATGAACTGTTTGAAAAGAATTTGCCTTCCTTCTCTCTCAGTAGTTAAGATTTTCATCAGTCAAAAAGATTTGAAAAAGCTTGCTTCTCATCTTAGGCTGCATTTAGGAATTTGTCGTATACATCTCGTGGTGAACCTTGAAAGGCAAACTTTAAAAAGATCAACTTAAAATATACTGAATGAACCTAACAACGCATTTGAAACATAACGTAAACATCTAGAGGTCTAGGTAGAGACGTGTTCCGGCGTCGTTAAACATAGTGACTGTCGATCTCTGCGAAGGTGGGTGATTCCTCCTGAGAGTCGGTGGCACTAATACGGACTTGTGCTCCCACGTACCGTCGCGTATATATTGGGAGACCCCTATAGGAAATTATCCTTTATCCATAGGAAGCCGTGTCGGCCGCCCTGCTGATCGTGATGCAGTGAACACAGCATTCATGAAGATCGACCACGCGTACCGTAAAACGTATTCTGTGGTTTCGCGAAAGGTTTGGCACACCCTCTGCCTAGATCTCCAGAGCAGTTTCTTTTGGCCCTTTTCAAACTCTATAACTGAAAAGGTCCAACCGAGCATTTGTCACTTCGGGCTCGTTAATACATCGAAGGAGACTAGAGTCATCTTTAGCTTTTTCTCGACTCTTAAAACATGAAAAAGCAAAGTTATGTTTAAAAGCGTCTAATAAAATTCATTCAAATCGGAAACACAAATTTTCCCCCTTTATATTTTAGTTGATCGAGTAATCCGCAATCGTGGAAGAAAGTCAATTGAATATCCGTCGTTCTCGGAGGCTTGCGAGTCAACCGTCTTTGTCTCTGGAATCGAAAACAATCCGGACAAAGCGAGCTCGTCGAACCAGTTCAAAATCTCCTTTAAAAGTTAGAACAAGTGTTCCAACGACATCTGAGATTCTGGTCACTCCAAACATTTCCGGAAACCCTGCCTCCATAAAAGAAGTTCAATCGCCACGGAGGGACAGTAATACTGATCCTAGTCTGGGGGCAAATACTTGTATGACTAAACCAGTTCCATCTGTAATCGGTCCAGAGAGTTTTGTTCCTCAAACATCCGTTGCGGTCGATACAACCCCTTCTTCGACACCGGAAATCTTTTACGGACCTGACGGTCTTCCTCTTCCACCTGGTCTGATTGCGATAGAGGAAATTATAGAAGAACCGCAAGTATCCACTCCAATTCAATTTGGAGTAGGGGTCACTCTATTTCCTGCTACAACAGAAGTTTGTCCATCACCAGTGGAAGTTCCTGTAGAATCACTAGGTGATCAATTGGATAGACTAAAAATGACTGAACAACCGTCGACATCTAGGACTGTGTCGAATGACATGGCGACGGCAGAATTACCTGCTGCAAATCCAACAATGTTCGCCGACATACCATCTGTCCCAACTAGCTCTCAGTCGCTAGAAGGAGTCCACCAAGAGACTATCTCGACAGTATGGTCTGTTCCTATTTGTTCCGGAGTAATGTCTGGTAACTCTCATGGTGAGGCTCATCAAATTGACCCTTTTGGGAATCTAATTAGGCCATCCAGTCCTCCAGGACAATCAATTGCCTTGAGTTCTGGATTGCTACCGTATGGGGGGCAGTATGCCCTTTCATTACCCCCTCCGGGAGGGTACCCATACGGGAGTTCTCAACCTTATTCAAGTTATGGCGGAATTGCAACGAGTAGTTGGGTACCTATGATATCCCAGCCACCGAGAGTTGTATATTCTATGCAACAGTGTGTACCTGTGACGAACATCCCAACTACACCGGCTATTGTGACCGTGTCGCAAGTTCAAACAATGCCTGTTGTATGTCAACCTCAGATTTCTCAGGTTCTCATGCAACAGCCCCTTGACCCTGCGACCCAACCACAATCACCTACTGGTGGGGCAACACAAGTACAGTTGGGTACAACTACCCCACATCTTGGTCCAATGGTTAGTGTAGCGCAACAACCCATGGTGTCGCAACCGTGGATAATGCAATACCAACAGCCGCAATTCCAACAAGTGTACCAAGGTTCTGAACAGCAAATATTTGTGAATACTGGACAACCATATATTCAAAATGGTCAAAATCAACCACTTTATAGTGGTCAAGTCCATCAACCGTATTCATCATACCAACATCAACTCCATTATGCTAGTATGCAAAGACCGACTGTTCAGGCGATTCCATCATATCCTGGTTACGCTTCACCTAACTTGAACCAGCAGTTACCATTCGTGGTGACTTTAGAGTTGCTTGATTTACATCGGTTAACCAACGATCCAATTGCTTACGCCCCTTGGTGGCCAGTGATTCCGCACAAACTTCCATCCGACATTCCTAAATTCAATGGAAATCCAGGTGAAGACCCGTCGAATCATGTGATGACATTTCATCTATGGTGTTCGTCGAACACTTTGAATGACGATTCGATAAGGCTTCGCCTCTTTCAGAGGACATTGACAGGTCCAGCGGCAAAATGGTATATAGAATTACCTAGAGCTTCGTTCGACAATTTTGGCTCCGTTGCCACGACATTCTTGACCCACTTTCAATTACCAATAAGGCATGAAACGGGAACAGAGATATTGACTAACTTCAAACAGACAACCGCAACCCATATATCAGATCATATACATGAGTGGCGACGTCGACGAAGAATGGTTAAAACATACGTTCCTGATCAGCTTTTAGCTGAGTGGTTTATAAAGTCATTACTTCCGGCCATAACGGAAGATGTAGCAAAGGGAGGAGTCGTAACAGAAGAGCAGGTTATCGCTCGTGCACAATACTTGGATTTAGTATACACTCAGTCCGGCACGCTCTATGACAAAATACCAGACGCCCCTAGACCAGAGTTTTCAATCCCTCCTCCTCCTAAATCAAACAGTGACTCTCATGCCGGTGATGGCGTGATTGGCACGGCAAACATGAATCCGAAAAAGACCCAACAAAAGAAGGCCCGTAAGGATTCGAATCAAAATGCGCATGAAGAAGTTCTTGCTTCGGAGGTAAATGCCGTATCGACAGATAAGGGCAAAGAAACCAATCAACCAGGAAGCAAGAAGAATCAAAACGAAGGGAAGAAAGATCAAAGAAAATCATCTCCTCGAAAAAATCCTCGTAGAAAGGAGAAAACACCTAGGAGATGTCACATATGTGACGATGATCATTGGACGTCAGATTGCCCATACAAAGCTGAGTTTAAGAGATTCGTAAAGAATCCGCATACTCCAGCCGTATTGACTGATCCATTTCCCGACCCAAGTCAGAATCTGGTTGACAGTGGAAATGCTTCCCCATCACAAGTTATGATGTTGTCAAGTTTTAAGCGCCAAGATGATGCTTTAATTTCAACATTAAACAAAAACCATGGGAATCCACAGCCGTTGAATAGCGAAAGAAAAAGTCGACCAGACGGTTCGACAACAACTTCGACAGAAGTTGAGCCGCCATCCAACACGAGAAGCATTCCATCGATCCATGGAGGCAATCATCCTCTCCAATATATCGGAGTAATTTTCCCAAAAAGCCCTTCTTTAATGGGCACTTTTGCCCCACCACCGCCGAGTAATCTTGCGGAGATGAGTGCAACAGGATATGAAGCCTTCTATTTTTAATGGATCTAAAAGTTTCGAGGATAGTTCCTTTCTCAAGTCAACCTCGTTTAAAAAATGAAATAAAGAGTAAAGAGGATAGTTCTTCACGATGTCAACCTCATTAAAAAATGAAATGTCCCCTTAAGAATTAGAGGACATATGCCTCGCCCACATTTTTTATGCTGGGGGCATCAAAATCGAGCAGTTTTAGCAATGTTCATGCTCGTTAAAAAATAAACGCAAGAATCGAGCAGTTTTAGCAATGTTCATGCTCGTTAAAAAATAAACGCAAGAATCGAGCAGTTTTGTACAGAGTTCATGCTCGTTAAAAAATAAACACAAGTTGTGAGCAATCTTTCCCTACAGTTCAAGCTCATCCAGAAAAAATGAACCGGTAAACAACCTCGAGAAATGTAACCTTTGAAAGCCATATTAAAAGCCCTTGGTCGTGTTTATATGCCATCACCTCCATCCGTTCATTTGGCCAATCGTTCACCTCCATGTGTTTGTTTACCCATTTTGAGGAACAGCTGCGAAGAGTGATTCCACTTAGCCATCCTTGTGACACTGCCGTGATTGGAGAATTCCAACCTATACCTGGAATCTGCTGCTATCCCTGTTCATCACTCGTTCCTCAAAAAACGAGTCTTCTTTGAGCTCTTTTCACTGACTCGTAAAATATGAAAAGTTTGTCGAGTTTTGGCCTTCCAGCTCGTTAAAGGACAAGAAGATGTATCCCTCCTCTAGATTTTAATCTTTTTGGACCTGAGGGATTATTACACAAAAAGATCGAGCGCTTGTTTTGTTCGACTCGTTAAAGAAATCGAAAATTCATCCCTTCTGTATTGTTTTATACTTTTTCGGACTTAAGGGATTAGAAGACGAAAAAGGAATTTTGGAGTTAACTTTTCGTACCTTTTCAGACTCTCTAAAAATGAAAAGGACCGAGTTTTCTTTGTCGTTAGACTCGTTAAAATGATTAAATAGCGACAAACTTGTCTTTAGACGAGAACGAGTTTCCCTATCGCTAGGCTCGTTAAAACATAGCGATGGGCTTGCCCGAAGGGCAGGTTATAGAACAAGCATATGTTATCCTCCCCAAGCTTGACAAAAATAAAGAGGTACTGGTCAGCAATGACTGGGGAAAAATTGGGAGAACCTAACGGCATTAATGGTAGCAAGTCGCTCTTGAACATGACACTTTGTCCTCCGTATCACATCGGGTTGGGTTGTTTCATTCACCGGTCTCATAACCATGGTCCTCGCCACACCATCCACAATTGGGGTAATGCTACCAATCCATCACATCAGTGTCGTTATATGTTCAAGAGATGTGGTTCTGTAAAGAGTCAACCGTGTTCCACCCACTACCATACATTATCCTTCATCCACTTCATGACCGCCACCCTGAATCATACATCACAGTTTGTTTTCACCTCATCACAATCACTAGCTCCGTTCCGTGTCACTGATGTGGGATTCATTAAGGCCCTCCTTTGACGGATCGCTCCTTGTCGACATCAGCTCATTATCCAAGGAGTTGATCTAGAAACACCCTCCTCAGTACTTTGAAGCTTGCATGCCTCAATGGCAAGTTTCTCACTTCCGGCGACAGGTATACATCAATGACCTTCGACCGGAAGATTTTGCATGGTGGTCGACGCCAAGTCCTTTATTCCCACCATGTGGATTGTACTGCCGTACCTTGAGGGTCATCATCCTTATCGGTGACTCCTCTCGCGCTTGTTAACGGTTTACATCATTGACCGGTAATCAAGCGATGTCTTTCCATGTTCGACTTCAAGAAATTCTCACATGGATCGACTTGTACATCGAGTGAAGATCGGAAGAGATTGAAGACCCCGAATCTAGTTTCATCCATCTGGGCTGCGATATATATTCAGGACATAAAGACATTTGATATGTACATCATTACAGCAGATGATCATCCTTCTCAAAGGATGATAATTTCAGCAGAGAATTATCAGTCTACAATCAGACGATCGTCTGTTCTATGTACCAAAATGTATTTATAAAGCTGAGCATGGGAATGCCCGCCTCAGCTAGATCATGAAAAATGTATGAAAAATAATGTATTGTATTGTATCTTATTACAGGACACTTCTTAGCAGATTGAATGAACTTCGGATCCTCTCAATAAAGCATTTCACCCGATAAACGACCTCATACTTTAGGGGGCATCTGTTATAGACAATTTTGTGCCTTACAGCAATAAGCATGAATTGTCAATAATCCAAGGGATCCAAAGTTCCCTAAACATGATGTTCCTACCCCTAGAGGAACAAGGTCAGCAAACCAACAGCTCTCAGATCAGTTCTCCACCTGAAAACACTCAAAAACAAGCAATCCTGAAATCAAAGCAGGTGCTCCACTAGGTTTCTGCGCTGAAACTCAGTTGCTCCATGGTGTACCTGCGTTGCAAAGCAAGTGGGACAAAGGCCACCTGCGCTGAGCGAGAAGGGACAAGTGGCACACTGAGTCATTGCTTTGGAATCTTCCAAAAATGACACTTGGATCAGGTATTTCGCCTTGTGATGAGTCAGAGGCTCTGTTTCTCCAAGTGGAAGCAAAGTTCTCCAAGTGGACTGAAGAACTGAAGATCAACTAAAGATTAACTGAAGAGAGAGAGGACACAAGGCAGCTACACATCAGTTGCAAGCTGACTCATCCTTTCTCAATTCATCTATATATTGAGCTCTCTCCTATGAGCTCAGGAGGCTGGAATTTTGTGCAAAGTAATGATATGTTGTTGGTTTCACTATTGAGTTATTGGGTGATTGTTTGAGAGAGGTGAAGAAGAGCAATTCTTTCTGCTGGGAGGTGTTGCTGGGTTGGAGCCTTCAATGGTTGTAATACTCTCAGAACCTTTACTTCTTCATTAACAAAAGCCATTGAGGTTCTTCTATGTGCTCTTGTTTCAATAATATATTGTCATGATTGCATGTTTGGTTTACACTAATCCATGAACCAGTTATGATTGCATGCCTCTTGTAGTTTCCTTCTTTGTTATTGTGCAGGATCTCATTGTAGCTGGACAAGCAAGAGGACAAGGAGCTAGGAGTAAGAGGCCAAAGAGAAGAGTTTGGATTCGACATTAAGCGCAAGGCAACGGTTAGTGCATTTCTCCATTCTCTTTTGCTTTCATAAAGAAGAAAACCTTAAGTAGTTTGTTTTACAGTTGTTGCTAAGGAACTGTCACCCTTAGAGTGGGATAGGGTCATCCGAGTCGGATACTTTTCCCTACAACACTGTTGAATGTGCTATACACCTGAGCGTTGATGCGTTTTTTACCTGAGTGTTGATGAATGCATAGAAGCATTGTTACTGGTGCGTTTTTTACTGCCTCTCTACGCATGAATACTGGTGCCTGACATGGTGACAGTCAATGGTATTAAACGCTGCCCTCTCTCACACTGCTGACCTGATTCGAAACGCTCCTCTCTGCCATATGAAGCGCGGCCAGAGATTGGTTGCATGCAGCCAATTGTAACGAACATCCAATGGTGGTTCAAAATAGAATAACCATGAAGCAAGGGAGTTTGGTGGTAGCCGTTCAAATATGCTTCAACGAGCAGTGCTGGAAAATGGAAATGACGACTTTCGGGCTTTGGATTTTAGAGCATTGACAAAGAACGAGCCTTTTTCTCAGTTGCTTCACTGTCTATTTGTGTATCCTTTAACAGTTAACGTGAGTAGAAAGCGCAATCTGTTTATGAGGGTTGAGTTGCGGAAGGACGATGCGGATATCCGTAAACATGCACTAGAGGTTATATATCCAAAAGATAGAGGTGTGTCATTTCAAAAGTGGGCTCACACACAGGTTGTTGTTTCTGCTCGAACAACATGCTACCATGATGAGATTAAGCTTTGCCTTCCAGCTATTCTTACTGCCCAGCATCATCTGCTCTTTACATTTTATCAGATTGATCTTCAAACAAAGCTTGAAGCTCCAAAGCCGGTTATTGTTGGATATGATGCCCTTCCACTGAATACTCATGTCCACAAAGATTGACGCGTCTCTCGAGATGGGGAACCTCGTTGATGACCCGGAAAAGGTGATTATTTCTGAGTAGCAGTCAGAGTCTGGGTCGGACTTATGCAGTACTACTGGCCTCTGCACTTGCTCTTGACATTTCCTGGTTTATTCTTTTCGCTAGTGAGATATGGAACATCGAGCCCCTTCAATTTGGAAAGTTTTCAGTATTTTCACTAAAGGTTGTATTTTGGATGCAAGCTATTGGGTTTTCTGTTCGATTGATATCCTCATTCATATGGTTCCAGATATATAGGTTGGGAGTATCTTCAGATATTTCTTCTGTTTATCAACCTGCCGACTTTGAGAACAGGCCTGGTTTTTCAAATCCACCAAGTCCTGCTCATGCTAGACAAATTTCAATTGAGGATAATGTATTAGGAGGTTCTATTTATGATCCAGCTTATTACGCCTCTCTTTTCCATGACAAACAAGATCTTGGACCTTCCTATGAGAGTACAAGGCTGTTGGAAGGACCTGAAAGTGTATGACATGTAAAGAACCGATTGATCCAGAGGATGTCCTATCTACTTTCCCCTAAATTTGAAGAAATCGAGTGACATTTCAGAAAGCCGCCTCAAGAAAAGGTTCCACCCATCTTTCTTGCCCCAAATAACTTAGAATCGCGACTTTGTAAAATTGCCCAATACAATATTTATGGGACTGTTCAGAGATTTTATGTAGGATTTAATATATCAAGCATTGATGTCTGAGAGTACATAAAAACCTGGAGAATAAAAGGCCTTGACACACCAATGCTTCCGACATAGATAGACGACGTGGCTTCAATCTCTTTTGCATATTGGGAGTAGATCGTATGGTATGGTATTGTATGTTATGCGGACGAATGCATGTTTATCAGTTTTGTGGAGTTTATGCGCTGTGCGCTGTTTTGAAGTGATATATATATACGGTGATATATATATTGGTAGCATGATATATATTATGCGTTGTGCGCTGTTTTAAAGTGGTTATATACAGTGATATATATTGAATGCGCAGTTTTAATATTGAATGTGCGTTGAATTTCATATGCAGTGGTGCAGTTGATTGAATGGTTTTGAAATTCACGGTGTTGTGTGATGCGCAGAAAGACCCGGTGAAATCTGAGAAGCCAGATCTAGATCTAGGTTAAAAAGTGTGGGTGAATTCATTGTGTGGTTGGTTCAATTGGAAGAAGCCCGCTGCATCCATTACAACCACGTGAATAGTTCTCTGCTTCAGATTGTACTGGCGCTGACATCTGAAATAATTCAGTCATTATGTCTTCGAAATTCTTATCAATCCTGTTCTCAAATGATTTGAAGAAATTTGTTTACAATAGTACAATGATTGTGAGCCTTATATCATGTACAAACCCTAGTCATGTATTAGGTGTTGAGTGGGAATAATATATGATGCTTGTGTTGTCAACAAGAATATAGTAGAGTTGGAATTTTGTATGTGGTCAAAGAGTTAAGTCTTATTCATATGTACGTTGGTAAGGTACCTTGCTGGAGAGTATTCTTGTACACAATATTGCAAATTGATTGATTTGAATATTCTGCCATATTTCTGTAGCAGACTAGCTATACAGAATATTGAGTTTATTTCAGTGGCGTATGTAAATCAACTTGTTGAATTTCTTAATAGAAGGAGCCTATACCAGGTGTACTCCTCCAATAGCCTTGTAGCTTCCAGGCCTAAAGAAATCTTTCTAAAGTTGGCTCGTGACCTGCATAGGCCAACTTTGTATTTTCTACAGCGACTTCCATAAAGAATGATCTAGCCCCAAGGCTACAAACATGTATTTTCTGTGGTTACACTTATCTACAACCACTGTTCTTCCTAACATTTTCTGAATTTAAAGAACAGAATCTCTGAAAGTCTGGTGATATTTGTATAATTTTGAAAGTTTCAAGATATCTCTGGTTGATTTTTCCATTTAAGCTATAGGGCTCTCTTGTGCAACTTTAAGATATTTAGCAGCTTACATTTTTCTGTGGGATTTGGAGATTTTTAAGGTGTAGAAAACTGGCTAAGCTTGAAAGAATATTAGAATTATTGAGAACTCTAATCATGTCCACTGCTAACAACACAGTCAAAATTAACAAAGCCTCTCTTTCAGACATTCAAACATGTCTGCAATATGCACAAGAAAAGATAGAGTTTTTGCAGCTTGAATCACAACTGCAGCAGGAAGAATTACAACAGTGGAGTCATCATTCTGAACCTATTTCTGTTCAGAGGATTGAAACAGACTCCCATAAACAACAAGACAATAATGTTACCATTCATTCAAATAAAGCAGTAGTTGTACATGTAGATGCAGAAACTCAGTCTGCACTTCCCAAGCCCATCATCAGACCTTGGGAACAGCTTGTCCACAACAAGCACAGAACTGGTCTTGGATATGACAAGGACTTGTCCTTTCATATTCTAGACTACGCCAAGCCCATTCAGTTTCAGAGTGTTGGATTCATTTATGACAGTTCAGTTTGAGCTGTTCCAGATTCTACTCCTCTTCCACCGCAGCAATAAAAACAACAGATTGTAAAATGCCAACACTATGACCGAGTTGGCCATTTGAAAGATCACTGTTTTGATCTTCATCGATGTAAGCACTGTCGTAAAACCAGCCATTCTTCACGCAAATGCTTCCAAAACAAACATCCTGCAAGAACAAAGATTCATCTTGGATGGATCACTTCTTGGCAATGGGCATCAACATCCAAGAAGATATTCCAAACACATATCAGAACTTGTTCCAAAGTATTGAACAATCTTGCAGTTGAGTTTTCTCCACCTTCTCACCTTGTACCTAACAAGGGGGAAATGATGGTCATCTACAAGCTTCAAAGCCACATCAAGCAAGCCTGAGCCACAACCTGCCACACCAGTTTCAGAGTTGTAGCCAGAGACAAAGATGCTTGAACATGCCTTCAGTTGGTAATCTGGGACACTTCCTCTAGCAGAAGACTCCAGCTTCTTGCCAGTTTTGGAAGAGTTCCAGGAATCGCAGAGTTGTTGGTCATCCTTAAACCATCACGATTAAGAACACTTCCTCTAGCAGAAGACTCCAGCTTCTTGCTAGTTTTGGAAGAGTTCCAGGAATTGTATTAAGCATTCCAGAGTTGTTGGTTATCCTTAAACCATCACAGGTTGAGACTTCCCTTTTCAGGTTGAAGTTTTACCTTTTATGCAGGGTGAGACCTCCCCTTTATGGTTGAAGGTTTCCCTCTTTAAAACAATAGGATCACTTCCTCTAGCAGAAAACTTCAGTTTCTTGCCAGTTTTGGAAGAGTTCCGGGAACTACACTAAGCGTTCCAGTGTTGGTGGTCATCCTTAAACCACCGCCCTTTATACCAACATTTCAAAGAGCACATTCAGCCTAGTGCTGCCATGCATTTTTTGCACATTTTGTATTACAGCTCTCTTCTTGGACTCATACATAACCCTTCGGATTAAGGGGGGGAATGTTGGACACCTAATCCTAAAGGGTTAGTGTGGAAGCCGAAAAGACTAAGCAGTCCAAGAGACCTTGGGATCTGAAACCCAAGAGTCACAACATTGTATTATAAATGTACATCTCCTATTAATAAAAAAATGTACTGAATGATTTATCTTTCACATTGTTTTTTGTCCATGTGTGTTCAACAATTTGGAATGTCTGGAAAGAGAGGAACAACATAATATTGAAGAATGAGAAGAGGCCATCCCAATGCCTTTTTGAACAGATCTTAAAAAAATTCAAGGAAACGGTCAGCACCATTGTGCGAAATCTCTCCAAGAACCCCCCTTCAGCAACGGATTTGAGAACTCTCAGTGAACTGGGTTTAGAGGGACTTATTCCTCAGGGATTACATAGGAAATTAATCTCCCTGGATTCTAAGCAAGATTTCTAGCATCCTCCCCCCAAGGGATTTTTGAAATTCAACATTGATCGGGCTTCAAAAGGCAACCCGGGCTCCACGGGTTATGGGGGAGTGTTAAGGGATGAGAATGGTGGAATAATTTTCATCTTCTATTGTCATCTAGGAAGAGCCACCGATAACATGGAAAAATTGATGGCTATGGAGCAGTGTTTAGATTTCCTAAAACAGGATAACCGAAAAAATGTGATTGTGGAAGTCGATTCAGAGTTAATCATCGAATCAGTCAAGAGGATCAGCTGGGGTACAAGGTCAGAAAAAGTATCAAGGAACTGGCGACTGATCCAGGGCTTTCAATGGATTCAGCATCACCTCTAGAGACTTCGGACTATTAGCTTTAAACATGTTCGAAGATCAGTAAATAAATTGGCGGATCTTCTTGCCAATCAAGAGGTGATCAGTACAAAGAACAGGGTTGCATTTGGCTGACAAGAAATGCCTCAGAGTAGGTTAAAAGTGAACTATTATGAATAGGTAGATGAAGACAGGATTGTGTTTTGGAGCAGGGCCATGGAGACGGAGTCCAGTTGATTTAGGTGTTCTCTGTTTCTCATATTTTCTAATTTTAGGTCTTCAGGGGGTTGCAGTTGAATTTTGACCATAGTAAACTGAGTTAGCATTGTTTTTGAGATTCCAGTGGATACTCAGTCAGGCAGCCCTAGTTCTTCAAAGAAAGACCAGCTGGCAGGAGTTTCGTCCCTCCTGGTTTCTAGTAGAGAAAATGAAATAAAAGGTAGGACTCTCGGCAATCACAAAACTATGGGTTTTCCATTCAGGATCGGATCACAGGGTCGGGAGCGGTTTTTAGGCGATCGCGGCCCTCACAAGCAGGCAATGGTATTGCCAAATTTGAAGCGATCCCATAGAGAGGGCTACACATGGCGGTGGGGTTGGCTAAAATACTTCCCTCATCACTCACTAATGTTCAATGTTATTAGTTGGTGTGAAATGATCCTCAATCGTCAAATCATGCGAAGTGATTCGATGGTCGGGATTGATTGTGCAGGTTATTGGTCTAGTTGGCAGGAAGCGCTAATGTTCAGTGATATTAGTAGGTGCGAAATAAACCTCAGTCGTCGGATCAGGCGAACCAATTCGACGGTGGGGATTGATTGTGCAGTTTATTGGTCTAGTTGGTGGGAAGTGCTAATGCGTTCTTTTTTTAGCGGGATGATATTTTTCCTAGGCGGGACGCTCAATGTTCTGGTGGGTCTCAGGAATATGATTTCCATTAAAACCATTGCCTTGGTTCCACCGCCAAGTTCAAATTTATTTTGGGATTTCGACTTTTGAGGTGGGGTCGATGCTTCTGCCTCGGGCCCGTTCTCTTTTTGTTTTTTTAGGTTTCTTCTGTGGTCCACTACTCCTTGTGGAGTGATGTAAATTTTGTATTTTATTAACTAAAGGTTAGGTCTGAATCTTGCATTAGCAAAAAAAAATATACCACTATCTTATTCATACAAGTTTTTAGAAAAAGAAAGTACTTCCTATCACAAAGAAAATTCTGACCTTATTCCTCATAATCAATAAGCATTACGACTTCTAGCTGACAGACATCTTGTTCCTCATATATGAATGTGATAAGTTATGAACAGATTAGCATTTCTAGCCGTGTAGGTAAATTTTAAATAAAACATAAGAGAAATTACTTTTGGTCCTGAGTTGTCGAACTAACAACTCTAATTCAGAAATATAGTAAAGAACTGAAATGTGCATATATACAAAACCCTCAAAAAATATTTCATATTAATTTAAAGCCAGACCTAATGATCCATGGACCGAGGAATGACGATCAAATCTCGACCCCAACCTCAGAGCAAGCTAGAAGTATTTTCATAACAAGAGGATATCCAACCTCTGTATAATGATGAAGGATCTGGTGAGGGCACGACCTTACCAGTGATGTTTCCAAATGAACCAAAGGGCAGGTAGAATACTTGCAGCAACTAACCCCTGTTTAGAGTTGATGGCTTAAAATCCAAAAATCTTGAACATAAAACAAATGAAGTGAATGATAAGTATGTACCTGTGGATGAGGAGTGATTTTGAAACCTTAGTTTCCATCCTGTCAATAAAAGTTGTGTTACCTTGACTCAGACCTTCAGAATGATACACCATGATTTCAATCAAAGGAATCTACCTTTTGCTAGTTTGAGATTGTTTTTACGTGGGTTATCAACGACCTTAATCAGTCCGACCTTCCTGAGAGTCGAGTAGTCAAGCCTTCTCTAAGTGCGAAATCCCAATACTGTCACAGAACCACCAAGCTCAGTCAATCAACATTTCTAAACCTTATATGGAAAATGTTAATATTGGATCTGATAGACAAACTAAAAGATAATTCTTACCAGTAACAGTCGTGATGAGAAGGACTCCAGAGATCAAGGCGATGAGAGTTCGATCCTCCTCAGCCTTCGCAAAGGCTAACTATTGTGGAGCAGCAAGAACCCAAACCCAGTCGACAGAAATGATCAAACATCGGCTGGAGGGTGTGTAAGGTTGGTTGGATATAACCCTAGTTTTCAGGCACCATCAGATCCATATAGATCAACGATCAATATGGCGCCATGCTTGCAGCATCTGTCTCATTAATTACCCTTGCTCCTAAGCTTAATGCGTGGCCTAGCCATGGTACAGTTGTGAGCCAACCAAGGTTTGGGAAGGGTGCTATACACTCTTAACTCGAAAGGTTTTTTTAAATGGAAGAGCATAAATTCACAAATGTTAAATATAAAGAGCCATGTGCCATCCATATACATTGATTAATACTTTAATCACTTCGGATGGGATTGAATGTTTAGAAATTAATTTAATATGAATGTTGTAGGTTGAATCTTTGTAGTAAAAGAATTTTTTTTAATGCATATGTCTATTAAAACTATACATTATTATATTAATTAAAAGATATTATTTTTAAATAATACTATAAAAATAATAATTAATAAATATAAATATACTACAATTGTTTTTAATATTTTTTAAACTCATTCATGAACGCTATATAACTTAAAACATTCAATATTAAAACTAACATATATATATTTTTAAACTCATCCACTAACACTACATAAGTTAACAAAAAAACAATATTGGGGCTTTCCATAATCGGAACTATATTTTTCTCTTGAAAGGTTTCCTATTATTCAAGTTGATATATATATCTATATCCTAATATTCATTTCATTAATGGACACTTTTCTTGTCTTCAAAATGATTATTAGATCTTTTGGAAATATGATTTTGGAATCCCTTTTTCATTCATTATTTTCTTAATTCAAATAAAAGAATTTTGTAACTTTTAAAGTCAACAAGATGCTTGAAATCGTATTTTTTCATTAGTTTTTTAAACTATTGTATTGTTTTGTAAACTAGAATATATATGGATATATTAAACAAATTAGAAAATATTTCATTAGGAAGACTAGACCATAGTCAAAAGTGCATTCATAGTAGAGAGGTATAGGAAATCATAATATTCTAAAGATTAAAGAGATGATACATTTATTAGAAAACAATTCAAATTGACCATTAAAAAGAACTTGGAATTAGAGTGCAAAAGAAATGAGAGCATAGAAAAAGACTAAACAAAGATATTAGAGTCAGTGGTGGCAACCTGAATGGGGTCTTCATTATTGCCAGGGGTGCTTCAGAATTCTAAGATTCTGGTTAATATGGTCCAAGCACTAGACCATGTCTTTGATGTGATGATGTAGGTCCTCCAAAGAGTGTAGGATGTCTTCCTGATAATTGAAATGGTCCATTGTGATTCTACCATGGAGAAACTTCACATTCCAATATAGGTTGATGGTATACATGTACTGGTTGAATTGACCTCGCATGTGTCCAACATCTGACACCCAATTAGCCAGTTCAACAAGAATCACTATGTCCAAAAGATGTTACTATTGGGACACTCCCTCACATTCCATACAAGATAGCTCTTCCTAGATGGTACCTAGGGTGAGATCTCGCAACTTGGAAATTAATTCTTCTAGTTGATGGTGGGCACATGCATGTCCTTGAGAATCTCTGTTTTGGTATTAAGTTACCCCTTAGTGAACATGTTCATGGTGAAAGGCTAGACAAGGATACAAAAGAAAATTTTCAGGGAAATTAGTGGACAAGTGACAAGCCTAGGGAGGAGTTTCATGTAAGGTGGGGAAGGGACTGAGTAATAAGGAGTTAGATGAAGCCAAAAGTCAGAAGAAGATAATAAAGTTAACCTAGCATGAAAAATAAATGCCAATGCAAGGGAGAGATTGGAGGAGAACACAAATTTTGCCAGGGAGGCTAGCAAAACGAAGTGGGAGCATATTGAAGATAGATCAGGAAAGGAGCACAAAGCCTCAAGAGTACATTGAGAAGTACTAGAAGAGTGGATAGAAAAAATGTAGGTTAGGAGAGTACCAGTAAAATATTTAAAACCATATACCATAAATCGAGAAAAGAGTTGAATGCAAACCAAACATAATCAAGATAACTCTCATTGAAGAGCTTCAATGTCCATAGGAACTATTAACCGACATGCAAAAGGAACCTGTATCATGTGCCACAACTTGGGCATTAGTGTTGCTAGGGAATGGAAACAATAGAGCCATACTGACATAGGAGGTACCATTTGGAAAGCTTCTTTGAGTCTCCAATTGAGGAGGGGATACTAACTTTTGCTAAAGCAGTGGAGTAAGAATAACTTTGGAAAGAAAGGGCCTAACAAAGCCTCATAGAAGTGGACCATTCAATGCCCCCGTTTCATGTTGATGAGATTTGAAAGGAATGTTACAAAAATGTTGCAAACAATAGGAATGGATATCCTATCATACTTGGGCTTGTGATTAATGGTCAGGTGGCTAGCTTGCCAGAGATGACATCTCGAGAGAACAATTGTCATAAAGACCTTTTATGGGGGTGTGCCACGATGTTCCTCAACCACTTAGCCAAGTGTGGCAATGGCACCTCCCCCCACCTCCCATTTTTTAATAAAGACACCTCATTCAAGAAGTAATTCAAGTAAACTAATCTTGTAACTAATGCAGGACCATTAGAACTTTCAAGTCATCAAGTGTTTTGGAGACAAAGCTCCAAACTAGATTTCAACATGAAAAAGGAATTCTAATTCCTTATTGTAAAATAATTTTAGTTTCTTTATTTCTAAAATAACTATGGATAAAGATAAAATTTAGTAGAATATTTTTAACAAGAAAATTTGCCTTTTAAGGTATGAAACATTTAGGAAACAAAACTTCAGAGATTACAGGTAAAAAAATCTTGACATAATCCTTAGAGTAGTTAGTAAGTTGACGAAAATCATAAAGATCTTGGGGGCTATTAGAGTGCTTTGAGGATGCAGGAAAATCTAGTGTTTTGTGATACTATTTGTTGTAAGCCTAATGGAAAATAGAACAAATGGCCAATGAGGAATTGGGCCATATAGAGGAGGATAAATCAGAACAATATTTTTTCTTAGAACTATATGCATTTTATTAAATGAATGAATTTAAAATTCATGTTCATTATGTTACACAATAATTTGTCACTGCCTTCACCCCAGTCCTTCTAATGTTTCATGTGTCTAGTAAAACATGCTCATATTGAACAAATGCTCTTTTATGCTTCCAATTGACCCACTTTTCCTAAGTTTTATGCCTTGTCCTAAGAATACACTTAATATACGCAACATATCTCTGTCATAAATAGTCCAGTCACACCCCCATCAAAGGAGTACATATGTTTCTCGCGACGGTCAGATTTCCTGCCCCGGCGTGGGGCTATTTGCTATCTTTAGCGATGGTTTGACTGAATACATTGCTTCCTTGCAATGTCAGTGCTATATCTTAGTTATCAACCAGTGACAATCCAAATTAAGTGAATTCGTTCCAACAATCGACCTTTTGGATGTCTCTGGACTTGGTTGTTGGGTCAGTTTGGGTCGTCCTTCCCCTTCTGCCATGGTAGTTTCGTCTTTTATGCTGCTTTCCCTCAAGATAAGCTCCCTCGCCCTCATTTCATGGAGACTCCTTCTCCTATAAAAGCACTCACCATTGCTATCATCTGCTAGTTATTTTGGTTGTGCAATGTTGTTGCTACTTTTGAGTTTGATAGATAGTTGGTGTGAGTGTGACAAGTGTGGGATTGCTTTGTAGTTTGCAAGAAGGTGTGGAGTGCCCTTAACGTTTTCTAAAGCTTGTGAATGAGAGAGAGATATATATATTGCTATTTGGGAGACCCATCTTTGAGAGTGAATGCTTGAAAAAACACACTGGTTGGACCCTCTGAGAAGGCTTGCAACATCAAGACTTGGTTGTAAGCTTTGCTCTTGATTTATCATTAATACAATCAATGATGATTTCCTATGTCTTGTATGAAATTCACTTGATATCTCATGACTTCTTGACTTTATGAGTAAATAGATCATTATTTTTTCTCGGTTACGTGCTCAGTTGTTTTTTTGTGGTGTTTCAGGTTGATCACTTGTTAAGGGGAAGGAAACGGAAGATGGAGCAGTGTAATTGAACTTCATCGACCACTGGTTTGAGGTAGGCCTCCAACAATGACTATTTAAGGGAATTAATTGTTGTTTTGTCCTTACTGTGACTAGACCCACTCTAGGGCTAGAGGGGTTGCCTCTGTCCACAGAGGGAACACTTTCTTGCATCACATGTTGGTGACCATACTGGGGACTCCTTTGTATGTTTCTTCTCTTATTTGCTCTTGTTTTGGTTTTGATTTAGTTTCTCTTGAATTTTGGGGATAAACTGTTAGTCTTTTGGGTTACATGGATCGATCTGGGAAATCCCTCTATTGTCTGTAGGATTGACTGGTTTTTGTTTGGGAGTTTCTTGCTCATTTGTCAATGTTTTTAAGATCGTCACTAAAAACAGTTTAACAGTCGCGCCGATGTCACTTTGTCTCTTTTGCAAAGTCCTGTGCATCGCTGAATCCCGTCGTACAGTCGTGATGACTCCTAAAATCGGCCCATCGCAGAAGAGACGTGTACGATAATGACAACATTGCTCTGTTGCTACAACTAGTGGCCAATCGTCCCTAGTTGCTGGTGTTATGCCGACGACAATTCTTGTAGAATTGTTTTTCTTCAATTCTACCTCTTAAATCCACCATTCATGTTGCCTTGCTTTCTTTCTCTTGCTTAGTAGCTTGTTTTTGATTGCTTATGGTTAAGGTACTCTTTCTTGGGCTTTATTAAATGAATCTAGCATTTTTTGTTGTGTGACCTAGTTTGTTCTTTCAAGTTCTTGAATTGCTTGGCTTGGTTGCTTGTTTGCCCAAGGTTCATTTGCAGCCTTCTTGTCGATTTGTTTGAGCCTTCTCCATTGCTTGTTTCTGGTTGATTTTTAGTGACAATTATTGAACTAATCTTTGGTATTGATTCAATTTCTTTTCACTACCAAACATAGATCACAATTGTTTGGATCGACCAGTTTTTTCACACTTGCTTGTTTGTTTCTTTTAAGTTCAAAACAATCAAAATCAAAAGACTGCATTCATTTAATATACAAAAGTGAAAGTGTATTTGCATTTCAAGTTTGCATATTGGAAAGAAAATGATAAAATCTATCATCAGAAGTATTTGTGCACTATAGGGTTGATGTGTCTTTTCATTGTGTCTCTTAGCTTATGTTCATTTTCTTGGTTCAGGAATGATCTCTCTACCATCTTGTAGGTAGGTGTTCATTGAAGTAAAATATGTTTCACACATTCTAGCTGCATCCTAGGTTTTGCTGTATACATACGGTAAGGCCTGAAAACTGAAACATAATTCAAGGTCAACTCTAAAATGAACTGATTGAACTCAACAAAGCATTGGAGCATAACAAACACTATTTAGAGGTCTAGGCTAGAGACGTCCTCCGACGTCATTAAACCTAGTCACTATTGTTTTCACTCAAGGTTGGGTGATTCCTCCTTCTGTGACTCAATAGTGGTCTGGTATCGAATCGTGCTCCTAGGATTGTCGAGTATATGTCAAGAGACCCCACTAGGTTATCATCCTATATCCATAGGAAGTCGTGTCTACTGCCTTGCAAACCATAACGCACCAAACACAACATTCACGAAGATTGACTTCCGTACGGAAAGTCCATGGTTTTCATATGATTGCCAAGGTTTATATGCAATTTTACGGGATGTTTGGTAAACCTTTTGCCTAGTTTCTCCAGAGCAGTCACTTTCGTTCCTTTTCGGATTGCTTAAAAGAAAAGGTCCATCTGAACACTTGTCCTTTTAGCCTCGTTAAATATTGGAAGGCAACTAGAGTCATCTTTTCGTCCTTTTCACGACTCTTTAAAGATGAAAAGGTCAAGTTTTGTTCCTGTTTCTTAAAATTTATTTGGCCACATTCACACTTACCCTATTAGATCTTGTTGCATTTTAGTTTGCATAGGGTTATTTCTCCTTACTCGATTAGTTATCCCTAGGGCTTTTGAGTTAAATCATCCTTGCGGAACACCGATCCCGTCTCCCGTTCCAAGCGACCAAGGATCCCCATCTTCTGTCGCTCCTGAGGTACCGGTTGCTAGTGATACTCTTCTTGTTATTCCAAGTATCCAACCAATTAACTCTCACACTCCGGAAGATGAGTCTTACGATATTCGTTGGAACCCCATTTGGGAGCCTTCCGAAGAAGATTTTCCCCTTACTCCTCCTGGTGTTTTGGTCCCAATGTCTTATTCTGACATGGATGAGACGAACCCCGTCATGGGTGAAGAGTCCTCTATGGAAAGTGGTGAAATTCCTATATCTACATAATCTTCACCCTTCTGTATCACCTCCCTTGGTATCACATTGCCTTTATGTTATAATGCTCTGGCTGATATCATAGGTTCTAGGTCTCCCCTTATAAGTTCCATGTGGTCTCGTACTATCACTCCAACTTCGGGATCTTTCACTCCCCCGATTCACAATGTCACATCTGTCCCAACTATTCCAACCATTTGTGTGGCTTCCTCAGCCCTCGTTGTTAGTGTCGTCACTACATCTTCAGTTGTGACCACTGTTGTCGGACCTTCAGCAGGTCCTTCACACAGTGGCCCTTCGGCATCCATATCTGGGGTTGTTGACCCTAACCTTAGTGCCCCACCTTCTTCTGGTTCCATTACAGCAGGGGGGCCATATGATTAATATGTTCAAATTCCACAGAATATGGATCCTCAAAATCTGTATAATTATTATGATTCTCGAGGAGCCCATATTTACCACCCTAGACCCATATCATCTCAACCTTTTGTTGAGGTTTCGGTTCCATTGTTTATTGCTCAGGGTACCATAGCTTACCATGGTGGCCAAGCACAGTCTTCAAATTTTCAAGGATCACCCTATCAAACTCAACTACCTTACAGATAGTCGTACTATGGGCAACCTTATCCAGGGTAGACTCTCGACCCACAAGGAGAACCCACTCAGGGACAACCTTCGAACTTCAGTGGGTCTTCTTTCACATACTTTGGGCAACCTTCTGGTAACCCAGGACATCCTTACATTTAACAAGGCCAACCTGGTACCCAGCAAGGCCACCTTTCTAGACAAGTTTGTCAGCCTCAAATTCAACAAGGCCAACCAATTGTCTAGCCTACTCAACCATCTGGTCAGTCTAGACAGCCTTCGATTCCGCAAGGTCAACACAATCCCCAGCAAGTACAAACTTTTGGGAAAAAGGGAAAACCTCAACCTCAACTGGGCCAACCGTCTAGCCAAATGGCTCAACCTCCATCTTCTCAAGGACATCCGTCTAGACCTTCTCAACCGTGCACCCAAATGCTCATTGCTTCCCAAGCTCCACCCGGTTTTCAGCCCCAGTCTGGGCTCCAGACCCAAATCGGTCTCCAAATTCAGGTTGGATCCCAATCCCAACTTGCTTATCAAATGTAGTTTGGTCCCCAAGCTTAGGCTGGAGTCCAGTCGCCTTATGGTTTTCAGCAATCCCAAGGGAAAACCCAATTTGCCCCATACCAAAATTATCAACAGCTACAGGATAATCCTTATCAGAATTTCCAGAAATCATATGTTGCTCCTGCAGCCCAAGTTGGTAATCAGTGGAATGTTGGGTTAAATCCAGGGTCAATCATCCAGATACAGTTATAACCCCTATGGAAAAAATCCCTATGGACAAAACCCTTATGGATCGAATCTGTCCAGACAAAATCAATGGGGGCAACAAGCAACTAGGTGGAACTCTGGTGCTACTTCCTACCTGCGGCGTCAGATGTCCTTTAACCCTCAATTACCCTTTTTAGTAACATTGTGATTACCGAATGTGTCCAAACTAACAAATGATCCCATTCTTCATAATCCATATTGGCCACCGGTTCCAACTAAAATTCCGATGATTGTTCCAAGTTTGACGGTAAAGCTGGAGAAGATCCCCAAGCCCATGTCATGACTTATCATCAATGCTGTTCGTCAAACTCATGGCTTGATGATTCAATCCGGCTCTACCTTTTCCAACAGAATCTCACTTGCTCTGCTGCTAAATGGTATATTGAGCTAGCTCGTGGATCTTTTCAAGACTTTAACTCGTTGGCTATGGAATTTTTAACTCATTTTCAATTGCCGATTCGATATGAAATGGGCACACATCTCCTGACATCCTTAAAATAGACCATGGCCACGCATATCTCCAATCATATCCATGAATGGAGGAGACGTCGTCGTTTGATTAAGTTTTGGATTCCCGGTCAGCTTCTGACTAACTAGTTCACAATGTCATTTGTCGGTCTTATAGCCCGGGACATTGCTATGGGGGCATGTGTAACTGAAGAGCAAGATATTGCACGTGTTTAGTACCTTGACTTGGTTTATTCGCAGTCTGGTACACTATACGATTATTTCCCTAATTCTCTGAGGCCCAGAACTTCCAAAGCCCCGTCAACACCATCCATTGACGGTGTCATCACTTCTATCAATACCTCCTCTAAGAAATGTTTCGCGAACACTGGGAAGCAAAAGTTGAACGCTTCGAATGAAAACATTTTTCAAGTCGTATCCAATTCTGGTAACACTTCTAAGGTTAATGCCACTCAGTCCAACACAACGGACAAAGCTTCGAAAGGAAGAAAGAAGGGAAAAGGAAAGAATAAGGCCCATCAACCGAAGCAAGATTCTCCTAACCCTCCACCCGAGGAAGGTGCCAAACGCAAACCTAAGTATCCTTGCCTTATTTGTGACTGGGATCACTATACTAAAGACTAATCGAGGTGGTCTAAAGTTAGTTGTTTGTTAAAAGGTGCCTCTGGGACTCCTGCCATGCTCAAAGAGCCTTTTCCCTCACAGCAAACTCAAATGGTGGCTGATCCATCTCAATCCTCTTCTCCCTTTGGTTCTCAGGTATTTATGGCTAGGATGATTCCCGTCCACATTAGTACTCGGTCAAAAGAGTATTCATTGCCTGCCAGGAAAGAAACTGAGGTCCCCTCTAGTGCTCCTCCGTCTAATTCTGGTCCCCTCCATATTGAGCAACCTAGAACTAAAGCGATCATCCGACCTCCTCCTAAAGGGTTGCTCTAGAAGTCTTCTTACAACCCTATTGCTCATGTTTCTCAGCACTATAGCATCATTGAGGACTTAGCCCAGGCTCCATCAACTATGTCTGCATTAGAAGTCCTCCAAAGCTACCCCTCTTAGAGGAAGGTCTTGCTATCAGCCATCGGTGGCATTGACATAGCCAACTCAGATTTGATCACTTTTGACCTTCATAGTATTATATCAAGACTGCCTCACCAAATTGCCTTCCTTATTCAGGTCATCATCAATTCTAAAACTATTCACTACACTGTCATTGATGAAGGCGCTTCTACTTGCATCATGTTTGTTGCTTGTTGGAAGGCTATCGACTCCCCAAATCTAAGCCAGTCTCCCATGACCTTGGAAGCCTTTGATGGGAGAGAGTCTCGTCCTCATGGTATACTCCAATGCTTGCCTATTACTTTGGAAGGGAAGACGGTCGAAGTGGAGGTTGAAGTTTTCAATGCCAATTTAACTTACAACCTCCTTTTAGGAAGAAGTTGGACATATGCCATGCGAGCCATGGCTTCATCTCTATTTCGTGTTATTCATTTTCCTCATCAGGGGAAGATCATCACGGTAGACTAGTTGTCCTTCTTTGCCTCTTCCTCCTCCAATGGAAATGTTCCTTTCGTGGAGCATACCTCCATTCCATGTGAGAGTGTGGGTGCTGGACTCTTTAAAGATCCTGCCCTTATGGGTGTTTTTTCACTCCCACCTCCCAACATCGCTCCCATTAATATGATTTCTATTCACTCTGATCCTTGGGTTCTTCCTCCTATTGATCATATAGAATCCTGGGGTGATGAGATGCTGTTGAGTCCTACCGAGCTCAACTACGTCGAATTTGTTTCCGTATCGGCTCCATCCCTTGAACCTGCTCCTTCGAGTAGAGCTCTTGACTCATATGTTCAATCCCCTTGGCTTGGAGATGGCACTTCTTCAGACCCTTTAACGGAAATTTTTCCTTCTGATGAAGTGATTATTGAGACCATGTCTTTCGAGGAACCCCCTTGGTCTGATCATTACCATTATTCCTTGTTTCTCCCTACCCATTGGGAAATGCTTACTTGTCTCGAGTGGTTTTCTCCTTGTCTCCCCTCCCAACCCCTTCAGACACCCATCCAAATTCATCAAGTGTCTTCTGAAGGGAATATGGGGAACATTACGCAAACTCAACCAATCAACATCTCTGTTAAACCAAGGATTGTCGAGCACATCCATGTTGGAGTAAGTTGTACTCCGGAGGAGATTCAGCTTTATATTGATGTTTTTTGTGAATTTCATGATGTGTTTGCTTGGTCTTATGAAGATATGCCCGGCATCGATCCTAGCATCGTGGTGCACGAAATACCTACATATCCGGGTGCCAAACCTGTTCGACAACGTCTACACCCCGTGCACCCCCAAAAGGCTGCAGCTATTAAAGCGGAAGTTGAAAAAATTCTTAAGGCTAGCTTCATTTACCCTATCCCACTCATAGATTGGGTTTCCCTGTGACTAAAAAACAGGGCACTGTTAGGGTATGTGTTGATTATCGCGACATTAATCGTGCCTGTCCCAAAGATAACTACCCTACACCTTTCATTGACCAACTCATTGATGAGTGTACCAAGAGTGAGATATATTCATTTAGGGACGACTTTTCTGGTTATAACTAGATTAATATCTCGCATGCGAATCAACACAAGACCGCGTTTATCTATCCGAGGGAAACTTTTGCTTATAAAAAGCTCCCCTTTAGTTTAAAAAATGTCGGCACCACCTTCCAGTGCACAATGTCTTATGCGTTTCATGATATTCAACACATTGTGTAGCCTTACTTGGATGACCTTCTGGCTCATTGAGCGAAACGCCAAGACCATCCAACCCACCTTTGTGAAATTTTTCTTCGTTGTCAACACTATTGTATCCGTCTTAACCTGCATAAGTGTGTCTTCAGCATGGAATCTAGCCGAGTTTTCGGGTTCATCGTCTCCCGGGAGGGTATCTGTCTGGATCCCCTTGAATTCGAAGCCATCCTGAATCTCCCTCTCCCTACTTCTTTGCAGCAATTTTAGAGTCCGTAGGGTAAAGAAAATTTTCTACGATGATTTATTCCAAATTATGTCGAAGTGGCCAAAGGCTATACATGGTTATTAAAGTGGGACACCTCGTTTCCTTGGAATACCACGGCACAAGAGTCATTCGAGCACCTCAAGCCCCTCCTCGTTTCTACTCCGTTGTTACGTCCCCCTAATTATCACCATGACTACACTCTTTATTTAGCTGCTGCCGATACCACCATTGGCATGGTTCTAGTTCAAGATGATGATGATGGTACTGAGCATGTCATTTACTATCTCAACCGTAATTTACTTGATACAGAAACTCGATATGCCTATGTCGAGAAGTTTGCATTAGCTATTGTTTGTGCCGTCCAACGTTTCTGCCACTATATATTATTGTGCACCATGATGGTGATTTCTGATTGCAACCCAATGATGTACATCTTGTCACGTCAGTTACTAGGGGGCAAATACTCAAAGTGGATTGTCATCCTTCAAGAGTTTGACTTGGAGTTCAATACCGCCAAGTCTAAGAAGTCCCTCATCTTCACTAAGTTTCTTTACTCCCTACCATATGTTACCCCGCCCTCTCGGTTAGAGGACCATATTCCAGATAAATCTCTGTTCTTGATTAGTACCCTCGATCCTTGGTAACAGGATATTATTGTCTATCTTCAGACATCCTCTTTTCATCCCGATTTGTCCAAGGATGCACGGCGACGGATTCACCATCATTCTCAACCTTATCGCATTAATGGGGACACCCTGTACCGTCTCAGTGCCGACTCTGTTCTCTGTCGATGTTTAACATTCGAGGAAGCTGAACAAGTTCTAAATGACTGCCATTCCGGCGCCTATGGTGGTCATATGTTCGGGTATGATACTGCTTAGAAGATCCTCTGTGCTGGTTATTTTTGGCCTTTTATTTTCAAGGATTGCATTCTTGTTGTCCGCTCTTGTCATGAGTGCCAAATCTATCAGCGGAAGATGTGTGTGCCTCCTACTCCTTTGCACCTTGTCGTTACTGTCAGCCCTTTTGCCAAATGGGGCATTGATTATATGACCTGTAACCCTCGCTCAGCTAGGGGGCATGGGTATATCATCGTTGCCATTGATTATTTCATGAAATGGGCCGACGCGATTCCTACACTATCCGAGGACGGTCAGATAACGATGCAATTTTTATTCAATCATGTCATTTCATGATTCGGAGTCCCTCAAGCTATCATCACTGATCATGACAAACATTTCTGTAATCATATGATGACTGAGTTAACAACCTAGCTAGGCTTGTGGCATGATAGCTCAACACTATACTATCCTCAGGCCAATGGCCAAGTGGAAGCTATCAATAAGGTTTTAGTCATGATGCTTCAACACACCATTGGCATGCACAAGTCCAACTGGCATTTGATGTTGTTCTCCACCTTATGGGCCTACCGAACTTCAGGGAAGGATGCCACCAGATTCAACTCATTCCAATTGGTTTACGATCTGGAGGCTACCCTTCCGATTGAGTGTGAGATCCCTTCTATTAAATTAGCCATCGAATTACTCCCCAACACTACTCCGGTAGAAGAACATCTCCTCTACCTAGATCAGTTAGACTAGACTCGTCGACTAGCCTTCCTAGCCATTGAAGCGTAGAAGAAGAGAGTGAAAACTCACTTCAACCAAGCTTTCAATCATCGTTCTTTCGTTGAGGGAGATTTAGTCCTGTTCTACAATCAAGCAAATGATAAGCTGGGGGCAGGCAAATTCGAGCCTATGTGGCATGGGCCTTACATTATGAAACGAGTTTTGCAAAAAGGGGCCTATGAGCTGATCGATTATGAAGGGAACCCTCTAGATAAGCCCCGAAATGGGCTTTATCTGAAAAAATATTATGTATGAATCTCGTGCATTTGATTTGTACATACGTGTGTTTTCAATAGGTGTGTTGTGTGTGTGTTTTCATGTCTGGCTTGGTGTGTAGGCATAATTGCCGCATATTGTGTCCTTTTGCTTCTTGTGCAGATGTCTGATACACCTTACGTTGGTTTCGCTGATGGTGCCTACCGCAGTACCCGGAACCTTTCTTCTATGGTGTGGATGATCTATGATCCTCACGGTGAGTTCGTAGACCTTCAAGGTGTTTTCCTGGGTTGCACCACAAACAATGTCGTTGAATATAGTGTTGTCATTGAATTATTAATTGAGGCTATCAACCTTGATATTTGTACATTGGTTGTGAATCTAGATTCTCAGCTTGTTGTCCACCAGCTTAACGGGCGTTATTTCGTCAGAGAGCATCAGATTTTAAGGTTGTAGTTATGTGTTAAATTGTTGGAAAGAAATTTTGATTTTATTACATATCAACACATTCCAAGAAGATTAAACACATTAATTGATGCATTAGAAAATCATGTATTAGATAGACATTTACGCAACATGTAATCAAAACAGTATATAGTGTTAGAAAATTATATATTACGGAGCAATGGAACACATAAAATATTGCAGAAATATAAACACAAAAAACACAAAAACAAGAGAGACACAGATATACGTGGTTCACCCAGTTTGGGCTACATCCACCCCGAACAGCCAGTCCTTCCTTTCTATTATCCAGCAAAATGAAGAGACACAACCTACAACAAATCCGCTGTAATATCCTCTGTTTTCTCTCACAGTCTCACCTCTCTGTTTCTCGCTCATAGAATACACATATATCACACAGCCTCAAATACAATACCCTCATACAAAGAGAGGGGTTGCCTTTTAAGGCAAAAAACCCTAAACTAAACATAAGTTCTACCGTTAGATCATCCGCCTAATGAAAGGCCCAGATTGACTAGAAATTACTATACTTTTACAAGGAAATTTTATAGCTACTTTTAGCTTCGGGGGCGCTGCCCCCGAAACCCCCCACCAGGGGGGCGGCTCCCAAAGGTCGCAACCGCCCCCCCTGCAGCGAGTATTTTACGGGCGGCGTTGCCGCCTCCATTTCGAACTGGGGTCCTATGTGGCGATACCTTTGAATATAAAAGATAATCAGGCTCCACACCCAACATATAGAAGCATTCAAAACACAATAATGAACCATGGAAATATGTATGTATATATATATATATATATATATATATATATATATATATATATATATATATATATCTCATGTGGCACACCGAGGTGCTCAAAAAATAAGTGTATATGTCAAAATGGAGTTTGTGCTCTCCATACATCTGAAACACATGTCTCCCAAAAATCAACAAAAAATAAAACCTAGGTGTCTACTGCAGTGGGTTATGCTCCCTATAGCACACCACTGCTCGTGCAACTCACCTTAAGAGTCTATGCACCGTAGGTATCACCCCTACTATATGTATCTGATACTCCATGGGGACCTCCTCAATCCCCCTGTAATCAGGGATCCCCTCTATCAGGCCCTCAAGATTGCGGGCCACTGTCTCCACTGAACTGCTAGCTGGGGGAACCAAGGCCAACTCTTTGATGCCTTGTGGATCCCTCTGTGCCTCTGGAGCTAGTCCCACAAGCCTCTCTGGTCCCACATTTGCAAGTAACATAGAGTACATCATTAGGAAATATGCATGAAAAAGTCCAAAAAATATCATAAAAGACAAAATACAAAAATAGTATGATCAGGTGTTTTACCTCCATCATCCCACTGCTCACCAGCAGGCAGCTGCATGTCAGGGTCTCCACGAAAATCCATACTAGCATATGGCCAGTCCTCAATGAAGATCGTCTGGCGATCCAGCCACTCACGGAATAGTGTCCCCCATGACACTGGTGGTTCGGGCCCCCCTCGTGGCATGACATGCGCCTAGCGAGTGATCCAGGTCTCTCGCGGTCTAGGCATGTCCAAGTCCATGTCCTATAAGTAAAGTGCCAGCACTCGCTCCAGAATGAGCGAGATCAAGATAGGCCTGTAAAAAAATTATTTCACCTCCCCGCGACGACATTTGGTGAGCTGTCTCTTCATGTTAATGGTCGCCACTTTTGCGCAATTATACATGGTCGGGTTGAGGCAATCAACAGCCAACCGGAGGTGGGTCTTTGTTGCCTTGTGTTGGGCTTGGGAGCCCGCTGCCCTCATCATCATAAATAAAACCGAGTGAAGAACCAAGTCTTCTATCGTGGGAATTGCCACTTTCTCACTAGTGTTCGATTTACATGCCCCTGGGCACACTCGTGCTATCAACATGTCCAGTGATTCACCCTCAATTTGTTGGCCCTCTAGAATCGGCCTCTCATTGCGATGGGACAATCTGGTCAGGAAATATATATCCGTGGCATTGAACTCAATGTCTCTGTCCCAGATAATGAACTTTCCCTCTGTTGGGTTCCAAGCATGAATTAGCAACTCTAACAAGTCGGGTTGGGCCCGAAGATGCGAAGTGAGAAAAATTTTTAGTAATCCACAAGCACGTAAAGAATTTCAGCACCTAGCATCATTGAACACTTTCTCATCGTTGATATCGTGAGTTCGTTCGTGCCATACAAATGCCATGTTGCCCTACATTAAAAGAAAAATGAATTAGAGCTCTTTTCACAAATTTAAATCCATAATTTATAAAAAATTCAACTTCAAGTCATCATCACAGCTATTTTCCAAACAGCAGTGATGGTGCAGGGTAAATAATTCATTTTTCCCGTGATCATCGTGAGAGTACATCTGTTTCTCATGACGATCACAGAGGTGGTGCATGTCACCATGCTCGGTCATTGCGAACCTGAGTGGCTTTTCCGCGACAACTGAGAGGCGGACTCAGATTTGAAAATCCACCTAAAACCACCTACCTAACACTAAATTGCATAAAAAAACCACTCAAATGCAACGCAAGGAAGAATGTACCTACTTGGAGAAGGTTTCAGGAGGAACCTTGGACGAATGGTGCTAGAATCGACTTGAGAAGTTCGCTCAGGTTGGTGCTCCAAATGCCCAAAGGTAAAAATGCACAATGTAAATGGTAAAAAATGAATTACCACACCCCTTTTTATAGTAATTTTTTAAAAAATTAGAAATTACACTTTAGGGTGTGGGTTTTTTTTTCATTCTTATCGCATTGAAAATTAGGGTTTTTTGGATTTTTAACCGTACTTTCGCATATATAATCTATTTATGTCAAATTGGTCTTGTGTTTTATGTGTTTTGTGTAGAGCTATAGGTGGCAGGATTATGGCATACTTTGTATACACTTGGTCCGTATTTTCTGACTTAAAAGACGAAAAGATTGCCAAGTTATTCCTTTTGACTCATTAAACGAAATAATAGGCGGTCCGCTTTGAGATCTTTTCCGACCGTATAAACACAAAAAGATTGTCGGGATTTTTTCATTTCAGGTTCGTTATTGGTTATGAAATGACGTGTCTTCGATTACTTTTCTACTCTTTCGAATCGAGGTCACTAATAACGAAAAGTACCCCTTGATCGTAATGGTCAAGCGGTTCTCTCAAGTATTGTTTTATACTTTTTCGAGCTCGAGAGACACAAATATACAAAAAAGGACCCCCCTGGAGTTTTCTTTTCCATGTCTTTTTCAAACTCCCTAAACATGGAAAAGACTCCAAGTTTTACCTATGTCGGACTCGTTAAACCCTAACGACATTGGACTCGTCACCATGACGAGACTCGAGCTTCTCCTCCCTAGGGCTCGTTAAACTATTACTAGGTTGGATTCGACTGAAGGTCAAACTTATATTACAAGCATATGTTATCCCCTTCAAGCTTGTTTTCAAAAATAATTGGAGTACTCGCCAGCAATGGTGGGGTAAAATTTGGAAGTTGTCATTGGTTACCTACGGCAGCTAGTCACTCTTAAACATCGACACTTTTGCTTCTTGTTGGGTTGGGATATCCATACATCGTCATTTGGCTTTCTAGGGTTTTTGGGTTGCCATTTAGCCTTATTCCATCTGATCCATGCTGTCTCCATCAAGCCTCTGATCCCTTGGTACCTGAATGTTGCCACCCTCTAGAGTCGTGTTGCTGACATGTTCAAGAGTATAATCCTTCTACAGCTCACATCCTTACCTCCTTCTCTGATACTCTATCTCACAATCTACAACTTGTTCCTTATCTCGTGTCATTGATGGGGGAAACATTATGGCCCTCCTGCAATGGATCGCCTCTTGTCAACATCAACTCATTATCCAGGAGACTGATCTAGAGATCCTCTTTGGTACCTTGGAGCTTGCATGCCTAAATGGCAAGTTCTTCGCGCCTGATGATTGACTTTCATCATTGGTCATCGATTGGGTGATTCCACGAGTGTTTGACTTCAGCTCATTCTTCACACTTTGTGGATTGTACCAGACAGTACCTTAAGAGCCATTAGCATTATTGGTGGTTTCTTTCATGCTTGTTAACATTTTTCATCATTGACTGGTAGTCAAGCAATTTTCTATCATGCTTTACCTCATCACATCTGTTCACATGCTAGAATTTGTACTATGATTGGTTGGGTTTCAAGGCCCTGAACTAAGATTACACATGTTCAGGCTACGTGGATTGGTTCGTGATTACATGACTCTTTGATGGATGGTTGTGACCATACCTTTATCATTATCATGGCCTTACTAGCTGGGTGGCTGCGTCCATAACACAGACCTAGTTCGTATGCCTTTTGGATGGCTGCGCCCATGCCTAGACTACATGTATTTCACTATCAGAGATATTAGTTGTACTTGTGCCTACAGGTTCTTCCAGGTGGTGTTCTAGTTCAGACAGTTTCATAAAGCATTTCACCCCTCCCACTCTCTTGGGCTTCATAGTTTAGGGGACATCTGTTAAGCAGTAATTTGTCATTGCCTTCACCCCAGTCCTTCTACTATGTCATGTGTCCAGTAAAACATGCTCATATTGAACAAATGCTCTCTTATGTTGCCAATTGACCCACTTTTCCTATGTTTTCTACCTTGTCACAAGAATACACTTAATATACGCGACGGACCTCTGTCATAAACAGTCTAGTCACGCCCCTGTCACAGGAGTACATCTGTTTCCCGCAATGGTCAAATTTCATGCCCCAGCACGAGGCTATTTTCTATCTTTAGTGATGGTTTGACTGAATACATTGCTTTCTAGTGATGTCGGTGCTAAATCTTAGTTATCAACTAGTGACAATCCAGATTGAGAGAATTCATTCGAAGAGTCGACCTTCTGGATGTCTCTGGACTTGGTTGTTGGGTCAGTTTGGGTCGCCCTTCCCCCTCTGGCATGGTAGTTCCATCTTTTGTGCTACTTGCCCTCAGGATAACCTCCCTCTCCCTCATTTCATGGAGACTCCTTCTCCTATAAAAGCACTCACCATTGCTATCATCTGCTAATTCTTTTGGTTGTACAGTCCTGCTGCTACTTTTGAGTTTGATAGATAGTTGGTGTGAGTGTGACAAGTGTGGGATTGCTTTGTAGTTTGCAAGAACGTGTGGAGTGCCCTTAACCTTGTGTAAAGCTTGTGAATGAGAGAGAGAGATATATTGCTATTTGGGAGACCCATTTTTGAGAGTGAATGCTTGAAGAAACAGACTGGTTGGACCCTCTGAGAAGGCTTGCGACATCAAGACTTGGTTGTAAGCTTTGCTCTTGATTTATCATTAATACAATCAATGATGATTTCCTATGTCTTGTATGAAATTTACTTGATACCTCATGACTTCTTGACTTTATGAGTAAATAAATAATTGTTGTTTCTCAGTTACATGCTCTGTTGTTTCTTTGTGGTGTTTCAGGTTGATCGCTTGTTAAGGAGAAGGAAACGGAAGCTGGAGCAGCGCAACGGAACTTCATCGACCACCGTTTTGAGGTAGGCCTGCAACAATGACTATTTAAGGGAATTAATTGTTGTTTTGTCCTTACTGTGACTAGATCCACTGTAGGGCTAGAGGGGTTGCCTCTGTCCGTAGAGGGAACACTTTCCTGCATCACACATTGTGTGTGAGTTATGTTGTATTGACGATGAACTGAATCCAATGGATATGTGAGTAATTGAATGAAAGATAGCAAAACCATGTAATGGATGAATTTATGCATAGACCTGGAATGTATTGGTCCATGTGATTTAACTGTGTACATGTGAAATTAGTCATGATAACCGTGATATTGTTTTAAATAGATCCTTTTAGATTTGGGTGGTCAGAAATGAGGAAATGAATCCTATATGTGTATGTAGAATTCAATATGCATCGATTCAAGGGAGGTGATTTGTTGAAGGCTACTATTGGTCTGAAAAGAAGCAAATTGTTGGTTCAAGGGATGCACCATCCATGTGTGTAACAAAAAACTAAACCATTGACCAAGGTGTGTGTAGAAATAACTCGAGATTTGTAGTTTCTCTTCAATTCAAACTAAAAAGAATAGACACAAATTTCTTATATTTGATCTATGAAAAGGAAAAGATACAATAGAAACACATGCAATTACATGCAATCATTGAATCACGATGAACAAAATATTTTTCCTGGGGAACCCAATAGGGAAAAATCTCTCCTCTGTTTTGTATTAAATTATATGAGAATATGGATCTATTACAATGATTGTTTCAATCCTTGAAGCTCAACCTGCACTGCAATATTGATCTCTTTCTCTCTGGCCTAATCTGACCAACACTTAGACAAAATATGCCAAAACCTTCTTCCTATTTTCTTGTGCAATCCTTGAGGGAATTAGCTCCTAAAATATAGGGAATTTCCCTATTCCCTTGCACAAATACTACAAAAATTGATCATCTGCTCGAATGCAAAACCTCTAGACTCAACTAGTATACAATTGATAATTACAATGTGCGTTTTCCTCCACCTCAACTAGGAAATTAAATTTTTTTAGTAAATTGATCAGTTAACTAAGATATCAGTGAGTTAACAACAATTACTACTACTCAAATGAACTCAAATTTCTCTATTCATGACTAGATCTCAAATAACTAAGTTTCACTAACTATAACTCCTCTAGATTGCAATATTTTAGCAATCAAATCATGCACAACTATAATTCTTGCCTACAAACTTGGATTGACTAATTTAATAGATATATTTGGTCATTTCACTCTTGCTAATTGTAAATCAAGTCATCCTACTGATAGAGAAATTAAAATTTCTCCATTTGACCAACGCACAAGTCAAATGAAGCCCTTTCTTTCCATAATTTAATAGTGTGGCCAAACCCATGAGAGGGACTTATGATTGGATGAAGGATTGTTGGTGGTTGATGATCAAAATAATGTGGAGAGTCTCTAGAGATGACTATTCATAGGCAGATAAAAGAAGTAACACGAGATCAAGAATGATTTGGTGGATTCACCCAATTGATGTTATTATGTATGAAAGTTTGGATGAAAATAATGCCAACATGGATTAGCAATAGTGTCCAACACTTGTATTAGTTTCCAACTTGACATAATATCTAGTCCCTGACAATTATTAAATGAATCGCTGGTCAAGTTCAACTGGGATATGTTGCATTGAAGGAAATAGAGGAAATGTGTTGATGGAGCCTGTGTGAGTGGGGATACAAAGCTACATTGAAATTTGTATTGAAGGCTGACATTAAAACCCACACAAATTTATGGATTGGATACCTGTGTGTGATACCTATGATAGATGCTATGATGTATTGCATGCGATCTCAGAAAAGGGTGAAATCTTCAATGTTTGATGACCTACACATGGAGTAATGTCTGGAGCATGCTACTGGACATTGGGACATTGTGTATGTAACGCCCTCCTCCCACATCTACTGAAGTAACTGACCAACTGGGTTGAACATGTGACGAGAAGTTACCATGATATGATTCAACCTCCTAAGTGACCTTAAGGAAGTGGACTTGATGGAAACACACCATACTAGACCTTCTACACCTGCTACAGGCCTCCTAGAATGCATTTGAATAATTCACTTGACCAACCCCTATGTCCCACTAAACTTTTAGACCTCTAAACCCTGAACTCTCCCTTGATATGGGCAAGAGTATGTCTGAGGAACTTTGGACACATGCATAACATGTGTGTACCAATGTCCAGGGACTTTTCTTCCCAATACTGTGCTTCCATCCCTTGGATTTAAGCCTCTTTTCTAGGCCCAAATACCAGGTCACTTCCCAGAACTCAATGACACTGTCAGAATCCATGATTTACATAATAACGAGTCTTAAAACTCAAAACTAACTCCAGGGCTAGGCCTGACTATCCTCAAATAAGACTAACATTTTGTCAAACACTTGGCATCAATGCAATCTACAGGAAATGAATACAAGGTAGAGCATAAATGACTGATAACTCATATGGGACTTGAGAATAAGTATTACCAACCTATTCCCTTAACTATTTTCACATCAATTAGGTCTTGCATCCATTATCCTTTTAGTTACAAGTAAATACATAAAATAACCATGAGAATAACTAGTCATATAACAATGCTTATAACCAACATTAAACCATGAAAATGAAAATTAGATAAAAACAATTAAAGCTAAATATTAATAAGTATAAAATTAAGAGAACTTAGCTTTTATTAAACATAGGAAAATCTGAGCAAGTTTGGGACTTCCATGTACCACCCGACCATAGACATGAATCAACCAAATATTTTCGTCATCTAGTCACTGTCGTGCCATATTCCAAGCATGAATGTGGAATCTAATGGATAAAACAATCCAAAAACAACCAAGGGAATCCAAAAGCTAAACCACCTCCACCCTCACCAAATAGTGATCTCACCAAAATTGACACTGATATAAGAAAACCAAATCGAGCTAGGAATGCATCTGGACTCCATCACTATCCTTGAGTAATTTCCAATCCCCTTACCTCTCAGGCCTTATAGAAATCCGCACCAGATCACTAGGCCATAAACCAAGACTCCACCCTCAAGCTTTATTGTGTATATTGCAAAAACCACTCAAGGGATTCCTAGGCCTTTGGGATTTTCTTTAGACCATCTCTGCCCCATATTCCAAAACAATTTGGCAATTCCAAAGCTCAAAACCAAGAAAAAAATCCCACCAAACCATGGCTATCTGGAAAAAGGCAAGGTTAAGCTAAAAAATAATGTCATAACCTGGAAAAACCATGCCACTGACAGAAAGAGAACCATACACGAACATGCAAACCATGCATGTCAAAACTATCTAGGAAATCACACATGCAATATGTTATCTACAAGTATTCCTACTAAAGCTACTTGATCCTACTCTTACTTTCTTGATCCTTTCTTTCCTTCCTTTCCTTTTTCTTGCTTTTCCTTCCTTTCTCCAAGGCTAGAGTGCTCCAAGAAAACTCAAGTGTCCAAGAGTGTGTGTGTGTGTGTGTGTGTGTGTGAGAGAGAGAGAGAGAGAGAGAGAGAGAGATAATGAGAGAGCTCCAAAACTGAACTGACTAAAGGTACAAACTAATCCCCAGAAGCCTTTTTATCAATGAGGCCTCTATTTTATTCATTTTCCATTATTTTCCTTCAATTTTCTCCTCACAAGCCACCTGTCACCTTTCACCTCCCTTACTTAGATCGTTGCAATATTTACAATGAACGACTTGCTCAAAAGTAAAACATCATGACAACATGACAAGATAACAATCAAGCCGCTTACTGGAGCTTTATAACTCAGCTTGTGGTGGTATTTACATCCATATACATATGTGCATTTACCAAAACATAAAAAAAAAAAATATGCCAAACATATACCAAACATCATACCAAAATTGCTTTCTCCCCACCAACAAACAGAGAAGGATACATGGCCTACATCTGATTTTCCATCTCCCATGTAGCTTCTTTGGGCCCAATGTGCTTCCACTACACTTTAACTTTCTCTTTGGATTTGTTCCTGAGAATGAAATGTTTTTGTTGCACTATGCACTAAGGTTCCGACTAGAATTCTCTTTCTTGCTTCACTTGCAATACAAACCAATAAATAACATGATAAAAATCCTTTATATACCTCTTAAGTAATGAAACATGTAAAACATAATGGAATTTCACTGTTGGAGGTAGTGCAAGTTGATAGACCACTAGTCCAATCCTCTCAAGGATCTCAAAAGGCCCACAATAGCATGGTTCCAACTTGGCACATGATCCAATCCTCAAAGAGATCTTCTTGTGCTTGATGCACAAATACACATGCTCCCCACCCTGAAACTCCTTGAATTCCTCATGTTGGTTTTCATAAATTTTATGTTTATCTTGTGTTTCCTTTAGATTCTTCTTTATAACTTGCATTTCCTATTCCATGTCTTCCAACATATCCGGTCCAATAAGTACCATGTTCACTTGATCACTCCAACTAATGGGAGTATTACAACTCTTCCTACATAGTTCCTTGAAAGGACTCATCCTCCATGACTCCAGATAACCATTGTTGCATGAGAACTCAACCAATGGAAGAGACTCCGCCCATCTTCTATATTGATGCATCACGTACATCCTCAACATATCTTGCAAGATCCTAATGACCCTCTCTGTCTGTCCATCTATCTGTAGATGATAAGTTGTAATGAAAGCCAACTTTGTACCTAAACCTGCAAATAGCTCCTTCCAAAACTTGGAAGTGAACTTTTCATCCCAATTTGACACAATATTCTTCGTAAAACCATGTAATCTCATGATCTCCCTGATGAAAACTTGTGCCGCCTCACTAGCTGAATATGTAGTCTTCATTGAAAAGAAGTGAGCTACCTTGGTCAGCCTGTCGACCATGACCATAATATAATCATGTTGTGTCACTGTCCTTGGAAGACCTAGAATGAAATCCATGGAAATAGCCCCGTATTTCCATTTTGTAGACAACTTGGACGCTTACATTCTGTCTTTAGTTGTTGAAAATCCAAACATATAGCCACAAACTCTGCCACTTCCTTCTTCAGATTTGGCTAATAGTAGAACTTTTTCGTTGTTGTCAATGTCTTCTTATATCCTAGCTGACCTGGTTATGGCTTCACATGAAACTCCCTTAAGATAGGCTTCTTAATCTCACTATAATTTGGCACATAGATCCTATCCTTGAATCTCACTGAACCATATGTCATGAGACCATAATCCGCATTGTGATCACTTGTACCTGTACCTATACCTGCACCTTCACCTGTACCTGTACCTATACCTACACATGTATCGGTACCTGTACTCTATTGTAACCTGTGCATAATTTCCTTATACATATCATCCTGTTGTGTTGTCTATAAGATCCTATCCCATAACATCTCATAGATGCTTTATGATTCACTTGTAACTTCCTTCTACGAGAATTTTCAACCTGGTTCTACTTTCCCTTAATGTATCTGATCTCAAAGTCAAACTCACTAAGGGTAGCCAACAATCTAGATTTCCTAGCATTTATATTTGGCTAGGCAAACAAGTATCTTAGCCTACTATGATCACTCGTCAATACAAATCTCTTGCCAAGAAGATAATTTCTCCACATCGTCAGGTCATGTATAATAACTCCCAACTCAAGATCATGAGTCATGTACTTCTTCTCGTGCTCATTCAACTTCCTAGACTCGTAGCACACCACCTATCCCTCCTACATAAGGACTCCACCATGTCCTCTTTTACATGCATTTATACACACTATAAACTCTTTATCTAGTTCTGCAATCTTTAGGACTAGAGGATTGGTCAACAACTGCTTCAATTGCTCGAAACTGGATGCACATTCTTCTTTACATTCAAACTTCTTACCTTTCCTTTGCAAGGATTTCATAGGATATGCAATGCATGAGAAGTTCCTGATGAACCTCATGTAGTACAATTCAAATCCCATGAATGATCTCACCTCATCCACATTCTTAGGAGATTCCCACTCCATGATGGCCCTTATCTTTTTTGGATCTACTACTATTCCTTCCTTGGAAACAACGTCCCAAGTAATGCACCTCTTTCTAAAAGAATACACACTTTCTAATCTTGGCATACAACTGATGCTCTCTTAGCAATCTCAACAATGTTGCTAAATTCTCAGCATGCTCTTCTTCATTCTTGGAGTATATCAATATGTCATCAATAAATACAATAACAAACTTGTCTAGATAAGGACACAACACACCTTTCATAAAACACATAAATGTAGATGGGGAATTAGTCAAACCAAATGGAACTATAACAAACTCATAATGCCCATACGTGGTCTTGAAGGTAGTCTTGTAGATATCCTCTTCCTTGATGCGTACATGATGGTACCTTGATCTAAACTCAATCTTAAAGAACATTGTTTCTCCCTTCAACTAATCAAATAAATCATCATTCCTTGGCAATGGGTACCTGTTTTTGATTGTTACCTTTTTCAACTACCTATAATCAATACACAATCTGAGAGTACCATCTTTCTTCTTTATGAACAAAACCGGTGAACCCCAAGATGATATGCTTGGCCTAATGTATCCCTTGTCATGGATGTCCTTTAATTGAAATTTCAACTCTACTAGCTCTGGAGTGCTCATCCTATAAGGTGCCTTCAATGCTCGTGCTGCCCCTGACACCAACTCAATAGAGAAATCTACTTCCCTATGAGGAGGTAACTCTGGAATATTTGTTGGAAACACATCCTGATATTGCTGCAATACAAGGTACCTCTTGAACATTTTTGCATCCTCAACATCATTACCCTTGTCACTAGATATATACACTACAAACATCATATGACCTTTTTTGCAACTACACTTTTCCTACATAGTGGTAATCATCTTCATTGATGTAGGCTTGATCTTTCCGTACAAAATTCTTTTTTCCCAACTATCATCCACACACCTAATGGCCTTTTCGAAGCAATCCACTTTGATCTAGTGAAGGTAGAACCAATCCATAACCAAAAGCGTACTATATGATTCGAATGGTAGTACATTCAAATGTGTTGTTGTAGGCATACTATTTAACTCAAATGCATAAGCTCTTACCCAATGGTGAACTCTCTTCTTTATACCTGTAGCCAATTGTACCAACCAAGACTCAGCAAGCACTTCTTTTCTCAAGCCGCACTTATCCACCAAGTCAAGATTAATATCACTATAATTATATCTAGGATCAATCAAAATAGAAATGACTTGATCACAAATCTTACCATACATCTCAATGATAGATGCCTGATGATCTGCCTACCTATTGTCCACAAATCCATATATCTAAGGAATGCTATGACCAACATCACCAACTATAAGCACCTCCTTAGCACTATATATTTGGGGTCTACCACCATGATACTATGTACAATCCCTCTTACGATGATCCTTGCAACATATCTAGCAATGAAATGGAGCCCTATCATTACCTCTCGTCTACTTCTCTCCATGTCCCTTCTCAGTTGTACCAAACTTCTTGTAAGGGACTACTGTAGAAATTTCACCGCAGGTTAAACTGATTATGCAATGTACTAAAGCAAAATACTTAATCTACTTCTACAATCAAAGTTGTGGAAGCTTAATCTCTTTTAAGCAAGATCAAATAGAACACATATAACAGATAAGAAGATTCAATCACACATGAAACATAGAATAATACTCCAGGGAAAGCCTTAGATAAAAACCTCGCTATCTGTATTATCATACAAGTGGAAATATCTTAGGATTACATAAAGCTTTAGCTCTCAAGCTATCCAACTGTCAGTACAATCCCTCACTGGTGCTCATAGACAGAATAGACAACACATATGCCTTCCTTCAGTCCTCCAAGCCTCCTATTTCCTTGCGCAGTTTCTCCTAGGTCCTCACGCTACAACCCGTGTGATTCTCACCTCACACACAACACTGACCTCTGAAATAACTGTGCAATCCTGAAGTAGTTAATTCCTTCTGCATGGATGAGTTTCCTTTATAGGAAATTCCTCCAACTGATAGTACAATGTCCCTATCTTTAATCTCAACTGGGTCTCTGTCTGAACTGACATGCATGAGTTATTTACGAGAGAATATTCAATTATCTGGAGAACACTAGTTGCATGCATGCATGCATTAACTGACTGAACTCACAATTAGTTCCTCCAACTGTTGGGAACTAATTTAACTGGACTTAACTCAGTTAACTGACCTAACTGATTACAACTCAAATACAACTCATCCTTATCTCCTTAGTTAAGGGATAACTTCCTCAATCAAAGGGATAATTGTTGCATTTCTTCACAAAGACTTCATGCTTGATTTTCTCCAACTAATTAAATCAAGATGAATTAATTAACTATTTTTCAAATAGCTGGTGAGACTAAATTTGAATTTGAATTTTCAATTTTGATTCAACGACAAATCAAAATTGGAATATATCTCGAAATGCTATTTATAACAATTCTATTTTTAGCATTTCTATTTTTTCTATTTCCAACAGAGTTGGAGTATATCCTGAAATGCTATTTATAGCAATTATATTTTTAGCATTTCTATTTTTATCATTTCTTGTTGCTATTTTCAACAACTACATTTTATTTCTTACTTGCATCTTGAGGTCTTCCTCGATTTGGTGGTCATTTTCCTTTAACTTTCTCATTTCCTTTGAAGTCATGCTTATGCTCAATTTTGCGCTTTGACTCCTTATAACAATGCTTTAGCTTTCAGATGGCCTCCTCCAATGATCTAGGCTCTTCAAATTCAACCCGGTCTTTGTATGCTACTAAGGTTCCACTAATGAATCTATGAACCTTGGCATTCTCCTCCTTGAGGTAAGGCAGATATCTCAACAACTCTAAGAACTAGCTAGTATACACGTCATCTGTCATGGAATTCATCTGCAACTCATAAAACTCCTTAGCTTTGTCATCATAGTACCTTTCCGATAAATAATTCTTCTTGAAGAGCCTCTCAAACTCATTCCAAGTCAAGTAACCCTCATGAATGTGTCTAACATTATTCACATACTCCCACCAGATATCTGCTTTCCCTTTAAGACTGAAAGTGGCTATCTTTTCTTTCATGTTTTTTGAATAATCATGCAATTTGAAGAACTTCCTCATACCAAGCAACCATGCCTCTGCATCCTATGATTTATTTAGCTCTCCATTGAATGTAGGTGGATTTTATTTCTTAAACACATCAAGAAAATACCTCTTGCCACTCCTCCTATAGGGATGATAACTATGATGATCATAATGCATGCCAGAACCATAACTGTAATAGTACCTATGTCCATTACCCCTCCTATCTATAGTATCCAAGGACCTTCCATCTCTGATTGTGTCCTCTCCATCTAGTATGTATTCACCATGAGACCTGGTGCCATATTCCCCATTAGTTATGTTCTCCTCATGGTTGATTTGAAGCAGTCCCTGTCACTGCAATTCTGACAAGCTCTGAACGATCACTACATTTACCTCTACTTGTTTCTCCTGTGGTTGTATGATTCTGCCATTGTCTCCCTTGCAAATCCTTATTTCTTCCTTCAATCTTCTCAATGTGTCTTCCAAATTAGAAGAGTGCCCAAAAAAACATTGCTCACCTGATCCATAGAGAGAGCCTTGGGAACTGTACTCTACCATATTGTTAGTGATCTTTAATCTTCTTCCTACAAGGTATATCATGTCAGCTAAACCAAATCGCAATAAACCAATGTACCTTACCAAGTGATGATACCTTGTCTACAAGATTAAGAAATCAATGTAATACATGCATAACATAGTCATGACCACATATAGAAATATAACACATAGTGTGAACAATATATCCATTATTCTAACTAGAGTCCAGTCATGAATGCATGACCATATCAACTAGACATACCATGACCTCATGCATGACAACAACAAAAAATATCAGTGTACACTTGACCACATGTGAATACTAACATGCATAAACAAATTGTAACCATTCATACACTCATGACAACACACTTCACACCAACAACATCCTCTTCCACATGGTGACATCACTACAACCATGACTAACACCACATGTATGCAACAAGCATATAGACCACAAGGATGATTAACACATGTGCAACCAACATGAATGCATGGCCAACACACAACCCATCCAGTCTAAGGGGTGAACCATGCTTTGATACCACTCTGTAACGCCCTCCTCCCACATCTACCCAAGTAACTGGCCAACTAGGGTAAATATGTGAAGATAAGTTACCATGATAATATTAAACCTCCTAAGTGAACTTAAGGAGGTGTAATCGATGGAAACACACCATACCAGACCTTCTGCACCTACTACAAAACTCCCAGAATGCATCCTAGTCATTCCCCTGACCAACCTCTATGTCCCATTGAAATTTTGGACCTTTCAATCCCTTTACACTCCCTTGATATGGGAAAGAGTGTGTCTAAGGACCTCTAGATGCATGCATGACATGGGTGTGCCAAAGTATATGGTTTTTAATGTCTACTACTGTACCTACATCCCCATGATTTGAGCCACTTTCCCAGGCCTAGAGCCTAGGTCACTGCCCGGAACTTAATGACACCGTCAGAATCCATGATTTACATAATAGCAAGTCTTACAAATCAAAAATGACTCCAAGACTAGGCCTAACCATCCCAATCGGGACTGACATTTTTTCAAACAGTTGACATCATTGCAATCTATAGGAAATGAATACAAGATAGAGTGTAAATTACTAATAACTCATATGATAATTGACAAGAAGGATCAACAACCTCTTCCCTTAACTGTTTCAACATTGATTAGGTCTTGCCTCCATTATCCTTTCAGTTACAAGTAAATACATGAAATAACCATGACAATAACCAGTCATATAACCATGCTCATAACCAACATTATACCATGAAAATAACAATGAGATAAAAACAATTAAAGCCACATATTAACAATTACAAAAGCAAGAGAACTTAGATTTTATTAAACATAGCCAAATCTAACTAGGTTCTAGACTTCCATGTACCACCCGATTGTAGACATAGTTGAACCAAATATTTATTTGAACCAGTCGCCCCCATGCCATATTCTAGAATGTGGGATCTCATGGATAAACCAATCCAAAAAATCTAAGGGAATCTAGTGGTTAAACCACCTCCACCCTCACCAAATAATGATCTCACCAAAAACGACACTGATATCACAAAACCAAACCGATCTAGGAATGCCTCCGGACTCCATCACTATCCTTGAGGAATTTTTTGTCTCCTTGCCTCTCAGGCTTTACTGCAATCCACACCAGATCACTAGGCCCTAAACCGAGACACCAATCTCTCAAGATTTACCACAATACGCACTGGATCACTAAGCCCTAAACCGAGACTCCAACCTCAGACTTTACTGTGTATCCTGTTAAAACTGGTCAAGGGATTCCTAAGCCTTTGGGATTTTCCTAAGATCACCTCCACCACAGATTCCGAAACCATCTGAAAATTCCAAAGCTCAAAACTGAGAAAAAAAATCCCATCACACCATGACTATCCAGAAAAGGAAAGGTTAGGCTGAAAACCAATTTCATAACTTGACAAAATCATGCCACCAAGAGCAAGAGAAACATACCCCAACTTGCAAGCCATGCAAGTCAAAACCAGCTAGGAAATCACACATGCAATATGTTACCTATGAGTATTCTGCTGAATTTTCTTGATCCTTGCTTTCTATCCTTTCCTTTTGCTTGTTTTTCCTTCCTTTCTACAAGGCTAGAGTGATCAAACAAAACTACAAGTGTCCAAGAGAGAGAGAGAGAGAGAATAATGAGAGAGCTACAAAATTGAACTGACAAAATGTACCAACTGATCCTCAAAAGCCCTTTTATCAATGAGGCCTCTATTTTCTTCATTTTCCATTATTTTCCTTTAATTTCTTCCCTACGTGAAACCTCTGACCTTTCACCTCCATTTTCTCTTATTTTTCTTTATTTTCATAAATAAATGTGCCAAAAATGCATTTTTTCTTTTTTAATGCCTTTGCCTTTGCCAATTTCCCTTAGCCATAAACACATCTAGTGATGCCCACAAGGATATCATTGCCCAACATTAAGCTTGGAATAAGTGTCCTTTAATCATGGTCTCATTTTTCCTTTATTAACTTTTATTACATGAACTTTTAACCAAGGAATGTTATAGTGTGGTGTTGGAGCACTTAAACGCTATGTGCGTTAGCATGTCAGATAATTGTTTTTATGAAGAAAAACACTTCAGTGTGAAACTACATGTTGAATGACATTATGATAGAATGTAGATATGGATGTTCCATGAAATTTTCTATATCCACACTTATATGTGGAGTATAATCAATTGAAAAGGGAATTTTAACATGTCTTTTAATGACCCACAAAGCTTTCCAGCGTAGTCAATAGAATTTGTGATAAATTTCTTTGGAATGTAAAACCACCAAGAATTGATAGTTAATTCCACCATTATATCTTAAGAAGGTGTATGGGCACATAGAAGGGTTGGAAGATGCAATAATGTGGGACTTTCCTACATTAGTAACTTTTAAAGCCATCAACATGATTTATTCCTTGCATTAGGTTACCATGGAAAATTGGTTTGGAGATATTAGTTGCTACTTGTCTTGTGCTTAATATATGATATTACTAATCATATGTATGTAATATCTACATGAGTTGTTTATGTTATTAGGATTTTGTTAATTAGTGTTGGTCTGATGGAAGAAACGTATTCTTTCAATGCATTAGAGTTCCAACGCATACATTTAGAGAATGTTGTTTTCTAGTAAGTGTGAGTTGTAACCATGTAGGTGCCACTCTCATTTTAGTTGCAATTGGTTTTTAAAGTTATATGTTGTATGTATCTAATTACTATAAATATGAGATTCTATAGTGTGTTTAGAAATGGATTAGACCTAATAAATCTCTCCTTGTTGGAGTTTGATGTCTTTATGCTATTCTTAAATGTCTTCTAATTTGGCATCAAAGTTATTAGCTCTAGGTATAACTCCCTCATAGAATGACACAAAAATATATCAGAGATGTGAGATTAGTTTAGTGTATATTTAGATTAAATTAGTGTATGTATTTGAAGTATTTTATGTGCATGATTTTTGAAAAGAATCCACCCTTTGTTAGTAGGTTCTTATGAATCCAATCGATAGCCATCAAAATCTTCTATTTCTTTTGGTTATGTTAAACAATGGGAATTGCTCCAGTGTATTGTCAAATGATGAATATTTAAAATCAGATCAATGAGTTCATGTTGTAAGATTGGCCTTATGTACACCCATTATCTAGACTATTTTTGTATATAACTTGTGAGTAAGATAGTGGAGTGTGTATCTTTGTAAATGGAAATATGTTAATACAATGTCTAGTAGTTTAGTAACTGCAAACACAAAATTGATATAGTAGTGTGAAAAAAATCTATCTTCAAGGGATCAAGTGGAAATAAAACTTAGTATGGATGGTTGTGATGGAGATTAAGCTATGAGATCTCACAATCGGTAAAGATACCAATGAAGACTCAACTAGGAAAAATAAAGAAATAAAAATAATCAAGAAAAGTACTCATTAATAGATGGTGTTATAGATATTAATTCATCTTATCTTGTGCTTAATATTTAATATTCCTAATCATATGTATTGTAATATCTACATGAGTTATTTGTATTATTTAGCAGTATGCTAATTAATGTTAAATTTAATGGGAGATATATTGTCCCAATGCATTCTTCTAAAAAAATTTGTTTTCCAATAAATGTGAGTTGTAACTACATAGGTGTAATTATCATTCTATTTATGGTTGGTTGTTATGATTATCTATTGTAACTATCCTATTGCTACAAATATTAGATTCTATTGTATGTTTAGAAATGGATTAGATCTAATAAATATCTCCTCATGAGGGTTTAGTTTCTTCGTAGTATTCCTCAGTGCCTTCTTATTAATCTCATTCTCTTATTCCAACAAAAATTACATATAAAATTGTTGAAGCTTAAATTTAAGATATCTACATAGCTACTCTTTGTTGGTCATATAATTCTAAAATACAAATCATGTTCAACATATGGCGTTACTTTAATCAGGGTTATTCAAATAACTTTTATATTGTAATATAAGAAACACGCAATAATGAGTCCTAAGTAGATGACACAAATTTATATACAAAGACATGTAGTAATTTACAGGGTAAGTTCCTTAGATAGAACACCAAATGACACCACTCACAAATAGATCACAGATCAATAGATCAGTATTCTTGACATGGTTAAATCCCTCAAAGAGGGAAATGGTCCATGGCCTGAGCCAACGTGTCCACTTCAGTAAATTTATTAATAAAAGAAAGAAAATTTACATAAGCTTCTCTCATGAACGATCACCCTACAAATGACCCTCCATGCTCTTTAAATAGAGATCATGGACCAATCGATTGTTAAGCCATGGATCAAGTGTCGTAATACCAAGGAGAGAATGAACCATTAGATCACTTCATTGTTGGCATTATGCTACATGTGTTGTACTTGATGGCAACCCACTCGTAGAAGAACAACTCACTTACATATGAATCTACATAAGAGATATCAGATGTGACAGAATACATGGGAATCAGATGACAGTTCTCAGCTTTGCCATCAAGTCCAAAGGGGAAGATTGTTGGCATTATGATACAAGTATTGTCCTTGATGGAAACTCACACAGATTACATATCATAGTGCAGCAGGTCGGTAGCAAAGAGTTGATGATTGGACTACAAATAATGAAGAAAATAAGGTATACGCAGGTTCCTCTTAGCAAAGTCGCATATACACGTGGGATCATCGATGAAAAGGCGCGTATGCATATACATGCACTTTCATGTAAGGGAAGGCGCGTACATTGGGTTTTGGTCCATGGTATTTAGTCCTTGGTATTTGGACCTATGGTTTTGGACCATGGTATCTTGTCTAAAGTGTTGAACCCAAGTATTGGATCCAAGGTATTGATTAGTTATGGTTTTGGACCATGGTATTGAGTAAGGCCTAAGACTATAAAAGGAGAAGAAGATCATTAGGCAAATGCATTGAGAAAGTCTTGAATATCTGATGAAGTATGAGATCTAGTATGCAAGTTATGGGTTCATGATGCTTTGCTTGATCTAAGCTAAGGAGGAATCTCAACGGTTGATGGAGAACAAGATCTAAGGATAGATCAAGATCTAATGGCCTGGAATGAATCATCTCTATATGGTTTGATCATGTTTATTCTAGATCTGTGTATTGACGAATGTAATGTTCTGATTTGGGTATAACTTAAGTTTGAAATAACTGCAACTCATGAATGAATATTTATAGATGTATACGCTGGTTGACTATGATAGAAGCATGTACATACGTGGGTTAGATATATCTAAGTAGCGTATACCATATGAGCTATCATGTTTGAAGTTACAGGTGTTTTTGGTTGTTCTGATGAGTGTTTATTGGTGTCAGTATTCTGCATATTCAGATTGGTTGATTATGTTTAGCCACAGTATTGATGGATGAGATCTATAATGGATCAAGATCAAAATGACTTATCTTTATGTGATTTGATGAACTAGATCTGGTTGCTAACATACGTATTATCTTTGTATATGTAATGATCTGGGTATGTCTGAAGTCAAGAAGTGCAACAAAGTTATGAATAAGTAATTAATGACATATATGCTGGTTCGCTTTGGTGAAGTTGCGTATACACGTTGGTTCGGCACTTCCAAGTAGCGTATGTACTTTGATGCATGATTTTTGATGATACAGTTGGTTCTGAATATTGTTGCAGAATTCAGTGTTCTGCTCTATGTTTTGGTGACTGCATTTTGTTGACAGGGTTTCAGTGATTCAGTATTGGGTGATTCAAAGATTGATGATGCTAGTGATGATTGAATGTGTGCTTCAATGATATTAATGGGTCTAGTATGAAAATTGGATGAAACATGGCCTTTCAGATTATGGTGTTGTGCTTCAGGAGTATCCAATCTGAAAATTTATGAAACGTGGTACCTAGAGGAAGAAAGAGAAGGTTGTAGCCTTCTGTAGGGCGGCACCTACGTACTAGTACATCGCTAGTACAAAAGAAAAGGGGGTGGTAGCTCCCTTCCAGTAGCAGCTGGAGAACGAGTAAAGGTTGGAGCATTTCAGTAGGGCGGCACCTATGTACTAGTAAATGGATCGACTAGTACAAGAGCTAAGGGGGTTGTAGCTCCCTTCCAGGAGAGTCTAGAGAACGAGAGAAGGTTGTAGCCTTCTGCGAGTAGAAGCTTGTGTACTGGTATAAGACTGTACCAGTACAGAAATATTGTAAAATGAAGTTTCTTATTAAAAGAAGATAGAGACGACTTGTAGCAGGTGGTTTTCACCCACATTGGGTTTCCACCTTATATCATGGTGTTCATGTGTGCTTCTTGTGTGTGATGATCCGTTCTGTTTTACTGCACTTGCTTACTATTCATGTGGTTAATGAAGTTTTGATGCACTAACTAAAGATCAACATTTAATGGATTAATTGAATCATAAGTATTCTGGATATATACTAGTTGCATTAGACACAATTTTGTATACACGCAGGTTCACTTAACTTAAGTAGTGTATATTAATCTTAATATGGAAATGAAAATTTTTTATTGATTTGATAATAATGATTCCCCCCCCCTCTCAGTATTATTTCCAACAATTGGAATCAGAGCAAGTACTTTGGTAGAAGCTTGATCTCTCAAAGGAGATCCGTAGAACAATGGGAAAGAAGCTTAAGAAGAAAGTGCCTAAGAAGAAGAAAACATCTCAGAAGAACTATGAAAATGGGAGAATCGATTGGGGAATATGTGGAAGAAGCACATTAGATTCAGAATCACTTCAGAATGAAGATGAACAAGATCTATCAAGTATGAATTTTTTATCCTCTGGTGATACATCTATTTACCCATTTGAAGACGATGAAAGCGATAGCAAAACAACTGAATTTTCTCTTATGGGTGAGCAAGAAAGATATCGAATAGAGATAGTATTTAAAAGGCTTACAGAAAAAATTAGAGACCAACAAGATCTATTGAATAAAAGGGAATGTGCCTTCAAAGAAGAAGCTACTAAACTAAAAGCTCAACTAGAGGAAGGTAACAAGGTAAGGAAGCTATTCAAGGAAAAGGAAGATCAATGTCAAAAGTTGCAGGATGAAGTGAATGAAAGGAGCACAATAATCAAGAAACTCAGAGATAGATCCAGTTACTATGAAAGGCTTGAAGCTACGACCCTCTCGCTAAAGGAAGTATAGTCAGAAAGATGTGGCACAACACAATATACTCAGACACAACACATCATAGACATAACAGACTCAGAGGGAGCTGAAAGTGTAAAACTTCAGTGTCCTAAATCTCATAGGCAAGTTTCATAAAGGGAAGTTGCATATATACACGAGTTATACACTGCATAGTCACGTATATGTTAGTTTGAGAAAAGCAGTAGGGACAGGTTCAGAAAAAGGGTCTGATATGATTCAGTCCATTATTTGCTCTGTTTGATAATGGTTACAATTTGCTGATGATGTGTGGAAATATCTTGACACTTGTAAGATGTTTTTAAAGTGTTTTGATCCTAAATTAATGATGCCTTGATACTTCTTGCTTATATATGCATGATCAGATCTGACAGTGAACAGATGGCACATGTTCAGGGGGAGCATATACTTTTAATAATGCATTGTTGGCATTATAGTTAGTAGTCCTTGTTGATGATGCTTGTATGGCTAAATGATATATCTTGCTATGATATGGTTATGAGTTGTCCATCTCATATGATTCTTGGGGTTACATAGTTGGTGTTTAAATCAGATTTGTGGTTGATTGTTTGATGATGCATATATGGTGCTTACATGGTGGTCTTCATAAGGATAAGGAGAAGTACAAAGTACTTGGTGATGAGTCACTCATATGCTACTGTCCTCATATGCATAAAGAACATATAATACAGTTATGATGCAAGATTCCTATAGTTCTTGGTACTCACATGGATGACGATTGTTGTTGTTGATGAAGTCTTGACAAAAGATATTGAGCTCAAGATACATAGTGCTATATACAGTATGTTGGCTACATGGATGATTACTCAAAGTTGCATTGTTAGAGACATGATGATGATGAGTTCTTACCTATATGATGATAGGTTGATACTTACATATGTTGATTGATGCAGATGTTCCCAAGTAATGATACACAAATGATATATAAGATCATGCAGATCTTGATGTTGAAGAGATGGCTATGGTGTTCTTCACATATGATATAATGTGAATGATTTTGTATGTCATATGCAGAATTCATTCATGGAAGGCTATGATAATATTCAGGAGGATGAATTGATATCTATATGCAGACATATCTTGTCACAAGTTGATGCTATCTACACTAATGGACATATAGAGGTTGTTGGTCTGGATGTTGTTGATAGATGCTTATGGAGCAAATCATACACTGTGTTTGATAGTTGCTGATGGCTATCATGGTCTTATTTAGATATTTGGTCTTTCTTATAAATGTCATATATATCAATGTAAAGGTCATATCAAGACTCAGGATGTAATAGTTTGTCTCTATCTATTGTAGTCATTTGATGAATCCCTTTTGGTCACATGATGTAATTTGTACCCCCACTATGCATGGGAAGGATGATGTAATATTTCAGTCATGTATAAACAATTGGTTGTCATATGGAAACTTCTGATGTATCCCCACTTGTTTGGGTGGATGATCCCCACTTGGTTGGGTGATGAATGTTTGTATAGAGTCTTTTGGTGACAGGAAGGTATTTTATGATGTATAAGTCATGGTTCTTCTTGAAGAACATCTTTTTGCAGACCTTGCTTACAGTCAGGGGGAGCACGAATAGCACACTTCAGCAGAGCAGAGATTTCAGCATGTACTTAGAGGGAGCATGGACATATTGGTACACCTTGGCATATACAAAGGGGGAGCTCATTCAAAGATTTTAGTAGGTACTCAGGGGGAGTATGGACCGCAAAATGATTATCAAGGAAAGAGAATATCTTGGTTCGCCCTTTGCCCTTGATGTCAAAGGGGGAGAGTGATTTGGTGTTGTTGCCATCAAGTCCAAAGGGGGAGATTGTTATCATTATGATGCATGTGTTGTACTTGATGGCAACCCACTCGTAGAAGAACAACTCACTTACATATGAATCTACAGAAGAGATATCAGATGTGACAGAATACATGGGAATCATATGACAATTTTCATATTTGCCATCAAGTCCAAAGGGGGAGATTGTTGGCATTATGATACAAGTATTGTTCTTGATGGCAACTCACACAGATAACAGATCATAGTGCAGCAGGTCAGTAGCAAAGAGTTGATGATCAGACTACAAAGAATGAAGAAAATAAGGTATACGCAGGTTCCTCTTAGCAAAGTCGCGTATACACGCAGGATCATTGATCAAAAGGCGCGTATGTGTCTACACGCACTTTCATGCAAGGGAAGGCGCGTACATTGGGTTTTGGTCCATGGTATTTAGTCCTTGGTATTTGGACCTATGGTTTTGGACCGTGGTATCTCGTCTAAAGTGTTGAACCCAGGTATTTGGTCCAAGGTATTGATTAGTTATGGTTTTGGACCATGGTATTGAGTAAGGCCTAAGACTATAAAAGGAGAAGAAGACCATTAGGCAAAGGCATTGAGAAAGTCTTGAATATCTGATGAAGTATGAGATCTAGTATGCAAGTTATGGGTTCATGATTCTTTGCTTGATCTAGGCTAAGAAGGAATCTCAGTGGTTGATGGAGAACGAGATCTAAGGATACATCGAGATCTAATGGCCTGGAATGAATCATCTATATATGGTTTGATCATGTTTATTCTAGATCTTTATACTAACGAATGTAATGTTATGATCTGGGTATAACTTAAGTTTGAAATAGCTGCAACTCATGAATGAATATTTATAGATGTATACGCTGGTTGACTATGATAGAAGCGCGTACATATGCAGGTTAGATATATCTAAGTAGCGTATACCATATCAGCTATGATGTTTGAAGTTACAGGTGTTTCTGGTTGCTCTGATGACTGTTTACTGGTGTCAGTATTCTGCATATTCAGATTGGTTGATTATGTTTAGCTACAATATTGATGGATGAGATCTATAATGGATCAGGATCAGAATGACTTATATTTATGCGATCTGATGAACTAGATCTGGTTGCTAACATACGTAATATCTTTGTATATGTAATGATCTGGGTATGTCTGAAGTCAGGAAGTGCAGCAAAGTTATGAATAAGTAATTAATGACATATACGCTGGTTCGCTTTGGTGAAGTTGTGTATACACGTTGGTTCAGAACTTCCAACTAGCGTATGCACTTTGATGCATGATTTTTGATGATACAGTTAGTTCTGAATATTGTTGTAGAATTCAGTGTTCTGCTCTGTGTTCTGGTGACTACATTTTGTTGACAGGGTTTCAGTGATTTAGTATTGGGTGATTCAAAGATTGATGATGCTAGTGATGATTGATTGTGTGCTTCAATAATATTAATGGGTCTAGTATGAAAATTGGATGAAACATGGCCTTTCAGATTATGGTGTTGTGCTTCAGGAGTATCCAATCTAAAAATTTATGAAACGTGGTACCTGGAGGAAGAAAGAAAAAGTTGTAGCCTTCTGTAGGGTGGCACCTACGTACTAGTACATCCGCTAGTACAAGAGAAAAGGGGGTGGTAGCTCCCTTCCAGTAGTAGCTGGAGAACGAGTAAAGGTTGGAGCATTTCAGTAGGCTGGCACTTACGTACTAGTAAATGGATTGGATAGTACAAGAGCTAAGGGCGTTGTAGCTCCCTTCCAGGAGAGTTTGGAGAATGAGAGAAGGTTGTAGCCTTCTGCAGGTAGAAGCCTGTGTACTGGTATAAGACTGCACCAGTACAGAAATATTGTAAAATGAAGTTTCTTATTAAAATAAGATCGAGATGACTTGTAGCAGGTGGTTTTCACCCACATTGGGTTTCCACCTTATATCATGGTGTTCATGTGTGCTTCTTATGTGTGATGATCCATTTTGTTTTACTGCACTTGCTTACTGTTCATGTGGTTAATGAAGTTCTGATGCACTAACTAAAGATCAACATTTAATGGATTAACTAAATCATAGGTATTCTAGATATACGCTAGTTGCATTAGACACAGTTGTGTATACACGCGGGTTCACTTAACTGAAGTAGCATATATGAATCTTAATATGGAAATGAAAAAGTTTTATTGATTAATACTGATTCACTCCCCCCCCTCTCAGTATTATTTCCAACATTCATGTCTAGAACATATCATGACCATCAGATTGTAAGTTACAAAAGTACATAGTAAAGAAAAATTTTTTACCTAACTCTACACTAGACCAAGTTATACTTAACTATTTCCTATGTGTCAAAATATACTAAAATCCCCCCTTAATAACATCTTGGGATAGGATTGAAGGATGTACAAATATGACATAATAGGAGAAGGAAGGAGGCACTAGAGCCTATCCCCCCTTAGTGACAACTTCTTGAACTCCAACCATAAATCGAAGTTTAGTAAAATTCGCCTCTATGAGAGTGTTTGTAAAGATGTCTGCAACTTGATCATCGGTTGAGAAATATTGCACTTGAAGAACGTGGTCATGAATGAGATTTCTGATGAAGTGCATGTGTAGTTGAATGTGTTTGTTGCACTGATGTTGGACTGGATCTTTGCATAGTTGAATGGCACTTTGATTATCACACCAAAGTGTAGTCGGATGATGTTGAAGGCCAAATGCTAATAGGATCTGACCAAGCCATAGGGATTCCTTACTAGCTTCTACAGTGCCACAATACTCTGTGTCTATTGAAGAAAGAGAAATGGCACTTTGTTTCTTGCAAGCCCATGTAATAGGTCTAGAACTAAGAGTGAAGACATAACCTATAGTAGACCTCCGATCATCAGGTCACCAACCCAATCAGAATCAGTGAAACTAACCAATAAAGGAGATGCTTTTGTACTTTAATGAATCCTAAAATGAACTGTACCTCAAACATAATGAAGTATTCCTTTAGCTACTTTCCAATGACTTTCATGTGGGTTTTTCATAAACAAAGCAATAAGGCCAACAACAAAGGAAAGCTCAGGACGGGTATGCGTCAGATATAAAAGTTTTCCTACAAGCTGACGGTATAAGGTAGCATCAACTTCAGGGGAAGTACAAGTGACTGAAATTTTGGCTCCAGATTGAAAGGGAGAAGGGGATGGCTTACATTCTTCCATGTGAAAGTGGCGTAGAAGATTACAGGCATACTTGGACTTGGAAGGGGAAATACCTTCCTTTGATTGCAAGACTTGAAGAATAAGAATATAATGAAAGTGTCCTAAGTCTATCATTTCAAAATTCCTTTTAAAGTTGGACTTCACATGCTTTATAAGGTTGAGATCACTACGAGTAAGGATAAGATCATCAACATAAATAACAAGAACGATAAGGAACTTACCCGCTTTCTTGGCTAGACAGTATTACCAGAATGACACCTAGAAAAGCCAGTATCTAAATGAAATCTATCCATTTTAGCATACCAAGCTCGAGGGGCTTGCTTGATACCATAAAGGGATTTCTTAAGCCGACATACAAGGCTAGAGTTTGTTTGTATAAAGCCAGGAGGTTGTTCCATATAGATTTCTTCATGCAAATCCTCATGCAATAAGGAAAATTTAACATCTGTATGATGGAATTACCATTTGAAAAAGGAAGCAAGGGAAAGAACAAGGTGGATAAAGTTCATATTGGCAATAGGGGAGAAGGTTTCAGTATAGTCAATGCCTTCAACTTGTGAAAAACCCTTAGCAATAAGATGAGTCTTATGTTTATCAAATTTTACATCTGGTCCAAAATTGGTTTTATAAGCCCATTTGCATCTAACGAGTTTTCATCCCTTTGGAATAGGAACAATATCCCATGTATAATTTTCCAATAATGAATGATATTATTCATTCATAGCTGCGTCCTAATCTGAATGACCTGAAACTTGGCATCAATGCAATCTACAGGAAATGAATACAAGGTAGAGAATAAATGATTGATAACTCATATTAGACATGAGAATAAGGATTACCACCCTATTCCCTTAACTGTTTTGACATCAACTAGGTCTTGCATCCATTATCCCTTCTGTTACAAGTAAATACATGAAATAGCCATGACAATAACTATTCATATAACAATGCTCATAACCAACATTAAACCATGAAAATGACAATGAGAGAAAAACCATTAAAGAAAATATTAATAAGTATAAAATTAAGAGAACTTATCTTTTATTAAACATAGGAAAATATGACCAAGTTCGGGACTTCCATGTACCACCTGACCATAGACATGAATGAACCAAATAATTGTGTCATCTAGTCACCCCCGTGCCATATTCCAAGCATGAATGTGGGAACTAATGGATAAAAACAATCCAAAAAAAACCAAGGGAATCCAAAGGTTAAACCACCTCCACCCTCACCAAACCGTGATCTCACCAAAACTGACACTGAGATAAGAAAACCAAACTAAGCTAGGAATGCCTCCAAACTCCATCACTATCCTTGAGTAATTTTCCGTCCCCTTACCTCTCAGGCTTTGCCAAAATCCACACCAGATCACTAGGCCATAAACCAAGACTGTAGCCTCAGGTTTTACCATGTATCTTGCAAAAACTGCTCAAGGGATTCCTAGGCCTTTGGGATTTTCTTGAGACCATCTCCTCCCCATATTCCAAAACCATTTAGCAATTCCAAAGCTCAAAACTGAGAAAACAATCCGATCACACCATAGCTATTTGGAAAAAGGCAAGGTTAGGCTGAAAAATAATATCATAACCCAGCAAAACCATGCCACCGACAGAAAGAGAACCATACATGAACATGTAATCCGTGCATGTCAAAACTAGCAGGGAATCACACATGCAATATGTTATCTACAAGTATTCTTGCTGAAGCTGCTTGATCCTACTCTTCCTCTCTTGATCCTTTCTTTAATTATGAGAAAGACTCCAGGATTAAGATTAAGTATGATTTAATTAATATAATTTTCAGAAGTAAACTAATGATGATTGATGTGATATAATTTATTTAGTTTATTTTTATTTTTATAAATATTATTAAATGTAATAATAGTAAATTAAATTATTTAAATTTATAAAATTCAATTAGTGTAAGTCAGGGGAGTATAGTTGGTGATGAAGTGTATTATTGTTAATTCAGTGAGTTGTAGGCAAAAATCTACCCATGTCATGTTAGGAGTTGGTGTGGCCAAGGTCAAGTGTGGTCCCCTATGATTTTAATGACTTATATGCCCCTAAGTCTCATTCTCTCAAGCCATAGATCAAGCATGATGTAATGTCTAAAAAACTCAAGCCGCACATATCATTCTCTAAAAATATAATACTAAGAAGACATGATGTTGATAAATATATAGTGTTAAACTTTTTAATATTTCAAAGCTTACACTCAAGTCCCTCTTCCCATGTCATGTTTTCAGAGTGACATAGATGTTGATTTTGAGCTCACATTTCATTGTTTATGAGAAGTATACATAGTTTTTTTTAATCTTTCGAATAAAATAAAATAAAAGAAAATAACCAATTTAAATCTTTGTTGATAATTAAAGCTTGCACCATTTGAAATTAAAATTGATTATAATTATTTACATTTTTTTCGTTGAAAATCTAATAGTATTAAATAAATTTCTTCAACTTATTAAATAAATAGATAGAGAAGAATTGTTGGTTTGGAGAATTTTAATAGTTTGGGAGCATTGATTGATAAGGATTCTAATAATGATACTTTGAATTTTATCTTCTTCTTCTTTTTTTATAAGAATTTCAATAACTAAACTTCTAGATTGCTTAAAAATTCTATAGAAATATACATTGATTAATTTTTGGCATATAAATTGATTTTCTTAATATTTAAGAGATTTATGATTTATAAGGATTAGTTTTTTTATCATAATTAAATGAATTTATTAAATTTTATTTAAAAAAACAACAACAACAAAATATATCAACCACATTAGTAAATGTGGTTGTACATGTGCTTCAGTATATCCATCACATTAGTAAATGTGGTTGAGGTTTATAATATTTAACTTAGGGTTTATATAACGTGGGTTTATAATATTAATCACTTGGGTTTAATATTATTCCTTTGGTTTTATATTATCAATCCCTTGGATTAATTGATTATATTAATAATCGTTTATAATATTAATCAATAATTAATTATTTTTATTACTTATAATATTATTTATATCGAGACCTTTGTTTCTATAACCAATAGGATCTTTCTTGCAATATTCTATTTCACCCATATCAACTCTACATCCGATAAGAAAAACAAACTGGATAAGAATTTTCCTTTTAATACCATAGAAAAAGACATCTACAATCTAAGGAATGAAGGTAATATCCTTTTGCTTGGGGACTTCAATGCTTGAACAACTACTAACCAAGCTATTATGTTAAGTAACAACTCTAACCCCAACCCCTTTTGGCTTGATGAGGACAGTAACTTAACTAATAGATTCAAGAGAAACTCTGAAGACATAATCGAGAAATTATTCGGCATCGAACTCCTCAAAATTTCTACTTCCGAGGACCTAATAATTTGTAACAATATTAACAATAGGCCTCTCTCCTATTAGATGTCCTATTTCCATGGGCTGGGTAACAACGTTGTGGATTATGCGATTTCTGACACCCATCTCTTCAACCGTATTACAAACTTTGAGCTTCTTAATTGGTACGAGCCTAACTCTGACCACAAACCTTTTTTTTTATCCCTCAATCTCGTTACATATACCACCCATATGTAGGAGACCAGTGAAAGAAAAATACATATTTTCTTCGATAGAAGTAATGCCGAACGTTTCTTAAGCTATTTAGATAGGTATTTAGGATCCATAACTTATAATAGCAACATTGATCAAATCTATTACCATTTTACTACTACCCTTTCCAATACCATTAGAAAATTCTCTAATGAGACTTTGTATAAGAAGAATAATAGAACTTCCAATCCTTGGTATGAAAAAGGTTGTAAAATTGTTAGGAAAGTGATCATAGACACCCCTAATGAAATCATTAAACTCCAGAACATAAGTATATACAAATATGTCATGAATAGGAAGAAGAGGTCTTATATTAATAAGAGACAAGAGCATCTTCTCCACCTTTCTAAAGTTGCGTCCAATTTTTTTTGGCGGAATGTGCTTCTTCATAAAGCTAAATATAATCATTATATCCCCTTGGAAAATTGGGATAACTATATTAAGAAATTGTATGACTCTCTGGACACCATGGGAACCATCTTAGACAGTCCTATTATGGGAGATATACTTTCTCTGAAAGACGTTGAGACTAGGATTAATAAGCTTGCTAATGGGAAAACTAAAGATCTTGAAGGATACCAAGTTGAGATCTTTAAAATGGAAAGATCTATCCTCATTCCTCATCTCCACAAGCTTCTAAATTTGTCTCTAAAACATGACTTTCCTAAGCTTTGGACACAAAGCCTTATTGTGTGTATCTTCAAAAGCATTCCCTCTAATTGCATGACCATTATGATTAGCCACCTCCTAGCCAAGCTTTATGGGCTCATTGTAGAAAAGAAGTTTAGGCTTTGGATTGAGAATCAGGGTAAAATGACTAAAGAGCAAGTTGGTTTTAGGTGACATCACTCAACTATCGACCACCATGTCACTCTCCAAATTAGTGTAGAGGAATGGTACAATAGTAAAATCGATCTCTTCTATTGTTTTGTGGACTTTAGAAAAGCTTTTGACACTATCCCTCAAGATAATATCTAGGAGAGACTTGAAGAGATAATGGCTCCACCTGAACTAAGGATTGATGTGATCTGCCTCTATGATACTTTCATTCCAAAGATTAAGACAAAAGAAGGGTCATATAAACATATTAAATGCAATATCAGGGTTAAGCAAGGTTGTCCCCTTTCCCCTACCCTTTTTGGTATTTACATCGATAAGCTAGAAGAGTGTCTGGAAATTGCAAGTTGCAAGGGCACTAAGCTCGCTGGTATAATAATTACTTTTCTACTCTATGGTGATGATATTGTTCTTCTTGCAAAAAGCCATGATGACCTAGATAAGTAGCTTAAGACTCTTCATGTCTACTGCTCCAAGATGGATATGACAGTTAATACCGACAAGACTAAAGTCATGATCATTAAATCCAAAAATATCACCCATGGTAGTTTCATCTATGATAACCATTTTCTAAAGTAGGCTTCTTCTTATAAATATTTTGGTATTGACATTCCTCATCATGTCATCTAGAATTATAGCATCGAGAAAAGAATAATTGGAGGTTTGATAGCTTATTATGAGCTTGAAAACAATTGTAAGTCACTCAATCTTTACATTTGGAGTAAAAATAGGTTCCTCTTTGAGACTCTCATCACCCCTGTTATCTTATACGGATGTGAATTTTAGGGTTATAGTATATCTAGAGAGTCGTCGGGAAATATTGATATGATCTAAAAGCAATTCATAGCCTACAACCTCAAGATCAAGGAAAATGATCCCTATTCTATCCTACTGATAGAAGCTGGCTTGTCCCCCATTCGAAGTATGACTATGTTTAGATATCTGATGTATAAGAAGAAGCTTTACAACATGGAAAACAATAGATTCCCAAAAATTTCTTCTAACTTTAGTCAAAACCCCCACCTACGCCTCAAGCACAGTGTAATAGCCCTGGTGAAAATTCAATGTAATAAAAGTAAATAAAGGAAAAATAATAACCATGAATGATGGGACACTTATTCCAAGCTAAATGTTGGGAAATTCCTAGTGGTTGGGATCACTTGTGATTCTTGAATGGCTAAGGAAATTGGCAAAGGAAATGGCTAAGGCTTTGGAAAAGTAAAATGGAATTTTTAGCACATTTAATTATGAAAATAATGGAAATTAGGAGAAAAAGGAGGTGAAAGGTCACATTTTGCATGTGAGGAGGAAAATGAAGGAAAATAATGGAAAATGAAGAAAATAGAGGCCTCATTCATAAAAAGGCTTCTGAGGATTAGTTGGTAACCTTTCGATAGTTCAGTTTTGGAGCTCTTTCATTATTCTCTCTCTCTCTCATGCTCTTGGAGACTTAGATTTTTCTTAGAGAACTCTTGGAGGGTGTGGCATACTTGTATTTTTGGAGAAATAAGAAAAAGAAGCACAAGAAAGCACAAGAGGGAATCAAGATCAGCAACTACAACATATTTTTTTGTAGGTACCGAGCCACATGTATGTTTCCTTAACTATTTTTGGCATGCATGGCATACACATGTGGATTATTGGTTGTGATCTATTATTGGCATGGAGGATGGTGAGGGTTGACAGTGGATTTCCTAGCCTTGCCATTTCCTAGATAGCCATGGTGATTGTGGGTTTATTTCCATTGTTTTGTTTTGGTTGGTTCTCATGTTTCCTTAGCTTGGGTTGATTTACTAGTCCTGGAAGCCTTGGTTGGAAAAATGCTCTAGAATCCCTATAACAGCTTGGGTTGAGTTACTAGTTTTGGAAGCCTTGGTTGGACAAACGATATGGAATCCCTTGGTGGCTTGAGTTACTAGTCTTCAAAGCCCTATTTGGACAAACACACTGGAAGCCTTATATAAACTGTCGGTTGAGATACTAGTTGTGGAAGCCTTTATTGCACAAATGCTTTGGAGCCCTAGAAAGCTTGGATAAAGACCAATCTGATGAATTTTTTGTGATATTTGAACATGAGGTGGAATCACTATTTGATGGGTGGAGGTGTATGACCTCTGGAAGCCCTGGATGGTTTTGATTGATGTGTTCTATGAGATCCCACTTTCATGCTTGTAATATGGCACAGGGGTGAATGGATGAAGAGAGATTTGGCTCAGCCATTCTATGGTCGGATGGAATTTGGAAGTCCAATCCCGAGTTTGGATTTTGGATCATTAATGAAAGATTATTTCTCCTTGTATTTATATGAGCATTTTGATGGATTATATGTGGTATATGTACTTTCATAAGTATTTCTGTTGCTATTATGCTGGTTATGTATGTATTTTATGACAACAACTATGTATGGATTTCACCATGTTTTTACTTGTAGTTGAATGATCAATGTATCTATGACCTAATGGATGGAATGGAAGTTGATGTGTTGTGGCATCAATGGTCCTTAGTGATTCTCAACTAAGTATGAGTCTCCTATGCTAGGAATTGTTCTTTACACGTGTAGTTTGCATATTCGTGATATGTTTGACGAACTGTCTTTCATGGATAGCAGGGGTCTAGTCAAGGTCTTAAAAAAGTATTTGCTTTGGTACTGCCATTTCCATGTTATTTTAATTTTTTGAAGAGATTGTTTGATTCTGCGTAGTGATCTTGGCTCTGGGCCTCAAAATGTGTGCTCAAATCTCAAGGATGTTGGCACAACACTCACGAAAAAGGTATCTAGACATTGTCATGCCTATAACATTAGAGAGACTCGGGGTTAAGTTGTACAAAATTGCAGAGGGACCTAGGGGCAAGCTTCCTGAAGTGTTGCCATGGTTCCCAGGGGTCCTAAAGCTGATGTTGAATGTCTATATGGTGTGTTTTTGTCAGTTCCACTTCCTTAATGTGACTTACGAGGTTGAATCATATCATAGTGGCCTATCATTGCATGTTTACCCTGGTTGGATGATTGCCTGGGTAGATATGGGAGGATGGTCTTATAGAGTGGTATCAGAGCATGGTTCACCCCTCAGACTAAATGCACTATGTGTTGGTCATTCATGCATGTTAGTTTCGTGTGTGTCTCTCACACTTGCATTCATTGTTTTTGTTGCATTTGCATGATGTGGATCATTGTTGTAGTCAGTTGCTTGAGCAATTTTCCAAGGAAAATGAAGACCCAACATATGTTACGAAGACCTAGACAACAAGTGAAGGCAAGATCAAATAGGATAAAATGGGTATGTATTCTACGACATCTATTTCTCCTCCTCATAGTTTCACAACAACAATGCTATTTAGATTGTTCGGTAAACCCTATAGCACCAAGTTTTCCATGGAATGGCTCCTGTTAACAAATACAACAGTTAATGCAATGCTAATTAACTGAGCTCAAATTTTTTCAGAAAATTTGGAAAATGTCATTATATAATATAGAAGGAAAAGTTCCTCTTTAAGGGTTTATCCCCCATTTTTTATGAGTGCTTCTGTAATGGATGTTCTCTGCTTTAGTTCTAAATTTCTTAATATGGGATGGAAGTGGAATACATAGGACCTACTTCCCATCCATATGTACCATAATATTTTGTGGGAATCTCATTTTCACCCCCATTTTTATAATATTTGTCAAGGAGTTATGCTACCTATCCATAAACAAGTGTATAACAAAACTACCCCTAGGTTTTCTAAAAAGACCAAAGTAGACATTTTCCCAATAGCCAAATGGTTTGGGGAAGAGACATTTACCTATATCAGAGTATTTGGCAGTATTGCTTCAGCGCATGTTGTCCCATATTATGTCCCTGACAAATTAATGGCCAGAGAAATAGCATACCAAATAGCAGGGGAAGGCGGATTGAACAGAGGATTGAAAGAGTGTAAGATGGCCATTTGGCCTACATTTCCATTACAATGTGGTAAAGTTTCACTACATGATTTTGGACATTCATGCAAAGAAGCAGAGATCATTAAGTCTCTAAAATTATCTACAATCCAAGGAAGGAAGTATGACCCGAATGGCACTATTAAGGACTTCACTGTTATGGTGAAAGTAAATTAATTCACCCATGAAGAGGACGCCTTCGATGACCTCTTCCTACATGCATAAATAGTTTCACAGGTGACTCATATGGAATCACTACTTTTGACCCTAGATGACGTTAAGGCTTTCCATGTGTACAGAAAAAGGAGATTATTGAAGGTCCCATTGGACCTACTAGAGATTAAACCAATAAGGGAGTCAACTCCCAATGTAAGCTTGGAGGATATCTCCAAAGAAAACTCCAAAGAAGAAACCCAATAGAGATCGAAAAATGAGTCATAGCACTCATAGCAACAGTCTCAAAATAGGGGAGGAAACACGAATAAAGAGTCTAAAAATGACACAGTTGGAACTACAGAGGAAAAGGTCGAGCAAACCTCAATGAATAAATAAGCACAGATTGCCTCTACATACACTTAGTCAAGAAAGACCCCAATTATTGATTTGGAATAGGAATGGGAATAGCTCAACTAAAAGCTTCACACAGATTCAAACCCTGAGCAAACATCTGAGATACAAAATCCTAAGCAAACCTAGAATAGGTCAAATCCAGAACCGATAAGTGAAGGAGCTATGGGAACTCGGAATGTTCACCTCATTCCTGCTACCCCAACTTCAAAAATTATTTTGATATTTTAGGAAATACATTTGATATATGTATTTTATTTTACAAGTAGCCTAGCCCCAATAAGAATTTGAAAAAATGAGAATTTAACATCAGGCCAGCTTAGCAAAAAGAGGCACATGGATACAAGCTATGACAGATAAGATGAAGGATAATCTACAAATTGATGAGTAGATAAAGGAAGTGCTCAGTCTCAATTGCCAACTAATGCAATAGAAAGAAGTAATTTGTTAGAAAATCTCACAAATGAGTCCTTATTGTGAGACCAGTGATAACTTAACAAGAAAGTTGTTGACATGAGACTTGAGTATGACGAAATCCATAAAAGGATTTTTGACTTTATCACCTTGCAAGAGTCAGTGGATGGGAAAAATGATGACCTGACGAAGCTGAGGAATCTCATAAAGACATCTGGTTCACAGATTGGGATTCTCGGTTGAAACAAGCGGAAATGGAAACAACAATGGTAGTGGCAGCAGAAAACAAAATAATAGAAGCCATCAATGAAAATCTTCATGGTGCCAATATTGTTTCAAAATGCATACCAGGATTTCTTCTAATTGTTAAACAATTAGAGTAGCAAGGGAGACAGGCAATGTAGGAGAAGAAGGAAGCAATCAAACAGGTAAGTAGGATGAATTGGGAAGCATATTGGCAGTTTCGGTGAAACGACAAATCGAGTGGATGACCTTGAGGTGCCTAACAACCTCCGCACAAAAGATGGTTACAACACTAATAGACGCTATATTTTTTAGGCAATTAAAATCTTTGATCGACCAACCAACTCATCTCAAGCCTATGATTGATATTTGCAATCTTAGAGATCAAGTGAAAAAGAGTTAGTCATTTAGTTTATTTTTATTTTAGTTTTATTTTAGCATATTCTAAGGAAGTTCATTTAAACCTCCTCAGCTATTTTCTGTAATAATCTATTTTGGGACCTATAGTTTAGTATTTAAAACCCTGTCATGCATTTAGAGAGAGGTCCAGAAATTTTATCAGAAACATTTTTTGAAACATTGAACTTATATACTTTTGAGGAGGTTTTGATGAAATGAATGGAATAGGATCTATTTTCTCTTAAATATCTAGCATGCTCTACTGAAATGCACTTTTGTACTCTTAGAATGTGTTTGATTGATTGAAACTAGGTCAATATTGTTGAAACACATGAGCAGGACTTGTCATATATGGTACTTTTATCTTATGATCTTGCTTTATTTATTTATTAAGCAATAATTCTTCTTTTAATTGTTTTATATATGAAAGTCTAAATTTAGTTTAGTATTATTGCACTTTTGTATGATGTTAGCTTTGATTCTATTCTGAATACATGAACAATTTTATATGCGATACATTTCTCTTAATCGTTTTGTCTAACTGTTTATACAAAATGATTACCTATTAAACGATTTAACTTCTTATTGCAGTTGAATGATATTTATTACCAATTTTTGTAGGACGTCATTGTAGATCGCATATTGTGTTTAATTCCCCCATATATTTATAGTTAAATAGTGTTACGTTATGATATATGTATGTGTTTAGTAGTTAGATTATATTATACTTAGCTTAATAATTTCCCCGTTACATCATATATCACCCCACCAGCACTATCAAAATCTGTTTTAGGAAATTGGTTCCATTATCCATAGTCGGAGCCACTACACCAAATGGAAAAGGCACTGCTAACCAAGGTCCAGACCAGGTGGTTTTTCCCCATGTTGTTGCAACGATTTTCAAGGCTTCAACATGATGAAAGGGAATTAAAAGGGGGAATATTAGTATAAAAAAACGTGTGTGGCTATTGCTAATAGAGGCTAGGTGTATATAAATATTGTCAATATATATCATATTAGGTAAATCAGAGTTTTAATAGTCAATTTATTAACCTCGACCAAGCAACACTATTTTAGAATAATCGATTCATGAGAAAAAAAATACATACATACATACATACATACATACATACATACATATCTATATCTATATCTATATCTATATCTATATCTATATCTAGATATAGATATAGATATAGATATATATATATATATATATATATATATATATATATATATATATATATATATATATATATATATATATATATATATATATGTATGTATGTATGTATGTGTGTGTTTTTTAAGCAAGCATAAGTCTAACCCTATAATCAATAGAACCGATAGAGGGTTTAATATGCCTAGCAAAAATTTATTTAATAAATTACTTTTAAGAAGATTGCACAAAAATCATCTATCCAAATGAATTGTTGTAATACTATAAATAATTTAAGTCGGCATCATGTCATGAACAAATATTATTAAATGGAGTTGTATTTAGTGCTATTTTTTGGACTTTCCGGTGCCAGAATTCGACAGAAAAATTTGAGGTGAAATTTTAATTTGTGTTATTTGAACTCGTCTTTTTACTACATATATGGATTGAAAACCCTGAAAAACCCCAGGGCACTTCGAATGTGCAGGGGTGACCCATCAAGCTTGTGATTTCAATAAATTCTTGCTGGAATTTAGAGAAATTAGACCAGAAAAGCCCATCGGAAATATTTCCAAAAATACACACTAAAGACAACTAGTTATTAAACAATCCAGTAAACCAATTTATGATAGTCTTGTACTTTTGAGACAGAAAAATACAAAAGGGTCAAAGCTATCAAAGAGATTAATATTAATTAGATGGGGATAAGGCCAACTGCCAAATGTTAAATGTAATTTCAACATGTAAACCCTTAAATTAATCCTTAAAAAAAAAAAAACCTCCACTCCAAGATCTATTAAAAGTGAAAATGCAAAGAAACCCATCTTTTTCTATTTTCTTAAATACAACAATTAATCCATCATTAATAAAGTGCAAATGAAATGGTGGCCATCACCATCTCCTTGTAATCATTCTGTGATGTCCCCAGTAATTATAAATATTTAATTACTATTCTAAACAAACTGGATATTACTATTTAAGTTTATATAATTATTATTTTGATTAAATTATGCATGAGGAAAATGTCCTGATGATGACAATCATGTAACTCTCATGTGTTAGGTAGTTAGGATAAGCAGTTACCTATCCCTAACTACCTCCATGAAGATTTATTCTCAAGGAAGATATCAAGAGGGTATTGGTACCTAGAAGAAAAGAAAAGAAAGAGAAATGAAACAAAGGATTCCATGTTGATATGTGAGACGAGTTCTTAAGCTAAGTCTAGTTAAGACCAGATAGTTGTGGCATATTAAGATTGTTGGTCTTACTGCATGTGAGTAATAGCTTAGGGGTAGACTCAGGCTTGAAAGCGGGTTTCAAGGTTGAGAGGAAATTCAACGTCTTATAGTCGATCTAGATCCAAATAGATGATAGCAATTATTGCCGAAGTCAGATAAGTTTTTGCAACTTCCTGAAAGTTAAATGTACTGAAGAAATACAAATATGTATATTGTTTTAGAAGGGTCAAACGTACCAACTCAGTAAATGCCTAATCAAATTTAAAATCGGCACGCTAGATATCTACAAAAACTAGTAAGTCATAAAGAAAACTCAGTAAGATCTATTAACTAGAATAAAAATGTTCTTATAGGAGAATATTTATTCTAAGGTTTACAATGCATAAATCTTTAAGGAAGCAGTAAACCTGAAAAAAAGAACTTCCAGAACTATTTAGAAACTTTCCAAATCAAAGAAATCACAGTTATGGAAGGAAATGTATAAAATTACAAATAGATAAACTATTATAGAAATAACAAATATAGGTTCTTTAATAGTTTTAATACTTCTTTGCAATGAAAATATAAGCACTAAACGCTATATTACATTTTGAGGCCAAACCATGCCTTTTTAAATATTTGTAGAAATTCCCACTGTAGATCGACAGATTATACAATAGACTAAAGAAAAATACAAAATCTACTTCTACATCAAACTTTGCAGAAGCTTAATCGAATATGAGCAAGATCAACGAGAACACATATAACTGAGAATGAGAAATCAATCACACATAACACAGAATAAATAACCCAAGGAACACCTTAGCCTAAAACCCCAATCTCTGTATTATCATACAAGTGGAAATATGTTCAAGTTACAAAAAGAATCAGCTCTCAAGCTATCTTGCTCTCTCTGCAATCAAACAATACAACTCAAAAACCAAATAGACAAAATATATGTCCTCCTCAAGCCCTCCAAGCCTCCTATTTCCTTGCGTAGTTTTTCATGGGGTCTAGCGATGCCACATGTGTGAATTGGCCTCATCACACTCACAAAATCTGAAAAAATAACTGCGCAATCCTCAAGGAAGGAATTCCTTCTGCATGCAAGGGATATTCACAATGGAATAATCTTACAACTGATAGCACACTATCCCTCCATCTAATCTCAACTAGGCCTCTGTCTGAACTGACATGCATGAGTTATTTATGAGAGCATATTCAGTTATCAAAAGTGCAGCAGTTACATGCATGCATGCATGCATTAACTAACTGAACTCACAATTAATTCAACAAACTGTTTGAATTAATCTAACTAGACTTGACTCAGTTAACTAAGTCTACTAATTACAACTCAATAGTACAACTCATCCTTATCTCTTTAACTTAAGGATAAATTCCTCAATTAATGGAGAAAATGTCGCATGTCCCCACATAGACTTCATGTTTGATTTTCTACAACTAATTAACTCATGGTGAATTAATTAATTATTTTACAAACAACTGCTAAGATCAAATTCGAATTTTGTTTCTCTATTTTAGTTTAGGGACTAACTAAAATAGGAAGGTATCCCAAAATGCTATTTATAGAAGTACTAAATTTAACACTTCTATATTTAGCATTTCTTGTTGCTATTTTCAACACTCCCTCTCAACAAGAAAGGGATTATCAGTAACCCCAATCTTGTCTCTGTGGAACTCAAACTTTCATTTTGACAATGTCTTCGTCAAAATATCTGCATCTTGTTCCTCGGTCGAAACATACCGCAACAACATGATCCTCTTAACCACACACTCTCAAAGATGGTGATACCAGATATCGATGTGCTTGGACCTATCATGAAAAACTAGATTCTCAAAGAGTTTGATATAAGTCTAATTATCGCATTAGATCATGGCTAGATCCACCCTCTGACCAAACAATCCCACTAGTATCTTTTGCATCCAAATGGCCTCACATGCAGCTTAACGAGCAACCATGTATTCAGTCTCTGCTGAAATAAGTGAAACTGACCTCTGTTTCTTACTGTACCAGGAAACTACAGCTGAACCAAGGTTGAATATTCTTCCAGAAGTGCTCTTCTTGTCTGATGGACTCCCTGCCCAATCCGCATCTATGAAGCCATGAAGCTTCACTCCCTCTATCTGTCTGTACCATAATCTAAACTAAGATGTGCCTCTGAGGTATCTCAGCACATGCTTCATTGCCTTCCAAAACAACTTGGTAGGCTAAACCATAGCTTGACTCATTTGGTTCACTGTAAATCATAAGTCGGGTCATGTGTTCACCAGATACATAAGTGAACCCACTAGCTTCCGATAAAAAGTAGCAGCTACTACCTCACCTGAAGTAGCTTCCTCCTTCCTCCAGTTCCCAGCTAGAGGAGTCTGCATGGGCTTTCACTTCTCCATGTGAAAGCGCCTGAGTATCTCATTGGCATACTTTCCTTGAGACACAAATACTTCGCCGTCTTTTTGCCACACCTCTATGCTTAGAAAGTAGTGCATAAGACCCATGTCTTTTATTTTGAACCCTCTTACAAGGTCCTCCTTGCAAGACTGGATCAGCTGATCATCACTTGTCAAAATCAGATCATCAACATGAAGAATAATGATCAATGACTTACCTTCTACCATAATGTGGTAAAAGTTCACATCTGTTTTACTCTTGGTGAAGCCCAACTCGGTGAAATAGTTGTCGATCCTAGTGTACCAAGAACAGGGTGCTTGCTTTAGCCCATACAAAGCCCTCTTGCGTCTGCACACATGTGACTCATGATTGAAGGTCTCGAAACCCTTTGGCTACTCAATGTAAACCTCCTCCTCAATCTTCCCATTGAGGAATGTTGTCTTCAGGTCCATCTGGAGGATCTTCCACCCCATCTGAGCTGATAGTGCCAACATCGATCTAATCGATGAGTACCTTGCTATGGGAGAAAAAGTCTCATTGTAGTCGATCCCCTCGACCTGTGATAAATCCCGAGCAACAAACCTTGCCTTATGGTTCTATTGATGCTTTGAAAATCGCTGCAACAACAATGGGGGATAACCACCTGGTTCGGACCTTAAAGCAGTTCCTTTTCTGTTTGGTGTGGTGGCTCCGACTCGTTTAACTAGGTCCAATTACCTTCTCCCTATCGCTACTATTTTATGATGTATCTTTAAATACCGATAGATAGGGATATCAGATCACTTCTTCTTGCTGACTAAGTAAGAGAATGACCCTTAAGCTGATTTGGGTTCAGCCAAGCCACAACTAAAATTTTGCCTTTTTGAGAAGAGGATTTAAAAGAATGTAGATACTACTCTAAATGCAAACTTATTCTATAATGCAAGGAAAAGGAAACTAATCTTAATCCTATCTTAATTGGGCAGATATAGATCTAACCCAACTAAGAGCAAGATAATTAAAGTATTGGGATTTAAATATGTCTTGTTTATAATGAATATCAAGTTAATGAAGTAGTTCACTTAACTGATAGTATGGATATCAAAACACATCCTATTGAGACCTATTAACTGAAATAATAAACCAACAACATTTCGAAAGGTAGTTTACAAAAATGATATTGATTATCAAATCAGTGAATCCAATTATTAAATAATAATATGCAGAAATAGTTGATAACACATTACTATTTAATAAATCAATTTTATAAGATAGATTTTTGAGTAAGTAGTTATTCAAAAATCAAAATTTAATTCATAAGCACAGAGATACATAATAACAACATTCAAACAAATTACCCATATTGACAATAGTGCACAAACATGAATAAAATGACACATTCCTGTAGCAATAAAAATGAAACTGATATTTGAAATAGTAATATTAAAAATACCAATTTATTGCATCCATTTCTCTGACCTCGGTCTCGAACAGTCCTTTACATTGCTTGAACTTCTGCTTTCAAAACTAGAGCCACAATAGTGAAAACTCTGCCTCTCATACATAATTCAATATACAAAGGAAAAATACTCAATAATCCCCAGATCTGAGATTTTCTCTCCTCCCTCCTATAACTCTAAATTCCTATTACAGAAGCTCTTTTAGAAGTCTCAAATTGTAGAGGAGAGCAGCCCCCAATTACATTTTGCAATCTATTATTTATAATATTTGGAAAGGAATCTTTGAGAAGAAAGTTTGTTGAAAGTAAATCCGTCAAATCCAATTTTATTTGCTCAAAAATTCTAATCTTCAATTGCTGGAGCATTCTCATTGATTGAGATTCTTTTCTCCATATTTCTTCCACTGTTTTCTTGCAAAAAGAAATCAAAATGAATTAAGATGTAAAAATAAAATCAAAATATCATTTCTAGCATTAAATCAAATCCAATCAAATTTAATTTACATAAATAATTGAAAATAAAATATAATCTCTTTATTGATGCCTGGGATGGTTTAATTGGCCAAGAATATTATTGACGAATGAATCTGCACTAAGAAGAGGCTTGGACAAATAAAAATGCAGAAAATAAAACTCAGAAAATTGATTTTGTTTTAGAAATTCATAGCTTAATATTCTGCATGATTTTTGACCTAATTAATGACCAAATCTATTTGTGAAACCTCCTCAGAAATGTTCTCCTTGATTTTATCTTTCCAATGAGCCGTCGTGGGCTTCATTTGGCCAAGCATAACTCAATCTATGAGCTTCCAAAATTGATGGGTCAAAACTGCCAAAATTTTGGAATTTCTGTTGCTGGGCTAAAAAATCAAGAATTTAATTACAAATTTAATCCTAAATTAGAATTGTAATTAACTCTAATTTAATTGTTAATTTTAAACTAAACTAATTATTATTTTTTTTGTGTAAGTTAGAAGATTATATTATAGAACAGAGTATAATACAAAAAATCTGCCGAGGCAGATCAAAGCAGGGATGTACAATAAACGAGAGCTAATCACCTGCTTAGAAGTTCAAACACAAAAAGACCAAATAGAAGCCCACCGCGCAGGGTGGCTCGAACAGAGCAAAACAAAACCTTAACACTGATACTGCCGACACATTACAGTAAGAAACAACAACACAAACAGACTTATGCCGAGACAGAAAGAAAGCAGAGGAGAACTACACAGGTGCCTCCTTAGATGTATTTGCCCATCTGGCCGATGGTGTCCAGTCCTATCTCCCGCACATGGCGATCCACCTTCGCTTGCATTGCTTCAAGGGACTCGGGCTTGTACTCTTCAGTGGTAGCCGGCTGTGGGGTCGGAGGAGCCGTGTTAATAGTGTCTCTCAGAAGCCTGATGAGCAGCGTTAGCATCCGATTGAGAGTCTTAACCGCCTCATGCACAGTGGAGATCTTGCTGTCCAGCGCGCTATTGTAATCAACAATCTTAGCCATTTGCGCCTCCGTGAGGTTCACCTCTGTGACAATGTGCTGCTTCTCCTTTTCAATCGACTCCAGAGCCTTGGCTATAAGGGTCTTGGTGCGCCAGCTCTCCGCCTTTGTCCTGACAAATTGAGTTGCCCTTTTCGAGGGGGTTCCCGGGTCCTTCAGCCAGTCCACCTCCTCTGCAACTTCCTCCTCCGTTCGCCCTTCCTCCTCCTGCTTGGCTTGTGCTTCCAGTTCAGCAATCTTCCGTTTGATTCTTGCTACTGTCCGGCTTTCATAACCTCCCTTGGCCTCCTGGAGGTCCCGGTTTGCTGCTGCGCAACGACTTCCTCCCGCATCCATCACCGACGCTTCGTGCCTCTTCCGACTTAAGCAAATTCTGTTTACAGTCTCGTTCTCAATACTAACTTGAAGAACTGTGAGGAAGACAGGGTAGTTGCCCGCTGCTTTATAGCGAATTCCCTTGTGCATCCTCATGAGGATGGTGTTAATGTCGTTGAAGGTGGGAGTAATTTGATAATAAGTGTGATTGAGGATCGCACAAGCGAAGCTGACGCAGGTCGAATAGGAATGAAAATGGCTGCTCCCAATCTGACTGACCTTAAGCCATGTGTTTGGTACTTTCCATCGGTGGGGATGGTGGAAGGTTGTGCCTGAAATGCCCCGTATGCCTGCATGCTCGATCTTAATCCACGGAGCCTTGTTCCACCTCTCCTCAAGCAGGATTTCCATTAATGTCATTGAAACCTTGCTATACGGATCCACTCCATGCGTATTGATTGTGCTTTTGCTGATGTTGTGCATTTCGTTTCTCGATCTGTAATGATCACCTTTCTGAAAAATCTGCCGCCGCCAGGATCTCCACCGTTTGAGACGTCCTGTCATCCCATAGTATGGTTTGGCCTTACATCCATGACCGGTATCCTTAGAATTCCAGTACCAAAGCCGAATGCCATCACCAATTAAGGTTGGCTGGCCTGGAGTAAATCTTTTTCCGCCAGCTGTTCGCATGTAACTTTGATGATTGGGCAAGCGACCTCCTGCCAACACCTGTCCATAACATTGTTCGGGTTTTCAGCTCCATAGTTTGCCAAAAAATCCGCCAATCCATTCGCCTTTCTCCTTACGGTCTGGAAGACTAGGCCTCTCATCTCTGTAATTAGTTCTGCTATGCTCTCCGTTGCTTTGGCTAGCCTCCAGTGTCTGGTAGCCTTGCTGATGCTCGTTCCTGCTTGTAGGCGTTTAGCCGCCATGATGGCCAGGAGTGAGTCCCCCTCGACTATTACATTTCCTCGCCGGAGATTCCTTAGAATTTTTAAGCCCTGCTCAAGCGCAGAAAACTCTGCTTCATTATTTGTACTTTCGCCCAGAGCTCTGCAGAAAATATGGATGATTTCCCCAGCCTGATTGCGAATGGCACCACCAATGCCTGTTGTACCTGGGTTACCCCGCGATGCCCCATCAAAGTTCAATTTCAGGCCACCCTCAGGAGGGCACTGCCATTTTAAGATTTTCGATGAAGGTTGTGAAGAATTTCCCCCTGTTGGTTGATTACTGGACGCTTCCAATTGAAACACCTTTAAGATTTGTAAGTCCTGAATCGTAGGTTTTTCATCTGCTTCTACCTTACATTTTGCCTGTATGAGCTTTTTGATGTTAATTGTTATAGAATCTTGTGCTAATTCTAGGCTTCGAGTTTATTCTCTAAAAATTCTCCCATTTCGCTCTTTCCATATTGTCCAAACAATAAAGCCGGGGGCAGATTTCCAGATACTTTCTACTCTGTTAACTCTAGAAAATTTACTCCTCCAGTTGGTGATAGTTTCCTGGATTGAGTCTCTGTTCCGGTCAGAAGCTCCAAGAATGTTTTCCATCCAGTGCCAGAGCTGGGAGGCCCAATCACAGGAGTTAAAAAGGTGATTCATTGTTTCCTCCTCCTTTGTGCACATAGGACATCTGGAGGGTCCCTTGAACCCTTTTTTCATTAAGTTCTCCCAAGTGAGAGTCCTCTTCTGCATAATTAACCAGAGAAAAGTTCCGATCTTTGGCCATTGAAGGTTGTCTCAAACTTTAGTGGCCCAGGGCATTATGTTCGGTTGTTCTTCCCCCTCTATGATGCTCCTAGCCTCTTTCAGGGAAAAGTCCCCGTTGCCTTTTGGACCCCATCTGAGCTTGTCATTTTCAGCAGCAACTCGAATTTTCCTTTTTAAGATTCGTTGATTTAGATCTTGAATGGTTTCCTGAGTGTTTTCATTGTGGGTGGAGTCGAAAACCATCCACTCCCTCCAATCCTGGTCTTCACTATTGGGAGTCCAGTATTGACTCACTTTGAATCTGCCCTCATTTTGATGAATATGTTTCAGGGGAAGGAGTTGAGGGGAATCCAATTTGGGAGACTGCTGCCAGGCATCCTCCCAGAAGAGAGCTTGATTACCATTTCTTATCTCCCAGAAGCTATAGTCTTGGACAATGCTTCTATTGGCTTGAGCATGATTCCATATCGGTGAGCCGTTGGGGGTATCCTGCATTCTTATTAGGTCTAGATAGTTGCTATTTGGCATATACTTCTCCTTCCAGTGAGTTGCCCAGGGAAGGCTCGTTTCTGAGATCCACTTCCACCAAATCTTGGCTCCGCAGATTTTGTTTACTGTCGAGGGATCAACTAAATTCAGACCCCCCCTGTTCTTAGGTTTACATAGCTTCTGCCAGGCTACTAGAGACCATTTTTTCTTCTCGCTGCTTCCACTCCACAGAAAGGAACGTTGGATGACTCGTATTTGGTTTAAAACCCCTTTCGGAGCCGGAAGAATAGAGAGCATATATTGAGGAATGGCCTGCAAAACCACTTTTGTTAGAATTAATCTGCCTGCAAAATTCAAGGCCCTGTTGGTCCAATGTTTACACTTCCTTTCCATGCTAGCTAGGACTTTCTCCCAATGTCCTTTCTGCCACGGTTTTAGAGTGAGGGGGGAACCAAGGTATCTTGATGGTAAAGAGCCAATTTTAAACCCCAGAAGTTGGGAGAGATGAGATTGGATAGCTTGATGCGTGTTGAAGAAGAAAAGATTGGATTTGGAGAAGTTAATCTCCATGCTCGAGGCTTGGCTGAACAAGTTGAGGATATCTCTGTAGGCCAAGGCTTCTTTAACTGTGGGGGAGCCATGTAACATGGTGTCATCCACAAACTGTTGATGTGTTGTGTCTGGACAGGCTCTAATTGGTTGTAGACCTCTAATTTGACCTTCTACTTTTTTCCTGGCTATCAATCTGCTAAGGCCTTCCATGAGAATGACAAACAGAAAGGGGGACAGGGGATCTCCCTGTCTGATGCCTCTGGTGGGGTGGAAGGGAGCAGATGGAACACCATTCACCAAGATGGAGTATCTGGGCGATTTGATGAGGGCTAGAATCCACTTGATCCATTGTCTACTAAATCCAATAGCTGCTAACACTGCTTCCAAATAAGACCAGCTTACCTTGTCATATTCTTTGGAGAGGTCTAACTACATGAGCATACCAGCTTCTTTTCGCGAATGGAGTGAACCATCTCCTGGGCAAGCAAGATATTGTCCATAATTTGCCTTCCCTCCACATAGCCAGACTATTCTTGCGATATGATGCCGGGTAGGATAGCCTTCAGTCTGTTCGCTATGATTTTTGAAATTATTTTATAGATGACATTACAGAGTGCTATGGGTCTAAATTTTTCCGGAGTGTTGGCCTCCTCCACTTTGGGCACAAGAGCGATGAAGGTGGAGTTTAAAGATTTAAGGATGGTTTTGGAGCGTCTTGAGTCTTCCACGATCTCCCAAATGTCTTGCTTGACGATGTTCCAGCAGGATTTGTAGAAGTTGATGGTGAAACCATCCGGACCCGGAGCTTTGTCATTGGGCATACTTCTAACTGCCTCCTCAACTTCTTCCATAGTAATTGTTCTTCTAAGGGTCCAGTTCTGCTCTTCTGTGATCATTCTTGGTATGACATTGGTGATTTCTTTGATGGCTTCCTCCCTATTAATCCCTGGTTCTTGCGCTATGAGGCTGAAGTGGTTTGTTAGGGAGGCTGAAATTTCATTATGATTTCTGATGATAACACCCTCACTGTTTTTTAGCTCCAGTATTTTGTTGGCGCTTCTGTAGTCCATGGCTGATCTGTGGAAGAACTTAGTATTTTGCTCCCCTTCTTTGAACCAAAGGATTCTAGATTTCTGCTTCCACAATGTTTCTTCCTGCTTGCATCTGTTGTGCCATTGCTGAGTTAGCTCGTCTTCTAGCTTGTTGGTTTCCTCCTCTCTGCATCCTGCCATGCCTTCCTTGTGAATCTGTTCCAGCTTGTTTTCGATGATGGCCTTCTCCTGAAAGATATTTCCGAAAACGTTTTTGTTCCAATCCTTCAGTTTCATTTTCATGTTTTTTAATTTCTGTTGATGAATATACATTTTGGAGCCTTCCTCCCCTAAGGGCTCTGACCACCATTTTTCCACCATCGTGAGGAAGGTTGGGTGTTCTATCCAGAACTTTTCAAACCTGAAGGGTTTGTTTCTGGGGGTGCCTTGTATCTCAACGGCTAGTGATATCGTCCAGTGGTCTGAACCTCCACTAGGGAGGATATTTGATTCAACAGCCATCCCTTCTAATATCAGGCTTTCTGAGACTAAAAAATGGTCCAGTCTGGATGAAATGAGCCTTTCGCCCCCCCTTCTATTGTTCCAAGTATAATTGCCACTCTTGGGATAAACATCAACCAGTTTTGCATTGTCTATGAAACTTATGAAGGCCTCTCCATCCCTGTGTAGTTTCCTTAGGCCTCCTTTTTTCTCCAGGAGGGAGGTTATCATATTGAAATCTCCCCCCAAAATGAGTTTAGCATCATGGTGCCTATCTATGAATTTGGTTAAAGAATCTAGGAAACTAATTTTATCTTCTAGCTTCTGAGGACTATAGACATTGATGAATAAAAAAGATGATGAGTTACTTGTGGGCTGCACTTCTAGTGCCAGGTAGTTTTTGATAGCTTCAGCTGTAATAAGCTGGTATCTTCTTGTATCCCAGAAGGTTGCTAAGCCCCCTTCTATCCCTTTACTTTCGATCTCCAAAACTTCAAGATTTCTCCCTAACTTCCCTCGCAGCCTGTCTATGAGAGCGCTATTGCATTTGGTTTCTTGTAGAAACAGCATGTCCGGGTTATACTTTTCCATCTTCCGTTTCAGAACCCTCTGTTTGGCCTGATTGCTTATCCCTCTTGCGTTCCATGAGACAATCTTCATAGTTAAATATTTGGTTGGAAAGACGGGTAGTCACTTAACTGCCTTATCAAACCGGCATTGATTAACATCTCTCCGAGTTCCTGTAGGTGTACTATGCTTGTCTTGCGGCCTCTTCGGCGTTTGTGTCTCGGGCCTGAGGTCCTTCCTAGCAGTGTTTGGTAGTGAGGTGAGCCTCCCTTGATTATACCTAGTTTTCTCTTCTGTGTTTCCATTATTGCCTTCTGCCGCGCTATACAGAGGTTATTGACCTTCCTTATTTCTTCCTCCGGTACTGCTTCAATCCCTTTGGCTTTCCAGCTTTCTACGAGCGCGGGTAGGTCCATCCCATCCATTGCTAGGGTTTCTTCTAGCTCCAAATCCTCACTCCCTGCTTCACTTGTTAGCATATCTGTTTCTTCTTCCATTTCTGCTGTTTTGTCCTGCATATGGATTTCTCCTGTGATTGCTTCGTCCGTCCTTCCTTCCCCTGTGGGTTTTTCCTGATCCTCTTGCCCTGCCTCCCTGTTGGGCATATCCTGCTTTTCCTCCGAGTCCATCTCCAGGTCTAGGATCTCAAAGGAACTACTGAAATAATTTCTTTCTGTGTTTCCTTTCGTGTTCCTTCTCCTGTTGGCTCGCTTCCTGTTCTTGGGTTTGGTGAAGTTGTTCTTGTCTCTTGTGTTCTGTATTTTCTCTTCTTCTGCCTCCTTTCTGTTCAAAGGACAATGCCTTACCAGATGTCCATGCTCGTGGCATTTTCGACATCTAAAAGGTATTTTCTCGTAGTCTAGTGCCTGAAAGTATTCTTCATCCCTATATTCGAGCCATACCCCCTCGTGTAGCGCCCCTGAAACATCCAGTTCTACACAGATTCTAGCATAGGTTGTGTATCGTTTCTGCATGGTGGCTTCCAATGCTTTAACAAAGGTCCCGAGCTTGTCCCCTATTTTCTTGAGTGCATTCAAACCCCAATAATCGATCGGGAGAGAAAAAAGTTTGATCCAGACAGGCACCTGGGTAAAAGTCTCCTTCTCTGGGACGAAGTTTGGCCTCCAAGGTCTCATGTATAATCCTGTTGCTGTAAGGAAATATGGGCCGCCCTCAAACACTATGTCCTTGTCTTCTAGACTTGTGAAGACAACTGTAAAAAATCCTTTAGCTCCTAAATGTAACTGCACATCCCCTTTTGGCTTCCACTGTTGTCTTATCCATTGGCACAGAGTCCTCTCAGATGGCCATATTCCCATAAATTTGCAGATGATGGCGTGTTCAGCCATGTGTTCCCCGTAGGCTTGGATTTCAGGGTCGATGATTGTAACCCACAGGCTGTCTTCTTTTTTAGGCTTACATGCATTGCTGGTCATGTGGGTAATTTTGGGGGTCGCGATTGTCTCCCCCTCCTTCTCTGGATGGATTATTCCCTTATTTTTTGTTCTTTGTCTTTTGTAGGTTGTTCCTTCTCATTTTCTGAGGGCTGCGACTTGTCAGTAGTTTTGTCTTGTTTATCAGCATTATTCTGCTTCTCTGTATTCCCGTCTTCTGAGGTCTTGTCTGTTTTGTCAGACATTATTGGCCTTTTTTTCCTTGTTTTTCCTGCTGCTTTGCATCCTGCTGTTCATGCCTTCAATTATGACTCCTTCTTTCATCTTCTGTGGCTGTTTTTGCAAAACAGCTTGCTTAAAAGTTAGGGTCCCACTGGACCCCTCTGCTCCCATCCAGTCCGACAGCAGTTGCCCCCTTCCAAACAACGCTGCTAGAGTGGTTCTATGGTGTTCCAGGCCTGCTACCACTGCGTAATTGCCAAACCCTAAACTAAACTAATTATTAATCTAACTAACTATTATAATTAACTGTTTATGAATTTTAATATTTAAATTTAAGTTTAATTAACTTAATTAAATTTTATATATTAATTAAATTAATTAATATAAATTTTATTATTATAAAATATTAATTTTAATATTAAAATTAAATATTATATTATATTAACACTAGCCTACCACTCCATTTCCTTTTAACTCATTCGTATGAATGAGTTTAAAACTCAAAAACTAAAAGTGTAATAAAACTTTGGTTAATTGGTTTGATTCCCTTTTGGCAATCGACATTCGGGGATATGATGGTATCGGCAATCGGGGAATGGAAGTGTCGAGTTTTTTAAACTTGTCATAATCCAAAAGCTTCGATGTGATTCTTCGATTGTGAAATAAATTATATATATATATATATATATGTATTTTATGTATTAAAAAATAAATTAATTATATTTAATATATTAATTAATTTAAAATTTAATATTAAATATTATTTTTTAGTTTATTTTAGTTTTATTTTCATAAATTAGTTTCTAAACTACAGCCATTTTAATAAAAATAAAAACTAAACTACAGCCACTTTGTCATTTTGATTTTTCGAAATTAGTAATTTATTTGAAATATTGGAGTAAATTACTAAAATCTTGTTACTTCATAATTTTGCTGTATAAGTAAAAAAAAAGAAAAATGTTACTAAAATTTAACTAGGGGTTAATATTGAAAATAAATGCATTATTAAACTAATTTATTTACAAAATGCAATATTGTACATTTTATGCAATTTTAACCTAGGCTAGATAAATGATGAGACTTCAAAGGAGTACCATTTTCAAACCAGTTGACCAAATGAGACGAAACAAATGTCAATGGGAAGATTATGAAAAATAAATTCTAAGAAAGCAATCAAAACAAGAATCCAAAGAAAATGAAAAATTAGCAAAAGCATAGGATAATCAACTAAATAAAAATCCTAAAAAGTGTTTAGCCAAAATTTTTATAAAAAGGTTCATCATTATTTGAAGTGAACAAACCAATAATGGGAGGTTGTGTTTTTACCACAACAATGGCGACACATGGGAGAAGAACCAGTTATCTCTGTTTTTTATGAATGAGATTTTCGCAAAATTCAAGTAAAAATAATTAAAAAAGAAAAAATTATTTTTTTGGAATGTTTGACTAGGTTCATTAATCTGAATAAAAACAAGAATCATCTAACAGTAATTTTTTCACAAAATTTCTCATAAATTAAAATATTTCAAAACCCTATGTCAGTCCTTAATTAGTTGTAGAGATAAAGCAGGGGTCACTTTACAACTTGGCTTTTTTAAATATACTCATTTGTCACAGGTAGGGCCACTGCTGCTAGCAAACATCTATAGTTTCGACAGAGTTACCTTTTAATCGTAAATAATTCAAAAATTCATTTATTTAAAAATTATTGATCTAGAGATAAATCCATTTATATATGTTTATTTTTTATTTATTTATTTATTTTTTATTTTTTTAGTTCTTAAAAGCCATTGTCCTGGTTTGGTAGCTAGATAGTTGACAATGTCATTCACTAGTTATAATTGGACAGAACAAGCTGGCTTACGATGAGACCCCTTGTCTTATAATTTTTTGCAATCATAAGCCATTACCCTGGTTTGTTTAGCAGTGTTGGTAATGTCAGCTTATTTTTCCCCTATGATCATGGTAAGCAGGCTCATGATGAAACCTCTTATCTTTTAAGTTTAAATATATTTCTAGATTATACTATAGAAAAATAAGATTCTTTGGGACGGGGAGAATCATTGACTCCTTAAGAGTTAAAAATTACAATTTCAGAGTTAAAGGTGCTTTGATGTAAAGTGTCTTTACTTGGTTAAAAATAACTTTTCTTGACTGATAATAGAACTTTGAAAGATCCTAATAAAATTTTGAAATCTCAAAATGATTACAATTTCGATGAAAAAGAAATTTTCCAAATTTTATGATACCTTGTCAACTTCTCTAAAGTGATAATCTCTTCATTAAGTATGTCTATCTTTATAATAAGAAAATCATACTTTTACCAAGAGATTTAAGAAAAAGCTAATAGGCGACTGTTAACTATTTTTCCCTATATATTCTGACCATAGTTAGGTAACATGAAGGCCTTCCATATAAATCATGGAAAAGTCACCAAAAATAAAAATGAAGTTTTTTTTTTCTTTCAAAAAAGTGGAAAGGAAAATCCAAGTTTTGAAAGATAAACTCAAACAAGAATGTTTATACCAATATCTCAACAATATGAAGAACAAAGAAAATAATGGTGTAATCGTTCCTTCTTATGACGAGATTTAGAAAAATCATACCTTGCAGGGTTGTAAGTGTTTCAGGTTTTAGATAGCAGTGATGATAAAATTGAGCCACAAAGAAAATTTTCTGTCTGATATCAATCTTTTTGTTTTAAAGCATCATCTTAATCATTTTCTAATAAAATGAATGCTTAAAGAAACAATTTAAAGGTTCAGAAACTTCCTGGTGTAGTTGTTTCGACGAAGATTAGCGTTGCTTATTGAAATAAAGCCAGGACAAGAGTATAAGACTTCAAAGATATGATCCAGCAGAGGATTGAAAGCTTCAAATTGAGAACTGCAAAACATATTTTTTTTTTATCAGCATACTTTAAAAACAAAAATAAAGTAATGAAATGGAAATTAATGAAACTGGGTACATGGATCTTACCATTGGATAATTGCATTTGATATTACTTGAAAGATATCAGTTCCTCCAATACTAATTTACTTCTTCTTTTAGTTAACATTAAAACATGAAGAAGGAAAACTAACCAAAATCCTATAACCCAAAATCATTATTTATTTTATTTAAAATAAAGCAAAGAGTGAAATGTAAAAATGGAATGCTTAGTGTTCAAGGGAAATTGAATGCATCAGAAACGAGAATAAGAATTTGTAGTAATGACTGTTTCTCAAAATATTATAAGTTGTCCAGAATTAAGACCAAATCCAAGATAATGAAATTTAAATATGAAGGTATAGATGTCTTGAATTCCATATTTAATTATGGAATTATATATTTAAAACTGAAATATATGAGAAATCGAAATGATTTAAATATGCTTGCAAATTTGTTATCAATCGCTTTCTTACCATAGTGGTTTCCCACACTTTCTTTTAAAATAACACATCACCTTATCAAATGATTCACATTGCATGTAGAGGCATTCGTTCGAATTTATTGCATCAACGGTTGAAATAGCAAATTGCCGATATGAGATCATGCGAAGAAAATATGTGCGATGAGATGTAGCAATCACACTATTAAAGAACTGTTATATTGCAAATTGGGGACAGTCATGCTGCGATTCATAGATCACACACCGCATCTCATGATTTGTACTTTGCACATTGCACATTGCGCATTGCAAATTTGGAATAGTGGTATGGCCATGAATAAAAATGCGATGAAGCGATTGCGATATTAGCGTATCGAAATATCGGAGAATAATCATGTTGGAAATGCCAATATCAGCGATGTGATGAATGATGTAGCTAATCGGTGATCAACGAACTTTAAGTACTGAATGAAACACAATATGATTCTTGCGATGCCGATATGCGATGAATGATGTGGTTAATCGACGATTGCGATTGGCAATCTTAAACATATGATGTAACAATTCTCGATATGTGATGAGGAGTGCACTCGATAATTTTATGATGAAAATTTAATAACATATCGGATCCGAGACCTCGGCCCTTTTGAAGTTATGCTCCTACCATTATCGCGATTAAGCGAACGTGATATTTTTTTATGAATTTGATTTGAATTTCATATCGGGTTCGGGATTATATGTTCATTGCAATATCGGTAAAGGCGATTATCTGAGATCGGCGATTCATAATAACTGAAGTATACTTCAATTGAAAATATCTGATATGCAAAATGCGATATGACATATGAGCGAGGTAATACATCGGAGATATTCTATAAACAATTTGTTATCAAAAATGCTAAAAGCTACTTCCAATGAAATATTTCACTACAAATGGTTGTCAAGTGGATGATGTGATGTCGGAATGAAATTATGGATGAAGATGAGTGAGTTGGTAGTATTGCGAATATTTTCACTGAAGTATCAACAATATGAAAATCAAGTTGAATTGATGAATGAAAGCAAAATTAAAAAATGCTCAAATTCTAATGAATCAAAAATAAAACTTCCCTAAACCTATTGCAAATTTGAAATGGGATTGCTGCTTACTTAAAGTTTTGAAAAGAAATGAAAACCTGCAAATAAAACAAAACAAAAATAAAAAATAAACTAAGGAAAAGAGAAGGTAATATTAGAAGAGAATGAACTTGTGAATGCGTACCTGGAAGGAAATTCTCTGTAAGTTTTTTACATCATGAATCTTCAAATTCTTCCTTCAATTTATCAAAATTTTAACTTTGTTCAAAATCATCTCATCATTTATTCTAAATCGGAGTGAGCAATCAACTTTAAAAAATATATTTATTCATGTTGAGGAAATATAAAATTTACCACAAATAAATATGAAAATAGTCTTCTCTTTTAAATTGAAACAACAATTTATTACCCCTGCTTATTCCGAATAGCTTGAAAAGAATTTGTATTGTTAGAGTAACTATTCAATAATGCCTTTAGTAAATAAATATGATGCGTATTATAAGATTAGATAATAAACTAAAAGTCCTAATGGGATAAAGCCACTAATTGTGGAAAAATATCAAAATAGATTTGAATGTGTGCACACAGCAAAATGGACATCCTTAGCAAATTTCGAGGAAGATAATATGAATTTTATATGATTACCATGAAAGGTTAGACTGACTAATAATGATTGAATTAAAATTAAGCTTGTCATAGACAGTGATACATTTCATGGGATAATGGGATCACAAAGCTTTTATATCCTCAAAACCTCGATCATATAAATTTCAAAAGAAAATATTAGAAGGAAATCTCGAAATGAAGAAAAGTGGCTTTGAGGTGATCGATGCCAAGTGCAACCTTAATTAAATTCTATCAATACATCATTTAAAATAGGCAGAGATGTATTTATGGGTGGAAGTATTGTTGCAACAAATTTTAAAAGGGAAAACAAGAATTAAAACTTTCTAATAGGAAGAAAATGTTTCACTGAACATGTATGAAAAGGGCTGATTGCTTTGTTTTATTTTTTAATCTGTAAAACTATTGAAATAAAAATAAACAAACTAAATTAATTCTACTCATATTCTAACCATATACATGAAAATCACTAGGTATAGTCATATTTCCAATGTAACCATTTTCTGATTTTTATTCCCACATGTATGCACAATTCAAATGTTAGTAATAAAAATACAAATTCAATTGAACTAAGAAAATTAAATCTATAAGTAAAATGCACAGTTATTGTTAGCAAGTTAATTAAAATCTCCTTTCCAATTGAATACCAATTAGATCATAGAAATCTGGATGGATTTCTATTTAAGATTGGGAAATGTTCAAATGAAGAGATAATAGGCCGGATTGTAGATATGAACTCTTACATTCAAAGGCCTGAAAGAAATTGTTAGTGTTATGTACAAATGTTAAACTATTAACAATCTTCCTTGAAGGAAAATTTTCCAAATAATTTTCAAATAAGCTAATGAAAAATGGATGGAAATCTTTCAAATAAAATGGAAAATTATTAATTAAATTGGATTGCTGGCCATATTGTAAAAATACATTCTCTTGTTGATATCACCTTTGAGAAAATAGAAGATTTTGATAGGAAATGAACATCGATTGACATTGACATGTTAACAGCTTTTGATGTTCATGGTTATAACATGAAACTTCAATTTTCCAATAAGGAAATTCATTAATTGAGTGTTTGATAGTAAAGTGCTCAATATGGCAGCGTAAAGTATCAAAAACCTAAAAAATAAAATTAGAAATAAAATCTTATTTTAAACAAAAGAAGTGAGGAAACAAAAATAAAATGAAATCACTATTGTTACAACTAATGTTACAGTACAATTGGGATCATTTTCAAATAATTTCTTTTTTACAAGGATTGGCCAGAATTATGGAATTTGAGTAATTTCGAATTCTAACTTGTGAATTAGAAAATGAATTATGATTATGAGTAGGAATGAGACCTTGATTATGATATGAATCATAAATTGGAATGTTTTCTTGAATAGTGAAATCATGAAGATAATTCGTTGTTTTAGAATGAGGATTGGTTGGAACAATTTCTAAATTGAAATGTCCCTCATTCTCAGATTTTATTTGAATTTTCTCAGGAAAAATCTCTTTAGAAGAATAGAAATCAACATCCTCACTATCAGAGTAATTATCATAAATGACTTCACAAGATTATCTAGAATTCCCTTCAATCTCACCCAATATATCAAAACAAGGAGGAATAAAATTTTCATGTTCATTATTGGAAAAGGAATGATCAATAATTGTTTCTTTATCTTGATAAAAATTTATTGGTAATTCATTTAAACCATCCTCTTTATTTTCTGAAATATCATTAATACCAAGAGGGGAAAGATTACCATCATTAAAAATATCAGGATAAAGGGAAAATTTCTGAACCTGAAACAATGCATTTAAAACTGTCTCTGTTTGAGAACTCTTGTGCATTATGCTCATCATAAATTTCAAATTGCAGATCATTCATTTTTGTACTCATGCCTTTTTGAAGAAGATTTCTTTGCTGCTCTGATTTTGACATTTGCTCATCATGGAAAAATTCAGAAATTTGTACAGCAGTTTGCATGTTATTATTTACTTTAATTGTTGTTTGTACTTGATGATTTACAATCTGATTTTCTAAATTTTTTTCAAAGTAGTTTTTAGATTTCAAGGTAGCTCTTTCTCCAAAATTGTTGTTGTTGTCTTCTTGCATTTGAATAGAAATATTTTCCAAGCTTTGTGAAACCACTTCATCACAATTTATTTACACATTCAAATTAGGATTCTCATTTATATTGGAAGGAGGTGGGACAAAGCTTGAATAAATTTCATATAGATTAGGAATGGGTGGGATAGAACAAATATATTCAAACCAATCTAATGATTCTTCTTCCGTAAGTTTATCTTCAACTTTAAATCTTAAACAATTCAAATGAAATCGAATATTAAAATCTCTAACATACTCATTTTCAAATCTTCGCAAATATTCAATTTCATTAAATACCTATTCATAATCATATCCGTCAAATTTAGAAATGAAGATTGTAACAAATTGATCATAGCTACGAATTGAGACAATTGGAAGAGTTCTACACCAATTTCTGGCTTTTGCCGCAAATGTGAGAGTAAAAATTATGCATAAAATGTTTTCATCAATTTCTTGAAAATCATAATTTGAAACCTTTTGAATAAATTGAAAGACATGATTAAAAACAAAATAATTTATCTTACCATTGAACTTTGCCTGAGACAAGAGTCTTACCACTTCGGGGGAGTATTGGAAGATGCACGTCCATGGATATAACTCCAAATTGGAATTTTAAGAGGAGCCATCATGATTTAAATAAAATGTTAAAATTAAAAATACTCCAATAGACAAAAAATCTCAGGCCCTCCTTCTAATGCAAAAAATGTTGATGCTTCGAAAATTGTTGCAACAACAATGGGGGATAACCACCCGATCGAGACCTTAAAGCAGTTCCTTTTCCATTTGGTGTGGTAGCTTCAACTAGTTTAACTAGGTCCAGTTACCTTCTCCCTATCGCTATTGGTTTATGATGTATTTTTAACTACCAATAGATAGGGATATCAGATCACTTCTTCTTGCTGATGAGGCAAGAGAATGACCCTTAAGCTGATTTAAGTTCAGCCAAGCCACAACTAAATTATTTCCTCTTTGAGAAGAGGACTCTAAATGCAAACTTATTCTATAATGCAAGCAAAAAGAAACTAATCTTAATCCTATCTTAATTGGGCAGATATAGATCTAACCCAACTAAGAGCAAGATAATTACAGTATTGGGATTTAAATATGTCTTGCTTATAATGAATATCAAGTTAATGAAGTAGTTCAATTAACTGGTATTATGGATATCAAAACACATCTTATTGAGACCTATTAACCAAAATAATAAACCAACAACATTTCGGGAAGTAGTTCACAAAATGATATTGATTATCAAATCAATGAATCCAATTATTAAACAATAATATCCAGAAATAGTTCATAACACATTACTATTTAATAAATCAGTGTTATAAGATAGATTTCTGAGTAAGTAGTTATTCAAAAATCAGAGTTTAATCCATAAAAACAGAGATACATAATAACATCACTGAGACAAATTACCCATATTGACAATAGTGCACAAACATGAATAAAATGATACATTCCTATTATCATAAAAATAAAACTAAAATTTGAAATAGTAGTATTAAATATACCAATTTATTGCATCCATTTCTCTGACCTCAGTCTCCAACAGTGCTTTACATTGCTTGAACTTCTACTTTCAAAACTAGAGCCACAATAGTGAAAACTCTGTTTTTCATATATAATTCAATATATAAATGAAAAATCCTCAATAATCCTAAGATCTGAGATTTTCTCTCTTCCCTCCTACAACTCTAAATTCCTATTACAATTTTTTTTTTAGAAGTCTAAAATTATAGAGGAGAGCAGCCTCTAATTACATTCTGCAATATATTATTTATAATATTTGCAAAGGAATTTTTGAGACGAAAGTTTGTTGAAGCTAAATCTACCAAATCCAATTTTATTTGTTCAAAAATTATAATCTTCAATTGCTGGAGCTCATTGATTGAGATCCTTTTCTCCATATTTCTTCCATTGTTTTCCTGCAAAAAGAAATCAAAATGAATTAAGATGTAACAATAAAATCAAAATATCATTTCTAACATTAAATCAAATCCAATCTAATTTAATTTACATAAATATTTGAAAATAAAATATAAGCTCTCGATTGATGCCTGTGAAGGTTTAATTGGCCAAGGATATTATTGACACATGGATCTGCATTGAGAAGCGGCTTAGACAAATAAAAATGCAGAAAATAAAACTCAGAAAATTGATTTTGTTTTAGAAATTCGTAACTTGATATTCTACACAATTTATGACCCAATTAATGACTAAATTTATTTGTGAAACCTCCTCAGAAATATTCTCCTTGATCTTATATTTCCAATAAGCCATCATGGGCCTCATTTGGCCAAGCATAACTCAGTCTATGAGCTTCCAAAATTGATGGGTCAAAACTGCCAAAATTCTAGAATTTCTATTGTTAAGCTAAAACATCAAGAATTTAATTAAAAATTTAATCTTAAATTAGAATTGTAATTAACTCTAATTTAATTGTTAATTTTAAACTAAACTAATTATCAATCTAACTAACTATTATAATTAACTATTTATAAATTTTATATATTAATTAATTTAATTAATATAAAATTTATTATTATAAAATATTAATTTTAATATTAAATATTAAATATAATATAATATTAACACTACCCTACCACTTCATTTCCTTTTAACTCATTCGTATGAATGAGTTTAAAACTCAAAAACTAAAAGTGTAATAAAACTTTGGTTAATTGGTTTGATTCCCTTTTGGCAATCGACATTCAGGGATATGATGGTATCTGCAATCGGGGGAATGGAAATGTCGGATTTTTTAAACTTGTCACAATGTAAAAGTTCCGATATGATTGAAAAGTCCCGATGTGATTTTCCGATTGCAAAATAAATTTTACATATATATTTTATGTATTAAAAATTAAATTAATTATATTTAGTATATTAATTAATTTAAAATTTAATATTAAATATCTGTTTTTTTATTTTGATTTTATTTTCATGAATTTTAGTTTCTAAACTATAGCTACTTTAAAAAAAATAAAAATTAAACTACAATCACTTTGTCATTTTGATTTTTCAAGATTAGTAATTTATTTGAAATATTGGAGTAAATTACTAAAATCTAGTTACTTCATAATTTGGCTATATAAGTAAAACAAAGAAAAATGTTAGTAAAAATTAACTAGGGATTAATATTTAAAGTAAATGCATTATTGAACTAATTTATTTACAAAATGCAATATTGTACATTTTATGCAATTTTAACCCAGGCTAGATAAATGATAAGACTTCAAAGGAGTGTTATTTTCAAACCAGTTGACCAAATGAGACGAAACAAATGTCAATGGGAAGCTTATGAAAAATCGATTCTAAAAAAGCAATCAAAACAAGAATCCAAAGAAAATGAAAAATTAACAAAAGCATAGGATAATCAACTAAATAAAAATCCTAAAAGGTGTTTAGCCAAAATTTTTATAGAAAGGGTCCTCATTATTTGAAATGAACAAACCAATAATAGGGGATTGTGTTTTTACCACAACAATTTCTCAACATTGCCATCAGCTACCTACTTTACCTTGTAAAGCCATCTAGAACTCACCACTGACTTTCCCTAAGGTCTTGGGACAACATCCCACACACTGTCTCGAAGGATAGAGTCGTACTCCTCTACCATTGCATCAACCTAGACTAGTTGCTACACTACCTCCTCGAATGAAAAAGGTTCAGTATCTACACACTCCCAACCAGTGCCATGTACCCAGTGTACTGCTTGGGTGACCTCCTCTATCTTCGCTGAGAAGATGGTTGTCCCACATTCTCCTGCACATCTAACATCAACCTATCAATTTCCCTTGAGCGTTTCCGCCCATCTCTGGAAGTCTCAGCATGAGTGGATGTCTCCACTCCCAAATCCTCTACATGTGGCTGCTCCGTATCAATCTGAGGCTCCTCCTCCTCAGGAACTGAAAGTTCCTCCTCTGCATGCAACTTGAGCTCCCTCTCACGTGATAATCACATGGCATTCTGCTCATTGAACTTCAGATCCCTACGTACCATTGTCCTTTGAATGGCAGGTAGCTACACTCGATAGTTGTGAGGTGTATCTGTGTACCCCACAAGTATTCCCAACTCAGGTATTGGATCCAGCTTCTTCCGGGCATCTTTGGTCACATGACAACAAACAAATGGTCCAAAGATTCAGAAATGACTCACATCTGGTCGCTTCTTGAAAAAGGCCTCAATAGCTGTCTTCATTCCCAGTATACAGTGCGGGCTTCTATTCTACAAGTATAGTAATGTATTGTATGCCTCAGCCGACAAATGCAGTGGTAGGCTTTGGTCATGCAACATCGCTCGAGCTGCTCCCATAATCGATCTGTTCTTCCTTTCAGCCACACCATTCTGCTGTGGGTTATGGGGTGTCGTTAATTTGCATTTATTCCATTCTGCAGCGTAGAAGTATTTAAACTGTTGGGAGACATACTCTCCACCATTGTCACTATGCAAGGCTTTTATTTTCTTTCCAGATTCTTTCTCTGCCAAGGCTTTAAACTCACAAAACCTCAAGAAGGCCTGATCATTCTTTTGCATAAAATAGATCCAACATTTACAAGAAAAATCATCAATAAAAATAACACAGTACCTTTGTTTAGCGATGGAGGCTGTAGAGAAATGTCCATAAACATCTGAGTGAAATCACTCCAGGATTTCTCCAGCTCTACTGTCTCGATCCAAAATGGAAGATTTTTCATGCTTACCCAAGGTACAACCTTCGCATGTATTCATCTTCTCTAGTTTTCCCTTGGGAAGTCCAGTAGAAATCTGTTGCATGATCTTCAGGACTCCATGGTGCAAGTGGACCATTCTTCTATGCCATAGCTCACCAACATCTTAGCTCTGTGCCATCTCAGCTTTGGAACTCAATGCAGCAAAGTCATCTACCTCCAACTTGTAGAGATTATTTACTCGAATCTCGATTCGCTTGGTCTGTTCAGTACCGATATGCCTTAGGAATACCTTTCCTTTAATAAATACTACATCATAGCCTTTATCTTCTAGCATAGCGACAGACAGAACATTCTTCTTCAGACCTGGTACATACTTTATATCAATCACGGTGAGGGGACCTCCATGCTCGCTCTAAAACACAACCGTAACTTCACTTGAAACACGGTACTTGCCATCATTTCCCATCTCGATCTGCATCTGGAGATCCTTCTCCTCCAAGGTACTGAAAATATTCTTCTCACCTGACATATGAAAAGAAGCTCCACTGTCCAGGTACCAAACACATGCCACCATGGATGAAACCATGCATGTGATAAGAGAGAAATCCAACTCAAACTGTGAGGTCAGTGCCTCACCATCAGATCCCTTCAAAGAACCCTTCTTGGATTTCCTTTGTGGACAATTGATAGCATAATAGGTCACTTCATGACAATGAAAGCATCGCACTTTCGATTTGTCAAACTTCTTCCCACCATTGGAAGAACCGGGTTTGGGATGGGACACCTTCCATTTCCCTTTCCTCGCCTTACTCGCTAAGGCTAGATTTTCCTCATCATCTTGCTTTGATGAGGATCCATCTATGGTGCTTCTTCTTATCTCCTCCTACATCAGATCTTACCAAAGTCCTTCCCAATCTGGTAGTTTTTCTCTTCCATTAACCGAGTCTTGGTAACTATGCCAGCTCTTAGGAAGACCAAGGAGTGCAAGACTCACCATGTCATCATCAACAGTTTTGATCCCTACACTTCCAGGCTCATCCCTGCATGTGGTGAGCTTGTTCAGATATGTAGAGATTGTGTCACCCTTTTCACACTTGATTTTCCAAAGCTTGTCTTTCAGTGCTAGCTTCCTCAGATCGTTGTTGTTCTGATATAGATCTTTCAATGTTTTCCACATCGAAAATGGTGTCTCCTTCCCATTGAGACTCAAGACTATGTGGTCTCAAACTCCCTCTAGAAGGATTCCCCTTGCTCTAGCCACACATTTCTTCCATTCCGCCAATTGAGTAGCATTATTCGGCTTGGGGACTTATTGATCAATGAATTCATTTAGACCATTATCCTCTAATACTACTTCCATGCGATCCTTCCATGCTATATAATTCGAGCTGCCATCAAGGGCATACTCAAGTCTTAAACCACTGAATGCCATTAGTGAAATTGAGATGTGATAAGAACTCGATTTCTATATTCAGGAACCTCAAACTTCGAAATTCTCCCTTCTTGTATACAGTGCTCTCCTTTGATCACCTTTGCTCAGATACCATGTATAAATTTCTCTATAGATCAGCTAGCTCTAATACCATGTAGAAATTCCCACTGTAAATCAACACATTATGCGATAGACTAAAGAAGAATACAAGATATATTTCTACATCAAAATTTGTGGAAGCTTAATCGAATATGAGCAAGATCAATGAGAACACATATAACTGAGAATGAGAAATCAACCACACATAACACAGAAGAAATAACCTGGGGAAAGCCTCAACCTAAAACCCCAACCTCTGTATTATCATACAAGTGGAAATATGTTCAAGTTACAAAAAGAATAAGCTCTCAATCTATCCTTCTCTCTCTACAATCAATCAATATAGCTCACAGACTGAATAGACACAGTATACGTCCTCCTCAAGCCCTCCAAGCCTCCTATTTCCTAGTGCAGTATTTCTTGGGGTCCAGGAATGTCGCGTGTGTGAATTGGCCTCATCACACTCACAAAACTCGAAGAAGTAACTGCGCAATCCTCAAGGAAAGAATTCCTTCTGCATGCAAGGCATATTCACAATGGAATATTTCTGCAACTGATAGTACACTATCCCTCCATCTGATCTCAGTTAGGTCTCTGTCTGAACTGACATGCATGAGCTATTTATGAGAGAATATTTAGTTATCTGAAGTGTAGCAGTTACATGAATGCATGCATTAACTAACTAAACTCAGAATTAATTCAACAAAACTTTTTGAATTAATCTAACTGGACTTGACTCAATTAACTGAGTCAACTAATTACAACTCAATATTACAACTCATCCTTATCTCTTTAACTGAAGGATAAATTCCTCAATTAATGGAGAAACTATTGCATGTCCCCACATAGACTTCATGTTTGATTTTCTACAACTAATTAACTCGTGGTGAATTAATTAATTATTTTACAAACAACTGCTAAGATCAAATTCGAATTTTACTTCTCTATTTTAGTTCAGGGACTAACTCAAATAGGAAGGTAGCCCGAAATGCTATTTATAACAGTACTAAATTTAACACTTCTATATTTAGCATGTCTTGTTGCTATTTTACACAATATTGTGAACTAAAAATTGAATAATTTTCCCTAATAAAGAAGGAAAAAAAATAAATGTCACATGATGCAAATAACAAGTTTTCCATTCAAAACTTAGGCGAAATCCAAACCCAAAACTCTGACCCCAAATAAGCAAGGGACATATGGATAAAAACACATCAAGGCTATGTTGCGAAAAATATTAAATATTTATGATAATCTAATATGTATGGTCTATGTTGGGATGTGGTTCGAAACCCTAATTGCTAGGAGACATAAAAACTAAAATCACAAGAACAAAACATATAAACAAATTCAAAGAAAATATAATGGAAAATTAGTCTAATGCTTTCTTTACAAGAAGAACAAAGAAGAAAGAGCCAACTTGGATGGGTATTTTGTATATCTATGAAAAAAATATAGATCTGTGCTAGGTAGAAAGCTGACCCCTTCCATTTATGCAAACCAAGTAACTATTTTATATTCAAAGCATATAAATTCATCATAACATAACTCTTTATCTAGTAAATAAAATTCCATATACAAAAATTACCAACTTATATTCGATACAAGTTCATATAGGGATCAATTACATTGGAAAATTATAAAACCATGCCAGGTCAAACACCTAGAACTTGAAATAGCAAGTATGGCGGCACCATGTCTAGAACTTAAGAAAATATATCTGGAGAGGCCTCTTTAAGCAGAGTCTACAAACATATAAGCCCTAAGGGATATAAAACTAAGTACAAACTAAGAGCAACATAGAAAGGTAACCTGATAAGCCAATATCCACTAAGAGACGAAACTTTCATTCCAATAGTTTCCATAATAAGCTTTCACATTACTCGAAGGGTGGAAGGAGATTAAGTTTGCAACGCTCAGACAAGATTCTAGGAGGTAATTCTTGTTCTCAACCAACCATACTCGAGCAGTAAGAAAACTTCGGCGAAACCTAGCAAAGCCATAAGAGTAGCTTATTAACAAAACTGCAATAAAATAAACATAGGCATATGATACTTCAAATTAAACCTTAAAACTTGTACATGCCTAGGGCTGCGGCTATAAGGCAACTCCTTTGAAGCGGTAAACACCAAGATGTTCTCTGTGAACCTAAGAGCCAAACATATAGACATGGCAGAGTTAAAACAGTTCAGGAAGAACATCTTCAATGTTACACATGGGTGAGAATGAACCTGTATGAAATTTGAAGCCTTGAGCAAGAACCGGAATGCTCTTCCATATAGAAATAAAAATGTCGAAATCACTCCAAAATATAGTTGATAAAGGAGATAATGGTTCACTCGTTGTCATCAGATGAACTCGCGTTACGAAGGAACGTCAATGAGGATATCTTCCTGAGGAGATGCCAAAAACTGGACAGAAGTCAAAAGAACCCAGAACCCTGCTCCCGCCAACTCTCGGGAATCCAAGTTGACTGTATTAGAGTAAGGCTTAATAACCTTGTAATTATTCATAAAGTTATTCTCTATGTACAGCGTGGACCCCATTTAATGTTAACAGTATGTGAATATCAATTTTATTCAATATATCCACTCGGTCTAAAAGTTATTAAATCATATATAACAGGCGCACTAATTCAGTAGTTAATAATAAATATATATATATATATATATATATATATATATATATATATATATATATATATATATATTCAAATTCATTGTTTTTACTATGATTTTTATAATGGTAATATTTAGAGATGTGACATGTGGTATCAGAGCGCTCAGGTTGCGAAACTAAGACTTATGGAACAAATGAATAACAATCTTTGTGATGTGCACATAGAGAATGGGGGTAAAAAGAGAAAAGAAGCCAACATGAGGAGGGTTGGACTTACACCACACAGACATGAGGCAGGAACAGGACCAACATCCTTTCTAGAAATCAATCGTGAGGTATGGATACAATTGGTAGAGGAGGCATGGAATACCAATGCTACCATTTTTGAAATTGTGCAAGAGCTAAAGGAAGAAATAGATAGGTTGTAGGAAGACAATGAAAGGTTGACACAAGAACAGGAGAAAATCATGAAAAGTTTGTCTGACAGATAGAATCAGTGGCAACCAATTCCCAGTCCTGAACATGGAAACATGACTAGAGAGCAGGAATTCAGAAATGAAAACTCAGAAACAGAAGAGGACGAAGAGAATAGAGAGGAAGAATCTGATAATGTACCAGATCACAAAAAGAAAAAAAAGAAAAAAAAATTGAGTTGCAAGGAGAGTTTCGAAAAATAAAACCTCCCCTCTTTGATGGTGAATAGGAGGATGTAGATTTTTTCTACAAATCAGCTAGCTTTGATACCATGTAGAAATTCCCACCTGTAGATCCCCTGATAATGCAATAGACTAAAGAAAGATACTTGATCTACTTATACAACCAATTTAGTGGAAACTTAATCAAACATGAGCAAGATCAATTAAACACATATAATTGATGAGAAGAAATCAATCACACATAACACAAAAGAAATATCTGAGGGAAATCACCAACCTAAAACCCCATCTTTGTATTATCATACAAGTGGAAATACTCAACAACATACAAAAAGAATCAGCTCAAAATCTATCTTGCTCGCTCTGTACTCTGATGATCAATATCATGGGCTACCTAGTCCTGAATATATAGGCTACACAAGTCCTCCAAACTCCTATTTCCTTGTGTAGTTTTAATTGGGGTCCAATGTCATAACATGTGTGAATTGGCCACGTCATACCTTCTATAACCTCAGGTCCAACTACGCAATCCATAAGGAATAATATTCCTTCTACATGCAGGGAATATTCATAAGGAATATCATAGCAACTGATAGTACATTGTCCCTCCATCTGATCTCAACTGGGTCTCTATCTGAACTGACATGCATGAGTTATCCATGAGTGAATCTTCAGTTATCTAAAACTACCAGTTGTTACATGCATGCAAGCATTAACAAACTAAATCTCATTAATTTAACAACTTGTTAAATTAATCTAACTCGACTCGACTCAGTTAACTGAGCCAACTAATTACAACTCATCCTCATCCTTTAACTGATGGTTAAATCCCTCAGTCAAACAAGAAACTGTTGCATGTCCTCACATAGACTTCAAGTTCATAATTCCTTAACTAATTAACTCAAACTAAAATAATTAATTAATTTACAAACTGTTGTTAATATCAAATTCGAATTTTACTTCCTATTTTAGTCCAAGGACTGACTAAAAATAGGAATCCATCCTGAACTACTAAAAATAGAACTTCTATTTTTATCACTTCCATTTCTCATTCCCTGTTGCCCACTCTAGCACTGGTACCTGAACTGCCATTTTTAGTAGTGCTATTTTTAGCACTTCTATTTTTAGCAATTTCTTGTTGCCATTTTCAACACTCCCTCTCAACAAGAAAGGCTTCCTCTCAAACCTCTTCCTGTACCTTCAGAATGTTCTACATGCAACACCTCTACCATGTGTGGTTGCTCCAGCAACTCTCGGTTGGGCTAGAAACATACTCTGATGCTAAAGATCTACCTACTATTGACAAGTGCTCCCTCACTGACCTTTGCACTACTGCAACATCTCCATGCATCTCGCACCGTTGCACACCTCTATGTGCTACCCTACATTGGTGAAACACACTTGTGCCTCTTGCATTGCTGCAGCCTGCTAGCTCTACGTTGTCTTGGGATTCCCTGCATTGTAGCTCTCTCTGCCGCTCCATCTGCATCTGTCTCTACGCAATCAGTCAGTTCTACTACTTCTCATCAGGGCTCTCATAGCAAAGTCGAATCAAAGAGGTTGGGTACGTCAAGGATCCTACCCCTCCTCCTTGGGACGATCTCTCCACATCACCCCACCCCCTACCTGGAGGTATGACTGCATGTGATCCCTCTACCCACCTAGCTCGAAGTTTCCCCCTATCGGAAGTCTCTGCATGAGTAGATGTCTCTACTCAATCTCCTCTCAGCTTCCCCTGTTGTGGCTACTCCACAACCTCCTGAAGCTACTACACAAATCGTGGCTCCCCCATAATTGTCTAAGACTTCTTCTGGTGTTGCATGTTGAGAGGTAATATACTCTCCCTCTCAACCACTAAGTCTCCATCAGTTGTCTTGTTGCTCAAGGCTTTGCATGCATCTTGAACCTCAAGAGCATATAGGTTCTTGACCTGTGAACCAATCTGCTTCACCTATCTAGTGATTATGTGTCTAAGGAAAACCTTTCCCTTACCGAAGACTACATCATAGCCTCTGTCTTCCAGCATCGTGATCGACACCAAGTTTCTCTTTAGTCCTAGTACAGACTTGACATCGGTCAAGGTAAGGCGAGCTGTATGCTCCCTCTGAAAAATAACCATGCCTTCACCTGAGACACTATACTTTTCATCATTACCCATTGCTATGAGTATCTGGAGATATTTCTCCTCCAAAGTACTAAACAAACTCTTGTCATCAGTCATGTGGAAAGAAGCTCCACTGTCAAGAAACCAATCACTTTGCACTGTGGATGAAAGCATGCATGCGAAGAGTGTGAAATCCAAATCGAACTGTGAAGCAAGTGCCTCACCTTCAGATCCTTCCCCAGATCCCTTCTTGGATTTCCTCAGTGGACAATTTGTAACAGAATGGCCCATCTCATGAAAATGAAAGCATCGCACTTTTGATTTGTCAAACTTTTTCGCACCATGGGAAGAACTAGACTCGAAAAGAGAAACCTTCTCCTTCCCTTCTTCGCCTTAAATACTTGACTGTGTTTTTCTTTTAAATCACTGATTGTTCTCTTAACAGTAACAGAAAGGAAAGCTTTGAAAAATACCTTAACTCTTTTGGCTGAGTCTTCACACTGCTGGAGAAGTTTGACTGCTGCAACAACACCTTCCTTCAGCTTCTTTGAGTCTTCAAAGAGCGTGGACTAGCTCCGATACCACTGTTGGGTATTTTTCAATGGGAAAATACCAAAACCATACAAACAGACATCACAGAGCCAATGCTCTGTTTCCTTTGTTCCAGGACCTTTGCACAGGGAAGCTATTAAAACAAAATGAACTCATAACAGTCCATTACACAGCATAAAACATATCTATTGATTTAAAACAAAACTGTTACAAAATTCATCCTCTGCGCAGAGAGGGATTCACTGGAGAAACTCTATCTCCTCATTTCTGGTCTTCCACTGCTGTGGGTATTACAACAACAATTTCATGGTGTTCCTCTGTTTTTCAAAAATGGCAAAATAAAAACATTACATCCTTTTTTGATCTCTCGCACTGCTGTGCGTTTAATACATACCAAAACAAAAATCACGCACACCACCGTGCGCAGGCACCATACCCATAAAAACTAATTCACGTCGGCCTTTTTCTACTGCATAAAAATTACACACAGGAACATATGTGCTCCACGTTTTTCATTTGTGCACTGCTGTGCAAAAAAAATTACATTCTTCTTCGCTGCGTGGTTCATTACTAAATGGTCAACGCACATTCCTTTTTTTTAAAAACATATTACCAAAAAACATATGCATATGACCTAAAACATAAGAGGCACGAAAACATAGTGTGCCGTAGCCAAAATTTAATGATTCACCTACATCTACGTACAAGCTGTAAACTTCATTGAATTCCCTGTCCGGCGGTCAAGCGGAAAAACAAACACGCTACGTAAAAAATTGATTTGATGCAGGCGGGGAGCAGCTTCGGAGATCGACGACGGAGGTGGCACGTTGGGTCAGATCTTTGTCCCCTGGGCTGATCGGACGCAATTCGCACACCGTTCTCTCGCAAACCAAACGACCTTTATCGTCCGGGGAACAGCGGTTTCATCGTTCGTACTGGGGATGCGTGGCGGGGTGTGATTGCGGCAGAAACAGCCATTTGCAAATGGGGGTGCGGGGAAGACCGGGCGGTAAACTGCCCTGCGCTGTTGAAATTACAAATTTAACAGAAAATCAATAACAGCCCATGCTGCAGTGCCGTACGAACTAGATGAATATTATTTTCCATCTCTGCATTAATATCATCTGCATCCTGCCCGGTACTGCTGTTAGAGCTACAGAGGGCATCCCCCTGCTGAATAGAGCAAGAAACGGGTTTAGCATCATGCAGATCTTGGAGGCGGGAAATACATATGGTTACCACCCTTCTTCTTAGTGTGCTGGAATTGAGTAGTTGCTCACTGGTTACCTGGAACAAGTATTCATACCCTTTGATTGAAGAAGAAAGCTCTCCGTTTTCTACCCTGTACTGGCAATAAAGACGTACCAGATTTAATTTCCTCCACAGTGCGTTCCAATCCTGCAATTCACCGTCATCTGGTTTACTATTTCTATTTCTACGACCTCCTTTCTTCGTCGTCTTTCGAACTAGAAAACATTGATCAGCAGCTGCAACCAATTCCTCCAACAGATTTCTCATACCGGTCTTGTTCAAGATTTGGGTGCAGTCAGGAATGACATGAAGCCCGCTGTTGTTGTTCTTGAGAATGAATTCGCGCATCCTTTGCCTTATCTGCGTCTGTGGGATGGCATCGCGAATATGGAAGGGCTGGCGCGTGTATGGGTTGACGGCATCCCGTTTGGTGTCCCATATCGCTTCTAATGTTCTGCGACTCTAAAGAACTTGCGAAGGGTCATTTGAAATCGGAAGTACAATTGGATCATAAGCGAAATTCTGGACTAAAATATCAACAAATTCTTCAGGAAGACTGCTATTCATATCCATTTCCTTCCTTTACACTTTTGATTTTTTTAATCAGAAGAAAAATACAACCAGAAATATTGATATCCTTTGAAAAACAAAAATAATAAGTGGGAATATGCTTGGTAACTGTTCATAACTTTTTCCACTGGGCTTTGGATTGAGGGTGAATGAGTGCGCTGTTAAGTTATTCTTTGCAATAAATCACCGATCTATTGCACCAGCTCAAATTCAACCGATTTATTGGACCAGTTCAAATTCAAGTCGGTGGGTAAGTTAGTCTTAACAACCTGATGAAAAAAAAAAAAAACTAACTACTCCTTGACCCCTGCAAACAAAATTTAAATAGTATAAAAGGATAAAGAGCACTTTGAGCTCAGATGAAAATAAAAGGCTGAATGTTCGAGTCAACACTAGTTCTGATTTTCTATCTTGAGGTAAAAATAAAATCAAATCTAATAGAGACAGTCTAAAATCGCAAAAACATAAAAGCCTTCGATCCTATTTTGAATTACCGGAAAAGTTAAAAATCGAAAGAGAGAGTTGTGCGCTTTTATCGCAGGGCATGGAAAGGAAAATTTGAAAACACGGTAGATGGGTATATACTATATTGATTTACATCATATTTTCAGTTTAAGGATTTGGTCGATTCATGCATGCTATCGTGAGATATTAAGTTTCCAGGATGTTAAATTCGTTTCTACGTGGAGGTTTTTTTGGAGTTTTTATTGGGTAAGTTTTAATTAGTATATTTAATAAATTTAATACATATAAATTATAATTTATATTATTTTTTATCCATTAGAGTGAGAAAATTGATTATATTTTAATAGTTAATAGATATATGATATTAATTTTTTTTTTTTAAGTGGAGGTTTTTTTAGTGTTTTTATAATTAAATTTTTCTGAGCGAAAGTTATTTTGGAGTTTTAAGTGTAACTTTAATTAGTATATTTAATAAATTTAATAAAATATAAATTATAATTTATAGAATTTTTCATAACTAGTGGGACAAAATTAATTTACACGATATTAAAAAAATTGAAGTGGACAATTCTTTGCAGTTTTTACGATGTAAGTTTTAAATAACATATTTAATAAATTTAATAAAATATAAATTATAATTTATATAATTTTCCATATCTAAAGTGAAGAGCGACAAAATTGATTATATTTTAATAATTAATAGGTACACTATCTTAAATTTTCTTAAGTGGAGGTTTGTTTGGAGTTTTTACTGTGTATGTTTTTATTAGCATATTAATAAATAAAATAAAATAAAAATTTCATGATTATATTTTAATAATTAATAGGTACGTGAATCAATATCTATCTTTGTGTTAAGGGTTTTTTTTATAGTAGCTTTTGAAAATCTTAAAAGTAGACAATGTATCATAGATTCTGGTCTTTGGTTTTGCGAAAACTCAGGCCTATTCATGAAGTCGTGGAACCCATCATTCGATCTCTCAATAGCAGTCATAACCTCAACACCAGTTTGGGTGAGATTGCCAAGCCTACCTTTGCATCTCTAGAATCTTTCGTCGCTAAAAGCCATTGGAAATGCAATTGGGAAATTTTACTGCAAGTGCCCAGAAACAAAGGAATATGGTAGAACCACCTATGCACGTATCTGTGTGGAAATGGACTTCATCTCGAGATTCCGAGCTGAAATAAACCTAACAAGTAAAGACTATATGTGGAACCAAAGACTCGATTACGAAAGTGTCCTCTTTCAATGTTGATCCTACTTTGAGATAGGCCATCTAGCCAAAAATTGCCCAAAAGCCTCCGAGAAAAATTATGCTAGAAAAAACCATCACAGATCTACATGGTGAAAAAGACCACAAAAAGAACACTACACTGTCATCAAAGAATAATACTCTAGAGAAAACTCTGAATCACAAAAAATTCGGCAAGAAATAAACACCTCTCAAGACAAGCATCAAGAGTTATGTGGATTCGAATACTGCACAAAATAAATCTTCATTTAACAGCAAAGTAGATCTCCTAGACCAAACTTTTTCTCCGACTATCTTCAAAATGATGAACACAATAGATGGCTAACCTAAGATACCAATGTCCCAAGAACCTAGAAGAGATGAAGGAGATGCAAGATAAAGGAAGCTGCAACACCAATCTCACCAAGAAAGACGAGGAGTCGGACAATTTAGAACTAAGAAAATTATAGGTCCGATAGACCAATTTGGTCTCAGTGGACCTTAATCATTATCATCATCATCATCATCATTAAATTTCTTTAAGTGGAAGTTTCTTTGTAGTTTTTATTATTTAAGTTTTAATTAACATATTTAATAAATTTAATAAAATATAAATTTCTAATTTATATATTTCTTCATAACTAGTGGAAAAATTGATTACATTTTATTATATTCTAATGACTAATAGATAATAAAAATAGTAATTATTAATTATTATTTAGAAGTGTTAATCTATATTTATTATTTAAAATAGCACATTAATCATTTATTTAAAAATCAGGTATTCTAATTAATATATTAAATGGGCTTTTTTTTGTTTTTTTTAGTTAATTGTGTTGAAAATGTGGTACATATTTTTAAAAATCATAAGTTCAAGTTGTTTAATTTGGAAAAATTGAATACCTCAGAGAGTTTTCAAAGTCCTAAATCTATTTATACATTCAAAAATGTATTTTAAATAACAAAATATGATGATGATGATGGTTAATGTCCCTTGAGACCAAACATTGGTCTATCGGACCTAAAGAAACAAGTTATTTATTTTGATTTAAGATTTTATTCCTATGCTCAAAAAGCTTGGAGAGAAGCCTCCCGAGCTCACTATAATTTTGACATTGTAAAAGGCTAGGAAGGTCATTCTTGTAACAAAGATTGTGAAACTGAGATCTAATGTGGTTATAGGCGGGGCACTCTAAGAGGAAGTGGTTTTCATCCTAGATGTTCCTATTCTCACATATATGGCAGATCCTTTCCATCCATGGCATTTTAGGAGGGGCACACTAAGAGGAAGTAGTTTTCATCCTGGATGTTCCTATTCTCACATATATGGCAGATCCTTTCCGTCCATGGAATTTTAGAAACTGTGCAACGACCTGTTTCACTATAGAGCTCATGAGAATTTGTTCTAATCTTTGCTATATTAATTTTCTTCTTTGAGCTTGTTAAAAAAGAGATACTTTTGATATTCCTAGATACCAAAATTGTTTACACTTTTATATCTCTATAAATTTTGAATTACTTTATTATTTATTCAAAATACTAAATGTTAATCATTTTTTATTGTAATTAAAAATATTAAAAAATTATATAATAATAATATTTACTAAAACTTTTTTATATATAAAATCAAAATAGAAAAAGATAGTTTTTATTTAAATTTGGAAAAAAATAATAACATACATGCATATCACTATAATAAATCATAATATATATACAAATTCTTATAATAATATGGCATCTACACTCAATTTCCTTTAATCCTTTTGATATGAAAACATGAAACCATTGATAATAACTTAGTGAGTGTGGAATTTTTACAATTCTTTACATGTAACAAAGTGTAACGCCCTATGCTCCACAAACATTTATATGTTACCAAATTTTATTTATTATTTTCAAATTTTTATTTTGTTTAACTTTAATTGTTAAATAATTAAGATTGAGAAGTGAGAATATATCTTGTTAATTATTAATTAAACAATTTAATCAGTTTTTCAAAAAAAGAATTGAAAGAATTAGTTCAATAGCTCGTGAGAGAGTTACAAACCGTTGCCCATCTCTTCCCTCAAAAGGGGAAAGAGACAAAACTCTAGGGGATTGGAAAAGATATAGAGGAATGAAAGCAAGGACTATGTTGTTCATATTTTCCCTGAGCTAGATAAATTAGCCAGTGGAAAAATATTGTGGATGACAGTCGAAATGATATCAGACTTGAAGCTCCACCGTGGTCCTGATGCCGAGGGCACCAAACTGCCATCACTTTATTAACTATTAGGAATTGGAAGAGCTCAGAGGGGGATTTTGGATGTAATCACCACATCCATCGCTGGTTGGTGAGACTTTATAGGCAAAAGGAATACGTGCATGCTTATAATCGTCTCACATATAATAGGAATATGTGAATGTTTATAATCAAGGCAAAAAAATAGATTAGTGTTTATGTGCTTGGTAATCATTAGCAAGAAAAGATTATTATTATTATTATTACGTAATGGACAATTAACATTCTCATTAATTACCAGAAAAAATATGTCATTTGATATTGTTGGGTATATTCTGTCTTTCTTTATATTTCTAGTACATTCCTACATTTGTAGACATTGATGAATAAATGAAGTATTGATGATAGTTTAATCTTCTCCTAATTTAGAATAATAATGCATCAACTATTTAGAGAGCTTAATAAAAGAATAGTCTACAGTCTAAAAGAGAAATATCCCATCTAATCTTTCTAAACATAGACTACATCTCTGAAATTTAAAAGCATACATTATAAATAAGGCAGGTAACACACATTCTGGAATCATAGTCGTTCTACAAAATTGAATAGTAGTATTTTGATTAACTTCCATTAAGAGATTAAACACAAAAGACAATGAAACCTCACTCAGGAAGACATCATCACAACATTATATTTTTATATGTTCAACTGGAGCTCTAACTAGAAATGTACAAAGTAAATAATGTAATCTGCGAGGGTTCTTATGGCTCTCAGTGGATTTCTGAAGGAACTACCTGAGCCAACCACCCAAGTGAAGCTTCAAGACTACTAAGGATGACAATCCTGGACTTCAAGCAAAGAAAAAAAAACTGGGAACAACTAAACTGTGCATATCCAACCGTGAATGACAAAAACCCAAAAACATGATTACATGCAACCAACCCAAAGTAGAGAAAGTCTAGATCAAGAATCATCATAAAATTACAAAGGTGAATATAGAACCAGAATAAGAACAACAAAATATAAGCCATCAAATGAATCCACAACATATCGGTTCTGGAAACTATTATTTTACTTAAGAAAGGAATTAAAACATGTGTCCAATCATTCATAATATTTATAGTTCTAAACATAGTTGGAGTCATAGCATGAGGTCCTTCCCTCCCAACTGGAGAAACCCAAAAACTTTGCCTTATTAATAATTCACCAAGAAAAGCTGAAGGAATGACTAACCTGTAACAAGATGGTAACAATCGATGTAAGACAGACATCTCGCTCTAAACCCCTTCCAGATATGCTTAAGCCAAAATGTACTTGCATTAAAGGAAACATCGAAGTTAAATCTTGAAGTAAAATGTGAAGAATAATAGAGAATAAAATTCATGGAGAGCACTCTTACCTCAGATGAAGAATATTCGAGTGAAGGGAGGCAACGCGCACCTCGAAATAACATTGCAACAGTCATTATGGGTTCATTATGGATAAATTTAACTGAAAACATTCCTACTACATCAAGTCAGTACCTCATAAATGTCGTAGGCCTCCAACCGTGTCCTCCCTGGGGCAAGTAGACCAATAATTGGTTGTATTACCTGCATCCAAGAGCCGAGTAAGAAGAAATGGGATGTTTGTTTGAAAATAAACAATTATAGGAGGGTTTGAGTACCTTAATTCTATCCATACTATACCTGGGGGTCTGTGGAGCTTGTCAATGGGAGGGAACCGAATCATACCATTGTTCTCCATACAAGCCGCACTGCAGTTGAAGAGCCAAGCTATAAGACCAACCTGTTCGACGAAATGACAAAATTCCTTACAACGTTTTCATTTTTCCATAGTGTTAAATCCTGAGATCATGAGAGTCGTGGATCCTCCCCGATCCTACAGTGCATGATAGGCCAAGTGCCCCGTAGCATAGATTTTTTTCCAAGTCCATTCGACATTAAATACCAGTACTATAACGTCAACCCGGACCTCGAGTTCCTCTCCACCTTTAAGGAAATTCATTACCCAGAATGTGCACCAACGAGGAGAGATTAAATGCAGCATGGGAGGATGTACCATATTTATAACTTAACCACTGAATGACCCGAAACCTTCCATCATGGTTATGCCTCGGTAAAGTTAAGAAGTTTAATGGTAAAAAAAAAAAAAATTGTCTTACGTTTTAGTTTATTACAAATGGTATCAGAGCATAGGTTCGCACACTGAGACTCTTGGGACCAATATATACATACATATATCAACAAAAAAAATAAAATGTATATACATGTATTATAAATAATTGAGTAAGAGTGAATGTGAACATAGAGATAGATATCCATACCCAAAGGGCAGAAATGCAGAGGAGTTCCAGACCATTGAACCAGCCAGAAGAAAATTATGTAGGGGCCAACCCGGACATATGGGTACACCTGGGAGAGGAATCTCGCCAAGCCAATGCTACTCTACTTGAAACAGTTCAACAATTACGTGCAGAGATGACAAACATAAAGAAATAAAACAAATGAATGAGGCGGGAAAAAGAAAGAATCCTTAAAAGTCTGTATGACTGACAAAATCAATGGGGACCTGATCCCAGTGTAGAGGTTAGGGAAAGGACTCCAACAGTCCATCATGGTGAAGATAATGTAGAGTCAGCCGAAGGGCATGGAGAAGATGAGGAAGGATGTTCAGATAATGTTTCCGACCAGCGTAAGACAAAGAAACAGAAAATGGAATTACAAGGCGATTTTAAAAGAATAAAACCATCACTCTTTAAAGGAGAATCTAAAGAAGCAGTTGAAGCCTGGTTAATTGACATGAGTAAGTACTTTTAGATTTATGACTACACTAATAAACTTAAAGCACAACTGGAAATTTATCAACTAAGGGGTAAGGCCACCCTTTGGTGGGAAGAAATCAAAACTGTGAGAAACATTGATGAGGAACATGTTACGTGGCAAGAATTTCAGAAGCATTTCAAGGATAAATATCTAACAAAGACATAATATGATGAAAATATAAAGGGATTCCATGAAATGAGTTTGGGAACCTTGACCATGGATGAATACATGAAGAAATTTACTTCCCTATTACGATACATTCCATATAGGCAAGAAGAAAAAGGAAAGATTCAACGATTTATTAGAAGTATGCCTAATTTTCTGAAGGAAAAATAAGAATTTGATTATTCAAGGACAATGGATAATGTGGTTCAAACAGCCCGCATCTGTTACCAACAAATGAGATAGAATAATGAAAGGTCAAAAGGACCGATAGGCAGGGAAGGGAGGAATTCACCCGCAAGCAGATAGATAAAGAACATTAATGGAAAGAATTATACATCAAATAACTTTCATCAAATTTCCAAGGAACTAGCAAAACTTTCCAGCCTACACTGAGAATAGATAGTCGAAGGGAGTTAATAAAATTGTTAATGGCCAATAGCCAAAACAACCTCTGCAATTCTAGGGATGTGGAGAATCCCATTACTATAGTAATTGCCTGAATAGGGCCAAAACAAAACAACTTTCAAATATGCAAGAGGCCTCCATAGTTGGAGATGTACCGAGGAGCATGCCCAAAACTAACACTGCTTTGGATGATCATCAAGCAGAATACCGGCCCACCATGATCGAGTGTGAAGGTATGATTAATGATCAACCTATTTATATTTTGTTTGATTCAGGTGTTATCTTAATCTATATAAGTCCTAAAGTTGTAGAGAACTGCCATCTGCAAAGCAGCAAGTTTAAGCAGCCTTGGTTAGTGCAACTAGCTAGAGGAATGAAAATAAGGGTATCTACAAAAATAGAGCATTGTGTTGGAAATAATACTGAGAGGGGGGGGGTGAATCAGTATTATCAGATCAATAAAACTTTTTCAATGCTCAGAAACATATATGCTACTTCAGTTAAGAGAACCAGCGTGTACACGCTACTGTGTCTAAGGAAAACATCGTGTAAGCAAAAAACTTATAATTCAGTTAGTTTATCTTCAGTTAATTGCATGAGGTCATTATTCACCATATTAAGAGTAAACAGATCCAGTATAGCAGAACAGATCATCACACAAAAGCCACACACATGAACACCATGATATAAGGTGGAAACCCAATGTGGGTGAAAACCACCTGCTGCAAGTCATCTCTATCTTTCTTTAATAAGAATTTCAGTTTACAATCTTTTGTACTGGTGCAACCTTATACCAGTACGCAGGCTACAACCTGCAGAAGGCTTCAACCTTCTCTCGTTCTCCAAACTTCCTTGGAAGGGAGCTCCAACCCCCCTTTGCTCTTGTACTAGCTAAGATACTAGTACGTAGGTGCTGGCCTACAATCTTCTTTCCTTCAGGTACCACTTTTCATCAATTTTCAGACTGGATACTCCTGAAGCACAACATTACAATCTGAAGACCATGATTCATTCACAAATCATATAAAACAACCAAATACTAGCATCATCAATCTTTGAATCACTGAACCACTGAAACCTTGTCAAACCCAGTCACCAGAACACAGAGCAGACTACAGAACTCTGCAATAGCAGTTAGATCCAGCTGCAACCCAAAAATCAAGCTCCAAAAGATATACGCTACTATTATGAAGGCAACCCGCGTATACACGCGGTTTTACTGAAGACAACCTGCGTACAGATCTAAAAATAATTTTTCATAACTTGCAGTTGTACCAGATTTCAGTTATACCCAGAACATAACATTACGTCAGTATGCAGATCTAGAAATTCGCATAATCAACCATATAAAGATAGTTCATTTCAAACCATTTGATCCCGATCTCTCCTTAGATCTTGTTCCCCATCAACCGATGAGATCTCTCCTTAGCTCAGATCAAGCAATACACCATCAACCAATAACCTGCATACTGGATCTAATACTTCATCAGATATTCAAGACATTTCAGATACCCTTGCCTAAAGATTTCCTTCTCCTTATATAGCCTTAGGCCTTGTTCAATACCAAGAGCCAAAACCATAGAAATCCAATACTATCAACTTCAAAACTAGGGATCAACACGTCCATCGAGACACCAAGGTCCAAAACCATAGGCACAACTTCCAAGGAATAACCGTCGTGGACCAAAGATAAGTTTTCCACATACACGCGCTTTTACTGAAGCCAACCTGCGTGTACACGCGACTTGGTATATAGCGAACCTGCGAATACGCGACTTGATATATAGTGAACCTGCTTGTATACGCGACTTGGGCTTAATGAACCTGCGTGTATGAACTTTCTCTTCTTCTTATAGTCTGATCATCAATTCCTTGCTGCTGACCTTCTGCACTATGATTTGTCATCAGTGTGGTTTGCCATCAAGGACAACACTTATCTCATAATGCCAACACATTGTCCTATAACAATTTTAGGACAATCAATCCATGTTGACCTTAATGTACTCCCTTTAGGCTCCTATGATCTACTAATAGGGATGGATTGGTTGGAAGGGCATTAGTCCCTAGTCAATTGTAAAAAGAAATCTATAAGTTATCTCATTGAATCAGGACAGAGAAAGGAAATACAAGGGATCATGAAAAATATTAAGCTACGCCCTATTTTTGCCAACTAGTTGGGAAGATGTATTAGGAAGGGTTATCAAATTTATGTTCTCCAAGCAGGATACACCAATTCCAAGAGTAAGATGACTTCCTTGGAAAATATTCCTGTGATCCAGAACTTCAGGGATGTGTTCCATGAATCCATTCCTGGATTGACACCTAAGCGTGATATCGATTTCACCATTGAATTGATATCGGGAGAAACCCCTATTTCAAAAGCTCCTTACCACATGAGCATCCCTTAGTTGATAGAACTCAAAATGTTACTTCAAGAACTTCTGGATAAAGGATACATTCGCCAGTGTATCCTCTTGGGGAGCCCCCGTGCTATTTATGCAAAAGAAGGACCAAACCTTGAGGCTATGCATTGATTATTGCCAGCTAAATAAACTGACTATCAAAAATAAATATCCTTTACCACGTATTGACGATCTATTTAATCAAGTGAAGGGAGCAAGCGTATTCTCAAAAATTGACCTAAGGTCCAGCTACCACCAGATAAGGATAAAGGAAGAAGATATTTGTAAAACTGCATTTTGAACTTGTTATGACCATTACAAGTTCATAGTATCTCCTTTTGGCCTTACCAACGCCCCAGCTACTTTTATGAGTCTAATGCATGGTATTTTTCAGTTGTTTCTAGATAAATTTGTGTTGATTTTCATTGATGATATACTCATTTATTCTAAAAACCAAGAGGAGCATGAAAATTACTTAAGAATAGTATTTCATATTTTGCGGGATAATCAGCTATACGTTAAGTATAGCAAGTGCATTTTTTTCAAAATTCAGATACAGTATCTGAGTCATGTGATATCGGCTGAGGGAATAGCATTGGATCCAATAAATATTAAAACCATTATGGAATGGACCACCCCGAAGAATGTTGTTGATATTAGATCCTTTCTGGGCCTAGTCGGACACTATTATCGATTCATTAATGTTTTTTCAAAAACAGCCTTTCCTATGACCTCTTTATAGAAAAAGCAGCGTACCTTCTAATGTATAGGTGAATGTAAGAAAATTTTTGAGCAGTGAAAATAGTTACTTACTACTACCCATATACTAAAGGTAGCTGATCCAAAAAAGTCTTTCATGGCTTTCACTGATGCAAGCAAGGAGGGTGTCGGTGGGGTATTAACTCGGGAGGGGAAGGTTATAGCCTATGAATCACGCAAATTGAAAGAATATGAACAATGATACTTTTCTTATGATACTAAATTGACAGCAGTAGTGCATGCACTCAAAATGTGCTGACATTACCTAATAGGAAAGAAATTTTTGTTGTTAACCGATCATAGCAGCCTTAGTAATTTCTTTAACAAATCTAGTTTAAATGCTCGATAGGCCAAATCAACCATGTTCTTGAGAAAATTCAGATTTGATATGAATCACCTTAAGGGGAAGGAAAATCAAGTGGCTAACGCATTAAGCAGAAAATTACATTGCATTTGTGAATTACAGTTCAGTCAAGTACGATCTAGCCTTCCGAATGTCATCAGAGAAGCATCCCTCAAAGACGCAGAATATGCCTACCTTTGGCAGAGAGCCTTGGAAGCTTGGGAAAAAGGGGAACAGTCTGATTATGGTATTAATCCTGAAAAAATGTTAACATTCAGAAATAGAATATATATTCCTAATCAGAATTCTGTCAAGAAATTATTAGTGGATGAGTTTCATAGGAAGCCTTACATCGCTCACCCAGGATACCAGAAATTTTTTTCTGCCATTAGAAAACGTTATTTCTGGCAAGGTTTAAGGAAGGATGTTGCCGAGTATCTATCCAAATGTTTAGAGTGCCAATTGGTGAAGGCAGAACATCAACATCATGCTAGTCTATTGCAACCATTACCCATTCTTGAGTGGAAATGGGAGATGATCACTCTAAATTTCATCACTAGTTTAGTTCTTACTAAGAAACAACATGACTCAATCATGGTGGTGGTGGACAAGCTAAGCAAAGCTGCCCATTTCATACCCATAAATTCCACATACAAAACTGTGGAAATCGCAAACATATTTATGAGTGAAATCTTCCGGTTGCAAGGGTTACCCCGGTGGTAATCTCTGATAGGGATTTAAAATTGACATCTTGTTGATGGGCTGGAATCTATCACCAACAATCAAGGGGATCTCTCCAGTGTAGGTTACCAACTAAAGCCAACACCGAGTGTGTTGGAGATCCCTTCTGGTATGTAGGCCCAACTACTGTTCGGTTTTGTGGAGCTAGCCTCGGACGGAGGTATGATATAAACTTAGTGGAGTGTATGAGCTTTAAGAAACAAAAGAGAATAATTGAAAAATATCTTGTACCATATATATACCATGAATAGCAAAAGGTAAACCACACAATGTCACATAAATTTACTATTAGCAGGACTTTAGATAAGACTTGTGCAAACTAGATCAATACTGCTTAATGATTGCAAAATTAGTTTACAACAATCAACCATTTATCAACATACATAATTGTGCAGTCAAAATAACGATTATACTAATACCTAAAGAAACAGTTCATTGGCATGCGTATAGAGTGAGTAAACCAAATACCATTTATATGTAGCAAAACTAGATTTAGGGTACGAAACAACATGTGGAGAGACTGCACATCAAAAATCTTTCGGGAACATTTCATCCGTCAAGTGAAGAAATGCTCATGGCACAAGCACATATAATAATATTTGAAGCATTCAATAGTGAAAATGTACAATTAACTCTTTTATTGACTAGAAGAACCACAATTCTCTTAAGCAATAAGTCTATAACTCTCCAAAAGGTCCTCAGCCAAAAGTGCCCACAAATGAGACGTGAGGTTACATTTATAGGATGAGAGAGACCTTTGGTCTACTCTTGACTCTTGGACTTCCTAGTGACATTTCACCAACCAAATGACTCTTGGCATTCTATGTGACCTTTTGTGTTCACGGAGTATTCCGTGGTATCATAGTATACAAAAGAGAAATGACTATTATCCTAGTTAACTAAGCTGTAAATGGCGAGTTCTAGAATCCTGAGCCTGAGCTTTTCCATCATGTAAGTGCACCATATGTTGTATTCTACTACAATGGGAGACATTGGTGGCTGGCCTTCATCATGTCGGTGTAAGCATTCCAGTGCATCCTGGATAAGGCTATTTCCCTTGGCATGTATATCATTGTTCAAGGTACCCAACTTGGTATAGAGCCTCACTAGTTCCACAATGTAACACTTGATATTTTCCGCTGAGACCAGCATACCTCCTGTGTAGGCAACTTGTCTATATGTTTCCACGAATGCTTGCACGTCATTGTTGATCTCCTCCTCATTTCTAACCTGTCCAATTTATGCTATAGAATGGGACCCATGCAGTTGGATCACTGATTCGACACTACTAAACAATTGCTTGTAGGAGGCAAACACCCTCTCTACATATTTAGCCAATTTTTCTCTGGACTACACTTTGATACAAAGCTGGACCTCGATATTCTGCATAGCAATCCAATCTTTCCTAGGGACTACTATTGGGGCTTCGGGGTACTTTTCATACCACTCATGTATTTTATCTAAGGCGGTCATGGCCTCCTTGAGCATGGAAACCCTTTCCTTTGAGTGAGTTTGAATAGCCACTATGGGAGCTATAGTGTGGTGCAGTTTTGCCATTTCTTCTTAAAATACTGCCATTGTCTCCCCCACTATCTTTGTTTCTAATGCGACTACAATTTGGAAATTAGCTAATCTTGTATGTATCAAGCAAATTATCACAATTTCCTCCTCCAAGATCCTCTTCCCTTGTTCTGCAACGCTGGCCCTTTGCAAGGATGCGTATAACCTTTTTTTCAAGTCTACAATTTGTTTACTCATCTGGGATACGTTTTATTCTATGGCAGCTATGAACATTTTACTAGCGGTGGCAATCATTAGGGGGTTTGACGTGATATTTGGAATGATATTTGTTTCCGTAGTTACCGAAAATCGGTCAACTAGGTTTCGGGTATATGATCTCTTCTTCTCCTGTATAATCTTGAGGTTTACTTCATCAAATGTGATTTTAGTTAGATCTAGAATCTCTTCCTCTTGATCTTCTGATATGCCTAGCTTTCGAAGGGGTAGGTGTCCACCAGTGAGGGGAGTAACGGTAGGTACATCCACAGGAGGAAGCTCACTTCTTCCAGAGCTTGGATCAACCACCCTGCTCATCTCTCCTTGTTCATTTACTATAACTTCCTTCTCCCTGTTTGCCCTAAGCTCCTCATCCTGTTGCCTCTTTTCCCTTTCTGCTAGTGCCCATTTCCTTTCTAGCTCTTCCTCCATGTTCTTCAGTTCATGTTCTAATCTTTGTTGTTCATCTTGTTTTGTCCTCGCAACTTCTTCTACTTGTCTCTACTTTTCGACCTCTTCTTCCTTCCTTTTCTCTATCTCAGTATGTGCTCTCTTTTCTTCTTCCTGCCTCCTTTTCTCATTTTCCTGCCTTTTCTTCTCTATCTTATCCTAACTTTGGTCGCCAGATTCCTATGATTGTTTTCTTTCTAGTTCTCTTTTCCTCTTTAGCTCTCACTTCTTTCTCGCCAGTTTGGCATTTCTTTGTATCAACATAACTTCCTCTTCCTCATTATTGCTTAGAGTGTCTTCCACTTCTTTTCCTTTTCGCTTCCCTAATGTCTGTTACACTAAAAAATGTCACCATGGCTATTTACAGTCAGTATGGCTCAATCAACAGTCATACTACCCTTTTGAGCAAGTCTTAGGCCTCTCCTATTCATGTCAAAATCCAAGAAAGAGAGAAAGTCCTTGTAAAATATGTTTATCTCTGGGTACGCAGGTTCTCTCAAGCCTTGTCTGCGGGTACGCACCTTTTGTTCACAAGGTCTGCGTCCAAGGACGCTCTGTATCTTAAGGGGCAGGTGCGTCCCTCTGAAAAGGTTAAAATGCGTGAGTTTCATCTTCAAAAACTTACTTGTGGTCACTTCTAGAGCTTTCTAGAAGATTCTTGGATGAATATTGAGCGCCTCCAGATGGTTCATGCACCCCTATCAAAGAGGAACTTATCCCATCAATAAGGGAGTGATCCCATCCAAAGAGGGGACTATCCCATTGATGGTGGACCTGATTAACTTCCTCTTGAGCACTATAAAAAGAGGCATTGAGCCAGAAGGAAGAAGGTTGAAAGCTATAGATTTCTAAGGGTAAATGTTGCAGGAATTAGGACTCCCATTTAGAAGTTTGTGAGGAGAGATTGTCACCCTTACTTGTTCTACTTGGAAGTGGGTGAGCCTTGTCAAAGTAGAGAAAGACTCTTTTGGACCCTGGAAGGAGCTTGCACAACACCAAGGCTCAGGTTGTAATGGTTCCTTTTGATTACCTTTAATGCAAATTGGTCCATTCTTCTCAATAGCTTGTTGTTAATGGGTTATTTCATGTACTCCTTGGTCTATATGTTGAATATGCTTTGTTTTATGTTATAATTAGGTGCTATTTAATTGTTTGAACTGTTGGTGATTGCAGGTTTTGGAGAACGGGAGGAGCTCATCCAGATCAACAAAGCTTGGACTTCTACAATAGCGTTTGGACAGAGGTAAGAACGAAACACCTTGATTTCTCATATCATAATGTATGTTTAGAGAAGGATAGCTCCAGTTTGTTTTGTTTGTCATTAGAATGTCTTAGACTTCTAGGAAGGTCAGCTGTGTCCGCACCCTTGACCGATTCCGTGTGACAAATTGGCGACTCCGCTGGGGATAGTTTCCATTAATGAAAAGAGTCCTTTCTTTTATTTGAACTTTGCTTTGAGAAAATTGATTTCTTTTTCTGGTTTTGGCTCTGTGATTTTGTCTCTGGGTGGGTTAGCTTAGGATTAGTTTGATTTTTGGTTTTCTTGATTTTTTCAGTAGGACGCACCCTCTGAGTGCCGCACAGTGCGTCCCTGGACGCACTTTTGCTGTGTGCACAGAGCGGGCCCGCACCTGTGCTAACGGGTTGCCTGCGTCCCCTGCCAAAATTTAAGAAAATTCCATTTTTTGCCTTTTTTGCTCTTAGATTTTGTTTTTGCTTAGTTTTTTCTGCCCAGATTCATCAGTCCCTTGTCCAGAATCTTCACCTGAACTGGTTTCATTAGTATTAAGTGTTTTAGTGGATTTCGTCGAAGTGTAAGCCCTAGGGTTTGATTTTGAGTAGGTCTTGTAGTGACTTTAGCGGTAGGAATTGTCAAAGCCTTAGATCTCTCTGGTTTTGTCAACTTTCTAAGAAGTCACACCTGTTCTAAAAGCCTACCTATAGAAGTAACTTACCATCAAGTTGTCTTTTGGGCCATTTTCGAAGTGCTTGTTATTTAAGTCTTGAATTCCATTTTACGAAAAGAACAAAAAGATTTGAATTTTGTTTTGGCTAGTCTTTTGATTCTGCATTAGCTAGCCCTTGATTTGTTTTTGATCAAGTAAAACATCCTAGAATCGCCTTTATGAGCTTTTGCCTTGTTAGGTTTACTTAGAGTAATCTCTTTTTTGGTTTGCTTGTGAGTTAAAATTTCATAGTTTTATAGCTTTTGAGATTGTTTTTGTTAAAGGTAGGTTTACATGCTTTATTGAAAATAGAAAATACAAAAATATCTCCTTTGAATAGTTTTGTTTCAAGTAGCTTTAAAAGTTTTTGAAAGAAAAACAGTTTTTCGTGCAAATAAAGAGTGGTTATGTTTGTATGCTCGAAAAAGAAAAAGAGAATTGGTTCTTTGATTGTCTTTTCTAAAGAAGTTGTTTTCTCTAAAAAATGCATTCTCTCAACTCTTTTAGTTAAAGATTTTCATTGAAAAAGCAAAAGTAGTCTAGATCATCTTAGGTGCATCTTTATAGTGGTTGGAGTAGAGTCTATACACCATCGGTTTCACTTCCATCACCTTGTGACTTTAAAGAACAACCTTAAAAGTAACGCTTAAAGTAAAATTGAACTAGTAACTTTTATTTTCTAGGGCTCTAAAGCACCAACATAGCTTAGGCTAGTGTCTTGGAATAGGTGAGTACTTAACTCTCCAAGGCAGTAAAACAAACAAGTAGTCGATCTTGTGATAGAATCAAATCCAATTGTTACATTTACACTCTGGGAAAGCTCCTCTTAAAGGAGAAGCACGAGCTCGTGTCCGAACCAGTGAGGGGATCATTCCCCCCTCATTGGGAACGACGCCAGGCAGTACGTATTACAAATGGTAAACCTCGGATTAACCATTGTCGAGGAGCCAGGGGTCACTTATCGGTAAACCTTGGATTACTATCAAGGAGCCGGTAAGGGGATTGAGCTTGCTACTCTGCCCTTGCGTGCTGTCGGAGTTTAGACTGTTCCCCCAGGTGTACTTGTGGCCGTTGGTAACCTTAGTGACCATAATCTCTAGGATTCTACCCAAGGTGACAGTGGAGGGAAGGTCCCACTGTACCTGGAGCAGACGTCGACTATACTCACTTGGATTTTCTGGGGGGTTCACTTCACTTCGAGACGGTTAAAGTGGAGGAACTTGGTCCAGTCTATTCATTAAGCAGGTTGTCGGCGTAACTGTTCCACCCGCCATTTCTGTACTGAATCCTGCGAGGCTGGACCTAATCACCAACTAGCGCTTTTGGTCCGGAAGATACTGTTTGTGTTTGGTTTGACGCTCTAGATTCTTTAGGCGTGTGATTCAATTTGTTTGGTTCTTTAGAGGCTTTAGGTGGTTTGATTTGAAATTTTATTTTGTTTTCGTGTGTAGTAGTTAAAAGTTTTAGCTGTGGCGGAATTACCGAGACAGTCCCGTAGAATTCGGGGCAAGTCTCCTGAGATTGTTACTGGAATAGATTTGTTAAGAAAACTCCGTAAATCGCGGGGTGAATCTCCTGAAGACATTCCGGGTCAGTACGAAGGGTTAAAGGTCCTTGTAACTCCCCCTAGTGACAGTAGAGTAGGTTCACCTGAAGAAGGAGAATCTTCCTTGGTAGTCCATCCAGATTACCAAAGTTTAGAAACAGGTTACAATCCCGAAACTGTTACAGTTTTCGAGCTTGCTGGTAGTTTTTCATCTGCCAGTGAAACAGGCGAAGAACCTGGAATATCCGAACATGTTACTCCAACTCCTAGTGTTCCTGATTCACCAAGAATAGAAAGAATTATCACCGAAAATCTTCCTGTTGGTTTAATTGCTATAGAAGAACTTGTTCCAGAGGAAGAAATAGGCGTCTCTGATCCTGAAGATCAAATTACCCTTGATCTAAGGGAGCGTGAATCCATCTTTTACAGTCCTCCTAGAAGTACTACTTGGTACCTCTCATTGACCAATTATTTAGACAACTTTGGTTTTTCCACACCTCGAACTCCTTTTCCACCTAGAGGAATTCATACTCCTGTAAATATGTCTGGTCAGTCATCTGTGTTTACACAAAGTCCTGAATCTTTTTTACATGGCGGTCCTTCTGTTCCTACTGGGTATCAATCTCTTTCTGGTACCTTTGCGGGAGCATCTCCTCAACCCATTGATCATGGGTTATTAGTTGGAAACAGTGGTAATGTACCATTGAGTATAGGTGACATTTACATGATGCCAGGTTCAGTTGCCGTTACCCAACCTCAAGGTGGCCAATTACCGCCTGGGGGGCAACCTTCGTTAATGCCTGGGGGGCAACCTCAAGGTACTTCATTCGTGTCTGTGGGGCAACCTCAAGGTCAGTACGCTCCTATGGGGCAATACATACCTCAAGGTCAACCCCAGCCTCAATATGTACCCCAAAGTCAACCTCAGTATCAATATCAACCTCAAGGATGGCAACATCAAGGATGGCAACCCCAAGGGTATCAACCCCAAGGGTATCAACCTCAAGGATACCAACCTCAAGGTCAAGGTCAACCCCAGTACCCGTATTTACCTCAAGGTTATCAACCTACGGGTCAATACTCTGGTCAAAGTTATCAACCACCTCAAGGGCAATCATATGGGACTGCACCTTACAATTATCAACCCTATCCTCAATCCGGCTATGGATCTCAGTATCCTCAACCTGTTATGGGTCAATACCCTGGAATGTTAGTGTGGGATCCGTCACAGGGTCAACATATGTTGCAACCAAGTATACAGTCGGTACCTCAAGCAGGACAACCTGTAGTTCCTGGTCCACCCCAGCAACCGCAACCTGTCCAGTCAAGTGTTCAGACCCCTGTAACCTCGGTAGTTACTCAGCCGCCAGTTGCACCTGGTACTCCATCTCAAACGGCTGCAGCAACTACCGCCACATCTACCATACTTACTTCTGGAGTATCGGCAGCTCCAGTTTCTACTGTCCCTGTAACCACTCCTCAGACATCTGTACCGTTGTCTGGATCTACGATTCAAACCACAGTCCAGATGCCTGTAGGCCAACCTGGTATAAGTACGGTTGTTACTACTCAACCTCAATTTGTTCAACCTCCGTACCAGGGACAGTATCAACCTGGGCAAGCTGCCCAACAACCGGTTTACCAGTATCAACCGTATCCTGGGTACACTTATCAACAACCTCAGCAACCCCAGTACGGTCCGGTTAATCCTGGTTTTCCAGGAGGATATAATATCCCAAATGCGACTCCTGTTCCTAGTTATCCTGGATATCCTCCTCCTAGGGCCGGTATTGTGACCCAGAATTTTAGAGATCCTAACCGGCAGTTACCATTTATCGCAACTTTGGATTTACCAGACTTGACGCGCCTAACGAACGATCCAATTCAATATCTTCCGTTCTGGCCGTCAATGCCAAATAAGTTGCCCAGCGATATACCCAAGTTCGAAGGTAAGTCTGGAGAGGATCCGTCCAATCACGTGATGACTTACCACCTCTGGTGTGCTTCAAATTCCATCTCGGATGATTCGATCCGTTTACGTCTTTTTCAGCGTACGCTCATTGGTCTCGCGGCCAAGTGGTACATTGAGTTACCACGGGCCTCTTTTTACAATTTTAGCCAGTTAGCTACTTCATTCTTAACTCATTTTCAGTTACCAGTCAGATACGATAACAGTACAGAGTTATTAACTTCACTAAAACAATCGACCTCCACGTATATTTCAGATCACATCCATGAGTGGAGACGTCGAAGAAGACTAGTGAAAGTTTTTATCCCGGACCAAATCTTAGCTGAATGGTTTGTTAAATCACTATTACCAAGAATTACTGAAGATGTAGCTAAGGCCGGAGTAGTTACTGAGGAGCAAGTCATTGCTCAGGCACAATACCTTGACTTAGTTTACACGCAGTCGGGTACATTACACGAGAAGATTCTGGATCTTCCAAAGTCGAACCAAATCGCTGCTGCTCCTTCGGGATCTCATGCCGCTGATGGTATGATTGGTATCGTGACTACAAAGAGCAAGAAGAAGTCTTCCAAGGCTTCAACTACTCCTATTATCACTTTGCCCGATTCCCCGACAGGAGAGTCTTCTCCTGAACTTACCGCCGATATTCACGCTGTAGAGTCATCTACGGCCAAATCAAAAAACGGTGGGAAGAAGAAAGGAAAGAAGAAGGCTAAAGCAGACAAGGCTCCAAAGGAGAAAACTAAAAAATCGGAAACCAATGACGAAAAGCGCAAACCTCGATATCCTTGTCTCATTTGTGAAGAGGATCATTTTACGAGAGACTGCCCTCATCGGGCCGAGGTAGTGAAAATAGTCAAAGGTTCTCCCACTCCTGCTGTGTTAAAAAATCCATTTCCGGAGCAGGAAAATAAGATGATAGGTTCTTCCTCGAATGCCAGTGAAGAACCCATTTTGATGATGTCTCATGTGAGGATTGTGACTCGATCGCAAGATTATGGTAGTAAGAATCCTGTTGATGGCAAAGAAGCAGAATCTTCTCACTCTAACCCATCAACCTCAGCTCCTGGTTCCGATCCACTACAGATCGAGAAACCTAACCCAGACTTAGTAATTAAACCGCCTGGCAAGGGTGTACTTCGAAGGTCTGCTTTCAATCCACATGCGAGAGCGGCCCAGAATTACAACATTGTTGAGGACTTAGCTGTTTCACCCTCAGCAATGTCGGCGTTAGAAGTGCTGCAATCATGTCCAGCACAACGAAAATTGCTTTTGTCGGCTATAGGAGCTGTTGACGTTCAGGATCCGAATCTAATGATCTTCGATTTAGAAAATAGTACACCACGACTCCCCCATCAAATGGCTTCCCAAATTCCAGTGATAGTCAAAAACAGGCCTATTCATCACACTGTGATTGATGAGGGAGCTTCTACGTGTATTATGTCCATTCAATGTTGGAGATCCCTTGGTTCTCCTTCGTTGAACCAATCCCCCACCATCCTTAAGGCCTTTGATGGCCGTGGGTTCTGTCCGTTTGGTATTCTACAGGAATTGCCTATAGGGGTAGAAGGTAAAACTGTTAGTCTGGATGTGGAAGTGGTTGATGCCCCTCTAGACTACAACCTTCTTTTGGGTCGAAGTTGGTCATATGCTATGACAGCGGTCGTTTCATCGGTCTTTAGAGTAATTAAATTCCCACACAACGGTAAGATCGTGACAATTGATCAGCTAACATACTTTTCATCCGACCCAGCCTCCTCAGAGAGTATCCAACATGTCGGTAAGACGACAATCCCTTATAAGGACGTTGGTGTAGGTTTAGTTAAGGATTCCGGTTTACTGGGAACTTTTCCTCTCCCTCCACTCAGCGTAGAACCTTCGTTTGCAACAATTCATATGATCACGTCAGAAAACATTATTTATGATGATCCTTGGTATGTTCCATCTGACTCTGAGTTAGACTCATTCGGTGATGTTATGCCGTTGAGTCCGTATGAAATTGCTTATGAAGCTCTTATGTCTTTTACCGAATTTCATTCAACCGAAGCCAACCAAATGAATGTGGTCAGTGAAGAATCACTTTTCACCTCAAACTTAGAACGGATAGCGTTTCCCGAAGTCGTGTCATCTGACGAACAACTTCGCGAAATCCTAAGTGTAGACAATCTACCATGGGAGGATCTCCATCACAGATCTTCGTTTTTACCTAAGGATGATGCATTTGAAAATGATTTTTCATCTATCTTTACCGCTGAATATGTCAAAGACGCTCAGGGTCCAACGAAACATTCTGATTCAGAGTTGAATTTAGGGAATATTTCTCGTACTATTCCCATTGATATTTCAGTGAAGCCCGAAATCGAGGAGAACATTCATATAGGTGCCTCATGTACAGAAGAAGAAATCCAAACTTACAAGGCCCTATTCCAAGAATTCCGCGATGTGTTTGCATGGTCTTACGAGGAAATGCCGGGAATCGATCCTGCCATTGTTGTTCATGAAATCAAAACCTACCCGGATGCTAAACCCATTCGGCAACGGTTGCGTCAGATTCACCCTCGAAAAGCGGCTGCGATTAAAGCAGAAGTCGAAAAGCTGTTGAAAGCAGGTTTCATTTATCTGATCCCGTTAACGGATTGGGTATCGAATATTGTTCCCGTCAATAAGAAACAAGGAACAATAAGAATCTGTATCGACTATAGGGATATCAATCGAGCTTGTCCAAAAGACAACTATCCTACGCCTTATATCGATCAAATTATTGATGATTGTGCCGGAAGTGAGATGTTTTCCTTCATGGATGGTTTTTCAGGCTATAATCAAATCAATATTCTACCTGCCGACCAACCAAAAACGGCATTCATTTGTCCATGGGGAACGTTTGCTTATTGCAAATTACCTTTTGGGCTCAAGAATGCTGGGGCCACTTTTCAACGGGCGATGTCTTACGCATTTCACGACATCAAGCACATTGTGCAACCGTATCTCGATGATTTGCCTGCTCATTCTTTACGACGAGCTGATCACCTTGACCACCTACGAGCAATCTTTATGAGGTGTAGGCATTATCGAATTCGGTTGAATCCCCACAAGTGTGTTTTCTGTATCGAAACAGGTCGACTGCTGGGATTTTTTGTTTCAAAAGCCGGCATTCACGTCGATCCCTCGAAAGTCGAAGCGATCATCAAATTTCCTCCTCCTTCGAGTTTGCGCCAACTCCAAAGTTTGCAAGGGAAAGCGAACTTTTTACGTCGATTCATCCCAAACTACGCCGAGGTCACTAAAGGTTTTACACGGTTGTTGAAACAGAACGTTCAATTCTTTTTGGACGAGATTGCCCAACAATCTTTTGATGCACTTAAACACGCGTTGACCCATGCACCGTTATTGCATCCTCCCAACTACAACCAGGACTACTTTTTATACCTCGTAGCTTCACATTCCACCATTGGGATGGTGTTAGTTCAAGAAGATGAATTTGGAGCTGAACATGTGATATATTATCTTAGTCAAACCTTAAATCCTACTGAGTTAAAATATTCACATGTGGAGAAATTGGCCCTGGCAGCCGTTCAAGCTGTCCAGCGTTTTCGTCACTACATTCTTCTCCGTAAAACTACAGTCATTTCGGATTGCAACCCTATGATTTACATTTTGACAAGACAATTGCTAGGGGGCAAGTACTCTAAATGGATAGTTATCCTGCAAGAGTTCGACTTGGAGTTCGAAAAGTCCAAGTCTAAGAAATCTTTAGTTTTTGCGGAATTGATGTCTGATTTCCCGCGTACTGACACAGAGACTGTGGCAGAAGAGTCCATTGCGGACGAATCTTTGTTTCTTATCAGTACTTTAGATCCATGGTTCGGGGATATAATCATCTATCTCCAAACCCAAACCTTTCGGCCTGAAGCTTCTAAAGAGGAACGGTGGAAAATTAGGTTTCAATCCCAGCAATATAAAATTATTGGAGATACACTTTATCGCCGGGGGGCAGACTTAGTTTTTCGACGTTGTCTAACTCACGACGAGGCTGAGAGAGTCTTGAATGATTGTCACTCTGGAGCATGTGGAGGTCATATGTCTGGGTATGCCACAGCTCAGAAGGTGTTGCGCGCTGGTTACTTCTGGCCATCTATGTTTAAAGATTGTATCATTGCAGTCCGGAAGTGCCACAACTGCCAAGTGTTTGATCGAAAGATGCGCGCACCACCTGCTCCTCTCCACCCTATAATTGCCGTTGGTCCATTCGCCAAATGGGGTATCGACTTTATTACTTGTAACCCTCACTCGGCCGGGGGGCATGCGTATATCATCCTCGCGGTTGATTATTTCACTAAATGGGCCGAGGCGATGCCTACATTCGACGCAAGCGGCAAAACAGCTGCAGTTTTCATATTCAATCATATAATAACTAGGTTTGGTGTCCCACAAGCAATTATTACTGACCATGGAAGCCATTTTCGAAACACCATGATGACTGAACTTACAAGCCAGCTTGGTTTGCGCCATGACAGGTCTACTCCTTATTATCCGCAAGCCAACGGTTTAGTTGAGTCTATCAACAAAGTTCTGGTTATCATGATCCGACGAACCATTGGTATTCATCGGTCGAATTGGCATAACATGTTATTTTCGGCGCTATGGGCATACCGAACCTCAGTGAAAAACTCAACAGGGTTCACTCCCTTCCAGCTAGTTTATGGCTTAGAAGCAGTGTTACCCATTGAATGTGAAATCCCATCACTTCAAATGGCTGTCGAATTACTTCCAGCTACTTCCGAAGAGGAGAAACGTTTATTGTACTTAGCTAAATTAGATGAGACTCGACGTGACGCTACATTGGAAATCGAGACTCACGCAAAGCGAATGAAAGCTCAGTATGATAGAAATGTGACCCCTCGAAATTTTTCAGAGGGAAACCTAGTGCTCTTATATGATCAAGCTAACGATAAGCTAGGTGCTGGAAAATTCGTTCCTATGTGGCATGGACCCTATATTGTAAAGCGAAAGCTAGCAAAAGGGGCTTATGAGCTAGTAGATTTTGATGGGGACTCTTTGGATAAACCCAGGAATGGGCTTTACCTAAAGAGGTATTATGCTTAAATGGTGGGTATGGAGATTTTTTAGTTAGGTTAGGATTTCTTTCTAGCTAGTTTGATTGTTAGTTAGTCAGTGTGCTTAGTTTAGTGAGTGTGTTTCGTCGCTATTATGGCTTATCTTGGTTTTGCTCTTGATATTGTAGATGTCGACGCCCCTCCAAACATACATTGGATTCGCTGATGGTGCTTGTCGTAATACACAGAATATCTCTTCTGCAGCTTGGGTTATCTATTCACCCTCTGACAAGTTAGTTTCTATGCATGGGGTAAGCCTCGGTCAAACAACGAATAACATTGCAGAATACATTGCAGTGGTTGAATTATTATCCGAATCTATTTCATTTGGAATTCGACGTTTGATAGTGAGGTTAGATTCTGAACTTGTTGTATTACAGCTTAATAGAGTTTATGCCATTAGAAATCCTGTGTTATTAAGGTTGTTTTTGAGAGTGCGTCTCTTGGAACGTGAATTTGATTACATTGAATATCAGCATATTCCAAGGTCCTTAAATACATTAGCAGATGCAATTGCTTCTCGAGTGTTGGACAGACATTTACGATAATCATGCAAGTAAATTTAAAAACATTTCATCATACATGTTAAACAAGATAAGCCGGTAATAGTGATATATATATAGATAGGAGTGTGTCAAAAAATATACATCATCTTCGATCATAGGTTGAAAAACACCTTATGATCGGCAAAATGTTAAGTACAAAAAGTCAAAATGTCACATGTGTCCACAAGTGACTAGCTAATCACTGGTGGTGCTCCCTGTACGATACCACTGCACGAGCTACCTTGCGTAAAAATCTCCTCAACGGTCCAGGGACCGCGACTACGTAGCGCTGCAGTCTGATAGGAATGTCATCCATAGATGTCTCTGGTATATCTGCCGTCAGACGCTGTAGATCATGCTCCAACTCAGTCAGTACCTCCGCAGCCGCCGCATCCTGTGGAGCCGGTAGTGGTGCAACTGGATGTCGCCTCTCAAAAAGCCGGAGGTTGGCTGGACGCTGTGGACCAACATCTGCATTTTGAAAATTTTACTGTCAGTTTGAGACGATATATATAAAAAACAAAAAAAAAAATACATAATTTGAAAACTCGTGAAAAATAAAGTACCTATGTCATCCCATTGTTCTCCCTGTGGAAGAACCATGTCCGGATCACCTCGAAAATCTATTCCGGCATACGGAAAATCCTGGATCGCAAACACCTGGTCCTCTAACCAGTGAAGATAACTATCAGTGAATCGAACAACTGCCGCACCCTCGTCCGGATGCCGGGCCATCACAACAACCCATCGTACCAGCTTTGGCTCCTGAGGGCCCGAAATATCAACAGTGAGATGCTGAGGGATCAGCATTGGTACCCTCTCTAAGGCAAAGCTCACGACTATAGGCCTATATCCAAAGGTCTTTAGTCTGCCGGTCTTTGCCTTGGTCAGTTGGACTTTCAAGTTAGCCAACAGTGCATCACACCAGTTGAAAATGGTGCCTTGGAGACAATCAATTGCCATCCGAAATTGAGACCCAGTAGCAATATGTAAAGTGGCTGAGCCACAAATTCTGGTCACAGTGAAAGCCAAGACCATGAGTTCACGTTGAGAGACATATTTGATCTCTATGCCTTTCTTGTGCTCTCGATCAGGTATGCACCAATCTGCTCGGAGACTATCAAGGGATTGGCCACCCGGCCTAGTCCCAGCCAGATTGAGTTGCTCACCTCTATTCGGCAAGCCAGTAAGAAAGTAAATGTCAGCAGGCTCTATCTCGAGTTTTTGCCCGCCGATATAAAAGCATTGTTCCTGAACATTCCATCTCTCAACCAGCCACTCCAAAAACCTTACCTGAGCTCTCATACCGGGAATGGACCAGTATTTGTATAAACCACATCCTCTTAGGGCATCGAGGGAGGGTTGATGATTGATTGCAGCTTCATCAACCTCCTCATGCTCTCTTTCTCTCCAATCCAGCATGATAAGTGCCCTATACATGATTACACAGGCATTAAAATTAGTTTTGAAAAATTTCATTGGGTGGTTTGGGAGTTTGGGGTTTCAAAACCCGCGTTTTGCGGGGGACGCACCCCGCGTTTGGCACACAGTGCGCCGGGACGCAGGTCAGCCTTTAGGAAAGCTGCGTCCCCTGCAAGGCGGTTTCCAAAACCCAAAACCCCCTAAAAATAAAAAATGAAACTTGAAACAAAATTCTAAACGGATGAAATTGACAAGGAGGATGTTGTGAAATACCTGGAAGAGACGGCGTTCGATTCTAACGGTCGGTTTTTCCGCAGCGACCCCGGGAAGTTTCTTGTCAAAAGCTCCTTTTTCAACCTCAACAGTCAAACGGTAAAAATGACATGGTAAAAAGTCTTTTTATAGGTTTTTTGGATGAATTTGTTCATTTTTTACCGTGAAAAGATGTTTTTCGATGAATTTTTGCCTATCTTAAACAGGTATGAGTAATGTGTCGCTTTTGTGCAGGACAAAGGGACTTAGAGGGAAAATTGTAATTTTTCACAAACAAAATATCAGAGTCATCTTTTAAGCCCTTTTCTGACTCCTAAAACATGAAAAGATTGCCGAGCGTTTCTTTTACACTCGCTACAACGGAATTAAAAGACGGTCCCCTTATAGCTCTTTTCTGACCGTAAAATCAGGAAAAGATTGCCGTGTTTTTGTCGTTTCAAACTCGATACGGAAATAAAACGACGTGTCCTTGATCACTTTTTACTTTTCAGATCATTGACACTAACCATGAAAGTACTCCTTGGTCGCAAGATCAAGCGGTTCCCCTAGGTATTATTTTATGCTTTTTCGGCCTTGAGGGACACAAATTTGCGAAAAAGTTCAACTTGGAGTTTCCTTAAGTTTTTCAGACTCTCTAAAATTGAAAAACGCCGAGTTTCTCCTATACTGGGCTCATTAAACATTTCACAATAAAGGACCTGTTCAATTACAAACAGGAATGAACCACTCCTTCCTAGGGTTCGAATCAAAACTAGGTTGGACTCGTCCGAAGGATGAGCTTATAATCGAGCATATGTTATCCTCCTCAAGCTTGTTAAAAATAAAGAGGTACTTGCCAGAAATGGTGGGGGAAAAGAGAGAAGAATGAGCCTATTTGTTACCTTTTGTCTCAAAAGAAACTTTATTGCCGCTCTTGGACACGACACTTTTCATTCACCTGGGTTGGGAAATCTTTTACCTCACAGTCAATCAAACCACTTTTGAAAGTCTTTAACCGGGTTCTGGGGATTAACTTTGAGTTATTTAGCACCAAACCATCTGTCGTGTCGTTATGTGTTCAAGGGGCCTGCAAACAAAACCTTCATCTGCAAAATACTTGTCATCCATTTGACCATCCCTGAGTCAGTCCTTAAAGCAATATTTCTTCAACTTGAACAATGATTTTGTGTTGTGGGCTCGCCTGCAACGAGTCTCTTTCTATCGACATCAACACATTATCTAGAGAGATGACTTAGAAATCATCAGTGCCTTGAAGTCTGCATGCATCAATGGCAGGTTTCTCGCCTTTGATGTCAGTTTACATCATTGACTTTCGATCGAAGGATTCCGTGAAATGTTCGACACCAACTCATTCATTCACATCTCATGGATTGTACTGGGTACTTTGAGAACCATTGACATTACTGGTGGTCTCTCTCACGCTTGTTAACAGTTCACATCATCGACTGGTAATCAAGTGGTTTCTACCATGTTCGACATCGACTCATTTATTCGCATGACTAGAATCGTACCAATTCAAGAAGTAGGAATGAAGACCCTGGATCAAATCTTTACCGTCCAGGCTGCGAGGAGTTTTGTATTCATTATCTAAGTAGACTAATCATAAACAGATGGCTGCGCTCATACTGTGTCTACAAAAGTCTATGATTGTGATGTACTACAAAATCATTTCTGTATCAGAGTAGTTTACTCTGTTAGTTAAAGTTTTTATCTGAGTATGGGAATGCCTACCTCAGTGATGATATAATCTTATCCATGTATTTTGTGTTGAAAATTGCAGGTTCCAAACAGGTTCTCCACGAGATAATCCTCGAAATGATAAAGCACTTCACCCTTCCTAGATAATACAAAACCCTAATCTATTCAGGCTTCGCACTTTAGGGGGCAATATGTTACACTAAAAAATGTCACCATGGCTATTTACAGTCAGTATGGCTCAATCAACAGTCATACTACCCTTTTGAGCAAGTCTTAGGCCTCTTCTATTCATGTCAAAATCCAAGAAAGAGAGAAAGTCCTTGTAAAATATGTTTATCTCTGGGTACACAGGTTCTCTCAAGCCTTGTCTACGGGTACGCACCTTTTGTTCACAAGGTCTGCATCCAAGGACGCTCTGTATCTTAAGGGGCAGGTGCGTCCCTCTGAAAAGGTTAAAATGCGCGAGTTTCATCTTCAAAAACTTACTTGTGGTCACTTCTAGAGCTTTCTAGAAGATTCTTGGATGAATATTGAGTGCCTCCAGATGGTTCATGCACCCCTATCAAAGAGGAACTTATCCCATCAATAAGGGAGTGATCCCATCCAAAGAGGGGACTATCCCATTGATGGTGGACCTGATTAACTTCCTCTTGAGCACTATAAAAAGAGGCATTGAGCCAGAAGGAAGAAGGTTGAAAGCTATAGATTTCTAAGGGTAAATGCTGCAGGAATTAGGACTCCCATTTAGAAGTTTGTGAGGAGAGATTGTCACCCTTACTTGTTCTACTTGGAAGTGGGTGAGCCTTGTCAAAGTAGAGGAAGACTCTTGTGGACCCTGGAAGGAGCTTGCACAACACCAAGGCTCAGGTTGTAATGGTTCCTTTTGATTACCTTTAATGCAAATTGGTCCATTCTTCTCAATAGCTTGTTGTTAATGGGTTATTTCATGTACTCCTTGGTCTATATGTTGAATATGCTTTGTTTTATGTTATAATCAGGTGCTATTTAATTGTTTGAACTGTTGGTGATTGCAGGTTTTGGAGAACGGGAGGAGCTCATCCGGATCAACAAAGTTTGGACTTCTACAATAGCGTTTGGACAGAGGTAAGAACGAAACACCTTGATTTCTCATATCATAATGTATGTTTAGAGAAGGATAGCTCCAGTTTGTTTTGTTTGTCATTAGAATGTCTTAGACTTATAGGAAGGTCAGCTGTGTCCGCAGCCTTGACCGATTCCGTGTGACAATGTCTCAGCTCCCTTCAATGTTCTTTCTCTGAGGCTTTCATCATCCTAGAAATCATCAAGGAGCTCATCTTCTATGGCCTGTTGCTCAGTGGGGCTAATCTCCCTTGTGGATTTATACAAGTTCCTAATTCCGTCTTCGATATCCTTCCTAGTGTGGCTGTAAGACAAACTAAATTTATCCTTCTTATAATGGGCAACTACGGTTTTTCCGGGGTCATACGTTCTATAATTCAGGGTCACAAAATGGCTCCCATATAGTTCTTCAGCTTCTATTTCCACCTATTTGAAGTTTTCTACGATGTACACTCCAATAGTAAGAGGAAAAGGTGGCCAAGGTTTCTTCTTACCTTTGTTCAACACTTTCGAGAAACCCTTTGTCATCAGGTAGCAGAACTCTCGTAGAAGAGTCCTATCTGTGATGAACTTGGGTAGACCGTGCAAAGCTTTATGAGTACCTAACACCCTGATGATTGTTCCTTCATCGATAGGGAACTAGTGAGCTACTTTAACTACGGTCCTCATGGCTCTCTTTGACATACAAGGTAGATCTTCCCCGAACAACAGTTCGTATAATGGGATGATAAATGTTTCAGATATTATATCTAAGGTGGCTCTATAAGCCGTGTCCCAGAAGACCTTGTAGTGGTAGTGGATGGGTTTGTGTACTGATGAGTCACAATTGCAACTCTAGTGCTCAAAGTGCAACCTTGAATAGACATCATCAAGGAGGAATGAAGACATATAAAATTTTGGAGGTTGCTCGAGAGGTGGGCTTTGGGTGGCGGCTATTTTGTTCCTCAAGGATGATGACAGGATGCTGCCCAATTGAAAATAATTCCCTAAGTGGCGACAACATACATGAGTGGGACCCACGTGCCATAAAACACATCGCAGTCTGCCTTGCCATATAGTTGACACATCATTGCAGTGACTAACTGATATACTCTATGTAGCCCTTCTGTCTTGTAGTCCTGGTCTGTCTTGACTTGGAATTTTATAGGTTCTTTCCATCAATCCCTCATGATGTCTTTCGTTGGGGTAGTGAATCTGGTAGGCCACTTGGTGTTAAAAATCTGTTGCTTTTCAGGCAATTTGTAGTAGGTTCTGATGTTTGTAGAATCAATGGTCGCTATAGGTGCCCCATCATGATCCTTAATCATCCAGTCTTCTTTGCTTGTACACTACAAGACCCATTCAATGATCTCAATGCGTGGGAATGTTGGTGGATGAGCTGCCAATTTATGTAATCTTGACTTGTTGACGTTGATATATACGTGGAAGTCCTCCTATGTTTCTGGGATATCCCTCTTAGCAAATTCTTCGTAGATCTCAAACCAAGAGAACTTGGTGGTTTTATTTATGTTACAAGCCGTGTCTATAAATATAGGTGGTTTTTTGTCTGGATCTATTTCCCATGCCCCACTTCCTAATGCACCTTGAGCTATTTTAGTAGTTGGGTGACCTATCTTGTCGTCAAAATAGGAAATGGATATGCACTCGAGCTTAACGTCACCTGGAATGTCAAAAATGCAATACCACAATGAGAGAGAGGGCATGACCATAAATTAAAAACACAAAAAAATAAAACTTAGCCAGTGAGAGGAAGGTCACGGGTATGAGCGAGTTGCAAGGTATCCAATGAAAAAATATATGATAATGCGACTGAGGTCAGAGGTCAGGCGCGACTACAAGGTCGAGATGTGCAAAAGCAGATTTTGGATTGCACAGTGGTTGGCGATCGCATGTTGCAATGGTAGGAGGTCATGGGGAAAGAGGAGTCACGAAGTCATTGGATCACGAAGGGAAGGGTATCACGGCCGCGGGGCATGCAACTATGGCTCAGATTGTCTTAGACAAGGCCCTAAATGACTTCGAGAGACTGGGGTCACTTTCAAAAGGATAGAGCCTCGAGTTCTTGATCTAGTAATGGGGATCAACTGCAAGGGAAAACTAAAACCTTCAGTGGAGGAGCGGGGAAGGCTGGGGAAATTTATGAAGTACAAATGGAAAGGAGAGCTAAGTAAAGGGATAAACCCTAGGATAGGAGGTAAGCCAGAGGTCAGGGGTTGTAGTTCATGACATTTGGAAGAAAATAATCATTGCAGGAGGGAGGATAGTTACTTACCGGAGTCAGACACGCGCACGAAGTCTGGTCGGAGGGATTTCTGGCTTCCAGTGCGACCAACAGAGCTTTGCCAAATGCGACTATGGTGCCATCCTATTTATAAAATCAATGCACATGTTGAGGTTGTGAGGGTTAGGAGGGTGGATATTGTGACCTTGAGACTCGCGAGTCGTGAAGTTGCATGGGTCGGGAGGTCAAGTTGGAATATGTGGATAGGCAGTGCGACCTTGCAACCTTGCGAGTCACAGAGTCGCATAGTCATGTAGTCCCACAAGTGACTGATGGTAACTAAGGTTACTTTGTGACTCGGAAGGTTGCGGGGTCGCAGGGAGGTTAAGCGGTTGGAAGTGAGACCTTGCGACCCGCGAGTCATCGTGGTCACAAGGGTTGCCATGGTCGCAAGTATATGTGATAATTGCATTCCGACTATGCGACCTAGTTTATCTCATGAACTTGCAACTTGGCTTAACTTAGCCAGAAACTTGGATTTTCTTCGGGTTGACTAACATTAACGAACCTTTGGGAAGGACCTAATGGTGCCGAAGCTTAGGCTTGATGTGGGGGCTCCAAAAATTTAACGTTTACCCGGTTTTTTGGAGTTGTTGTCACAATAGCTACAACAATTGGTGATTCACTGAAAGAACCTAGGATCTCTGGTGTTTACATGCCTCTCTTAAGGGGACTTGAATAGATATTTCTTCATTGGGCTATAGGTCCCACTGATGGTGTTCCAGGTCCCCCTTTCGAAATTGGTCAGTTGTCCTAACTATCTTGACATGATCTTTACACACACAAAAGGGTGCTACCTCCTCATGCCTTGGGCCCAAAAAAAGGGGAACTGAAGTTACAACATGAATTTTAAAGTATTCCCAGTATAGTGGTCATGGTACTTTGGTGTTGCTCCACTGCTAACGAGCTTGGACAGTACCCCAGTGGAGTCACTAGCTAGAGATCCTGAACTTTGCTCCACTGCTAGCGAGCCTCGTATGTACCTCGGTAGAGTCATTGCTTCACCTTTTTTTGCAGGAAGCCTTTCTTAGTCCTTTAGCCCTTATTATGAAAGGTGTAGGTGCTCATGAGCACTTAGTTTTGCCTGTCAATACAATGCACTTATTTAATGAAGGCTTAAAACCTAGGAGGATGAAGGATCCTGACTTATTTGACTTGCAAAGAGGCTGTTTTTGGGTTTCAGAGTCCTTATTGTTTTCTCAGGATATGTGTATACTCATTACTGGTTTCTTTAGCTCCTATTTCGTTCCTAAGACTGTAAGTGACCTAGAATGACTTCAAGAATTTTGACCATGTGAGCAGTGTGGATAGACCGACGTGGGGGAAAATGAGGACTTGTGTATGCCATCGAGTTCCCCGTCATTACCAAATATTTCCTACTATATTATTGTCATAACTTAAGCGTTGGTCCGTTAACGGATCTGGAGAGCATCTGAGGGACCCAAAGTGTAGGGTTGTTTTAACTTTAACCTACCATCTCTACTTTATTCCAAAAAACAACAATTAAACTAGCAACTGAAACTAACTGATAGTAAATGACAACTGTTTATGAAAGAAATGGTAGTGGGACTAGCAACTTTGGGGTTGCTATGTGAAGTAACGTTTGAGTCATGGTTGTTCATTGGAAGGGGATCCACCTGTCCTCCCAGGGTTTGTAATTTGAAAGTGTGATGACCACTTTTTTCTACAATCTGGAATGGACCTACCCACAAGGCTTGAAATTTTGTGTGTTTTCCTTTGTCTTCATGAGCTGTGTCCCATTTGAGCACTAGGTCCCCTACCTAAAATTTATGGGACCCTACAAATTTCCCATCAACCCATCTTTTGATTTGGGCTTGGTAAATGGTGAAATTCTCCTTAGTTTTGAACCTTTCTTCCTCTAGTTTCACCAAGGTATTGATCTGACTTTGAATATATGGGCAAGGGGTGCCTTCCGACTATTGGGCTAGCCTAAGGGTGGAGAGATATAGATTGGGGGCTAAGATGGCTTCCTTCCTGTAGACCAGGAAATATGATGATGTGCTTATTGAGGTTTTGGGAGTGACTCGGTCAGCCCAAAGAGCGTTACTGAGGGTGTTATGCAAATTCTTCTACTGCAAGAGAAGGGTTTTTTTGATAATGTGAATGAGGTTCTTGTTGGTTGATTCTGCCAAACCATTCCCTTGGGGGTACTAACTCGCTGAATTTTTTAACACTATGCTATTTTATAGAGCAAAATTATATAATTTCGAAGATGAGAAGTAAATAGTGTTATCAAAAATGAGGTTGGAACGCTGAACCTACTGATGATGTACTACTTAAAAAAAGATATTACCTCATCATTGTCAACCTTTCGAAGTGGGATTGCTTCTACCAATCAAGTGAAATAGTTGATGGCCTTGAGTATGTACCTATGCCGCTTTGACGAGTGAGGGATGAACTCGCCTATGATGTCCAGACCCATTGTTGAAAGGTTCCTCGACTACTATGGGTTGCGGGGGAGAGGATGACTTGGCCTGTCTGCCTGCATTATCTTGGTAGATCGAACACTTTCATACATAGTCATGAGCATATTTGAACCAATAAAAACCTACTTGCATAACCTTGTGCATCGTGGTTTCATGTAGATCTTTCAGAACCCGTTGGGCTTGGTCATATTCTAGAAATCTTAGCAACACACCAAGGTGATGCTTCCTGAAAAGGTTCCCCTGGACCATCTGATATGAGGCTGCTTTCAGTCTGATGGCTCTTCTCTATTTAGCAGACATTGCTTCGGGAAAAGACCCCTGTATTAGGTATTGTTTTAAATCAGCATACCATGATGGGGAGTCATGTTGTTATCGGGAAATCTATGTCCACTGAGAGCTGCTAGTCCCACTAAGACTAGTAGCTATCTTAGAAACAAACAAACTAAAACTACTTTCGTTTTCCTTTATGAGAAGTAGACAAGAGGGGAATGAAGGACACCAACCTTAGTCTTGCTCTTGGTTCCTTGCTCGGTTCCTCTCCCTTCTGACAGATCCTTGCCGCTTCTCCTTCGTTTACCCAGCTTCAAAGAGCACCTGTGGAATTAAAGCAGCATAATACTATCAAAGAATAGAGATCTACAATCATAAACAATATAGGACCAGATGTATATTGACCAAACAAATGCATATATCATCAAACATACAAGAATGTGGAGGAAAACTTGAATAACATTATTAATATCAAGAATAGCAAAGAGGATTACAACCAATTTTTTTGACCCAACGTCACCCTCCAGCGTGAAAGCCCTTCTTTCACCTCATGAAAAGCTTAGATCACCAAACACTATGATATTCCACCAAGAAATCAACAACACTTCCTTACAAGATACAAAATTCTAGCGTTCGGATCTCTGGGATGAGGGATCCATATATAGATGATTGCATGGGGGTGAGTCATCTTCTGGGATTTTGATTGGTGTCTTCTCTCTGATAGTTCTTGATTCCACTTGGAGATTGATGATATCTTACTCATCCCTAGGCAAATTTGGAGAGGTAAGTTTCATAGGAGAAGTTTCTGGAAGATTCTATGTTCATCCACCTCGCAAACTGTCTCTGCCATTTGTCCACTCTCGCCGATCGCACCCTACAGAAGGGCTTTTCAATATGCATCACACCTTTTCCACTGGGCAGGTGGGATGCATCGCACCCTTAGTACTGAGCAACCTGTATGGTCCAGTTTTGACCAGGTCTGAGAAGTTTCCTGTGGAGAGCTTCTGGGAGATGATGTAATCAGCTGCCCTTCTTCTTTTAGGGTATGGAATGACACTTTTAGGGACTTAGGATCCCTTGGTTTATGGACATGTATGATTGGGGTTGCAGTGCCCAAAAATGTTTGTAACAGTTGCCCCCTAAAGCATGAGGTCGTTAATCTTTTGATGTCGGTGAAATGCTTTATCATGAGGATATAAAGCTTTTTCGAGCTTGAAGCCAACCTGTAATAACATACAATACAATACATTATCTTCATAATATTTTCCATGATCTAGTTGAGGCGGGCGTTCCCATGCTCGGCTTCATAAATTCATTTTAATGTACATAAGACAGAAAATCTTCTGCGTGGGATACTAATGATTCTAATAGAGTCATCATCCTTTGATTCAGATGATCATCTGTGCAGCAACAACGTACATTTGACGTCTTTATTTTCCTGAATATATCACAGCCTCGATGGATGAATCTAGATCCAGGGTCTTCAAACTCGTCCAATATTCACTCGCAGTACAAGTCGATCCATGTGAAAGATATTCTGGAGTCAAACATGGAAAGACGTCGCCTGATTACCAGCCAATGATGTAAGTTGTTAACAAGCGCGAGAGGAATCACCGATAATGATGATGACCCTCAAGGCACTATAGTACAATTCATGTGGTGCGAAAAAGGACTTGGTGTCGAACACCACACAAAATCTTTCGATCGAAGGCCAATGATGTAAAACTGTCACCATAAGTGAGAAACTTGCCATTGTGGCATGCAAGCTTCAAAGTACTAAAAGGGTTGTTCCAAAGTTGACTTCTTGGATAATGAGCTGATTTCAACAAGAAGCGATCTGTCGTAGGAGGGCCTTAATGAATCCCACATATACGACACGGAACAGAGTAAATGATTTTTGAGGTGAAAATGATCTAATGATATAGGGTTCAAGGTCGCGGTCATGAAAGAATGGAGCGTGAATGTATTGCAGCGGATGAGACACAGGTGAATTCTCTGAGCGACTTCTCTTGAACATACCCGCGACACTGACATGGATTGGTAGCATTAACCCCAAATATGGATGGTGTGATGGACCAATGGTGATATGACCAGTGAACCGAACAACCCAACACAACTTGGATGTGGAGTGAAAGTGTCATGTTCAAGAGCGACTTGCTACCAACAAAGTTTCTTCAAGTTTTCTTCCCAATTTTCCCCCAGTCATTGCTGACCAGTACCTCTTTATTTTTTTCAAGCTTGAGGAGGATAACATATGCTTGTTCTATAATTTTCCCTTCGTCCAAACCCGTTTCTATGTTTTAACGAGCCTAGCGACAGTGAAAATCATTCTTGTCTGTATGGACAAGTTCATCGCTATTCGGTTTTAACGAGTTTAACGACAAAGATAACTCGATCCTTTTCAATTTTAGAGAGTCTGAAAGGGATGTAAAGGTAACTCCAATAATTTTTTTTCGTCATATAATCCCTTAAGTCTGAAAAAAGTATAAAATAATACAAAAGGGATGAATTTTCGGTAATTTTAACGAGCCGAACAAAACAAGCGCTCGATCCTTTTGTGCAATAATCCCTCAGGTCCAAAAATATTAAAATCTAGAGGAGGGATAACACTTCTGGTAGCTTTAACGAGCTGTAGAGGCCAATTGCTCAGTAATATTTTCATATTTTACGAGTCAGATGAGAAGAGCTTAAAGGAGACTCGTTTTTTGAGGAACGAGTGATAATTTCAGGTAGCAGCTAATTCCAGGTAAGGTTTGGAATTTTCCAATCACGATAGTGTCACAAGGATGGCTAACAAGATGACTCTTCGTAGCTATTCCTCAAAAGGGGTAAACATTCAAATGGAGGTGAATGATTGGCTAAAACAGAGTGGAGGTGATGATGAGAACATGACTAGGGCTCAAAAGCTGATGATAATGCATTCACAATGGTTATTTACCAAAAATTGGTTCATTTTTTAATGAGCTTAAACTCTGGGGGAGCGTTTGCTCATTGCTAAGGTTTAATTTTTAATGAGCTCAAACTTCACATAAAAAACTGTTCGTGACAATGGTCATCGATTTAATTTCACCGCTAATCACTTTGTTCCTTCAAAGGTTGTACTACCTGTTTAATTACTTCATCAAACTGATTAGAAATGAACAATATATGTTTCAAAAATGAGTTCAAACACTAATATTTTACTTGAATTACGTGAAAAGTAATTTAAAAGTGGTTTTTACCCCTCATTTTACCATTTCATTTGAACTTTGGTTTGTTTCAGCTCTAGAAGTGCTTTTTCCCCTTGATTTTCACCAGCTAATTTCGGTAGATTCTATGGATGATTTTCAGCACCGTCTCGACTAGGTAGGAGCTAAACCTGAGCTCTTCAGTTGCATTCCTTCCTTTTTGAATTCTGTGCATGTTTCCCTATTTTTCTGAGCCTCTAGGGTTTGAAAAATTCACCCTAGCAACATCACACCCTTCCTATATCGAAAGGTACGATGCATACTGGCTTGGCCATTGGCCAGTCAGTATGCATCTCACCCAGTACACTGCTGGGGGTGCGATGGGTGCGAGAAGGGAGCTTTTTGCACTGTTTTCTCATGGAATTTTTGCCTGTTTTTTGCCAAATCAAGACTGTAACTCTTATCTTGCTTGTTTTATAGAGATTCATAGGAGAAAAATGATTGTTACATGGTGAGAACGCGCGCATGAAGAAGAGGACATGCTTGCTTTACATGATCCGGTTACGGTAACTGCACTGTGTAACTGTGGCCTATTCAAGTTTTTTTGCATCTCTAGCATGAGGCAACAAATCAACTTGTTGCAATATCTTCTCGATGTATGGGATCCTACCAACCAAGTGTTTTAGATCATAGGCAAATCCATCCCCTTGACTTTCGTGGACATCTATTTTTTGACCGGTTTATCCAGGTGTGTTGCCCCTCTTTCATTATCAGGTTCCGCCGTCGGGGGCAAATTCATGAGAGATTATATTCGCCGGTATTGTAGAGAGGGATCTCAGCCGAGTAGGGATGGCAAGATCAATATCCGGGATGTCAATGACCGGTCCTTGAGGACCATTCTATTCACTTTTTCTAGACTCGCTGGTAGTGCAGCTCTTCACGTGGCTAACAAGTCCTATATGCAGTACGCCTTGGAATGCCTTGAACCAAAGGTGTTCAACTGGTGTGATGCAGTACTCCCTGTGATGAAATAACAACTGACCAAGGTAAAAAACGGAAAATCCAAGAACTTCGGCTATGGTTCTATTTTGACCACTTTCGCCTTGGAAAATATCCCACTAATGCAGTCGCAGTACATTTCACTTGGCTTACCTCCACCGACTGGGCCACGGATGCAGAGATGCGTCGACCTTATGGCCCAACATGATGGTTAGTCCCAGGTTTCCTTTTCTGATACCTTCTTCAAGTGGTTCAACCATCAGGAGATAGTTTTTTTCAAGTATCCATATGCTGGTATGGATTTCCGAGGTTACCCAGATTTTGTGCTGCCGGCTGGTGAGCAGTGGGGTGCTATCGGTAAATTTTCTGACCATATATATGTTTATTGTTTCTTTTTATAATGTTCTTGTGCTGTCTTATATAAGGACTAATCAAAACTCATGTGCTCATGCAGATAGCGGACCAGTTTGGCCTGTAGTGCGTCTGAGAGTACCAGCTGTCGCTCCAGTAGGAGAGGTTGTGGGGAGGGCTATCCTTCGCGACCTTGATGTGGCTAAGACTCTTTCAGCATTGTAGGATCAGGTCGAGGGCCTCACTCTTGGTATTCTGAATGTGAGGACCAATGAGCTGCCTCTAAGGTTGCAGTGACATACTACTGGCATGCCAAGTCGATGGACTATGCTTTTACGCATGATTTCACAGGCGGTGACTTGTTATCACCATCATCACTAGACTAGGGTTCCCCCTAGCATTTTGCGTTTTGGGTCATTAAACTGATTTTGTCTTGGTTACATAACATTATTTATAAACCATAAACAATTCTATATATATTTTTGATTTTCGGAGCTTTATTTTGGTTGAGTTACGTGATCTTGATGCAAATATTGATGAAATGCTTCTTTTATAAATGTCGCAAATGTCTATCTAACACATAATTTGCCAATGAGTCTATTAATGTGTTTAAGTTTCTGGAAATATGATGATATTGAATAGAATCAAACTACCTTTCCAAAATCTTGACCCTTAGGAACATGCAATAGATAGCTGGATTTCGTACGGAGTAGATACCAGTGAGTTGTAGGATGACGAGTTGTGAGACTAGCCTGATGATGAGTCGACGTATGCCACGCATAATGGCATCAGAGAGGAGCTCTATCAACATGCTCTATTCAGCAATATTGTTCTTTGATGGACCAATACATACCCCTCTGCAACTCACTAACTCGCCGCTTGGATCGAAGATGGCCCAAGCCACAGAAGATAGGTTCCGCGAACTATGACTCGCTCCGTCGGCATATCCAACAAATGATTCCAATAGGTCCGACATCTGCAACAAATATAAAAGTGGATCACTTAACCAAGACAACTTACCCTTAGTGAAAACAAAAATGTAACAAAAGCATAGGGGTCACTATCTTGAGTCAAGCACAATAACGCTTAAGGTACAACCTGTTATGAGGTTGCACTAGTGGAATCCCATCATAATCTACTAACTCATATGCTCCTTTTGCTAATACACGTTTAACAATATGGGGAACCATCCATAAGGACTTGAACTTACTTGCTCCCAATTTATTGGATTCCTAGTTGTAAAGTAAGACCAGGTCACCTTCTGAGAAGACACGGGGTTTGAAATTCTTGTCAAACTGTGCCTTGACTCATTTCTTATGGGCTTCTTTAGCAAAAGTAGCATCATGATGGGTTTCATCCAATCGGATTAGTTCCAAGAAACGAGCCTCCTCTTTTGAAGTTCTAGGGAGAAGGTCGATCGCAAGTTTGAGGGACGTGATTTCACACTGAACCAGTAAGATTGCTCCCAGGCTGTACACCAGTTGAAAGGGTGTAAACCCGGTTGCATTCCTCACCGATGTCCGGTATTCCCACAAGGCTGAGTACATGATCAGGTGCCAACTCCTTTTGTGGACTCCAATCATCCTTTGTAGCATCTGCTTCATGACATTTTTGATTGCCTCAACTTGTCCATTAGCCTGCGGATAATACGAACTACAACTGTCGTGGGACAACCCTAACTTGGCAGCCAACTCAACCATCATGTGATTGTGAAAATGCGATCCATGATCTGTGACTATGGCCTGTGGAACGCTGAATCTAGAGACTACATGATTGAAAAAGAAGAGGGTAGTCATTTCACCGTTGTTGTTTAATGTAGGCATCGCCTCGACCCATTTGGTAAAATAGTCTACTGTGACTATGATATACCCATGCCCCCTGCCCAAGGTGGGGTTACATGTCATGAAATCTATGCCCCATTTAGCAAATGGCCCAACAGCAACTACTGGTTGTAGAGGTGCGGGTGGTATTCTAGATTTTAAATCAAAGATTTGACATGCACGGCAACTTCTGACTACGGTTATGCAATCTCTGAACATTATTGGCTAGAAGTATTCTGCTCATAAAATCTTTTGCGCCGTAGCATAACCAGATTGATGCCCCCCACACGCGCCTCAATGGAAATCATTCAGGACTTTTTTTGCCTCCTCGTGGGTGAGGCACCTCCTCAGAACTGTATCGACACCATGACGGTAAAGTGTATCGTCGATGATCAGGTAGTCTTTTGCTTGGTATCGTATGCGTCGTTGTTCTGAGCGGGAGGTATTAGACCTATATGTTTGGGTTTGGAGATATATTATTATGTCTCCATACCATGGGTTGCTTGAAGATATCAGAAACAAAGATTCATCCACGATCATTTCTTCTGATGTTACATCATTGGACGATGATGGGAGATCGCATGGTAACTCCACGAAAACCAGGGATTTCTTCGATTTGGATTTTATAAATTCTAGATCAAACTCTTGTAGAATTGCTATCCATTTTGAATATTTTTCCCCCAGCAATTGTCGCGACAATATATAAGTGATGGGGTTGGAATCTGACAAAATGGTAGTTTTTCGGAAGAGGACATAGTGTCGAAATCGTTGTATCGCTTGAACAACTATGATAGCTAGCTTTTCAATGTAGGAATACTTGTTTTCTGTATCATTTAAGTTTCTACTCAAATAATATATAGGATTTTCAATTCCATTGTCTTCTTGAACTAAAACCATTGCGATGGTCATATCCGCTGCAGCCAGATACAGGTTAAAGTCTTTCTAATAATCAAGAGCATATATTAATAATGCTTTTATTATGGATTCATTTAAAGCATCAAAGGAAGCTTGCGCGACCTGGTCCCAGATGAAGGGTACTTATTTTTTCAATAGACGAGTATAACCTTTAGCAAGTTCGGCATAATTTGGAATGAATCTCCTCAGAAAATATGCTTTCCCTTGGAGTTTCTGAATCTGAAGGAAATTTGAAGGTGGAGACAAATTAATGATTGCCTGAAACTTACATGAGTCGAGACGAATCACGTCCTTTGAGACCACAAAGCCAAGTAAACGACCAGAACTGACATAGAACACACATTTGTGTGGATTGAGTCATATCTTGTAGTGTCGGCAGTGTAGAAATATCCCTCTCAAATGCTGCGGATGATCAATCCGCTTTTGCGAATGAGCTGGAAGATCGTCGAGATATGGTTGAACGATGTTTTTGATGTCATGGAAGTCATAATTCGTTGCCCTATGAAATGTTGCCCTTGCATTCTTTAAACCAAAAGGTAGCTTGCGATATGAAAATGTGTCCCATGGACAAATAAATGCAGTCTTTGACTGGTCCTGTGGGCGGATATTTATTTAATTATACCCAGAAAATCCATCCATAAATGAAAATATTTCACATCCGGTGCATTCATCAATTATCTAGTCAATGAAGGGTGTAGGGTAGTTGTCTTTCGGAAAAGATTGATTTACATCCCTATAATCGATGCACACTCTAATCGTTCCTTGTTTTTTTCATTACAAGAACAATATTTTATACCCAATCGGTGAGAGGAACCGGGTACATAAAACTAGCATGGAGAAGTTTTTCAACTTCTGCCTTGATGGCAACAACTTTCTTGGGGTGCACTTGTCGTAGCCATTGTCGTACCAGTTTGACATCTAGATACATTTTAATTTTGTGTTCAGCTATGCTCGAGTTAATGCCTGGAATTTCATCATATGACCAAGCAAAGACATCTCTGAATTCACAAAAAATAGCGTTATATATTTCTAGTTCTGAAGGAGAACAAGACTTGCCGACATGAATATTCTCTACAACGTCTGTTGTGGTCGAGATATTTATGGCGATAGTCTCTTCAATATTGGACAAGTTTCACTCGGAATCCACCGTGTTTATAGTATTTGATAGAAAATAAAAAACTGAGGGATGATGAGGGTCACTAAGAGTATCTTCTTTGTAATCCAGAAGATGGGAACGATGGTGGTAATCTTCCCATGGTGCCCTGTCAATCATCATTGACTGAACAATTCCTTCATCTGTATAATGTACTTGTGACCAAGGACTTGAAGGGGTACCATATTCTTTAGACCTATCTATCCAAACGCTTGACGAGCGTTGATTTGGGTTTGCCTCCCATGGCGAAAACATTGATTGCTACAAGATTTCTATTGGGCTTGGAGGCAATACCTGCAGATGATCCATGTTGATATCGTTTTTAGAGATCTTTTGACTAGAATATATCATATTGTAGGTTCCCACCGTTGCCACTTCCACTAGATTGATTAGAGGTGGTAGGGAAAAAGTCCCCATTAATATAGGGTCTTTTAGTAGGCCTACTCTGATATTTTGAAGCGAATGAGGGTGGTAGGACTTGCAACCAACAAAATTTATTCAAGTTGTCTTCCCAATTTTTCCCCAGTAGAGTCGCCATTTTGTTATCAATAAATCTAGTGTCCACTCGGAGCTGCTAGTCCCACTAAGACTGGTAGCTATCTTAGAAACAAACTAACTAAAACTACTTTCGTTTTCCTTTATGAGAAGTAGATAAGACGGGAATGAAGGACACCAACCTCAGTCTTGTGCTTGGTTCCTTGCTCGGTTCCTCCCCCTTCTAATAGATCCTTGCTGCTTCTCCTTCATCTACCCAGATTCAAAGAGCACCTGTTGAATCAAAACAGTATAATACTATCGAAGAACAAAAATCTACAATCATAAACAATATAGGACGAGATGTATAATGACCACACAAATGCATATACCATCAAACATACAAGAATGTGGAGGAAAACTTGAATAGCTTTAATAATATCAAGAATAGCAAAGAGGATTACAACCAATTGTTCTGGCCCAGTGTCATCCTCTAGCATTAAAGCCCTTCTTTCATCACATGAAAATCTTAGATCACCAAACACTATGATATTCCACTAAGAAACCAACAAAACTTCCTTACAAGATACAAAATTCTAGCCTCCGGATCTCTGGGATGAGGGATCCATATATAGATGATTGCAGGGGGGTGAGTCAACTTTTGGGATTTTGATTAGTGTCTTCTCTCTAATATTTCTTGATTCCACTTGGAGGTTGATGATCTCTTACTCATCCCTGGGCGAATTCAAAGAGGCAAGTGTCATAGGAGAAGTTTCTAGAAGATTCTATGATCATCCACCTCGCAAACTGTCTCTGTCATTTGTCCACTCTCGCCCATCGCACCCTATAGAAGGTCTTTTCAGTATGTGTCACACCTTTTATACTAGGCAGGTGGGATGCATCACACCCTTAGCACTGAGCAATCTTTATGGTCCAGTTTTGACCAGTTCTGAGGAGTTTCTTGTGGAGAACTTCTGGGAGATGATGTAATCAACTGACCTTGTTATTTTAGGGTATGGAATGACACTTTTAGGGACTTATGAGCCCTTGGTTTATGGAGATGTATGATTGGAGTTGCAGTGCCCAAAAATGTCTATAAAACATTTGAGCCAAGGAGCTCGTTGTGGTACATTTCAACTTCGTGCTCCCATCCTTCTGTTTCTTGGGCCAATCAATCAGATTCTGTGTCCTAAAGATCTGTGGCCTTGGCGGCCAACTTACAAAGACCATGCCCTTTTACAGTGTGAGAGGGCTTAAATTCTAAATCATATTCTTGGATGGATGTCATCTAGTTGGTTCTTCTCTCCCCCAACTCTTTTTGTACGAAGCGGGATCTGACGACAATATGGGAACCATCACGATGACATTATTTTTCAGGATGTAGGGCCTGAAGTGTTTCACCGCTTTGTAGACAACATAAGCCTACTTATCGATGTCTGGGTAATTCAACACTACCCCTTGGAGTCCTTTACTCATGAATGATATATGAAATTCGTCATGATCACATTCCCTTTGGGTAAGGAACGTGGCCAATGATGAATCTGAAGTGAAAGTGTACAAGATACAATATTTGCAGAAATCGGGGCTTGAGAGTGAAGGTGCCTCCATGATAGCTGCCTTAATCATATCAAAAGATTCCTTTTCTTCCCAGACCTATTTGAAAACTATATCTTTCTTTATCATCTTCTGTAGAGGTTTAGCCATTTATGCAAAATATGAAATAAACTTGCCCAGGAAATTAATTTTGCCAAGGAAAGATTGCATACCTTTCTTGGTGCATGGCTGAGGGATTTGTGATCTAGATTTTACATAGTTAGGGTCAACGATGATCCCTCTCTTGGTCATGATGTGACCCAGTAGATAGCCTTCCGAACCTGAAAATATGCTCTTCTTAGGGTTGAGAGAGATCCCATATTTCCAACATCTTTGTTTCAAGTGATGGATATGGTCACTTCTTCTTTTTGAAAAAACAGTGACATCATCTAGGTAGACCACCACATTCTACCCCATTAACCCCCCAAAAGCGATATCCATAACTCTCTGGAAAGTTGCCCCAACATTTATTAGTTTGAATGGCATACAAAGAAAAGAGAATGTTCCCCACTTAGTTCGAATGTTATCTTAATCCTGTCTGGTTTTGACACCAGGACCTAATTGTAACCGGAGAACCCATCCAGTAGAGAACCTTGGACCCTGAGATAGTTTGAAGGATTTTCTCCATGGATGGATAGGGTAGTTATCTTTGTATGACACCCGATTAAGGTTCTGGAAATCGACGCATAGGCATATTTCTCCATATTTTTTTCTTACTGGTACTAGGTTAGATACCCATGTTGTGTGTCTGACCTTGAAAATAATGTGTGCGTCCAACAATTTCTTTAACTCCTTTTGTATGAGCGGTTCTAAGGTGAGATGCACCTTCCTCAGTTTCTATTGAAATGGTTTGACTCCCTCTCTGGTAAGAATAACATGTTGAATAATATGACTATCATACACTTTCAGGTCATCATAAGTCCAAGCAAAGACATTGCGGTACTTTCAAAACAAATTGATGAAAGCTTGTTTTTCCTCTGGGGTGCATTCTATTTCCAAGTTAACATATTTGGCGTCAAACTTAGTCCCGAGTTTGATTTTTCCATGTAGGAGAGTGTAACTATGCCTCTTGGCATTTGGCAGACCTCTGAAATGATTCTGAAGGTTGAATAGTTTTTGCAATGAAACCACCCCTTTTGGTAAGCTATTTCCCTTCAAGGAATCCACCTCATCTTGTAATTATTTTTCATGTTCCTCTTCATCAATAGCCACGTCTTTGAATAATTCTGCATTTTCCATGAATTCCAGAATCTGTTGGTCATCATTCAACACATGCAAGTTCATTACATTGTCTGGTACTGCTGGTTTATACATAATTTCAATAGAAAAACCATCTCTAAGGGGTGTGAACCAAGCTGCGGCATTAGCTAGAGTATTAGAAATAACATTGTTACACCTAGGAAAAAACATGAGATTGAAAGCTTTAAAATATGAGACACCATACCTCTTGCTGGTAGTTCTTTAAATGCAGAGACAAACAATGGATGCTATTGCGTACTTGTCTCGTAATGATTTTCGAATCTCCAATGACTTTTAGTCAGTCTTCTCTTAAGTCGATAGCCTTTTTTAGGTCGGGCACCAATGCCTCGTAATCAACAGTGTTGTTGGCAGAGTGGAATTCTATCCTGCAAGAGATCAAAAATCTATCTACTTTGGGATTTAGTAGGACACATCCAGCCCCTGTTGCATCATTTGTTTTTGAGCCGTCATAGTACAGCGTCCACGTCTCTGTTCTGGGAAAAGGTAAACCCAATGGATGCAAGTTTAAAGAAAAAATTGCATCATTGCAGCTCAGGGTTTGCATGGGGATTACAATCTGGGCATCCAGGGAAATCGTTGAGGTCTGAGGCTCGTAGCACCTGAATGAATATTCGAGGAGGCATACTCTAGATCTTGTTGTGCATAACTGATTGGTTCACTAGATCTTTCAAGGTCGGTTGTTGGGCCTCAAAATAGTCCTTGTTCTCACTCCATTATTCACCAATACCTTCACATTACTTCCAAATTATCTTCATATCACCTTGATTCCACCTCCACATCATTACATTTACCTCATCATTGGGTTATAACTATGGTTTTCCAAAGTTTATTAATTCTTAACATTTTAAAGTGGGTTTACGGTTAAACTTTAGAAAATAATATGCTTATATTTATACCTAACAATTAGAATGAGTTTGTTGACATGTGTAGGTATAGAGGAAGCTTCCAAGGCATCTTTATGTGGCCTTGAATGATCAAATTCGAATTTGATAAGATAAGCCTCATGGAGAAGATCATGATCTCATGGAGAAAATCAAGGAGAAAAGGGGGTTATGTGTCTAGATGGTTGAGAGATGTATGGAACTAAAGAGAGATTAGTGGATCATCATTATGAGTTTGTTATCTCATCCCATTGTATAAATAGGAGTACCTCCTCCACTCCAAAAGGGAGGACTCTTGGAGCATGTATCCAACTTATGATGGAATAGAATAAAGCTTCATTTTACATAAATTTCTATTATATAGTTTTAGAGAAAATTGTCTTAATGTAGTATATCGAATAATTTGTCACTTGTTCTTAAGAGAATTGAGCTCACTCTAAAAGGATCAAAGAAACATTTTATTTCATAATAGATCTTATTTCATTTAATTTCCTAGATGTTTGAGGATTTGTTTGTGATTCATGAATGAGTTTTAAATTAAAATCTTATCAGCATATGAGGGGACAACAAGGGTCTAAGTTAGACTCTCTCTCTCTATTTGATTTGCATGATAATTGAAATTCATTATTTTTCTTTTAAGATTCAAGTTATTTCATTTCTTATGCTTATGAATGAATCTTAGTTTAGTTTGGATCACTATACGAGGGGACAATCAAGGGACTAAGTTAGTGTTATAGATCTAACCCGGAAATATATGATAATATAAATAAGCCCAAGAATAACAAGATCAAAATAGATAGAAATGCTTCTTTATTAAATCAAACCCTTAAGGTAGGGCAACGCCTTACATTCACTCCTTAAGGAAAGAGAACACTCCACAAGCCATATGCTTGTTCATACAATAATCCTTCACTATCTTTCATGTGGAGTCTCTAGCCTCTATATAGACCTCATACGTACAATACCATGGATCATTACCATAGTTCCCTCATACCATCGACTAATACCATGGGCCCATTACATTATTACTAACTACTTGTGATCCCTTACATGATATGGGTTAACCACGTTATTTATTACTATGGCCCATCCCATTATTTATTACCTTGGGTACCTCCCTTCGTACCCCATATTATCCCCCTAGGTATATAACATTCCACCCCCCTTAGCATATTTCATCCCCGAAACATGGGAAGAACACAAATAATAAGATCTACTCAAAAGAGTAGTCCACTGGTACCATGCACGTGCATCTAGCCATCCAAGAGAAAGGTTAACCCTCGATCTTGTTGGTGCCTCGCTCACTTGAGATGGAAGTTGACCATGGAAGCTCTTCTGTGTTGATGTGTAGTAGGTGGATCTTCGCTCCTCGCTATCCGTCATATGGGGGTGGTTGTCCTTGTGGCTAATTGGTTGCCATATTGTTGGTTGTTTTCTTGCGGGGTGATGTGGGTGATGATATGTTGAAGTTTTAATCCACGGTGTCATTTTCTTTAATTCACCCTGCTGTGGTGCCTGTTGTAGTGTTTTCTTTTCCAATATGACTTCAACCACTAAGCCCTCATCTGATGTACCTGTAGCCTTTTCTGCTTCAGCCTATGCTTGTGTTTGATTGTCAATTACCAAAGGCTCATCATCTGATATGTCAGTCCCTGGAACATCTTCTGCTTCAACTTCCATGTACTCTACCTATTTATTGATGGAAATATCTTGTAATGTAATTTCTTCTTTTTATACCAGAGCTTTAGGAATTTCTTCTACACGTTAATATTCATAGTACCCGCAGATTCAATCCAAGGATATCCCAAAACAACATCCATATTATCTAACTCTGAAGTATAAAAATCACCATGCAACACATACTTATCCATAGAAAGCTTCAACTCCTTATTAATTTGAACATCCTCATCATCAACCTGTGTATTTTCAATTTGTTTTGCTAGAACTTGCAATTTTTTTGCCAAATTAACATTGATGAAATTATGCTTGCAACTAGGATTTATAGAAACAATGATATTCTCTTTCTGCATCAATCCATGAACCTGTAATAAGGAGATACCAGCAGAAAATAACTCCACATGTTTCCCCTTATCTTGTTTTCTACCCTGGGACCATTTTTCTAAAAGAAGTTCTTCTAGTTTTTCATGAGGAAGTTATGTCACTGAATCGGCAACTGAGTCCCACCATTTAGCAGCTTCATCTTTTAGATTAAATAGTAGGCAAATTACCTAAAATTGTTTGTGTCGCGATTTGTGATATTCTATAAATTCTTCAATAATAGTACCCTTATCATTTCCTGTAAAAAATTCCTTGCTAGAAGCCATGAAGGTTTGGAAAACATTCACTTACTTGGCGAAAATTTGAAATTGTCATAGTTTAGTCAATATTGCTCAGAATTCCTATTATGACCTGTTTTCAGAGATGGAACAATCATTCTGCATCTACCCATGTGATAGAAATCTTGATACAGGCACTAGAATTTCATATCTGCGCTGCAACTCTCTCGTCCTCACCAAAATTTCTGCAAAAAGAGCTGATTTTAAATTAGCGATATCTCCCTCATCCGGACTCCGATTCGACTGATGGTTTTTTTGAAATTAGGTATTTTTCACAAACATTCCAGATCTACCATTAGATTTGACAGATCTTGCACCAGGACATCCAAATCTGTGCCGCAAATGCGCTGCCCTAAAAAATTGTCTGCAACCCCACTGATTTTTAGATCAATCACATCTCCTTTATCCGAACTCTGATTCAACCGATTTTTTTTTTGAAATCAGCTATTTTTTCACAAAGAATATATATCTTCAATTAGATTTTGGATATCTTATACCAAAACACACATATCTGATCTGCAAACTCGCCGCCCTCGAAATCCTGCAAAAAAAAAAAACATTCTCCACTATTTGCCCAAGAAAGTGCTTTGATACCAATTGTTATAGATCTAACCTAGAAATATATGATAATATAAATAAACCCAATAATAGCAAGATCAAAATAGATAGAAATGCTTCTTTATTAAATCAAACCCTTAAGGTATGGCAACACCTTACATTCACTCTTTAAGGAAGGAGAACACTCCACAAGCCATATGCTTGTTCATACAATAATCCTTCACTATCTTCCATGTGGAGTCTCTAGCCTCTATATAGGCCTCATACATACAATACCATGGATCATTACCATGGTTCATTCATACCATCGACTAATACCATGGGCCCATTTCATTATTATTAACTACTTGTGATCCGTTACATGATATGGGTTAACTACCTTATTTATTACTATGGCCCATCCCATTATTACATTATTAGCTTGGGTAACTCTCTTGGTACCCCATATTATCCCCCATAGGTATATAACAGTTAGTCTCTCTCTATATTTGAATCTAAACGACAATCAAAATTCATTATCTTGTCTTTATTTCAAGTTTCTGGTTTTATGTAATCAATGATTTCTTTCCAATCTATAATATTGTAGGAAAGGACAACGAAGACCTCCTCAATTAGGAGCCTCTTCCATTGCATATTATATTGAATCATAAATCATTTAGTTAGACATAGAGTTAGTTTCCTACTCCTGCATATATTTTGATGGCATCATCACAAGCTTACGATTATCCCTAGTTGATAATTTAATGAAAACAATTTAAGCAATTAAATTGCCCAACATTTTGGCACCGTTGTCGGGGATGGTGCTAAGGGATCAGGCATTAGGAATTTAATTCAGTACCAGTATTGTTTTGTTTTTGGAAAAACTAACTTGTGAAGCCTAGTGACAACAAGATCTCATAAAAGAGTTCAAGTTTGAGTTTTTTGATGTTTTAGTATTTAGCTAGTTTTAAATTTAGTCTTTTTAAAACCCCCTTCATAAATAAAAACAAATCAAGTGATTAGTATGCTCTCTTCCTGTGCTTCGTGCGATCAGGAAGATCAAAAAATCTATCGATTTATTTCAAATAAAAATACTCTTGCTGGAAAATTCATCTGCAATATGACAATATTTTTTTTTTTGTGAATAAACGAAAGATCATCTTAAAAAATTTAGATAAAATTTAGTTTAAAAAAGAAGAAGAAAATTCCCACATAATAATAATAATTAATATATATATATATATACATACATTATGATTAAAAAAAATTCTTTTGAAAACTAACCTTTTTTTTAAGATAGGTTCAATTTCTTAAAAAAAAAAGAAAAAAGAAGAAAAGAAACCAAACAAAAAAAACCAAACTCATATTAAAATAACAAACTGCGTCATATCAAAAAGGCCAAGAGCATAAAAAACACATATGGGCCGACTGTTAAACCTATCAACCGAGGACCACGTCTAGATTTTCATTGTTCAGCGGGTTGTTATATTGGGCTAGCAATCTTTGTAGTGTGATTTTATCAACATAATTCTCAGTCTTTAAGACTCTGTTGCCTACAAAAATGTAAAATTTCAGTTTCTTTAAAAGAATTTTCACAAAGGAACGACTTCAAAAAAATGTTGGTCGCACATAAAGAAGTAGGAACTTCATCATTCAATCCAGTTGTTTCAAGTAGTTGTGTGGTATTTTGATGGTCAATAGAAATATTGGTACTTCTGGCAGAGAAAGAATAGGAAGACATATTAACGCTCTTCGAGAACCAAACCCAAATACTGCGTGAAGGGCTGTTGAATATTGAGAAAGATACTAAAATGTACAAGGGTATAGATTCTAGCAAATTTCTCCGTCAATTTGATTTTCAATGGCTTTATAAGGGCCGGTGAACAACAGAGTGGATGCACTTCAGATTTGCAAGAAATTCAGAGAACTCAGCTCACCTGCCCCATCTTTTGGGTGTTAATCAGATCTCAACTGCATCTTCTACTCATCAGAAAGCTCTGTCAAAGGAATTTTAATACCTTTTGTTTTTGTAAATGTGATTTATTGTTTGTTGCTAGATATAATTTGCAGGCAAGAACCTGCATTTCATCAAATTCGGATTCGACTTCTTTCATTGGATATCTCGATCAAGCTACCTCATTTTCACATTTATTCTGGAGTCCTCAAACTCATGTGCCACCAAGAAATACGTAGAGCTATGATCACAACTCAATTTGCCTACCTAAAATGCCTTCTCTCTATTCAATGTAGTGGTGGAAAAATCGGATTTGACTTATCTTGGAGGGATTTCTTCCTGAAAATTTGGTATTTGCATTATCTTCTCCTGATTTTGTGGACAAAGAGCATAGATTTTCATTGACTTCAGAGGATTTTGTGAGGAAGTTGTGATGGGGAAAAGGAGGTGATCGAGGTAGTAGGAAGTAGCAGGCAGTTTTGAACATGCATTAATCTTTTAGAACTATTAGAATCCGCTGAAAAACCAGTTTACTCTTTAAATGATTTACATGACATAACTTGGTTCTGCCCTATTTTGGGGATTCTATTAATGTCAGTTTACCATGGCACGCCCGGTGGGACTATTTCCTGTTACAAGCATTGTGTTGACAAGACAAGGTTGTATTGCTGGTGTGATGGAAATTCATATCTGCTGCACCCTGTTCTACCCATTATTACAATCAGGTTGCTGAGTTATCATTTGATCCAATTTTGTTTCAGTTGACTCCTTTTTCTTTTACACAAACTCTCTTTGACATGGTAATTCTTTTCTTTGGGTGTTGACTGTTTAAAAAAAAAAAAACAAACAAACAAAAATGTTGATGAATTTGGAAGAAAACCCATAAAAAAAACTTCATTTTAGTGATAGTTTATTTTTAGAATTTTTCTTTATTAGTTTTTAATAAATAAAATTTTGTTGATTATACAATTTCAAAAAAACTCAACTTAAATAATAAATTAAAAAAATTATATTTTTTGAAATTGGCTATTTAAAAAAAAAACTAAATAAATAAATCAACATAATAGATATATATCTATATATATATATATATATATATATATATATATAGATATATATATATATATATATATATAGATATATATATATATATATATATATATATATATATATATATATATATATATATATATATATATATATATATATATGTCTTCATTTATTTATTACTTTTGATAATTTCCTTTTAAATTTGTTGTTTAAAAAAAAAAAATCACAAAATTCACGCAGATTTGAAAATAAAAAAATGGAATACTTGGAAACAAATTTCGAAAATCAATTTATCAAACATTGGAGGATTCTATAGACGATGATTATATTGTTTCGATAGCTTCAAGTTGGCATTAAACTCAAACATCTTTCTGTTGAATGCTTTTATGTGACATACTAATATGCAGAACACAACAGATTTTTCTAATGCCAAACTTTTCGTCGAACACATTTCATGGGTTATCTGACAAAAATAGGGAGTATTAATTTTCATGCTTATATTTAAGAATGGATTGATACTAATATCATGAATTGAGTTGATTTCAACACTTTGATTTTTCTTAAATCTATTTTATTTGGTATGAAATTTTTGTGTAAGAATCATGAAGGAAGTGTGCATTTCTTCTTGAACACACTTATGTTTTCTTTCTGCCAAGATTTTTTTTATAGGTTACAGGACAATCAAGTGATCATTAGGGAGATTATATTGTGACGAAAATTGGTCTTCCAAATACTAAATTCATGAAAAATTCTAAAGAAAAATCCATGTCCACAACCACTACCTTGCACCTCCCTTTTTGAAAAATATTTTGAATTCCATCTCCACTTTTCATAGCAATAGTTCTTATTCATACACCATGCATTTCCTTACATCCATTCATTCCCCTTCATTTCCGCCAATAAAACCCTACTTCTGGTTCCTAGAGTTAAAGTCCTAGAGTCTAATTATCTTTGTAAAAAACACCTAGAGGCTTGAATGCCTTAATGGCAGGTACTCTTGCCAATGAACAATGGGAGTACATTAATATCCCTTTCTCATTGGATCTTGTAGGTGACTCCACCACAAAAATTTTATTCGTACCTACAAAGATGTGCTAGGCATCCTGACTCCCATTGGAATCAATGGTGGGAGCTCTTTTGTTGGCTAGGGGAATTCATTAATGGCCACTAAGTCAACAACTTCTTGCTATGTTCGACATCGACACATTTAATCACATAGTAAGATTTGTGCCATTGAGCATTGAAGACTTGAAGACCCATATTTTGTAGCAGATGAAGCCGATTTCCTTTCATTGTTTTTCAGTTTGTCATGATATGAGGACAAGTCAATAAATAAGGCTGGGGGGGGGGGAATGTAACTTCTATACTTTGTATACCTTCCGAGCCTTATACATTTTCAGCCGCATTTAGCAGCAGATTCCGAACATTCAGCAGAAGATCCAACAGTATATTTAACAGCAGATGCAACAACAATAAAATATTCACCTTTTTGATTTCATCCACCATTTTCATAACCATGTAAAGAGGACTATGAACAACATTTTTGCAGCCAGACGTGCACAACTCTCATCCATTTTTGGAAGGGTAAGTTAAGGTATGATATTTTCTAGCTTTTAACCATTTAATTCCTTGAAAAGTTAGAATAATAATTTTTGGAAAAACTTCACTTCCTTTTCTCATTTCACATAACTGTCGAAACCGTCCGTTTAAGGGGAGGGATACATTTACATACATACTTTGTCACATTCATATAACATCCATGTTCATATATCACATTCTAAAACCCACTTACCTTCAAAATATATTCACTATTACATGAGCATACAAATGGATTTGTCAAAAGTATTTAAATGTTAATTGGATGCCAACACAATCATGGTTGTTACAGAAGAACCAACCATGATGCATTCCAACAAAAAATACTCTGCAATAAAAATCACATTATCAATATGCAAAGATCATACATTAAAATTGAATGCAACAAAAAAAATATGGTTGAAACACAAGAACCAACCAAGTTGCAGTTCATCAAAAGCACTTTGCAAAAGTTAAGTAAATGATATCATGCAGAGTTTAAGCCAAAGCTCAAGTATCAAAAAGTAATGTAATAGATTCCATGAGGACATGCAATACCTTCAGTTTGGGGGTATGTTGGGCCTGAAAATAGTCCTTATTCTCACTCCATTATTCACCAATACCTTCACATTACTTCCATATTACCTTCATGTCACCTCCATTCCACCTCCACATCATTACATTTACCTCATCATTGGGTTATAACTACGCTTTTCCAATGTTTATTAATTCTTAACATTTTAAAGTGGATATATGGTTAAACATTAGAAAATAATATGCTTATACTTATACCTAACAATTAGAATGAGTTTGTTGACATGTGTAGGTACAAAGAAAGCTTCCAAGGCATCTTTATGTGGCCTTGAATGATCAAATTTGAATTTGATAAGATAAGCCTCATGGAAAAGATCATGATCTCATGGAGAAAATCAAGGACAAAAGGGGGTTATGTGTCTAGATCATTGAGAGATGTATGGAACTAAAGAGAGATTAGTGGATCATAATTATGAGTTTGTTATCTCATCCCATTGTATAAATAGGAGTACCTCCTCCATTCCAAAAGGGAGGACTCTTGGAGCATGTATCCAACTTATGATGGAATAGAATAAAGCTTCATTTTACATAAATTTCCATTATATAGTTTTAAATAAAATTGTCTTAATGTAGTATATGGAATAGTTTGTCACTTTGTTCTTAAGAGAATTGAGCTCACTCTAAAAGGATCAAAGAAACATTTTATTTCATAATAGATATTATTTCATTTAATTGCCTAAGTGTTTGAGGATTTGTTTGTGATTGATGAATGAGTTTTAAATTAAAATCTTATCAGCATATGAGGGGACAATAAGGGTCTAAGTTAGGCTCTCTCTCTACTTGATTTGCATGATAATTGAAATTCATTCTTTTGCTTTTAAGATTCAAGTTATTTCATTTCTTATGCTTATGAATGAATTTCAGTTTAGTTTGGATCAGTATACAAGGGGACAATCAAGGGACTAAGTTAGTCTCTCTCTCTCTATTTGAATCTAAACGACAATCAAAATTCATTCTCTTGTCTTTATTTCAAGTTTCTGGTTTTATGTAATCAACGATTTCTTTCCAATCTATAGTACTGTAGGGAAGGACAACCAAGACCTACTCAATTAGGAGTGTCTTCCCTTGCATATTATATTGAATCATAAATCATGTAGTTAGAGATAGAGTTAGTTGCCTACTCTTGCATATATTTTGTTGGCATCATCACAAGCTTACAAGTATCCCTGGTTGATAATTTAATGAAAGAAATTTAAGCAATTAAATTGCCCAACATCGGTAACAGTATGTTTGATACAAGGTCCACTATTTACCCTGATCTGGTTATTTATTTCTTTGTAAGGAAACCATAAGTGAGACCAATCGATGGCAAATTAGCCCTTTGCAAGATCAATCTCTATTGAGCAGAAGACCGTAAGCTTTCGGGATGTCTGCGATGATTATGTCAAATCACAGATGCACTCGGGAATCAGAAGATAATCAAATGATGACATTATTTAATTCTCCAATGGTTAGGACTTGAGACCTGTCAAGTTGGATAATTTTGGCATTGGTTTTCTCTGGTTGAATATTTAGTTTCTTGCATACTGACCAGGGCATAACGTCAATTGATGTACCGGAGTCAACGAGGTAGTTGTTGATGTTGAAACTAAACATTTCAAAGGTTAAGTGGGATGGGGGATTTGAGCCTCTCGAATTGGTGTTGGCGGCATTTACTATAACTTGGAGGTCGACTACAGCTGGGGATTGGTTTACGAGATTTCCCTTTCTCGAAGCGATGAGTTTAACAGGGGCAGGGGAGAAAGTAAAGGATTTGGCTATGAGCTCTCACTGAGTTGTCAATTTTCACAATTCAAATAATGAGATGTTAGATCGTATCTTCTTTAAATCTTCCATGATATTTTAGTCTAACTCTGTGGGCAAGGATTCTGGCATTATGTTTGGTGTTTCCATAGTAGTATTAGTAGTAACCCCTTTGGATGCATCTTTAGGTGTGGAGAGGTTCCTTTTCGTGCTGGTGGGTGATTTGCTCGGGTATAGATCATCCGTTCCTCTAGGTGAGGGGGAAGATGGTTGACTGGTATCGGTAGGGAGCAAGATACTACACAACAAAGAATTCTTCTTTTCTTCTAAGGAAGATTCCACTACTGCACCTTTATTCCTAAGATTGTAACTTTTGGGGGCTTTTTGGGACCCTCCCCAACAAATGCTTCTTGTGTAGTGCACATGTCTCCTCCCCGGAGGATCTCGAGAGTTAACATAGTAGAGGGGGAATCCTCACCACGAGGTGAATCATATTCTCATGATTCATCTGTTTCTTATTCTGCTTCCCCGACAATCTAGTCTTCTAATAATTCGGTGACAACGGTGGTCATATTATGTGGCGATTACGGGCAAGTTTTTTTGGAGTGCAAAGCTTGATGGAAAGCGCAGAAGTTATCTTTTCCTAACTCTACTACATTGAAGGTTGAACTACGGTTTTACGAAACTTTAGGGGGAGAATTATTAATTTTCTGGAAAACCTGCTTAGTGGGCCTAGACTCTCCCAAAGCATCATTGGTTCTTCGCTTCAACTCAGATACTTCGTTGGTTAATTGTTTTAGTGATTTGGTTAGTCCTTAGAAATAATAAGGGTCTTTGTCTTTATCAGCCGTTTTACTTGAGGAAGCCTAGTTCCTCTTACCAAAGGACTTTGGATCCTCTCGCGACTCATGTTCCAAGGCGCCAATCAAAAGAAGATCCTTTTCAACCTTGAGTGTCGCGGCAAAATTCTCAACCAGAGTGAGCTTTTCTTCACGCTTAACGAAAATGGCAATGTCCCTTGGTAGGGCCCTCATGTAATAATCAATCATGATGGAATCGTTAAGGGCTACATCCATGGGGAACTTGTTTAAAATAGTGGTGACATGTTGATTAAAATCTTCTACCTTTTCCTTCTTATGGAATTTCAGCGTACTAAGCTCGGTGAGGAGCATGGAAGGTGTCTTATCTTCTGAAAACTTGTCCAAAAATTATTTCTGGAACTCGTCCCACATTCGGATGCATGCAACGAGTAGCGATCGATACCAAGTGACCGCTTTATTTTCAAGGGTATGCGGGAATAGGCGGCATGCTACATCATCGAACTGGAGCTTCATCATTTGCAAAGCTAGGTAGAAATTGCTAATGTGGTCAATAGCTAAGGCCCCCTTTTCAGGGTTGGAATTTGGGAGGTGTTTCTCATAATGCCAGGGCATATCATGAAGGAGGCCTCTACGTTTTAGAGGGGATTCTGCCATCCAAGCCAACCACGGAGGGCAACGGTTTTCTCTAGGGTTGAAAACGAGGCGGTGATTTTTTCCTTCTGATTCACTATTTGTACCTGACATGCCGCTGGTGCGAGGGGGACATTTGAATTCTCTTCTCAACACTCTAAGATGTCCTAGGTCTCTCGTGTTTCTCACATTCCAGTTGTCTCTTATGTTTCTAAGGAGACGTTGATTGTTGTAGAAGTTTATGTGGTCTCTAAGGTAATCCCCAGCCCCTTACCCCAAGATCCCATGAGTGCCCTCAGTGAGAGGTTGATTGTTGACAACGGTTTCCTTAGTGATTCGTTAGTTGTTCCCGTGCACTTCCTCTCTATGTGTCCAGTTATTTTCACTAGTAACGGTATTCTGAGGCTCCCCTTCTTCATCTTCAAGTTGGATTTCCAATCTTTTGATAGATAGTCTTTCGACAACATCTGCTTAATCATCTAAGGCTAAGACAATTAACTATGATATGGAGTTAACTAGGACGCCCTAATACATATGTTAAAGGTTGGAGGTGTGAGAGTTGGCTAGGGATTTAGTTGCAGGGATACATCTTAAACCCTTGGCGAATTGGCGTGTGATAGGGTGCAAAGACCTGAGTTGTTCATTAGCGACTTTGTACATGGGAAGTTCCTCTCCTCCAGGGATGTCTTCAAGGATGGGAATATGAGGTTCTTCCTGGAGTGGTTTTGTGAAGCGTGGCCCGAAAGGAGGATTATACCGTACTTCAGGGGGTGTGGGAGGCTGAAGTTGATTACTTCCTTGATGGGAAATCTCTTTGTGACGAGGGATCTTAGTGATTTCCAGGCCCTCCTTATAGCGCAAAATCTATTGATGGGCTGGAATCTATCACCAACAGTTAAGGGGATATCTTCGGTGTAGGTTCCCAACTAGAGCCTACACTGAGTGTGTTGGAGATCCCTTCTGATATGTAGGCCTAACTGCCCTTTGGTTTTGTAGAGCTAGCTTCATACGGAGGTATGCTATAAACTTAGTGGAATGTATGAGCTTTAAGAAACATAAGAGAGTAATTTCCAAATATCTTGTACCATATAGATACCATGAATAGAAAAAGATAAAACACACAATCTCACATAAAGTTACTATTAGCAGGACTTTAGAAAATTCTTGTGAAAACTAGATAAATACTGCTTAATGATTTCAAAATCCGTTTACAACAATCAACCATTTGTGAGCGTACATAAATGTGCAGTCAAAAGAAAGATTATACTAATACTTAAAGAAATATTTCATTGGAATGCATATAGAGTGAGTAAAAAAAATACCATTCATACATAGAAAAACTAGATTTGGAGTTGGAAATAGAATGTGGAGAGACCGCACATCGAAAATCTTTCAGGAACATTCGATCTGTCAAGTGAAGAAATACTCATGGCACAAGCACATATATATTTGAAGCATTCAATAGTGAAAATGTACAATTAACTCTCGTATTGACTATAACAACCACAATTCTCTTAAGTAATATGTCTATAACTCTCCAAAAGGTTCTCAGCCAAGAGTCCCCACAAATGAGACGTGAGGTTACATTTATAGGATGAGAGATACCTTTGGTCTACTCTTGACTCTTGGACTTCCTAGTGACATTTCACCAACCAAATGACTCTTGTAATTCTATGTGACCTTTCGTGTTCATAGAGTATTCCATGCTATCATAGTACAAAAAAGATAAATGACTATTGTACTAGTTGACTAAACTGTAGATGGCAAGTTCTGGAATGCTCAGCCCCAGCACTTCCGTCAGGTAAGTGCACCATATGTTGTATTCTGCAGCGATGGGAGAGATTGGTGGCTAGCCTTCATCATGTCAGTGTAAGCATTCTAGTGCATCCAGGATAAGGGAATTTCTCTTGGCACATATATGATTGTTCAAGGTACCCGAATTGGTGTAGAGCCTCACTATTTCTATGATGTAACTCTTGATATTTTCTCCTCAGACTGGCATACCTCTTGTGCGGGCAACTTGTCTATATGTTTCCATGAATGCTTGCACCTCATTTTTGATCTCGTCCTAATATCTGACCTGTCGAATTTCTCCTATAGAAGGGGACCCATGCAGTTGGATCACTAATTCTAGACTGCTGAACAATTGCCTATAGGAAGCCAACACCCTCTCTCCATCTTTAGCCATTTTTTCTCTAGACCGCTCTTCGATAAGAAGCTGGACCCTAGTATTTTGCATAGCAATCTAATCTTTCCTAGGGACTACTATCAGGGGATCAGGGTACATTTTATACCATTCATGTATTTTATCTGAGGTAGTCATGGCCTCCTTGATCATGGCAACCCTTTCCTTTGAATGAGTTTGAATAGCCACTATGGGAGCTATAGTGTGGTGCAATGTTTCCATTTCTTCATAAACTACTTCCATAGTCTCCCCCAAGATCTTTGTTTCTGATGTGAATACCGTTTGGAAATCAACTGATCCTATCTGTAATAGGCGGAGTGTCGCGATTTTCTCCTCCAATTTACTCTTCCTTTGTTCTGTAACAATGGCCCTTTTCTCAAATGCATATAACCTGTCTTGCAAATCTACAATATTTATTCTCATCTGGGCTACATTTTGTATTATGGCAGCTACGAACATTGTACTGGTGGAGGAAATCATTAGAGCGTTTGACATGATATTTGGTATGATATCTGTTGTCGTAGTTATTGACAATGGGTCAGCTGGGTTTTGGCTGCAAGATCTCTTCCTCTCCTGTATAATCTTGAGGTTTACTTCATCAAATGTGATTTTAGTCAGATCTAGAACCTCTTCCTCTTGATCTTTTGAGATGCCTAACTCTCGGAGGGGTAGGTGTCCACCAATGAGAGGAGTAACAGGAGGTACATACAAAGGAGGAAGATCATTCTATCCTGAGCTTGGATTGACCACCCTACTCATCTCTCCTTGTTCATTTACTACAACTTCCTTCTCCATGTTTGCCCTAATCTCCTCATCCTATTGCCTCTTTTCCATTTATGTTAGTGCCCGTTGCCTTTCTAGCTCTTCCTCCATGTTCTTCAGTTCCAGTTCTAATCTTTGTTATTCATCTTGTTTTTTCCTCACAACTTCTTCTACTTGTGTCTTCTTTTCGGCCTCTTCTTCCTTCCTTTTCTCTATCTCATCCTGTGCTCTATTTTCTTCTTCCTGCCTCCTTTCCTTGTCTTCTTGCCTTTTATTCTCTATCTCATCGTGGCTTTGGTCACTGGATTCCTGTGATTGTTTGCTTTCTAGTTCTCTTCACCTCTTTAGTTCTCACTTCCTTCTCACGAGTTTGGCATTTCTTTGTATGAGTCTAACTTCCTCTTCCTTGTTTTCACTTAGAGGGTCTTCCACTTCTTTTCCTTTTCACTTCCATGATGTCTCAGCTCCCTTTGGTGTTATATTTCTAAGGCTTTCATCATCTTGGAAATCATCAAGGAGATCATCTTATATGGCCTATTTCTCACTGGGGCTCATCTCCCTTTTGGAGTTATACTAATTCCTAATTTCATCCTCGATATCCTTCCTAGTATGGGCGTAATACCAATAACATTTTGCATTCTTATAGTGGGCAACTACAACTATTTCGAGGTCATACATTCTATAATTCAAGGTCACAAAATGGCTCCCTTCCAGTTCTTCAATTTCCACTTCCACTTGTTCAAATTTTTCTACTATGTACGCTCCAATAGTAAGAGGAAAAGGTGGCCAAGGTTTCTTCTTACCTTTGTTCAACACTTTCGAGAAACCCTCTGTCATTTGGTAGCAGACCTCTCATAGAAGAGTCCTATCTATGATGAAATTTCACAAAGCGTGTAGAGCTTTATGAGTACCAAACATCCTACTCATCATTCCTTCATCGATAGGGAACCAATAAGCTACTTTAACTACGATCCTCATAGCTCTCTTTGACATGCAAGGTGGATATTCCCTGAACAACAGTTGGTATAATTGGATGATAAATGTTTCAGATATTATATCTAATGTGGCTCTATAAGCTGTGTCCCAGAAGACCTTGTAGTGGCAGTGGACAGGTTCGGGTACTGATGAGTCCCAATTGTAGCTCCAGTTCTGGAAGTGGCACCTTGAATAAACAACATCAAGGAGGTATGAAGACATATAAAATTCTGGAGCTTGCTTGAGAGGTGCACTTTGGGCGGTGGCTATGTTAGTCCTCAAGGATGATGACAAGATGCTCACCCAATTGAAATTAATTCCCTAAGTGGTGAAAGCATACATGAGTGGGACCCACATGCCATAAAAAACATCACAATCTACCTTGCCATATAATCGACACATCATTGCAACGATTAATTGATATACTCTACATAGCCCTTCTATCTTGTAGTCTTGGTCTGTCCTGACTCAGAATTCCACAGGTTCTTTCCACCAATCCCTCAAGATGTCTTTCGTCGGGGTAGTTAATCTGGCAAGCCACTTAGTGTTAAAAATCTACTGCTTTTCAGGCAATTTGTAGTAGGCACTAATGTTCGTAGAAGAAATGGTGGCTATGGGTGCCCCATCATGACCCCTAATCATCTAGTATTCTGTGCTTGTACACTGCAAGACCCATTCGATGATCTTAGCACACTGGAATACTGGTTGATGAACCGCCACTTTATGTAATCTTGACCTTTCGATGTTGATATATACGTGGAAGTCCTCCTGTGTTTCCAAGATATCCCTTTTAGCAAATTCTTCATAGATCTCATACCAAGAGAGCCTGGTGGTTTTATTTATGTTGCAAGCCGTGTCTATAAAGATAGGTGGTTGTTCGTTTGGATCTTTTTCCCATGCCTCACTTCCTAATGCATCTTCAGCTCTTTTAGTAGTCCGGTGACCCATCTTGTCTTCAAAAGAGGAAATGGATATGTGCTCGAGCTCGACATCACCGGGCATGTCAAAAATGAAATCCCACAATGGGAGAGAGGTGATGACCATAAATTAAAAGCACCAAAAAAATAAAACTTCGTCGGTGAGAGGAAGGTCGTGGGTATGAGCGAGTTGCAAGGTATCCGATGAAAAAAGATGCCATAGTGCAACTGAGGTCACAGTCAAGGCATGACCACAAGGTCAATATGCGCAAAAGTATATCGCAGATTGCACAGTGAGTGGAGGTCATAGGTTACAATGGTAGGAGGTCATGGGGAAAGAGGAGTCACGAAGTTGGGAGGTTTCGGAGTCGTGAAGTCGCAAAGTCATGGAGTCGCGGAGTCGTGGAGTTGTAAAGGGAAGGGTATCATGGCCTTGGGGCATGAGACTATGGCTCATATTTTCTTAGAGGAGGCCCTAAATGACTTCGGGAAACCGAGGTCACTTTTAGAGGGATAGAGCCTTAGGTTCTTGATCTAATAATGGGGATCAAGTGCAAGGGAAAATTGAAACCTTGAGTGGAGGAGAGGGGAAGGCTAGGGTAATTTATGAAGTACAAATCGAAGGGAGAGCTAAGTAAAGGGATAAACCCTAGGATAGGAGGTAAGTAGGAGGTCAGGAGATGTAGTTCATGAAATTTGGAAGAAAATAATCATTGTAGGAGGGAGGACCATTACTTACCGGAGTCAGACGTGCACGTGAAGTTAGGTCGGAGGGATTTTTGGGTTCCAGTGCAACCAACAGAGCTTTTCCAAATGTGATCAGGGTGCCATATTATTTATAAAATCATCACATGTGCGGAGGTCGCAAGGGTCAAGAGGGCAGATATTACAACCTTGCGACTCACGAGTTCTGAAGTCGCATGGGTCGCGAGGTCAGGTTGGAATATGTGGATAGGCAGTGCAACCTTAAAACCTTGTGAGTCACGGAGTTGCATAGTCACAAAAGTGACTGATGGTAACTAAGGAGACTTTGCAACTTTGCGACTTTGCGGCTCGGAAGGTTGTGGGGTCAAGGGTACATAGGGAAGTTAAGCGGTTGGAAGTGCAACCTTGCGACCTTGTGACCCGCGAGTCACCATGGTGGCAAAGTTTGCCATTTCCGCGTGTATATGCGATAATTGTGTTCCAACTATGCAACCTATTCTATCTCATGAATTTTCATCTTGCTTAGCTTAGCCAAAAACTAAGATTTTCTTTACCTAACGGGGCTGAAGCTTAGGCTTGATGTAGGGGCTCCAAAAATTTAATGTTTACCTAGATTTTTGGAGGTGTTGTCACAACAACTGCAACACATCCACATTTTGGAAAACCCTCTTCTCTGGGTTGGGTACCCAGATTCAATTTAGTACGAATTACCACCCACAAATGGATGGCCAAAAATAGAGAGTAAATCAAGTTCTAGAGGACATGTTGAGAATGTTTGTTATGCAACAACCGCATAAATGGGAGGACTACCTCCACCTGGTCGAGTTTGCCTACAACAATGGGTATCACTATCACTGGGCATGATCTCTTTTGAATTATTATATGGGAGAAAGTGTAGGGTACCCACAGATTGGAATAGCCCCAAACATAGATTAACACTGGGTCCTCATATGTTATCTAAAATGGAAGACACAGTTAAAAAGGTCTGTAAGAATTTAAAGGTTGCCTAGGATAGGAAAAAGATTTATGTAGATAACTAAATATCACATAAGGACTTTCAGTTTGGGGATCATGTATACCTGAAAGTAAAACCCCAGAAAAGTACCTTACAGTGGTAGGGTTGTGCTAAATTAGCACCTCGGTACTGTGGACCATTTCAAATCTTGAAACGGATTGGACTGGTAGCATATATTCTTGCACTCCCAGGCCACATCCGGGTTCACAATGTTTTCTATGTTTCCTTGTTAAAAAAATATGTGTATAACCCTCGACATGTTATTAATTGGGAAAATATACAAGTAATAAAAGAATAAGAATAGGTAACATATGATTTTTTGTTTAGAAAATTTCTAACAATAGATTATAATTTGTGTAGGTGAAACCCAAGGGAGAATTTCTAGTACAACCTCTTCGTATCCTCGATAGGAGAGAAACCATCTTGCATAAATGAGCCATCACCCAAGCTAAAGTGCAATGGAAGGACCTTGGCTGGGAAGAGGCTACCTCGAAAGAGGAGGAAACTATGTAGAAAGCCTATCCAACATTGTTTTCCTAGAAGAATACTAGGGACGGTGTTCCTCACCAGGGGAGGGAGATGTAACACCCTATGCTGCACAAGCATTTACTTATTACCAAGTTTTACTTATTACTTTCAAATTTTTATTTTGTTTAACCTGGATTGTTAAAGAATTAAGGTTGAGAAGCCAAAACATATCTTGTTAATTATTAATTAAAGAATTTAATTAATTTGTTAAAGAACTAAAAAAATCAGTTAAATAACTCCTGAAACAGTTACAAATGGTTTCCCATCTCTTCCCTCAAAAGAGGAAAGAGACAAAACCCTATGGGATAGGAAGAGATATAGACGAATGGAAGCAATGACTATGTTGTTCATATTTTCTCTGAGTTGGACGAATTAGCCAATGGGAAAAGATTGTGGTTGATAATCGAATGGTATGAGACTTGAGGCTAGACCATCGTCCTAATGCCCAGGGTACCAAACTTCCATCACTTTATTAACTGCTAGGAGTTGGAAGATCTCGGAGGGGGATTATGGATGTAATCGCTAGATCCATGGCTGGGTGGTGAGACCTTCCAGACAGAGGGAATACGTGCATGTTTATAATCAAGGCAGAAAAAATAGATAAGTATTGTTTCTGTGCTTGGTAATCATTGGAAAGAAAAGATTATTATAACTATTATTATTATGTAATGGACAATTAACATTCTGATTAATTACTAGAAAGAATCTGTCATTTGATATTGTTGGGTATATTCTATCTTTCTTTATATTTCTAGTACATTCGGACATTTGTGGACATCGATGAATAAATGAAGTAATGATGATGGTTTAACCTTCTCCCACTTCAGAATAATAATGCACCAGCTATTTAGAGAGCTTAATAAAAGAATAGTCTATGATCTGAAAGAGAAATATCCCATCTAATATTTCTAAACATAGTCTACATCTCAGAAATTTAAAAGCATACATTATAAATAAGGTCAATAGCACACATTCTGGAATCATAATCGTTCTACAGAAATGAACATTATTATTTTGATTAACTTCCATTAAGAGATTAAATGTAAAAGACAATGAAACCTCACATAGGAAGACGTCATAATAACATTATATTTTTATAGTTTCAACTGGAACTCTAACTAGAACTGTACAAAGTAAATAACGTAATATACGAGGATTCTTCTAGCTATTGGTTAAGTTCTGAAGGAACCACCATGAGCCAACTGCCCAATAAAAGCTTCAAGACTACTAAGGATGACAATCCTAGACTTCTAGCAAAGAAAACAAAAACTGGGAACAACTAAACTATGCATATCCGACCATGAACGACAAAAACCCAAATACATGATTACACACGACCAATACAAAGCAGAGAAAGTCTAGAATATGAATCATCATAAAAATACAAAGGTGAATATAGAACCAAAATAACAACAACAAAATATAAACCATGAAATGAATCCACGAATAGTCCACGTAGTTAACCGGGGGGTTAGAGGGGGGCGGAGCCCCCCCTTCATTGTGCTGATTGTGTAGTGGGGGCTCACAGGAGGTTTGAGGGTTGCAGGTAACCCCACTCCATGGGGTCACAGGGGGTTTGAGGGGTTTTGGACCCTATTTTAGGTTGGGAGGACCCACCTATGGTTTTGTGCATGATTTTTTCACATGGTTTTGGACGCGATGGTTTTCCGTCCATGGTTTTGGATGCAATCATTTTCAGTCCATGGTATTGGATTCTTCGTTATGTATAAATATCTATTGTAACATTGAAAGGAAAATAATGAAAAATCGAGCTGGTAGTCCCTATTTTTGGATCTAGGGGAAAATATCTATGTATATGTGTTTTATGTTTTATTCTCTTGCATTGTTTATTTTTTGTGTTTTTAGAATTCGTATGCATGTAATTTCTATACGGGGTTAAAACCTACATTTGGTATCAGAGTTGTTTTGGCTTCAAGGGGACACCTTTGTTGCTGAGGGGTTTCGCTCAGGCCTGTGGTAGACCTCGTTCAATGGGAGATATACATGATCAATTCTGGTGGTGAAAGAAGATGGCGAGCAGTGGAAAGATAGAGATCGAGAAATTTAATGGTCAGAGTTTTGATTTGTGAAAACTCAAGATGGAGGATTTGTTGGTGGATAAAGATCAGTGGATTGTGGTAGATCCGGGTACTAAACCATCGAGAGTGTCCGATGAAGAATGGAAGAAGTTGGATCGGAAGGCAAAGAGCACAATACGATTGTGTGTCTTAGATTTAGTATTGTTGAATGTATTAGGGGAAGCTATGGCAAAGGCTTTGTCAGACAAGTTAGGGACTTTGTACCAATCTAAGTCTTTGGTGAATAAACTGTTCCCGTAGAAAAAGCTGTATAACCTGAGGATGAAAGATGGATACTTGGTGACAAAGCATCTAAATGCATTTAATACTATGGTAAGTCAGTTAGTATCTGTTGATATCAAAATTTCAAATGAAGATAAGTGCATAAGTTTATTGTGTTCTCTACCAGATTCGTGGGATAGTTTTATTATTGCAATACGTAGCATTGCAACTGCCTTGCATTTTGATGAGATAGTTGCATCCTTGTTGACGGAGGGGATGTGATGGAAAAATATGGAGAGATAGAATGGTGATGCCTTGTCTGTACGAGGATGGTCCCAAAACAGGAACAAAAATAAGTCATCGAGTGGGAGATCTAAATCTCCAGGAAAACCTGTAAAGGTGGTGTGCTGGAAATGTGGAACGGAAGGTCACTACAAAAGGGACTATAAATCGAAAGCTCTTGATAAAGGAAAGAGATCTGATGATGCTCCTTTGGTAGAGGTGAAAAACACCTCATATGAAGGTGGGGATGTGTACTTGGCTTCTTCAAGTACACATGTAGATCATGAGGCATGGTTGATTGACTCAGGTACATCCTTTCACTTCACTCCCCATAGAGACAGGTTCTACAAGTATGAGAAATACGATGGTGGTGATGTCTTCTTAGGGGATGATAGGAAGGCTAGAATCATTGGTCACAGAAAAGGAAAGTTTAAGTTGCAAGGTGTAAGGGTTAGAACACTTTCTAGTGTTCTGCATATTCCTGCATTGGCTAGAAATATAATTTTTGTAAGAAAGTTGGATGATGCAGGTGTAAAAATAGTGTTTGATAAGGACACCTACAAGATGGTTCGGGGAGCACTGGTATTGATGGGGGGAGTTTGGATTGGAACGATGTAAAAGCTGCAAGGTATCACGGTTGTTGATGGGTGCAACAATTCTGTGGTTCCTGAAAGTGGAGCAGAAAATCTAGTGGTATCTGTAGAGAAGACCATGTTTTTGCATCAAAGGCTTGGAAATATTAGAGAGAAGGGCCTTCGAATACTTCATAGTAAAGGTATGGTAGAAGGTATGAGTAATAGCTCTCTGGATTTTGATTTCTGTAAAAATTTTGTATATTGGAAGCAGAATCGGGTGAGTTTCCCCTCTAGTGGTAAGAGGGCAAAACAGATATTGGAGCTTGTGCACAGTATTGTATTTGAACTTGTGAAGGTTCCATCACTGGGTAAGTCTGTGTACTATGTATCATTTATAGATGACTTCTCAAGGAATACATGGATATAGTTCCTTAAGAAGAAATCTGAAGTCTTTGACAGGTTTAAAGACTTTAAGGATCTGGTGGAAATCCAGAAAGAGAAGAAGATAAAGGTGTTGAGGACAAATAACGGTGGAGAGTTTTGCAGTAAGGAATTTGAAGAATTTTGTAAGAAGTGTGGTATAGCATGGCAGAAGAATACTCCATATACACCTCAGTAAAATCGAGTTGCAGAAAGAATGAACAAGACGTTGATGGAAAGGGCAAGAAGCATGCTCAGTGGTGTCAGGTTAGGACAAGAATTTTGGGCAAAGGCGGTGGAGACTGCATGTTACCTGGTCAACAGGTCACCGTCATCAGCATTGGAGGATAAGACTCCACAAGAGATATGGATAGGTAAGAAACCCTCTCTTTCACATCTGAGGGTATTTGGATGTGATGCATATGTACATGTTCCAAAGGAGAAAAGAACAAAGTTGGATAGTAAATCTGAAAAGTGCACCTTTATTGGGTATAAAGATGGTTTAAAGGGTTATAAGCTTTGGAAGCCAGTAAGAAGGAAGGTTGTGTACAACCGATATGTGGTGTTCAGAGAGGTGAAAGATGTTATAAAACATGAATTACAACCAAAGGAACCCGATAAAATAGAGTTTGAGCTAAAGGAGGAAGAATCAGACTCTATAGCAGTGGAGGAATCAGAAGATGAAGAGCCACAAACTCCAGGTGTGAGAAGATCAGTTCGAGAAAGAAGGCAACCAGAAATGTATAGTCCATCTTCTTTCTGTTCAAATTTTGCTTTATCTATTACTGATGATGATCCCAAAACTATGAAGGAAGTAGTAGATTGTGAGGATGGAAAAGTATGGAAAGAGGCCATGGTTGATGAAATGGCATCTTTGCACAAAAATGAGGCTTGGGATCTGGTGGAGTTGCTGGCTAGAAGGAAACCCATTGGAAGCAAATGGGTTTTCAAGAAGAAGACAACTATAGAAGGAAGGGTGGAGAAATACAAAGCACAGTTGGTAGCAAAAGGTTATTCCCATGTGCCAGGAATTGATTTTGGTGATATTTTTTCTCCTGTTGCTAAGGTAACTTTTATTAGATTACTGTTATTTGTTGTTGCTGCTTTTGATTTTGAGGTAGAACATGTTAGTGTCAGTATCTTCACGCATATTAGGTGTCTCATCTGATCAGCTGCATTCCATTAGGTCATGGATCAACTGATGGTAGTGGTTTCATGTCAATTTCCCTCATGACATTCACCTGTTGACATGTTCACACATTTATTTTTTAGTCATTTACTATCATCCCATTCCATTCCATTTATATAAATCAGTTTTAGGGTTTTAGTCTCATTAGGTCTAGGCTTTGTCATCATGGTCATCGAAAATTGAATAAAAAGTCAGTAGGCACATGAGGAGGATAAATAAACTCATAAAATCATAAATTTTACTTTTGTTATGCTCAATAAATTTTTTTACCTCAAAACTCTATTTTGAGGTGAAAATAGGCTTTTTTCCATTATTGTAAAACTTTCATATAATTTCAATGTTTCTATATGTAATATGTATTCCAATAGTTGTTCCTGTTGACCTGTAAATAAATCCAACTCCTGCCATGCAGGAAATCAATGCAAAAGTCCACCTGCAAAAAGGCTAAAGTCAAAAATAAAGTAAAACAGGGCATTTATGAAAAAGCTAGCAAAATATTAGAAAAGTGGGTTTGGTTAATGAAAAATTAAAAGCAAGGGGATATAAAAGCCAATCCATGTGTTTGAGTCTTGATTGTTGCAAGTGAACGAGCTAAAGGCATCAAAATCGTTTTTTTGAAGAAAGAGGCAAAAACAGAGGAAAAATCCCAAAATTTTACCGGCGTTGCGCACCTAGCACAAGTTTTCCATTGTAAATTGGTATAGTGCTACACATACAAAGTGCACTACACACCTGTCCATTGAGAATTAAAACAACTCCAGTCACCTTAATTTACCTCAAACTTCTTAATGAACCTCTCATCAAGTAAGTAAAGCTTCTCGTCTTGTTTAGCAAGGGGTTTTTCATCAGTTGTGGTCAATTTCATGTTTCAAAAACCAAACCCTAGCTATCCTCCAAATTGTCTCATAGAGTTGCAAAGGGTATTGTTTTCTATTGTTTCTATTCCCTTAGATCATTTTCCTACACCCTATTCCCTTAAACTATTTTCCCTAAATCCCTTTCCCTTTCCCAAAATCATCAACACCCACTCCCCAAACCCCACTCCCACTTACCAAAACCTAACCCTATACCCTATTCCCAAACCCTAACTCCCACTTCTTATTCCTTCACAACATCCATTTCATTATCAAAACCCTCATGTACATTCATAATACTATTCATTTCCTTCATTCCCTAAAAGAAACCAACATTCACTTCCTATACACATTATTCACCTTCATATTTTAAGATCTCTTCATACTCATCAGCTTTCACTTCAAATTCATAAGCATGGAGACAAATTCAGACTATGAGAGGGAAGAGGAAACTCTCATTGATTCTTCCCATGAAGCTCATGTACCAAGAAAGCCAGATAAAGGAGGAAAGATCATATGGGAGGAGCCCACCACTCTCACAGAATTACTTGCTTGCCCTCTTGCTGTAACTTACTTTAAACACTAGTCTTGTTATCAGTTTTGTGAAATGGTAGAGAGGGTGAAATATCATCATGACCTTGCTAGGTTGTTTGTTCTTCATCTTCACAATGGCCAGGTGAACCTTGCTAGTGTCTCTTTCATCTTGACATCTGAAACCATTGCAGCAACAACATGCATTCCTAACGTAGGTGAACAGCGGAATAAGGGGCATCATGTCCGCAAAGAACATTATGAGCCTTACATTAAGGCTGGATATCGCAGGCAGATCAACAGGGTTTTTCCTTTCAGATACTTGCAAAGCATATATGCTCCTCTCATGAAACTCATCATCAAGTATTTCACTTGTGAAGGGAGGTTTTCCCGCCTATGTACATATCATGTCAGATTGTTGATGCATTTCACAACAGTGAGTATGATGAACCTCCCATACTTTATATGAAGGAATATTGAGAAGATGGCTCTCTATGTGTGAAGGAAACCTTTTCCTCAGTAGTTCAACAACATTTACCACTTCTCACTTATTATAATTGTTGTCTTGCATCAGCTAAGCTTGCTGAACATACCATGGGATACCTTCATTGCACATGAGATTTTCAAAGGCCCTCACGTGATTCCATCAGTGCACCAAGAGGAAGGATGGCCTGCAAGACAACTAGACATTCATGAGAATGAAACTACAGGTGTGCCAGTGTTTTTCACCTATGAGACAGGAACCAGGAGGCTTCTTGCTGCTACTAGGCAAGTACTATCTTCACCCGAGGTGGAAAGGGTCTCATTTTCTTCACCAGACCATAGGAAAATGCTATCTTCACCGGGGTGAAAGGGGATTTTCCTTCTTCTCCAGCTGAATAGGTACAGGGAAGAGACAAAGGAAAGCAACAGATCCATGAGGAGGGCCCTACTGAAGGGCAAGACAGGGATTTTGTCTTGGTTGAGGAGGATGACACTGATTTGGGTTCTCAAAGCTCAAAACTCAAAGACATGATTATTAAAGAGAAGGAGGCTAAAATACAAGCCTTATCTCTTGATCTGGAGAGGGACAAATGGATTATCAGTTTTCTTTAGCAAGAGAACAAGCAACTAGAAGACAAGCAAGCTATTACGAAGCTGCAAACAATTAGAGAAAATAGGCAAGTGGCAAAGAGAAGAAAAATCAAAATGACATCCCTTGAGCAAGAAATTGAGGCTGACCGGGAATCATGGTTAGAGAGGGCAAACATTCACCTAGAGAAATTGCTTGAGAAATCCAACAAAGAAAAGAAAATGTTGCGCCATATGGCCTATCACTATCTAACCCAGAACAAAATTTGCAAAACAAGCGTGAAAAGGTTAAAGGCTAAGCTAAAAAGAGCTTTGAGGAGAAACAAAGAGCAAGATAACCTCAAGATCTTGGTGGAAGGATCATTGGCCCAAAAAAGCACTTAAAAAGGATCACTCATGCCAAATTTCAAGAAATTTGGAGCACTTTTTATCATTTTTTAAATTTTTGAAGTAAAAAATAAGTTTTCTCAACAGGTGCGCAACACCGGTGTTAGGGGCATCCATCTGTAAAAGGGTTTGCATTTTTGGAATCAACATGAAAAAATATGCATGCTCAAAAATGGGTGAGAATTTTGGACAAGTTATCGGCCTCCAAAAGGGAAAAAAAACCGAAAAAGTGCCCTCTCTGCCACTTTTTTGCCACACAGGAAGCAATCTTGGGAGATTCCATTTTTGGAGCGGCAAATGGACTCCAAATCCAAAAATTCAAGTTGTTCCAGAAAGTAGATTCACAAATCTTTCCAATGAGCTATTATTCACCTGATTTGGAATTTGGGAAGCCTTCCAAAAGTGGCCTAGAAAAATCATTACACATAGGATCAATGGTGCTGCGCATAGGAGGAATTTTGCCAGTTCTGCTTGATTTTCTAGAATTTTCGCCCAGTTTGACTATCACTTGACTTTTTCTCTTCCTCTTGGTAAATTTTTAATGGTAAATCATGTAAGATGATGTAAATTTGATGAAAAATGACTTGAGGGGGTAGATACATCAGTTAGAGTTAGTTTGAGGTTGAATGAATCAGTTTCCATAACTTTAGAGGCAAGCTATTCCACTGCCTATTTTCTAGTTCCTAGTTTAGAAGTTGTTGAAACAGCTCCTTGACTCATGGATTCGACCCCTGATGGCTAGCATAGTTGGTTTGATGCCTATATCATGTACATTCTTAGTAATTTGTAAAGGTTGGTCTCTTTTGGTTGCTTTGAGCTTCATTGTAAATCACTTCTGCAGTTTGGCAAGGAAATGAACCAGGGTTTTGCAAGAATTTTGTGGGATTCTTGTGGTAATGTGTCCTGGCATTGTTTATTCCTCCGTTATCTAGTTTCTCTTATGTCTATATGTGCCAGCATCTAATTCTTTCCTCATAACTAAATGAATCAAGATATATAGGTGGAATCCATTGACATTCACTGCTCTGCTTTGAGGATACAATTAGTTTTTAATGTTTTCTGCTATTTGAAGAGGACTCGTGAACCTTGCATGCCCTCTCTAACTCCTCACTAGTCTTAGACTTACCATCACATCCAATTCAAAGTGCCAAAACACTTGCCTACCTCGCCCCACAGAAACTCCTGCAGTGAAGGGTAAGAAAGAACTAGTATGCAAGTTAAAGAAGTCTCTGTATGGGTTAAAACAGTCACCAAGGATGTGGTATTAGAAATTTGATACATTTATACGAGGAATTGGCTTCACCAGAAGTAAAGCATATCACTGTGTATATTTTAAATTAATTGGTGATGTGTTATTTATCTGGTCTGGTATGTGGATGATATGTTGATGGTTGGAAATGACAAAGAAATTATCCAGGATTTTAAGACCAAATTGTCCTCCAAATTCGACATGAAAGATATTGGTGCATGGAAATTAGAAGAGACCGGGAAAAGAGGAAGCTCCAGTTGAACCAGAGGAAGTATTTCGTGACAATACTATAGAGGTTTAATATGCAGGATAGTAAACCGATGAAGGTTCATATTCCTATAGGTGTACATTTATTTGCTGAATAATGTCCCAAGACACAAGAAGAGGAAGAGGACATGTCCTGTGTTGCATATGCAAGTGCAGTGGGTAGCCTGGTGTATGCAATGGTCTATACTAGACAAAACATTGCACTTTCAGTGGGAGTATTGAACAGGTTTATGTCAAAACCAAGAAATGAGCATTGGAAAACAGTGAAGCAAGTTTTTAGGTATTTGCGTGGCACTAGTGATTATGGTTTGTGCTACCAAGGAAGACCAAGTTTGGATAGAGTGTTGGATATTCGTGGCTTTTTTGATGTAGACTGGGCTAGAGATCTAGATCAACGAATATCTACAAGTGGGTATGTGCTTAACCTATTTGGAGGTGCAGTCAGTTGGTTGAGTAAGAAACAATATGTAGTGGTACTATAAACTACAGAGGCAGAATACATGGCAACCACTCATGCAAGCAAGGAAGCAGTTTGGTTGCAGAGATTATGTTCAAGTATGGGATTAGTACAGGGAGCTATAAGGATAGACTATGATACCTACTGTGCAATTTTCTTGGCAAAGAACGTTGCATATCATTCAAAGACAAAGCACATTGATGTTCAGTATCATTTTGTGAGGGATATGATATAGGACAAAAAGGTGTTGCTGGTAAAGGTGGACACTTCGAAGAATACTGTAGATGCATTGATAAAATTTGTGAGCTCTGAGAAGTTCTCTTGGTGTAGAGAAACAATGCGCAGTGCAGGGCTGGCTAAATGACTAAGCTTTATTATGGCCCCTTGTGGAAAGAAAACAATAAGTGGGAGAATGTTGGGTTGTGTTATATTCTTTCCACGACTAGTCTAGGTAGTTAATTGGGGGATTAGAGGGGGGGCGGAGCCCCCGCTTCGTTGCGGCGATTGCGTAGCAGGGGGTCACAGGGGGGTTGAGGGGTGAGGGTTTTGGACCCTAGGTTAGCTTGCGTGGACCCACCTATCGTTTTGTGCATGATTTTCACACATGGTTTTGGATGTGATGGTTTTTGGTCCATGGTTTTAGACACAATGGTTTTCAGTCCATGGTATTGGATGCTTTGGCATGTCTAAATATGTATTGTAACATTGAAAGGAAAATAATGAAAAATCAAGATGGTAGTCCCTGTTTTGGGGTCTAGGGAAAAATCTCTATGTATATGTGTTTCATGTGTTATGCTCTCGCATTGTTTATTTTTTGTGTTTTTAGAATTCGTATGCAGGTAATTTCTGTACAGGTTTAAAACCTACATCCACAACATATTGGTTTTGGAAATTCTTCTTTTACTTAGGAAAGGAATTCAAACCCTTTACTAATCATTCAGAGTATTTACAGTTCTAAGCCCGGTTGTTGCCATAGCATGAGGTCCTTCCCTCCCAACCGGAGAAACCAAAAAGCTTAAACATGATGAGAAGAAACAACTCCTTAGCCAATTGAGGTCTGAGGTTTTCGCCCGAGTAGAAGTTTGCTAGAAAAAGCCGAAGGAGTGACTAACCTGTAACAAGAGGATAGAAATCGATGTGAGAGAGCCATCTCTCTCCAAACCCCTTTCGAATATGCTTCAGCCAAAACATACCTGCATCAAGGAAACATCAACGTTAAACCCTGAAGAAAAATGGGAAGAATAACATAGAATAAAATTCATGGAGAACACGCTTACCGAAGATGAAGAATATCTGAGCAAAGGGAGGTGATGCACACTTAGAAAGAACACTACAAGATTCGTTAGGTGTTCATTATGGACAGATTTAACTGAAAACATTCCTACTACATCAACTCATTACCTCCTGAATATCGTAGGCCTCCAACCGCATCCTCCCTGTGTCGAGTAGACCAAACTTTGGTTGTATTACGTGTACCCAAGAGCCGAGTAAGCAGAAGTGGGATGTTTGTTTGAAAATCAAAATGCTAGGAGGGTTTGAGTACCTTAACACTATCCATACTATACCTAGGGGTCTGTGGAGCTTGTCAATGCAAGGAAGACGAATTATACCATTGTTCTCCATCCAAACCACACTCTAGTTGCAGAATCGAGCTGCACAACCTCCCTGTTCAACCAAATGACAAAATTCCTTACATCGTTTTCATTGGGAGGATCCTACAGTGCATGATAGGCTAGGTGCTTGTAGCCTAGATTTTTCTGCCAAGTCCATTTGACATTAAATTCTAGTACTGCAATGTTAGCCCGGACCTCGAGTTCCTCTCCCCCTTTAAGGCAATTCATTACGAGAATGTGTGCCAATGAGGAGAGATTAAATACAGTATGGGAGGATGTACGATATTTATAACTTAACCATTGAATGACCCGAAACCGTCAGTCATGGTTATGCCTCGGTAAATTCAAGAAGTTTAATGGTAACAATTTTCTTTGTTTTATTTTATGTATTAGTTTGTTACAACAAGAGTGTATTAACATAAATATATATCATATTACATGTAAGGGAGTGTTTATGTGTTTTGCTTAAAATTTAGTTAAATATTATTATAATGATAAATTTGAGTTGTTAAAATTAAATATATTGAATATTTTGGGATTTTGAAATGTTTTTAAATTTTTTATATATTTAAAAATACATTTTAACTAATCAAAAATAATAATTTAATTAAGAATTACATTATAATATTATGATATAAATTATAAAAACATATTTCACCAATAAATATTAGTATTATTAATTATATATAATAATATGAAAATCTTAATGAATAAAAGTTCAATATAATAAAGTAACTTTCAAATTTTCATGCAATCATTCAAGCGAGAATCAAAGACACCGATTAAGCCCAAATTTCTTTAAGTAATGTAGTTATTATCCATTAAATGATATTTAGAAAAAATGGTACAATGTTATTTTTTATCTTCGAACTTATAATAAGCCAGTATAACTAGCCGAAGGAATTTCCCGAAAAGCTATGGTAATTTCGATAATATTTAGAGAAAATTCGGCGAGGATTTTTGTAAATCCAAGTTATAGTTGTTAAACATTAAATTTTTAGGTGTCCTAGATGTTTTCGATGGTATTGAATCCATTTCCACCATCAAAAATAGGATTACACTGTCTCTATAAAAAAAATTGATTTTTTTTTGCCTAGATTCCAGTCACTTTTGACCTTCCAAGCAATTCCTCGACCTTGTTAGACGACTCATTATAATAATAATAATAAAATACCACTATATTTTTGTTGAGCAATTTCGGATTTGATCTCTAAGTAAGTCATTACTATGCTTGAACTCCTAATTTTTGGTATCAGAGCCCCGTTCAGGTCTGAAGTTTATAAACTACAAACAGAGTCTAAAGCTAGCCAGGAAGCCCTCGAAAAGCATTTGTTATATAATTGCTGATTAGATAAAAGATGCTTTAGTAAATCTTTGGTCTAGTTTATATTTGAGTCATGGCGAATTTCTTAAGATCATTCTCTAATATAGATAGTTGAACTGTTTCTGAAGTCGATTCTTGGTCCATTGAAAGTGATATTATTGAACATGAGAAAGTAGAGGATCTTGAAAGTTGGAACCCCCTAGTTTTAAGTTCGAAAGAAATTTATCTTGTTCCATCTCTCTTCAGACTATCAAGAAAAAATTGGCTTAAAGAAGATGAATTGAAAATTAATATTTCTGGTCCTTCTGTACAGATAGTTTGTTTAAGTTTATTTTGTGATGATGAAATCAAAAAATTCAAAAAATATGTCCAAGAGAAAATGTTTCCTTATTTGTATTTTGGAGGGATAAGGATAGGACTAGCCCCACTATTTCATCATGGTCTTAATACTCCATGCATATCTGAAGTTTTTGATACCCGGCACCAGCACTATGACCATGCTCATATTGGAACCATATTAGCAAATTTGTCTTCAGGTTGTGAGTATGATACCATTTGCCAAGACTATTCATTCAGTCTATCAGAGGTTCATTTAAATTGTTGGAAAGTATTAGTGAGTGTCCAATGTTTAGAAATGGTTGAAGATAGTGAATATCTTTCTGTGTTAGTCCAAACATCTTTCCAACTCACAAACACTGTACATCCAAAGTTAAAGCAACCAGGGTTAAAATATTCTGTAGTTGTAGGAGTCAGTAATGCTCAAGTTGAAGGCATTCCTTATGACAAAGAAGCCCTTCCAAGTGACTAGTATATTCAGTAAAAATCCCTGGCATCAAAAAACACTCCAAGACATAAAACAAGAGTAATGTCTGTAAGTGATGGTCATGTTCAAATATTGCCTGATAGATCATCAATCCCTAGACCCATTTTCATGCCACAGAAACATGTTTTACCAGCCATTCCAGAATTCGAGAAACCATCGACCAACGATCGTAAATCGTTTTTGTGAAATGTATATAAGCATCCATCGCAACAAACCAATATATCTATTCCATCAGACCAGTTGTATATTCCTGAAGAAAAGCCATTCCTTGCTAATAATAAGCTGTTTAGAACATACGTATCTAGTTTCTTCCCAGTAGAAGAATTTCAATATGCAAATCATAGATATGTCAAAGATGGAAAATGACCACCAGAAATCAAGTTTTTTACTTCTTCTTCTCAATCCAAACATCCACCCACTAGAGTTGATTGTGCACCACTACTTGAACATAATTCCCAAAATCCTAATGATCTTGACCATATCTATCAAATAGGAAACTATCTGACTACCTGGTGTGCACAAGAAAAAGATTTCCTTGATGATTTGGGTCGGAAATCAGATTTGATAAATGCTAATATTAGGTTACTCTATGAAGAGAAATAGTTTGAGAAAGCTGCCAAAGAAAAAAGAGAAAGAAGGAAACAGAATAAAAAGGCTAAAAAAATTCCAAAGTTCACCATTGATATGAGCAGTCCAAAATATTGGGATAAAGAGGAAGAGGATGAAGATACAAAAGAAGCATTCACTGCCACTAGTTTTTATAGACATTTTTGTGCCTTACAGCATGAAGCATGAAATGTCCATAATCTAAGGGATCCAAAGTCCCTAAACATGTTGTTCCTACCCCTAGAGGAACAAGGTCAGCAGACCACAACACTGAATAGCAGTTCTCCACCTGAAAACACTAAAAAACAAGCTAATTCTGGATCATGTCAACTGCTCCACTGAGCATCTACGCTGAATGTCAACTCCTCCACTGTCTACCTGCGCTGAATGTCAACTGCAAAGAGGGCTACCTGCGCTGGGCGAGTTGGGACATGTGGCACAGTCATTCCTCAAGGTGTCAATGCCCAGGAAGCTTCCAAAATGACACTTGGATCAAGGAATTCGACTGGTGATGAGTAAGAGGGTCTAGATCTCCAAGTGGATGCAAGAACCTCCAAGTGGACTCAAGAACTGAAGAATAACTAAAGTGGGAGAGGACACTAGTCAGCTTCATGCCAGCTTCAAGCTGACTCATCCTTTCTCCAAAACTCCTATATATAGAGCTCTCTCATGAGGTCTAGGAGGGGCTGGAATCTTGTGAATGTAAATAATTGCTGTTGGTTTGAGCATAGAACTATTGGGTGATTTGCTTTGAAGGAGGTGAAGAGGAGATTTCTTTCTGCTGGGAGGTGATGCGGGATTGGGCCTCTTATGGTTGTATCACTTCCTGAACTTTACTTCTTCCATTAATAAAGCATTTGAGGTTCTTCTATATGCATGTGTCTCAATGGTGTATTGGTATACTTGTGTATTTGATTTATTCTAATCCTTGAATCAATTATGAATGTATGCTTCTTGTAGTTTCCTTCTCTTGCTATTTTGCAGGATCTTGGTGTAGCTGGGCCAGTGAAAGAGCAAGGAGCTGGGAGCAAGCAGCAAGGAGAGAAGATTGGATCAATCATTAGTGAAAGACATCGGTTAGTGGATCTCTTTCTCTCCTATTTTACTTTCATAAAGAATAAATCTTAGATAGCTTTGCTTTGATTTTTGCTGAGGTACTATCACCCTTAGAGTGGGATAGGGTCATTCCGTATTGGATACTTTTCCCAACAACAAATTGGCGACTCCGCTGGGGATCGTATCTTGTTGGTTTCTTGTGTTTTCGCTATTCATTTCCTAAACACAGGGAGTACTGAATCGAACTGCATTTGGATCTTCCAAATGCAAAGTAGAGGGCAGCTACTCTAGCTCAGTTTCTGGGCATGTTTATGATTTGAAGAGCTGATCCACAAGGACTCTGAATAGCTCTTAGTGATAGCTTTTCATCCTCCTAATTACCCTTTAGTGTGTACTTGATTGATAGCTTCTGATTTGGCCAAAAACTGTTGATTTTTAAGCAATCTGTAACCCGGAAACTGAGAAAAACGAAAGTTTATCTCTTCATTGCAGGCACTGTGAAGGCAGTCTGCATTTCATCGCAGGTCCCGAAGGGGCTACCTGCGCTAAATGTCAAACTGACAGTGTACTACCTGCGCTGAACCAGTTTTGCCTTGTGCAACTGGGGTTCCCTGCTTTCTGTTGCCCTGTTTTCATCCCTGTTTTTGCAGCCTGTTATCAGTCAATGTGCCTATCTGAAACCAACTTTCCTTGCCACTATTTCGCCTCGGTTGTATAAAGAAACTGTATTTGTTCTTTGTGTATTTCTTACATCATTTGCAGTTTCCCATAACGAAAGTGAACTAGTCTTGATGTGGCCTCTTAGATCTAGACCTGTGATTAGTGTCGTTTTGATCTTAAGAGTTAGTTTGTTTGCTATTCATAGCTGATTGAGCTTTTACTTTCGTCATATGGTTTGAATTTATATATTTCTAGTGTCGAAACAAGTAAATCTTAAGGTGTCTTTTGATTTTGGACAAGCTTGTTTTCTTTCACTTGAAATTGAATTCAAAATTATACAACAGCTTTCTTTTTGTAGTACATCAACATTAAGAAAGAGAAAATAAATACCTGCATTGTGCATGTGCATTTTGACAGCTTGCATGTTGATTTAGGGAAAAGTGCATTAGTGTGTGCTCTATGATCTGTGTGAAAAGATGATGTCTTTCTTTTCCCTCAGTAGTTAAGATTTTCAAAGTTGAAAGATTGAAAAGCTTGCTTATCATCTTAGACTGCATTTAGGAGTTGTACCATACATCTCGTGGTGATCCATAAAGGAAAACTGTTAAACAAGATCAACCTTAAAATAAATTGAATTTACATAACAACGCTTTGAAACATAACGCAAACACATAGAGGTATAAGCTAGAGACGTGTTCCGGCGTCGTTAAACGTAGTGACTGTCGATCTCGAAGAAGGTGGGCGATTCCTCCTAAGAGTCGGTGGCACTAATACGGACTTGTGCTCCCACGTACCATCGCGTATATATTGGGAGACCCCTATAGGAACAAAGCCTTTATCCATAGGAAGCCGTGTCGGCTGCCCTACTGATCGCAATGCAGTGAACACAACATTCACGAAGATCGACCACTCGTACCGTAAAACGTATTCTGTGGTTTTGCGAAAAGTTTGGCACACCCTCTGCCTAGATCTCCAGAGTAGTTTCTTTTGGCCTTTTTCAAACTCTATAACTGAAAAAGTCCATCCGAGCATTTGTCACTTCGGGCTCGTTAAAACATCGAAGGAGACTAGAGTCATCTTTAGCTTTTTCTCGACTCTTAAAAAGTGAAAAAGCAAGTTGTGTCTAAAGCGTCGTTATAAAATTTATTTTAAATGGAACATAATCACCTTCTATTCCTGCGTTGATCTGTAGGTTGAGAACATGGAACGCACCAACCAAGGAATTCCACATGATGGAAATCCTAGTCCTTTCTCCTCTTGGGGAGAAGTTGGTGCGCCCAACATGGCCACATTGTCGCTTCCAGGACTGACGATTGGCCTGCCAATTTGGCTATTCTCAACCAATGTAGTTCAGAGCACCGTGGTTCCTGAACAATCGAGTCAACAGTTAGATCAGTCTAGAGCTGCCCACCAGCCTTCTACTTCCTATAACTCTTCCTCCAATCCTTCATCTTCGCAAGGTAGAGCCGGCAAAAGCCAAGCTCCCATGGAGAAGAAGGAGAAGAAAAAGAGAGAGAAGAAGAAGAAGGAGCCTAAGGTGACTGGGGGCAAGCAAAAGACATCTGACAAAAATCCACACACAACACAGACTGGGCCTAAATCGCCATGTGTCATATGTAGAGGAGACCACTTCCATAGAGAGTGTCCCTGTATTCCCCGGATACTAAGGGAATGGTCCCCTCGTTTACACAGTTCGGGAGCATCAACCTCTGGTAGCCATGTTGAATGCTTACCGTCAACCAGCGAAAGTGAAGGTTCAAAACAAAGAGGGGGAGCAAGAACCCCCTGCAGACTCTGTGAAGGCGATCACGCCATCCACCATTGTCCCTTCTTAGATGAAGCGAAGAGAGTTTTGGAAGATCGTCCGGTTTCACCGTTGAGACTTCCTCCTCGACACAAAAAACTCGTGCCAAGTCCTTCATTGGTTGAGAATACAGCTGGCCCGCTCAAGTGGTCAGCTGAAGCGTCAGTCATTGGAAATGAACCCACTGAATCCAGACCGGACGAAAGTCCAAAGGTCGAAACGACAGTTGACCTGGTTCTCCCCTCAGAGGTTTCATCTTCAAATGACACTGTCACTGAAGGTTCATCTTCAAATGACACCCTCACTGAAGAGAATAGGGATGACACCATCCAGATTCTTTTCATTAACACAGACTCTGATGAGCGTCAGGGCAATGCGCCCATTCCTTTATCGCAGGAAGGGACATCGTCAGGGTCATATCCGGCCGTGTATTCGGTCCCACCACCAAGCAACCTGGTTGTATCCTTTGATTGGAATCAACTAGGCAGACCCCGGTTGCCAGCCAATGTAACATTCAGAATCATAGTCCGAATATACAGAATGGTAATAGCTGGCACTATCATTGATGAAGGGGCATCTGTGAGTATCCTTTCCTCTATTGCTTGGAAAGCACTGGGTTCCCCGACGCTTTTGCCTGAGATAAGAAATATCTCGGGTTTTGATAAAGGAACCAGTCGACCATTAGGGATCCTCCCCAATGTGCCTGTAACATTGAAAGGGAAGACAATTCAAATGAACGTGATGGTCATTCAAGGACCCTTGGATTATAACCTACTCCTTGGACGAGACTATATATATTGCATGGGAGCAATAGTCTCCTCACTCTTTAGAGTAATGTGTTTTCCACACGAAGGAAGGGTGGTCAAGCTCGTAGACCAACTTTCATTTCCAGGATCACGCATCACAAATAGTCACATACCAACCCTGAATGGTCTATTCAATCAAGAAATGTCTCCACACCCAGTCCTCCTTCCCGATGAGTGCGAGTGATTCGGAAAGATGGGACTAGAACCCAGGGGGCATGCATCCTGGTCTGCTTTGGGCAGAAGAAACCTTGGGTATGAGATAGAATTTATGCGGGAGAATATGACTATTCCGTACCCCGTCCGTGGTTGGAAGAGGGGTTGTTCTAGAATAGGATTCTTTTGTCAAAGTTACGTGTTTGACAACAGTCATTCACCCTTGTCTATTTCGGTAGACATTGCCGAGGAAGTGTTTAGTTTGAAATATTAACAGAACAATCTTTGGGTAACCTGAAAGAGGTAAGCCTCACCCTTTAAAACAAATGTTTTGATGGATAAGTAGGGGCAGCCTTGAAATTGTATTTTATACCTGGGGGCATGCAAACCTTTTGGAGTGCAAGCTAAGAGCGGTTATTTATCTGTTTTTGGGATTAGCCGTTTCCGAACTTGCATGAAGAAAGGATATGGAGTAAAGCTTAGTGAAGATGAAACTCCTTAAAAAATAGAGATCTCACAGGAGACATTTCTTATCTTATGACTGGTATTAATCGAGCAGTTTTACCACGGAATTTATGCTCGTTAAAAAATAGAAAAGCGAGATTCGAGTAGTTTTAGCATAAAGTTCATGCTCGTTAAAAAATAAACGCAAGATCCGAGCAGTTTTAACGCGGTCTTCATGCTCGTTAAAAAATAAATATAAGCAGTGAGCAATGTTTCCCCAAGAGTTTAAGCTCATTTTTAAATAAAAAATAAACCTATCCCGGTAAATAACCTCTGTGATCGTAAATTTATCAGCCATAAAAGCCTTGGTCGTGTTTGCACCTGCCACCTCCACCGTCATTTGGCCGATCGTTCACCTCCATATGATTGTTTACCCATTTTGAGGAACAGCTGCGAAGAGTGATTTCACCTAGCCATCCTTGTGACACTGCCGTGATTGGGAAATTCCAACCTGTACCTGGAATCTGCTGCTATCCCTGTTTATCACTTGTTCCTCAAAAGACGAGTCTTCTTTGAGCTCTTTTCAACTGACTCGTAAAATATGAAAAGTTTGCCGAGTTTTGGCCTTCCAGCTCGTTAAAGTGACCGGAAGAGCTATCCCTCCTCTAGATTTTAATCTTTTTGAACCCGAGGGATTATTGCACAAGAAGGTCGAGCGCTTGTTTTATTCGGCTCGTTAAAATTATCGAAAGCTCATCCCTTTTGTATTGTTTTATACTTTTTCGGACTTAAGGGATTAGATGACAAAAAAGGAATTTTGGAGTTAACTTTCCGTACCTTTTCAGACTCTCTAAAAATGAAAAGGACCGAGTTTTCCTTGTCGTTAGACTCGTTAAAATGATTAAATAGCGACAAACTTGTCTTTAGACGAGAACGAGTTTCCCTATCGCTAGGCTCATTAAAACATAGCGATGGGCTTGCCCAAAGGGCAGGTTATAGAGCAAGCATATGTTATCCTCCTCAAGCTTGACAAAAATAAAGAGGTACTGGTCAGAAATGACTGGGGAAAAATTGGGAGAACCTCAAAGCTTTAATGGTAGCAAGTCGCTCTTGAACATGACACTTTTCCTCCGTATCACATCGGGTTGGGTTGTTTCATTCACCGGTCTCATCACCATGGTCTCGCCAAACCATCCATTTGGGGTAATGCTACCGATCCATCACATCAGTGTCGTTATATGTTCAAGAGATGTTGTTCAGAAAGAGTCAACCGTGTCCCATCCACTGCCATACGTTATCCTTCATCCATCCATGATCGCCACCCTGAATCATATGTCACAGATTGTTTTCACCTCCACTAAAATCATTAGCTCCGTTCCGTGTCACTGATGTGGGATTAATTAAGGCCCTCCTTTGACAGATCGCTTGTTGTCGACTTCAGCTCATTATCCAAGAAGTTGATCTAGGAACAACCCCCTCAGTACTTTGAAGCTTGCATGCCTCAATGGCAAGTTTCTCACTTCCGGCGACAGGTATACATCAATGACCTTTGATCAGAAGATTTTGTGTGGTGTTCGACGCCAAGTCCTTTATTCACGCCATGTGAATTGCACTGTAGTACCTTGAGGGTCATTATCATTATCGGTGATTCCTCTCGCGCTTGTTAACGGTTTACATCATTGACCGGTAATCAAGCGATGTCGTTCCATGTTCGACTTCAGTGCAATTCTCACATGGATCGACTTGTACTTAGAGTGAAAATTGAACGAGTTTGAAGACCCCAGATCTAGTTTCATCCATCCGGGCTGCGATATATATTCAGGAAATATAAAGACATTTGACATGTACATCATTGCAGCAGATGATTATCCTACTCAAAGGATGATAATTTCAGCAGAGAATTATCAGTCTACCATCAGACGATCGTCTGTTATATGTACCAAAATGAATTTATAAAGCTGAGTATGGGAATGCCCGCCTCAGCTAGATCATGAAAACAGAATGAAAAATAATGTATTGTATTGTATTTTATTACATGTCACCTCTCAGCGATTGAATGAACTTCGGATCCTCCTGATAAAGCATTTCACCCGATAAACGACCTCATACTTTAGGGGGCAACTCTTATAGACATTTTTGTGCCTTACAGCATGAAGCATGAAATGTCCATAATCTAAGGGATCCAAAGTCCCTAAACATGTTGTTCCTACCCCTAGAGGAACAAGGTCAGCAAACCACAGCACTGAATAGCAGTTCTCCACCTGAAAACACTCAAAAACAAGCTAATTCTAGATCATGTCAACTGCTCCACTGAGCATCTGCGCTGAATTTCAACTGCTCCACTGTCTACCTGCGCTGAATGTCAACTACAAAGAGGGCTACCTGCACTGGGCGAGTTGGGACATGTGGCACAGTCATTCCTCAAGGTGTCAATTCCCAGGAAGCTTCCAAAATGACACTTGGATCAAGGAATTCGACTGGTGATGAGTAATACGGTCTAGATCTCCAAGTGGAAGCAAGAACCTCCAAGTGGACTCAAGAACTGAAGAATAACTGAAGTGGGAGAGGACACTAGTCAACTTCATGCTAGCTTCAAGCTTACTCATCCTTTCTCCAAAACTCCTATATATAGAGCTCTCTCATGAGGTCTAGGAGGGGCTGGAATCTTGTGAATGTAAAGAATTGTTGTTGGTTTGAGTATAGAACTATTGGGTGATTTGCTTTGATGGAGGTGAAGAGGAGATTTCTTTCTGTTGGGACGTGATGCTGGATTGGGCCTCTTATGGTTGTATCACTTCCTGAACTTTACTTCTTCCATTAATAAAGCATTTGAGGTTCTTCTATATGCATGTGTCTCAATGGTGTATTGGTATACTTGTGTATTTGATTTATTCTAATCCTTGAATCAATTATGAATGTATGCTTCTTGTAGTTTCCTTCTCTTGCTATTTTGCAGGATCTTGGTGTAGCTGGGCCAGTGAAAGAGCAAGGAGCTGGGAGCAAGCAGCAAGGAGAGAAGATTGGATCAATCATTAGCGAAAGACATCGGTTAGTGGATCTCTTTCTCTCCTATTTTACTTTCATAAAGAAGAAATCTTAGATAGCTTTGCTTTGATTGTTGCTGAGGTACTATCACCCTTAGAGTGGGATAGGGTCATTCCGTATTGGATACTTTTCCCAACAACACTAGTGCAGGAGAGTCAACTTCAAAACATTCTGGAAAGTTGACTAGTGTAAAAAAGGAGGCATATAAAGCAGATAAACCATTTTCTTCAAACAAAGAAATTATGACTCTAGATCACGCAACCTCTAAATTTCCTTCTTTTATCTTACCCTCTATAAACAACAAAAATAAAGCTCATGTCTTGAAAGAAGTCTCAAAATACTAGTGCATTGAAGAAGATTCGTATGCTGCAAATTCCAATGGGTATATTCTTGATTTAGATAATTCATCCAGTACTAGAGAATCAATCAGGATATGGATTGGTGCTCTGTATCAAATGCAGGTCACCACAAAATTAGATAATATTTCTATCATGCTCCTAGTAGAGAAAAGAATGGCTAGAATTGTATATGATTGGTGGATAGGACCCTCAAATGAAGAAAGACGAGAATTCATGGAAGCAGGACTGGCTACTCTTTAACTTTTATTGAAACTCAATTTTTACCTGAGCCATTAGGTGAGAGAAAACAACTCCTTATAGATCTAAACCATGTGGAATTAAAGGATCTAAAATATATTGACCAATTCGGTAAATATTTCATGGAAAAGGTCTTTAAGGAAAATCTTTCCAATGATATTGCTCAAAAAATTGCATTTTTGTCCAAGCTTCCCAATAATCTAGGAGATCTTATCATGAAAGATCTTGATGTTCAGAATAAATGAATTGATCAAATCTATTGGGTTGATCTTTTTTTAGGTGTAAAGAAAAGGTTAAATATTTGTGCTAGCAAAATAAAGCACATGATATTACACCTAGTTCAGAGGTCTCCAAAACAATGCTACCCTGGACACCCTTCAAAAAGAAGAAGAAAGCAAATCGATATGGAAAATTCAGACCCAAAAGAGTCTCCAACCCCAGGAAGGCTTTCAAAAAATTTAAATTTTTGAGAAAGAGAAAGAATCCAAGAAACAACAACTATTGTAAGCAAGAAGGCCACTTTGCACACAAAGGTCCTAATAATTCGTCTTCGAAATTAAAAGATTGTGTTGAAATTGAGGAATTTCAAGATGATTGGTCTTTAGTTGGTTCAGAAGATGAAGTTTCTGATGTATATATTTTAACAGAAGCTTTAGAAGATGAAGATAATGGCCATCCCACTGTACAAAAAAAAATGAATATTTGTAATTATTGTTCAGATAGTGATGTTTCTCAAGAATTGCACTATAGTGATCAGACAGATGTAAGTGAAGTAGAGGAAATAGAAGAAACACAGATGTTTCTAAATGTGAGCTTAACGCTACATCAGTTTCTAAAAGATTAAAGCAAACATGTAAGCAACCAATCCAAAAATTTCCTGAACTCAATTCTTTTTGTCCATATAAAAAGAATATTGTTGCCTCTTCTAGTTTCACAGTCCCAACACTTAATAGAGTAGAAGAAAATGCCCTATTAAAAAAGATAATCAAAACAAATAGTCTCATCTACATTCTAGTCCAAGTTCATGTCCACAATGAATGGATAAATGTAGATGTGTTCATCGACACTGGAGCTTCTAATAATCTGGCCCGACCTCCCTTTTTAAATCTCTTTGGAAGCCACTCCAAAACATTCTAGTGTCTGAAACAATTGGAGGATCTGTTTAGTTAACACATTATGTGAATAACATTCCTTTGAAAGTTGGGGGGAGTATTGCTAAAATTTCTGCTATTCAACATTTTGATCCATCTGCTAGTTTAATGCTTGGCATGCATTTTATCAATTATGTGCTACCAATTACTATCAGCGAAGATAAGCTGATAATCAATTTAAAAAATAAGGCTATTGTTGTGCCTAGATTATCTATAGCCAATTCCAAGTCAAGAAATGAAAATAGCCAGAAGAATGTTGGAGGACACAAACCTCGTAAGGACTCTAATAATTGGAAAGAAGTTTTGCAAATATATGAGAACACGATGGAGTCAAAAAATAAACAAAAGGCCTGCATTGACCCAAAATGGTTCGCAGAGTAGATTGCTATGCATAACATATTGTTGGAAAGATGCTCAAATAATCCCCAACAATTTTGGACAGTAGAAAGTCCAAAACAAGAAATAGTGACTCTACATGACAATGGAGTCAAAGGAAAGTTAATCCCATGCACCCTCGCAAAGGAACAAGAAATAAAGAAGCAAATAAGTGAGCTGCTCAGTATGAACCTTATTGAACCAAGCATGTCTCATTATTCTTGTTCATCGTTTCTAGTTAGAAATAACTCAGAAATAGTCAGAGGTAAGCCCAAAATGGTAATCAATTATAAACCTTTGAATGCCATAACTCAAGGTTTTCATTACCCATTACCAATACTAGAAGTTATTGTCCAAAAAATTCAAAATAGAAAAGTATTCAGTAAGTTTAACATGAAATCTGTATACTACCAAATACAGATCCAAGAAGAGGATGGACACAAAACTGCCTTCACATGCCCTATAGGTTTCTATCAGTGGAATGTGGTTCAATTTGATCTCAAAAATGCCCCCGCATTCTTCCAAAGAAGGATGGATTTTATTTTTGGGATATATTATTTTATTGTAACATATATTGATGATATTCTTGTACATAGTCCAGATCTTGAAACTCATTTCAAGCACTTAGAGATTTTTCTAACTGAAGTTCAAAAGTATGGTATAGTCCTTTCTGAGAATAAAATGGTTTTATTTCAAGATAGTATAGATGTTTTGGGGACCAATGTTGTTAATGGACAAATTCAAATGCAACCCCATATTCTTACTAAACTGTCTTATTTTCCAGATGAATTAAAAGACACTAAAACAACTTAGAGATTTTTAAGTTTCTTGAATTATGTGCACAGATTTATTCCCATATTGTCAGAAAGAACAGCTCCAATTAGAAAACATCTTCGAGAAGGATGCTCAGCAGAAGCCACTGTAGCAGTTAAAGAGCTCAAGTCAGAATGTCAGCAACTTCCAAAGCTACAACCACTAGGTGATGGCCTTCTGATTTTACAAACTGATGCTTCTGATAGTTTTTGGGCAAATGTTATTTTTGAGAGAAGGAAGGATTAAGATGGAAAGGAAGAAGAAATAATTTTTGCATATGCATCAAGTGAATTCTCTCCTAGCCAAAACAATTATTATATTGTGGAAAAAGAAACTTTAGAAATCTTTAATGGAATACAAAAATTTGAATTATATCTAGCACCAGTGAAGTTTTTTATAAGGACTGACTCTATGAACTTCAAATATTTCTTATCTGCCAAAATTTCAAGGCAACTATCTAGAGGAAGATTACTCTCATGGAAGATTTGGTTTCGGCAATTTGACTTTGATGTTGAATGGATACTTGACAATTCTAATTTTTTAGAAGATTCTTTAACCAGAGATATGAATAAAGCTTTTGTCACAACCATAAGAAGTTTCTTTCTAATACCAAGAAAATGACCCCAAGATGATAATTTTGGCACCTTTGTAGATAGATTTAGACTCCTTGAAAGCCATGTGAATCGTTTGATAGAAGAAATCCAAAAATTTGTAGGTCTACGATTGAGGGGAAATTAGTGGATTCGAAGATGCGAAGCGTGACAGTCCAAAAATGTTGGCATATCTTTGGGACTCGATGCTGATTTGGTAAAATTCTATCCTTTGCCCAACATGTAGGTGAAGAACTATTTTAAAATTTTATTAGATATGTGGTCTTCTCAATTAACTGAAAATATGGTTTGGATCTTAAAAGTATTAAATTATTATCAGTTGATAGGAGGAGTGGATTTTGCATTAAGTATGTATATAGGAGCCCAAATGCCAGATTTAGAAGTCATTCCAATCAAAGCAAACCTAGAAAAATATATTTTGTCTCTAAGGATTCCTGATATTTTTGAAGAACTAGAAGCATCCTTTTTACAAAGAAATGATGAAATTATGCCCCTAATGATACTTTCCCTCAATATGAAATTTTTTAAAATTTTCCTGATTGGGAAATCAAGGGAGGATTTTGCATAAAAAAACCATCTACTAGGACATCTTAGTGCTTCCAGAGAACTCTACAATACCTAAGGACTTTCTCATCTCCTTGGGATTATCAGAGATTACGACTCAGAGAAGATATTTCCCCAAATCCCTTTTTTATGGTTTTCTATCATGAAATTACAGGAGAAATTAACACCAGTAATAATATCGAAAGGATTAAACAACTGGCCCTTTGGTTCAAAGATTTTGGGACATTGAAGTTAATTGAAAAACGATAGGTGTTGCAGCAATTGGATGAACTTCAAGGCGAGCCAAAAGTTTTACACTTTATGATTAATAAAATAGCGTTAATTACAATCAATATTATTTCAAGAAACTGGAATAATAATGTCGTTCATCTTATCAGTTTATTGCTGTGAAACAAAATTTGTACTTCAATGATTTTCGAACTGGGATGGCAATGAAAAGCATTAATTAATGAAAATTGTAGATTATGGGTGCAACATGCAATTGAAGCTTCCACTAATATGTTCCAGATATTCAAGTGGGAGCTTCTAGATGGTATTGAGTTGGTAGTTTAACCTTCTCCATCATTCCGAAAAGTTTTTAAAGATTCCTTTCTAGACATTGATATCAGTCCCTTATCATTTTTAAACAAGTGGGAAAAACAAGAGGTGATGTTTACCCCACAACAACCGAATCTTCACAAAATAAAAGTAAATCAGGATCAAGGAAAAACATCAAAAGCATCTCCAGATAACAACAAAACAATACCACCAGATGCTAAAGGAAAAATTAAAGCTGAGGAATCTACTTTTCAGGCCTTTCAGGATAGCTCTCCAGGTGCAAAGGATCCACATGATTTTAGTTGGGACAAAGAATATTCAAAGTTGATGGAATACAACTACCTCATGAGTCTTGAAAAGAAAGCATTCGAAAGACAGTTTCCCTCTGCTGATAATGATGGTGATTAAAATTCTAATCGAATTCCGAAAGGATACTGGTAGAATCTTTGTACAAATGAATCTAGACTTAGCTAGCAATGTCATAATGTGATCACATGTAGCTAATGTAATTATTGTACTAGAAAGGTTGAGTAGACACCGTGAGTGAAATAGATACCCATAGGACCCTCAATTATTTCTGCTTTATGTCATGTCTTATATAGGTTTAGATTCTCCTAGGTGGTTATAAAATAGAGACCAATATAATGAAGCCCACAAGGTTGGATAGAGTGCTTCTTAATCTTGATCTTGTATTGTAATCTTTCAAGCTCTGTAATTTTGATCTTTGAATTAATATCGAAGCCTACTGGGCCACCTGTCTAAGGACAGTTTTTGTAGTCCAAAAGAACCTGGAACTGTAAGGCGAAGGCGGTGGAAGAGCCGTGGAGAGAGGTCATAGTGCGCGCTTATGTTCAGTTGAGGAAGGAAACCCATGCTTCAGATCTGCTATTCAGTAATTTCAAATTTGATCTCTAAGTAAGTCATTACTCTTCTTGAACTCCTAATTTGTGGATATGCATCAGGTGAATTCTCTCCTAACCAAAAGAATTATTATATTGCGGAAAAGGAAACTTTAGCAATCTTTAATAGAATACAGAAATTTGAATTATATCTGGCACCACTGAAGTTTCTTATAAGGACTGACTCTATGAACTTCCAATATTTCTTATCTGCCAAAATTTCAAGACAACTTGCTAGAGGAAGATTACTCTCATGGCAACTTTGTTTTCAACAATTTGACTTTGATGTTGAATGGATACCTGACAATTCTAAATTTTTAGCAGATTCTTTAACCAGAGATATGAATAGAGCTTTTGTCACAACCCCAAGAAGTTTCTTTGTAATACCAAGAAAAGGACTCCAAGATGATAATTTTGGCACCTTTGTAGATAGATTCAAACTCCTTGAAAGCCATGTAAATCATTTGAAAGAAGAAATAAAGAAAGTTGTAGTTCTGTAATTGAGGAGAAATCAATGGACTCAAAGATGACAAGCATGGCAGTCCAAAAATGTTGGCATATCTTTGGGAATCTAAGCTGTTTTCGTAAAAATATATCCTTTGCCCAGCATGCAAGTGAAGATCTATTTTAAAAGTTTATCAGATATGTGGTATTCTCAATTCACTGAAAATATTATTTGGATCTTTAAAGTATTAAATTATTATCAGTTGATTGGAGGAGTGGATTTTGCATTAAGTATATATACAGGAGCCCAAATGCTAGATTTAGAAGCCATTCCAATCAAAAGTGACCTAGAAAAATATCTTTTGTTGCTAGGGATTCCTGATATTTTTGAGGAACTAGAAGCATCCTTTTTACAAAGAAATGATGAAAATTATGCCCCTAATGATACTTTCCCTCAATATGAAATTTTTGAAAATTTTGTTGATTGTGAAATGAAGGGAGGATTTTGAAGAAAAAAGCCATCTACTAGGACATCTCAGTGCATCCAAAGAACTCTACAATACCTAACGACGTTCTCATCTCCTTGGGATTATCAGAGTTTACGACTCAGAGAAGATATTTTTCCAAATCCTTTTTCCCATGTTTTCTATCATGAAATTACAGGAGAAGTTAAGACGAGTAATAATATCGAAAGGATTAAACAACTGGCTCTTTGGTTCAAAGATTTTATGATTCTGAAGTTAATTGAAAAACTACAGGTGTTGCAGCAGTTGGATGAACTTCAAGGCGAACCAAAATTTTTACGCTTTAGGATTAATCAAATAACGTTAATTACAATCAGTATTATTTCAGGAAACTGGAATATTGATGTTGTTCATATTATCAGTTTATCGCTGTCAAACAAAATTTGTACTTCAATGATTTTTGAATTGGGATGGCAATCAAAAGAATTAATTAATGAAAATTGTAGATTATGGGTGCAACATGCAATTGAAATTTCCACTAATATGTTCCAGATCTTCAAGTGGGAGGTTCTAGATGGTATTGAGTAGTCAATTCAACCTTATGCATCGTTCCGAAAAGTTTTTAAATATTCCTTTCTAGACATTGATATCAATCCCTTATCATTTTTAAACAAGTGGGAAAAAGAAGAGGTGATGTTTACCCCACAACAACTGAATCTTCACAAAATAAAATTAAATCAGGATCAAGGACAAACATCAAAAGCATCTCTAGATAACAACAAAACAATACCAGCAGATGCTAAAGGAAAAATTAAAGTTGAGGAATCTACTTTTCAAGCCTTTCAGGACAGCTATTGAGACGCACGGGATCAACATGATTTCAGTTGGAAAAAATAATATTCAAAGTTGATGGAATACAACTACCTCATGAGTCTTGAAAATAAAGCGTTCGAAAGACAGTTGTTTTGTGATGATAATGATGACAATTACGATTCTAACTGAAGTCCAAAAAGATACTGGGTAGAATGTTTGTACAAATGAATCTAGACTTACCTAGCAATGTGATAATGTGATCACATGTTGTAGCTAACGTAATTATTGTACCGGAAAGATTGAGTAGACACCGTCAATGAAATAGATACCAACAGGACCCTTAATTATTTCTGCTTTATGTCATGTCTTAGATAGGTTTAGATTCTCCTAGGTGGTTATAAAAGAGAGATCAATAGAATGAAGCCCACAAGGTTGGACGAAGTGCTTCTTGATCTTGATCTCATATTGTAATCTTTCAAGCTCTGTAATTTTGATCTTTCAATTAATATCGAAGCCTACTGGGCCACCTGTCTGAGGACAATTTTTGTAGTCCAAAAGAACCTAGAAATGTAAGGCAAAGGTGTTGGATTACCCATGGAGAGAGGTCATAGTGAGCGCGCATGTTCGGTTGAGGAAGGAAACCCGCACTTCAGATCTGCTGTTCAGTAAGTTCAAATTTGATCTCTAAGTAAGTCATTATTCTGCTTGAACTCCTAATTTTTTAAGGAGAGTTTGGTTTCAATAAACATGTTATTCACATTTAGGGGTTGGTTTGAGGATCTTGAAAAATCAATCTAATAACAAGGTAATGATATGAAATCGTGTAATCTATCCACTCAATAAGAAAACTCATTAAGAGTTTACTTAGCAAAAATTTCCACAAACAAAAACAAAGGAAGCAGTTCTTAGTTAACACAAATGATGGTCTCTGATGCAACATATGGTGAGACAATTGACATTCTCGACCATCATTGTCATCTACTTATGGTGGAGGTAGACTATCATCGAACATGGGGAGCATATAAAGCCATTATCTTGTAGTGGAGGTACGTTATCACTGAACATTGGGACCACACTATGATATAGGACGGAAATACTTGGTATTGAGATCCATGAACTTTTCAACAAATATTATCCATAATGGTTATATATATATAGATATATATATAATTGATTAACTTTTTTATTTTATATTTTTTTATGATATGTCTTTATTGTTAATTACGCCGTAAGGCGTTCCCTCTGAGAGGAACTCCCCTCCGTGCCACGGTGTCTCGTTATGGGCCCTTAGATCGATTGTTAGACGATGGAATAAACTCCAACCATTAGATCATCGACCTTTTTAGAAACCAAGCGTCAGCGAAGAGAGGCCAAGCGTCTGTGGATGGATGAGGGAGGACAACGATCTGAGGCGCCTCGATCCCCTTCGATCTGAACATCAGGGAGCTCTATGAAGCGAATCATGTCCCTTGACGAAGATGGCAGGGTGTGGTGTGGAGAATCACCATAATCGTCCAGAGGCGAGTCCAAGGTTAAAACATTCATGTGGGGGGGATCTGACCAATGGGGTTTCATCCTTTGAATAGGAGCAATCCGAGGAAGAAAAATCTGTAACATATTCAAATTGAATAGGTTCTTGATAGTGCAGAGTACTAGCAAAATCAGAGAGTGATTTTCTCCTATTGGCAACCAGCACACCACATGAAAACCTATTGCCTCTGATGCCCTTCAATTTTTTACCTCTACCATTTCGCCTTCCAGACCAGGACCAAGGAAGTCTGCATCCATTTCTTGAAATTGTTTGACAACCCCCAAACTCTTCAACATTTCTTTGTATATCGATGTTGTTTTGCAGATTTTCCTCCTTAAAGTTTTATGATCATAAGGCCCAATGTAAGGGTCTATAGTATAAGCCCCATTGTCATCTAAAACAAGTTCGAAGCTTTCTTCTTTGCAAGTATTAGCGGGAGAACTAATCAATGAAAAATCATCTTCATCTACAGGCAGTGTAAACTCATGGAAGGAATTCAGAGCTGCAGGATGGTTTTCATCGGTAAATCCCTGGTATATTTTGAATGATCTTGAAGATGTAGATTTGCTCTTTCCAGCAACAAGTTTTCTTTTCTGAAAGTACTTGGGATTTTTTCGGTTGCTTTTCCTTCTATGATATTTGAGTGCACCTTCAGCATCGAGATCCTCTACCAGAGTACTTCCACCAACAAATTCTCTTTTTGAACTCTTAATATTTTGTATGATTTTTTGTACTGTATCATGTATGCTGTTTTTATCAGAATTTGTCAAGTTGGTATCAGACAATTTTCCTTCTTGTAAGGCCATGGAACTCATTTATATTGAAGCAGTTAAAGATAATTTTGCATAGGTTATTCACATTAAGGACTGTAGCCTTTCAATTGTTCATCACAGACCAACATTATCATAATTCAGTCACAAGTCTAGTGTCGAGATAAATTTGCCACGTCACCTGATTTTTCAAATACAAAAACAGATATCTTAGAATACGCAAAATAGGAAAGCTTATTTCCATTCCAAAATCTACTGTGCTTTTTGGCTTCTCTAAGCTCAGGTTTCTACTTTATGCCTGCAAGTTTCCTCATTCACTCAGTTTTATCTACGTTAAGATACCCATGAGTTTATGGACTCCCATTATGATGTTTTGATCTATTAATTCGTCACAGAAATCCATCTTGTTTTATCTTACTTAGTGGTACAATTCCATCTTTACTTCGTAAAATTCCTGGATGTACCAATTTCAATGATTTTGAATAATTAAGACTGACACATCAAGGAGTTCTGGTTCAAAGTCTCTCAAGTTAGACTCAGTTTCAGAATTCCAAGTCATATAATACGCACACCTAAACAGTTTAAAAGCATTAAATTTTTATCGGAAATTTAAGGTTGAAAAGGCTTTCTGATGAGATTCTAGCTTTAGGAAAATCTGTGCGAAGATAGAATTTCAGTGCCATGGATGGAGAAAGTCAAAGTTATCCTCTACCGCCAGCTTAGACACCATCAAATATTCCAAAAATTGAGGACTTCCTGTGAAAGTTCACGCTTTCCCTTCATCATTAATAGAGCAAGCAGCAAGAGCTTATCATTTCCCATGCACATGTACATATTATTCATAATGATCCCTATCCATGATTAATACATAGCAGTTACGATGACTCTACCACTCAATATAACTTCCAATTGCAGGGAACAACACTAAGAAAAGAAAAGAAAAAAACCACGCAACACAGAAATTGGACGAAAAATTCTATTATCTATAATAAACTCTTTGTGAGTTCATAACACACAGATTATCCTTGAAATGAGAAAAAACCAATAACTTCCCTTTTTGATTCGGAAAGAGTAGGCAGGTTGCTTACTTGAATTTTGAATTTGAATGATGATATTCTCAAAATCAATGCCCAAGCGAGCACCATTGAATTATAATTGCTAATGTGACTAACTATATATATATATATATATATATATATATATATATATATATATATATATATAGATATAGATATATTTATTTATAGCACGATTTCCATCTCTACGACTTAATATAAGATTTGGAAATGGTGGCCATCAACTACTCCATCACCATTAGCAGGCCTGCATTTAATAATATTCAAATTAAATTTTGTGCAGGCCTAATGGAGTCATGCAGTTTAAACAAACAAGAGAGAACTCTTGTTAAATTAATTAATAGAAAATGCTGGTTGGTGGCAGAATGCAAGGTCATTTTAAGATCAGGAAGCTGACTTTTGTTGTATTGTGGATTTGTGTTGGTTTATTAATCACTTATTCTGATTCATATATGTTGATCTCATTATCTATATGATCCGAATATAAAAAGCAGAGGTTCCTGAGAATAGAGAATATATTCATTAGTTTATAATTTATGTTCTAGCATTATTTGGCTAGCTGACCAAGTCATTTGGACATGGCTTTTCCCTGGTTGCAAGTATTCTTCAAAGTGATCCACTAGTGCAAGTGTTTATCATAGATCTCCACAAAAACAGTGAAGTGTTTATCATAGATCTTCACAAAAACTATTAACAGTTAATCCATATGGATATAATTTCGAAAACAGTTTGGGATACAAAATTCAATTCATTACGCCGTAAGGCGTTTCCCTTTGAAATGAATTTCCCCAGCCGATGCTGTGTCTTATTGTTGACCGAGTTTGGGATACAAAATTCAATTCATTACACCGTAAGGCGTTTCCCTTTAAAATGAATTGCCCCAGCCGATGCCGTGTCTTATTGTTGATCGTATGTTTGTGGTGTTAGAAGATTGAAGGAAGTTTGGTCGTTGATCCTCACACTGTCCTTTTGTCTCCCAACCCAATGGCCTCTGTGTCTTCTGAGTTATTGTAAGGGTGGTGGCAGATTAAGCATTTCTTGCTGTCGAGCCTCGCACGGACACTGGAGGCCTTTCCTACGATGGTCATGATTTTCGCCGACTATGAACCCCATTGGCATTGCAATGGAGGGGCAACCCCAGAGGATTTCCTTTCCGTGAAGCCAAGGTTCGAATCTTGCAACCCGACGGGATCTATATGCTCCATGGGCTGGGCCTCATGGGATTGGGACGGAGGCCCCGGGGTTTCGACGGTCTGCGGATGGGATCTCGTCTGTGGCCAGAAATACAAAGTTGGGTTTCTGCAGTCTGTGTTCTTTGTCGGGTGTTTGCTCGGTAATTGATATTTTCAGCCCCTGTGCGCTTTTATATCTGACGGTTGATCACCATTAAGATTTTCTTTCAGTTTCTGATTTATTTTTTGATACAGGTGCAGGGATATCTGGGCATCTATTGGATTCTTCGCTGCGGCGTGAGGGTGTCCTGAAGTTGGTCTGCATCTGCAATGCCATTTTTGGTTTCTTAACGGCAATGTCGCCGAATTTCTGGGTTTATTTAATTCTCCGTCTATTGACGGGAATTAGCAATGGTGGCCTGGGGTTGTCGTCGTTTGTCTTGGCGACGGAAGCCGTCGGACCGTCCAAGAGAGCACCAGTTGGCATGTCGACTTTCTACTTCTTTTCTCTCGGCATAGCAGTGCTGCCGGCTCTGTCCTACTTTTCTGGCAACTGGAGATATCTGTACGCCGCGGGTTCGATTCCCTCGGCCGTGTATTGCATCTTCGTTCTGCCATTCGTTTGGGAGTCCCCGCGGTGGTACCTGGTGAAGGGCAGGCTGAAAGAAGCCATGGGCATCATGAGATAATAATCATCATCCCTCCATGATTCACATTATATAAATAATAATTGACATTATCCACATACACAATTCTTGTGATGCATCTTTCTCATATGCTCAGGTCATTTTTTGAAATAAGTGTACTCATCCAATGATGGAGACTCAACATGCATGAGGTACATTAGTCATTTATTCATAAGAATATTTTTCATTTAGTATATTGGGATGTAAAGATTGTGGGTTGAAGTTGGAAATGAATCATGATGCTTGGAAGTTATACTTGTTGCATTATTTCATTTTTGTGGTTATATCCTCCTTCTAGTGAAGTGTAACCATATAGGGACTTGTCCAACCTCATTAAGAATAATAAGCCTAAATAAATTAAAATAGAGTGGCTATATCATTTCATACTCAACACCTTCCATGCATCCCTTTTTTCCATTCTCTTGTCTTTTAACTTACTTAGTGTCATTAGTTTGCAAGTTTCTTACTTGTCTCATTAAACCGATCGAGTATGATGTGTAAGGGTGTCCCTCCATCATCAAAGTTGAAATTTTTCTCATATCCACCAAAATAAAATAAAAAATAAAACTTTACAAAAACAAAAATAAAAAAAATAACCACACAAAACATTAAAATAATATTTGTTAAATAAATTAAATCCCTCTAAACTCATGTTCGATTTATATTTAAAATAAATCTAAATTAATTCTATTGGAAAAAATGGTGTCCATTTTCCCTGCAGTTCAACCTCGCACTTTATTTCATTTCATAAAAAATGAACACCACTCCATTCAAGTACAGCCTTTGACATGTTACAAAAATTGAAAGATCCATATAACCAGCATCCATATGCTCTTAATCCGTGCTGCTATGAAGCCTTCACATGGGTCCCCTCGACCTAAAATTATTTAATGAGAAAGTTCAAAGGGGAGGTGCATTTTCAATCGGGCTCGCCTTTTAACAACCTGCAGATCCTCACTTGATTGTCCGTGCTGCACTAATTTGTTTATCTTGTCGCACAAAAATTCTATTTTCAATGAGAAATTTTACAAGTAATAAATATTTTTTAAGATACAATGAGCGTTTACAATGATTCAGTGCATGGTTTAACGACGTTTTAGGAGCTAGCCATGGGAGATTTCAGAAGACTATGCTGGTGTTGATGCCTAGAGAGGTTTGTCTATTTTGTTCATGTGTGAAGTCTCGAGGAGAATGCATTTGTAGTTGGGACACTATTGCCTGCACCTTAAAGGCCTGCTTAGACCTTCATAAACAAAGTTACATTCAAATTAAGCATGCCAACCGAGCCAACAGACTAAATAAGTAGCTTCCACTAGGTATTTAGTCATATATTCTCTGTTTGATATGTGCTTATTTATTTTTTATTTTTCAACTTGAAAGGGTGTAACTAATGTCTGTGCATATCCTTCTTACTTCCAGAACACCTAGAATAGGTTACATCATTTGCATTATCAAAAGTAGAATCACAACACACGAAAACAAATACATATGCCCACCAAGCACAAGAAAATAGTGTGATGGCTATCAACTTTTTTAAATCAAACTTGTAATAATCTCAATAATAAACCTAATGTTCTTTAGAGAAGACCTGCTACTCTAGTTTTTGTTGGGTTTCGTACAGTTTACAGTGTATCATAAGGAAATACATTTCTTGAAGGGATTGCATCAGAAGGCTCAACGGACCTTTGAGCATTTTTGTAGGGGTTTATGTTATCCAATCATTAAAAATTTTGATAAAATTAGTCTGGACTATCCACATGACTATTTTTTTCAATAAATTTGAAGAAGTGCATGTCTTTGCTTTAATAATATGTATACTCCTAAATTCTCTGAACTGTAGTTTTGTGGGCCAATTGTTTTCTATATTGTACGGTATCCACATTTGAATTCAGATTCTATCTTGATAACTATCATTTCTTAGTATGTTTTTATGAATATATTGCATTGTAAGTGTTCTCTCTTCTTACATTGGACAAGAGAATACGACTGTCTTTGACAATGTGAAGTTGTGGAAGATGCAAAACTTCCCTTGCTTTACATGAGCCAACTTGACCTTCAATAGAAATGTTGCTGAACACAATGAGAAGTTTCATGCTTCTTTAGAGAGCATCCCGAAAGGCTTGTGTAATTCCTGCTTTGTTTTGGTTGATGCCTTGCTGAGGAATCATTGAGACTCATCATGGTTTTGTGGTCCAATAAGAACCTATTCAATACTCACCTTCGTTGACTATATTAGTCGAACACAAACCCTGTCAAAACTCTCAAGCCAGTAGGGCTCGGGCACAATATTAGTTCCTCAATATGGTGATCAAAGTATGTCTTCAACATTACAATTGTCTTCACGCATCCTTTTTCTAAATGAATCTATATTACATGCGCTTGAAGAACTAGCTTTGAAGTCTCTATTCTCAGGCAATGTTCAGGTCTAAGTTCATGTAGCCAATTCTATGTTGAAATTATACTTGCATACAAGAATCTTATATTGGTGGAAGACTGTTACTCAAATGTCTGCCAAAAAGAGAACCCATTTTGACACACCACCTATGCAGAGGAAGAAGCTTCACAAGTGTTTGGGCTCCTTTTCTCTATCATGGCTGGGGAAGTAGCCAAGAGTAAATATCTCTACAGGCATGAAGTCCAATAAACATAATGTATAAGACATATTTGACAACCAACAATTGCATCTAAAATGAAAAATATGTTCCCGGCCTTTCAGAAAATGTGGAGTCTAGCAGAATGTGAGGCCGTCATTATCATCAAAATTCCAACCAGATATGAATCTTTCAGTCTTATGGTATTATGGGACAATAACATCACTGATATATGAACTATATATCAAGCTTTTAATCCTAAAATATAAGTGATGGATGCTTCATTACAAATCCTAGAAGTCTTCTTTCAAATGTAACAATTGGATGATGCACAGAAGTTGATGCTAATAGAAGTCCGTATGGAGTGACCAACCCATAACATGGTGGTGGGCTCTTGTACGAGAAGCCTTCTTTCAAATATAACAACTGAATGATGCACAAAAGTTGATGCTAAAAGAAGTCAGTATGGAGCGACCAACCCTTAACATGGCGGTGGGCTCTTGTACGAGACTTAGTCAACTCAAATTCACCTCCTACACAAACTTTGATATGATTCAAGCAAGAAATGCAAGATAGGTTATACTTGAAGGGGAAAGCAGAGGAAATCATGAAGCAATGGATTCATGTAGGGCAAGTACCTAGTCAAAGGCATCAAACAATATTTTTGATGGCTTCAAGTCCATGGTGACGAATTGGAAGTTCCTCGACTCACTTCTCAGAGGACTCTCAACCAAAATATCCAAAGAAAAATGGACCTGCTTAGTGTAAATGCTTTGGAGAATGCTTTACAAGTAGCTTTCGAGTTTGAGGCCAAAGCTTCAGAAGAAAATGTACTAAGCCTCCACCAACTAAAGTAAGGTTCTCGAAGCCTTATCTTTTAGAACCGTCTCTATTAGTAACTCAGAGCAGCCTTTAAATCAGGGAAATGATTATACAATAGATAAAATTGGCCAGCGCTTATCAAAAATTCCATCCAGCCAGATAGTCGATGCTCAATCCTACTTTATATTTTCTAAGTGCAACCAATAACTCCACGAGGATAACATGATCCCTATTTAGCAGATACACCCCCTGCCTGCTCAAATGGTTGGTACCTATAATCATAGCCCTGTATGGATAAAAATGATGACTACGAGTTACATTGGCTCTATACATTGATGGCAGTTTCTTTATCTTTGCCAACAATCATTGTACTCTAGTATAGACTAAATGGACACTGGAATTTCTGTTATCCAGAAGATCGAATCTTACCCAAGGAATTCACAAAATTTGTTGCCAGCCCACAACTGGTTGAAAATAATCTCCGTCATCATAACCAACTTTATGCCCATAATATGCAGAAATGGTAACACATGATACATCTCCCAAACCAACGTAGTCCAACTAAAGTCTAATCCGAGATCCTCCATTCTCAACACTTTATACATAAAAAAACTTGTTTGTAATCAACCTCTCTTTGCACTTTTTGGGGCAATTGCTAGTTATATTAAGTTACTTGAAAAATCGGTCTCCTACAATGTATTTTAGGTATTAGAGGAGGGAAATGGTTATTTCCATTAATTGAGGAATCATTTAGGCAATTTCAGTCTTGTAGAAAAGATTTGTGTTGGTTCAACCTGGGCTCGAAACTTTTTTGTTGTCATCTAATTAATGAATGCATTAGGTTGACCATAACAAAATATCAATTTTCAAAATACACATTATCGTCCACCCTTGCTTTCAACAATGCCCATTCACATGTCGCTATTCTTCCCCACTCTATGCGTTACCACTCTATGCCTTACGGCGTTTCCTTTGCAACATAAGGTGCAAATGCTAGTATACATTTTTTCAAATTGTCTTTATTATCTGTTTTTTAAAACTCAAAATATCAACATGACTACTTCCCCTACTATTATCACGATATTACTTTAATTTAACTTTTAACTAAAATAATTTCATTCTCAATACTAACTATAATACCAAATTGAATGGTTTTTGTGAAAGTAATTCAGCCATAGTAAATATGGGAAACTATCGGAAAGAAGTATGAACACAAAGGTTGTCATGATAATGGAATCACAATGTCCTCTATCATGTGTAACCTACTCATTGTTGTTGATTGAATTGAATCATTGAATATACACTTCTTAATCATTTAAACACGAGTGCTTGGAGTAGTCAATTAGAATGACAAATGTGCCTTCTTGTAACATGTACATCTACTATTAAACTTTACCATAACTTTTCCATGAAACAAAATTATTACTGGAAACATATGAACTATATTCATAGCATAATTAACCTACATTTTATTATCATCGTTTGTGACTTCATTTATAGCATCACTATTTCATATTAAAACAAGTCCTGAGCTCATAATAATGTAATGTTTTCATTAATTAAACGCATCAAGTTTCGGTTTTTGTAATAGTGACTGGGGTGACCCTTGCCGTATAAGGATTTTGTTGGACTCATCAGACATTATAATTAACATTACTACGCATAGTGAACCTTGTAAACATATCTCCCAGACTTATCCAAAGATGGGTGAGGTGACATCTCAGAATCTTCTCGAAGCATGTGTTTGCGAGTGGTCGTCGGTTGATCTGACTGGCATGGACTTATCTCCACGATGGGATGAGAAAGGACGATCCAATGATCAAAAACTATCTGGGATTAGTTAGGGTAACTAACCCTACCATGACTCCCACTTAGTTCTCCTCATTCGCTCGATTTCCTGTGTGGGGTTGGGCTCTGCAACCTGCTCAATTCCACCTTCTCCTGCAACCAAAAGTTTCATGGCCTCTTCCGCAGCATGGTAAGTCACCTTCTCTTCTTTCTTGGCTCTTCTATTAAACTCACTTGAATTTTTATTTCCCTCATTTGGTGATTGATGAATGGTGCCACAGGTAAAACCATGCTGCAAATCTGGCTTTCATTTAAAAGATGAGCCGATGTGTCGCTAACTATGGTGACAAGAGATTTCTGGGGTGTAAACAAGGTTTATTAATATTTGTTTCTTCTCTGAAACTGTCTTCATATGTCATTGTAAACCGTCTTAACTACAAAAATCTACAATGCCCTCAACTTCATCATTGACTCCCATTTGTGGAATCTAATTTGCTTTGGCATTTAACGATGCAGGTTTTCCCTACGAAGCATATACCAGGTTGAACAACTCCGACATTGCGGATACCATGTTTTCCCTATTGTTGGACACATTTGATATTTCAGAACCATTCACACCAACAAAGCTCAGCCATGGAACATGCCACAATTGATCAAATCATGGACACTTAGATCAATAAAACTCGGATCCAACTATATCAAGTTGTCGAAGCAGGCCAACTCTTTCACTAGGGAAATTGATTCACCCTAAATCTTGTATTAAACCCTAAATCTTGTATTAACTCGAAAAAACTTTCGAACAAGGTATGATATGCCCTACTATGGGATTACCCTAAATCTTGTATTAACTCGAAAAAACTTTCGAACAAGGTATCATATGCACCAAACACAGATAGTATGACCAAACCAAATTACCACCCCATGAAGTTAGTTGCCCAACTAACTGTAATAGGACCCACAAACTCTTAGTGTTACATCTCCTAGGGTTAGGGTTTTGGTTGTTTATGGTTTTCCCTTGTTCAATAATAAATATGCCCTTTATCCTCATTATAACATACTTGAGAGCCATTATAACATACTTCAAAAAGATAAGTTACAATTGCCCGAGCTAGTTTATTTCAATTTTGTTTGTAAGTATGTTTTAGTATTTTGATATTAATGAAATGGAAGTGTTATTTCTACTGCATGTCTATATTTATAGTTTTTACATTCATTTTTAAGTTCACATTAAGAAGTGGGGAAATTGTGGGGAAATTATCTTAGTGGACAATTTTTACTAGCGGATCCTAGTTTAGTACAAGACTACCTAGCACTCATCTATAGATAGATATATTACAAACAATGTAAGGGTAGCCTCAATCAGAGTTTGTTTTGTATTAAAACGTTATGCCTACAGGAGTCAACCTTCCACCTTCCAATCTTGACAACCATGATTCGTGAAGAGGCCATATAAATCCCCATTATTCTTGAAAAAATTGTTAGACATGTGATAATTATTAAAAATACTTAATTGGAGTAAATATTCTAACTCTAGTGAAGAACTGAAGGAGCCAAGCTTAACCACATATGCTTTCACGGAAGAGGTGTTCGATTCTATTTGAGTTCATTTTGTTCCATAAATCAACATGGTAGCTAAAAGATGATAGGAATAGAGAAAATAGAGAGGTTTTGTGCACTCTGTTAGCCCATGGGCCATTGGTCTCACTTATTTTTAATTAACTCCTTTTCGATTTGGAGAAAGAGAAAGTAGAGCAACCTTACCCTCTAACTAGGTCTTCTCCCAAGAAGGTTTCCGAGGTCATATCTTGTGTTATTATGGTTGTGAGGGATTTAATTTTTTTTTTTTGCTCTCTAAGATGTACCCTCATAAGGATTTCAAACGTTGACAACATTCAAATATCATTGTGGAGAATCCAATATCTTTATATGCAAAAGCACACCACATGAACCTAAAATCTACAATTTTCTCCATTACATGCATAAAACAAGTAACATAATGAATTTATAACTTTCAGGAAAATAATCCTCATGTTATATATTTTATATTTTTAGTACAATTTGTCATATTTGTTGTGACAAACTATCTAATGTAATCTCTGTGACAATTTGTGTGACAATTTGTGGATCGCCAAAATGTAGTGTACCCATCTTGGTTATGATTTGTAGGTTTTTATTTAATTTTTCCAAGAATGGGAAATTTCTCTGTGACAATTTGTTGATCATAAAAATGTAGTGTACCCATGTTGGTTATGATTCTTAGGTTTTTCTTTAATTTTTCCAAGAATGGGAAATTTATTTCAACCAAAACTGGTAGGAAACTATGAGTATATCCATGTGGAGAATGGGAAAGATCTTTATTCCAACATTATTAAAAGAGGTAAAGTTGTTGTTCTTAAGACGTAAGTAATACTAGTCAATGCCACATGTCATCCTAGGTGTCACTAATGCATATTGGATCATTATATTATTTTCCATCCATCATGTTGCATTCAAGTTGGAAATTGATTAATCACCATTACTAAAAATAGACTTACTAAAATAGGCAATGATCCTAAATGGTAGACAAGAGTTAGCATTGAAAGAAAAGTGGCCATAATAACCACTGACAATGTATAGAAGAGGGTCAAGTATGCATATATGAGGTCCTAATGATCAGAGAGGTTGTTTCTTAATTTTAATAAGCATGGGAAGTTCATTTCAACCAAAAACAATAGGGAACTTTCAATATTTTATCCATGTGAATGATGAAGAAGACTATCAATATTTTATCCATGTGAACGATGAAGAAGATGTTGATTCACATTGACCACATTTTGATTTTTCCAATATTAGAGAGATAAGTACAACCAGACACTACCACATATCTTCCTAGGCATCCCCTATTGTTACAAACATAATTACTAAAAATAGAAAATGCTATAAATGGTTGATTATTGCATATGGTAGGGAACATCTAATAGTGAATGAAAACTTGTTATGTGTATTGTTGATGGTAAGTGGATAAGGTCTTGATGAACACTTTAATATAGCTTACCCCAACACCATGTTGGTTAAGATTTGTGCCATTGTTTGTTAATTTGAACAAGTATAGGAAGTTCTAGGGAAACTTTTAGGGGTGAAATTTAGTTAATTGATTATTTTCCAAAAAAACATTCACCCATTTGGTTAAAAAAACACCATTTGTTTTACATATATATGATAAATGGATTATATTCACCAAATAAATACCAATTTTAATAGTAAATTACATTTTTTTTATAAAATATTTGCCTACATTCCATATGTATGGTTTTTCAAACTAAACTAGTCCCTTATAATATTATAAATAGGCATAATATTTGAATCCTTAAAAATACGTTAAAAATTCGTTTTAACAAAAAAAATGTTACAAAACTTTATAAAACTATGAATATTTTTTCATGAGAAAAATATTAATTCACATTTACAACCATGTGATTATTTAAAATATTATTAAAAAATAAGATGAAAAAATGTTACAAAACTTTATAAAACTATGAATATCTTTTCATGAGAAAAATATTAATTCACATTTACAACGATTTGATTATTTAAAATATTATTAAAAAATAAGATGAAGTTGTTGTTGGTGAAACTTAAGTTATATTTGGAAAAAAATACCTTCAAATATAAATTGACAAATTTTATGCAAAAGAGAATATTCAAGATTAAAATGAGATCAATATTGTTTATTTAAATGGTCAAAATTCGATTTCTAAATTACTCGTGAATTGTTTTAAAAATTCTCTATTAAAATTATACTCAAGTATTTTTTTATATCATAACTTATTTTCTTACTCATTAAAATATTTTTAATTATTAATAAATTATTTAAATTCATAATAAAAATGGTACTAAATATTCCTTAATACAAATTGTACTTAATAAGTTACGTTTAAGATGAGTTATTTGTTTGGAGAAATATTTTAAATCTAGATACAATTAATGATCACAAAAAAATATATTATACTAACGCAAGGTAGAAGCAAATTAGGTCAAAGTATCGAGCATTTATCAATAAATCTAATGGGAATAAAGCACATGATAAAATCATGAGTAATTTAATTTTGTTTCAATATAACGCTTAAGGTTATGAAATCTAAAATAGTTTATTGAAAGTAATGATTAGTTTTCTAAAAATACCTTACAATTCTTAAAAAAAAATTATGTGTGAATTTTCTAAAATATAAAATACAATTTTTTATAAAAATATATGATTTTGGAAACAATTACTGTGTTAATATCGATTTATCTTAAATGTGGAAGTTCCATAGATCTAAAGTTAAGATTGATGTAGAATGATTTAATTATTTATTTTATTTATTTTTGTTTAATTTTAGTTTTTATATTATTTTATTTAGTTGAAATGGTTTAATTATTAATTTTTTATTTTTATTTTTATTTTAATTTTTATGTAATTTGATTTAGGTCACAATGTTTAGATAACATAGCATAACATCTCTTCCATTTTGGGTGTCTTCCTATCCAAAATGTAATATTTTGATTGGGAAATTAGGTAATTTTTCCGCATGTGGTATTTATGATCCATGTTATTGACCCATGGTATGGTATGGTTATATCCATGGTATCAATGGTTAAAAATCTTGTTATATTGATGTATTGGCCCATGGTATGACATGTTTAATAATATCTATGGTGATTTCGTGGCCAATATCCATGGTTAGCATTTTTGTTATATTGTAAGTATTAATTTTTTATGTGCTTATTAATGAAATTTAAATATGGTTCCAAATTTTTAATTTTTATTTATATGGTAAAATGGATTTTTATTTATAGCTGCTATCTATATCTTATATAATTTAATGTGATTGAGGTGTAGAGATATATTAAAAATAATTATATTTTTTTTCTTTTACATTTTATTAAAAAATGATATAAAATTAAATTCAAATAAAATATTTATAAAATATTTTGATTGTGAAATGAGAGATTGTTTTTGTATTGATGAGTCATGGTATTGAATCATGATATTGTAACAAAGCTTATTTACAAGTTAATAACATCTATGGAAAAATAGATGTGAATATCCATGGTTAAACATACTTATATTGTAAGTTTATTGTAAATATTAAAATTCTATGTGCTTACTAATTAAACTTAAATATAGTTACAAAATCATATTTTATTTTATAAGGTAAAATAAGTCTTAACTTATTGCTACAAGTTGTATATTTTAATGTAATATGAATATTATGATTTTCTTTTATCTAAAACAATTAATAATTTTATTAATAAAAATAAAATCACAATCTAAAGAATTTTATTATTTTTATTATTTTTAATTTTTTAGTGAGAGAACAACATTCAACATATTAGTAAATATTGTTAACAAACTTTCTTACATTATACCTACACAATAAATTGCTAGACATTGACAAGTAATTCAAATATAAATAATTTTATGATAAAAAATATTACCTTCTTTAAGTTACTCAATTATTACCTGAACATTGATTCACTTATAAATATCTAAATAGTTGTGCTTAACATATGTGAAGTATAGAGATGAGATGCATGGTACAATGTCACAATTGATGTTAGTCCATTGTTTTGAAGAGCAACACCAAAATTCTAAATGTATTTATTATAGGTATTGTTTAACAAAAAACTATTACGTGAACATTGATTCACTTATAAATATCTAAATGGATGTGCTTAACATATGTGAAGTATAGAGATGAGATGCATGGTACAAGGTCACAGTTGATGTTAGTCCATTGTTTTGAAGAGCAACACCAACATTGTTTTGAATAGCAACACCAAAATTCTAAATGTATTTATTATAGGTATTGTTTAACAAAAAACTATTAGACTATGGAAATTGATGTCTCTCAAAATATAACTGAATTTAGATCATCCATATCATTATATACTACTGAAATTTATACAAAATCTAATCATTATAGAAATAACCATTTACATAAATATATATTATTCTATTTTATAAGATGTATACTTAAAATTAATATAAAATCTAAATGACAATTATATTTAAATAAAAAAATATATCAACATTAAAAAAATTAATATAATATAAATTGGTATATGCATTTTTTTTTTTTATAAAATCTTATTTCAGAGTATTCATTTGGAAAAATATTCAACATATTCATCTTATCTAAAAACAGAAAAAAAAGATTATCATTAAACCTTCCCAACAACCCAAACTATACATCATTACCATAAATATATGTTAAATACCCTGAGAAAGGGTTCTATGTCGACCCAAAAAAATTACACATATCAACTTATATAATTCAAAACAAATTGCGATTGAATTCTCAGCGATTCGACTTAAAAAAACTCCTTAACATATTTATAATATAATATATTCAATCTAATAAAATAAATGTGAAATATGTGCGAAAAAGCATCATGATGATTGCAGACAGAAGAATTCACTGATCATGTTACTCGAACCATCTTACATTCCACAAATAATGGACTGAAAATTACACACAATTCATGGATCGGAACTTATTCTTCAGAATTAAATACTTTACTATCCTTTTGAAAACTAACAGATACCAGTCAACTTCATTTCAAGTAGATCAGCATCATGTTATATCAATATGTGAAAAGCGCAAAATCCGCTGCCATTCTAGAACCTTTAGCATTTAATTTCTAACCATTTGGGAGTGCACATAAACCTTATAAATCCCACAGATAAACCCTAGTATTCCACAAGTATACATGCCGTACACGTGCTAACATTATTCATGGAACTTATTCTTCAGAATTAAATACTTTACTATCCTTTTGAAAACTAACAGATACCAGTCAACTTCATTTTAAGTAGATCAGCATCATGTTATATCAATGTGTGAAAAGCCCAAAATCCGCTGCCTTTCTAGAACCTTTCGCATTTAATTTCTAACCATTTGGGAGTGCACATAAACCTTATAAATCCCACAGATAAACCCTAGTATTCCACAAGTATACATGCCGTACACGTGTTAACATTATTCATTCCTATTTGGTTTGCTATTTGACGACACTGCTGCTCAACAGCGTCGTAGGAGCCTGGGAAATGGTGTTTGATAATGTGCAGAATAAAGCATAGCTGATAAAAACCCTCGCACCGCTTTTCAAGGACGTAATCAATGGCTCCCTGCGGAGTTCTGCAGCGCTCCATGATTTCGTTAGTACTCTCATCTACAGTTTTGTGGACGATTCCGTGGCTTGCTAGGATATCTGCGTCCTTATTCTGCTCGCGAGGCACATGCACAACCCTACACATCTGAAATCTGCGTTGTAGCTCTAATACGGTGTTGTAATACCTTCTGAGGCTGTCACCCGTCACCGCCCATTGCCCGTTCACCTGCCACAAACAATTCATTCACATACATACCCTACAGTTACCGAGCCGTTTGTTTGGGTCACTGAAAAACAAAAATACAGCAACGGGAGGAAGCGAGAGACTTACGTGGTTGCAAACGAGTTGACTATCTCCATATGCAATAATATTTGTAATACGGTTATGGAGGGCATGTTGAAACCCCGCAATGAGGGCCTTGTATTCGGCTACGTTATTCGACAAGTTGTAGCCCAGATGGCGGGAAAATGTCTCTATCACTCGGTTGTTACCATCTCTGAGCACGAAGCCAATGGCTGCAGTGCCGTGATTGCCTCCGAAGGCTCCATTGAAATGCAGTGTGGCTACACCAGCACGAGGAGTTACGATCGCTCCCATCCCACCCATGCTTCCCTTCCTATTCGACATATTCTGCGAAAACATATTTAGCGAAAATGGGTATGGACGAGAATGTACGGGAACAGAGGCCTCGTTAACGAATAATGAAAGGAAGTAATAAGGTTTAGGATTCCCAACGGCCTCGAATGAAGGACACCAAAAGTTTTGCAGCGAGTCTATTCACATTCCACAAAGAAAGAACGAACTAATCCGACGCGTGTCTCATATTATTTATTTTATTTTACCATGGTACCTTGTGAACAGCATGAAAAGGTATACTGTTCTCTTAATCGAAACCAAATGTGGCACTACAATGGCACTGAAGCAATGAGGTTGCAATGAGGTTCACAATATATCATCTAGATTGAGATGTAAAATGTTAATAAATTAAAATGAAAATACACAGGTATAAAATTTTGATATATTATTATTTTTAATAAAAATGTTAAAAATGGAATTACTTTAATTATTGAATTGGGAGATTTATTTTATAATTTATTATGAGAGATGTATAAGTATGTTTTTTCTAAAATAAAAATTATACTAATATTTAAATAAAAAAAATATTAATAATATCATGAAAAAGTGGTAAAAATATTTCACTTATTTGTCAACTACAAATAAAACATAATAAAAAATATTTAGAGGACATTTTATTTTATGTTGTTGCAATAAGAGAAAACCCCATTTGTGAATTTTTTCTAAACAATTAAATCCTCATATTTTACATGTTTTGTTTAAGATTAGGTAAAGAAACTATTTTCTTAGTTAATTAAGTTGTTATTTCAATTTTAACTCACATAATTTACATCAATCTAAAAGTTATAAATATGTAGAAATTATAATTTTAAAATAATAAAATATAAATTTAAAAATATATCTAGGTTAGTCGTTAGATTTTTGAAAACTAAACAATTTTATCTAAAATTTGGCAGCATAAAAATATTTCATTCACTCTCAACAATAAATAAAATATTTCACTTGAGATATAATAAAAAAATAAAAATGAATATACTTGTTTGGTTTGTTTAATTAAAAGTTGTAACACCCTATGATGCACAAATATTTACTTTGCTACCAAGTTTTACTTATTACTTCAAAATCTTTCATTGTTTAAAATAAATTGTTAAAGAATTAAGACTGAGAAGCCAAAACGTATTTTGTTATTTTTTAATTAAAGAATTAACTAAAAGAAAGAGTTAATAACTCCTGAGATAGTTACAAAGAGTTGCTCATTTGTTTGCTCAAAAGGAAAAAGACACAGAATCCTAAGGGGGTTGGAAAAATATAGAGGAATGGAAGCAGGAATCATGTTGCCTAGATTTTCCTTGAGCTGGAAAAAAGCAACCAATCATGGATTAAAGTCGAAATGGTATGTGACTTGAGGCTGGACCATGGTCCTAATGCTCAAGATATTGTTTACAGTGGAAATGGTATGTGACTTGAGGCTGGACCATGGTCCTAATGCTCAAGATATTGTGCCCAATACATTGTCAGGAGTAGGAAGAGCTAGGACTAGGAAGGGCTCGGACAAGGATTCTCGACGTAATCTCCAGATCCATGGCTAAGTGGTGAAACCTTCCAAGAAAAGGAAATACTAGCTAGGACTAGGAAGGGCTCGGACAAGGATTATGGACGTAATCTCCAGATCCATGGCTAAGTGGTGAAACATTCCAAGAAAAGGAAATACTTGCAATCCGTGGCTGGGTGGTGAGACCTTCTAGGCACAAAATACTGGGAGGAGTAGGAAGGTGCTCAAGATATTGTGCCCAATATACTGTCAGGAGTAGGAAGAGCTAGGACTAGGAAGAGCTCGGACGAGGATTCTGGGAGGAGTAGGAAGGTGCTCAAGATATTGTGCCCAATATACTGTCAGGAGTAGGAAGAGCTAGGACTAGGAAGAGCTCGGACGAGGATTCTGGACGTAATCGCCAAATCGATGGCTAGGTGGTGAAACCTTCCAAGAAAAGGAAATACTTGCAATCCATGGCTTGGTGGTGAGACCTTCCAGGCACAAGATACTAGGAGGAGTAGGAAGAGCTCAGACAAGGATACTTATAATGAGACCTTCCAAGAAAGGAAAATACTTACACGGTTATAAATACAACAGAGACAGATAGGTAGTACATTATGTGCTTGGTAATCATTAAATGAAAGGGGCTATTAATGTTTAGTAATGGATAGTTAACAGGAGAACAAATTATGAGAGACACTCTGTGGTTTTATTTTGTTAAGTATATTCTATCATTTTATATGGCTAGTTATATTATTTCAACAAAGACAAACAAGTAGTACATTCTGTGCTCGGTAATCATTAAATGAAAGGGGCTAATAATGTTTAGTAATGGATAGTTAACATTATTTCAACAGTGACAAATAAGTAGTAGATTCTGTGCTCGATAATCATTAAATGAAAGGGGTTATTAATGTTTAGTAGTGGATAGTTAACAATGGAATTGATTACTAGAGACAATTTGTGGTTTTATATTGTTAAGTATATTCTGTCATTTTATACTGCTAGTTATATTATTTCTTTTCTTTATACATCAATGAATAATAGTGAAGGAATGCCTGTAGCTTTACTTCTCTAGAAAATAACCCAAAACCATTTCGGAATACTAACACATCAGGGATTTAGAGAAGTTAACAAAAGAACAATCTCTGGATTTTAGAACAAATATTATGTTTATATCCAAAACCATGATATGCATCTTATGAAGTTAAGCATGTGTTAGAATAAACCGACAGACACGGTTAATAACACTTCTGAATAGCAACATCTACGAATAAGATATATCCTTAATAGTTAAACGCAAATGAAAGAAAAACTTCATTCATGAAATTGTCAAATGCAAAATTGTTTCATTACAGAATAACTTGAGCTTAATTTGAATTGTACAAAATGTTAGAGGAAATCTGCAAAAGGGTTCTTAGTGGCTCTCAGTCGAGTTTCAAACGAACAACCATGAACCAACCTCCAAGCTTCAACCATTAAAGACGAGAACCTTTGACTCTGAACAACTATATCATGAACAATGTGCACAATCGACCAACTAAAACAAAACAAATGAATCTAAATTACAGAACTGTTATTAGTATACATATACGGATATAGAACTAAAATAGCCAAAGTGGGATTCAACTCTTAAATAAGTCCATTTCACATCGATGCAGAGAGCTTCTCCACTTCTCCTAAATAAAATTCAAATCCTTGTTCATTCTTTTATAATATCTACAGATATAACCTGGCTTGAGTCGTGGCTTGAGGTCTTTCCTCCAACCGAGAAACCCAAAAATTTAAAAGGTGACAAGATGAAACACCTTCACATTCAATCACAGTCTGAGAACATCTACTAGGCGAGAAGTTTTCCAGAGGGCTCGATGAAAGACCAACCTGTAAAAGAGGATGAACATTGGTGGAAGGGATCCCATCATACCTTGAGCCTTCTGGAAACACATTGCAGATCCTTACTTTCACTTACAAAAATACCATAGTTAAACCCTAAAACAATTTTGATTAAACATTTAACAGAGGAAAAATGTTCACAGGTTCATTTGTACCTGAGATGGAGAAATTCCAGACAGAAGGAGGCGAAGAGAACCTGGAAACCCTGCAATAGTCATTAATGGCTCACAATAGTCAGAATATAAATGAAAGCATTCCTACAACTTTCCCTAGTCATTACCTCCAGAACTTCGTAGGTTTCCCGACCTCATCTCCCCTAGTGCGAGTAGACCATCAAAAAATTAAGTCAAATTTCATACAGAAGGAGGTGAAGAGAACCTGGAAACCCTACAATAGTCATTAGTGGCTCACAATAGTCAGAATATAAATGAAAGCATTACTACAACTTTCCATAGTCATTACCTCCAAAACGTTGCAGGTTTCCTGACCTCATCTCCCCTAGTGCGAGTAGACCATCAAATAATTAAGTCATCTACATGCCAAGAGCCGAATATGCAAAAATGGAATTTTTCGTGTTGAAATCAAAAGTGCTAGAAGGGATTTAGCAAACCAAACTTACAATGTGGTAACTGGATGTCTAATGGACCCATCAAGACGAGGAGATCGAGTTCCACCACCATTCTCCATCAAAATCCGCAGTCAAGTTGGAGAGCAGAGCTATAGTCTCCCATTTGCATTACCCAAATGAAAATCATTTACAACAAAACCCAAAACATTCATAGTGATAATTCCTAGAGCATGAGAGCCATAGGTCATCACTCGATCCTATGGTGTCAAGTACGCCAAGTCCTTCTGTAATCTAGACTCTTCTACCGAGTCTAATCGGTCATTAATTGACAGAGCTGCAAGTGTCAGCCCAAACCAGGGTTCACCTCCACCTTTATGCATTTCATTTAACGAGAATCATGCTAACAAAGAATACTCCAAGGGTAGATTATGTGCGGATATGGAGGATGGTGTATTAAATACACCTTAAAGGGTAGATTATCTGCAGATATGGAGGACGATATATTAAATACACCTTAAAACCCATCGCATGACCCGGAACCATTAATCTTGATATTTACCTCATAGTTAGATTAACGAGTATAAAGTTAAATAAAAAAATTGTTTTTACGTGTTATGCTATTACAAAAGTATAATAAAATATCAATAATCTTACTCTCATTGTCCGTAATAAAGAAAAGTATTAAAAATATTTTTCTCATTCTCAACTATAAATAAAATATATAATAATTTGGATGTCCATATGAAACAACATAATCTTATATAAACATTATAGAGAAATAAAATAATTAAAAGTTAAAAAAAAAAACTATACATGCATTATATTAACCGGTTGGAAAAAAAAAACTAAATGTTACTTATTTATTTCCAATTTAATCCATTTTATACTTTCACTACCTCATAATTTGATATATATATATATTTTTTTTTTTACACTTTACAACCTATGGGAGTAAATGTCTCCTTGTTTAGTTCAAGGATATATAGTATGTATGTGTTCCAGGTTATGATGTCAAACTTTTCTGACGAACCTTCTGCACCTCATGTTTTCTTAACCTCATTATTAGTCCCTGCCATCTGGCAATGGCCAGGGACTGTAGTAATCGGAATGGACGAGATAACATTAATTGTTCTAAATATTTACACTGTTTTAACTTCCGTCAGCATTATGTGATCTTAAAACTATGTTGCTATTTTTTCATCGTCTTATTTAGCCTCTTCCCGAGGCATAGACGCTACAAGCATATAGTATCTTCGCGTGATGTGATTCATATTTCCGAACCATTAGGAATTAGGAATCAATTTAAACTAATGCTAACATTAGTTATGAAATGCGCTAGCAGAATTACAGAGTTTGGAAGTGTCAAACTGAACTAGAACTAATTTATAAGTAGTTGAAGTTGCCACTTGTTTCCATCGGTTATTACATGTTGCATGTTGCATGCTTCGGTGTCTTCATGTTGATTCGGTGTCTGCATGTTCATAATTGTGTTGATTCGGTGTCTGCATGTTCATGTTCAGTTGCTCTTAGTATTTACACTGGCTTCTCTGGCTTCTTTATGCAATTAGGTCTTGGTTCTTTCTGCTGGTAGGTTCTTCCTCGCCTAGAGATGCATAGAGAAGAGAAAAGGATTCAGTGATGATATTACTAAATACACAACTATTATGTCTAGCACCACAACTCTGGTGCTAGCACTTCGACCATGAAAACGAGCGCCAAGAGAAGGACATGAGAAGCAAGGAAGAGTGAAGGTGAAGTGCACCTGATCCTGCCAACTCCAACACAGCAGGCCCAAGCAACCCTCTGCGGATTCCCTCCAAGTTAGCCCAGCAACAGCAGCCGCAACATCAATTGGAAGAGAAAAAGAGAAGAGTATTCACTCTGCTGCCCTACCGGCTTAGCCTCTTGGCATGGTGAAGCAGGATAGAATTCAGGTTCTTGCTGCAGGCGTAGCTATGCCTTCAACTAATATGCAATCAACCGATATGCAAGGTACTCAGAGAAAACACCATCTGTAATAATAAAAACACCATCTGCAATAATAAACCAGTAGAGCACTTTATTTTGTGAACTGATAATTGACATCTTGACAGCAACCCACTTGTTTATTTTCATTGCTACAATGCAAGACTAACGTTTGTTTATTTTCATTGCTACAGTGCAAGACTAACGTTTCGAGTAAATCTCCTTGCTTTAAATACATACAAACCATTAGAAAAGAGAATATAAAGGACTAGCTTATCTTTATTCTATTCTTGTTGATGTTTGCCCACGGTTACTCTATGTTAAACTAACAATTTATGAGGATGAGCATAACATTTTTGTTATACCAGTAGTCTATGCACAAAATTAATTTAATTACAACACACGAAGTCTGTAAATATTCAGATAAAATAAAAGGCCGTACAATTGTTCAGAAGGGTTTGAAAAATAAAAGGGTGTGCAACCATAAAGGCTCAAATTTAAACAGCAGTTCATCTTGATTCTTGGACATTTAGACAGCAGGTCAGCATCTTGATTCTTGGACAAAAATACGCACCTAGCTCCCCGTTGTTAGCGCAGGGTTACTCTATGCTAAACTAACAATTTATGAGGACGAGGATAATATTTTTGTTATACTAGTAGTCTGTGCACAAAATTAATTTAATTACAGCAGACGAAGTCTGTAAATATTCAGATAAAATAAAAGGGCGTGCAATTGTTTAGAAGGGTTCAAAAAATAAAAGGGCGTGCAACCATAAAGGCTCAAATTTAAACAGGAGTTCAGCATCTTGATTCTTGGACACAACCTTTATGGAAACAATATTATCCCTCAACCAAGGGTGCCACCTGAAGAAGCGGGAGTAGCAATAGCTACTATATTCATTGGCTTAAAGTCACATTTGACATCATCGCAGTGGCACTAACACCAAGCATAGGTTTATAGTATGATATAAGCCCTGACTCAGAGATAACTAATATTAAATCATATGCAAGACAATTTCCCACCAAATGAGCCTATGAAATTATGACTGAATTTGATCTGATGAAAAATCCGAAAAGCGTCATCCAAAGTCGTAATCTCTAGCAGGGCCGTGAGTAAGAGAAATACCTCAACATGATCATCAGCCGCATGAGATTGACCACCATTGTGAATTGAAGTCCACTCATCCAACATTTTGAAACTTATTTCCAAAATACTATTAGCTCGTCCTCCGTATAGAGGCTTACACCCCAATCAAACTGGCGAGTACCATGAGGATGAGAAATGCCTATTAATCAATAACAACGATGGGAAAGATAATGTGCTCTAAATAGATAATAAAAAACAATTTCAAAGTCCATGTGGAATTAATGATTTGTGTCGTTTTTCAGCGAATGTTAATTAAAAATAGCAAGAGCATTGTGACAACTCGATACAAAAAAAGGGAATTTCAAACCTTAGATCCTTATAAATCACAGCTACATTCCCCTTTATCGCACAAAGAAGCCTTCAAACTCTGCGGTAAGAATGAAGCTTGACTCTTCTCAAGTTTTCAACAACAATATTCGATTAGCAAGTACAGTTGTATTCATCTCTCTAGAACCTGAAAGAAAATCCATAAAGTCAAGATCAGTGGTTCACATTCTAACTGCAAATTTTCTTTAAAATTAGTTTAAACGTTTTCCCTTTTACGAAAAAACATTCAGTTTTCATTAGATACCAACCTACTGCAACCTAATGCACTTACGGTATCGGTAGTAGGATCACTGTCAAAAGGCCCTTAACATTTTTTATGAAATTGAAAGATATTTTGAAGATTCAAGAAGGTGCGGCAAAGAGGAATTCAACCTAGTTGAAACACTTGGGATCTGATGTTGGGAATGTAGCCAAGCTTGGATTTATCAGAGTCAACAGCGCTCCAACATTAGTTCAAATGATTGCTGTAGAGTGCAGAAGGGTGTAAAAAATAAAAGGGCGTGCAATTGTTCTGAACCTGAACATGCTCAGAATTCTGGGCGAATTTGAGTGCAATTGCATCATCAAATCCATCTAACTTATCGAAAAATGATAACCATCCTACCCCTTTCATGTTGGGACTCTGGACACCACATATCTCCACAATGGTATGATATTGTCCACTTTGGGCCTAATCCCTCATGGGTTTGTTTTTGGGCTTTACCCCAAAAGGCCTCATACCAATGGAGATATTTGTTCATCCTTATATACCCATGATCCTTCCCACTTCTACCACTTCTAATCAATGTGGGACTTTGTTCGTATACCCAACAATCCTCCCCTCGAACGAAGGACCATCGAGCCTCCCCTCAAACCATCCGCAGGATTATCCCCTCTCTACCAACCAGGGTTCTCCGCTCCAATGCGTTGGAAGCACGCGCCTTACATGGTAGCACCACTTGTCTCGAGAGCTTGCTCCATCCCAGGTCAACTCCTCTTCACTGTGTTGGTAAACAACACACGTCCATGAAGAATCCGGAGCACACCGCCTGTTTAACCAAGCTCATCCACAGGCTTACGGGGGCTCACCATCTTTGTTCGGCATTCCGAGGATTCATCCACTTGGGTAACCTCGAACTTGGAAGAAAGAAAGAACAGCAAGAAACAGAATGAGAGAAGACCAAAGACCAAGAAATAGAAACTGAATATGTGAATCTGTTTTATTCGATGATGAGTTTTCATTTCATGGCATTCGATTTATTATGTGAACAGCTACCGTTACACATAACTAAACTACCCGTTACATAACTAAAACTAAATTGGTTACAAAAACTGTTTGACCAAGTTCGTTGTCAAACCAACATTTCAAAGAAGCTACGACTTTAGGTTGACTATGGAGCCTGGTATGGTCCGTGGGCTCTCTAAGAATGAAACCGACTGTCATTTTCCCTCTGCTATGTTGTTTAGACTTACTGACCTTTATAAATGAATTTCCTGAACTTAGACTTGCTCGCAATTTGAAGATGAAAAGAGCTAGGATTTGGTGCAGACAACCTTCTGCAACCCTATTTCATTTATTAACTGAGGAATTTGAGAGAACCTTCAACAAAAATAGCAGAAGTATTTTATTGACTGGTTTAGTAATGTATTACTTACTAGTTCCTTTGACTAAGTCCCTGCCTTGAACAAGTTGGTGGCGTACTGTAAATCCCTCGTTTCTCCCCGGTGATGATTTCTCTATGCCAAAATAAAGCATTTGGTATGCGTGCAGGCATGTTGGCGTTTATCTTAAGGCATTTGGTATGCATGTAGGCATGTTGGCATTTATGGTAATAAGGCATTTGGTATGCATGCAGCTTGGCGTTCAACATGAGAGCTACGTCGCTGTGCTTTTCATGACAAAACAATCATGTGGGTGTCGCTACTCTAGCGTGGATAAAGTCAAGGCTCCTTACAGGGCAAAATTCATATATCAATTCATAAGTCCCAGATCTATTTGTTGACCCCAAAGAAGTTGATTCACCCTATTATTAATCAGCAACAAGGAAAGGCTACTCTGCCTGCTACTAGAAGGTTGAAACCATAAAGGCCTTACTATTTATAATGACCCCTGTATGAGCTATCAAGTCATAAGCATCACCTCATTGGAATTTCAGCATCGAAGCAAGCATATACATAGGTGGCAGAGCCGGGAGCTCCAGTGGTTTCAACTGGCTTAAATCCTTTATTTAACAATAAAGGAAGCCTCACGCAGGCAGCTTCCCTTGTTTTTTTAAGATTATTGTACCGAGATGAAATCAATATAACTTATTTTTTTACACTTTACAACATATGGGAGTAAATGTCTGCTTGATTAGTTCAACTATATATATTATGTATATATTCCAGGTTATGATGTCAACTTTTTCTGACGAGTTAAACTTTTGTTTAATATTTATACAACATTATCCATGGTCTATAAAACCCATACGCATATGCACTGATTAACGTTCACGTTAATTGACCCAGCCGTACCTATGTTTAATATTTCTTGTCACTATAACCCACCGGAAGTTTCGAGACTTTCAGCGGTTGAGGCGAGAGTCCTCCGCTTGTCCTTGCAGCATCTGCTGACAAACATCAACGGTGGAAATCTAAAGTAAGTCTGAGCAGTCGATTTGGGTGTAAGTTACGATCGTAATGACCTTCCCTCTTCCCTCACACCGACTCAGATCATTCGAAACCCTAGCAAGCTAGAGGTTGGAGCTCTGCGACGAGAGTTCTTCAGCATGGAATCCACGTAACTAAGCACACGGGAATTCTTGTCTTTTATGAGGATTATTATTTCCCTTTACTCTGTTTTCGAATGAGGTTTGGTTCAGTGGTCAATAGGTTTTCCAGACTTGCAGTTCTGCAGGTGTTTGCTTAGCAGAGACATGGAAAAGAAGGTGAGTACTCAGTCCCTGCTCTTGGTAAGGAATTATATTGGAATTCCAAATTAAACGACAACGAGTTTGTCCTAAAGCTCTCCCTCCCTAATTTGGTTCGCAGGGTTACGAGGATTCAGCTTCTCCTTAATAACAGAAGGATTTTCCAGCTTCCAGTTACACTGTTTTATTAGTTTACTAATTTTCCCCGATTAACCTGGTTTTATTCGATTAACCTGGCCTTTCAACCATTGCAGGTTTGTTGCATTTGGACTTACTGTGTGCGTTCACTTTTGACTTTGCCTCATGAATTGCCCAGGTTACTCAATTATCTTTCTCTTGCATCTTACACGTTCTCGATGACCATCAACTTTATGGGAATTTCCAACCAAATTATTCTCTGAACAACGCCTCCACTGCTTCTCCGTTGAGGTCCTTAGGGTTAGATGAATGCCTCGATATGCAGGCTTGCTAGTCCTAGGATTGGATGATTACTGTGTATATTTCTGGTTACAACCTTCCTTCACGATCCATTATGTAATCACTGATAAATTGTACAGGTAATGGGGAGTTCATTTTAAAGAGAAAAACCCTTTTCACTGTCCCATATTACTGTAATTTTATCATGCCTCTTGAACTAATTATAATCCCTGTAATTTTATCATGCCTCCTGAACTAATTATAATCCGTCAAATTATTAATCTTTGTATTGTTTGCCTTTTTAAGTCGCTGTGTGTTATAAAAGACATTCCCAACATTCTGCATTGTATTCTCTGTAACTAAAGTAGGTTGATTTGTTGATTCTGTTATAAGACCCACCAATGGGTCATTCGTATGGATCCATATTTACTTCTATGCTGCTATTATAAGTTTATTCTGGTAAAGAACTGTGTTTAGCTACTTACCTTTATAGTATTCCTATTGGAAAAGGTGCAGTATGAAACACTACAATTACAATCTTGCTGGACTTATGGTTGGTCTAGTATTTGAGTACTGGAGTTTAAACATCCAGAGCTAAGGTCTGAGCATACATATTTCAGAGTTACTGGATATCTATTAATTTATGCAAGGAGTTTTGCGCCCTGTGGAACCCGACCCATTTTTTAAAAATATTAGCATTCATTTAATTCTTAAATTGAACTACTTATTCATGTTATACATGCCCTTTTTCCTTAGTCACTAAGGTTCTTCAATGATTACTTCTTAGTCTAAATATAAATATCTTTTTGATTTGTAGTTAAAAAAGCCTTTGCCCATTATCTCTTATCGAGAGTTGGAATGGAATGTTATTATTGAATTCCTTATGATATCAATAGACCAGAGATTATTTTGTTATGAATCTTGATCACAATGGGATTTTAACAAGGTCTATTTCAATGCAACATGGTCTATCAGTTATCAATAATCTTGAAGTGCTTGATTGATATTTACTCTTTTGGAAGGCTCTATCCTCTTGAATGAGCCTTGAAGGAGACAGGGACTCGTTCTGGTTTTGAGTTGTTGACCCTGTTGACTTGGCCCAGAAACTAACCCCAGTTCTCTCAAAATGTTACTCATGGATTCCTCTTTCATTAATTTCCTTTTCTCTTTTAGCTACAACTACTAAAATAATAGTTTTATGAGCGGTTGACCCTATCAACTTGGCCCTGAAACTGACCCCAGTTTTCTCACAAATTTACTCATGGATTCCTCTTTCATTAGTTTCCTTTTCTCTTTTAGCTACAACCACTCAAATAATAGTTTTCAGTTCGAGTTTAATAGCAGCTATAAATAGTTATGCTAATCTGCAACAACTTAATTTAGTTATAGAAACTTTATTTCAACACAACCACTGTTACACAGTTTAACCTAGCGGCTTCAAGTATAACTAAATAACCAGTAATGAAGGAAACTATTTTTCAATACTTATCTGTTTCCTTCCTTTATTCCTCTAAGCTAGGCACACAAAGTTCACATAATAACTTACAGAAATAGTTTTATCATAATTAATATTTTACAGAAGGACATATTCCACAGAAAATTTCTTTTCAACATACAAGTTTAGGTTGCCACAAGAAATCACTAGGGAAGGGAGAATGCTCCTCCCAACCATAGAGGGCAACACCACACAGAGCTCACCCCGAGCCAATTTCCCTTTAGAAAAATCTTCTTTGGACAGAAACCACACATAAACTACATTGGTCCTAACTAGCTCAAGAATTCCTTGTGAAAGTTTTTACAAAAAATCTACTGACCATAACAAGAGTTTCTCCATGAAAATGTCCTCCCTTACCTCAACAACGTCGTAATAAGTTCTCTTCTCCTCTTTATTGATTGACTCAAGTATTTTTCCTCTCATGCCCTCTTGGCTCTTTCTTTTTCTAATTGAGATATTTATCTCTAGGGAGAGGAATAACTATCCATTTCCCTCCTTCCAGTAATTTCTTGGCTGACTAGAAATAATCTTGTTAATTTAAATAATATAAAAATATTCATGTTTATCATCATATGAGGCCTTCTAGTAAAATTAAAGTAGAATATTTGTTTATCCACTGAGGTGGTGTTAAATATTTCCACCCTTCATCGAAACACCGTCCTCGGTGTTTCATGGCCCTTAAGACCAATTAATATATGCCTTGCCCATAAAATATTTAACAAACTTTTCCAAATTGAAGTGCTTCTTCCTCATGATAATATGGGTGACAACTTGCTTCTTTGACGAGTTATGGCATAATTTTTTCTTTCAGACACCTCATCTTGTTTAACCTACAACCACAAGCATTGTGGCAATCATTAATTTGCATCTTACTTATTTAAGAGTATATATTCATACATGTCGAACTTTATTACAAATATTATTAGTTGTTCAAATGTATTGAGTAAGGGTCACCAATTTGCATCACAACCCAACGAGGGTCAAAGTCTCCACATAATAGGAGTTAGTAACTTCTTTCTCCTTTGTTAAAGTCAACAATTTAATTTTATTCTATTTGTAGTGACCTACTTGCTAACAATATTTCAAAAATAATTTGTTGTCTTTGTCCTTTATGACAGATTTCAACTAGCATATTATCGTATTAAGTGGTAATATTAAGCCTTTTGTTATAGAAATTTTTGGGCACTGCAACCCCAATAATACATGTCCATAAACCAAGAGTTCCTAAGCCCCTAAAAGTGTTGTTTCATACCCTAAAGGAACAAGATCAGCTGATTACATCATCTCCGAGAAGTTCTCCACAGGAAACTGCTTAGAACTGGTCAAAACTGGACCATACAGGTGGGTCAGTGCTAAGGGTGCGATGCATCTCAACCTACCCAGCATAAAGGGTGCGATGCATACTTAAAATCCCTTCTCTAGGGTGCGATGGGTGAGAGTGGACAAATGGTAGAGATAGTTTGTGAGGTGGATGATCATAAAATCTTCTAGAAACTTCTTCTATCACACTTGCCTCTCTGGATTCGCCCAAGGATGATTAGGAGATCATCAATATCCAAGTGGAATCAAAAACTATAAGAGGGAGGACACTAATCAAAATCCCAGAAGCTCACTCACCCCCCTGCAATCATCTATATATGGATCCCTCATCCCAGAGATCCAGAGGCTGGAACTTTGTATCTTGTAAAGAAGTGTTGTTGGTTTCTTGGTGGAACATCATAGTGTTGGGTGATCTAAGCTTTTTATGAGGTGAAGAAGGGCTTTCATGCTGGGAGGATGACGCTGGGTCAGAACAATTGGTTGTAATCCTCTTTGCTATTCTTGATATTAATAAAGCCATTCAAGTTTTCCTCTAAATTCTTGTATGTTTGATGATATATGCATTTGTGTAGTCAATATATATCTGGTCCTATATTGTTTAGGATTGTAGATCTCTGTTCTTCAACAGTATTATGCTGCTTTGATTCCACAGGTGCTCTTTGAAGCTGGGTAGACAAAGGCAAATTGGCAAGGATTTTTTAGAAGGGAGAGGAACCAAGCAAGGAACTAAGCGCAAGACTAAGGTTCGTGTCCTTCATTCCACTCTTATCTACTTCTCATAAAGGAAAGTGAAAGTAGTTTTAGTTTGTTTGTTTCTAAGATAGCTACCAGTCTTAGTGGGACTAGCAGCTCCGAGTGGACACTAGATTTCCCGATAACAAAATGCCGACTCCACTGGGGAACAAATAGATTGTTTGCTTGTCTATATTTGTTTTTTTTATAAACTTACAGACGGGGCCTGAAGTCAAGCCAGCTAGCCTTCGAACTGCATTTGCTATGCAAGTGCAAAGTAGATCAATGTTGCTTCAGTCTATCTCTAGGTTTTGTTCATAAACTGAACAATCGATTTGCAAACCTTCTAATTTCCTTAGTGGTGGCTCTAGTAACCTCATTAGATCAACCCCTGTAATTTATATTTAATGAACATCACTTGCTCAGCCTAAATCCCCGGACTAAGCTGCAAACTGTGACCCGGAACCAAGTTGAAGTCTCGTTCCTGGACCATCGCACTTTCTCCTCTTGGGAACCTGGATGCATCACACCTCCTGTGTGCAGTAGGTGTGCTGCATCACACTTTCCCTGTGTTGCAGGTGCGCGGATCAGACAACAACTCTTCGACTCTCAGATTTTGGTTTCTGTGTTCACTCTCTTCAGCTTTATTCAAGAGTTTTGTTGTCTATGATCAATATACCACTGTGGAAACCCTCTTCCTTTCCATCATTCCACCTCCATTGTGCAAAGAACTGTGAATGTTTTTCAGTATTGTGCACCTTTTTCAATTCTCTTTTACAAAGAAGTAGCATAATCAAACTGTCGTCTTTTGATTTGAAAGTGTCACAAGTGTTTTTTCAGTCAAAGAAAAGAATTCTATTGTTCTTGATGGTCAATTATATATTTACTCTTGTATTTGATTTGAATTATTAGTTTTTCAAGTGTCGAAAGTAGTTTTCAATTCAAAATATCAAAGTGTCGTCATTATCTTCCTTTCGTTTTTGAAGAGAAATTTTTTAGTAATGTCGCTTTGAAAAGATAATTTAGATTTGTACTTAGCATTCTTCTTGTCATTCACACATTAAGAAAGCTGAAAATAAATACATGCATGTGCATTTGCATTTAGAATGATTGTTGGTTTGATTTAGGATAGCGCATCTAGTGTGTGATCTCTAATCTATGTTGAAAGAATATCATCTCTCTTTCTTTAGTACCTAGGATTTTCATTACAAAAAGAAGATTAAATGATTGTTTATCATCTTAGATTGCATTTTATAAATTGTACATCTACATCACGCGGTGAACCTAAAAGGCAAATTTCTTAAGAAAGATCAACTGTAAAATAAATTTAATGAACATAAAAAAGCTTTGGAACCTAACGCACAACATTTAGAAGTCTAGGCTACAGACGTATTCCAGCATCGTAAAGCCTGGTAACTATCGCTTTCATTGTTGGTTGGGTGATTCCTCCTCTTTGAGAGGACAAGTGCTAGTATGGACTTGTGCTCCCACGTACCGTCGAGTATATATTGGGAGACCACAATAGGCTATATCCTTTATCCATAGTAAGTCATTTCTGCCGCCCTATCGATCACAATGCACTGAAAACAACATTCGAGAAGATTGACTACCGTATCGTAAAAAGTATTTTGTAGTTTTGCGATTGGTTTGGTAATCCCTTTGTCTAGATTTCCATAGTAGTCTCTTTCATTCCTTTTTAGACTCCTTAAAGGAAAAGGACCATCTAAGCACTTGTCGCTTCAGGCTCATTAAAAATCGAAGGTGACTAGAGTCATCTTTTGTTTTTTCTCGACTCTTAAAAATTGAAAAAACAAGTTGTGTCAAAGCGTCTAAAATTTAGTTTAATAGGAATACTATCACCATTCCCGCGTTGGTCTTAGGTTGAGAAAGATGGAGTACACCAACCAAGGATTTCCCCTTGGAGGAAATCCTAGTCGTTTCCCATCTCGGGGAGATGTTGGTGCACCTCATATAGCCACATTGTCACTTCTAGGGTTGACGATTGGCTTGCCAATATGGCTCTTCTCGACCTTCGTCCTTCAGAACACCGTGATTCCTGAACAATCGAGCCAGCAACTAGATGATACTAAAGTTACACCCCAAACTTCCACTTCATCTGATACTCCCTCTCCTCCTTCCTCTTCGCTTGATAAAGCTCGTAAAGCCAAAAGTCAAGTAACTAAGAAGGAGAAGAAGGGGAAGGAGAATAAAGAAAAGAAGAAGAAGAAGCCAAAGGCAAAAAGGGGTAACCGGGCATCATCTAGTGAAAATCCGCACACTGCACCGTCCAAGCCTAAACCTCCATGTGTCATTTGCAAAGGATACCACTATCATCGAGATTGTCCTTGCATCCCTCGGATCTTAAGGGACTAGTCTCCTTGTTTGCACAATCCGGTGTCATCAACCTCTAAAGATCATGTTGAAAGTACACCATCAACTAGTGAAAGCAAAGCATTTAGACAGAAAAGGAAATGTAAATTTCCTTGTAAACTGTGTGAAGGCGATCACGTCATCCACCGTTGTCCCTTCCTAGACGAAGCTAAAAGAGTCTTGGATAACCGTCCTACTTCACCACTACGGCTTCCTCCTGGATACAAGAAACTCTTGCCGAGTCCATCACTAGTTGAAAATCTGACTGGCACACCATTGTGGTTGGTCGAAGCATCAACCATTGAAGATAAACCCGCTGAATCCAAACTAGACGAAAGTCAAAAGGTTGAGGCGGCAGTCGACCCGGTCTTGTCTTCGGAAGGTCCATATTCAAATGATACAATCACCCAAGATAATGAGAATGACACCGTTCAAATTATTTTCATAAACACAGACTTCGATGAACATCGGGGAAATCTACCCATTCCTTTACCACAGGAAGGAAGTTCGAGAGAGTCATATCTGGCCGTCTATTCGGTCCCACCTCCAAGAAACCTAGACGTTTCCTTCAATTGGAATCTACTAGGAAGACCCCGTTTACCTGCTAATGTACCATTCCGAATCATTGTACAAGCTTACAAAATGATAATGGGCGGTACCATCATAGATGAAGGGGCTTCTGTGAGTATCCTTTCCTCAATTGCTTGGGAAGCACTTGGTTCACCATCGCTTCTGCCTGAGATGAGAAATCTGACAAGCTTCAACAAAGGAACGAGTCGACCGTTAGGCATCCTTCCCAATGTGCCCATAACGTTGAGAAGGAAAACCGTTTACATTAACGTAATGGTAGTCCAAGGACCTATAGATTATAATATACTCCTTGGGCGTGACTATATTTATAGCATGGGAGCCATTTTCTCCTCACTCTTTAGGGTAATGTGTTTTCCGCATGAAGCCCGAGTGGTCCAGGTCATAGACCAGCTTTTGTTCCCCGGTTCACACATAGCTAACAGTCAAATGCCATCCCTAAATGGTATTTTCACACAAGGAATGTCTCATCAATCTCCGGTCCTTCCACCTGAAGAGCGTGAGTGATTCGGGGGGACATGACTCAAACCCAGGGGGCATGCACCCTGGTCTGTTTCGGTAGGAAAACCTTGGGTATAGGGTAAGTTTCCACGAAGGATTTAAGACTGGTCCAACACCTGTCCGTATAGGAAGAGGGAGTTAGACTGGAATAAGATTCTTTCGTTAAGGTTAGGTGATTGGAGCCTTTGTCCATATGGACTAAGCTGAGGAAGTGTTTCTGTCTACTATGCGGATGTAAATTATCTTGCGAGCGCGAGAAATTTTAAATGGTAACCTGGAAACTTTACTTCACTATACCTAGCGGCATGCAAACCTTTTTGCCTCAAAGTAAAGAGAGACCATTAATTTTCTTAGTTTGTAGTTTCTCAAACCCTTTAAGCTCATAGGATTGGTCGTTCCTAGCTTGCATAATGAAAGGATTCGGATCAAAGTTTCGAATGGTGAAATCTCCCTAAAAATTGAACCTATCAATGATACATTCTTATTATACGACTGGCACGAGCAGTTTTTATGCAAAGTTCAAGGTCATTAAAAATTAAACCTTAGCAATGAGCAAACGTTCCCCCAAAGTTTAAGCTCATTAAAAAATGAACCAATCCCTGGTAAATAACCATTGTGAATGCATTATCATCAGCTCTTGAGCCCTAGTCGTGTTCTTACCATCACCTCCACTCTGTTTAAGCTGATCATTCACCTCCATTTGATTGTTTACCCCTTTTGAGGAACTGCTACGAAGAGTGATCCTGTTAGCCATCCTTGTGACACTGCCATGATTGGAAAATTCCAAACCTTACCTGGAATCAACTGCTACCTGAAATTATCACTCGTTCCTCAAAAAACAGGTCTCCTTTAAGCTCTTTTCATCTGACTCGTAAAATATGAAAAGATTGCCAAGCAATTGGCCTCTCCAGCGCGTTAAAGGTACCGGGAGTGCTATCCCTCCTCTAGATTTTAATCTTTTTGGACCTGAGGGATTATTACACAAAAAGATCGAGCGCTTGTTTTGTTCGGCTCGTTAAAATTACCCAAAATTTATCCCTTTTGTATTATTTTATACTTTTTCGGACTTAAGGGATTATATGACAAAAAAGGATTATTGGAGTTTCCTTTATGTCCCTTCCAGACTCTCTAAAATTGAAAAGGACCGAGTTATCTTTGTCGTTAAACTCGTTAAAACCAAATAGCGACAAACTTGTACATGTAGACAAGAATGAGTTTCATTGTCGCTAAGCTCGTTAAAACATAGCGACAGGTTTTCTCAAAGGGAAAATTATAGAACAAGCATATGTTATCCTCCTCAAGCTTGACAAAAATAAAGAGGTACTGGTCAGCAATGATTGGGGAAAAATTGGGAAGAAAACTTGAAGAAACTTTATTGATAGCAAGTTGCTTTTGAACATGACACTTTCACTCCAGATTTGAGTCGGGTTGGGTTATTCCGTTCACCGGTCATATCACCATTGGTCGCTTGCACCATCCATATTTTGGGTTAACGCTACCAATCCATGTCAGTGTCGCCGGAATGTTCAACAGAAGTCACTTAGAGAATTCACCTGTGTCTCATCCACTGCAATGCATTCATGCTCCATTCTTTCGTGACCGCCACCCTAAACCCTATATCATCATATCGTTTTCACCTCCAAAATTATTTACTCCATTTCATGTCATTGATGTGGGATTCATTAAGGCCCTCCTACGACAGGTCGCCTCTTGTCGACATCAGCTCATTATCCAAGAAGTCGACCTAGGAACAACCCTTTTAGTACTTTGAAGCTTGCATACCTCAATGGCAAGTTTCTCACTTCTGGCGACAGGTTTACATCAATGGCCTTCGACCGAAATATTTTGCGTGGTGTTCGACACCAAGTCCCTTTTTCACATCATGTGAATTGTACTATAGTACCTTGAGGGTCATCATCATTATCGGTGATTCCTCTTGCACTTGTTAACAACTTGCATCATTGGTTGGTAATCAGGGGATGTCTTTCCATGTTTGACTCCAGAACATCTTTCACATGGATCAACTTCTACTCCGAGTGAATATTGGAAGCGTTTGAAGACCCTAGATCTAGTTTCATCCATCAGGGCTGCGATATATTCAGGAAGATAAAGACATCAAATGTAGAGCATTGCTGCACAGATGATCATATGAATCAAAGGATGATGACTCTATCAGAATCATCAGTCTACCTCACAGACGGTTGTCTGTCTTATGTACATGAAAATGAATTTATAAAGTTGAGCATGGGAATGCCCGCCTCAGCTAGTTCATGAAAAATATTATGAAGATAATGTATTGTATTGTATCTTATTACAGGTCACCTTCCAACTCGAAAAAACTTTGGATCCTCATGATAAAGCATTTCACCGGACATCAAAAGATTAACGATCTCATGCTTTAGGGGGCCACTGTTATAGACATTTTTGGGCACTGCAACCCCAATCATACATGTCCATAAACCAAGGGTTCCTCAGTCCCTTAAAGTGTTGTTTCATACCCTAAAGGAACAAGGTCAGCGGATTACATCACCTCCCAAAAGTTCTCCATAGGAAACTGCTCAGAACTGGAAAAAACTGTACCATACAAGTTGCTCAGTGCTAAGGTTGCGATGCATCCCACCTGCCCAGTGTAAAGTGTGCAATGCATACACAAAATCCCTTCTGTAGGGTACGATGGGAGAGAGTGGACGAATGGCATAGACAATTTTCAATGTGGATGATCATAGAATCTTCCAGAAACTTCTCCCATGACACTTGCCTCTCTCAATTCACCCAGGGATGAGTAGGAGATCATCAAAATCCAAGTGGAATCAAGAACTATCAGAGATAGGACACTAATCAAAATCCCAGAAGCTGACTCACCCCCCTGCAATCATTTATATATGGATACCTCATCCCAGAGATCCAGAGGATGGAATTTTGTATCTTGTAAGGAAGTGTTGTTGGTTTCTTGGTGGAACATCATAGTGTTGGGTGACCTAAGCTTTTCATGAGGTGAAGAAGGGCTTTCATACTGGGAGGATGACGCTGGGTCAGAACAATTGGTTGTAATCCTCTTTGCTATTCTTGATATTAATAAAGTTATTCAAGTTTTCCTCCACATTCTTGTATGTTTGATGATATATGCATTTGTGTGGTCAATATATATCTGGTCCTGTATTATTTATGATTGAAGATCTCTGTTCTTAGATAGTATTATGTTGCTTTGATTCCACAGGTGCTCTTTGAAGCTGGGTAGACAAAGGAAAAGCGACAAGGATCTGTTAGAAGGGAGAGGAACCAAGCAAGGAACCAAGTGCAAGATTGAGGTTGGTGTCCTTCAATCCCCTCTTATCTACTTCTCATAAAGGAAAGTGAAAGTAGTTTTAGTTTGTTTGTCTCTAAGATAGTTACCAGTCTTAGTGGGACTAGCATCTCCGAGTGGACACTAGATTTCCCGATAACACCTTTCCAAGAAAAGTTTAAGATTTTTTTATCTTTCAAGTTCCTCCTAGACATAGGATTTTGTGTCGATGTTCTAACAACATTTTCTCTTTATTACGTGTGCATATTTGGTTTTGAACCGCATGGAGCCTAATGTTTTGCAGAATCTATGGCCTACTTAGAAGTGTAGGTTTTAACCCCATACAGGAATTACTTGCATACGAATTCTAAGAACACAGAAAATAAACAATGCGAGAGTATAACACATAAAACACATATACATAGAGATTTTCCTCTGGATCCAAAAACTAGGACTACCAGCTTGGTTTTTCATTATGTTCCTTTCAATGTTACAATACATATTTATACATGCCAAAGCATCCAATACCATGGACCGAAAACCATCGCGTCTGAAACCATGTGCGAAAATCATGCACAAAACCATAGGTGGGTTTGCCCAACCTAACATAGGGTCCAATACCAAAATTTTAAACCCCCTGTGACTCCCCCCTGTAACACCCATTGTTTCTCTACACCAAGAGAACTTCTCAGAGCTCACAGATTTTGTCAATGCATCTACAGTATTCTTCAGAGTGTCCACCTTTACCAGTAACACCTTTTTGTCTTCTATCATTTCCCTCACAAAGTGATACTGAACATGAATGTGCTTTGTCTTTGAATGGTAATCAGGATTCTTTGCAAAGAAAATTTCACTTTGGCTATCAAAATCTATCCTTATAGCTCCCTATACTAACCCCATACTTGAACACAATCTTTGCAACCAAACTTCTTCCTTCCTTGCATGAGTGGCTGCCATGTATTCTGTCTCTATAGTTGATAGTGCCACTACAGATTGTTTCTTACTCATCCAACTGAATACACTTCCAAATAGGTTAAACACATACCCACTTGTAGATCTTCTTTGATGTAGATCTCCATCCAAATCTACATCAAAAAAGCCACGAAAGTCCAACACTCTGTCCAATCCTAGTCTTCCTTGGTAGCACAAACCATAATCACTAGTGCCATGCAAATTCCTGAAAACCCACTTCACTGTTGTCCAATTCTCCTTTCTTGGTTTTGACATAAACCTGCTCAATACTCCCATTTCATGTGCAATGTCTGGTCTAGTACAGACCATTGCGTACATCAGGCTACCAATTGCACTTGCATATGGAACACAGGACATATCCTCTTCCTCTTCTTGTGTCTTCGGACACTGTTCAACAGATAAATTTACACCTATAAGAATAGGAACCTTCACCAATTTACTATCTTGCATATTAAGCCTCTGCAATATTGTCTCGACATACTTCCTCTAGTTTAACCAGAGCTTCCTCTTTATCTGATCTCTTTTAATTTCCATGCCCAAAATATAGTTTGCGGCACCAAGATCTTCCATGTCAAATTTGGAGGACAAATGGGTCTTCAAATCCTGGATCATTTCTTTGTCATTTCCAACCAGCAACATATCATCCACATACAAGACCAAATAAATAACACGGTCACCAATTAATTTAAAATACACACATCGATCTGCTTTGCTTCTGGTGAAGACAAGTCCCCATATAAATGTATTAAATTTCTGATACCACATCCTTGGTGACTTTTTTAACCCATACATAGACTTCTTTAACTTTCAAACCAATTCTTTCTTACCCTTCACCGCAAAACCTTCAGGTTTCTTTATGTAGATATCCTCTTCCAGATTCCCATGAAAAAATGTTGTCTTCACATCCATCTGTTCTACCTCAAAATCAAAAGCAGCAGCAATGGATAAAAGTAATCTAATAGAAGTTACCTTGGCAACAAAAGAAAAAATATCACCAAAATCAATTCTCAGCACTTGGGAATAACCTTTTGCTACTAACTGAGCTTTGCATTTATCCACCTTTCCTTCTACATTTGTCTTCTTCTTGAATACCGATTTTCTTCGAATGGGTTTCCTTCTAGCTAACAACTCCACCAAATCCCAAGCCTCATTTTTGTGCAAAGATGCCATTTCATCAACCATGGCCTCTTTCCAGAGTTTTCCATCCTCTAAAACTACTGCTTCCTTCATAGTTCTAGGATCATCATCAACGATAGATAAAACAAAATTTGAACAGAATGTAGATGGACTATACCTTTCGAGCTGCCTTCTTTCTCGAATTGACCTTCTCACACCCAGTGTTTTTGGCTCTTCATTTTCTGATTCCTCCTCTGCTGTAGAGTTTGATTCTTCCTCCTTTAGCTCAAACTCTATCTTCATAGGTTCTTTTGGTTGGAATTCATGTTTAATAACATCTTTTAACATATCTGAATACCACATCTCGGCTGTACACAACTTTCCTTGTTATTGGGTTCCAAAGCTTATAACCCTTTAAACCATCCTTATACCCAATAAAGATGCACTTTTCAGATTTACTATCCAACTTGGTTCATTTCTCCTTTGGAACATGTACATATGCATCACATCCAAGTACCCTCAAATATGAAAGAGAGGGATTCTTACTAGTCCATACCTTTTATGGAGTCTTATCCTCCAATGCTTATGAAGGTGATCTGTTGACCAGATAACATGCAGTCTCCACTGCCTCTGCCCAAAATTTATGTCCTAACCTAGCACCACTGAGCATAGTTCTTGCCCTTTCGATCAAAGTCTTGGTCATTCTTTCTGGAACTCCATTTTGTTGAGGTGTATATGGAGCAGTCTTTTTCCGTGCTATACCACAATTATTACAGAATTCTTCAAATTCCTTACTGCAAAACTCTCCACCATTATCTGTCCTCAACACCTTTGTCTTCTTCTCTGTTTGGTTTTCCACCAGAGCCTTAAATTATTTAAACCTGTCAAGGACTTCAAATTTCTTCTTAAGGATATATATCCATGTATTCCTTGAGAAGTCATCTATAAATGATACATAGTACATAGACTTACCCAATGATGGAACCTTCACAGGTCCAAACACATCACTGTGCACAAGTTCTAATATCTATTTCGCCCTCTTACTACCAGAGGGGAAACTCACTCGATTTTGCTTCCCATATACACAATTTTCACAGAAACAAAATCCAAAGAGCTATTACTCATACCTTCTACCATACCTTTACCATGAAGTATTTGAAGGCCCTTATCTCCAATATGTTCAAGCCTTTGATGCCATAACATGGTCTTCCATCCAGAGACCACAAGATTTTATGCTCCACTTTTAGGAACCATAGAACTGTTGCACCCATCAACAATCGTGCTACCTTGCAGCTTGTAGAGAGTTCCAATCCGAACTCTCCACATCAATACCAATTCTCCCCAAACCACCTTGTAGGTATCCTTTACAAACACTATTTTTACACCTACATCATCCAACTTTCTTACAGAAATCAGATTTCTAGCCAATGCAAGAATATACAGAACACCCAGAAGTGTTCTAACCCTTCCACCTTTCAACTTCAACTTTATTTTTCTACGACGAATGATTCTAGCCTTCCTATCATCCCCTAAGAAGACATCACCACCATCATATTTATCATACTTGCAAAACCACTCTCTATGGGGAGTGAAGTGAATGGATGCACCTGAGTCAATCAACCATGCCTCATGACCTACATGTGTACTTGAAGAAGCCAAGTACACATCCCCACCTTCATCTAAGGCGCTTTTAGCCTCTGCAGAAGGAGCATCATGAGATCCCTTTCCTTTGTTACGAGATTTAGATTTACAGTCCCTTTTGTAGTGCCCTTCCTTTTGCATTTCCAGCACACCACCTTTACAGGTTTTCCTAGAGATTTAGATCTCCCACTCGATCACTTATTTTTGTTTCTATTATGGGACCGTCCTCGTATAGACAAGGCATCACCATTCGGGTTGTCCATATTTTCTGTCTCATCTCCTCCGTCAAGAAGGATGAGACTATTTCATCAAACTGCAAGGTAGTTTCATTGCTACCTATTGCAATAACTTGAATATCCCACAAATATCATAGAGAACACAACAAACTAATGCAGTTATCTTCATCTGAAATTTTGATATCAATAGACGATAACTGACTTACCACAATATTAAACACATTCAGATGCTTTGTCACTAAGTCTCCATCTTTCATCCTCAAGTTATACTTTTTTCTATAGGAACAATTTATTCACGAGAGACTTATATTGGTACAAAGTCCCTAACTTGTCCCACAAAGCCTTCATCGTAGGTTCCCCTAATACATTCAACAATACTGAATCTGAGACACATAATTGTATTGTGCTCCTTTCCTTCCGATCTAACTTTTTCCATTCTTCATCGGACACTCCCATTGGTTTAGTACCCAGATCTACTGCAATCCGCTGATCTTTATCCACCAACAAATCCTCCATATTGAGTTTCCACAACTCAAAACTCTGACCATTAAATTTTTCGATCCCTATCTCTCCACTGCTCACCATCTTCTTTCATCACCAGAATCGATCTCGCAAATCTCCCACTGAACAGGGTGTACCACAGGCCCGAGCGAAACCCCTCAGCAACAAAGGAATCCCCTTGAAGCAAAATAAACTTTGATACCAAATGTAGGTTTTAACCCCATACAGAAACTGCCTGCATACGAATTCTAAGAACACAGAAAATAAACAATGCGAGAGCATAACACATAAAAGACATATACACAGATATTTTCCCCTGGATCCCAAAATCGGGACTAATAGCTTAATTTTTTATTATGTTCCTTTCAATGTTAGAATATTTATACATGCCAAAGAATCCAATACCATGGACCGAAAACCATCGTGTCCAAAACCAAAATTTTCCATGGCGCTACCCCAGACCCCATAGAGTGAGGTTACCTAGACCCATCAAACCCCCTGTGACTCCCCTTTCTATGTAATTGGTGCAACGAATAGGGTAGGGGGGCTCTGCTCCCCTCCTAATCGCCTGGTTAACTACCTGGGCTAGTCATGGAAAGAATATAATAGAACCCAACAAGAAGACTTTTCACTCATAGGGAAATAACATTTAGTTGGTCCTTTGTTTTCATAGGGTTATGCGTTTTAGTCGATCCCGATTGTGTGTTATACATAACTTATTCATTTTGTTTAAAAAATTTACTATATTATAATGTTATATTTTTTGAAAATAGGGGCAAGTTCCCTCTTTGAATGACAGCAAAAATCTCGCCATTTTAATTGTCAGATATCAAAGCTAGGTTCTCTGAGGTATTTTACCCTTGTGAATATTATTGTAAAATGTTTTCAATGTTCTTCTGGTATATAAGAAGTGTCTGGTATATAAGAAGTGTGAAGGCATATTGACAATGTGCCTGCCTATTTTCATATGTGTTTCAATTCTAGATTTTGTATTTGCTTTCTGTGAGGAATCATCATATTAATTTTCATGGATGTTAAAGCTACCTTAATTTTCTTTATAGTTCGTAAAATTTACACACAATAGATATCATCTCTTTGATGGTATGATGACAACTAAAAGGTTAATTGTTAATAATAGGAGTCATCTTTTGTGGTTGGGCTTCATATTGATAACGACCAATACTAGAAATTAAATCGTGTTCAGGATTCAACCCTTGATTTGGATGCAGTTGTTTATGGTTTTCATGATTACTTATGGTGACTAGATTACCAAATTACTGTGGCCAAACCCTCAATCCTAGTTCCAAACCTAGTTTTAGATTTCGCTTTTCCTTGGATTTTTTAGAAATATTCTAGTGTCTATTTTTTTTTTCAATGACTTATTGTTCCTATGGGCTCAATGGTCCTTCCTATTTGTACAAAAAATTTATACAGACCTTTACAGAAACTATTAACAATTGACCATAGTTTCCCGTCATTAATATATCTATATGACTCATGTTCCTTTATCTCCTCTTTTAATTAGCACAGTTGTACTTGACTTTTATTTAGATAAATTTGTTACTTTCCTCAGCATTCCTCCTATTTAACAAGAATTTATAATGAACAACACCGTGGACATATATATATATATATATATATATATATATATATATATATATATATATATATATATATATATATATATATAAATTCTCCATTTCTTTACTTTTCTTTTCTCATACCACTACATTTAGTAGCACAAAAGAACATCAACAAAGTCGCCAAGGTTCCCAATAGTACTCTACTAACCTACCTCGCTTATAAGTTCCTCTTAACCTCTTAATCTTCATTTTGGTGTTTATGTCCTTTTGTTCAACAACCATCAACTAGGGTACTTGGAAAATCTTTCTCCCTTCAATCAATCATCTTCATGTGGTTGCCTTATCATGGTAATTTGTAAGAAAAATTCGTTATAGTCATCTATTAGCATTTAAATTATTGTATCAACTTATCTCAAGTCTTTGAGATGTTATAGTATCTTCAATTGGTTGCATTTTTGTTGTCATTTTTCTTTTAGTCACTTCAAGCCTTTTCAATTACAAGATGGTTATAAAATAGCACTGAGTGAATTATTTTAGGATACTGAATCCTAGCACATTTCCCACGCAAGGGAAATTTTTTTTCTAAGCTACCTAGATTCCTTTACCTTTTTCATATTCTCATTTCTGATTGTGCTTACAAATTTTAACCTTATGTGGGTACCTTCTCTAGATCACAACAATGTTATTCAAATGTACGTTCGCTTTTATTTAATATTATGGAATAATCTAGATACAATTATCATGCTTTTAAGTTTATTGATTTAATCCAAGATTAATTTTTTTTGTCACGACTTATCTTTCTTTGCAACTTTTCAATTACCGCTCTTTTATAAATCTCCATACTAATGGTTGTAACCATTATGTCAATTATTTTACTATGGTGACCATTCTCTTGTGACTCTCTTTTAAAAGGCTTTCCCGGGTATAGGTTCATTATCACCTTAACAATTTGGGCTTTATGTCCATTACTGACATATAATTCTTATCTTTTACTTTTATTATTGGTAATAGCTGTTATATCAAACAAGAATATAATTCTTATATTTTACTTTCATTACTGGTGATTTCTCTCCACTTTTTTTGGGTTTTAGTGGAAGACAGGTCTAAGAGGAGGAAGCCCTAAATGCAGGTCTAGAAGGAGACCCTATTTGTAGTAAAACAAGGATGCCCTAGTCGCAGGTCTTGTGAAGGTCTACCGACAGTTCAAAGAGAGATCTACCATGCCTAAGAGTTGTCCCTAAACACTGTCTTATCATACCCTAGATGCCCTAATCTATACATTGTTTTAGACAACCGTTAGATGTTGGAAAAGAGATGCCCTAACCAGTAAAGAGGGACATAACAAAGTGGTGTTTTAGGATTGTTTCGAGGGTATGTTTGAGGGCCTAATTGTTGTGAGGGGAGGCCAGTATAGCTCCCTAGAGGGTCGAGGCAAGGAGAGGCTAGTTCAGCTTGTGTGGAGGTGTCTTGGGTGCAAAATTCTTGAAGGAAGGGCAGCATGGTGTTGTAGGTACGGGTCGTAAGTCTCTTTGGAGGGCAGCGTGGAGCTATTTAGTGGTTATCTATGCCCAAGACGACAACCAAGGGTGACAAAATCTCTTCAAGACTAGGGCACAACAAAAGGGATATTGTTTGTGTAGTTATTTAAGGGTTGTTGCAGCATGCACATGCCCTAACTAGGGACATCAGTACAACAGACTTGGAACAGTAGTTGTGTCATGTGTTGGGTAAAAGATTAGACCTATTTTGGATCAGTTTGTTGAGAAACAATGGGTACATGATGTACAGTGTGAATACATGTTGTACAATGCAGCATACTGCACATAGGAGCAACAATGCATAACATGTTGTACAATGCAGCATAGTGCACATAGGAGGAACGTTGCATAAGAGTGGTGTAGATCAATTTTGCTACACATTGGCACAACAATGGGACAACATGCTAAGGATGGACATATGGAAATAGCAATAATGTATTGCAACACTAGGATGATGAGGTATTGTAGCATGCATTTGGGTGCATCATAGTGCAATGAAGAGCTCAACATATTGAAGCGGTACAGTGATGGGTATAATCATGATGAGTGAAGCATGATGAGATGCAACATAGTGATGATGGGTGTAGCATGGTGCAACATGGTGCAGAACAGTGAGGTGCAACATGATGATGAGGAGCAACACAATTATAGGTCCAACATGGTGAGGAAGTCACCTTGGGGAATCGGTTGAAGCAGCATGTCTTCAACTGAGTTCAACTACCTCATGTATCATCTTCTTAGAGATGATCTATTTAGATAAGTCAAGGTGTTGACTTCTATTGTATATGTACTATCACTCTCTGTCTCTCTCTGTCTGTCTGTCTCTCTCTCTAGCTCTAATAAACTATTGAAGAACATATAAGAAGAATTTATTAAAGGTTTCCCCACATTACGGTTTGTAGGGGGCTATTGCCACATCTTATGTGCTCCTGTTCTGGATTGTCTTTTGCGATTTATGTTTATGTTCTATCTGCAATTTACTATTATGCTGATGTGATTGTTAATCTGGAAAATTTATTGAGTTAAGTGTGAAAATTGAAATAAATTTCTCTAAGCACAGAACATACCTAAAATTTACACGATATCATAGTTGAGGTGACAAAGCCTAAGCAAGAGTGAACGAAGCAATCACTGAAGACAATTGGAAAGGAAAAAAAGGCTCAATGGGTTCCTCATCCCTCTTCAGATTCACCGAGGGTGAAAGAGAAGTAGAGAACATTATCAAAAGGGTGCAACAGAAGTTTTTGATGGCCTACCAAATGACCACTTTAATGGGAAGTCCAATGTAAAGGTGGAAGGAAAGGTAGATACCTTGTTCATAATAAGTTCGACCGTTATGTGAAGGAGTGTCCAAATGGTAGGGACACATCACTTGATGACGATAACAATCATTCCAGGGACATCTTCAATGATCAGAGGAATGATAGGTAATGCAGGTCATCAAGGAAATGGCCGACTCTTCAAAGAAAGCAAGGAAGTGAAGGTATGTAGAATCAAATGTTGTTTCTAACATGATAAAACAGTGTTATCTTGTATTATGTCTCCTTGAGACTCTTTGGGAATCTATCTTATTGATAGTGGTGCATCAAGGCACTTCATTGGATAGAAGGATCCTCTCTCTAATTTGGTGGAGATGGAAACAATCATGGGATTATACTTGGAGTCAATGCCACCTATCCTGGAAATGGAGTAGGGAATGTTACCCCTCAATTGAATGAGGTTAACTCGATTCATTTACACGAATCTATTTTATATACGTGATCACAAGAAGAACCTGGTGTCGATTTCGGCAATGGAAATGAAAGGTTTTAGGGTGGCATTCATCGATGAAAGGTACATGTTTGAAAATATACTTTTCAAATATGCTTTTTTTTACTCACGGGTTCACGGTTGGCAATTTGTATAAAGTTGTAGGATGGTCCATTGGGGACCATGTCCATTGAAACATATCATCTATAGCACCAGAGGTCTACTTGTTGTGGGGCCCTACCCGATGTGAGTCAGATGGTGACATGGATGCTTGAATTCATGAAGAGCATGAAGGTACATGTCCAAGATGTACCGATGGAAAATATTACAAGGGGATCATTCCCCTCATGTAGCAGTTCCATAGGTTTGGAAAAACCCGGGGGGTTTGAGATTCATGATTGTGAATCTCATGTATGTAAGTGGAAGAAATCCCTCTATGGCTTGAAGCAAAACACCCTGGGCTTAATATGAGAGGATTGATAGTTTTCTGAAGAAGCTCGAACTCACTAGGAGTGAAGCCGATCCAAACCATTACTTGAAGATTGTGGATGATAGACCTCTCATACTGGCACCTTCTGAGGACGACCTCTTTCTGATAGGTGTAGACCCTCTCATTTACAAAAGTAAGAGGGAGTTGGATTCCAGATTTGGAATAGTGAACTACAAGCCCATGACTACCGCCATGAATATTAACAATCAGAAGTCATGTGGTAGGGATGCCAGACCTGATTTTTGGAAATTCCTTTGAGTTTCATAAACTCATTCTAGCATTGATCTTCTTGGTGAACTCTCGTTCGGATATATGTTTTGTAGCTTGCATGTTGAGCTCATATATGGTTGAGCCTCACTAGATTGGTGGAAAGAATCTTCTGAGATATCTTCAGGGAATAATCTCTCAAGGATTGAGATACACTACTAGAAATATAGAGTGGCATGATTATTCGAATGATGAATGGGTAGGCAGTGTGGAGGATCAAAACAGAACTTTTGAGTGTGCGTTCTTTTTGGGTTATGCTTCGACGAGAAGGAAGCAGAAGTCGGTTGCTATAAGCACTACTAAGACTGAATACATAGCTATGACTATGACCTCATGTGAAGTTTCCTGGTTGCAGCTTCAATGCGTTGTTTGACACATGATGGATACCACCATGATCTTCTATGACAACCAAAGGGGGATTCGATTGTTGAGGAATCCTCTGTGTTATGATCTCTCCAAATATATAGACATCAGGTACCACTTTATTTTGGATATGGTACATTGATGAGTAAGAAGGCTCCATGGCATTAGGACTGATGTGTAGGTCATAGACATTTTGTCAAAGCCCTGAGCAAAGGTCAAATTTGTGACTTTCCTAAATGACTTGGAATCATTGAGAGACCCTCTTATGAGGGTCCTGTATGATGCATGCATTGAAATTTGGGAGCTCGAGGGGGGCATGGGGTACTTCTTGGAGAAACAAGCAATCATAGGGTGTCTGACCCTCCCCTAATGGTGTGTTGTGTACAGGGTGAATGGTTCAGCCTTCCCCTATGATACCTTATGGTGACTTATGGAAATGATGAGTGGTTTTCGTGTTGAGGCATCCTACCCATTGAGTTTGACACCTCAAAGGGGCTCATACCCAGTGATTCATGATGTTCATTATTGTATGGAAATTCCACTAGGTGGAGCTAGTCCTCCCACTTATCTGGTTGTTGCATCACAAATAGGCGTAGCATGTCCTCGAGCACTTGACTTACCAGTTCAATTCATTCATCTGGTTGAGGATGGTAAGTTGCACTAAATTGGATATGGATACCCAATTTTGAAAAGAGGGTTTTGTAGAATGTCGATGTAAATTTCACATCCCTATCTAAAATTACCACCCTAGGTATTCCATGCAGACAAAAAATTTCCTTCATAAATATGTCCACAATTTCATAGTTTTGTAAGTGGATTTCACATATATGAAGTGCGAAGTTTTTCTCAATTTGTCTACTACAACCATAATTGCTTTGTGTTGCTTCCTGGTGCAGGGTAAACCAATGATGAAGTCTAATGATATGGTCTCCCATTTCCATTCCAGAATGTGCAGTGGTTGCAAAAAACCAGCGGGATGCTGATATTTTTCCTTCACCAACTAACACTCCAAACATTTAGACAAGTACTCAGTAACATCCTTCCTTAACCTAGGCCAAAAATACCATTTCTTGATTGCTCATAATAGTTTCTGGTGACTTGGGTGGCTCGCACATGGTTTCCAGTGAAACTCATCCATTATTAATTGTTTAACCTAGTTTTGGCTAGGAACAGAAATTATGTTTTTGAAGGTAAGGATGTTATCAAGATTTATTTAGAAATCTTCTTTTTTCCCTTTCAACAGAGCTTCCTTTGTTTATTTCCAAAGAAAAGTGTGATCTGGAACTTTGATAGATGCCTCCTTTATAATTTCTAGAATGTTTGAGTGTGCTTGGCTGATCTGGACCTCATAAATACGATGTACCTTCCTACTTAATGCATCAACCACTTGATTTTCCTTCCCCGTAGGATCCTTCATTTCAAAATCTAACCCACTTAAAAATTTCGTCTATCTAGCCTGTCTAGCATTTAAGCTAGACTGGTTGAAGAAATTGGTAAGGATGCTATGATCCGTTAACAACAATAATTTCTTCCCCAGCAGGTAGTGTCGCCACATTTTAAGCACGTGCACTACCATAGTTAATTCGAGGTAATACGCAGAATATCGTTGTTCATACTCTTTCAGTTTGCATGATGCATAAGCAATCACTTTTCATTCTTGTGCCAGCACTCCGCCAACACCTTCTTTACTCGCATCTGTGAAAACCATGAAAGAATTTTCTGGATCTGCTACCTTTAACATGGGTGCAATGGTAAGTAGGTGTTTTAATTTTTCAAAGCTTTGCTCACATTCGGCTATCTATTGGAAGCCACATCCCTTATTCTGTAAAGAGGTCATTCGTTTTTTGAAAATTCCTCAATGAACCAATGGTAGTACCCAGCCAAATCAAGGAAGGATCTGATATCTTCGACATTCTTTGGAGAGGTCCATTCCATAATGGTTTTGATCTTCTATGGGTCCAATGCTATCCCCTCTGCTGATATGACGTGACCCAAGTATTGGATTTGATCTTTGAAAAAGTCACACTTGCTAAATTTAGCATATAACTAATTCTCCTGCAAAGTTTGCAGCACTATTCTCAGATGTTCTTTTTTCTCCTCTTGATTCGTAGGGTATATCAAAATATCATCAACAAAAATTAGTCAAACTTATCAAGATAGCAATGAAAAATACCATGCATCAAGCTCATAAAGGTAGCTATGGCATTTATTTGGCCAAATAGCAACACCATGAACTCTTAATGACCATAACGAGTTTGGAATGCATTCCTCTGAGTGTCTTCCTCCTTTATCTTATTTGGTGATAACCGGATCTTAAATCGATTTTTGAAAATACTTTGGTTCCCTGCACTTGATTGAATAAATCATCAATACATGGCAAGAGATATTTATTTTTGATGGTCAGCTTATTTAACTAATAATAATCAATACATAATATCAAAGTTCCATCTTTCTTTCGTACAAATAGTATGGGGGATCCCCAAGGGGACATACTGGGGTGGATGCACTTTTATCCAGAAGCTCCTGAAGCTACGTTTTGAGTTTTGTCAACTCATATATGCTCATGTGATAAGGTACCCTGGATACAGGGGCTCCACCCAAAATTAAATTAATGGTGAAGTCAATATCCCGCTTGGGTGGTAATCCAGGAAGGGATACATGAAATACATGAGTAAATTCCTGAATGACAAGAATGTTTTCGAAGGAGGTCATTTTGTTTTTGGTGTTAGTAAATCCCACTTAAGCAACATATATTTGATAGCCCTTCCTAATATATCTCCCTAACTAACTAACAGTAATAGGACACAGTTTGGTATTGGTCTTGATTCCTTGAAGTTCCTTCCTTTGTCCCGATTCTGTAATAAAATTGATAGTTTTTTGCTTGGAATCAACCAAGGAGCTACATTTTTACAGCCAATCCATCCTGACTAAAATGTCGTATGAACCCAAAGGGAGAATGTTAAGGTTCACATGAATGGGCTATCCTAAAATTGTTATGGGACAACTTTATGTTTTTGGAGCTACATTTCTTTTTGTCCAAGTGGCTAGTTGAACTAGACATGATTTTGGAAATTTACTGCTCTACAGTTAGCACCTTTTTACCACTTTAGGACTAACATAGCTTAAGCTATCACTGGGATCAAACAAAACCAAGACATGTTTCTTAGCAATCATACCTTCACATTCGATCATGGTGGGTTGGTACTCTACTTGATGATCATCCAGGGAAACATTAATATTGGGAGTGCTCCTCACGACTTCTCCAACCATGGATGCTTTTTGCATATTTTGTAGATGTTCTGACCTTCCCTTATGCAAACAATTTTTGTAGTAGTGGGGTTCTCTGCATCCCCAACACTGTAGCGACGGTTTTGAATGTTGGTCATTCATATACTTATTAATTCCTTCTCACTGTTTATTTTCAAAATAAGCATCCTCGGGTTGATTTTTTTATGGGAATTTAGTGACAGGTTTTTTTTGTATATTTATGCTATTAGAATTTTGGGTGCCTGCTTGGAATTGGGCTTCTTTCCTTCATGCTCGACCCTCCTTTAGGTCCTTCATTTTTTTGTTTCATTTGTTGATAGAAGATACAGACTTTCCATCATCCATACTTTTGGGGTAGTCAAACTCTAGTTTCTCCTTCATAAAATTGTGTAAGCTGCTAATGAAACACTGAATCTTGGCCTTTTTCTCTTGCATATAAGGCACATAGCACAATAAGGAAGTGAATCGGGATACATATTCATCCATAGTTGAGGTTCCTAATCTTAACTCATGGAATTCCTTTTCTTTTTCATCATAATAACATTTGGTTGGATACTTGTCTTTGAAATGCTTTTGGAATTGATTCTATGTAATCCGTTCCTCGTCAATTTCCTTACTGTTTTAATTTCTTCCCACCAAAGGGTAGCCTTACCTCTTAACTGATAAAATGCCAATCGAGCTTTCATTTTATCGATGTACTCATAAATCTAAAAATATTTGCTCATATCAATTAACCAAGATTCCACTGCCTCCTCAGATTCCCCTTCAAAAAGTGACGACTTAATCATTTTAAACTCCCCTTGTAGTTCAGATTTCTATATTTTTTTCTTGCGCTGGTAAGAAACATTTTCCAAGCGTCCTTCTTCATCTTTCCCTTTTTTTCGGCTGACTCAACATTTTCCTCTCCACGCTGAGCTGTTGGGGCCTTCTCTCTATCTTTCACACTGGGGTCTGGATGTTGTTGGTTCTGTCAATAGGATAGACTTCTAAGAATCTTCTCCTATTCCAAACGTAGCCATTCATTATCTGTTCTTAAATTTTTCATCTCCGCACGCAGTTGCTGAACAATAGTAAAATTGCATTAGCTTGACGAGATTCTTCACCCAACTGTATCCGTATATCATGTTTAACATTCACATAAGTTGTTTCTAGCAGATTGGGTGATCTTGGGCTCCTCTACATTATACCTCTTGTGTTGAGGCGATCTCTATGTTCACATACATATTTACTTAGTTAAAGTAAATAGATCACATTCATTGCATATATATATATAATTTCCCCAAAGAATCAATGTAATGAATCTGAGCTCTCATACCATTTGTAACATCAAACATTAACTATTGCACATATATAAAATAAAATAAAAACTTTTATATTTCTTACTAGGAATTAAACCAATTCTTAATGTCATGCCATGGAGGCGGATGATGGTTTCTATGGCATATATGTTCATTTAATTCTATATTAAATGCCCACATTTGGCTTATCTGTCTCTGCCATACCATAAAGGGTCACATGGCCTCCCTCAAGGCATCAGGCTCGTCACCTAGCTTTGAATTAAATGCCATTTGCACACTCTGCCATGCGGCTTGCTCCTGGCAGCTCCATTGCATGCATCCATCCATCGTTTCAATTTGGCCATGACATTTGGTATGGTTTTCATTCGTTGATTGGGTTTGGGTGATCTAAAGATGAGAAGGGTGTAGGGCTTTTTCAACTACCTAACTCACCGTCTCCAGCTGAAGACAAGGTCATTTGTTACCTAGAGGTGAGAGTATCGGCTGCTATGCGACGACTTCAACTGCCGATTTCTCAGTTGGTTTTGCAACTTCTTCTCCCTGATTCATGGCTCTATTTGTTCATCCTCTACCGAGAGGTAACCAAAACCCTCACCTTAAATTATTTCAGTTCTCCATTACGAGATATGTTCAATGTCTGCTTTTGGAGTCTTTTCGACACACAGGGTTAAAAAATGGCCCTTACTGGCCAGGTTTAGCACCCAGTTCCTTAGGCCCCACAAGGGGTGATGGTTTCCAACACTATTTTAATGAGCATAAGTCTCTATCTGTCAGCATTTATATTTACATTTTACCTTACTCATGCATTTTCTAACCCCGTGAAGGGCTCTCTACAAGGCAGATGGATGGGCCCCAAATGATGCTCTCCTAGCTTAGGTAAGGTTTAACATTTTCCCCACGATTATTCTTTATGGTTAAATGTAGAACAAATCTTCTCCACAGGTTCTCATAATGAGTATAATTGGTCTTGCAGGTAAGTTGTCTTTTCTATTGGGGTGTTTTCACGACTAAGTCCACGTCTCAAGAGATCATGCGAACTTATATTCTCTATAGTTTGTCACAAGTTGGAAAAATATCATCAGGGATTCCTTATGTTTGACTGTTTCGGTTATAATTGTTTGAAGGAGTTTACTGTAGTGGAAGGATTTAGCCTAAGTTTACAACGTTCTTATTTTAATTGAACGACTATTTTAAGATGCCACTTTCAAAAAATCTTGGAGTTGAAACGTAATTAGGTTTCTAAGCTTCCTGGCTCATAAGTCAGTTGTTAATTTTTCTAGTTTGAATGTAATTTAAGTTTTCCCTAAATACTCATATCTCGAGGGACTAGGACTCGAGGGCCTCTCGACCTTTCTTTTAGTTTGAATACGATGTGACTTGGGTTCTGACGATTTTTAAGGTTATACGGTTTACTTCTGTTTAATATATGTGTTTTTCGTTACATAATTATGTATGTAGAGTTTGGCTCTTTTACCACCTTTCTAGAATAATTATTTAATGTACTTGTGATGCGACTATGATACAGTCTTTCTCGAATACCATCATTCGATTTCCACTTTGTTGTATTTGTTTAAATAATTTTTAAGGGACTGTTTCCTTCTTAAAAGTCATTTTCTTCTTTCTTTATTTGCACGACTTTCTTATTACAATTAACTAAAGTAAAGTAATTACGCCGTAAGGCATTCCCTCTGAGAAAGACATCCCTAAAATGTGATTACGTGTTCCCTCTAAGAAAGACATCCCTAAAATGTGACGTGTGCGATTCTGAGCCATTGATTTTGTGTGTTAGATTATTGGGGTGTTTTCTGTCGTCCGTTTAATCTGTTTTTTTCATAGAAAAATAGTTTTTTTCCATGGTAATGGGCCAATGAAAGGCCAGGTCTGGCCTGCTGGCGATGAGATTCTTCTGTTGGCGCGATGAGACTCTTCGCAGAGACTGCCGGCTGGTGGATGAGACTCTTCGCAGAGACTCTTCATGTCTTTCTTCCAGTTCTGCAACAATAGCCAATAAAAGCATCCGGGATATCATCGATCAAAAACTTCCCAATATTTTAGCAAATCAATGTAATGCTACAGAGAACTCCTCGCAGCAGTAGAAGATCTGGTACTCAAATCTTGGATTGTCTCCCGTGCATGTTATCCTGAAAACATAATTGCAATTTATCAAAGCCGGGTGAAACAGAGGACACGGATTTTTCAGAATACAGGCCAATTTTGGAGAATGTGGACCTTCTGTGGGGGCTCCTTTGACCGTGTTTGTAACAAACCGAAATTCCATCAAGAAAGGAAAGGAACTTGTGAAAGAGGGCAACATGGATGGTATAGAATGTGATACCCTAATCTGGTTTCTGAGAAACTATAGAAAATCAACAGGATGTGTGGGTATACGGAGTTTGGATCCTGCAAAATTACAAAATAAAGCGGGTTTGAAGTTCTTGTGGAAAAGAGATCATGTCCCTGTATTAGATGTGGAAGAGCATTACATATACGTGAGCAAACTGTCATTGAAGCTAACAGCGGTTTCATTGGTCAATATAATCATTAGGCTGTCACCTGATTGTGGGAGAAATGCTTTAAAAGCATACTCTGAGGCATGTGAACTGATGGATTTGGTGGAGGACTCAGATCCTGCAACCGATAGCTTGCTGAGTAAAGCGACAGATAGTGTATTCAAAACATTACAGGACATTTGGTCATTCTATTATTGAATTTCTGCTATCATGGAAACTTCAATGAGGTTCTGATATATATTTTCAATGGATATAGGTTTCAGTCCCTTCAGGCGCTGAAACAAAAGCAAAGTCCTTGATGGGTAAATGTCAAAGCTCAATAAAGAAGATAAAAGGAAATTTAGAAAAACTTCAGATACTTAGTACAAAAGGAGGAAATGGGAAAGCATTCTCCAGTTCTACAAATGGTGCATTCCCACAGAGGTAGGCATTTGAAGCTGTTTTTTTTTCAGTTAATTTTGACAGTATAACAATTCCATTTGGAATCCCTGGAATGAATCTTAGCTTAACTTATATTAAAGTGGAAATGGATTCTGGACTTTGAGTTGGAGTCCTATTAATATCCTTTATTATGGTTGCCTGTTATTTATCCAAGTAATTGCTCGTTGCAGTGGAGGCAGCGGTAGTGAAGGTTCAAGTGAAGGTAGCGAGGGAGTCAATTCACAAAATGTAAGTTCCTTCCATTTTATTTAGGTTCAAATTTTTGAAAATTAATTTTATTTGTTGTCTCGGTACTCTACCAAATATGTCTTTGTTGTTTTATATTAATTATCACTGCGTTCTACTCTGTATACTTTTTAGGGATGCGAAACCGGTAGGGCAAGAAGCTTGGAACCACTAACCATTAATGGTATGTTTTAACTATCATGTATTACGGAAAGCATTTAAAATTTCTTATTGCTATTCACGAATCCTGTTATCAGGGGATCTCCTGATTTCCAGACTAATTTAGTAATACTTTTTATTTTCCATTACAGTTAGATCACTAATAACTTCTAGAATATTTCATCTTGAAGGGATGTGTGCTACTTCTTCCTTTTAGAAAGGTTGCGTTGTTCATGTTTGATATCTAGTCCTGAATCCTAATATTATCAATCTAGCTAATGGAGTAATTTAGTAACATTTGTTGATTTTCACGACAATGACAGGAACAAGTGCTACTGATGCCAATACTCTAGCATATAATGCCCAGGCTGGAGAAGCTAATACAACTGTAAACAGAAGCACAATGGCTTTGGTTCCACCAGCACCTGTTCCAGGAATGTCAACAGTTAGTCTACCTACTACAAATCTAAATATTGGAATGGGCATCTATAATGTGCCTGCCCAAGGATCTGTAACTCCTGTAAAAGGAAGACGGGGAACAACTAACAGTGTAACAACAATTGTTCCTACAGCATCTCAACTCATTCCAGGTCATGATGGAGTGCCTTCTGAATTATGGGTCCAGGTATGCATACCAAGCTTTACCTTCTATGTATCATTCTATCTTGTATTGCATCAGGTTAATGGTGTTGTTGGCCATTCTGTGGTTGGCTGGTTAGTGAATATAAGCTGGATTTACTTGCGTCATCTTCCTATAGACTTGCTCAGACTTTTGGTGCTTGCTTTGTTTTCTTTATCAACTGTTTTGTGGGATGACAACCCTTCTTTCATCTTTTCTGGTTATGCACAATCCATGAAATATGATTTGATCACACTATCATTATATTCTCATATCCATCTTTTTCTTACAAGTCCTTTGAACATAAGTGCATTTCTTAAGAAGATTTAGATAGAAGTGGTCCACAGTCAATTATAACTCGAATAAGCTAAATCTCATTTGTAGGGCTCTTTAAGTAATAGATGGTTTAATGCATAATAACAGTTTTATCTGATATGAGGGCAACATAGTTTGATGATATAGACTAGAAGAGATTCAGAAGCAGGGAATATTTCCTCGCTGTATCTATGTAATAGGTGGGCACTCTGGTGTTTACCCCAACACATCAATTTTTCATTTCCTATTTCTTGGGAAAGTTTTCCTTTCATATTTCTGAAACTTCCGTGTGTATCCCCATTACATACAACTTAGGGTTTTGTATTTTTTCTTTGCATTCACCTACAGTGTGACCTTTTTATTGTGAATTATTTCCAATATATTGATGAGCTTTAAATATGTTGAACTAAATAAGCTTGTACATGTCCTAAACGAGCCTGTGAAACAGGATGAACGGGAATTAAAACGACAGAAGCGTAAACAATCTAATCGAGAGTCAGCTAAACGCTCTCGAATGAAAAAACAGGTATAGACTTGTTCTTAGTATTTTTATCAGAGGCTTGCAGAGATAGAGAGGTAAAATCGTGAAACATGAACAGACAAAGTCTGTTGTCATTGTTTTATGAAAGCAGTAAATATTGTTCAATTGATACCCTATCTGCTGTGTTGTGCTGTGCTAACACCGACTTCCATGAAACAGATGGAATGCGAAGAGTCGTCTGCAAAAGTTGAGACACTGACTTCTGAGAAAATGGCACTCAGAAATGAAATAAATCTTATAGAGGAGGAATATGAAAAGCTTGCTTCTGAGAATGAATCACTAAAGGTAACATATCTTTCGTGGTAGCGTAGACAAGTCAGTGTGGTTTATTGTCCTTAGGATATGAAACTTTTTTGACATTGTTGGATTATGTGAAACAGGTAATGTTGAGGAATTTTCAAAGAAAGGATAGAGTAGGAGATTCAAAAAGAAATGGTCCTAGAGAGACACAGTCACAGTTTATGTAGCAAGGAGGCAATGGCTATCCTCAAGTTCTATCTAAAATAAGCAGTTTCAGTTCTAGCCAAAGAGATGAGCAAAGGGAGAGTGATATGAGCGATTCAACTGGTAAATGTCATGCCGTATTGGAAGCAAATGTTCGATCTGATAGAGTGGCTGCAGGTTAAAGAGAGATCCTAGTTTGTAGGTTATGTTAGATGACAGTTTGTGTATACCAAACCGTTTTGTTTGTTTTGAGCTATCCTCATATCTCTGTAACTGCTTCACATGAACTTTCTTCTAGAGTAGGATCTAATACCCAGGAAAAAGATAATAATGAATGGATGCTTAGAAAGTACTTCATCCAGATATATGATGATGAGCGTTCTTCTGGTAAAGGAATTGGCCCACCTTGGATTTGAATTGGGTCCAGGCATGGGAAACATCAGGTTAATTGTAACTTGCTGACCCTAGCTTTTAACTTTAGGGTCATATAATTTATGCATTGCCCCCCAAAGTTGCTGTAATATGGAATTGGGTTTGAAGGATTGTTGTATGTAAACAAGCTCCCCGTTAAAGAGTACCATGTTCCATCTGTATTCCATATTCAATGACTAGTATTTTGGATGATGCTTCTGTTATTAGTTGATAAATTTTTCATTGCCTAGTATTTTTAAATTGTGTTGTAAGAAGAGTTTTTGAACCAGTTATTTTACTAAGATTCGCTGTGCATGGATTAAGCTGTTGGAATAACGAGGGCACTCACTCAGTACTGAATGTGATTTTGTTTTGAATCAATGGCTTGCTTGTATATCGTATTTAACATCGTGTTTCATGCAATATTTGTTTAAAGAACGCTGATGCAAATGTCAATCTAGGTAGATATGTTTGAGATCATCATGTATCACCAAATATCACCAAGAATCTGCCTAACTGACATGTCTAGTATCTCGTTGAATGTACTACAAATATGTCTTGTTCTCTTTTTAAGAACATTGTAGAAACAAGAACTTCATGACAAGAGTGGGGGTGTGTGCATGAGTACTGAACAATTAGCCATAGCATTAGATCAACATTAACAAATTCATCACTATAGCAGTAAATTCAGCACTAATTATGAGTAGCTTGACAACATAATTCAGAGAGTCTTTAGAGAATTCAACAACCATAACAGCAGTTAAAATACTCTTAAATTATTGCGCTGAGCATTTTACAGCTTAGTATAACTGACATGTCTAGTATCTCGTTGAATGTACTAAAAAAATGTCTTGTTCTCTTTTTAAGAACATTGTAGCAACAAGAACTTCATGACAAGAGTGGGGGTGTGTGCATGAGTACTGAACAATTAGCCATAGCGTTAGATCAACATTAACAAATTCATCACTATAGCAGTAAATTCAGCACTAATTATGAGTAGCTTGACAACATAATTCAGAGAGTCTTTAGAGAATTCAACAACCATAACAGCAGTTAAAATACTCTTAAATTATACTCTTAAATTATTGCGCTGAGCATTTTACAGCTTAGTATGATGTGTAAAGCTGTTTGTCCGTGGCCAAAATAATATTTAATATTGGCTCATAAAAAAAAATTAAATAATTATATAAATAAAAATTTTGTGTCAGCTCATAAAAAACTTTAAATAATGATGTAAATAAACCATTATAAATCTATTAACGCAACACAGTTCCATCATTATTATTCACATTAGCTAATGGTATAAATAAACAATTATAAATCTATTAACCCAACACAGTTCCATTATTATTCACATTACCTAAATTTCTGTTAGCTGCTCGCTTTGTGTTCTCTGTGCTATGCACTTACAAGTAAATTCGCTACACTCGATAGGAAAAAAACAAATATACGAACATGAAAAAACAACTGTAAAAGATCATTGAGTATGTAAATTAACAAAAGTGATTTTTATACATGCTGCTCCATGTAGAGTCAAGAGACTTCATAATTCTAAGACGATTGATTAAGGAATTGGCACTTAATCAGAAGCTCGATCATTTGAATTCTGAAATATAGTCACACTCAGACTTATGTATGTAAATTGTTCACAGTAACAAAAGGTAACGGAAAAATGTCATTCAACACTACACTGGGTATGTAAATTGTTCAAAAATGTCATTCAACACTACACTGGGTCCAAGGGAGAGGACCCTGCTGGGTCTAAGGGAGAGGACTCGGCTAGAATTAGTGAAAATAAAATATGGATGAAACAAAATTATATATGGATGCAAAAATGGAATATCTACCTCAATGCATGTCTCCCAAATAGCAAGGAACGAGTGAAAAAATATGGATGAAACAAAACTACACATGGATGCAAAAATGGAATATCTACCTCAACGCATGTCTCACAAATAGCAAGGAGCTCAACGCATGTCTCACAAATAGCAAGGAGCTAAAGGAGTTTGTAAAAAAAGAAAACATGGATGAAACAAAACTACACATGGATGCAAAAATGGAATATCTACTTCAATGCATGTCTCACAAATAGCAAGGAGCTAAAGTAGTTTGTTATGGAGAAGTTTCTTTAAAAGGTATGGGGAAAAGAAGAGTAAAAAGAAGCACTACATTGAGGAATTCAACCCTACTTGTAATCTACAACAAAAATAGTTCAATGGAGCTAGCATTTCGTGGAGGGCAAGGGTTCTTATTGCTCCATTAAGGACCAACTCACATCAATTTCGCTGTGACACAGGGCGGTGGAAAAGGCCTAAAGAAGCTTGGGAAGAATGAGTATGTATATTTTGCACGTCTGGAGCAGTGGAATCGGAAAAACATTTCATTTTGGAATGTGATGCATTCAAAGACATCATAGAAAATTATGAGAACATGTTCGCATAAGTTTCTTGGCATTATTTGTTTAGAGAAAATTGTTAGAAAGTTAGACCAACTCATCATCAATTTAAATTGGGAAAAAAATTGAATTACAAAAAAATAAAAAATTAATAATCTCATAGACTATTTTTAATCACACATAAACCCTAAAATATCATTTCACTTCATTAAATTTAACACAACAAAAATTTGACACAATAAAAATGAAAGATAAAACAATAATCTAATTCTCCATTATACAAGAAAGATAAAACAATAATCTAATTCTCCATTATACAAGAAAGATAAAACAATAATCTAATTCTCCATTATACAAGCGAAACTGTTATCGCTGTGGAAATATTCGCAGAATTCCTGTCAGAATTTCCAGGAAAATGAAGAGCGTTCTGTGTTATCTCCAATTATCGAATTCCCTCAGAAGTTTACACGTTCCTACTTATCGAATAGACCTTATGATTAAGAAACAAGTCACAAACTGACCTTATGATTAAGAAACAAGTCACAAACTGAGAGTAATAACATTAGGGGTGATCGTATGTTTATGTTTAATAATTAAAAACAATAACTGGAAAAACTTTTTGGAAATACGAAAACAACAATCCAAGGCTAATATAATAAATAAAAATAATTTTTGTTAATGTTTTTTCACTTTTACTTATATATAATTTTTTAATTTTTACGCCGTAAGGCGTTCCCTCTAAGAAAGACATCCCTAAAATGTGACGTGTGCGATCCTGAGCCATTGATTTTGTGTGTTAGATGATTGGGGTGTTTTCTGCCGTCCGTTTAATCTGTTTTTTCATAGAAATATAGTTTTTTTCCATGGTAATGGGCCAATGAAAGGCCAGGCCTCGCTTGCTGCCGATGAGACTCTTCGCAGAGACTGCCGGCTCGCGATGAGACTCTTCGCAGAGACTCTTCATGTCTTTCTTCCAGCTCTACAACAATAGCCAATAAAAGCATCTGGGATATCATCGCTCAAAAACTTCCCATTATTTTAGCAAATCAAGGTAACGCTACAGAGAACTCCTCGCAGCAGTAGAAGATCTGGTACTCAAATCTTGGATTGTCTCCCGTGCATGTTATCCTGAAAACATAATTGCACCGTCGGCCGCAGTAGCAGTCACAATTTGTATTTTAAGTTCAATCGTCGGATGGCTTGTTCAGGGCCCAATTATAGACGTGTTTCCTGGTGTCAAATCTTGGTTAAAATTCATCACAACAAACATGGAAGTCGTATTCATCCTGATAGGGTGGGCAATCATCGACTGGAGATGTCTTACCTCTGTAGCGTACTATGGAAGATGGCAAAGCTGGAATCCAAATGAAAGATGGTATACCTATTTCCAGGTAGAGGACTTTTGGACCAGGTACATCATTGAGTTGTAGGAAGCAGCATCCAAGAAGCAGAAAAGTATTGTTGATGAAAAGGTAAATAAAATGATTGGCTCGAAAGGAATAGAAATACGTTTCTTATGGGCCTTTTTATGGGGTTTTTTGCGATGTGTGTATTGGCTGCAATCTTTTATGGTTTATACTAGTAAACTCTGTTGGTTTATGGCAGAGTTCGTGTTGGATAATAGGTGTATGCAGAAAATATCCTCAAAGTTTTTATCAAAGCCGGGTGAAACAGAGGACGGGGATTTTTCAGAATACAGGCCAATTTTGGAGAACGTGGACCTTCTGTGGGGGGCTCCTTGGACCGTGTTTGTAACAAACCGAAATTCCATCAAGAAAGCAAAGGAACTTGTGAAAGAGGGCAACATGGATGGTATAGAATGCGATACCCTAATCTGGTTTCTGAGAAACTATAGAAAATCAACAGGATGTGTGGGTATACGGAGTTTGGATCCTGCAAAATTACAAAATAAAGCGGGTTTGAAGTTCTAGTGGAAAAGAGATCATGGCCCTGTATTAGATGTGGAAGAGCATTACATTTACGTGAGCAAACTGTCATTGAAGCTAACAGCGGTTTCATTGGTCAATATAATCGTTCGGTTGTCACCTGATTATGGGAGAAATGCTTTAAAAGCATACTCTGAGGCATGTGAACTGATGGATTTGGTGGAGGACTCAGATCCTGCAACCGATAGCTTGCTGAGTAAAGCGGTAGATAGTGTATTCAAAACATTACAGGAACAAACTGCAGAGAATGCTCTGGATACTACAAGTGTTGTATACATGGAAGATGCAGCGGCTACAATCGATAATCTTGCAGAAGAAAGTAAAAGGAAAGTTACGGTGATTGAACATGGAGGAGACTCTCTGGATTGGAAGAAGGTAGGGGCAGGGAATGCCTTATACAGATTATGCAAGAACATTGATTGCAGTTCAACAGGGAATTTTATGGAAGTGGTCGATGAATTACAGAGTGCTTTAGCAAACATTGTTGGTGGTTGCATAGAGAGTGTGGGGAATGCGTTAGTGGATAACTGCACTAAATTGGCACAAGATTTCCAAGAAGGTAAAGTTGCTAAAAGCAGTTTACATAGCCGGGAAAAATACGGCACTGTTGGAACGACTCAGATCGTGTCCGAACCTGCACATTAGCCCAACAACAACACTGTCGTCAATGGTAAGAGTTGCAGTGATTGTGCACTGAATGTTTAATCAATACACTGTCCATCTTCCCCACATGCTCTCAAATAGCCTAACTCTACCTATGCGGTAAGGGTTCGTCTTCCTCATTATCTGTACTAAAAATCCTCTGCATACATGCTAAGGAATAATTTGTTACTATTTTTTTGAACACATATCTAGCTTGTCCTTTGGCAGCAATTCTACATGCACCATTGAAAGAAGCTTCTGGATGTAGGGAATTGGTGATGTAACATATATTCATTATGTGAGTAATAAGGAGCGGGACATAGTGTTTGCCCAAAGAAGTTGAGGAAGATGAAGCCCTAGAAGAAATGCTTATCAAGGCATTCATGGGTTGGAGAAGCAGGTCAAAGGTGGAAGCTTTAGCTACTTAGGGTGTTTAAAGTCCCATGAATGATTTATTGGATTGGGGATGTTGTAACATTTTCTGGGCAAAATAATACAGTTAAACTTTTTGAGGTTTTCCAGAAATACACCAGCTTTATTGGGTGTTCTTATTCTCATAACAATTGGTATATGGCCCAAAGATTTTTTCACTGTATTCTTTGCATCATAGTCGAGCTGTAGTCAAGATATTATAGGGTTGCAATACTCAATGGTGATCAATGGCATACCTTAGTGTGAGTACTATGACATGGGCATTATCACCTTTTGCTGCATCTATCACACAATGTTTTTAATTGCACCAACAAAAGTCATTGAATTGTAGTCATAAAAATGCCAAGGCTCTGTAATGAATGTGAGGCATATATGTTCATAGCAATGAGATGGAATAGTGAATGGATGGGTAAGAAATGCTCTATTTTCACTTCGTTTTATGATTTTGATATTGTCGTTGGCAATAAGATTAAAATTCCTCATTGGTCATATCAAAGATCTCTTAGGAATGGTTTATTTGGGTTTCAAGTCTACTAGGTGTATATTATGCATTGGTGAAGCTCACTCCCAGGGAACCACCCCCACGCAATTCCACTTTTGGTTTTTGTCATTCCACTTTTCAAATCTCAGCCAGCAGACCGAGAGAGCCAACAAGCAAATATCCATGTGTTGAAAAATCCAAGCATGTCACCAAGAATCAAACATTAAGTGTGTGCCAAGAAAGAAGAGGTGCGCCCACGAAGAGAACTCATGGATATCAAATGCACAACGCATCCAATAAAGAGATGAACACATTTCCATATATACATTTTAAGAAATATTTTTGTGTTGGAACTTGGCAGGTTCACGCTTCTTCGTGAGACCAATATAAATGTATTGTTTCAACATCATTGGTGGCATATTTATGCAACATATTTGATCGTTTAAGTTTAACATATTTTCCTTTTCTTTTCCTACAAAGAAATTGCTCTTTATATGTGTTGTAGTTATTGGGATATTATTTAGGAACTAGCAGGCATGGAAATTTATATTTTTAAATCCCTAATTCTCCTCATCATTTGCAAATTGTTCATCTTCATCTATGCAAGAAGACGACTTAGCTTCAGAATGTTTGTAAGAGAGAAAAAGCAAATTTTAGCAAATAAGGAGCTAATAATAAATGCCCTGTGGTGTCATAACATTGTTTTCTTGGTTTCCTTTGAGCAATATCATTAGAGAGCCGTATATTCTTCAAATTGGTGAGGGACCTTCAGCCCAATGCATCAGTGGCGTCATGGGATTAGATGTTCCTCTTCCAATAGTGACAGATTTATTCAACATATTTGATCGTTGAAGTTTAACAGATTTTCCTTACCATCACATTCATCTCCTCCAAATTCCTTTTCTTGATATTTTTCTGACTTTCAAAAATTGTCCAAAAAAACATTAATTAATGTTATATGCTATTGCCTTACGTCGTTTCCATTGCAACATCTGGTGCAATTAAATTAATTAAATTGTAAAATGATGTATGATGATGATTGAATAATGTTACAAATTTAAGTTAACACTCAAATTTCCAAGGCCAAAACCCTCAAGAAGTGCCAAGTTGTGTTCATGACTGCACAGGATGAAAGACTCAGAATAACATCTGAAATTCTTAATAGTATGAAAATAATCAAACTACAAGCATGGGAAGAAAAATTTAAAGAGCTGATAGAAAATCTCCGAGCTGTGGAGTTCAAATGGTTGTCTTCAGCACAATTTAATATAGCATATGGTACCATACTCTACTGGATGTCACCCATCATTACTGCATCTATAGTTTTTGCCGGGTGTCCTATCATAGGGGATCCACCGTTAACTGCCATAACCATATTTACAGTGCTTGCAACATTCCGTGTGATACAAGATTCAGTGAGAATGCTACCTGAAGTTTTGGCTATATTAATTCAGGTTAAAGTCTCCTTACATCATTTTGGACAAGTTCTTACAATATGATGAGCTGAGAATAGATTTTGTTGTGAGGAAAGCACTTTCCGGATCCTAGTATACCATCGAAATTCATCAAGCCATACTCAGCTGGGATCCAGAATCTTCATTGAAAAAGCCAACATTTGAAGGGAATAAATCTGCTCATTAAAACTTGAGAAAAGGTAGCAATTTTTGGCTGAGTGGGATCAGGGAAATCTACTATGCTATATACAGTTCTTGGAGAAATCCCAAAAATTTCAGATGTAAGTTGAGCATTAACTACTCTTCTTGAGCAAAACTAACCATTTCATAGTTCAACAAGATTGTAGATGCTGCTTTTTTGCTTTCTATATACATAAATTCTTCCATAAACTTTTTGATTGGACTACGTGCAGGTTGAAGTATATGGCAATGTTGCCTACGTGGCACAAACAACTTGGATTCAGAGTGGTACTGTCAGAGATAACATACTCTATGGGAAACCAATAGACAAAATTCAATACAAGAAGGCAATAAAAGCTTGTGCATTAGACAAGGATATAGAGAGTTTTGCTCATGGAGATATCACTTAAATTGAGGAGAGAGATTGAATATGAGTGGAGACAAAAGCAAAGGATTTAGTTGGCTAGAGCAGTATATAACGATGTTGACTTTTATCTATTGGATGATCCCTTCAATGCAGTCGATGCTCATACAACGTCAACTCTATCAAATAAGGAGGAGACATTACATAAGAGAGACTCAAAGACTTGCTAATATTGCTTGTCATAGTATGAAAAATCTGGTTTACCTCTGTATCAGATCTGTAAAGATCTTAGAATGAGATCCAGACATATTAATGTGAAAATTTCTGTGCATATTAAATATAAAAGATTTGAGTTTTGGGTTATCAAAGCTATAGATTGTGAACTACATGGATCGCTTGATAGGATGGCTGGTTTGATTTGTATATCAGGATTGCTAGCTTCTTTGTGGTGGTAGTGTGAGATCAATTCGGAATTGCTACTCGTTTCATAATTCAAGAGGGAAATGAATTTCCCAATGATGGTGGTGATGAAGGAACCTAGCAAAAGCATAGAGAATAGCATAGTTGATTGGATAAAAAAATCAATTGTGTAAATACAAATAACACACCCTACAAAATGATGTCTTCTTGAATATTGATCAATATGAATGATTTTCCTTTCACAGTTCTTGTGTTTTGATTCTTTATGAATAGGAATTGGTTCATTCAACTAAAATTGGTATTGTTGATTTTGATGGTACTTCTGTTCTCCAGCTTGATGATTGGGTGTTGTGCCGAATTTACAAGAAAAATGGTCATTCTCAGGGAGTACAAGGGGTAGAATGAGATGAATCACCAAGTGCAGATGAAGTGATGGCTTCTTTTCCTGATATTCATCAGCAAAACAAACTGCAACTGCCCAACATTGCCTCTTTCAGTGGGTTGTTATAGAGTGATGATCCTTTCATAGATGGTTTTTTAAACGATGAAGCCATGGATGGCAATGGAAGCAGCAGCAAACTACCTCAAGTCCAGTTCTCCAACCTCTCTCACAACAATTTCAGCAATAACAATGGCAACAATAGCGATTGTCGTTATGAAGTTGTCCCAAAACAAGAAGAATTAGCAGTGGATAATGACAACAAATTCAATTCTCTCAAGAGGACCCTCTCCTTAGCATATGGGCACGATGAAACCAAACTTGCAAAGAGATTCAACAACATGCAGAACAACTATAGCTACAACGTCAACATTAATGTTTTAGCCTTGCTTAATTCAATGCAGCCCAATCAAACTTTCCAGCAACAAAACTTCCTAAGCGCATTGCATCATAAGGAATATATCCTGGCAGGGATTTAGTTCATCACAATGTGACATGGTTTAAGGTCTTCATATTTCTAGGCAAATACATTAGAATGTTGTTTGAAAAGATTAACATGCCTCTCCTTAAAATTTTGTATATCGATATGGATACCCAGTTGTTGTTCGCGTGAATTCATTTGTTTAACTTCACCTTCAACTAGGCAATCTTTAAGGTATCTAAACAAGTTCAATGGATATGTATGACTACTTGTATTCCATTTCATAGGCACTTTAACCCATGAATAGGGTTTTTGGCATGGCTTCCTCAATTCAAATTCATTATCATCAACCCTTGCTTTCAAAAATGCCGATTCACATTTCAATATTCTTCCACACACTATGCCTTACGGTGTTTCCTATGCAACATTAGGTGCAAATGCTAGTTATTCCTACCCCTTTATAGATAGAGGAGTTTCGCTTTAGGGTTTTATTGTTCCCTCTGTCATTGTTTATAAATTATAATTACTTCCTCAAAACAAATTATTTCACCATCTTCTAACTACGGAAGGTGATTATATCATAAGGAGATAAAAATGATTCATGCATTGTTTCGTGATTTGTCAGTTTTTACGCATTTACAGTATATCCTCTATTTATCAAGAAATTGGTTCGAGAATGAACTCATTGTTTGTTAGTTGTTAAGCACTATTGCATATGCATTGTTTGTTAAAAGAAAATGTTGCAGGCAAGAGTTTTTTAATCGTTGATTGCTCTGCATTACTGCGTATTAATGTATAAATATTCTACTATTTTGTTGCTATAATCAAATAATTTTCTATAAAGTAATATTATCCTTTTCCAAATAAAATCTATGATACTTATATAATTTGAAAATCTATGATACTTATATAATTTGAACTTTTCAGTATATAAGTCGAGATTCGTCTGGAAAGTCTCTCCTCTCAGCCACAATATAAGTCCATACATGTTTGGAAAGTATTTCATCCCAGAAACCAGCCTGATCATCCCAGAAACCAGCCTGATGATTACGTGCACGCTCTCCCCAAACACTCTCTCTCTTTCACACCTAGATTATATTCAGCTATAATAGGTGTCTTGGGCCTTGGGACTTCATTGTCGAGCTTGAAGTCATGCACTCTTTTTTAGTGTAAATAAGTGACTTCCTACTGGTTTTCACAGCTCTATAATAGCCCCTTTTTTCCTTCTTTTCCCCTCTATATTTCTTTTCCCAAGGCAAGAGTGTAAGTATTTCTTAAACATGTCTAAATTCCTAATTAATCATAATTCCTAATTACTTATACATGTTCAAAATGAGTAATTAGGAATTTGGACATGTCTACTTCCATTCAAAACATGTTGATGTAATTCTTAAAAACAAAGTATTTTCAAGTTATGGAATCTTATTCAAAATTATCCGAGAGAACTTTTATATTAAATCACATAATAAGAGCAAGAGTTAGTAGAGGACAAAAATGAGATACAAAGGAAAACTAAAAATATATTTACAATTTATAATAATTATTTTAATTATGGTTTATTTATAAATAATTGTACTTTATTAAATAAGAATATATTTTATTTTTAAATATTTATTACTATTTTCTCTTCCGTTTAAAAAGAGAATGTTAATAGTAAAATCTAAATTATTGTTTTATAAAATTTATCAATTTTTTTTTATTATTAGAATTATTTTAATACAAAGTTTATATTTACAACTCAATGAATTTTAATTAAATATTTATAAAAATTTAGAAGGTAAAAAATTAATTAGTAAATAACATTATTATCATAATTATAATATGTCTTTCCTCTATCCAGAGCCTAGCTATGACTAGGTTTCTGTTGTACAAGCACAAACTCAATAACATAGGAGAGGCTTCTATTGTACAAGCACAAAGGCTTCTGTTGTACAAGCACAAACTCAATATCATAGGAGATCATAGACTTCTGAAGCTAGCTTTAAATTCTAGCCAAAACCACCTAAAGCTCAAGTGGGGGTGGTATAAAGACACTAGGGCTTAGTTAAACCATTGGGAGATCAATGAGAATGATGCATTGCAAAACATTAATAAAGTTAAAAATATTGTCACTTCTAATTTCAAAGAAAAAATGTGGTGTAAGAAAGATTTAGCAGCTAAAAGAAAATTAAGTTATTATAAGAAGATCGTCAACCCCACCCTAGAAGATCAAAAGTATCTCTCTGTTTTAACTAGCTCAAAGACAAAATTAATATAGCGAAGATTAAAACAAACTCTCTTGAGCTCCATAGTGAAACAGGTCATGGGCAGTTGCTAAAACACCATGGATGGAAAGGATATGCTATGTCTGTGAGAATAGGAACATCGAGGATGAAAACCATTTCCTCTTAGAGTGCCCGACGTACAAAATTATAGCGAACTCGGGAGGCTTCTCTCCAAGCTTTTTGAGCATAGGAATAAAATCTGAAATCAAACTAAATAATTTGTTTCTTTAGGTCGGATAGACCAAAATTTGGTCTCATAGACATTATCATCATCAACATTATATATATAAATAACAATAAAAATTATTTTATTATATTCATTATATTTTACCATATTTTAATAATTGAAAAATTAATTATTCACCCATCATTGAAGGTAATAATCTAAATTAAATTAATCATTTAAATTCATAGTAAAAATTGTAATGGTATTTCATGTGATTTTAGCCGAAAATTCTCTTGTAAACTTGATATGGATCAGAGAAGCCTCAATTCTACAATTGTAAAATTTATCAATGCATGATAGCTGGTATTACTCATGATATTAACCATTTAAAAAAAATCATATACCATAAACATAAATAAATAAAAAATTTATGAGAGATTTTTCGACATAAATCACAACATCTATCATTTGTCAACGCATTTCGAACCAACTAGTTTGATTCATCTCGTTAGAACAAGTTAAAGAACCAGATCCAACTTTGCATGATAAATAGCTTGAGCAGAGCCTCCAGTGGCTAACTAGGCCAACGGCTAAATTGGACTAGGGACCTTACCTCTAAATATATATCTATTGATCTTCCAACCATCTTCTCTATTAAGATTGCTCGGCCTCTTTTCAATCTCCACAGCTTCCCTAAATTTCCGATGATGGAACTGTGAAACTCTAGCAATGACGCTAGCCACCTCAATACAAAAATGATGATTGTTTTTTTCTGCATGTTGATCTCCTATGATTAAGGTCAGCTGCATGCTTACTAATCCTTTGAGTGATGGAGCGACCCGTCTCACCAATATAGGGGGTCCCACATGAAAAAGGGACAATATACACCCCTTTCATATCCTTAGGATCAATAAGATCCTTTGCTTATCTGAGGGACATACGAATGGTGTTAAGAGGTCTAAAGGTAACAAGGACACTATGCATCTTGAGAATCCCTGCAATCTTATCATGGTCCCCTGAACAAACGGAAGATGGACACCTCAAACGGAAGATGGACACCCGGAATCCGCTCCTTCCTTTAATTCCCTTTCAGCAAGAGAATTCTTGGCAGCTCTTAGGAATGCCTACTATCCCATGTATCTATTTTAAAAAATGTTTAAATTTATTTTATCATTTTTCAATAATTTTATTTATATATAATTTAAGGGAAGAAAATGCAAATATATATATATATATATATATAGATAACTTCAATTAAAAAAAATAAAAATAAAATAATAATAATAATAATTTTTTTATATTTTTTATATATAAAAATAATTTTTATGTTGAAGAAATCTAGATATTTTTATTCAATTATGGAAATTTTCAAATAAAGATTTACTTTTCCAATGCATTTCTTAACCTTACATTCAATCAAAAGATATTACCTATGTAAATTGCAAAATATTCTGTAGTTTGAAAGCAACGCGAAAGGTGAAATAATTGACCTTATTTAACCTCTCCCCTTACGGTATTCCAGGATGTTCCCAATATCTGGGATCAACATAAAAATGCACATTTCCTAGTCACGGTTATAATAAGAAAGTGCACATTTCCTAGTCACGTTTATAATACTAGATTATAAAGTGACACACATTTATTTACAATAATGGTGATAAAACTAGTGTGAAAAATTATATTACATTATACGTAGTCGGTTTTTTAATGATATTTAGCACGTTCAACGGCCAAAAGAAAACAGTGGCAATGTTGTCAGGTTGGTTTTTAGCTAACCATTCACTCATTGACCACCTTACAGCTTTTACTAGAAAACATTGAAGAAAGGTCATTACGTTGTCAGTTTTGTTAAAAGTTTTAGATATAATGCCTTTAACGAAACGTTGGGAAAGGTTTGAGTTCTTCTTGAAAGGCCACGAAGAAAAGCTTATAATGAAACTTTGAAAAATAATTGAAAATATAAAATTATTATTGAATAAAACATAATAATAAAAAAATTGTTATTAAAGAATCTAGCTATAAATAAATGATAAAAGTACAGGAAAGATTGTCAAAATAACAATAATATGAAAGAGAAACAAGAATGTTACTGTTCTCTAATACTATTTAACACAAGTATAATTAGATAGAAATTTATTGACATAGGAACGTTGTTCATAATTTATATATATGAAGTTGCATTATTAATAAAGAGTTTGAAATTAAAAATAAGGAAAAATGTATATTCATACATTATATATAATTACAAATTTAGATGAAAGATAACCTAAATTTAAATTAAAATAAAATTAAAAAAATAATAATAATTAAATATATTTTGAAATATTTTCTAAAAAATAACATCAAAATTATAAATTTTAATTTTAATTAAATAATTTTTTATTAATCTTTATATAACTAAATAAAAATAATTTTACAATAAAATAAATCGTTACACAAAAAAATATAAATAAATAAAATTAATTAAGGTTAACAATCTAATATTCATGGAAAGCCTCTTCGGGATTCCAAGTGAAAACGTAGAGTTTGATATAAAAAGTAAGAGGTCAATCCAGCATATAAAGATAACGGAAATTAATAATAAATATATGCCCACAGGATAAGGGCACACTATGTATGCCACAACTATTTGACCCTACTACAATATTCATCCATCCACATGCTATCCACATGTTGGCTGGCTTGGTTGAGAATTATATTCCCACACTTGAAATAGTGGGTATTTTATCATTCCAGTAAGCTATCAAGCCCAGCTATGATTTTTACTCATAAGTCCAAATGAGATCATTGGAAGAGCTCATTACCTATATTCACAAGTGTCAGACCAGAGCATACATAACACACAAAGGATTTATACTCAGAGACATAGACGACAATAGCAAATGATAATTCGAAAAGACAGACAAATGGAGAAACAACAAGATTACTCAGTCAGAAATAACAGAATGGATAAAACAATCACTGGAGAATAGAAATCACTTTACATTACATAACAGGCTTGGGCCTCGGCTTGCGTTCCTCGGCCAGAGAAATTACAAATTTATAGAGGCAGAAGAAGATCTAGAATGCTGTGTGTAATTCGGATGGAGATCTAGAATGATCTAGAAACCACTGGTGGTGTACGAGGATCTAGAATCATGCATGTGATTCTAGAAACTAATGGCAGTGTAGAAGGATCTACAATCTTCGAGATCTAGAAATATCTAATCTAGAATCCTCCATGAATTTGACTTCACACTTAACATTCTCCCACTTGAAGCCAAATAAGAGTCATCAAGTCACATCGAGTCCTACCATGCCTCTACATAACTCATGTTTATTTCATGGTAGAATCTTAGTGAGCATATCAGCAGGGTTCCTATTTGTATCGATCTTTGCCAGGGATAACTGTTCTTCCTCCAACACATGCCGATCCAATGGTACCTTAAGTCAATGTGCTTGCTTTTTGAATGAAATGCTTGGTTTTTCGCCAAGTGAATGACACTCTGACTATCACAATATAGCACATACTTTTCCTGCTTTATTCCTATCTCTCCTTGGAATCACTGCATCCACAACATCTCTTTACAAGCTTATGTTGCCGCTATGTACTCTACTTCTGTTGTAGAGAGGGCTACTATTATTTGTAGCCTTGACACCAAAGATACTGTTGCACCTGCAAATGTATACAAATACCCTGTAATGGACTTTCTAGTATCCATATTTCCAGCCATATCCGCATCTGTAAATCCTTGAAGCACAGTCTCATCATGGCCAAAACATAAACAATAATGACTAGTACCCTTGAGATACCTCAAAATCCATTTTACTACTTGCCAATGTTGTTTGGCTAGATTGGTAAGGAACTTGCTCACTACTCCCACTAAATATGCAAGTTTGGTCATGTGCATACCATGGCATACATTAAGCTGCCAACTGCTAAAGCATAAGGAATTTTGTTCATCTCTTCTTACTCTTTGTCATTACTAGGACATAATTCAGTACTCAGCTTGAAGTGGGTTGCGAGGGGTGTACTCACTCGCTTGGCATCCTTCACATTAAACCTGTCAATCACCTTCTTCATATATTTTTCTTGTGACAGCCACAACTTTTTTTTTTCCTGTCACGCATAATCCGCATGCCCAATATCTGTTGTCTTGGTTCCAAATCCTTCATTGCAAATTTGCTACCCAAATATTTCTTCAACCTATTGATCTTATTCTTATCATGCCCAACAATCAACATGTCATCCACATATAACAATAATATGATATACTTTCCTTGATCATACCTCTTGATATAGACATAATGGTCAGCTTCCAACCTCTGAAAACCTCATTCCAACATGAATGAATCAAATTTCTTATGCCATTATCGAGGTGCATGTTTCAACCCATAGAGACTCTTCTTCAACATAAAAACAAGGCCTTATTTGCCTTTTTCTATGAATCCTTCTCGCTACTCCATATAAATTTCTTCCTCCAATTCACCATGAAGGAAAGAAGTTTTTACATCTAACTGTTTACATTCTAGGTCTAAAGCAGCAACTAGACCCAGAATGACTCTAGTGGATGACATTTTAACAATAGGTGAGAAAATTTCAGTGAAGGCAATACCTTCTTTTTGGGCAAAAACCTTTCACCACCAGTCTTACTTTATACCTCTTCTTCTTTTTTTCACCTTCATGCTTAATACTATACACCCATTTGTTTTGTAGAGCCTCTCTACCTCTTGGGAGGTTTACCAACTCCCAAGTTTTATTTTCTTGCAAAGATTTCATTTCTTCTTCCATTGCTTTCTTCCATTCTTTACTGTGCTCAACTTTACAAGGTTCTTGAAAACAATTAGGTTCACATTTATAAGTCAACAAAATAGAGTTTGAAGGAGGATACCTTTGTGAAGGCTTATGAGGCCTAGAAGATCTGCGAACCAACTATGGTGGTGCATTATCAGGTTGAATCTCCTGTAAGGGTTCCTATAAGATTTCTTGTTGTTGTTGTTCATTATTTTCCACTTGTTGTTCTTCATGCTCATGAATTTGTTGTTCATTTTCTTGTATTGGTGGCATGTTTTCTTGCTGCTCTTCAAACCTGTCAATAACCTTCTTAACCTCCAACTTACGTATAGTCCTCTTGGACATTTCTGACTCATTAAATATAACATCCCTGCTTCTAATAATTTAATGTTTGACTAGATCCCATAGACGATAACCAAGATCTTCATCCGCATATCCCAAAAAAATGCATTTCTTAGATTTATTATCTAGCTTAGTTCTATTTTCTTCGGGAATATGAAAGAATGCTTCACATCCAAATATTTTCAAGTGAGAATAATTCAAATTCTTACTAGTCCAAACTTCTTCAGGGATACCACAATCTAAAGCTGTAGTTGGAGATCTGTTTATGAGGTAGCAAGCGGTCTTGACTGCTTCAACCCAAAAATTATTCTCCAAACCTGAATTGGACAACATACTTCGCACCTTTTCCATAATGGTGCAATTCATTCTTTTTGTGACACCATTTTCTTGAGGAGTACTAGGCACAGTCTTCTCATGCTTTATGTAAAACCTGTTACAATATTCCTTAAATGCATTTGAGAAATATTCTCCACCATTATCTATTCTTAAACACTTCAGCGATTTGTTAGTCTCTCTTTCAACAGCAACATGGAATTTTTGAAATATTCCAAACACTTCACTTTTACTTTTCATAGGATATGCGCAAACTTTCCTGGATGCATCATCAATAAATGTTACAAAATATGATGCTCTTATTAATGATTTGATGTTAACAGGCCCAAACACATCCGAGTGTACCAGTTCTAACACATTTTTATTTATGTCATGGCCACCTCTAAGGAATGAAACCCTTCTTTGTCTACCATATATAAAATGCTCACAAAGATCAAGATTGTAGGATTTTAAAACTGGCAATAAATTTTTACCAACAAGGATTTTTAAGCATTTCTCGCTCATGTGACCCAAACGCTTATGCCACAGATTTGTTGAGTTTCCTTTTTTTTGTGACAACAGCCAAATCTTATTTTCGTATCAGTGTCTTCAATGTGTATAATATTCTTGTCTTGCGTCCTTTGTCCACGACCAATGCACCTTTGCTAATTTTCCAGCCTCCTTTTCCAAAGCTTGTCAAATAGCCTTCTTTATCTAGTCATCCCATAGAGATTAAACTCATGTTCATTTTTGGTACATGCCTGACATGTTTCAACAATCTACCTTGTCCATCTTTCATCTTGATCTGCACATCTCCCACTCCAACAATACTGAAAAAATGATTATTCTCCAAATGCACTCTACGATAATCATTGGGATTATATGAAACAAAACTATCTTTGCATGGGGTTACATGGTGAGATGCCCCAGAGTCAATGATCCAATCAAAGCTACTGCTAGATTTATATACACATGCATCCTCTATTGAAACAGTAAAAAACACATCACCATCTGTGGCTACAGTGGTAGTCTCACCTTCATTTGTGCTGGATGACTTGTGATTTGTACTAGACGGTCTCTGATTCTTTTGTCCTTTCTTCCAGAATCGACATTCTTTCTTCATGTGCCCGGGTTTGCCACAATGAAAGCAAATGATCCTTCCTCTCCTTGATTTTGATTGGCCTCTCGATCTTGATCGCCCTTGCCAGCCTCGATCCATTCTCCTACCACGATCAGCTAGAGCCTCTCCTCCCTGGTTTTCCGCAATTGACTTGCGTCACATCTCCTCATTCATTAAACTGTTGCTGACATCATCAAACTTCAGGGTCCATGTAGTTGTTGAAGTGCTCATAGCTACAATTAAATTTTCCCAGCTATCTGGCATAGAACACATTAGCAAAATAGCTCTAATTTCATCATCTAAAATGATTTTAACATAGCCAAGTTGATTAGTAATAATATTAAATGCATTCAAGTGCTCAACAACTGAAGCACTCTCCTTCATTTTGAGATTATAAAGCTTCTTAATCAAGAACACTTTGTTTGATGCTGTGTTCTTCTCATATAGATCATGGAGTTTCTTCCATAATCCTTCAGTCGCCTTTTCTCGAGACACATTGAAATAAACATTCTTTGCTAAATATTAGCGGATTGTTGCAATTGCCTTTCTATCTAGCTTATTCTATTCTTCATTTTTCATTGATGAGGGTTTCTTTGTTGGGCCCTCAATCAACAAATACTAATCCTTTAAAATCAGTATATCCTCCATCTGTAAGTGTTGTGTCCATTTTCAATCAAATTCACACCTCATAACACAAAAAACTCCACTTAAAAATAAAACTTTAATTATTACTCTTTAAAATTTAGTAATAATGATCTTCCTCCTTTTAAAACACCCTTTTCAAAATTCCTGCTCCTTTTTTAAAATATACTTTTCAAACTTCCAACATATAATTATATATGTTTCGTAATAAATATAAAAACATATATAATGTTTTAGCCTTTTCACATTTCACACATACATATTTTGGTTTGTGAAAGAAACTTGACATATACGTGCAAGCTTGATGTAAAAAAAAACTTATGAACATCATGTTTCAACTCCAATCTCCACGGATCTCCACTTTTCAAACTCCAGAAACACGTTTCAACATAGATCCACGACCTTGCTTTTCTTGCAACAACTGTCTTTTAGTTCCATCATTCCACATTTATTTCTTGGAAGGATCCTTCAACAGATCTAGGGGTAACAACCAACGTTTTAACGAATGCTGCTAGAGCAAGGCGATAGCACTAAGCGGCTTGCACAATGGATATTGAACCTGGCTCCGATAACAATTGTTAGATCAGAGCATACATAACACACAACAGATTTATACTCAAAGACATAGATGGCAATAGCAAAGAATAATTCACAAAGACATATAAATGAAGAAACAACAAGATTATTCAATCAAAAATAGCGGAATGGATAAAACAATCGCTAGAGAACAGAAATCACTTTGCATTACATAATAGGCTTGGGCCTTGGCTTGTGTTTCTTGGCCAGAGAAATTACAAATTTATAGAGGCAGAAGAAGGATCTAGAATCCTGTGTTTGGTTCGGATGGAGATCTGGAAGATCTAGAAACCACTGGCAGTGTAGGAGGATCTAAAATCCTGCATGTGATTATAGAAACTAATGGAAGTGTAGAAAGATCTAGAATCCTGGAGATCTAGAAAGATCTGATCTAGAATCCTCCGTGAATTTGGCTTCACACTTCACAACAAGTTCCTCCATTCGGCCAACTTCTTTTACGATGCCCAAATTGTGTAGTCTCTCCTTTTTGTCATTCTTCTTGTCATTAAGGGGAGTGGTGACAAGTTAGAAAATCAAGAATAATGTTAAAATAAGATAATTACTCTGGTACAAAGAGTTGATTGAACATAGAGAGTCAGTTAACTTTGAGTGGTTGAGTGTTTGAGTGTTGAGTCAAGTTTAACTATGTGATAGACAATTTTGAGTGTGTGATTCCATGTAGTTGCATGTCAAAATATTCTAGGCAATTAGCTAGTTGGAGAGGGTTGGAAAAGATTCAGTGTAATCATGATATTTTGTGTGATCAATAGAATAGCAGCAGTTCGTGTGTTGTGTGAATTCGTAGTTTGTCTCTTTCGCCTCTCCAACAAATTGTTATAAAAAAAGTTACAAAAAATAAAGAGAACAGATTTGCAGTAATATGTGGAGAGAGAAATTCAGATTTTCTCATTAAAAATAATTAATTCAGATTTTCTCATTAAAAATAATTACCTTATACCGTTTTGCATGCACGTGGATTCCATCAGTGACGGGAAGCATTAGAAAACTAAAGCAGCAGTTAATTGACGTCGAAGGAGTAAGATAGCCCGCAACAGCTTGTGCCGCTGTAAGATGTGAGTGATTTTTTTACCAGAGCAAGGGCCGAAAGTTCAAGTCACTCGCTAATTTAAGAGAGCCCTAAAGCCTCCAGTTCTTTGGAGTAGAATTCGTATGTTGAAGAAAAGTCAACGTAATTAATAACTAGGCGGAAGCCAAAAAGAAAGCGAAGACCAAGAGAAATTCTCGAAAAAAAGTCACGTGGTGGTAATATAAGGTTGTTAAGTTTTTTCGATACACGGAAGTTTTTTAACGTGATGTTTTTTATGAAACTTTTTAACGTGAAGTTATCTTAGTTGTAAGAAGAGTTTCGGTTAAATCACATATAGAAAGATTTTCGTCAACCTTTTTCGAACCAGCAAGTGTGGTTCATCGTCAGGACAAGTTGAAGAAAGCTGTGCATGTTAAATAGTCTGAGCAGGGCCTTCAACAGCTATCTAGATCAATGGCTAGCTTTCACTTAGGGACAGTCAAAAAGTCAAATTGATTATTTAAAGGAAGATAGTTAATGACGATACCTATATATAAATATATAATTATATTAATGAAATAATATTAGAAGGGGTTTACATTATTAATTAGTGAAAAATGTATAATTTAATAATTAAAAATTTTAATGAAATGGGAATTAGTTAAATTGGAGAACTAACTAATATGTAAATAAGTTAAAGGTAAGATGATAGTTAAATAAAATAAATATTAAAAATAAGCAAATAAATAAATAATAATAATATATAATCGTTAATAGATAAATAAATAGATTAAAATATATATAAAAATAAAAATAAAAATAATATATATAAAATAGTTACTAAAGAAATAGCCTATCCTTTCGGGCAGCCTGTGTTCTTGCCTCTCTTGGCTGTATCTTCTTATTGTACCATACTTCCTCTTAATAGAATTAGTTTTTACTGAGAAAATAATAATAATAATAATAATAATAATAATAATAATATATTCTTTAATAGACAAATAAATATATATATATATATATATATATATATATATATATATATAACCTAGTTACGAAATAAAATAAAATAAAATAATGATGACGATGATGGTTAACGTCCGCTGAGACCAAATAAATAAATAATAATAATAATATATATATATATATATATATATATATATATATATTTGTTAATAGATAAATAAATAAATTAATTAAAATATATATAAAAATAATATAAAATAGATCAATAATAAAAATAATAAAAAGAAGTAAATAAATATTTGTTATGATTATAAATCCCAATATCTATCAGGGAAAAAGGAGTGACACAAAATAAAAAGGAGAAGGATTGGAAAGAGTCCAGAGCTAGAAGGATAAACTTTAGGAGACAGGAAGGCTCTAGGGGAACGACGAAAGCGAAAAAAAAGATGAAAGAGAGGGGGGGAAGAGACTAAGATGAAAGGGCAGGGATCCAACATCTACTGATCTTCGAGCCATCATCTCTATTGAGATTGTTAGGCCTTTTTTCAATCTCAATAGCTTCCCTGAGTTTACGATGATGGAACTGGGCAACTTTGGTAACAACCTTAGCCTCCTCAATACAAACGTTATGCTTGGTCTTAACCACATGCTCTGCTAGCGCTCAAGACTTGGTTCTCCCATGTCTTAGGTCAGCTGCATGTTCACTGATTCTCTAATGGATGGAGCGCCCCGTTTCCCCGATGTAGGGGGTCCCACAAGAGCAAAGGATCAAGTAGACACCCTTCATGTCCTTGGGGTTAACGAGATCTTTTATCGATCGAAGGGAATTACGAATTGTGTTGAGGGGTCTAAAAGTAGAGGGAATATCATAGCTCTTAAGGATCCGAGCAATCTTGTCTGTGGTTCCTTGGACATAGGGAAGGTGGACACCTAGTCGGCGCTCCTTAGGTTCTTTCTTAATAAATTCATTTCTAGATGCCTCTTAATAACTGCATTTCTAGATGCCTTAAGAAAAACCTTCTGACCTAGGCGCCTACTATATCCATTTTCCATAAAGACATCAAGGAGATGGGATCTCTCCTTATCAAAGCTCTCATTATCAGAAATCAGGATTTCTAATAATGAGAGCTCTGATAAGGAGAGATCCCATCTCCTTGATGTCTTTGTGGAAAATAGATATAGTAGGTGCCTAGGTCAGAAGGCTTTCCTTAAGGCATCTAGAAATGCAGTTATTAAGAAAGAACCTAAGGAGCGCCGACTAGGTGTCCACCTTCCATATGTCCAAGGAACCACGGACAAGATTGCTCGGATCCTTAAGAGGTATGATATTCCCTCTACTTTTAGACCCCTCAGCACAATTCGTAATTCCCTTTGATCGGTAAAAGATCTTGTTAACCCTAAGGACATGAAGGGTGTCTACTTGATTGTAACATCCCTCGTGAAAAGTTAATGTTGGTAAATAGTAAAGTAACTATGAACAAAGACTTTATTTGAAAAGTATATAACTTTGTTGTTAGTATTATGATAATTAAAAATTGTGTTAGTACTGTTTGATTTGAGTATATGATTAATCATGGTTAGTAACTGTGGAGGCAGTTAAAAATAGAACCCTAACTACCTTCAGGAGGTAGTTGAGCCCCAGAGGAAAAAGGGGAAAGATTGCCAAGTCTGGTTAGGATCAGATGGCAGAAAAAGAGAAAAAAGAAAGAAACTATGCTATGTCTGGTAGTGATCAGATGGCATAGGAAAAAGGGAAGAAATTTTCCTGTATGCGCTATGTCTGGTTAGGACCAGATAGCGAGGTCTGGCAAAGCCAGTGAAATTGCAGTCAAGAGGGTCTGCAAGTGCTTGGGGGTGGAAGATCGAGAAGAATTCTTCCTACGGACGGGTGGATTGACAAGCATTCCATACAGGTTTGCGGCTAAACAGGTATGGCCTATTAAGTTAATTAACTGAGAAAAGACTTTATTAATCTGTGGTGAGTAAATAGAACAGAGAAAGACACTCTGCTTATTTTATTAAAAACACTCTCTCTGTGCTCGGTAAAGACTGTGTCTTAAATTCAATTCAAGAAAGCAAGCATTGTATTTATATATGCAAAGCAAAGAACTTGTATCACAGTCGGTCAAACAAGTATTAAACAGATAGGATTGGTTATTCCTAAGTTGTAATTTCTAGAGCAGGTAGTATTTAAAGTAACCGGAAAAGAACGAACAGTAACAGCAAAGATATGTCTTCTATTCCGGATTTAAGTAGCAATAAACAGAGGAAAACTTAAACTATTACACCAGCATGAGCGGCCGAATAACTCGAAAGCCGTTAGAAGAAAACTCTGGTGTGATAACAGTATCACTGCCAATGCGCAAGTTAAAAATCTGCCGAAGCTATATTCATGCATTAACAAATATAACTTACAGGTTAAAAGATTCCTGTTCGTATAATAAAGGAAAGAACAACATATTAAACATGTGTGGAGATATTTGCAAAGATTCAAGCCTTGGGATATCACAGCTGCAGGGCGTAAGCGTATGCTTAGCCGGCAGGGCACCATGGCCGGAGACAAAACCAAGATCTAACCTCTGCAAATAATCAAAATAACTGACAAGAATTCGAGTGCGACTCGTATGGAAAACGAGTTCAATAAAGCCTGTGGAGACAGCGGTGCATACCGAGAATAATTTTAATACAGAAGTCTTAGCTGTATCAAAACGCCGTAACACAAAACAAGTTTGCAGCCGAAACAATAAAGGATTAACATTATGAAACCATAACAGTATTTGACAAAAAGAAATGTCCGTAAACCGGCGAGTACCAGATTAAGAACTGTACATATATACAGTTAACCGGAAAACTGTGCCTGTGCGGAGAACCGCTTGAATCTGAACTTAAAAAAAAAAACAAAAGAACTAGATATAATAACCATTAAACTAATAACAATGGATCGTGCAATTTCTCAGTAAGAAAACCCTGGACGCATGGCAGAGGAATGAATTATGAGAACAAGAGCCTCAGCATCCCTGTTCAGTGGAACAGAGGTTTAGCCATTGCCCTGAGAAAAGAATCGAAAGCAGAACCTATGGGAAATCACCCACTCTTACCTGTGGCAGGGCGGCTGAAGACGATAGAGCCAGACCTTGTTCCAACGCCGGCTGGTCGCCGAAGCGCTCCCTAAAACATTAAGTCAGTTAACGGTGAACCTTATTGAAATGATTGAGAACAATTGCAAAAAAAAAAAAAATTACCTTTGTGATAGAGTGTGACATTGATCCCTTGTTCTTGTGGGACCCCCTACATCGGGGAAACGGGGCGCTCCATCCATTAGAGGATCAGCGAACATGCAGCTGACCTAATACATGGGAGAACCAAGTCTTCAGCACTAGTAGAGCATGTGGTTAAGACCAAGCATCACGTTTGTATTGAAGAGGCTAAGGTTGTTGCCAAAGTTCCCCAGTTCCATCATCGTAAACTCAGGGAAGCTATTGAGATTGAAAGAAGGCCTAACAATCTCAATAGAGATAACGCTAGAAGATCAGTAGATGTTGGGACCCTGCCCTTTCATCTAAGTCTCTTCGCCCCCCCCCCCCCCCCCCCCCCCCCCCCCCTCCCTCTCATCTTTTTTTCGCTTTCGTCGTTCCCCTGGAGCCTTCCTGTCTCCTAAGGTTTATCCTTCTTTCTCTGGACTCTTTCCAGTCCTTCTCCTTTTTATTTTGTGTCACTCCTTTTTCCCTGATTGATATTGGGATTTACAATCATAACAAATATTTATTTACTTATTATTATTTATTTATTTATCTATTTTATATTATTTTTACATATATTTTAATATATATTTTAATTAATTAATTAATTTATCTATTAACGAATATATATTATTATTATTATTATTTATTTATTTGCTTTTTTTTTTGAGTCTCCCCCCTTTTCCCTGGTTGATATTGGTATTTATAGTCATAACAAATATTTATTTACTTTCTTTTATAATTATTATTATTATTATTATTATTATTTTCGTAACTAAGTTATATATATATATATATATATATATATATATATATATATATATATATATATATATATATATTAATTTATTTATTTGTCTATTAACAAATATATATTATTATTATTATTATTATTATCTATTTTATTATTTTTTCGTAACTAATTTTTATATATTGTTATTATTTTTATTTTATAATTTATTTATTTATTAACATTATTATCATTTTTATTTTTATTATTATTTATTTATTTTATTATTTCTTTCATAACTAATTTATATATTATTATTATTATTATTATATATATTTTAATCTATTTATTTATCTATTAACGAATATATATTATTATTATTATTTATTTGCTTACTTTTAATATTTATTTTATTTATCTATCATCTTACATTTACCTTATTTATATATTAGTTAGGTCTCCAATTTAACTAATTCCCATTTAATTAAAATTTTTAATTATTAAATTATACATTTTTAACTAATTAATAATGTAAACCCCTTCTAATATTATTTCATTTATATAATTATATATTTATATATAGGTATGGTCATTAACTATCTTCCTTTAAATAATCAATTTGACTTTTTGACTATCCCTAGGTCAAAGCTAGCCATTGATCTAGATAGTTGTTGGAGGCCCTCCTCAGACTATTTAACATGCAAAGCTGGATCTGTTTCTTCAACTTGTCCTGACGATGAGCCACACTTGCTGGTTCGAAACGCGTCGACAAAGATCTTTCTATATGTGATTTACGCCGAAGCTCTTCTTACAACTGTTATGGATCACAGAAGTCTCAATTCAACAAATGAAGTTTCTTATGAAATTATTTTTTAAGAAGTGTGAGTGTGAACTTTTTAATTGAAGTTTTATAAAAGTGTTTTTATGTTTTTATATAAAAAAAGGTTGTATAAAAATAAATAAATTAGGGTTTTATTGAAAAGTTTTATATCACTTATAAAAGGAGAGTTTTTGGGATTTTAAAGAGAAATTTTTGGAGAAAGATTTCTTTCTCAACTTTCTAGCCCCAATTCTCACCGTTTACAGGGAAAGATTATGATGTGTGGGCCATTAAGATGGCGACCACATTGTAGGCTCATGATGGTTGGGATTATGTCAATTTTGGGTTTTTTAGGACCTAAGAACAAAGAAGAACAACAAGCTCTCAGTAATACAGAGAGGGAACAATGGAAGAAAGACAAGAAGAAGAATGCACATGCGTTGCGACTAATTCAAGAGGGAGTGGACCTAGCAATGTTCTAGAAGATTATGATCACATCTTCAACAAAAGTTGCATGGGATACTTTGGCGACAAACTATAAAAGTATGGCCAAAGTAAATATTGTTAAGTTGCAAAATACTAGGAGAGATTTTGAAAGTCTGCAGATGAAGGAAACATAGGACATCGATTATTTCATGAATCGGGTCATAACTGTCGTAAATTCGTTAAAGATTTATGGTGAAGAAAGTATAGATCAAATAGTGGTTGAGAAGGTCCTTAGATCTTTGTCTACCAAATTTGATGTGGTAGCAGCCATAGAAGAAGCCAAAGAATTGGCATCATCAATAGTTGATGAGTTGATGGGATCACTTCTATTGCATGAGGTGAGGATGGACAGAAATAAGGATTCCACTTTAGAGATCGCTTTCAAGAGTCATGTTTCTATTTCAAGAGACAAAAGTCAAGGAAAAAGTAGATTGAGAGGTAGAGGATGAAGTGGAAGATATGGTGGCTAGAAAGATGGCCAAGAAGAGCATGAACATGCAATTTGAAGCAACTACAGAAGCTTCAACAATAATCAAATAGTTGACAAATCAAAGGTGAGATGTTATTATTGTAATAAATTTGGTCACTACGCTCATGATTGTTGGAAGAAGAAAACTGATCAAGGGAACCAGAGAGCTAATGTCACTACAGAGAGTACTAACTCCATGTTCCTAGCTTGCCATACCATGCATAAACCTACTACTATTGTGTGGCTGTTAGACAATGGTTGCAGTAACCACATGACATGAAACAAGGATTTGGTTGCAAATTTCGATCAATCTGTGAAAACAAAGGTAAAGTTGGGGACTGACGAGATTGTGGAAGTAGATGGCAAAGGAGTGGTCGACATTCTAACTAAGCAGGGGGAGCCAAAGACAATCTCAGAGGTATGTTATGTTCCTAGTTTCACACATAATTTGTTAAGTGTTGGTCAATTGACATAGAAAGGATACAGAGTTATATTTCAAGGTCAAGAATGTGTTATATATGACAAGCCCACAAGAAAGCAGCTGATAGCAAAGGTGTAGATGACGAGGAACAAAATTTTTCCTCTAATTTTGAATTATAGTGGCTAGATGAGTTATTTTACAGTTGCATGTTCTAATGATTATTGCTTATGGCACTTTCGATTTGGACACCTGCATTTTTTTGGTTTAAAATTATTGCTGCAGAAATAGATGGTCAAAGGATTACCTCCCATCAAAGAACCCGGTAGTACTTATGAGTGTTGCATCTTAGGAAAGCAACACCGTGAAAGTTTTCCAAAGGGAGTTGCATACAGATCAAAGCAACCTCTTGAGCTAGTGCATACAGACTTGTGTGGACCTATGAGGACACAGTCGATGGGTGGAAGTTTTTACTTCCTCACTTTCATTGATGACTACAACAAACAGAATTAGGTTTACTTCTTGATGCAGAAGTCTAAAACTTCTGCAAAGTTCAAAGCATTCAAAGCCTTAGTAGAGAATCAAAGTGATCGACAGATCAAGGTATTGGGGTTAGAGCGTGGTGGAGAATATGACTCAAAGCCATTCCATGATTACTACAAACAACATGGGATCAGAAGACAGTTTACAACTAGGTACACACTATAGAAAAATGGTATAGCAGAGAGAAAGAACATGATAATTATGAATATGGTAAGAAGCATGTTGAAAGGAAGAAACATTTCTAATGAGTATTGGGCAGAAGTAGTTGCATGTGTTATTTATGTGATCAACATATCTCCTACAAAGAGTGTGATGAATAGAGTACCAGAACAAGCATGGCCAGGTATATATTGCAGCATATCTCATCTCAAAGTATTTGGATGTGTAGCTTATGCACATGTGCCTAAGGAATGGAGAGGCAAATTGGATGATAAAAGTGAAAAATGCATATTCATTGGTTATAATGAGCAATCAAAAGATTACAAATTGTATAACCTTAACAGAAAGAAGACCATAATTAACAAATATGTTGTGTTCAAGGAATGGGAGTCATGGAATGAAACTGTAGACAAAACAGTTGATGTACAAGTGCCACTGATGGAAGAAGATGATATAGCAAAAAAGGAGCAGCGAGAATCATAGGTGAAGACACCGAATAGAGACACACCAAGAAGGACTCCAAACTTTTAAGAGCAGCATGGATCCTCAAGCATATCAATAGATCAAGATTCTCCTAGCAATTAATCAGGGGATGAGTCAACCAACCTAAGAGAAATATGAGAAGTTTGAAAGATATTTATGATGATTTGAATGTTAGTTCGAATTATGCATTATTCTCATTCCAACCTTTTTCATTTGAAAAAACAATCAAAGATGAAAATTGGGTGCAAGCCATGGATGAAGAAATTAAAGCTATTGAAAAAAATGATACATGAGATTTGGTTTATTTGCCAAAACACAAAAATATCATTGGCGTGAAGTGGGTGTACAAGACAAAGTTGAATGAAAAAGGTGGAATTGACAGATTTAAAGCAAGAGTTGTAGAAAAAAGGTTCTCGCAACCACCGGGAATAGACTTTAAAGAAACGTTTGCTCTAATAGCGACACTGGATACTGTATGAGCAGTTCTAGCCACAACAGCTCATAATAAGTGGACAATATATTAGATGGATGTGAAATCAGCGTTCTTGAGTGGAATTCTAGAAGAATAAATTTATGTGTGGCAACCTCTAGGATATGAAGTTGAGAGTAATGAAGAGAAAGTTTACAGGTTGAAGAAAGTTCTCTATGGACTGAAGCAAGTCCCTAGAGCTTGGTATCATAGAATCGATAGCTACATGATTAAGAATGGATTTTGTAAAAGAAACATTGAGCCTACCTTATACACAAAGGTAAATCAGCATGGATAGATTTTTATTGTTTTCTTATATGTTGATGACATGATTTTTACAGGTGATTTTGACAGATAAATTTAAAGCAACCATGATGAAAGAATTTGAGATGACAGATCTTGGTCTCATTAAATATTTTCTTGGCATAGAAATTGAGCAATCTGAAAAAGGAATTTTTATTTGTCAAAATGAATATTCCAAAGATTTGTTAAAAAGATTTAGGATGGAAAATTGCAAACATGTCCCTACACCAGTTGCAACATGTATAAAGTTAAGCAAGGATGATGATCAATTGTCAATCTAACTTTATTCAAAAGATTGCCTTGTAGCCTCATGTATCTCAGAGCTACAAGACCAAATATTATGCAAGGAGTGAGTTTGATTTCCATATTTATGGAGACTCCAAAAGACATGCATTGAAGTGCAGGAAAAACAATTCTGAGATACATAGCAGGAACTAGAGATTGTGGCATAAAGTATCCAAGCACAAAAAAGAAGGATTTGATTAGATACACAGATAGTGATTTTGCAAGAAGTTTGGATGATAGGAAGAGCACTTATGGTTTTGTGTTCCACCTTGGTTTGTAAATTTGTTAGAAAACCTGCACAAATGAATCTAGCTAGTAAAGGCTAAACACAGCTTTGCAGAGCAAAAAAAAACTAAAGAAAATCGAAAGAAAAAAAAGAATGATTCATTAGAAAATAGGTTACAATGCTCATGATATAGCATTACTAGGTGAAGATCCCAAGGTAATGCACCATAGTGGTGATCAATGAGAGGACTCAACACCTACAACAAGTTCTGGAGAGAACTAGCCAGTTTCAAAGTGAAAGGAGGAGCAAATCAGGGAGTAAATCATGCAGAAGAACTAGCCAGTTGTGGAGTTAAAGAATGAGAAAATCAGGGAGTAAATCATGCAAAAGAACTAGCCAGTTGCAGAGTTAAAGAAGGATCAAATTAGGGAGTAAATCATGCAGAAGGAATGTTGCATGTAGTCCCATGCTCTAAATAACTGTTCGCATGTAGGTGTGTAGTACCTCTAACACCCCCCATGAACACCACTACGGGAAAAAATAGAAAATGGGCCCTAGAAACTAGGGCCAAAGGTCACCCAAAATACAGTGCAACTTGTACTAAGATTGAGGAAAGAGGGGAATCCTCGTGGGAAAAAACCCCCCTCAAAATACAATGTAATCAAAAGAAAAGAGGAAGAAAAGATAGTTGCTAAGCAATTGTGTCCTTCACTCAAAGACGTTCGTGTAGAGAGCGAAACTTTTGCTCAGTGAGTGTCTTGGTGAAGATGTTTGCAGTTTGTTCTGCTAAAGGATAGAACAGCAAATCAATGACCCGATCATGTACTAAGTCTCTGATGTAGTGCTTATGGATTTCTATGTGCTTCGTCTGCTGCAGCTATTATAGATCCCTGCAAAATTTGAGAGTGCTCTGGTTGTCACACCAGATGACAATGGGCTGGTGGAACTGGACGCCCAACTCAGTGAGGAAGTGTTGTAGCCATAGAGCCTGAATGGTGATGTTGACTACTCCTCTATACTCAGCCTCAGCTGAATAGAAAGCAATATCAACCTGCTTCTTGCCCAACCAACAGATAGGTCCAGACCCTAGATTAAGTGAATATCCAGAGGTGGACTTGTGATTAATGTTGTCGCCTGCTCAATCAGAATCAATGAAGCCAAGGAGATTCAATGCAGTACCTGCTGCATAGTGAATCTTGAAGGTGATGGTGCCTTTCACATATCGGAGGATGCACTTGGTAGCACTCCAGTGTAGCTCATGTGGCTCCTCCATGTATCTGGAAACTGCCCCTACTGCATATGAGAGATGTGGTCTAGAGTTGGTGAGGTACAATAAGCTCCCAACTAGCTGTCAGTAGAGAGTACTGTCAAGTAATGGCATGTCACCTCCATTCTCAAGGCGATCCCCAGACAGAAAAGGAGTTGGTGCTATCTTGTAGTCAGTCATGTGAAATCTCTCGAGGAGATCCTGTGCATACTTAGCCTAAGAAAGTTTGATGCCTGTGGCATCCTAGCTGATCTTAAGGCCAAGAAAGAAGCATAATGGACCCATGTCCGTCATCAAGAACCTATCATGCAAGGCCCTCTTGACTGCAGCAATGGATGAAGCCGAGCTGCCGGTGATCAGGAGATCATCCACATACAAAACTAAGAGAAGAAGAGAATCATGTGTCCTGAGCATGTAAACATTCGGATCAGACTTAGATCTTTCAAAGTTTTGTGATAAGAGAAAAGAATCCATCTTTGCATACCAAGCTCTCGGGGCTTGGTTAAGTTCGTAGAGAAATTTCTTCAGTCTACAAACCAAATATGAATCCTGAATGAAACCATGTCATTACTCCATGTAGATCTCCTCAGATAGGTCTCCATGAAGAAATTCATTCTTCACATCCATCTGATGTGCTTCCCACCCTTGGCAAGCTGCAATGGCAAGTGCAAGGTGTTTTGAATCCACCTTTTCTACTGTAGCAAAGGTTTTATCATAATCAATGAGATGCACTTGCTGGAAGCCTTTGGCTAGTAGCCTAGCTTTTTGTCTGGTGATTTGCCCATCTGTAGCACTCTTGTTCCTATAGACCCATTTGCATCAGACAAGTTTCATTCCTAAAGGAAGGGGGACCAGATCCCAGGTCTGGTTCTCGAGGAGGGAGTCATACTCCTCCTCCATGGCGGACTCCCAAGATGGATGCCCAACAGCCTCAGCATAAGACTGCGGATCAAAAGACCGAACCAAATGACAATGTCAGGATGGTGTTGGTTCAGTGGCAGTGAGGACAAGAGGAGGCTCAATAAACTCTGAGATAGCCCTTCGCGGATCATAATTATCCCCCATAAGACCATTTTTAGCATTTGGGTGGTCTTGTGCATATATCTCACGTAAGCTCCTTGTTCTTTGATTTATGACAGGGGAAGTTGATTCACTACTGGAAGCCCGATCTGGGCTTGGATGTGGAACATCATATGCATGCACTGGATTTGTATCTGAAGACTCTATCTCCGCGTCTGCATTCTCTACCGTGACATTTGCATGCTCTGTATTTGCATCTGAGTGTACTGAGTCATCATTTTGGACATAAGGTAGACAAAAGGTGTCTGCATGTGGCAATTGAGGTGCATGCGAGAGTCTTTCCTCAAATTTGACACTTCACTCAATGATGAGCTTGTACGTAGAGGAAATTAGGAATCAGTATCCCTTCACACCGTAATGGCATACAACAAAGATGCACTCAATTCTTTATGGATCAAGAGCTTTCCTCTTTTCAGAGGGTATCCTAGCCCATGCTCTGGAGCCGAAAACACGGAAGTGGGTGACCTCTGGTTTAGTGCCGCTCTAAGCCTTAAAGGGGGTTTGAGCCTTGAAAAACCTATGAGGACATCTGTTCTGGATGTAGTTAGCCTAATTAAGTGCTTCAGCCCATATCTTATGAGGCAGTGACTTAGCATGCAACATGCAGGAAGCCATCTCTTTGAGAGATCGATTCTTTCTCTCAGCAACTCCATTTTGCTGCAAAGTGTATGGCACTGTGTACTGCAACTGTATGCCAGACTCAACGCAAAGGTTTTGAAGTGTTGTGTTAACATATTCCCCCCCATTGTCTTTACGAAGGGCTTTGATCTTTGTCTTACTGTGTCTCAACTAGTGCTTTGAAATCTTCAAAGTGAGCAAAAACTTCAAAGTTGTCCCTTAGAAGATACACCCAAGTATACCGTGAGAAATCATCAATAAATGTAAGCACATACCTTACTTTTTTTATGGAAGGATGAGGAAAAGGCCCCATGAGATCACCATGGATTAGATCTAGAGGAGAGGATGCTTTGTGGGTCTTGCCGGTGTCAAACTTTTCTCTAGGATGTTTGCCAAGGACACACCCTTCACAAACTCCTTTGGAGAAACTGATATTTGGAAAGCTTTCCACCATCTCATGCTTGCTTAGCTGCTGCATATACCTGTAATTTAAGTGACCAAACCTCTCATTCCAAAGCCTACTACTATCATCAGCATGTGTAAGCAATAATGAGGATTCAGATTCAATAAATTTAGAAAGTGTATACAGTCTGGCTCCATTGTTTACCTCACCAGTTGCAATTTTGGAGCTGCTATGTAGGTCATATATGTTCACTACATCTGGAGTGAATTCCACTCTCTTTCTGATGCCAGAATGAGTGATTTGATAAACTGAAAGCGGGTTTACTGAAATTTTTGGAACATGAAGCACATCTTCAAAGCTTCCATGTAAAATTTCCACTCTACCTTTTCCAGTGACCTCAATAGGTGAGTCACCTCCCATGAGGATGGGAGGTCCTTTGCATGCATCCAAAGAGGAATAAACTTCCTTTGCAGTAGCCATATGATGTGATTGACCAGAATCTATAATCCATGCATCAGGGGAAGAATTAATTGCAACTAAAGCATGAAAATTTTTACCTTTCCTGTGTGGTGGATCCTCAGTTTTCATCTTGGTGCCCTTAGGGATGTGGTCCCCAAGGTTGTGCTTCTGAAGGATTTCTGCCATTTGGTCAATTTGTTTCTTCGTGTAGGAGGATTCTGGATGGAATCCTCGGTGACAGTAGGTGCATTTGTCTCCTTTCTTCCATTTCTCATTTCTGGAGCCGGAGGAGTCATTGAAGGGCTTGGTGTACTCTTCCTTCTTTGGATGGGAATATGCTTTTCCCTTGTCTTTTGTCGCTGATTTTTCTGATTTGAATCAGAACTGTAATTTTTATTGTGGCTGCCATCATGCATAGCAAGTGCATGTGCTTTTGGAGGTTTGATTTTCCCCATGCCAATGAGTTTATCTTGCTTAGAAGTAAGGGACTCCATGAACTCTTTGAGAGGAGGTATAATGTAGGATTTACCTATTGCGAGCCTTACTAAATAAAATGTAGACACAAAGATGAAGTATTACGATTCGAGCTTTGACATAATAGAGAGAACTTGGTGACTTTCCTCCTTGGATTTGTCAATTCGACCACCCTTGAGTTGCAACAATAGATCATTATATTTGGTGAAGAAGTCTTGAATTCTGTCATAGTTTCGTGGATCCAATGACAACAGCTCCACCTTGAGAAGATGTCCTTTCATCTCATCCTGTTTCACGTAGAGTTCTTCAATATTTTTCTAAATCTCATTGGGAGTATTGCAGGAAGATAGATGAAACTGCAACTCTGGGGAGAGGCACATGCATATGGATCCATGGGCCTCATCCATGTAGTTGAGGTACTTGGATTTCTCTATGGCTGAAGTGGGTTCCACTTCTGTAGCCATGGTAATCTTGTACAACCCTTTTTGATGAACGTACCAAGCCATTTGGTCCTTGCATTCGTGATAGTTGTATGGTGTTAGGATCGATGCTTTGGGAAACTCCATTTTTTTGTCAATCTTCAATCTCGAAGTTGTAATACCTGCAAAACAAAGTACTGGTGCACCTTTTATCAAGCAATCTGTGGGTTCTAATACCATGTAAATGTGTTAGAAAACCTCCATAGATGAATCGAGCTAGTAAAGGTTGAACACATAGCTTTGCATAGAAAAACACTAAAAGAAAATCGAAAGAACAAAATAATGATTCATTAGAAAATAGGTAATGTTACAATTCCCATGATATATCATTACTGGGTGAAGATCCCAAGGTAATACACCATAATGTTGATCAATGAGAGGACTCAACACCTACAACAAGTTCTGGACATAACTAGCCAGTTGCGGAATGAAAGGAGTTGCAAATTAGGGAGTAAATTATGAAGAAGAACTATCAAGTTGCGGAGTTAAAGAAGAAGTAAATCAGGGAGTAAATCATGCAGAAGAACTAAACAGTTGTGGAGTTAAAGAAGGAGAAAATCAACGAGTAAATCATGTAGAAGGAATCTTGCATGTAATCCCATGCTCTAACTAAGTGTCCCCATGTAGGTGTGTAGTACCTCCAACATGGTTCAGGTGTGATTTCATGAGCATCTAAGAAGTAGCCCATTGTGACACTTTTGTCAACAAAAGCATAATATGTAGCAACAACATCAACACCATGTCAAGCAGTGTGGTTAAGAAGAGTGCTTGATGGACTCAAGCAGAAACAACAAGGATCAACAACAATATATTGCGACAACACCTCAACGATTGCATTATCCAAGAATAGTGTGTTTCATCAAGAGCACGCATATTAATACTAGATATCACTTTATTCGAGAACTTCTGAGCAATGGAGAAGTTAACTTGAAGCCTTGTAAATCTAGTGATCAATTGGTTGATATATTTACTAAGTCATTAGCACAAGATGTGTTTGAGTTTCATAAAAAAACTTGGGTGTTGTAAGCCTAACCAGTAGACATGTTTGAGTTCTCATGAGTCATGTTTTAGTTTAGCAGTCATAATTAAGATGGAGTGTTAAAATAAGATAATTTCTCATGCATGAGGAGTTGGCTAAACATAGAGAGTGATTGAGTGATTGAGTGGTTGAGTGTTTCAGTGTTGAGTAAGTCTAGTTAAGTGATATAGAACTTTGAGTGTGTGATTGCATGTAGTTGCATGTCAAGATCTTTTAGACAATTAGCTAGTAGGAAAAGGTTAAATACGTTTCACCGGATTCATTGTAATCATGATGTTTTGTGTGATCAATAGAAGAGAAGCAACTCGTGTTTTGTGTGAATTCATGCTTTGTCTCTTTCGCCTTTCCAACAAATGGCCAATGTTCTAGTACATCATACTAACTAGATAAATATTACTTTCCATCTCTGCGTTAATATTATCTGCATCCTGTCTGGTACTGCTGTTAGAGCTATAAAGGGCATCCTCCTATAGGATAGAGCAAGAAATCGGTTGAGCATCATTCAGATCTTGGATGCGGGAAACACATATGGTTACCACCATATACAGAACATCTAAATATCCTGTAAAATAAACGTACGCATATTGTTCATACACACAATTTTGACGATTGTCTTTCCATTGTATAGGTCTTCATTTGGTAGACCGCTGGAACTCACCCGCTCACCCGCTCTGCCAACACGTATACAACAAGACCGAGCATGTAAACGATGGAATTCTTCTTGCTTCTAACAAAATAATTGATGCAGTGGTCAAGCATTTGACGATAAATCCTTAAACCCATACTCCGAATTTTCTACCCTGTACTGGCAATAAAGACATACCAGATTTAATTTCCTCCACAGTGCGTCCCAATCCTCCAATTTAACGTCATCTGGTTTAGTATTTCTATTTCTACGACCTCGTTTCTTCATCGTCTTTTGAACTAGAAAACATTGATTAGCAGCTGCAACCAATTCCTCCAACAGATTTTTCATACCTGTCTTGTTCAAGATTTGGGTGTAGTCAGGAATGACATGAAACCAACTATTTTTGGTCTTGAGAATAAATTCGCGCATCCTTTGCCTAAGTGTTATAGACAATTTTGTGCCTTACAGCAACAAGCATGAATTGTCAATAATCCAAGGGATCCAAAGTTCCCTAAACATGATGTTCCTACCCCTAGAGGAACAAGGTCAACAAACCAACAGCTCTCAGATCAGTTCTCCACCTGAAAACACTAAAAAACAAGCAATCCTGAAATCAAAGCAGGTGCTCCACTAGGCTTCTGCGCTGAAACACAACTGCTCCATGGTGTAGCTGCGTTGCAAAGCAGGCAGAACAAAGCCCACCTGCGTTGGGCGAGTTTGGACATGTGGCACAGTGAGTCATTGCTTTGGAATCTTCCAAAAATGACACTTGGGTCAGGTATTTCGCCTTGTGATGAGTCAGAGGCTTTGTTTCTCCAAGTGGAAGCAAGTTTCACCAAGTGGACTCAAGAACTGAAGATCAACTGAAGATTAACTGAAGAGAGAGAGGACACAAGGCAGCTACACATCAGTTGCAAGCTGACTCATCCTTTCTCAATTCATCTATATATTGAGCTCTCTCCTATGAGCTCAGGAGGCTGGAATTTTGGGCAAAGTAATGATATGCTGTTGGTTTCATTCTTGAGTTATTGGGTGATTGTTTGAGAGAGGTGAAGAAGAGTAATTCTTTCTGCTGGGAGGTGTTGCTGGGTTGGAGCCTGCAATGGTTGTAATCCTCTCAGAACCTTTATTTCTTCATTAATAAAAGCTATTGAGGTTCTTCTATGTGCTCTTGTTTCAATTATGTATTGTGATGATTGCATGTTTGGTTTACACTAATCCATGAACCAGTTATGATTGCATGCCTCTTGTAGTTTCCTTCTTTGTCATTGTGCAGGATCTCATTGCAGCTGGGCGAGCAGAAGGACAAAGAGCTAGGAGCAAGCGGCCAAAGAGGAGAGTTTGGATTCGACATTAAGCGGAAGGCAACGGTTAGTGCTTTCTCCATCCTCTTTTGCTTTCATAAAGAAGTAAACCTTCAGTAGTTCGTTTTACAGTTGTTGCTAAGGAACTGTCACCCTTAGAGTGGGTTAGGGTCATCCGAGTCGGATACTTTTCCCTACAACAAACTGGCGACTCCGCTGGGGATCGTATCCGTTTGATTGTGTTTGTAGTATTTTGCTATTCATTTTCTGAACAAAAGAGTACCAAATCGAAAAGCTTTTGACTATATCAAAAGCGAAGTAGAGGGCAGCTACTCTTGCTCATTTTCTGAGTAGATTCATGATTTGAAGAGCTGATCTACAAAGATCCTTGTAAGCTCTTAGTGATAGCTTTGCACCTTCTAAATCATCCCTTTGATTGTGCTTGACTGAATGCTTCTGATTTGAGAAAAAACCGTGCATTTTTGAGAAAATTATGACCCGGAAACTGTGAAAATGCAACTCTCGTTTTCCAAAGCAGGTAGTACACAGGCTACCTGCTTTGCAACGCAGGTCCCGAACTAGCTACCTACGCTGAGAGCCAGTTTGACTGTACAGAGCCTGCGTTGACCCAAATTTGCTTAGTGCATTTGGGGTTTCCTCCTTTCTCTTGCCTGTTTTCACTTAGTTTTGCTGCTAGGTGTCAGTCTTGTGCCTGTTTTGAAACCAATATTACTTGCCATCATTCTGCCTCTGTTATATAACGAAATTGTACTTGTTCTTTGTATTTCTTGCTCATTTACAATTTCCCATAACGAAAAGTAAACTAGTCATGCTTTTGGCCTCTTAGATCTGAACCTGTGTTAGGCGTTTTGCTGGTCTAAAGAGTTAGCTTGTTTGCTGTCCATAGCTGGTTAGTCATTTTACTTTCGTTCGTATGGTTTGATTTCATGTATTTCCAGTGATTAAGCAAGTGAATCTTAAGGTGTCTTTTGATTTTGGACAAGCTTGTTTACTTTCGCTTTAAATCGAAATCAAAGTTATATAACCACTTTCTTTTTGTATCCATCCACATTAAGAAAGGAAAAAGAAAATACATGCATTGTGCATTTTTGCATTTGATTGTGTGCTTGACGATTTAGGAAAAAAATGCATTTTAGTGTGTGCTCTATGATCTGTGTGAAAAGATTTGCCTTTCTTTTCCCTCAGTAGTTAAGGTTTTCAAAGTTGAAAGATTGAAAAGTTTGCTTCTCATCTTAGACTGCATTCAGGGATTTTGTTATATACATCTCGTGGTGATCCTTAAAGGCAAACTGATAAGCAAGATCAACATTAAAATAAATCCAATTTACATAACAACGCTTTGTAACATAACGCAAACATATAGAGGTCTAGGTAGAGACGTGTTCCGGCGTCGTTAAACATAGTGACTGTCGATCTCTACGAAGGTGGGTGATTCCTCCTGAGAGTCGGTGGCACTAATACGGACTTGTGCTCCCACGTACCGTCGCGTATATATTGGGAGACCCCTATAGGCAATTATCCTTTATCCATAGGAAGCCGTGTCGACCGCCCTACTGATCGCGATGCAGTGAACACAGCATTCACGAAGATCGACCACCCGTACCGTAAAACGTATTCTGTGGTTTCGCGAAAAGTTTGGCACACCCTCTGCCTAGAACTCCAGAGCAGTTTCTTTTGGCCTTTTTCAAACTCTATAACTGAAAAAGTCCAGCCGAGCATTTGTCACTTTGGGCTCGTTAAAACATCGAAGGCGACTAGAGTCATCTTTAGCTTTTTCTCGACTCTTAAAACATGAAAAAGCAAGTTTGTGTCTAAAAGCGTCGTTAATAAAATTTATTTTAAGCGGAACAAAATCACCTGTTATTCCCACGCTGATCTTTCAGTTGAAAAGTATGGAGCCCACCAACCAAGGAGGAAACCTTGGCGGAAGTCCAAATCCCTTCTCCTCTTGGGGAGATGTTGGTGCGCCTCATATGGCAACATTATCACTTCCAGGATTGACAATTGGCCTACCTGTATGGCTCTTTTCAACTAATGTAGTCCAGATCGCCACTAATCCTGAGCAGTCGAATCAACAGTCAGACCAGTCTAGGGCAACCCACCAGCCTTCCACTTCTTACAATACTTCCTCTGATCCTTCATCTTCGCAAGGTAGAGCTGGCAAAAGTCAGCCTCCCAAGGAGAAGAAAGAAAGGAAGAAGAGAGAAAAGAAGCAGAAGGAGCCTATGGCGAAGGCGACTGGGGGCAAGCAAAAGACAACTGACAAAAACCCACACACTGCACCGACCGGGCCTAAATCGCCATGTGTCATTTGCGAAGGGGCCCACTTCCATCGTGATTGTCCTTGTATTCCCCGGATACTAAGGGACTGGTCCCCAAGATTGCACAATCCGGTAGCATCAACCTCTGGCAGTCATGTTGATTGCAGTCCGTCAACTAGCGAGAGTGAAGGACGAAGAGGGAGACCAAGATCACCCTGTATATTGTGTGAAGGCGAGCATGCCATCCACAGATGTCCATTCTTAGATGAGGCAAAGAGAGTTTTGGAAGATCGTCCGGTTTCGCCGTTACGACTTCCTCCTGGATACCAAAAACTCGTGCCTAATCCCTCGATAGTTGAAAATCCAGCTGACCCGCCCAAGTGGTCAGCTGAAGTGTCGGTCATTGAGAATGAACCTACTGAATCTAGACCAGACGAAAGTCTAAAGGTCGAAACGGCAGTTGACCCGGTTCTTCCTTCAGAGGTTTCATCGTCCAATGACTCCGTCATTGAAGACCCATCTTCAAATGACACCCTCACTGAAGAGGATAAGGATGACACCGTCCATATTTTTTTCATCAACACAGACTCTGATGAGCATCAGGGCAATGCACCCATTCCTTTATCGCAGGAAGGAACATCGTCAGGGTCGTATCCGGCCGTATATTCGGTCCCACCACCAAGCAACCTAGTTGTATCCTTTGATTGGAATCAACTAGGCAGACCCCGGTTACCAGCCAGTATCCCATTCAGAATCATAGTCCAAATCTACAGAATGGTGATGGCTGGAACTATCATTGATGAAGGGGCATCTGTGAGTATCCTTTCCTCTGTTGCTTGGAAAGCACTGGGTTGCCCGGCGCTTTTACCTGAGATGAGAAATCTATCAGGTTTTGATAAAGGAACCAGTCACCCGTTAGGGATTCTCCCCAATGTTCCGGTTACATTGAAAGGGAAAATAGTTCGCATGAACATCATGGTCGTCCAGGGACCCTTGGCATATAACTTACTCCTTGGACGAGACTATATATATTGCATGGAGGCAATAGTGTCCTCACTCTTTAGAGTCATGTGTTTTCCGCACGAAGGAAGAATGGTCCAGCTAGTAGACCAACTTTCATTTCCAGGATCACGCATTGCAAATAGTCAAATACCATCCCTTAACGGTTTATTCGCTCAAGGAATGCCACCGCCCCCGCTTCTACTTCCCGATGAATGCGAGTAATTCGGAAAGAAAGAACTGGGACCCAGGGGGCATGCACCCTGGCCTGCCTCGGGCAGAGAAAACCTTAGGTATAAAGTTAATTTCCGCAGAAGGATGGACTAGTCCGTACCCCGTCCGGTAGAGGAAGAGAGGGTCGTTCTAGGATAAAATTCTTTTGTCAAAGTTATGTGAGCGAAGCAATCGCTCCCTTTGTCTAAAGAAGTGGGCTCTCCTAAGAAGGGGGTCTATTTGTGGCAGCAAGAAGCCACCATCTTTGAATGTCAAGCCTCACCCATTAAAACAAGTTGTTTTGAAGGATAAGTAGGGGTAGTCTTCAAAGAAAGAGATGAAATTGTTGCAACAAGTAGTCACCATCCTTAGCAACCTAATGATAGACATCGCTGAAAAGAGAGTTTAGTTTGCGGCAGCAAACAAAACCATTTTTCGGATAATAAGTAAGAGATGGCAGAATCTCGAAATTATACTTTATACCTGGGGGCATGCAAACCTTTTGGAGTGCAAGCACGGGACGACTATTTATTTTTTTAAATTTTTAGTCCTCCCTTTAAACCTGTAGGTCTAACCCGTTAAACTCATAGGATTAGCCGTTTCTAGCTTGCATAAAGAAAGGATGAAGGGCAAAAGTTAAAACCTGCCAATTTGGAGTAATTAGTGAGGTATCGCTCCTTAAATAAGATTACCTCACCTAAAGCATTCCTTGTATTAAGACTGGTATAATTCGAGCAGTTTTAGCAATGTTCATGCTCGTTAAAAAATAAAAGCAATCATCGAGCAGTTTTTGTGCAGAAGTTCATGCTCGTTAAAAAATAAACGTAAATTGTGAGCAATCTTTCCCTAGCAGTTCAAGCTCACCCACAAAAAATGAACCGGTAAACAACCTCGAGAAATGTAACCTTTGAAAGCCATATTAAAAGCCGTTGGTCGTGTTTATATGCCATCACCTCCATCTGTTCATTTGGCCAATCGTTCACCTCCATATGTTTGTTTACCCATTTTGAGGAACAGCTGCGAAGAGTGATTTCACTTAGCCATCCTTGTGACACTGCCGTGATTGGAGAATTCCAACCTGTACCTGGAATCTGCTGCTATCCCTGTTCATCACTCGTTCCTCAAAAGACGAGTCTTCTTTGAGCTCTTTTCACTGACTCATAAAATATGAAAAGTTTGCCGAGTTTTGGCCTTCCAGCTCGTTAAAGCGACCGGAAAGCTATCCCTCCTCTAGATTTTAATCTTTTTGGACCTGAGGGATTATTGCACAAAAAGATCGAGCGCTTGTTTTGTTCGGCTCGTTAAAGCAACCGAAAACTCATCCCTTCTGTATTGTTTTATACTTTTTCGGACTTAAGGGATTAGATGACAAAAAAGGAATTTTGGAGTTAACTTTTCGTGCCTTTTCAGACTCTCTAAAAATGAAAAGGACCGAGTTTTCTTTGTCGTTAGACTCGTTAAAATGATTAAATAGCGACAAATTTGTCTTTAGACGAGAACGAGTTTCCCTATCGCTAGGCTCGTTAAAACATAGCGATGGGCTTGCCTGAAGGGCAGGTTATAGAACAAGCATATGTTATCCTCCTCAAGCTTGACAAAAATAAAGAGGTACTGGTCAGCAATGACTGGGGAAAAATTGGGAGAACCTCACAGCATTAATGGTAGCAAGTCGCTCTTGAACATGACACTTTGTCCTCCGTAGCACATCGGGTTGGGTTGTTTCATTCACCGGTCGCAGAATCATGGTCCTCGCCACACCATCCACCATTGGGGTAATGCTACCAATCCATCACATCAGTGTCGTTATATGCTCAAGAGATGTGGTTCTGTAAAGAGTCAACCGTGTTCCACCCACTGCCATACATTATCCTTCATCCACTTCATGACAGCCACCCTGAATCATACATCACAGTTTGTTTTCACCTCATCATAATCACTAGCTCTGTTCCGTGTCACTGATGTGGGAATCATTAAGGCCCTCCTTTGACGGATCGCTCCTTGTCGACATCAGCTCATTATCCAAGGAGTTGATCTAGGAACACCCCCCTCAGTACTTTGAAGCTTGCATGCCTCAATGGCAAGTTTCTCACTTCCGGCGACAGGTATACATCAATGACCTTCGACCAGAAGATTTTGCATGGTGGTCGATGCCAAGTCCTTTATTCCCACCATGTAGATTGTACTGCCGTACCTTGAGGGTCATCATCCTTATCGGTGATTCCTCTCGCGCTTGTTAACGGTTTACATCATTGACCGGTAATCAAGCGATGTCTTTCCATGTTCGACTTCAAGAAATTCTCACATGGATCGACTTGTACATCGAGTGAAGATCGGAAGAGACTGAAGACCCCGGATCTAGTTTCATCCATCCGGGCTGCGATATATATTCAGGACATAAAGACATTTGATATGTACATCATTGCAACAGATGATCATCCTTTTCAAAGGATGATAAATTCGGCAGAGAATTATCAGTCTAGCATCAGACGATCGTCTGTTCTATGTACCAAAATGTATTTATAAAGCTGAGCATGGGAATGCCCGCCTCAGCCAGATCATGAAAAATGTATGAAAAATAATGTATTGTATTGTATCTTATTACAGGACACTTCTCAGCAGATTGAATGAACTTCGGATCCTCTCAATAAAGCATTTCACCCGATAAACGACCTCATACTTTAGGGGGCATCTGTTATAGACAATTTTGTGCCTTACAGCAACAAGCATGAATTGTCAATAATCCAAGGGATCCAAAGTTCCCTAAACATGATGTTCCTACCCCTAGAGGAACAAGGTCAGCAAACCAACAGCTCTCAGATCAGTTCTCCACCTGAAAACACTCAAAAACAAGCAATCCTGAAATCAAAGCAGGTGCTCCACTAGGCTTCTGCGCTGAAACACAACTGCTCCATGGTGTACCTGCGTTGCAAAGCAGGCAGAACAAAGCCCACCTGCGTTGGGCGAGTTTGGACATGTGGCACAGTGAGTCATTGCTTTGGAATCTTCCAAAAATGACACTTGGGTCAGGTATTTCGCCTTGTGATGAGTCAGAGGCTTTGTTTCTCCAAGTGGAAGCAAGGTTCACCAAGTGGACTCAAGAACTGAAGATCAACTGAAGATTAACTGAAGAGAGAGAGGACACAAGGCAGCTACACATCAGTTGCAAGCTGACTCATCCTTTCTCAATTCATCTATATATTGAGCTCTCTCCTATGAGCTCAGGAGGCTGGAATTTTGGGCAAAGTAATGATATGCTATTGGTTTCATTCTTGAGTTATTGGGTGATTGTTTGAGAGAGGTGAAGAAGAGAAATTCTTTCTGCTGGGAGGTGTTGCTGGGTTGGAGCCTGCAATGGTTGTAATCCTCTCAGAACCTTTATTTCTTCATTAATAAAAGCTATTGAGGTTATTCTATGTGCTCTTGTTTCAATTATGTATTGTGATGATTGCATGTTTGGTTTACACTAATCCATGAACCAGTTATGATTGCATGCCTCTTGTAGTTTCCTTCTTTGTCATTGTGCAGGATCTCATTGCAGCTGGGCGAGCAGAAGGACAAAGAGCTAGGAGCAAGCGGCCAAAGAGGAGAGTTTGGATTCGACATTAAGCGCAAGGCAACGATTAGTGCTTTCTCCATCCTCTTTTTCTTTCATAAAGAAGTAAACCTTCAGTAGTTTGTTTTACAGTTGTTGCTAAGGAACTGTCACCCTTAGAGTGGGTTAGGGTCATCCGAGTCGGATACTTTTCCCTACAACACTAAGCTCTGTGTGTGGAAAGGCATCGCGAATATGGAAGCGCTGACGCGTGTATGGGTTGACGGTATCCCGTTTGGTGTCCCATATCACTTTCTGTGATTATAAATAACTTGCGAAGAGCCATGAAGTAGAATTAAATAATAAGCAAAATTTTGGATCAAAATATCAACCAATTCTTCTAAAAAAACCCTATTATCAATATCCATTTCCTCCCCTTGCACTTTGATTTTTTTAATCAGAAAAAGGATATCCTTGAAAGAAACAAAAGTAGTAAGTGTGAATATGCTTGGTAACTATTCACAACCAGAGAGTCCTTGACCCTACAAACAAAATTTAAATAGAATAAAAACATAAAAAGCACGTTGAGCTTAGACGAAAATAAATGCCTGAAAACACATTGAGTAAACAGGAGTTCTGCTTTTCTATCTTTACATAAAATTAAAATCAAATCTAAATATAGACCTTCTAAAATTGCAAAAAAATAAAGGCCTGCATTGTTGGAAATTTCTGGTAATTTCAAAGACAAAAGAACGGAGAAAATGCTTTGTTTCTGCCACAAGATCTTTTACACAGGGAAGCTAACTTATTTTCTAAGAACAAAGATTTTTCACACCCATAAAAACTTCATATTCATTAATAAACTGCCTGTTACATATTTCATCCTCTCTCTCAGAGGGATTCACCAAGAACTTCCACCAAAAAAAATTACTCTGCCTCTTTTACAAATAATTTTACACTGCTGTGTAAAATCCTCATTCACTGCTATGTAAAAAAAACTTTTACATTCACTGCTGTAAAATAAAAATTTCTTACATAGGTTTACTGCCAAAGAAAATTTCCTCCATATGCTTCTGCGTATTACAAAAACCTCCAGCATAAGATTACATACTCTGTCCCTCCAAAAAATTTTACACTACTGTGTAAAATTTCTTTACATTCACCCAAAAAAATTTTCTCACATGCTTTGTTGGTTTTTCACATCGCATTTAACCAAAATTTACATTTGTGCTACTGCGCCACACCATACATTTCATTTCTATGCATTTCAATGCATATGCTCCACAAATTTTTTTATTTGCACTGCTCTGTGTTGGTTTTCTTGCATATTGTTCTTTGCTACCACAAGCCCCCCTTTTTTTCCCATGTTACAATACAAAGAGTCAACACACAAATTTTTTTATCACGCTGCTGCGTATTTCAAAATGTCTTCATTGAAAAACTAATCCCCACTCTGGTTTTGCAACCCTCACTCTGGTTTCACACTGTTGTGCCCTCTTTTCGTTACACATACATTACATATGCGAATGAAGACCAAAAACAAAACATATACCAAAACAAACAAACTTAATGATGCGTTGACTTACCCATACCTATTCTGTGCAAAAGAAAAAAATATTAAAACAGAAACAACTCACCTACAATCTACGAAACAACATAAATCACATTAATTCCTTCACGTGGGTGGTCAGACAAAAGTTTAGGCAGGTTGAAAATGATCCTGGTCCGTTGATTTAATCGGACGAATTTCGCAAGCTTAAGCCACACAACTCAAACGATGTTTAATGGCCGGGGGATTGGTGGTTTTAGGATCGTACACAGGACACGTGTCACTTGGTCGGGGTGTTCGGAGGCCCTCTGACAAATACAGATTTTTGCGAATGGTGGTGCGGGGAAGATACTGGTGGTTTTGATGACGCACAGGTGAAATTACAACTTCAACACTCCCCTTTAATTTCACTGTTGGGTTATCAGTCATACCCAAACTTTTCCTCAAAAATTCAAAGCTTTTCTGGTCCAATGGCTTTGTCAAAATGTCTGCAACATGTTGCTGAGTCCTATAATTTTCTAAGACAATTTCTCCATTGTTCACCAATTCTCTGATGTATTGAAACCTCGTGTCAATGTGTTTTGTTCTCTTATGAAACACTGAATTCTTTGATAATGCAATAGCTGAGCTATTGTCACAAAAAATCACTGTTTCTTTTGCCTACTCTTGGCCTAAGCTCCTCAACATTCTTCTCATCCAAACTGCTTGACATGCTGCTGCTGTAGCTGCCACATATTCTGCCTCTGCTATAGACAACGCCACGATAGGCTGTTTCTTAGAAGCCCATGAAATGGTTCCTGAACCCATGTGAAAAGCATAGCCGGATGTGGTTTTCCGATCATCTTAGAATTCTTTTGGCTGTCTGTTACAATAAAAAAAGGTCTTCCTCTTAAAAGAGGGATTACAAAACTTCTGTTACAAAAGAGTCTTCCTCACATAGAGGGATTCACCAAAGATTATGCTGAAGAACATCTTCCTCTTAATAGAGTGATTCACTGGAGACTGTGCTGAAAAACACCTTCCTCTTTAACAGAGGTATTCACCAAGAGACTGCTTCAAGTGCAGCTCCAAAAAAAAAATGAAATTCACTGTCTCTTTTGAAAAATACTCTGTCTCTGTCTTCAAAACTAACACTTCTGAAGCACTGCTGTGTCTGCACTGCTGTGCATTTTACAAAAACAAAATACTCTGTCTCTTCTGGAACAATTTCTCTGTCCCAACTTACAAATTTACACTGCTGTGTAAAAACAAGATCTTACATTTACTGTTGTAAAGAAAAATTTATTTTACTTGCGCTGCTGCCCATTACATTTTGTTTCTTCATCAAAAAAAAACTTCATGCTGCTGCATTTTTCATATTCACACTGCTGTGTGTTTTTACTATATATTCTCCAACAACAAAAAACAAGACTTACATTACCCTTTTCACTGCTATGTGAAAAATTTCATGATTTCACTGATGCGTGCTTCCGTTTTCTACATTACATGCTCCTCCTTCATTTTACAATGCTGCGTAAATTCTTCATTTCATTTGATTTTTTATTTTACTCACTTTCTGCTGCATTTTGTTTCGCACTGCTGTGCGTTTCTTCCCCTTTTTCTTATCGCGCTGCTGCGCCTTCACTTTCATTACATTACATTGAACAATAAAGAAAACTCACCTCACACTTCTGTGTGTAATGCATTACAATGCAACAACAAAATAAATTTCACGGAGCCCCTATTTTTACCCTCTTCGCACTTCTGTGCATTTCATTCCCCTTTCTTTATTCGTTGCCAAGTTTTCTCCATTTACATTACCATATTACATGCCGTGTAAAAACAAATAAACTTAAGAACTTTACCAATAACTCTACGACCATAATAAATTCATTTACTACTTCGGCATGGTGAGGAATTAATTCAGTGAGGTTTACATACGGTTTTACCAGACATACAGATGTCAAACAAAAATTTCACTCCACGCAATTTCCATGCCCTGCAGATTTTTCTTCTCTGCTTTTATGGTAGTTTTAATTTCATATCTCTCCCCTATAAAAAGATTTTCATCAAAGAATGACTGTTAATCTATTTCAGGAATAATGATCAAGAATTACAGGCTCCCTCTAAGTGTATGCATCATCTTCTTTTGGCAAAGTCTTCTCAAAGGAAACTTAGATCGGCTGGAGAGCTCAAGGGACTTTTGGACTATATTTCCTTCCTTCTCCATACTTGTGTAACTTTATTCTTTTGCATGGGTCTAGCTTGTGTAAGAGCCCATGTTAAGTTACAATCACGTGCCATATGCCCAATGTTATGACACTTGAAACATTCAACATTGTTCATGAATAAGGTTTCATGATTTCTCTCTATAAAATTATTTCTTGGAGGTTGTCGGAGACCATAACATCTATCTCTATGAAATGCTCTACAGTCTTTTGCCATATGACCAAAGTTTGAACAAGAGTAACAATAACAAAAAAATGAACTTTGGTACCTGGTAGATGGTGATTTCCATGATGCACTTCTGAAGCTTTTCTGCCTTGAGATCCTTTGATGATAACCATTGCCTCTTGCCTCTTTGACATCATCAACATTTCTTCTTGGAGCTGGTTTTCTACTTGGAGTAGGATTTCTTCTATTGTAGCCTTTATTTTTCTCCTTACCTTTGGTGGAACTAAGAGCATCACAATTTCTTTCTGACTTCTTCACATCTCCTTTGCTTAAAGCATTTTCATTCTTGCTTGAGGGTTCACCTACATACCTGAGTCCTGATTTATCAGATGGACATCTGTGATAGTTGAGCATGTCATCCAAGGCTTGAGAGATCTTCATGATTTTGTTCATCCCTTCAACCTTTTTCCTAAGGAGGACAATCTCTTCTTCCAATCTTTCACACTCATTATTCTTCTTTGTAAGTTGTTCCTCAGTTTCTTCCTTGCTACGAGTAGCTTGAGCTGCTACTATTTTAAGGGAGATAATATCTGACTTCATTTCTTCATTCTTTGCTTGATTTCTCTCCATTTTCTTCTCAGCTTCTTGTGCCTGTTTCTTGGTTTCTTGTAATTCAGATTTAAGGGAGGAGACCTCTACCTTGTACTCACCAATCTCTTCTACAAGTTTGTTCATTCTCTTGTGCCTTTGTTCAAGTTGACTTGACAAGGTATCTTTCTACTTCTTTGCTTTATTCAATTGATTTTTCATGGATATGACTTCTTCATAATGCTTCCTTTTGCTTTGATCAAGTTCCTTCTTAAGATTGGCAAGATCTTCATCCATTTCTTGTACTTGAAGCTTGATGAGGTCAACCTTCTCATTTTTAGCTTCTATGATGGGTTCAGAATTTCCTTCTTGACTAATGGTCATGGTCAGTGTTCCCTTTCCGTGAAGGTCATGAAGTCTGTCCCATATATCCTTTGCTGATGAATATTTCCCTAGATTCTTCTTTACAGAATCAGACAGTCCATCCAAGATTGTCTTTGTTTCTTTTGCATTGTATTCCTTGGATTCTCTATCCATCCTACTATCATCAATCACTAATTCCCAAATTTCAATCCCTTCATACTGTAATAAAGTCCTCATTTTTATTTCCCATATATCAAAGTTCCCATTAAGCCTTGGAGCCTCAAATAGAATGCTTTCAAATAGATTGTCTTCTATTTTAGTAGAAGAGGGAGACACATCCTTAGTAGAATTAGAGACTTTCTTCTTTGACCTTGCCATTCTTAACTATGCTTCAAATACCTGAGTATGTATTTAAAATGACTGACCGTTTCTTCAACAACAACACAAAAAATTAATCTGAGAAATACTTTGGATTCTTTTGCCTGAGACTTCACTTTTCTGGAGAAGTTGTTGCAGCAAAAAACTCCTTCCTTCAGCTTCTTTGATACCTTCAAAGAGCCTGGATCTGCTCTCATACCATGTTGGAAATTTCTGGTAATTTCAAACACAAAAGAACAGAGAAAATGCTATGTTTCTGCCACAAGATCTTTTACACAGGGAAGCTAACTTATTTTCTAAGAACAGAGATTTTTCACACCCATAAAAACTTCATATTCATTAATAGACTGCCTGTTACATATTTCATCCTCTCTCTCAGAGGGATTCACCAAGAACTTCCACAAAAAAAAATTACTCTGCCTCTTTTACAAATAATTTTACACTGCTGTGTAAAATCCTCATTCACTGCTATGTAAAAAACTTTTACATTCACTGCTGTAAAATAAAAGTCTCTTACATAGGTTTACTGCCAAAGAAAATTTCCTCCATATGCTTCTGCGTATTGCAAAAGCCTCCAGCATAAGATTACATACTCTGTCCCTCCAGAAAATTTTACACTACTGTGTAAAATTTCTTGACATTCACCCAAAAAAAATTTCTCACATGCCTTGCTGGTTTTTCACATTGGATTTAACCAAAGTTTACATTTGTGCTACTGCGCCACACCATACATTTCATTTCTATGAATTTCAATGCATATGCTCCACAATTTTTTTTATTCACACTGTTGTGCGTTGTTTTTCTTGTATATTGTTGTTTGGTGCTGCAAGCCCCCCTTTTTATCCCGTGTTACAATACAAAGAGTCAACATACAAATTTTTTTATCACGCTACTGCATATTTCAAAATGTCTTCATTGAAAGACTAATCCCCACTTTGGTTTTGCAACCCTCGCTCTGGTTTCGCACTGATGTGCCCTCTTTTCGTTACACATACATTACATATGCGAATGAAGACCAAAAAACAAAACATATACCAAAACAAACCAACTTAATGATGCGTTGACTTACCCATACCTATCTTTAATTCATCATACTTCCATGCAAAAGAAAAAAATATTAAAACTGAAACAGCTCAACCACAATCTATGAAACAACATAAATCACATTAATTCCTTCACATGGGTAGTCAGAGAAAAGTTTAGGAAGGTTGAAAATGATCCTGGTCCATTGATTGAATCAGACGAATTTCGCAAGCTTAAGCCACACAACTCAAACGATGTTTAATGGCCGGGGGATTGGTGGTTTTAGGATCGTACACAGGACGCGTGTCACTTGGTTGGGGTGTTTGGAGGCCCTCTGACAAATATAGTTTTTTGCAATGGTTGTGCGGGGAAGATACGGTGGTTTTGATGACGCGCAGGTGAAATTACAACTTCAACGTGCATATCTATTTTGAAGTACGGAAAAAGTTAAAAATCAAAACCGAGAGAGTTGTGCACTTTTATCGCATGGCATGGAAAGGAAAATTAGAAAACACGCTCGATGGGTATGTATTATACTGATTTAGATCATATTTTCAGTTTAAGGATTTGGTCAATTCATCCATGCGCTAATGAGATATTAAATTTCCAAGATATTGAATTTGTTCAAGTTTATTTAGGGGGAGTTTTTTTGTTTTTTTTGAGTTCTTATCGTGTAAGTTTTAATTAGTATATTTAATAAATTTAAATTATAATTTAAATTATTTTTATAATTAAGGTGATAAATTGATTATATTTTGATAATTAATAGATATAGAATATTAATGTCATACTCTAATTAGCTAGAGGAATTGCTCAGAAAAGTTATAGAAATTCCGGTCATATTTAGAGAAAATTTGGCAAGGAATTTTGTAAATCCAAGTTATAGTTGTTAAACTTCAAAATTTTAGATGTCCTAGACGTTTTTGATGGTGCTAAATCCATTTCCACCATCAAAAACACGATTCAAACATTGTGTCTACAATACTTTTTGAAATTTTTTTGCCCCTATTCTGGCCATCCCTGCAATTCCTCCGCCTCCATAGACGACTCTGATATTAATATTTTTTAAGTGGAATTTTTTATAAAATTTTTACAATTAAAACTTTTTAATGAAGTTTTTTTTTTTTTTATTTTGCAAGTTTTTAGTACAAGTTTTAATTAGCATATTTAATAAATTTAATAAAATATAAACTATAATTTATAGAATTTTTCATAACTAGAGTGATAAAATCGATTATATTTTAATAATTAATAAGTAGACGATATTAAATTTCTTTAAGTGGAGGCTTTTTTAAGGTTTTGCTAGATAAGATTTAATTAGCCTATTTCCTATTTAATAAAATATAAATTATATTTTATATATTTTTTCATAACTCGATTGAAGAGTGACAAAATTGATTGTAGTTTAATAATTAATAGGTACGCTATATTAAATTTCCTTAAATGAAGGTTTATTGGGAGTTTTCACGGTGTAAATTTTAATTAAGTATAATTTCTATAATTATTCATAAGGAGAGTGATAAAATTGATTATATTTTAATAATTAAATTTTCTTAAGTGGAGGTTTCTTCAAAGGTTTTACTATCTAAAATTTAATTAATATATTTAATAAATTTAATAAAATATTGTAACAGCCAAAAAAATAATAACATTATTGAGCTTAGTAAGTTGATTTTAATAACATTATTGAGCTTAGTAAGTTGATTTTTACTACTTGTTACTTATGATGTTAAACAATAAGTGATTGAGGCCCAAAGGCTAAGAAATATATATTGTGGTTATTTAAATTATTGGCAATGATACTTTAACAAAAATATAAACTCTTTACATTAATTAAAAGAAATATATTGTGGTTACTTAAATTATTGGCAATGATACTTTAACAAAAATATAAACTCTTTACATTAATTAAAAGAAACAGTTTCAAAATATAGTTACCCATTTCCCTAAGGAAGATTTAGATTTCGGGGAATAATCTAGGAGAGATCCTTAAGCTGGGTGAAATAAACCAGTGGGAGAATTCTCAAAAACAGTAGACTTGAGGCGGAACAGGAGTCCACAGGCTCAAGGTACATGACTGTAGCTAGAAATAATTCGCTGTGAACCAAAGAAGGTGCTCAAGGGAGGGTCTAGAGATAATTCCAAGACTCGTAAATAATTAGCTGTGAACCAAACAAAGTGCTCGAAGAGGATCTGGACATAATTGCCAAAGTCATGGCCAGGAGGAGATACTTTCTAGAGAGGATTGGTTATTATGGGTTGCTATTACTAAACATATAAGTACCATGAAACTTTTTATTAAGAATTAGTGCTGGACTATGGAATAATGATTTAAATGACAAAATAGGAATTCTCATTTCAATTTAATGCTAGAAGAATTTCCTCTATGCAGAATGATTGAACAAAGAAACTCTTTAAAAGTACATTAAAAACAATAGACAGGGATTATCTATTTTCTCATTATATAAAACAATAACGTCAGATGATAATATGTAAAAGATACATCGAATAATTTTAGTATGAAGAATGACCTTACACAGTACATAAACAAGCTTATGCTCTTAAATATTTAGTGTACTTGTCATTCAATAAACAACAGAACTGTGCAAAACCCTACAGGATTTCTACCAAATCCATTTGCGTATTATGCTTTCAAAATCAAACACATACTGATTAACGCACCATAATCTAGTTACCCTGTATAAAATTCAATAATAACAAGAAACTGTTTGGGAATACCGAATGAGTAGAGGTGTATCCTTGACAATTATCCATGCAAAAAGTTACAGGCCTATGATAGAGATGTAAGGCATAAAAGACTATAAGTATATCTAGAAGTAACCCAGGTGTCTCCTAGTATAAACCAACACTAATCCAATTATTCCGGAGGGGCTGAACAAAATATAACAAGTCGATAATTCTTAATACTCTGAGTAATAGAACAGATGCAACTTCGACCCATTATAAAATTTGAAAATGACATAAGAAATATATAATTCAAAACTGAAAATTCATATATATATATATGTGTGTGTGTGTGTGTGTGTGTGTGTGTTTTTACTGTGGAAATAACTTACAGTTCCAGAATGACTCTATTGGGTTGATATGACCAAAACCCACAGAGTTCTTTTCAACTGATAACTTAACACAAAAAGAATAAGACGCAAAATAGATATGTCCATAAAAACTCATGGTCGACTCAGGGACTGATATTTTCCCCCAATTGCTCAAGCCATGCACAGAGGTTGTCGGCTCTCTTAAACAACTAACTAATTAAGAAGGGAAATCTAAGTAATGTTTAGATCTCAGCTCGATGGAGAAATAATCCCTTCGTAAACTAAACAATTGTGAACCAGAGTGCCAACCTGGAAACGACCAATAAAATCGTAAGCCATTAAACTTCTAAGAGCATGTTCCAAGCTTGCACGAATGGAGAAGAGAGGGGAAAGTACCTGCCAATAACCGCAAACAAGCATGGAGTTAATATAAGGCTATCTGATAGAAAAAATTACAAAATGTGTATACCAAAAAGAGGAATGGGTCATACGTGAAACTAGAGGGTTTCCTCACCAAGCGACCACCTGCAAATACATCAAAACTCCTTAATGAATAGTTCTAAGTTCAAAAGATTATCAATTACTCAGGAATATTTTAGGGTTTATGAGCTTACCTTCCAAATCCTAGAGCAGAACCTCTCCTATAACTTTGACATACTCTCGATATACCCTGGACAAAAGCGGCAACTTGTCAGTCTCGTGAGCAGACGAATTTCCAAACACACACAGAAAAGGGAAACTATTGACATTGCTTGAAACCACATGACCAAGGTTACTTGCCTTCTCCAGACTGAACATCATAATCAGGGCAAGCCGCAAGAGGAGTAGTCGTCAGTCTGAGACCTTTAGCAAACCAAACTGCGGTTGTAAAACAACAAGCATCCTCGGGTCAATGGTAACAATGATCCCATAAAGTGTTGGGTGCGAGAAAGTGGTTAGGGGTTAAAACCCTAGAACCACACTACCATTGGATTTTCCAGCAGAAATCGATAGAGATGAAGCCAGAGAAATGGAATAGAAGAGTAGAACCAGATGGTATATGCATTCAGCATCCTCGGTCGAGATCACGTTGCGTGTCCCAGCGTGCGAGGACCAGCTAACCCAAGGCTGGGCAGTAATGGCTAAAGCACCAGAGGCCATGTGAACATTTAACGCTGGCCACCATAGAAACATTGTTGAATGTGTAAATATTAAGCACATAAAAATTATGAATGTGAGTTATCTGGCGTTATGATGGAAATTAATCAATATTAATGTTTTACGCAGAGTAATATATATCCATAACCAAGGTTTTCATGTTAAACAATTTTTTTTTTTTTATGTATTATGTTATTTTTTAAATTTATAAGATATGATTGTTACAAATGGTATCAGAGCTCAGGTTCGTACACTGAGACTCTCTGGGATATATGTATAAATATACCTGAAGCAAATGTGCTTTCTTGTATTAAAAAAAAAACAAATATATATATATATATATATATATATATATATATATATATATATATATATATATATATATATATATATATATATATATATATATATATATATATAATATTTAACTAAGTAAATGTATGTGTGAACATAGAGACCGTAACAATAAAAGAAAAGGTCAGAATGCAGAGGAGCCTCAGACCACCCGAACTTCCCGGAACAACGTATGTGAATGCTAATCCGGATATTTGGATACAATTGGGCAAGGAATCCCATCAAGCTAATGTGATGTTACTCGAAACTGTTCAGCAGCTACGTGTTGAAATGACAAATTTAAGAACGGATAATGAACATATATGTTTAGAACAAGAGAGAATTCTAAGAAGTCTGTCCAATTGACAGAATCAATGACACCGAGACCCGAGTGCAGAAGAATGGGAGAAGACCCCAACAACTTAGCATGGAGAAGAAAATGCTATGTCAACTGAAAAGCATGGGGAAGATGAAGAAGGATGTTCAGACAATGTCTCTGACCAGTGCAAAACCAAAAGACAGAAATCTGAATTACAAGGAGAATTTAAAAAAATTAAACCCTCACTCTTTGAAGGAGAATCTGAAGAGGCAGCGGAGGCCTGGTTAATCGATATGGGCAAGTATTTTTAGATTTATGAGTACACTGATAAACTGAAGGCACAATTGGTAGTTTATCAACTAAGGGGTAAGGCTACCCTATGGTGGGAAGAAATCAAGACAGTAATAAAAATTGACGAAGAACAGGTTACATGGAATGAGTTTCAAAAACATTCCAAAGACAAGTATCTAATTGAGTGTTATTATGACAAAAATGAAAAGGAATTAATGTCACGATTCACTTCCTTTCTCCGCTATGTGCTTTACATGCAAGAGGAAAAGGCCTAAATTCAGTGCTTCATCAACAAATTACCCAACTTTATGAAGAAAAAACTGGAATTTGACTACCCCCAGACAATGGATGATGCATTGCAGAAAACCCACATTTTCTACCAGTAAATGAAACAGAAGAATGAGGGACCTAAAGGGGGGTTGAATAGGAAGGATAGAAGCTTCATTGAAAATAGAAACCCAAAATTTTCTGGCGGCAAGAATGTACAGCAAAAAACCTCTCAGCAAGTTTCCAGTCAGGAATTAGCCCAATGCTGCATATTCTGAAAATACACCAGCAGAAGGATTCACTAGATATATTAATGACCAATAGTCAAAGCCACCACTGCAATGTTGGGGATGCAGATAACCCCATTATTACAAAAATTGTCTGCATAAGGCAAGGAAATAACAACTATGAAGCATGTAAGAAGCATCCACGGTTGGGAAAGTGGCAAGGAGCATGCCTAGAATTAACGTTGCTCTGGATGATCATCAGGTAGAATTTCAGGCCACCATGATTGAATGTGAAGATATGATTGCTAAGAAACCTGTCTCTGCTTTATTTGATCCAGGTGCTAGCTTCAACTATGTTAGTCCTACGGTGGTAGAAGAGTGTCCACTGCAAAGCAGTAAGTGTTCAAAGCCATGGCTAGTTCAATTAGACACTAGGACAAAAAGAAGGGTAATGGAAAAAATAGGACATTGTCCCATAAGTATTTCAGGAAAACCTATTTATGTTGACCTTAATATACTTCCTTTGGGTTCTTATGACATTTTAATTAGGCTCAACTAGTTGGAAAAATGTTCGTCCCTAGTGGATTGCAAACAGAAAACTATCAGTTATGTTATTGAATCAAGCCAAAGGAAGGAACTCCAATGAATTAAAACCAATACCAAGTTAGATTCTATTATTTCTAATCAGTTAGGAAAATGTATTAGAAAAGGATTTCATATATATGTTGTTTAGGTGGGGTTTACAAATACCAAAAATAAAATGACCTCCTTGGAAAGCATTCCTGTCATTTAGGAATTTGTTGATGTGTTCCCAGAATCCATTCCAGGTTTACCACCAAAGCATGATATTGATTTCACCATCGAGCTAATTACAGGTGCAACCCCTATATGCAGAACCCTTTAGTGCATGAGCATACCTAACTTAACAGAACTCAAAATGCAGCTTCAGGAGCTTCTAGATAAAAAGTATATCTGCCCTAGTGTGTCCCCTTGGGGAGATCCTGTATTATTTGTACTGAAAAAAGACGGGACCTTGAGATTATGCATCGATTATCATAAATTAAACAAACTAACCATTAAGAATAAATATCCTTTACCCTGTATCGATGATCTATTTGATCAGGTGCAAGGAGCTAAAGTATTCTCGAAAATCAACTTAAGATCTGGCTACCATCAAATAAGAATAAAAGAGGAGGACATTTACAAGACAACATTCCATACTCGTTATGGTCATTACAAGTTCGTGGTGTTGTCATTTGGCATCACAAATGACCTAACCACCTTTATGAGTCTGATGCATGGTATTTTCCAGCGCTACCTTGATAAAGTTTCACTAATTTTCATTGATGACATTTTAATATACTCTAAGAATTAAGAGGAGCATAAAGAACATCTAAGAATAGTATTTCGAATGCTATGGGAAAATCAGTTATACGCTAAAGTTAGAAATTGTGACTTTTCCAAAGATCAGATTCAGTACTTGGGTCACATTATCTCAGAAGATGGAATAGCGGTGGACCCAGAGAAGATCAAAACTATTATGGAATTGATAACTCCAATGAACGTCGCTAATATCAGATAATTCTTGGGTTTAGCCAGGTACTAATGTCGACTCATTGAAGGATTTTAAAAAATATTCTTTCTAATGACCTCCTTAGAGAAAAAGGGGTGCACTTTGCAATGGACAGCTGAGTGTCTGTTATAGACATTTTTGTGCCTTACAGCATGAAGCATGAAATGTCAATAATCTAAGGGATCCAAAGTCCCTAAACATGTTGTTCCTACCCCTAGAGGAACAAGGTCAACAAACCACAACACTAAATATCAGTTCTCCACCTGAAAACACTCAAAAACAAGCTAATTCTGGATCATGTCAACTGCTCCACTGAGCATCTGCGCTAAATGTCAACTGCTCCACTGTGTACCTGCGCTGAATGTCAACTGCAAAGAAGGCTACCTGCGCTGGGTGAGTTTGGCCAAGTGGCACAGTCATTCCTCAAGGTGTCAATGCCGAGGAAGCTTCCAAAATGACACTTGGATCAGAGAATTCGCCTAGTGATGAGTAAGAGGGTCTAGATCTCCAAGTGGAAGCAAGAAACTCCAAGTGGACTCAAGAACTGAAGAATAACTGAAGTGGGAGAGGACACTAGTCAGCTTCATGCCAGCCTCAAGCTGACTCATCCTTTCTCCAAAACTCCTATATATAGAGCTCTCTCATGAGGTCTAGGGAGGCTGGAATCTTGTGAATGTAAGGAAGTGATGTTGGTTTGAGTATAGAGCTATTGGGTGATTTGCTTGAAGGAGGTGAAGAGGAGATTTCTTTCTACTGGGAGGTGATGCTGGATTAGGCCTTTTATGGTTGTATCACTTCCTGAACTTTACTTCTTCCATTAATAAAGCATTTGAGGTTCTTCTATATGCATGTGTCTCAATGATGTATTGTTATGCTTGTGTATTTGATTTATTCTAATCCTTGAATCAATTATGAATGTATGCTTCTTGTAGTTTCCCTTTCTTGTGATTTTGCAGGATCTTGGTGTAGTTGGGCCAGTGAAATAGCAAGGAGCTGGGAGCAAGCAGCAAAGAGAGAAGATTGGATCAATCATTAGCGGAAGACATCGGTTAGTGGATCTCTTCCTCCTCTCTCTTACATCTCATAAAGAAGTAATCTCAAATAGCTTTGCTTTGATTGTTGCTGAGGTACTATCACCCTTAGAGTGGGATAGGGTCATTCCGTATTGGATACCTTTCCCAACAACAAATTGGCGACTCCATTGGGGATCGTATCTTGTTGGTTGTTTTTGTTTTTGCTATTCATTTCATAAACACAGGGAGTACCGAATCGAACTGCATTTGGAGCTTTCAAATACAAAGTAGAGGGCATCTACTCTAGCTCAGTTTCTGGGCATGTTTATGATTTGAAGAGCTGATCCACAAGGACTCTGAACAACTCTTAGTGATAGATTTTCATCCTCCTTTTCATCCCTTAGTGTGTACTTGATTGATAGCTTCTGATTTGGCCAAAAACTGTGAATTTTTGAGCAATCTGTAACCCGGAAACTGAGAAAAACGAAAGTTTGACTCTTCATTGCAGACACTGTGAAGGCAGTCTGCATTTCAGCGCAGATCCCCAATGGGCTACCTGCGCTGAATGTCAAACTAACAGTGTACTACCTGCGTTGAACCAGTTTTGCCTAGTGCTACTGGGGTTCCCTACTGTTTATTGCCCTGTTTTCATCCTTGTTTTTGCTGCCTGTTATCAGTCAATGTACCTATCTGAAACCAACTTTCCTTGCCACTATTCCGCCTCGGTTGTATAAAGAAACTGTGTTTGTTCTTTGTTTATTTCTTGTATCATTCGCAGTTTCCCATAACGAAAGTGAACTAGTCTTGTTGTGGCCTCTTAGATATAGACCTGTGATAAAGTGTCGTTTTGATCTTAAGAGTTAGTTTGTTTGCTGTTCATAGCTGATTGAGCTTTCGCTTTCGTCATATGGTTTGAATTTATATATTTCTAGTGTCGAAACAAGTAAATCTTAAGGTGTCTTTTGATTTTGGACAAGCTTGTTTGCTTTCACTTCAAATTGAATTCAAAGTTATACAACAGCTTTCTTTTTGTATTACATCAACATTAAGAAAGAGAAAAGAAATACCTGCATTGTGCATGTGTATTTTGACAGCTTGCATGTTGATTTAGGAAAAAGTGCATTAGTGTGTGCTCTATGATTTGTGTGAAAAGATGATGTCTTTCTTTTCCCTCAGTAGTTAAGGTTTTCAAAGTTGAAAGATTGAAAAGCTTGCTTATCATATTAGACTGCATTTAGGAGTGTTATCATACATCTCGTGGTGATCCATAAAGGCAAACTGCTAAACAAGATCAACCTTAAAATAAATTGAATTTACATAACAACGCATTGAAACATAACGCAAACACATAGAGGTCTAAGATAGAGACGTGTTCCGGCGTCGTTAAACGTGATATCTTAGCGTTGAGTGGTTGGGTGATTCCTCCACGGTGAAGCGATAAGTATCAATACGGACTTGTGCTCCCACGTACCGTCGCGTATATATTGGGAGACCCCTATAGGAACAAAGCCTTTATCCATAGGAAACCGTGTCGGGCGCCCTACTGATCGCAATGCAGTGACCACAGCATTCACGAAGATCGACCACTCGTACCGTAAAACGTATTCTGTGGTTTTGCGAAAAGTTTGGCACACCCTCTGCCTAGAACTCCAGAGTAGTTTCTTTTGGCCTTTTTCAAACTCTATAACTGAAAAATTCCATCCGAGCATTTGTCACTTCGGGCTCGTTAAAACACCGAAGGAGACTAGAGTCATCTTTAGCTTTTTCTCGACTCTTAAAAGGTGAAAAAACAAGTTGTGTCTAAAGCGTCGTTATAAAATTTATTTTAAACGGAACATAATCACCTCCTATTCCTGCGTTGATCTGTAGGTCGAGAACATGGAACGCACCAACCAACGAATTCCACATGATGGAAATCCTAGTCCTTTCTCCTCTTGGGGAGAAGTTGGTGCGCCCCACATGGCCACATTGTCACTTCCAGGACTGACAATTGGCCTGCCAATTTGGCTATTCTCAACCAATGTAGTTCAGAACACCATGGTTCCTGAACAGTCGAGTCAACAGTTAGATCAGTCTAGAGCTGCCCACCAGCCTTCTACTTCCTATAACTCTTCCTCCAATCCTTCATCTTCGCAAGGTAGAGCTGGCAAAAGCCAAGCTCCCATGGAGAAGAAGGAGAAGAAGAAGAGAGAGAAGAAGAAGAAGGAGCCTAAGGCGACTAGGGGCAAGCAAAAGACATCTGACAAAAATCCACACACAGCACAGACCGGGCCTAAATCGCCATGTGTCATATGTAAAGGAGACCACTTCCATAGAGATTGTCCCGGTATTCCCCGGATACTAAGGGACTGGTCCCCTCGGTTGCACAATTCGGGAGCATCAACCTCTGATAGTCATGTTGAATGCTTACCGTCAACCAGCGAAAGTGAAGGTTCAAGACAAAGAGGGGGAGCAAGATCCCCCTGCAGACTGTGTGAAGGCAATCACGCCATCCACCGTTGTCCCTTCTTAGACGAAGCGAAGAGAGTTTTGGAAGATCGCTCGGTTTCACCGTTGAGACTTCCTCCTGGATACAAAAAACTCGTGCCAAGTCCTTCGTTGGTTGAGAATACAACTGGCCCGCTCAAGTGGTCAGCTGAAGCGTCAGTCATTGAAAATGAACCTACTGAATGCAGACCGGACGAAAGTCCAAAGGTCGAAATGGCAGTTGACCCGGTTCTTCCTTCAGAGGTTTCATCGTCAAATGACACCGTCACTGAAGATTCATCTTCAAATGACACCCTCACTGAAGAGAATAAGGATGACACCATCCAGATTCTTTTCATCAACACCGAATTTGATGAGCATCAGGGCAATGCGCCCATTCCTTTATCGCAAGAAGGAACATCGTCAGGGTCATATCCGGCCGTGTATTCGGTCCCACCACCAAGCAACCTGGTTGTGTCCTTTGATGGGAACCAACTAGGCAGACCCCAGTTGCCAGCTAGTATACCATTCAGAATCATAGTCCAAATTTATAGAATGGTATTGGCCGGCACTATTATTGATGAAGGGGCATCTGTGAGTATCCTTTCCTCTATTGCTTGGAAAGCACTGGGTTCCCCGGAGCTTTTGCCTGAGATAAGAAATCTCTCGGGTTTTGATAAAGGAACCAGTCGACCATTAGGGATCCTCCCCAATGTACCTGTTACATTGAAAGGGAAGACCGTTCAAATGAACGTGATGGTCGTTCAAGGACCCTTGGATTATAACCTACTCCTTGTACGAGACTATATATATTTCATGGGAGCTATAGTCTCCTCACTCTTTAGAGTAATGTGTTTTCCACACGAAGGAAGGGTGGTCAAGCTCGTAGACCAACTTTCATTTCCGGGATCACGCATCGCAAATAGTCAAATACCAACCCTGAATGGTCTTTTTAATCAAGAAATGTCTCCACCCCCAGTCCTCCTTCCCGATGAGTGCGAGTGATTCGGAAAGATGGGACTGGAACCCAGGGGGCATGCATCCTGGTCTGCTTCGGGCAGAGGAAACCCTGGGTATAAGGTAGAATTTCCGCAAGAGAATATGACTAGTCCGTACCCCGTCCGTGGTTGGAAGAGGGGTTGTTCTAGAATAGGATTCTTTTGTCAAGGTTACTTGTTTGACAAAGGTCATTCACCATTGTCTACTTCGGTAGACAGTGCCGAAGAGATGTTTTAGTTTGATGGTGTTAACGAAACAATCTTTGGGTAACCAGAAAGAGGCAAGCCTCACCCTTTAAAACAAATGTTTTAATGGATAAGTAGGGGCAGCCTTGAAATTGTACTTTATACCTGGGGGCATGCAAACCTTTTGGAGTGCAAGCTAAGAGCGGTTATTTATCTGTTTTTGGGATTAGCCGTTTCCGAACTTGCATAAAGAAAGGATGAGAGGGAGCATAGCTTATGTAAGGCGCGAGCTCTATAAAAAATGGGATCTTACAGGAGACATTTCTTATCTTATGACTGGTATATCGAGTAGTTTTACCGCGGAATTTATGCTCGTTAAAAAATAGAAAAGCGAGATCCGAGCAGTTTTAGTACATGGTTCAAGCTCGTTAAAAAATAAACATAAGATTGAGCAGTGTTTTGGCACATTCAAGCTCGTTAAATAAAAAATGAACCTATCCCGGTAAATAACCATTGTGATCGTAAATTTATTAGCCATAAAAAGCCTTGGTCGTGTTTGCACCTGCCACCTCCATTCCATTTGGCCGCTCGTTCACCCCCATATGCTTGTTTACCCATTTTGAGGAATAGCTGCGAAGAGTGATTTCACCTAGCCATCCTTGTGACACTGCCGTGATTGGAAAATTCTAACCTGTACCTGGAATCTGCTACTATCCCTGTTTATCACTCGTTCCTCGAAAGACGAGTCTTCTTTGAGCTCTTTTCTCTTGACTCGTAAAATATGAAAAGTTTGCTGAGTTTTGGCCTTCCAGCTCGTTAAAACGACCAGAAGAGCTATCCCTCCTCTAGATTTTAATCTTTTTGGACCTGAGGGATTATTACACAAAAAGGTCGAGCGCTTGTTTTATTCGGCTCGTTAAAATTATCGAAAACTCATCCCTTCTATATTGTTTTATACTTTTTCGGGCTTAAGGGATTAGATGACGAAAAAGGAATTTTGGAGTTAACTTTCCGTACCTTTTCGGACTCTCTAAAAGTGAAAAGGACCGAGTTTTCCTTGTCGTTAGACTCGTTAAAATGATTAAATAGCGACAAACTTGTCTTTAGACGAGAAAGAGTTTCCCTATCGCTAAGCTCGTTAAAACATAGCGATGGGCTTGCCCGAAGGGCAGGTTATAGAACAAGCATATGTTATCCTCCTCAAGCTTGACAAAAATAAAGAGGTACTGGTCAGAAATGACTGGGGAAAAATTGGGAGAACCTCAAAGCTTTAATGGTAGCAAGTCGCTCTTGAACATGACACTTTTCCTCCGTATCACATCGGGTTGGGTTGTTTCATTCACCGGTCTCATCACCATGGTCTTCGCAAAACCATCCACATTTATGGTAATGCTACCGATCCATCGCATCAGTGTCGTTATATGTTCAAGAGATGTTGTTCAGAAAGAGTCAACCATGTCCCATCCACTGCCATACATTATCCTTCATCCACCCATGATCGCCACCCTGAATCATATTTCACAGATTGTTTTCACCTCCATTAAAATCATTAGCTCCGTTCCGTGTCAATGATGTGGGATTCATTAAGGCCCTCCTTTGATGGATCGCTTCTTGTCGACTTCATCTCATCATCCGAGAAGTTGATCTAGGAACAACCCCCTCAGTATTTTGAAGCTTGCATGCCTCAATGGCAAGTTTCTCACTTCCGGCGACAGGTATACATCAATGACCTTCGACCAGAAGATTTTGCATGGTGTTCGACGCCAAGTCCTATATTCACACCACGTGAATTTTACTGCAGTACCTTGAGGGTCATTATCATTATCGGTGATTCCTCTCGCGCTTGTTAACGGTTTACATCATTGACCGGTAATCAAGCGATGTCTTTCCATGTTCGACTTCAGCGCAATTCTCACATGGATCGACTTGTACTTATAGTGAAGATCGAACGAGTTTGAAGACCCCGGATCTAGTTTCATCCATCCGAGCTGCGATATATATTCAAGAAATATAAAGACATTAGACATGTACATCATTGCAGCAGATGATCATCCTACTCAAAGGATGATAATTTCAGCAGAGAATTATCAGTCTACCATTAGACGATCATCTGTTCTATGTACCAAAATGAATTTATAAAGCTGAGCATGGGAATGCCCGCCTCAGCTAGATCATGAAAGCAGAATGAAAAATAATGTATTGTATTGTATTTTATTACAGGTCACCTCTCAGCGATTGAATGAACTTCGGATCCTCCTGATAAAGCATTTCACCCGATAAACGACCTCATAGTTTAGGGGGCAACTGTTATAGACATTTTTGTGCCTTACAGCATGAAGCATGAAATGTCAATAATCTAAGGGATCCAAAGTCCCTAAACATGTTGTTCCTACCCCTAGAGGAACAAGGTCAGCAAACCACAGCACTAAATATCAGTTCTCCACCTGAAAACACTCAAAAACAAGCTAATTCTGGATCATGTCAACTGCTCCACTGAGCATCTGTGCTGAATGTCAACTGCTCTACTGTGTACCTGCGCTGAATGTCAACTGCAAAGAAGGCTACCTGCGTTGGGTGAGTTTGGCCAAGTGGCACAATCATTCCTCAAGGTGTCAATGCCCAGGAAGCTTCCAAAATGACACTTGGATCAGAGAATTCGCCTAGTAATTAGTAAGAGGATCTAGATCTCCAAGTGGAAGCAAGAACCTCCAAGTGGACTCAAGAACTGAAGAATAACTGAAGTGGGAGAGGACACTAGTCAGCTTCATGCCAGCCTCAAGCTGACTCATCCTTTCTCCAAAACTCCTATATAGAGCTCTCTCATGAGGTCTATGGAGGCTGGAATCTTCTGAATGTAAGGAAGTGCTGTTGGTTTGAGTATAGAACTATTGGGTGATTTGCTTGAAGGAGGTGAAGAGGAGATTTCTTTCTGCTGGGAGGTGATGCTGGATTGGGCCTTTTATGGTTGTATCACTTCCTAAACTTTACTTCTTCCATTAATAAAGCATTTGAGGTTGTTCTATATGCATGTGTCTCAATGGTGTATTGTTATGCTTGTGTATTTGATTTATTCTAATCCTTGAATCAATTATGAATGTATGCTTCTTGTAGTTTCCCTTTCTTGTGATTTTGCAGGATCTTGGTGTAGCTGGGCCAGTGAAAGAGCAAGGAGCTGGGAGCAAGCAGCAAAGAGAGAAGATTTGATCAATCATTAGCAGAAGACATCGGTTAGTGGATCTCTTCCTCCTCTCTCTTACATCTCATAAAGAAGTAATCTCAAATAGCTTTGCTTTGATTGTTGCTGAGGTACTATCACCCTTAGAGTGGGATAGGGTCATTCTGTATTGGATACTTTTCCCAACAACAGTGTCAGTAAAGTTTTGAAAAACTGAAACACTTGCTTACCACTGCACTAGTGTTAAAAGTGGCAGATCCAGAAAAGTCTTTTGTAGTTTGCATGGATGCAAGTAAAGAGGATGTTGGAAGAGTGCTGACACAAGAAGGAAAGGTTATTACTTATGAATCATGTAAATTGAAGGAATATGAACAATGATATTCTGCTTATTACCTTGAATTGACAGTAGTAGTGCATGCACTTAAAATGTGGCGACACTACCTGTGAGGAAGAAATTTCTACTATTAACGGATTATAGGAGCCTTACAAATTTCTTCAACCAGTCTAGCTTAAACGATCGACAGGCCAGATGGACAACATTTTTAAGTGAATTCGATTTTGAAATGAAACATCTTAAAGGGAAGGAAAATCGTGTGGCCGACGCATTGAGTAGAAAAGCACATTGTATTTATGAGGTCTTGTTGTAGCGGCTACAACGACCCTCCAAAATTTTCCTTAGCCTCTTTTGGGGCCTCCCTACCAACCTTCATAGCAGCTTGCCTTGCTTTGTCAATTCCTCAAGCTTTAGTGTCTTTCTTGCTCAAAGGAAGCCTTCCGATCACAGTTTTATATTTTCCCTTCACAGGCTACTCACTCGGACATGGTTTAATTGCAGGCTAAGAAACTTCCCCTTGAAAATTGTGCATTTTTAGACGGAAACCAACCTTCCCTCCAGAAATTGAAAAATCCTCTATGGCAGCCTGCTGGGATCCAAAATTGTGTAGTCCTGCCAGCTAACCCTCCCAACAGGATTTGTGCAAATTTTCCCAACAACAAGCTGTTCAACCTAGAATTTCCACAAATATGGGCAACAATCAGTTTTCTACCCAGAAATTATGCAAATATCCTAGGCAGCCAACCCAGCTACCATCCAGAAATGTACATTTTTCTCCAGCAGTCAAGCAGTCTCTTTCATGTGTAGCTAAGTTGACCGGTTCCCTTCGGGACTGAGCAAAACAGACTTGCATGCATGGGTTGCTTCTCCCAAGGAAACATGCAAAGACATCCCTTGTTTCAAGGACACTTGGAGGTTACATGCAAGGAGCCATTCTGAAACCTTCCACCAAGAGTCACTTCCCCTAGACTTGTCGCATGTGCGTCCTAGCTTTGTTTCAGCTTTCGTTGCTATATCACTGTCGTCGCATGCATGAAACTGTTTTGCACGGACATTTTCCCATCTAGTGAACTTCCTCACCCACATGCATGTTGATCTATTTGTTGAATCTTTCATTCATGTTTTGCATGCACTATTGATCACTTTTGCTATCACTTAGTGTCGCCATGCATTCACTGACTTACTTGCTTTCAGTTGCCCATCGGTGAGTAGGACCATCCTTAGCTTGGGCTTGGCCTTCACCAAGGCTGCATTATGTAATCTGAGAAAGAAAGGCTCACCTTCCTCTCCAGATTTGTGCATTCCTTTCCATAACAGGCCTCCAGGACTATTTTTCACATTTCTGGATGACAGTGGCTACTTGGCCCAAGAAATTGTGCAAATTTGTCCTCGGGCTAGCAGTCCTTCCTAGTTGGAATTGCACATCGTGCAATCCCAACAGTTAGTGCAGCCATACCAGAATGTGCATGGCACAGTTCCAACATTAATCTAGCAGTCACTAGCCAGACTAGATTGTGCATGGCGTAGTTCTAGCAGTCAATCAACCTCCCAGTAATCCAAATTGTGCCTTGTACAATCTTGGTAGTTGGTTAGCCTCCCAACAACCCGCACTGTGCCTTGTGCAGTCTTAGCAATCGGTCTCCCGACCTCCCAGCTGAAATTGCAAAACCTTCATGATCATTCACCCAAGTATGTTACAAGTTAGTTCTCATATTCATTTTCGTTTTCAACTGACAGACTTCTTACCATGAGTGTTGCCACATCTCTAGGTATCACAGGTGTTCATCTGCTTCTCAGCAACACAGGTACAATGGTTTCTAGGAGAGCAGAGACGAAGACACCATTCAGAGCGTGCTTCGAGATGCAGTTGATCAAGTGTCCATGGAATTTCCTACCCACGAAGACATCAAGTTGTTCGTTTACAAGGAAATCAAGATATGACAACAGAAACATCACAACAAGCAACATCATGAACAACAGTTGAATACGACATACCAAATGCAACAAATGCAAGAGGAGGGTTGTTAACAACACAAAGGCAGAACAAGGTTGCAAGCTCAAGCAGGTCCATTGATGATGAAAGAAACTTTGGATACTTCGACTATGAAGTGATGACACGACATGAAGATCGTGGGAAGGTAAAAGATGGAACAAAGAAGGAGTTGCATGTGCTGAAGCAACAACTCAGGAAGAAGATGAAGCTGCATGGACATATGAATGAGTTGCAGCAGGAACGGGAATAATAGTGGGCATACCATGCACTCATGAATGAAACTGCGCCCGTACAAGTTAAGGATCCCAACAGCTGACACATGGAAGATAGGGTGAGTAGTGTTGTTGATCACATGCAAGGGCTTTAGCAACATGCATGTCGTTGAGAGCATGCATGCAATCCAACCCATTCAACGCAGTAACCAAGGTGATGAAAGGAATCAAGTCCAAGTACAGATGAACATGTACTTTGGGAAGTTGATGCGCATGACCACCAACACACACTCGAAGATCAGCATAGACACTATGCATCAATGTGTTTCCGGTGCAACCATACCTAAGAAGACCATGTGCATGTTAGCGGATGAGTTGGATGAAGGGGTTGAACCAATGCACGAGTTGCAAGAGAGGCAAGAGTTTGCTTCAGCAATATGTCACCATGAGGTGCATGCAGACCATCACAGATGAAAAATTTTGGAATTCGCTCACCACCTTCACCATCATAATCATTTTAAAGAGTTGGTCTCATCACAGTGGATTGAGTGTCAGTGATGTCTTGCAAGGCTTGCTCCAGCCATGTTGTCTCACATGAGTACATGTGCATTGTAATGTTGAGTCATGTCAAGTGTAATTTAAGTTTCAATGGTCGAATGTAATAGTCATATATTAGGTGAAGAGTCATGACGGTAGTTGAACTGTCACAAAGGGGAATTTCAAGGGTCACCCCACCCTTTGCTATAAATAGTCCCTCATAACTCATTGGAAGGGCTTTTGGCCAACCAAGCTTTTACTAAGACTATTTTGAAGAAATCTTGGAAAATATTGTAATGCACCTTAGCTTCTCCATTGCATGGATCTAGTACATCTCTTTGGAGGAGCAGGTGGATGTGGCTATAATGTCTCACTGTTGGGCTAGTAGGTTTACATGGATGTATTGTATGTTTGTGACTTACACTTCTTTATATAATAAGAACCAACACATTTTCATGAATATGTTGTTATCGTATTTGGACTACTTTGGTTGCTTTAATGATATGTGTTGTTTAACTTACATACTTGTGTATGAACTGATTCACATGAAATTATATGAATTATGTTATTAATGTGTTGCACGGTTTATTAATGTTGTCACCATCTATGTCGACTGCTCTCCTAGACAGCAGACATACCTCTCACTTGAACCTTGATATAGCAACCGCCACACTTGTCTAAGATTGATCTATGAGTTTTGTCCATTTTATCTTACCTTGTATGATATGACTGTTGCATCTGAGTGGATTTCTCCACCAGAAGGTGTGCATGTCCTTTGTGTTGTGTGTTCCTAGTCGAGTTGGGACTCCTCCCTTTCAACCTAGAACTCACCTTCAACTCCTTCCCCTTTCTAAGTGTTGGAACCTCTCATACACCTTCCTTGACTCACTGCATCGGTCACACCCTTGCTACTAACAAAGTTATTCTAATTTCCTCTTTACAACACCACGATCAAGGCATTACCTTATGACCCACTGCTAGGACTCCTACACCAAAAGGTTTGAGATATAAATGGGAATTCTTATAGTGGAGATCCGCTTGACATGTTGGCAGGTCCAGCACGGTCAACATTTCTGGCACTAGAAGAAGGTCCTGATGACAAGTTGTGTCCTCTCATCTAGTTTTGAAGCTTTGCATATATTTCACAGAGTCTTGCATTCTTCTTCCCACAACATGTTTTTCGAATCATGAAGATGTCTCCATCTCGGGAAAGATTTTCAGTCTCTTTTCCACTAACATGTATGATGGTGAAGGCGAAGTGGCTTGGCCTAAGAACTTACATAACCTTCTCTTCATCATTCATGAGGAAGATCAGTTTATTGATGAATATGCTAGTTTTCTGCTTGCATTCACACTTCACGAATCTCCTTTCATTGGGTGCTCAACCTACTGGATGAGACCATGCACTCATGTAAGCACTTCTGTGATATTATTGAAGACACATTCTATCATTTTGATCGAGACCATCTTAATCAGAAACTGTTATACAGGGAAAATTTTAAGAACCCCCCGTAAATTTATAAATATAATAAATGGGTGAATCTCCATGGTATATAGGAAAAATGGAAGGCGATTTTATCAATAAAATAATATGTATATATAATTTTTTGGCGAATCTCTCACCAGGCATGGCGAATATTTTACTCAATTATAAAATCTTGTAAGATCTTGGTGAGTCTTTCCCTAAATAATAAAACTTTGTAAAGTCCTAGTGAATCTTAGCATAGGCTACATGCTGGTTTAATTCCCCCATTTAAATAGGCTACATTCCAGGTGAATACCATGGGTCAATACCATGTGCCATTTTGGTGAATACCATGGGTCAATACCATCTGCCATTTTTATTTTTATTAATTCTAATATTAGGGTTAATAATGGTTTTTTGCATGGTATTAATAACAATCTAGTCCATGGTATTTGTCCCATAGTATTTTGGCCATAGGTTTCACCTAAATATAACCCATTTTTTGAGTGTTCGTAAATATAAGGTGACTTATGGAGTAAATATAAAAAAATGTTTTATTTGTTTACCATACCTCTCGTTTATTTATATTTTTATTAATTTACCATACCTCTTTTACAAATATGGTATTTGGCCCATAGGATTCACTTAAATAAAACCTCTTTCTTAAGCCTTCATAAATAGAACGAGGGTTATGGACTAAATATAAAAAGAGGTTTTATTTATTTACGATACGTCTAGTTTATTTATATTTTTATTTATTTACCATACCTTTTGATTAAGTATAAAAAGACGTTTTATTTATTTACCATACCTCCACTTTACTTATATTTTTATTTGTTTACACCCTTACATGTATATAAGGTGACTTATGGAGTAAATATAAAAAATGTTTTATTTATTTACCATACCTCTTTTATGAATATGGTATTTGGCCCATAGGATTCACTTAAATAAAACCTATTCTTGAAAATGGGTGAATGGATTCACTTAAATAAAACCTATTCTTGAAAATGGGCGAATGGAAGGTTGTAAGTCCTAATTTCAAGGGCTAAATTTACCTTTTTACCCTCTCCCTTAAAATAAGGTGGGCTATTTGAGCTGATTTGTAAAAATGTACTATGATACAAAATATTCGCCCACTAAAAATGTAAAACCCCTTAATTTCGCCAAAGGGCGAAAATTCGCCCCTAAAATTATCCTTGTTGTTATAGAACCGAAGGGCTTCGTATGAATCCATTATTGATTCTTTGCACTGCTTCTTTGACTTGTAGTTTCAGTCTCCGAGGAGCCAAATGAATTTTGCTTATCTTTGGGAACAATTCAAGTATTTTCTTAATAAATCTGCCCATCACAAGAGAAAGTTTGAAATCAAGCCTCGCTCAACCTTCTTCATTGATGGAGCTGCACAATCTCATGTGGGTGTGGGCACTGTCTCAAATGACTACCCGCATCCCTCTCATTCAATAGCTCCACCATTGCCCAGTGGTACGGACAATCATGTTTGTACAACTGTTCAAACTTCACACTCTCCCAACATCACTCCACTCAATTTTCTCGTAGATTTGGTTGTGAGCCCTTCGAGTTCTCACAGGGTTTATTTTCTACAACCTTTGTCCTCGCACCTAGGTGTTCCATCAGATGATGTTGTCTTGTGTTTGTCCATTCCGAACTATTCACTTGTTGTGAATGAGGAACAACCCACTAACAGAGTTGGTGTTGCAAAACCAGCATGCGCTCTCATTCATAAAGAGTATTAGTGGGAAATTTAGCATCAATATTTGGTGAAGGATGACTCCCTTCCATCTGAGCCCCCTTTGTTCTTTCCTAACATCATTGGTGAACCTGCCATCCATGATTTTTCATGTGTGTCTATTGGGTCCCTATAATACTAGTGATTACCCCATTACTATTGTAGTTATACCCCTTATTTATATTGTTGTGCCCCTATTACCCCCATTTTTGTGCTCCATAGAATCCCTCTATTGTTATTTTTGTGGCTTTATATTATTATTGTTAGGTCGGCTGGATTATATTGTGACTCCTTAGACTCCTATATATAGAAAGGAGGTTTTGTCATTTGTATCATCAAAGAATTGTTCATTTATGTAATGTAAAGGAGGTTGCCCCCTCGAAGAGGCTAAATTCTAAGGCGTTGATCTATCTTTTCTATCTTTTCTTGAGCTGGTTTCATAACATTTGGTATCAGAGCTTTGGATTCTAGGGCTTCACTGCTCCAAATAGGTCATCGTGGAATTTTGCGCTATAACTTTTGTTCTGTGATGTTTCAGAAGTCGCAAGAAAAACCCATTTGAGAATAAGTCGTGCTGAACCTTGGGTCCGATTTTTAGAGCTTTGCGCGTGATATTTACGGAGATATGATCTAAGGAATTTTGTATTTTTGCAGACTCCTGAATTACATTCAAAACAGGTGACCTGGGGAAGATCATCATAACTTTCTCTCTGGGGATCGGATTGAAATTTTGTAAGAAGGTACAAAAAGAGGACGGCCTATAGTTTCTTGTATGTGTGGTTTAGATTCAAAGGTTGAAACAGTGACTCGTGGAACGTCGTACAAGTTCTCTCTACGGAACTAGTCTAAAATCAAGTCACTATGTGAGATTTCACATAACTCTTCCTTGGAGAATCCAATTCGGGTCAGACTTGTGGCATTGAAAAGAGGATGCGGAAGGCTACTACAGGTCACTATTTCAGAACTAGATGATCTGAAATTGCAGAGATACATCAAATTCAATATCAGGCTTCTATAAATTGAAAAACGGTGTGTAGTTTTTATTTTTTATTTTTGTGTAAGCTTGGTTTAATGGAATTCAAAGGGCATAGTAAAGCATTATTATCGGTAACTGGTGCCCCAAGGAAAGAAAATGCAAACACATAGTAAAGAACCTGAAAGCTCGAGCATGACTCATGAAGAAGAGGAAGAAATGCTACATGATATATCAAAATTACAAGAACAAGTGCAACAAATGTCACGCTCACAAAAGCTAACAGAAGCTAAGATAAGTGGCGTGTAATCTAAGATAAATGGCGTGGAATATAAGATAAATGGTGTGGAATCTAAGATAAATGGCATGGAATCTAAGATGGATGATTTGAAGACAGATTTGAGGACAGATTTGAAGACAGTCATGGCAGATTTGAAGACAAATTTGACAAATTTTCTAGAAGAAATACTTACTAATGGTGAAAAGGTTGTAAAGGAAACTCATGATGTTAACAAAAGTAATGTTAATCACGATTCCATAGATGCTAATGTTGGATCGAAGACCCACCATATTCTAAAAATTGATATGAGGAAGTTTGATGGCAAGGATCCCGCCACATGGATATTACAGATGGAGCAGTTCTTCGATCTCAATAATGTGCAAAACACACAAAAGGTACGTATGGCAACTGTATATTTGGAACCAAATCAATTTGTATGGTATCAATTGCTTTGCTCTCGTAAAAATTTTATCACTTGGGCAATTTTTACGGAAGAAATGATAGCACATTATGAAGATACAAAAGGCAACACTTTTTTTAGCCAATTGATAAGTTTCAAACAAAAGGGTTCAGTAATGGGGCACATTGAGGAGTTCCAAAAATTGAACATAAGGGTAAAAGATATTTTAGAGGAGCATAGGATTGATGTGTTCATAAGGTCTTTAAAGGATAATATCCAGCATGATGTTCGCCTTTGGGAACCTGACTCATTAGAGAAGGCATTCAGGTTAGCAAGAAAAATTGAAAGCAAAATTATGGCAACCAGGAAGCATACCACTCACAACTATAAGGACGGAAGTGTTGTTGTGCCTAGTCTTCCACAACCTATAAGGTTGACACCACGAAAATTGGAAGAAAAAAGACCAAAAGGGCTTTGTTACAGTTGTGATATCAAATACACTAAAGGTCATAAGTGTGTTGAGAAGAAATTATTCTACATAGATTGTGAAGAGGAAGAAGAAAAGGAGAAAGAAAAGTCAAAAGAAGAAGATATACTCCAGGAACAAAGCCTAGATGAAGAACAAATAAATCCGACCATATCTTGTAATGCATTGGCGGGAATTACCACTCCTCAAACCATCAAGATAGAAGGACAAATCAAGAAGAAAAAGGTAATAGTGTTGATTGATTCAGGAAGCACCCACAATTTTATTCACTGTAGGGTAGCAAAAGAATTGAATTGCTTCCTATATCCAGCACCAGCATAGAAAATTTTAGGGGCAAATGTTCGCTCTTTGGCGAAATTAAGGGGTTTTAAATTTTTAGTGGGCAAATATTTTGTATCATAGTACATTTTTACAAATCACCTCAAATAGCCCACCTTATTTTAAGGGAGAGGGTAAAAAAGATAAACTTAGCCCTTGAAATTAGGAGTTACAACCTTCCATTCGCCCATTTTAAATAATAGGTTTTATTTAAGTGAATCCATTCGCCCATTTTCAAGAATAGGTTTTATTTAAGTGAGTCCTATGGGCCAAAGGCCCAAATACCATATTTATAAAAGAGGTATGGTAAATTAATAAAAATATAAATAAATGAGAGGTATGGTAAATAAATAAAACATTTTTTATATTTACTCCATAAGTCACCTTATATACATGCAAGGGTGTAAACAAACAAAAATATAAGTAAAGTGGAGGTATGGTAAACAAATAAAACATCATTTTATACTTACTCAAAAGGTATGGTAAATAAATAAAAATATAGGTCGGATTCGAGGCGGACGGAGCAGTCAGGGAGAAAGGTAGGGTTTTGACAGAGCCTACAGGCGGCAGACCTGTCGAACCAGCTCTCATCAGTACCACCAGAACGACAGGGGGTTGGTGGAAACCCCACTCGAACCGGCCTCATGGTTCCCCCAATGGGGGAGGGCCATGAGCCTCCCCCTTCACCAAATGCGAAGTCGCAACGCGCAGAAGACTGGGAAAATCCAAACGGAGAAAGCAATGGACCTGCGAATAATCATCAGCAAATGCATCAAGAATCCGAGACAGAGGTCAGACAGAAAGTAAGTTCCTCCACCTGTAAATCTGTAGCTACAAATAGACCTAAGGTTTTCTTTCCCAGTGAAAGAATCAACGCCCGTATACAATACATGCGGGATCATGCTTTGATTGGCAAGTTCATAGGCATCTGGACAACAGAGCGCGCTCTAAGAGCTTGGATCGGTGCGGTCTGGCGTCCAAAAGGAGATATATCCCTGCACCTAGGAGCAAAGGGCTTTTTTACTGCTATCTTTAACTGCCTAGAGGACAGAACCAGAATCCTGGAGGAAGGCCCATATTTCTTCAACTCAGCCGGCCTGTTTCTCAAGGGATGGGTGGAGAGATTCAACCCAGATAAGGAAGATCTAAGCTATGCGCCAGTGTGGATAAGGCTTTACTCTTTGCCATTGGAATTTTGGGAGGAAACCTCATTAAAGGAAATAGGAAATGCTATTGGTGAATTTGTTAGGGTAGCAGAGGAGACAAGACTCTGTAAACACACTTCCTACGCCCGACTTTGTGTCTATATGGATCTCAAACAACCTTTACCAGATTCGATAAGCTTCTTTCATGAAGATTCAGAATGGGTTCAGGTCATAGATTATGAACAGGTCCCTTTCCGATGCAGGCGATGCCATGACATTGGACATCTTTATCGAGACTTTCCTCTCAACAAAACTCAATCCTCTCTAGATAAACCGAACCCCCAATCCACTGATGGATTCACAAAAGTCGCCAACAGAAGAAGGGGAAATCGAAAGACCAACAATCTACCCAAGGCACATCCAAATAATAAGATACCAATGAGCAATCGATTTGAAGCTCTAAACAAATCGGATGTAAGAAGATCAGAAGAAGACCAGGAAAAGGACGAAGATCTCCAGTACCAGCAAGAGGGAGAAACGTCTATGCAAGGAGGACAAAAGCACGCCAGTCAAAAAAACAGAGCAGAGCCAAGCCAAAGCTTAACAACGCACATTGAGAAAATGGATACGGAAACCCCCCAGTCAGATGGGAAAGCTTTGATGAGCAATGAAGATATACCTCAGTCTCCGCAAAAAATGGATGAAGATCAAACACCCCTGGACATAGGGGAGCTGGATATCACAGGGCTGGAGGAAGCATGCAGAAGAAAGAACTTTGAGCAAATCTCGGAAAAAGAGGTTGACAATCTGGTGGAAGTGCTGAGCAGAGTGCAAAAAAAGTACTCGCTAGGAGTCCAGATCGGGAGTCCTTGGGATGGCAAATTTATCACCAAAGACAGCAAAAAAAGGGGAAGGAAAACTACCCTAGAACGAACAATCCAGGTAGGAGAAATTCTGGTAGAATCAGGGCAATATGCCAAATTGTCAAAGTATTTTGCAAAAAACCCCCACCCTTCTCAATGAAGCTCATATCTTGGAATATTAGAGGGCTTAATAGCCCCAGTAAAGGAAGAATCTTAAAAAACATGTTAAAGCAAGAAAAACCTAGCATCCTCTTTTTGCAGGAGACGAAATGCAGCTCCACAGTACTGGAAAAAATAGCCGCAAAAGCCTGGCCAGGGGGGCTGGTTACAGCAGTAGATGCACAAGGTGCCTCAGGAGGCTTAGCCATTCTATGGGACGCCCGGATCATCACTCTCAGCAATATACAAGCAAATAAAAACTTTCTTCAAGCCACATTCCATCTCTCAGGTACGAATGCCCACGGATTATTAACAAATGTGTATTTCCCTCAGGAGACAGCTCAAAAAAATCAAATGCTTAATACTCTATCAGACATCAATAAGGATAGATCTCTCCCACTTTGGATTTCGGGTGGTGATTTTAACATGATTACCAATATGACGGAAAAAAAAGGAGGCAGAAACAATACAAATGCTGATGACGGCCTTCTAAAGAGTTACATCAATAACAACTGGCTCATGGACATCCCAACGAACAATGGTGTCTTCACATGGACAAACAAAAGAACAGGTATTCATCAAATCACTTCACGCCTTGATCGCTTTTTAATTTCAGACAATGCTTCCCAAGCAGGTGGAGAATTCACAGCTTCCATCCTCCCGTACTCCGGGTCGGATCATTGGCCTATCGAGCTGCAGTGGAGCAGGCCAGGACAGAATAATAGACGTCCATTCCGCTTTGAGGAATTCTGGTTTGCTCACCCAGAATTCGAACAGATGATCAGAACAACCTGGAAAAGTCTCAATATTACTGAAGGCACAAAGATGGCGATATTCCAACAAAAACTAAAAACTCTCAAACAAGCCATCAAAAAGTGGAACCACAGAACCTTTGGTAATATATTTGAAGACCAAGCCATCCTCAATACTGAAATGAAGAAAATTCAACAAACCATCATCACTGAGGGTCGTACAGAGGAACTTTCCAGACAGGAGCAAGATATTGAATCAAAAATTCTGGAACGCGCCAAGCAGGAGGAAATTCTATGGAGGCAGAAATCCAGAATACGATGGCTCAAAGAGGGGGAAAAGAACACGAAATTTTTCCACAAGACCACTGTCCAAAGGCGAATGATTAACCAAATCACACATGTTAACAATGAGCAAGGAGAGCGGATCGAAACGCATGAGGGCATAGACAAAGAATTCACGAGCTATTTCAAAAAAGCCCTTCAAGAGCCCGACATCAACAGAATTCCGGCAATGAACAAAATAGCACAGAACATACCCAAGGTCATAACGGAGGAACACAACAGCCTGCTAATCAAACCTATCACTCCACAGGAAGTAGAAGAAGCGGTGAAGCAAATGAAGGAAGGTAAAGCTCCTGGACCGGATGGCTTTACAGCAAACTTCTTCCACAAATTTTGGGACATGATCAGTACGGAAGTGTGGCAGGTGGTAGAGGAATCAAGAGCTCTCAGATGGATGTATCCGGGACTAAATGCCACATTTATCGCTCTAGTCCCTAAAGAAGAACGCTCAAACTCCCCGGACAAATACAGACCTATAGCACTGTGCAACATGATATACAAAATCACTTCAAAGGTCATAGCCAACCGGCTCAAACCGCTCCTTCCTTTCATCATATCTCCGGAACAATCGGGATATGTCGAAGGGCGTCAAATAACAGATGGCATTATACTCACCCATGAGTTGATCCATTCCCTTAAAGTGACCAAGAAACCAGGTATGTTGCTCAAATTGGATCTTTCCAAGGCTTTTGATAGCCTCAGTTGGGTTTACATTCATAAAATTCTAACTGCATTTGGTTTCGCTCCCTCCTGGGTCCGATGGATCTACAGCTTAATATCCTCTGCTTTTTTCTCTGTTCTAATCAATGGTATCCCCTCAGCCACTTTTCGACCTTCAAGAGGAATTAGGCAGGGTGACCCCCTATCACCCTTTCTCTTCATTATCATGGCTGAAGGTTTAGGTAGAAGCATCAAAGCGGCAAAGCTTCATAGAATATTAAAGGGGCTTGCCTTTCACAACTCTCTGAGTCATACCCATCAGCAATTCGTAGATGACAATATGCTATACGCCCATCCCTCTGTCCAAGAAGCTCGCCATATCAAATCTATCCTTAACAACTTCTCTGATGCCTCCGGCGCTCTCATCAATCGAATCAAATCCCAAATTTTTTTCTTCCACACCCCCGCTACCACCCAAAAAGCCATTAAGCTTATTCTAGGCTTCCCTTCAGCTATTCTGCCTTCCAAATACCTTGGAGCCCCGCTGATGAGTTCTGCCCTCAAGCATTCTTCCTGGAAGCATCTCTTAGAAAAGCTTGAAGCTCGTCTGTTCCTCTGGACCAATCGATCCCTGAATTTGGCAGGAAGAATAATTCTTACAAAATCGGTGCTACAATCAATGCCTTTATACCTCTTCTCCATCCTCGCTGCCCCCAAATGGGTACTTAAGGAAATCAGGAACCTTCAAAGGAGATTTTTGTGGGGAGGTTTAGGTCAAAACAGAAAATGGGCTCTTCTTAAATGGGAAAAAGTGTGTCTGCCAAAGTATGCAGGAGGGATAGGCCTCAGAGATCCTGATCACAGTAATCAAGCTATGGGAGCGAAAATCTGGTGGCGTTGGTTGGCTTATCCCAATACTCCCTGGGCTTCTCTCTGGACTACCAAGTATGCAGGCAACCACCCAATGGAGGAAAGATTGCACATGACCGAAATATGCTCAGGTTCGGTCATCTGGAATGCTGCAATTCAGCACCGTTCCCTCATACAAAATCACTGCTTTTGGGAAATTAATAATGGCAATACGGCCCGCTTCTGGGAAGACTCATGGCAGCAAATGCCAAAACTCAAGGACATTCTTCAGGATTTGCCAATAAATGAGCGGAGAGCTCTCCAGGAGGCCAAAGTTCACCAATGATGGATTGCTGACGCTACACAGGAACACCGTCAATGGAAAGACACAACTTTGCTCCTCCCGCATAGTGATGAACCTATCCAGCAGCTACTCAAAACTGAGCTTCAAAAAAGGCAGATAAGAATCTTGGCTGATCCGGATATTCTCAGATGGGGCTATAAAGAAAAAGGAGTTTTTTCCACCAAGGAGGCTTACAGCATAATTACACAGGACCAAACACATAAAGACAGCTTATGGGACAAAGTCTGGCATATATTGAATTGGCCGAAGGTTTCTACCTTCCTCTGGCTTCTATGCCATAACCGCATCCTCACCTAGGATAATCTCAGAAAGAGAAGTTTCTCAGGACCTTCCATTTGCTTTATGTGTCGAAGGGAGGAAGAATCAGCTCTTCATCTAATGCAAAATTGTCCAACTGGAAATAAATTATGGGAGAAAATTGCTTTCAGATGTCAAAAAGAAAGAAGAACACACCATGATCTCAAAGGCACCATTAACAAAGGAACTCCTGGCCCATTCCAAAGCCCTATTCTCAATGCATTATGGATACTCCTTCCGGGGCTCCTGATGTGGAATCTATGGAAAGAACGTAATAGGAGGATTTTCAAAGATCAAACAATGCCATTGGAGAAACTTTGGACCCTTTTCCATCAAAATGTTATGGAAACTCTCTCTCTCAAAGATTGGAAACCCGAAGATTTCCCCACTCTTCCTCAAGAAAAAGCGATTTGGGATAATTGGCAAATGAACTTGCATTACCCCCCACCTACTGATACATATCCAACAAGCAGCAAAAAGGATTCAGGTTCTTGGAACCCACCCCCAGCAGGCATGATTCAACTCAATTTTGACGGCGCTTCTAAAGGCAATCCTGGGCAAGCAGGTTATGGAGGTGTTTTCAGGAACTACAAGGGGCACCCTCTAGGTATCTTCATGGGAACTATAGGCTGGGACACTAACAACTCTGCAGAATTAGAAGGACTTTGGCGAGGTCTCAGAATGGCGCACACCAGAAACTTCTTTCCCCTGATTGTTGAGGGAGATTCGCAGATCCTCATCCGAACAGCCACAAAGCTCCAGAATGGATCGCCTGTTCATAAATTAAGTAGCAGTTGGCGATTGTCCCAGAGGTTGGAGTTAATAACTCATTGGCTCTCACAGCATCACGCCATTACCTTCAAGCACACAAGACGCGAAGGAAACAAGATGGCGGATCTCTTAGCCAATCTCGGAGTGGAAGCAAAAGAAATTCACTATGAAGGAACCATTGATAGCCTTCCTTCTAAAGAACAGATAGATAGACTGCAAGCTATGATCAATCAGGAAACATCTCTGATTAAGGATATGCACCCGGATGCGGGTGTCCACACTTGTAATTAAGAGCCCCATGATACAGCCACATGGAGGCAGAAGGAGGAGCCAGCCCATGCGCGTGGAGGGAGGTGGTTATATTAAGTTTTTAAGCTGCAGGACGGCAGCATTAACTTCAACACAGAGCCGACGGGACACTGCCTTCAGGCGAATGCAGAAGAGGAGTGGTGAGGCATTTATGCCTGGTATGTGGGCGCAGAGTTCTAAGGAGAGCAGGGGAGGCGCCAAAAGCCTCTCACACGCAGCAATTACGGTCATTCTCCTATTAATTGAGACCAGTAACTGATATCTGGCTCATCGATGGCAGTTTCATAACCTTGGGCATTACAGTCAAGTTGGCTCTCAAGTTTTGGGCAAAATGCCGCGGGATAGAGGCATCCCCAGAAGAGGGGGAAGATCCGGCGTGAGAGTTAGCTCGGAAAGGGGCAGTGTGCAGCCCGTTTCTCCTGTCAATGAAGCGCCCCCTTCTCCTTCTGCCACAGACAATTCTGAGCAGGAATGTTGGCTCCCACAGGGAACTTATCAGTCCTTCCGTTTTCAATTCCCAAGTCGCCTGGTTCGCCCAGAGGTAGTGGTGAATTTCTCTGTTTTCATAACGGAGGAGGACCCTAGCTGCATCAATTCGGGTTCCCCCTCCAGAGCTCATGACAGTGATGTTTTCGTCGGGGATATGGAGGGTAAAGTCTATAGAACACGCCGCGATTCTGAGATGTTTGCTCCGAGTGTACTCGCCCAGCCGGCAGAACATAGGGAGGATTCGGGCAACGATCTGTCCATCCAGGAAATCATGCAATTGCCAGATTTGAATGCTGTGGCAGAAGTCTCAGGCACCCAAGCTCCTCCTGATCCTGAAGACGGGATGGTCATCTGGGTAGATTCTCCTAGCCACGGTGACAGCGTCCAGACGGAATCGACTAGCCAGCATACTTAGTTCACTTCGGTCTGCAATCTTCTGTCTTTTGTCTTAATGTTTTCGTATCTAGTGTCTCTCTCTGATTTCCTCAATTTTCAGGCTCTCTACAGTTACTGCTGCTGGCTTCATGCCATAACAGCCAGCTTTTTTTGCTCTACTCTTTATACTGTAACATGGCACTATCCTGTTAGTTGCCATAGTATCTATGTCAGTAAGAGTCTAGGTTCTATAATTTCAAGAAATCATGTGAAAGAATGGAGTTTTTGGTACCCAGCAAAGGCGGATAGACAGAATAGTCAAGCCTTCTCAGTTCGCGGACTGGCCTAGGCCTCCTTGTAATTTCTTCAGCTCTGTACATACTTTTCTCTTTTTAATATAGAAGTAGCATTTACTTAGAAAAAAAAAAAAAAAAAAAAAAAAAATAAACTAGACCCATGGTAAATAAATAAAACCTCTTTTTATATTTAGTCCATAACCCTCGTTCTATTTATGAAGGCTCAAGAAAGAGGTTATATTTAAGTGAATCCTATGGGCCAAATACAATATTTGTAAAAGAGGTATGGTAAATTAATAAAAATATAATTAAACGAGAGGTATGGTAAACAAATAAAACATTTTTTTATATTTACTCCATAAGTCACCTTATATTTACAAACACTCAAAAAATGCTTTATATTTAGGTGAAACCTATGGGAAAAATACTATGGGACAAATACCATGGACTAGATTGTTATTAATACCATGCAAAAAAAACATTATTAACCCTAATATTAGTATTAATAAAAATAAAAATGGCACATGGTATTAATCCATGGTATTCACCAAAATGGCACATGGTATTGACCCATGGTATTCACCTGGAATGTAGCCTATTTAAATGGGGAATTAAACCAACATAGATCCATCTTTACTCCGGATCTACTAACCCCCGAGAGGTATCAAATATCGTGATATGCAAACTAGCATAGAGTGAAAAAATATTTGATCCGATCAAGAGTAAAAATGGATGTTGTAATTTAATGTATGTTAAACATTTTAGCTTGGTTAAAAAAAAATAAAAATCAACTATTAATTTTATTAATTTTTATAAATTACTAATAGTAATTTTTAATCTCCAAGTTTATGATAACCCATGGTATTGACCCATGGTAATACCATGGTATTAATGTGAGCATAGACTATTTAAAGGGGAAATTCTATCATCTTAGATCCATCTTAATTCTGGGTCTACCAAGTGCTCAGAGGGATAAATAGATTTCATCCCCCTAAGTGTGGTAGATGTGGAGTTAAGATGGATATAGGTTGGTTTTTATGATAATGAAGATATTAAATAGAATTAGGAAATTATATTGTAAAAACATATGGTTAAAGCATAGACATTGGACAAGTATATTTGTATACTTCTGTTTTAAACTGAAACAAATCCAGGGCTAAAAGGAATGGATTGATTGCACTAGTCATCCTTCTATAACTTTCCAACATATGCTGGAGTAAACAGATTGTAATTTGGGTAATTTTTCTAATTGCAAATAGGAACATACTTGTGTATTGGCAGGGTGGTTACGAGGTCCCTAGAAGTGATGAATTTGAATTTTTCTTGGTTTTATATATAGTATTAGGTTTTTTCTCATGCTTTCTATGAATGGCACGGGTGAATTTTATCCTACACCCACTAGGTTATCGATATGTAATTTTGATTTCAAAAGATATTTTAAAGAAATGCAATGATTTCATTTTTGTATTCAATAAACACAAGATTTTATAATTGAGTAAAATATTCGCCATGCCTGGTGAGAGATTCACCAAAAAATTATATATACATACCATATTATTAATAAAATCGCCTTCCATTTTTCCTATATACCATGGAGATTCGCCCATTTATTATACATGTAAATTTAGGGGGGTTCTTAAAATTTTCCCTAAGCACCAGAGTGTCAAGTGATGATTGCAAATGGAGGAACAATAAATTGCTCTGGAAGGTGCCATAATATCAAGCTATCCATGGGAGAATATGTATTGACTAGCCCAATGCTTTCCATTCCAATGGGAGGTGCTGATGTTGTACTAGGAGTCCAATGGCTACAATCCTTGGGTACAATAGCTTTTAATTTTCAAGAAATTTTCATCAAATTTTCTACGGAAGGAAAGGAAGTTGAATTAAGGGGTATTGTAGGGAAACCAGGAAAGATAATCAGCTCTAATGGTATGACAAAGCTTCTAAAAAGGGAGCAAAGAGGTGTAATTGCACAATTATGTTCGCTAGATGTTTCCACATCGGAATCGTCTATTTCTCCAGATCTCCAAAAAGTCCTGGACAATCATTCCAAGGTATTTGAGACTCCCAAAGGTCTCCCACCTATGCATGATCATGACCATGCTATTCATCTGATTCCAGGAAGTGTTCCTCCAAACATCAGGCCATACAGATATCCCTATGTCCAAAAAGTGAAATTGAACGTATGGTTGCAGAAATGCTAGAGGCTGGTATAATTCAACCAAGTCAAAGTTCTTTCTCTGCTCCAGTAGTATTGGTGCACAAGAAGGATGGATTATGGCGCATGTGTCCAGATTATAGGGAGCTCAACAAGCTCACTATTAAATACAAGTTCCCCATTCCTGTCATTGATGAATTAATGGATGAATTGCATGGATCAATTTACTTCACCAAGTTGGATCTTCGTTCGGGATATCATCAAATCATAATGAAGATTGAAGACATTCCGAAAACGGCATTTAGAACTCATGAGGGTCATTATGAATTTTTGGTCATGCCTTTTGGCCTTACTAATGCAACTTCAACATTTCAAGGTTTGATGAATTCAATTTTCAAACCATTCCTTAGAAAATTTGTGTTAGTATTTTTTGATGATATACTAATCTACAGCAAGTCCTGGAAGGATCATGTTGAACATGTTGACAGGGTGCTACAACTACTAGAGGAGAAACAATTATATGCAAAAAGATCCAAATGTTTCTTTGGAGTCCAGGAGATGGAATATTTGGGTCATATTGTATCTCATGAAGGAGTTAAGGTAGACCCTAGCAAAATTAAAGCCATTAAGGAATGGAAATCCCCACATCCATAAAGCATCTGCGAGGATTTCTTGGGTTGACAGGATATTATCGCAAGTTTGTTAAGAATTATGGGAGAATAGCAGCACCTCTAACAACATTATTGAAGAAAGATGCATTTTCATGGACTCCGGAAGCAACAAAGTCCTTTGAACATCTTAAAGAGGCAATGTGCCAAGCACTGGTCTTAGCTACACCGGACTTCACAAAAACCTTTATTGTGGAATGTGATGCTTCAGGAAATGGAATTGGTGCTGTTCTAATGCAAGATGAAAGACCCATTGATTTTGAAAGTCGTCGAATCAAGGGAAAGTTTTTAAGCAAAGCTATTTATGAGAAGGAAATGTTATCAATACTCCATGCACTTAATAAATGGCGACCCTACCTAATGGGAAGACACTTCAAGGTAAAAACGGATCACGATAGCCTTAAATACTTTTTAGAACAAAGATTATCCTCTGAAGAGCAACAAAAGTGGGTCACAAAGATGTTGGGTTATGACTTTGAAATCATCTACAAAAAAGGGAAGCAAAATGTGGTGGCAGATGCACTCTCAAGAAAGGATGAGGATGTGGAAGCATTGTTGTGGGCCATTTCTATTATCCAACCAGATTGGATAAACGAAGCAAGGGAGGAATGGAAGAATGATGAAGAAGTTTGGGCACTTATTCGAAAGATACAACAAGATTCCAGTACATCCAATACATTTAGCTGGAAAAATGATTCATTATGGTACAAAGATCGCTTATACCTCTGCAATAATTCCCAGCTAAAACAAAAGATTCTTATGGAATTGCACACTTCTCCCTTAGGAGGGCACTCGGGATTTTTAAAAACTTACCACAAGTTTAAGAAGGAATTTTTTTGGGATGGCCTTAAATCAGATATTCAAAATTTTGTGGCGGAATGTTTGGTTTGCCAACAAAATAAAGTTGAAACAATTAAGACACTGGGTCTATTACAACCTTTATCCATTCCAATCCAACATTGGGAGGAGGTTTGAATGGATTTTATCACAGGTTTACCCAAGTCTGAGGGAAAGAGTGTCATCATGGTGGTAGTTGACAGACTTACCAAGTATGCACATTTTTGTGCATTATCACATCCATTTAAAGCCAGTACAGTTTCTACTGCATTTATGGAAACAATTCAAAAGCTACATGGAAACCCAAAGATTATTGTAAGTGACAGAGATCCCATTTTCACTGGAAATTTTTGGACAGAATTATTTTCTTGTCTTGGTACTCAGTTAGCTCATCTTATCATCCTCAATCTGATGGGCAAATTGAGATAGTAAAAAAATGTTTGGAAGGATATCTTCGTTGCTTTGTATCTGATAAACAGACACAATGGGTCAAATGGTTGCCTCTGGCTGAATGGTGGTATAACACTTCCTTCCATACAGCAACAAAAATGACCCCATCTATGGCACTTTATGGGTATCAACCACCATCCATCACATCATATTTAAGAGAAAATTCTAAGGTTTAAGCAGTGGATCATCACATCGAACATCAACAACAAGTCCTACAACTCTTAAAGGATAATCTCGTGTTGGCACACAATAGAATGAAACAACAGGCAGATCAACATTGCAGTGAAAGAAGTTTTGATGTAGGTGATTGGGTATTCCTACGGCTACAACCATATAAGAAAATGTCCCTAAAGCAAGCTAAGAAGGATAATAAATTATCACCAAATTATTATGGTCCGTAAAAGGTGTTGCAAAAGATTGGTACTATGGCATACAAATTGGAGCTTCGCGCAGCTTCTCGATTGCACCCAATTTTCCATGTTTCATGTTTAAAGAAGGTTATAGGCGACAAGCTCCCAGTGCAAACAATATTGCTAGAACTTGATGAGGAAGGAAAAATTATATTGCAACCGGAAGCAGTCACAGAAACAAGAAATCGACAGCTACGAAATTGAGCAATTTCAAAGTATCTTATTAAGTGGAAGCACTTATCCGCTGAAGATTCCAAATGGGAGGATGAGAATTTCATGCAGAAGTATCTAGAACTACTCAAGCGTTGAGGACAACACTTTTTTGAAGGAGAGGGGCATGTTGGGTCCCTATAATACTAGTGATTACCCCATTACTATTGTAGTTATACCCCTTATTTATATTTTTGTGCCCCTATTACCCCCATTTCTATGCCCCATAGAATCCCTCTATTGTTACTTTTGTGGCTTTATATTATTATTGTTAGGTCGGCTGGATTATATTGTGACTCCTTAGACTCCTATATATAGAAAGGAGGTTTTGTCATTTGTATCATCAAAGAATTGTTCATTTATGTATTGTAAAGGAGGTTTCCCCCTCGAAGAGGCTGAATTCTAAGGCATTGATCTATCTTTTCTATCTTTTCTTGAGCTGGTTTCATAACAGTGTCTTCATTTACAAATTCACCCATTGCTAATCTATTGCAGGACGCACCATATGTTAGCCCATTATCCGAAAATGAAGAGGAGCAATCATTCATTGAAAATATACTTGATTCTTCATCTCTTCTTTCCAGAAATGCAGAGGATGAACATCCTTCCTTATCATCTACACCTCTGTGTGATTCATAAATCATGAGGATGTCGACTAACATACTCAATCTTCTGATCTTGGTTTTGGCAATATCTTCACTTCATCATCTGACCATGATGTTGACTCACTTGTTGTTAATCCATCTAAGCCACTGGTCTACGAAGATCCATCTGTCAACGGAGTTTAAACCCCACAAACCGTCGAGGCACTTCAACCTGAGATGATGGTTATGTTAGGCCCTCACTGTCCTGAGGTTGGCTTCACTTGTGATCGAGAAATTGTTCAATCACCCAAGGCTCCTCATCACTCATCGATATGCATTGAAGACCCATCTCACACACATATCACACTTCCTCCACTCGAACTACATGATCCCATTTCTCATGCATTGGAGCAATCTTACATTGCAAGTACTAGTGCGTGACGCAAGTTATATTTTTTTCTGTCATTTGCTTAGATGTCTCAATCAAGAAATTTCTTATGCTTCAAAGTTGTACGTACTATCACACAACACCACGATAAGTCTGCGGACTGCCCATCATGCATATGCATTCACTTATGTCCCGTGGACAATTTGAAACATGAAGTGTTGTTGTCTTCATTATTATATCTTTGTTGGTCGCTGGTCTACACAACTGGGTTGCTCGTGGACCAAACTTTCACCCACATGGGTCTCACAATGTGCTGGTGGCTGCATTGTAAGTATCACTTCACGTGATCAGGCCCATGCACTGTCAGTGTAGGAGTAGCAGTAGCGTTTTCTTTCAGTTGTTTTCTTGCATGCTTGTTTGCTTACATGCTTTGTTTGCTTGTTTGTTTGTTTTCTTTTCTATTTACTTGATTCTCTTTCATTTTTCTTCTTCTATTGCTTTAATTTTTTTACTGTTAGTTTGTTCGTAGGTTACTTTGGATGAAACCATGTATGACTCATGAAACACGTTGAGGAAAGAGTAAGAGGGCTTGTACAACTTGGTTATCTGTCATATTGCCTCAATATGATGAGCTTGTTACATTTAGTCCATGATACGGTGAAGTAAAATACATATTGTTCGAAGCCAACCTTGGTGAAAACACAATGCTTGTGCGCTAACTAGTGTCACCTTCTCTAGTCGATTGTTTTTGGGTTAACCCTTGTCAACTCAGTTAAGTAGAGTAAGGTGAGGGGGGAAACCTCAACAGGTGCATCAAAGATACAATAAACTACTTCTATGCTAAAAAAACCTCTTCTGCTCTCAATAAGTGGGGATCCCTCTTCTACCTTTGAAATGAATAAGTGTTATGCATAGTGAAAAAAAAAAATGAAAAGCCAAAAATGCAAAATGAAAAATGAATAAGGTGAAAGAAGAGAAAGGCTTCCTCCATAGGGTGGTGATGCAAGTAACTCCATCAGGGTACTGACCAAGCTCACTGGTAGCGGATCCATGCTTGTGTTCCTATGTGACTCCACCAGGGTACTGTCAATGCCTGCTGGCAGTGGAGCAATGCTAGAGATGAAACTAAGACTCTGATGACTATACTGCTTGTGAACCTAAATACCCCTCAACCCCAATCGAAACAACTGCGCTGCCTTGGCTTGGAATGTGTGTCAATCGACTAAGATTCTGGTAGATACTACATCTTATAATCAAGCTAGTGCGAATCAAGACAAGCTAAGAGCTAAATAATACTTCTGGATATGTTAGACTTTCTTTTCTTGAACAAGGTCCATTCAGAGAGCTGGAGTTCTACCTATGTGTCTTCAAGTGTTGTAGCAGCTACAACCACCCTCCAAAACTTTTCCTTAGCCTGTTTTGGAGCCTCCGAACCAAACTTCATAACAGCTTGCCTTGCTTCGTCAAGTCCTCAAGCTTAGTGTCTTTCTTGCTCAAAGGCAACCTGTCAATCATAGTTTGATCTTTTCCCTTCACAGGTTGCTCACCTGGACATGGTCCAATTGCAGGTCGAATAACTTCCCCTTAAAAATTTCTCATTTCTGGAGGGTTACAAGCCTTCACTCTAGAAATTTCCCAATCCTCTCTGGCAGCTTGCTGGGCTCAGGGATTGCGCAGTCCTGCCAGCCAACCCTTCTAGCAAGATTTGTGCAAATTTTTCCAACAACAGGTTGTTCAGCCCAGGATTTGTGCAAATCTGTGTAGAAGTCAGCTACTGTTGGGAAAATTTACGCAGTCCTACTAGCCAATCCTCCTAGCAGGATTTGCACAAATTTTCCCAACAACAGGTTGCTAAGCCCAAGATTTGCACAAATCTGGGTAGAAGTTAGCTGCTCTACCCAGAAATTGTGCAGATGGCCTAGGCAGCAAGCTGAGCTCCTAGCTAGAAATGCACATTTTTCTCCAGTAGTCGAACAGTCTCTTGCATGTGCATTTGAGTTGACCAGTTCCCTCCGGCACTTAGCAAAACAAACTTACATACATGGGTTGTTTCTCCCAAGGCAGCATGTAAAGGCATCCCTTGTTTCAGGGATCTATGTTTAGCAGTTGGAGGTTACATGCAAACTCATTCTGAAAGCTTCCACTAAGTGTTGCTTCCCCTATATTCGTGGCATGCGCGTTGCAACCTTGGTGTTATCATAACTCATCAACCAGATGTTGCAGAGCTCATTCCTCACATCAACCTTGTAGCTCTGACATTCCACATCACATCTAGGAGCATTCGGCACACTTAACTCAACTGTCTTGGGTGTAAGCTCACTTCCCTCGCCTTGTGTTGCATTTAACTTGTTTTTTTTTTTTCTCTTGTGAGAGTATTTTTTTGCTTGATTTATTTGATCGATTATTGTTGTTTACATGTATACTAGCTTTTCCTAGCTGTGTTTCAGATTTTTCTGCTATATCACTACTGTCACATGCATGAAACGGTTTTGCATGGAAGTTTTCCCAACCAACGAACTGCCTCACCCACATGCATGTTGGTTTTTTTGTTGAATCTTTCATTCATGTTTTGCATGCATTTTCAATCGCTTCTACTATCACTTAGTGTCACCATGTCGCCATGCATTCACTGACTTACTTGCTTTCAGTTGCTCGTCGGTGAGTCGGGCCAACCTTGGCCCAGGCTCTGCCTTCACCAAGGCTACATTGCACGATATAGGAAAGGAAGGCTCACCTTCCTCTCCAGATTTGCACATTCTTGCCCAGCACTAGCCTCCCGGACTGTGTTGTTCATTTGCACAAATATGTCCCCAGGCAAGCAGTCCTTCCCAGTTGGAATTGCGCATTGCGCAATCTGAGCAGTTAATAGTTAGACTGGAGAATCCATGGTGTAGTTCTAGCAGTGAGTCAGCCTCCCAGCAGCTTGGTCTGTGCCTTGTGTAGTCTTGGCAGTCGGTCTGCCGACCTCCTATTCGAAATTGTGCAACCTTCATGATCATTCACCCACGTATGTTAAAATTCAGTTATCATGTTCGTTTTGGTTTTCACCTGACAGACTACATGCCATGACTGTATCCATGTCTCCAAGTATCGCAGGTGTTCATTTGCATCTCAGGAGTACAGGTAAAATGGTTTCTAGGAGAGCAGAGATGAAGACACCATTCAGAGCATGCTTAGGGATGCAGTTGATCAAGTGTCCATGGACTTGCCTACCCATGAAGACATCAAGTTGTTCGTAGACAGGGACATCAAGATATGATAGCATCAATGTCACAACAAGCAACATCATGAATAATAGCTGAAGATAGCATACCAAATGCAACGAATGCCAGAGGAGGGTTGTTGACAATACAAAAGCAGAAGAAGGTTGCAAGGTCAAGCAGGTCCATTGATGATGAACATAACTTTGGAGACTCCGGCTATGAAGTGATGATGCAACATGAAGAACACGTGAAGGCAGAAGATGGAACAAAGAAGGACTTCCATGTGAAGAAGAAACTTAGAAAGAACATGAAGCTACGTGGACTGAGGAATGAGTTGCACCAGGAATAGGAACAACAGTGGGCATAACATGCACTCATGAATGAAACTGCACCCGTACAAGTTAAGGATCCATCCCAATAGCTGACACAAAGCAGCCAGGGTGTGAAGTGTTGTTGATCACATGTAAGGGATTCAACAACATGCATGTCGTTGAGCACACGCATGCAATCCAACCCATTCAAAACACTCATGAAGGAAAAGAAAGGAAGCAAGTACATTTGGGAGTGAACATGTACTTCAACAAGTTTATGTGCATGACCACCATCAAAAACTCGAAGATCAACATGGACACTATGCATCAGTGTGTTTCCAGTTCAACTGTACCCAAGAAGACAATTTGCGTGTTAGTAGACGAGTTGGATGAAGGGGCCAAACCAATGCACAGGTTGCAACAGAGGAAAGAGTTCACTTCGGCAAGTTGTCACCATGAGGTGCATGCACACCATCACAAACGACCAAGTTTGGCATCAACTCACCACCTTCACTACCATAATCATGTCAAAGAGTTGGTCTCATCACAGTGGACTGAGTGTCAGTGATGTCTTGCAAGGCTTGCTCAAGCCATGTTAGCTCACATGAGTACATGTGCATTGTAATGTTGAGTCATGTCAAGTTTAAGTCAAGTGTCAATGGTTGGATGTAATATTCATAGGGTAGGTGAAGAGTCATGAGGGTAGTTGAACTATCACAAAGGGGAATTTCAAGGGTCACCCCACCCTTTGCTATAAATAATCCCTCATAACTCATTGGAAGGGATTTTGGCTAGCTAAGCTTCTACTAAGACTGTTTTGAAGAAGGCTTGGACAATATTGTAACATGCCTTAGCTTCTCCGCTGCATAGAGCTAGTACATCGCTTTGGAGGAGCAGGCGGATGTGGATGTAACATCCCACTATTGGGTGTAGTAGGTTTAAATGGATGTATTGTATGATTGTGACTTACACTTCTTTATATAATAAGAGCCATCACATTTTCATGCATATGTTGTTATTGTATTTGGACTGCTTCGGTTGCTTTAATGATATGTGTTGTTTAACTTACGTACTTGTGTATGAACCGATTCAGATGCAATTATATGAATTTTGTTGTTAATGTGTTTCACATGTTGTTAATGCTGTCACTTTCCGTGTCAACTGCTCTGCCGAACATCAGAGAGACCTTTCACTTGAACCTTGCTATAACGACCGTCACACTCATCTCAGACTGATCCGTGAGTGTTGTACGAGTTATCTAACCTTGTGTGATGTGACTTCCGCATCCGAGTGGACTTCTCCATTGGAAGTTGTGAATGTCCTTTGTGTTGTGTGTTCCTAGCCAAGTTGGAACTGCTCCCTTTCAACCTGAAACTCACCTTCACCTCCTTCCCCTTTTGAAGTGTTGGAACCTCTCATACACCTTTCTTGACTCACTGCATTAGTCACACCCTTTCTACTGACATATTTATTCTACTTGCCTCTATGCGAAATTGTGGTAAAGGCATCACCTTACGACCCCCTATTGGGACTCCTACACCAAGTAGTCTGAGATCTAATTGGGACTTCTTACCGAGGAGATTCCCTTGACATGGTGGTGGGTCCAACGCCGTCAATAGGTCCAAATGAGCCAAGTAAGCTCAAATATTCTTGAAATCATAAAGGAGGAATATATCAAAGATCCAGAGTGTACTTTCCTTTGGAAACAGACAAAGGAAGCCCTACTGAAAAAGGAAAATTCAGAGTTTGAAATAAATTATGACAACCTTACTACTTTTAAGAATAGAATTTATGTCCCTAACCAAAATTCGGTTAAACAATTGATATTGGATGAGTTTCATGGAAAACCATGTGTTGGCCACCCAGGTTACCAGAAACTATTTTCAGCCATCAAGAAAGGGTATTTTTGGCCCGGGTTAAGGAAGGATGTCACAGATTACTTGTTCAAATGTTTGGAGTGTCCGTTGGTAAAGGCAGAACATCACCTTCCCGTAGGTTTTTTGCAACCATATCCCATTCCAGAATGGAAATGGGAGACCATATCTCTATATTTTATCACTAGCTTACCTCAAGCCAGGAAGCAACCTGACTCAATTATGACGGTAGTAGACAAATTGAGTAAAATTGCTCACTTCATACCTATGAAATCCACTTACAAAACTGTGGAGATCGCAGACATATTTATGAGGAAATTTTTTACTTACAAAGAATACCGAAAGTGGTGATTTCCAATAGGGATGTAAATTTTACATCCACCTTCTAGAAAACTCTCCTTTCGGGATGGGGTAGTCAGATCCAATTTAGTACTGCCTATCACCTCTAAATGGATGGAAAAACTGAATGGGTAAATCAATTGTTGGAGGACATGATACACATGTTTGTGATGTAGTAACCACATAAGTGGGAGGATTATCTCCATTTAGTGACATCATGAATCACTAGGCATGATCCCCTTCAAGGTATTGTATCAAAGAAAGCGTAGGGTGCCCATAGACTGGAATAACCCAGTTCATAAGGTAGAATTGGGTCCTGACATGCTAGCAGAAATGGAGGAGACTATTAAGAAGGCTCGACAAAATCTTAGGGTTGCCCAAGGTAGACAAAAAGTGTATGCAGACAAAAGGATGACATACAGAGAATTTCAACCCAGGGCTGACGTATAAATAAGAGTCAATCCATGGAAAAGTTCCTTACAGTGGCGGGGTTGTGCTAAGTTAGCACCTCGATACTGTGGACCTCTTCAAGTGTTAGAACGAATTGGTTTGGTGGCCTATAAGCATGCGCTACCAAGCCACATTCGAGTCCACAATGTGTTCCATGTGCCTTTACTAAAAAAATATGTTTATAGGCCTTGGCATATCATTAACCATGAAAATATTCAGGTAAATGCTTACGTGGGATATATGAATTTTGGATATACTATTTAAAAAAAGGGGGTTGTGGCTATGATTTGTTTCTTGCATGTCGAACTAGAAGGAGAGTTTCTAGCATAACCTCTTATTATTCTTGATCAGAGAGAAACCGCATTGCAGAAGCAAGTCATCACCCAGGTTAAAGTGTAGTGGAAGCACTTTCGCTTGGACGAAGCCACTTCGAAAGAAGAGGAATTTATGTTGAAATCTTATCTGGTGTTGTTTTCTGAAAGTTGAGAGAACACCAGAGGTGATGTTCCTCATATGGGGGGGAAGATGTAACACCCCAAAATGCATAAAATTATTGAGGTTACTAAGTTGATCTTTACTATTTGTTACTTTAAGTTTTATTACATTATGATGTTAAACAATAAGTGACTGAGGCTGGAAGGCCAAGAAATATATATTGTGGTTACCTAAATTATTGGTAATGATACTTTAACAAAAATAGAAACTGTTTACATTAATTAAAAGAAACATTTACAAAAGACAGTTACCCATCTGCCCTGAAGGGAGATTTAGATGGGGGAAAAGAATCCAGGAGAGATCCTTGAGCTGGGTGAAATAAACTAGTGGGAGAATTCTCAAGAACAGAAAGAGTACAGGACTTGAGGTGGGACAGGAGTCTAGAGGCCCAAGGTACTTGATTGTAGCTGGAAATAATTAACTGTGAACCAAAGAAAAGGATTGGGGGAGGGTCTGGATGTAATTACCAGACTCGTAGCCTGGAGGAGAGACTTTTAAGAGAGGATTGATTATTACGGGTTGCTATTACTAAATAGATAAGTACCATGAAATGTTTTATTAAGAATTAATGTTGGACTATGGAATAATGATTTAAATGACAAAATAGGAATTCTCATTTCGATTTAATGCTAGAAGAATTTCCTGTATGCAGAACGATTGAACAAAGAAACTCTTTAAAAGTACATTAAAAACAACAAACAGGGATTATCTATTTTCTCAGTATATAAAACAATAGAAAATATCTGATGATAATATGCAAAAGATACAACAAGTAATTTTAGTATGAAGAATGACCTTACACACTACAATAAACAAATAGCGGAACAAACTAAAATAGCGGAACAAACTATGCAAAACCCATAAGATTTCTACCAAATCCATCTGCGTATTATGCTTTCAAAATCAAACACATACTGATTAACGCACCATAATCCAGTTACCCTGTATAAAATTCAATAATAACAAGAAACTGTTTGGGAATACCAAACGAGTAGAGGTGTATCCTCAACAATCATCCATGTGAAAAGTTACAAGCCTACGACAAAGATGGAAGGCATAAAAGACTATAAGTCTATCTAGAAGTAACCCAGGTGACTCCTGGTATAAACAAACACTAAACCAATTATTGTGGAAGGGTCGAACAAACTATAACAAGTCGATAATTCTTAATACTCTGAGTAATGAAACAGAGGCAACTTTGGCCCATTATTAAATTGAAAATGACATAACAAGAATATCGTTCAAAACTGAAAATGCATAAATATAACTGCATATATATGTATGTGTGTGTCTGTGTGCCTGTATGTTTTTACTATAGAAATAGGTTACAGTTCCAGAGTGATTCTATTGGATCGATATGACCAAAAATTGCAGAGTTCTTTTTAACTAATACTCAACAAAAAAGAATAACACACAAATAGATATGTCCATAAAAATTCATGGTCAACTGAGGGACTAATATTTCCCCCAACTGCTCAAACCGTGCATAGAGGCTATCGACACTCTTAAATAACTAACTCATTAAGAAGTAAGGGAAATATAAGTAATGTTCAGAGCTCAGCTCGATGGAGCAATAATCCCTTTGTAAACTAAACAGTTGTGAACCAGAGTGCCAACCTGGAAACGACCAATAAAATTGTAAGCCATTAAACTTCTAAGAGCATGTTCCAAGCTTGCGCGAACGGAGTAGAGAGGGGAAAGTACCTGCCAATAACCACAAACAAGTATGGAGTTAATATAAGGTTATTTGATAGCGAAAATTACAAAATGCGTATACCAGAAAGAGGAATGGGTCATACCTAAAACTAGAGGGTTTCCTCACCAAGCGACCACCTACAAACACATCAAACCTCCTTAATGAATAGTTCTAAGTTCAAAATATTATCAATTACTCAGGAATATTTCGAGGTTTATGAGCTTACCTTCCAAATCCTGGAGCAGAACCTCTCCCATAGCTTTGACATACCCTCAATATACCATGGACAGAGGCGACAACATGTCAGTCTAGTGAGCAGACGAATTTCCAAACAAACACAGAAAACAGAAACTATTGACATTGCTTGAAACCACATGGCCAAGGTTACTTGCCTTCTCCGGACTAAACATCCTAACCAAGGCAAGTCGCAGGAGGAGTAGTCACTGGTTTGAGACCTTCAACAAACCAAACTATCGTTGTAGGAAAACAAGAAGCCTCGGGTCAACGATAACAATGAACCCACCAAGTGTTGGGCACGAGAACTTGGTTAGGGGGTAAAACCCTAGACCCACACCATCGTTGGATCGCCAGGCAGGAATCGATAGAGATGAAGCAAGACAAATGGCACAGGAGAGTAGAACTAGATGGCATATGCATTTAGTACCCTCGGTCGAGATCACACGCTCCCAGCATGTGAGGACCAAGCTAACCCAAGGCTGGGTAGTAATGGCTAAAGCACCGAAGGCCATGTGAACATTTAACGTTGGCCATTGTAGAAACATTGTGGACTGTGCAAATATTAAGCACATAAAATTTATGAATGCGAGTTTTTCGGTGTTACAGTGACAATTAATCAATATTAATGTTTTACGCAGAATAATACATATCCATAACCAAGGTTTTCTTCCTAAACAATATTTTTTTTTTAAATGTATTATGTTATTTCTTAATTTATAAGATATGACTCTTACAAATATAAATTATAATTAATTTATATAAATTTTTATAACATGAGGGTAGAGTGACAAAATTGATTATATTTTAACAATCAATAGATACAGAATATTAAATTTCAAGTGGAAGGTTTTTTTTCACCGTGCAAGTCTTAATTAGCATATCTAATAAATTTAATAAAATATAAATAATAATTTATATATTTTTTCATAACACACTTGAAAAAATTGATTATATTTTAATAATTAATAGGTACAAGATATTAGATTTCTTTAAGTGGAGGTTTCTTTGGAGTTTTTACTATGGAAGTTTTAATTAGCATATTTAATAAACTTAATAAAATATAAAATTTAATTTATATAATTTTTCAAAACTAGTGACAAAATTGATTATATTTTAATGAATAATAGGTAATAAAAATAGTAATTATGAATTATTATTTATAAATGTTAATTTATATTTGTTATTAAAAATAACATATTAATTATTTATTAGAGAAAAGGTAGTCTAATTAATATATCAAATGATTTTTTTCTAGTTTTTTTGAGTTACTTTTGTTCAAAATGTGGTACATATTTTTAAAAGTCATAAGTTTTAGTTGTTTAATTTGTAAAGATAGAGTATCTGAAAGATTTTTCAAGTTCCTATTTATACATTCAAAATTGTATTTTAAATAACAAAATATGACAATCTTACTACCATTCAAAAGAACCAAAATTATTTACACTTTTATATCTCTAGAAATTTTAGGTAACTTTATTATAGTGTTATTTGGAACCAAAATCTAGGTTCATCATCAGATGAGGAGAAATATTAAGTGATAGCAATATATAAATCTCAAAGATGAAACTGTAAATTCCAACCGTTAAAACATGTGAACATTACAGGATCAAAGTCAAATCTTCTAATATTTGTCAAAGACCTTATTGTTTCCGAATGCATGAAAGGTGTTTATTTAATCCCTTGTTCGTGTGGAACTCCCTACATCGGTGAGTCTACATCTGTGAGACTCGTCGTTCCATTTAACAAAGAATTCATAACCAAGTTGCGGACCTTAGGCATTGTAGGACCTGCTGATCTGCTCTAGCCGAACATGCAAAATTAACGAAGCACCATATTTTCTTAGAGGATTCTAAGGTCCTTGCGAGGGTTGATCATTTCCATCACCGAAAATTAAGAGAAGCCATTGAAATTGAAAAGAGGAGAAAAACTCTTAATAGGGACGATGGATGGAAGTTAAATAGCTCATGGATCCCTTCTCTTTATTCTCTCCCTGTTCGTTTTTTAGATATATATATATATATATATGTATAAATATATTTTTAAATCTTTATTTTGTTTTTATACATTTTATTTTTTTAAATAGATTTTTTTTGTTTGTATATATTTTAACTTTATATATATATATATATATATAATTATATTTCTAGATTTTGATTTTGTTTTTATATATTTGACCCTTTCGTTTTTTTATTTTTGTTTTTAACTTTCTTTCTTCTTCAAGTAAAAAATTAGAATCTAATTAAATTAATTATTATTATTATGATAGTCATATGTATTTAAATAAATTATATGAATCTTATTAAATTTAATTATTATTATTATTTAAATAGATTATAATTTATAATTTGTTAGAATTAATTTTAAAATTAAAAAAAAAAATCAAAATAAAATTGACTAAAATAGAAATAAGAAATTAAAAGATTTGACTTTGATCCTATGATGATCACATTTTTTAACTCTTGAAATTTACTGTTTCATCTTTGAGATTTCATCTTTGAGATTTATATATTTCTGTCAGTTAATCTTTCACCTCAGCATAATCCTAATGATGAACCTAGATTTGGGTTCGAAACTCGTTGACTATTTTTCCAGAGGATATTAACAGTATATCATGAATCACAAAAGCATAAAACCTAAAATTACTTTATTAGTTTATATTCAAAATACTGAAAATTATTTATTTTAATGTAAATAAAAATTTTAAAAATCATATAATAATGAATATTTACTTAAAAAAATTATATATAAAATCAAAATACTATAATAAAATCATAATATAGTATTATCATTATAAAAAGTGATAATGATAATACTATAATATAAAATCAAAATAAAAAAATATACATTTTATCTAAATGTGAAAAAAAAAAACATAATATAGGTACATATCACTCTAATAAATCATAATATATATACACATTCTTATAATAATATGGCATCTGCACTCAATTTTCTTTAACCCTCTTGATTATGAAAAGATGAAACCATTGATAATAACTTAGTGAATGTGGACTTATTACAATTCTTTCCATGTAAGAGAGTGTATTAATATAAATATATATCATATTACACGTAGGGGAGTGTTTATGTGTTTTGTTTAAAATTTTGGTAAATATTATTGTTAAATATTTGAGGTGTTAAATTTAGATATATGGAATATTTTGGGATTTTGAATTTTTTTATATACTTAAAAATATATTTCACCCATAAATATTATTATTGTTAATTATATATAATAATATAAAAATCTTAATCCATAAAAGTTCAATATATTAAAGTAACTTTCAAATTTTCATGCAATCATTCAAACGAGAATCGTAGACACCGATTGAGCTCAAATTTCTCTAAGTAATGTAGTTATTATTCATTAAATAATATTTAGAAAAATTGGTACAACGTGTTTTTTTATCTTCCAACTCATAATAATAATAAAATACCACTATACTTTTGTGGATAATGCAAGGAGAGTTTGGTTTTAATAAACATGTTCTTCTTATTTAGGGGTTCGTTTCGGCATATTGAAAAATCAATCTAACAAGAAGGGCTGCATCGCATTATGGGGAGTTTCAAGAAAACGCATTGGTACGAGGAAGGAGTACCCAACCAAATACAATTTAAGACTAATAGACAATCAGATTTTAAATCCATTTTGTGTAATACAATCTAGAACCAACAAGTCACGGTTTAAATCCATATATTTTGTGTAACATTCCTAGTGTCATGGAATCAAAGCAATGCCCTGCACAAAAATCAGCCATAGCACTGACTTAGAACAATATGTAGGTAGCAAAAGTATGTTTGTGTAAAGTAAAGTATCCTCAAAGCAGCGAATGTAGTTGAAATCCAAAGTAGAGAAAGCAACTAGAGTGATAGTAGTTAAAGCCATCGGCATGATCGGTAGAATTAGGTTCAATTGAGCAAAGAGGTGTAGCTACACCTGTTGTTTTCCCCTGTTCAGAAGTGACTGGTTGGTTGATTGATCAAATAGATTCCAAGAACAGATGGATAGTTGATCAGAAGGGATCACCCATCGGAGGTTACCAGGAAATTCACCTTGCTGCTAGAGAACCAGATTTCCGAGTCCACTTAAGTCCATTCTTTACACACAGAATAAGTATTTGCCTCTAAAATCGTATGGCTTGTATCTTCCGTTTGTGTAAGCTTTTAAGATGCAAAGTTATTTACAAAAGTGTGATTTATGATTCTAGTTGAGCTCACACAACAAAGTTATATTCTTTACTAAATACAAATTTAGCTCATTAACAAAGTTATATTATTTATTAGATATATTATAGAGATTCGATTTTATTTGTTGTTGTGTTTTGTGGTAAATTAGATTTTCACTTGTAATTACCTCGTAAGGCGTTCCCTGTGAGAAAGACATCCCTAAAATGTCACATGTGCGATTCCGAGCCATTGATTCTGTGTTAGACGATTGGGGTGTTTTCCGCCGTTGGTTTAATATGTCTTTTTTATCATGGAAAAATGTCTTCTTTTTTTTTTCCAAAAGAAAAAGAGGGCAGGGTGTGGGTGCTGAGGAGGGCGGCAGACCTGTCATTGCCAGTTGTCATAGCTGATATCCGATGTCAGGTTCGATGGATTCTTGGATATTTGTGAACCAATGGAGGACGTCTTATTTTTCTTGGATGTCTTCTTGGATGTTTTGGAATCGATGGAGTTATTATGTTAATTGACTCCATGTGTGCTTTTATGCTACGTGTGCCATGTTCCCACCGGCTGGATATCCCTTCTTTTTCAATGCCTGAAAAGATCAACTGCGTACTTAGCAGAGGATTTGAAATGGTTCCCAAATCTTGATTATGATTTTGCCAGTCTTTCTTTATAATCTGATTCATACCCTATCCTCGCTCAGAAACATTCCTTTTGTAGTTGACACATTGATGTCCAGGTGTTGAAGAATTGCACTGTGGTTGTAATCCTCTATTTGGATGTGGGGGTTTTATAAGGAGAGGACTGAGATTGTGTCAAATAAAAACCATTATGCGAAGCCTTTCTAGGCTACTAGGTCAATCCCTTCTTTTTCAATCCTTTTTCTACTGTTTGGATTGGTTTATATTACTTCTAAATTCAGAACAACACGGAGAATGTGCTGCCCAAATTTAAATTTGGGTCATCACTTCTCCAAGCGCTTAAACTTGCTGCTAGAGAACATTCTGACGTTCAACTTGTTTGATATTTTGCTAGGTTGCAGCATTGAGAATGTCCTATGTGATTGATGACTAAGGTTGATATTTGTGTCTTGCAGCAATTTTACTCACAGTTAAAAGGGAATCTCATATATGTCTTTTCTATAACAGTGTTAGCTTTTCTCACACTTATTTGTTTTTAGATTGGTGAATTCTTAGAAATTCCTTTGTGCAATGCCCGAAACAAAATTAAATTCGAGAATAGATCCATAGAAAGAGGATTCAAAAAGGAGATGTTTGAAAGGTAACCCATGTCATTAGAACATTATGTCTTTTTTCCTGTATACAATCTTGGAACACCTGCATTATGTAGGTTACACGACTCAGATATGTAATTGTAACAAATATCTACCGAATTTTGAGCAAAATTGACGAAAACTTAGAAGAATCAGACTATAGGAACAAGGGAAAATATTATCTTCCTCACTATAAGATAGTTTTCATTTAAAAATATTAGGAATATCCTTATCTTGTAATATCATGTTATTTTTTGCAAGCCAAACCCCCTGCAGACAAATCATGGCAAAGCCCTATGGGAAACAATTCATTTGTCCTTGTACCTGGTGATAAGGATTGTCCTTTCTACCCATAACACCATGCAGACAAATCATGGCAAAGCCCTATGGGAAACAATTCATTTATCCTTGTACCTGGTGAGTCATCACACCTCATATCCACATGGATATGTTGAATTTAGGGTCTTCTTAGGGAACACTAATTTCCTCACAATTTCAGAAAACTTCACTATGACCTCAGAAACCCTGTCCCCATTCATGGTTGTGCTCAACACCATATTTTATGTCCAATCCATAATCAATTTAGAGTCTTCCATTACTTGGAGCCTGGCATTATCTTTTTGAACTGCATGTTGCAGCAATAATCTTAAGTCACGAAATTTTGCTCTATTATTTGTCCCGTGGCCTATAGCATACTTGAAAGAGATGAATGGGATTCACTGAAATATAAAATGCTGCCATAACCACATTTAGCTTGAATTCATTGGCAAGCACTGTCAAAGAAACCTCAAGTCTTGTCTTTCTCTATCTCTGGGGTTTTTTAAATTCTTTGAGCTTTGACATTTTTAGGCTTCCATGATCCTCTATAGGCAAATCTAATTTGATGGCCACTCAGTATTGTAGGAATATCCTTATCTTGTAATATCATGTTATTTTTTCCAAGCCAAACCCCCTGCAGACAAATCATGGCAAAGCCTTATGGGAAACAATTCATTTGTCCTTGTACCTAGTGGTAAGGATTGTCCTTTCTACCCATAAACCCCTGCAGACAAATCATGGCAAAGCCATATGGGAAACAATTCACTTATCCTTCTACCTGGTGAGTCATCACACCTCATATCCACATGGATATGTTGAATTTATGGTCTTCTTAGGGAACACTAATTTCCTCACAGACAACAAAGTGATAGCCTATTGCCTCAAAAACAGGTGCATTTGCTCCCATTAGTTAACCAACAACTTTGATTGAATTGAACTCAACAGTCGTTTGCCCAGGTTGGTTCTTTCTATTGTTGTCTTTGATGATACAAATGTAAATATAAATAGTTTTCAACTTATGAAAAGATCAATTCATGCCAAAACTCTAGGGGTAAGCGAGGGAGTCTAAACTGCACTAGATTAGATGATGGCTATGCTTCAAAGGGATTGGCACAGCTTGCCATATCATCCACAAACCTCCTCCAAACACAGTGTCTATATTTAGGAATCAAGAATAATACCATGATAAATGCTTTCGATTGGAGTGTTATGGCTTTAAACCATTTTGGGTCCCAGTCTCCCAATTAAACTTGATCCATTTGGATATAGTATCAGTGGATCACCAAATTGTTGCAGGAGCAAAAAAAGAGATCCATTGTTTTGTTAAGTACAAATATTATACGTTATTGCATGACTTTAATGCTAGCGACCACTTTAGTGTTCGAGTCATATCAATGTTGGTAAATGTGACTGACATGTAACATCAAAAGCGCAGGTTAGTGCAAGGTAGTTAAAAAACCATAACTTCCTAAGGGTTTCTTATGTGAGAGAGTATGATTTTTCTGTCTTTTATAATTTCTGTAATATCATCCATAAAAATAATGTTATATGTTCTGTCCATTATCATATTGACTCTTATTTATGTGTTTTCATTCCAAAGTTAACATCAAAGCATGTTAAATGAGGATCCAAGCATAGTTTTGTGCATGTATGCAGCTGAGTTCAAGATAGCGAGATTTTTTAATAGGCATCAAGTTAGGTAAGAATGAAGCAATTTTTGAGATCATAAATCAATAATGAAGAAGAGATGCCGGGAGGTTATATGAGCTTGTGCCTAAAAAGGATCCCTTTTTTATTCACGAAAAAAACATTATAATATGTTATAGGAGAAATCAAAATATACAGATTCATCTTTTTTTATTGACACTTTCAGAACTGTAGGTCTCTGTGACCTTCTGTCCAGAAGACCCCAAAAGGGTTTTTTATAACCTAATTTTTACAGTCATCTGTAGGCATTTTTTGCCTCATCTTTTCTAGAAAGCACCAAATTTACATTCAAATTTGCCTAAAATTAGGCCATTACATAAAGTTATAAACAAGTCAAAAGATTAACTACTAGAGCAGAATATCTCATTTTTTTTGTGAAAATTAGTGTAGGGAAGGAACTGATGCTGGAAGGAAAAATTCATTCGTAACTTTGTAGACATTGCCCTTCCTGCAGTGATAATACTTCTTTAGGTTATCTGTTTTCTTGTTTATTGAATTCTCTATAGATGCGCGAGAAAAAGATTTCAAAAAACTTCACTATGTCCTCAGAAACCCTATCCCCATTCATGGTTGTGCTCAACACCATATTTTCTGTCCAATCCATAATCAATTTAGAATCTTCCATTAACTTGAGCCTGACATTATCTTCTTGAACTGCATGTTGCAGCAATAATCTTAAGTCACGGAATTCTGCTCTACTATTTGTCCCCTGGCCTATAGAATACTTGAAAGAGATGAATGGGATTCACTGAAATATAAAATGCTGCTAGAACCACATTTAGCTGGAATTCATTGGGAAGCACTGTCAAAGAAACCTCAAGTCTTGTCTTTCTCTATCTCTAGGGTTTTTAAAATTCTTTGAGCTTTGACATTTTCAGACTTCATTTGTCCTTGTACCTGGTGATAAGGATTGTCCTTTCTACCCATAACCCCCTACAAACAAATCATGGAAAGGCCCTACGGGAAACAATTCATTTATCCTTGTACTTGGTGAGTCATCAAACCTCACATCCACATGGATATGTTAAATTTAGGGTCTTCTTAGGGAACACTAATTTCCTCACAGATAGCAAAGTGATAGCCTATTGCCTCAAAAACAGGTGCATTTGCTCCCATTTGTTAACCATCAACTTTGATTGAATTGAACTCAACAATCGTTCGCCTAGGTCGGTTCTTTCTGTTGTGATATTTGATGATACAAATGTAAATCTAAATAGCTTTCAACCCATGAAAAGATCAATTCATGCCAAAACTCTAGGGGTAAGCGAGGGAGTCTAAACTGCACTAGATTAGATCAAAGGGATTGGCACAATTTGCCATATCATCCATAAACCTCCTCCAAACACAATGTTTGTATTCAGGAATCAAGAAGAATACCATGATATATCATTTTGATTGGAATGTTATGGCTTTAAATCATTCTAGGTCCCAGTCTCCCAATTAAACTTGATCCATTTGGATATAGTATCAGTGGATCACCAAATTGTTGTAGGAGCAAACAAAGAGATCCATTGTTTTGTTAAGTATAAATATTATACAATATTGCATGAATTTAATGCTAGTGACCACTTCAATTTTCAAGTCATATTAATGTTGGTAAATGTGATTGAAATGTAACATCAATAGCACAGGTTAGTGCAAGGTAGTTAAACAACCATAACTTCCTAAGGGTGTCTTATGTGAGAGAGTATGATTTTTCTGTCTTGTATAATTTCTGTAACATCCTCCATAAAAATAATGTTATATGTTCTCTCCATTATCATTTGACTCTTAATTATGTGTTTGCATTTCAAAGTTAACATCAAAGCATGTTAATTGAGGATCCAAGCATAGTTTTGTGCAGGTATGTAGCTGAGTTCAAGACAACGAGATTTTTAATAGGCATCAAGTTAGGTAAGAATGAAGAAATTGTTGAGATCATAAATCAATAATGAAGAAGAGATGCTAGGAGGTTATATGAGTTTGTGCTTGAGAAGGATCCCTTTTTTATTCACGAAAAAAACATTATAATATGTTATAGGAGAAATCAAAATATACATTTTCAATTTTTTTTTATTGACACTTTCAGAATTGTAGTTCTCTGTGACCTTCTATCCAAAAGACCCCAAAAGGGTTTTTTATAACCTAATTTTTACAGTCATATGTAGGCATTTTTTGCCTTAGATTTTCTAGAAAGCTCCATATTTACATTCAAATTTGCCTGAAATTAGGCTATTACATAAAGTTATAAACAATTCACAAGATTAACTTCTAGAGCAGAATATCTGATTTTTTTGTGAAAATCAGTGTAGGGAAGGAACTGCTGCTGGAAGGAAAAATGCATCCATAACTTTGTAGACATTGCCCTTCCTGTAGTGATAATACTTCTTTAGGTAATCTGTTTTCTTGTTTATTGAATTCTCTATAGATGCGTGAGAAAAAGATTTCACAAAACTTCATCTCTGGTAGTAGCCTTAATATCCTTTCTGAGTTTTCGTTTAATTTCTATTCCATCCATGGACCATGAAAGAAAATCCTCTGCCATCAATTGTACATTAGCCACAGAGCAGATACAAAGTCTTATAAATTTGTAGCATTTTTTTTGTCATTCAAACATTCGGAAAGTGGAAAACAAATACATGCATGTGCATTTGCATTTAGAATGCATGCGAAAATTGATTTAGGACAGTTCATCTTAGTGTGTGCTCTCTCTATCTTGAAACGATTTCACTTCTCTTTCCTTAGTAGCTAGGATTTTCATTGCAAAAAGAAAATAAACATTTGTTTATCATCTTAGATTGCATATTTAGGAATTGTAAATCTACATCATGCGGTCAACCTTAAAGGAAAATTTCTCAACAAAGATCAACTCTAAAATAAATTTCAATAAACATAAAAACACTTTGGAACCCAACGCACAACATTTAGAAGTCTAGGCTAGAGACGTATTCCGGCGTCGTAAAGCCTGGTAACTATCACATTCATCGTAGGTTGGGTGATTCCTCCTCTTTGAGACGACAAGTGCTAGTACGTATTTGTGCTCCCATGTATTGTCGAGTATATATTGGGAGACCACAGTAGGCTATATTCTTTATCCTTAGGAAGCCGTGTCTACCGCCTTATTGATCGCAATGCATTGAACACAGCATTCAGGAAGATTGACTATCGTACCATAAAAAGTATTATGTAGTTTTGCGATTGGTTTGGTAATCCCCCTGTCTAGATTTCCAGAGTAGCCACTTTCGTTCCTTTTCAAACTCCTTAAAAGAAAAGGTCCATTTGAGTACTTTTCACTTCATGATCATTAAAAATCGAAGGTGATTAAAGTCGTCTTTAGCTTTTTCTCGACTCTTAAATATTGAAAAAGCAAGTTGTGTCAAAGCATCATAAAAATTATTTTAATCGGAATAACATCACTATTCCCTCATTGGTCTTAGGTTGAAAAAATGGAGTCCACCAATCAAGGATTTCCCCTTGGGGGAATTCTACTCCCTTTTCCTCTAGGGGAGATGTTGGTGTACCTCATATGGCTACATTGTCCCTTCCAGGGCTTACAATTGGCTCGCCAGTACAAATTTTCTCGACCTCTTCCATTCAAAACATTGTGACTCTTGAGCAATCAAATCAGCAACCAGATGATACTAGAGTTACCCCCCAACCTTCTACTTCGTTTGTTTCTCCCTCTCCTTCTTCATCTTTGCTTGGTGAAGCTAGTCAAAATAAAAACCAAGTAACTGAGAAGAAGAAGAAAGGGAAGGAGAACAAGAAGAAAAGGCCAACGATGAAAGGGGGCAACCATGCATCATCTCATGAAAATCCACACACTACACCATCCAAACCTAAATATCCATTTGTCATTTGCAAAGGAAATCACTATCATCGAGATTGTCATTGCAGCTCACGGATCTTAAGGGACTGGTCTCCCCGCTTAGCATTCCTTTCTAGCACTACTTTTGGCTATTGCATATTCCTTTACTCTTTTGAGTGACATAATTCATTTTATCCTCTCATCTAGCTTTCACAAGAGTTGTGCTTTCTTTGTTTGTGAATATGTCAACTAGACAAATGCCAACTGATCCTGAGGATTAAAAACATCTAATTCGAGGCCCATACAACATATTAAGTACCAGGAAAGTAAGCTGTTCAGAGCTTTTAGATGTTCCAGAATGGTGCCAAAGCTGAAGTTGTTTGGCTTAAAAACACTCTCCTCATTTGACCCAAACATTTCGGGCCTCATGGCATTACCCAACGCAGGGCTTGACAATGGTGCCAAAGCTGAATTTGTTTGGCTTAGAAACAATCTGCTTATTTGAGAAAAAACATTTAGGGCCTCATGGCATTACCCATTATGTGCATATCATGAAATTACAAATCCTGAAATTACATAATTCCATGTAACCTCATCTAGCATAGGTATTGCATTAAATAGTTTCAGTGCTTGGTCATTGAACCTATGCTGAGCTTAGCCACCTATCATTGCATTCTATGCAATTGCACAACTTCTCTCCACCATTATGTACAACATTCATTTTCTCTGGAAACAAAAATACTCATGCAAAACCCAAATTCCACAATACAAATTTGCCCAATATAAAACCCACAACATAGCTCCAACGTAGCTCTGGTGTTGCTATTTCCAAATTCCCTAAAAAATGTATACATTATTTGGCACGGGAAACTCAATCATCATGCCCTATCTGATTGTTTCTAACATGTGTAGGTTTCTGAAATTGTTAATTTACAATTTTAACTATGTTTAGAAAAAAATGTTCATATAAAAGTCTTTGTAATAAATATCTTTCTTCATTATGTTTACAAGCTTATATACCCGATCATTTAGAAACAAATTGAACATGCTTCTTGCCCTTTGCCCTTTAATTCATATATTTTCAAGTAAAGTTATAGGAATGTAATGAATATTAAACATCTTACGCGAAGAAAACAACATTTTTCTATTTTTCTTTGTACCAGAAAATGACAACAAACCTTACTCAGAATGCAATTTCCTCAATGTTATCTGGATCAACTCATATTCAACCATACCTACAAATTGTTTAACTTGAACCAATACAATCAATGCAAAATTCAACTCCACCATATCGTACTGCAATTTCAAACAGAACACATAAGAAACACATCATGCTTCCAAAAGATTTCAATGATCTCGTAGCAATAGGCTTTCTACAGAAGGGTTCTGTTATAAATGTTAAAAGATGGACTACCTCAGCTATCGATCCATCAACGTAAGTTTGTTATAAATTCCTTATTTCAAATTTAACATTTTTATTTATAACACATCCGCTTCTAACAGTTATTCCTATTACTCTCATCTGTCGTTTAGGTCTATAAAGCTAATAGACTTTGAAATATCTACTTCATTTGCACCCTTAATTGGCAATCCAAAAACTATGAGTATCCCAATCACATCTGATGAAAACACTCCATCCTCATTGAACCCAAATCGTTTATCAAAAAGACACTGCCCTCTTCCAACTACTCCAACTCCATCCGTTCTTCCAGTTCAAATTCCCATCAAATCGTTAAACCCTTACCACTCAAATTGGTGCATAAAAGGATACGTCCAAAGGAAAACAACTCTTTGATAGTTTCAGAATCAATACGGACCCAGTAAAGTGTTTGGTTTTGACCTGTTCGATACAGAGGGTGGAGAAATACATATTACATGTTTCAACAATGTCACAGATTATTTTTTTGACAAAATCCAAAATGGAAATGTCTACATTGTCTCTAAAGGGAATGTAAAAATGTCTAATAAGCAATACAACCACTTGAACAATGACTGGGAAATTTTGTTGAATGCAATATCTACTATAGAACATGTTGCCAATGAAAAAAAACATAATCCAACAGTGCAATTCAATATGAAATCAACTAATGATATCATAACAACAAACATCAACTCCATTGTTGATATTCTTGGTATTGTCACAGACATTTCCAGTGTATGCACTATACGTAGAAAAGATGGATCTGAAGTTAATAAAAAAACAATACAACTTCAAGACATGTTAGGGTATAACAGAGATGCAATCTTTTGGGGAGATAATTTTGATTCTGTGTCATAGGAAAACTCCTCCCTATGTGCTACAGGAAATAACCCCATGATTGTAATCAAATTTGTGCGTGTTGGAGAATTTAATGGAAAAAATATCGACACTACAACGAGATCAATTGTTCTTGTAGATCCTGACATTGAAGAGGCCCATACGCTAAAGTCATGGTTTAAAAAAAAAGGTTCGACTACAACTTCTACATCTTTGACAGCAAGATCTCCTTTTGGCCATCAACAAAAAAAAATAACAATTGTTGACATTTACAGTATGGATTCCTTAGAGAAACCAACATTTTTCCAACTAAAGGGCACAATAAAAAAAAATTGGGATGGATAGTTTTTACTACATTTCTTACCCCTTGATCATTGGTGGGAAAAAATGCATGAAAAACTGTATTCCACAAAATATAGGGATGTGGTTCTACCCAAAATGCAACGCTGAAGTAAGTGACTGTGATTACAGATACTTATTGAAAATCGACATACAAGATCACACTGGTGAATTAGCTTTAACTGTTTCTTTCGAAGACGTGGGATCTACAATTCTTGGAAATAGTGCCAAAGACTTCTATATATTATCTTCAGATCTAGAACTGATCAAGGAAATTGTCTCTAAAGCTCTATGGACAGATCATATCCTCACACTATCAGTGAAGACAAAAACTTTAAAAGTACCATGATTGAAATGCGTTATCATAAAAGAAGAAAAGTTGCATTTCACGACAGAATGCAACAACATCTTTCAAGAAATTCAGAACATCTAGATATTGTAGATAAATAGCGCAAAATGCATTCCTTTCTTTTTGACAATTCCTATTATCCAATTTTATAAATACAACTTTACACGATATACTATTGCATGCCTTCTTACGAAATTTTCTTATATACCATTGAAATAAGTATTCGTCCTCCATTCTATCTAGCATTATGTGAGTAGAAAAATTCACATTCTTTTTTTCTTTTATCATCTTCTTCCTTTTATAAAATGACGTAACTTGCTACGTTACACATGAAACTATCTACATTTTTAAAGAAAAAATACTAATATGTTCTTTCAAACACATTATTCAAATAAAAAAATTCACATAAAACTATTCAAAACTTAAATTTTTTTCCCTTCTTTCACTTTCACTTAACATTTTTACCCTTCTTTCGCTTTCATACAATAACATGGTTGTTGTCTCCAAATAACATTCTTCTTTTCCCCTCCCTTGCTTATAGGTACCATAAATTTTGCGAATGGATTCTTCTTCTAATAATGAACGTGCTTGAAGATACTATGCAACAAATAAAGAATGAATAAATGCACATCGTCGTGAGCTTTATCAAGCAAAAAAGGACATCAAGGAATGTCAAAAACACAAAAAACAGAAGGAAAACCAACATTCCTCATCTGAAATGGCCAACCCCGAAAAAAATCCTCCCTTGCAATTATCGAGCTCTTTATCTTCTCAGCAAACATCTCAAACAAATACATCCATACCTCATTGCCCTAACCCCTCCTTCGCACATGCTTTCAGTAACGTTTACACTAATCAAGCACATAGAGATTTCCATGCAAACATTGATAAACTTCCACCTAAATTCCCATGCTCCATTTGTCTTGAATCATATCCTGGAATACATATCTGCAATTCCGACCACATGTATTGCTGCTCTAGATGTGTCTCTTAAGCAAAGGGTCATCGCTTCTCATTATCAAACAACATGGACCCTGATCCTCAACCAACTATCCTTACATCTCTTTCACAAATAGAAGAAATGCTCATTGCTAGGGTTAACCATATACTACAAGTAATGCATACACGTGGTGGCCAATATAAATACAGTGGCCACACAATTTATTTTCCTCAAGACATTACAAAAATTGCAAACATGTTGCCACGACATGTTGAAAACTTGGACATCCTAATTGTCACTCCTGATAGTAATGGCCATAAGGCTTATGATTTCATTGTTAGTAGACATCAGGTTCTCGCTGCATTAGAATACAAATTGGCAAATGACCCATACTATAAGAATGTTCGTATTGATAACAATGCACTGGCATCCTTACCAGCAATCCCCACCGATGTCTCGTCCTCCCTTCACCATTCCAATACTATAGAAACCACTGTCCACCTTTCACTTGAACCACCACATGATCTCACCGAAGATTCCCTAGACCCATCCGTAAACCAAACATCATCATTCGTACCCATCATACCTAATACAAATACAAAAATCCAAGAAATCCGCCATTATTTACATGCTTACAACCACCAATCTGATACTACAATTGAGTGGCCAACAATTAGTTTATCGCCAGTAAATGAATACAACACAGAAGGTCTACTCTCTATGGCTTTCCCCACCCTTTTTCCAACAGGAGCTGCAATGCCAAATCAGTGAAGAATGAAAGTAGTGTAGTTACATGAATATGCACTTCATCTCATATGTTACTATGATAACAAATTTGGAAAGAACCCACGCTTTCATTATTACATATCTAATCTCATGATTCGACATCACAGTCAAGCAACAACATCAATTTTTGTGAAAAAGAACATCACAGATTAATTCCTATTATCTATTCAAGATCTGAACATCTAACTAGAACAATTTCCAGATGAGCAATTGGCAGAGAAAGTCATGCGATTCGGTAGCTCTTTACATGGAACAAGATCATTTTGGCACAAAGCTAAAAATGAACTAACGAACATGATATCTCAACTCGGTTGCTCGATGTTCTTCTTCACATTAAGTGCAGTTGATACAAAATGGCCTGATCTTTATGAAATCATTCCCGGATGTCTTCCTTCTGATATTGAAAAACAACAAAAGTGGAGAAATGATAACATTATCTCTAACCCACATTTAACATCACTATATATTGACCATAGATTCACAACATTTTGTGAGATTATCTTAGAGAAACACTTAAAGACAAAAGAACACTGGTACAGGCACGCATTCTACTGCATTTTTTTTTTCAAAAACTCGAAAAAACATTCCTCACCTATTACAAAATTATCTTACAAAAACACATACTTGACATGTATGAATGACAACATAGGGGATTTGCGCACATCCATGGTTTCCTTTGGATAGAAAATGCACCTGATATGGAAAGCCTCAACTGGGAAGACACAGAAGTAGTTGATATTACAAGGCAGTGCTTCGACAAATATATTTCCGCTTGGAACCCTCATACTCCTTCGACTTCAAACCAACCAATTGCTTGGAAAAATCTCGAAGACCCTTGTCTATTTTCCACACCAAAAATATTCAGAACCAATCCTTTCAATGACTATGAACAGCTCATTAATTGTGTTGAACGTCACACAAAATGCTCAGAAAGCACATGTCTAAGAAAAAATGGATCCTCACTCCAATGTCGTTATAAAGCACCATGGGAATTACATCCAAAATTGGCCTTATTCATTGATTCTAATGGCCAAAGACATACACCCCTGCTCACAAAGACGATCGACTCAATAGCCATAACCCTACCATCCTATCTATTTGGCGTGCAAATGTTGACTGCCAACCAGTACTCTCCATACACGTTGTACAAAAATATATCGCCAAATATGCATCCAAAGCAAGAAAAAAAATCTGAAAGCTTCCACCACATGCTACATAGAATTTTCCTAGCTTCACCCATTGCTAACCCAGCAACATCTACATTTTGAAAATTTCTCGTAGAAACCCTTGTTGATCGTGACATTGGAGCACAAGAAACCTGCCATATGTTGCAAAAATTACCATTAACATTATGTGGTCGACCATTCATTTCTTTAAATGTAAACCAAAAAATTCTTATGCGCCTTCCACAAACGAACACCACCTCCACTACATCCCCACACATCATAGATACATATATCCAGTGCCCTTCTACCCTAGAATCCACATCAGTAATAGAATTAGCAAGATCCTGGTCATATGATCCTTGTCGCAAAACAAACAAATGGAAACAAAGAACTACAAAAGCAGTTGTTCTGGTCATACCACATTACTCCTCCATACCATCCACAATTGAACCTTGCTACGTTGACTTTTGCATAGTTGAACTTATGCTATACAAACCTTTTCGCCATATCATACAAGATATAGGAGATTCTGCTGCAGAATTCATCACAAGTTGGCAAACATTTCGTCCATTCTACAAACCTTGGCATCAACACCGCACACTATCTGATATTGAATCTGTGGCAAATGATACCTCAACTATTCATGAAACCAATCCTCCAGACACCATGGAAATAAATGAATGGGAATTACTTTCCAATTACACCCTACAAATGAGCTTCTCATAAATGACCTTGACATGCTTGGTCTTAGTGGCTTTGATGACACCCATAACACAAATCATACCACTATCCCATTGGATCTACAAAATAATCCCATACAATTCATTGAGAATAGCCGCTCCATCCACCGCATTCTTCAAACACATCAACATATCCTGGCGACCCTTACTACATTATCTCCAATGCAAGGAAAAGCTCTAAATATTATTTCTAATCAATTTGCGAAGGAGGATTATTTACCCGCTCTCATAATGATAATACAAGGAATTGTTGGTACAGGAAAATACCTCCTTATCAATTGCATCAAAGATATGCTCATAAGCCTTGCAAGCCCAGAACCTTCACTGGTCATGCTCCTTGCCCCTACAGGGGTTGCTGCCTTCAACATACAAGCATCAATTGTCCATTCTGCTCTGCACCTTCCTATAAAGGATCTTATGCCCTTAGAAGGTAATGCTCTTTCAAAATGCCAAGAAGAACTTAGGCATATAAGATACATACTAATCGATGAAATGAGCTTCATTGGGCCAAAGCTTCTCAGCCATATTGATGGACACCTTTGAGAGGCATTTCCACACCAAAGAAACACTCCTTTCGGTGGTTGTTCCATTATATTGGTTGGTGATCTCGGTCAGCTACCACCCATCAAAGACATACCTCTATATGCAGGGACGAACCATGGAAGCGCACTGTGGAAGACCTTCAACACAGTCATCACATTAGACACAATATTCCATCAACAAGGCGACAACATCACATAGGTTACTTTCAGGAACATTCTCTAGAACATTAGAGATGCAATTCCAACAATCGACGACTACAACGTACTCATGTCGCACACAGATTCCTTTTTTATCAAAAGAAGAAATATGTTTATTCCATGATTCCTTGCATCTATTTCCAACAAACGCTCAAACAATGGTCCATAATAAGCAAATGAAAAATATCTAAACACTCCTATCAAAAGATCCATTGCTGAAGATGACAACACATATTCCAACATTTCCTCAGAAGACAAGCAACTGGAGTGAATTGTATACTATGCAATGGAGAAAAAGTTATGTTGACTTCCAACCTTTGGGTTTCAGTCGGACTTGTTAATGGTTCCCTCAGAGAAATTGTAACCATATTTTACAAAGAATCAACTGCACCACCACAAATTCCAACATTTTTTGTCGTAGATTTTCCCAAATACATCAGGCCTCCTTGGGATGAAAGAAACCCCACTCACTTGCCCATTCCAGCAGTAAAAAGAAATGGACGTGCACAAATTCCACTAGAGATGGCTTGGGATTTAACCATACATAAATCTCAAGGTATGACACTTCCAAAAGCAACAATTGACATTGGAAAAATAGAACATCAAGTTCTCACATTCACAACAATTTCAAGAGTACCTTCTCTACAAGATCTCCGGATTAGCCCCGCATTCAGTTTCGATCGTTACAGTAAAATGAAGGACAACAAAAACATTTCTTGCAGAAAACATGCAGAAGAAATTCTCCATTCAATGCCGCCTCCAGATAATCTGCTCCAACCCATACTTTAACATCACCAACAGGTTTCCTCCATTTATTTACCACATTCTATTTCATAACATAGTTTTCATATCTTTCAACAACAACCCACTTTAATCAATATTAATAATTAAGCAAATATTAGAATGTCTTTATATTATCTATACATCTCATTCTAACATTTTCTTTCTTTTGCAACAGGACACATGGACTCAGAAATAGCATACCTAAGCAACTACAAGTAGAATGGCAAGCAAAAAATATGCATCTCCTACTATGCATAAATCTCCAATGGTGTTCAATATGCCGTTATTCACCATGCATCTTCCACTAACAATATATAAATCCCCATAGCAAAGGTAACTTCATTTCGATTCATTCCAAATTCATTTTAACACAACTCACCTGCAAAGTTTTACTAATAAATTTCCACACCTCATTTACATATTACTTATTCTAACAAAATATACATTTTGCAAGCCCATTAATACTTCTTCAGGTCTTCGATGCCTCCAACATGTTTTGATACAACTTCAAATATGGAATGACAAGCACAATGTTCTTTAGAATATTATATTCCTTCTCAAACCTCTTTTGTTACAATTCATTATTTGTATTTTCCATTTTAAACTTGAAAAAGGATGTTTCAAGATCAAATACCATTTTGATGGTTTATGTGCTCACAACTATTTGTCTTTTCCATTTCAAACTTAAAAAAGGATGTTTCAAGATCAAATACCATTTTGATGGTTTATGTCCTCACAACTATTTGTGTTTTCCATTTCAAACTTAAAAAAGGATGTTTCAAGATCAAATACCATTTTGATAGTTTATGTCCTCACAACCAATTCATTGTCAATGGATTTTAACATATTTTGTTAACAAAATCAATTGATTTTAATGAATATAATACATGTTTTCAATATATCTTCATATTAATTTAATTTCTCGTTTGAATAATGATTTCTTAAATAACCCTATCCAAATCAATATTGATACCCGGCTGTTGTTCACATGGATTAATTCATTTATCTTCATCTTTAACTCCAAAATTTTTACCAACTACAAACAAAGGTCTCTAAACAAGTTCAATGGATATTTATGGCTACTTGCATTCCATTTCAACAGTTTTCAGCATGGCTTCCTCAAATTAAAACTCAGAATCATCGACCCTTGCTTTCAAAAAAGCCCACAAAAGCCCATTCAAATTTCAATATTCTTCCACACACTATGCCTTACGGGGTTTCCTTTGCAACATTAGGTGAAAATGCTATTTTTATGATCTCATAGCATATCAACTTGTTACATTTTGATTTTCACCGTAATATATGAAAACCAAACCAATCACCGTAGATTACCAAACCAATCACCGTTGCAGAAATGAGTGTGGTCAATGGAAATGCAAACTTCGAACATAAACATAAATGCATAACATTTAGCGTTTACAATAAACACACCACATGCCATCATTTTGTCGATAAGAAGTCAGGAAACATAGAAAATTAGAGTAAAGTGGAGAAGGCCTTGGATTCCTCGCTTGCATTATGAAAGAGTTATGTTGCGAGGATCTTTACCCTATGATTATTGTATGAGCCCCTATAATTCCAAATGGGCTTGCTTGAAGGGTAGGTAAATGAGATGGCATATGGTTTTAAACCTATGGAGAATAACACTTATTAAAATCTGTTGTTTTTATTACACGTGCCCTCACCATTGAGGTTTGAAGTAAAAGAGATGGAAAAAATTAGGAAAAAACACTTTTTATGAGCAGCCAATAACCATTCCAGTTTTATCTCACCTTGTTCATTGTATCTTACCACAAAAACACAACCATCCACTATATCTCATATTTGAGATGGTTTCTCTACTGTTGTGTGTGGAGCATGATTGTTTAGAGGTCTTTGTTTCAGCCGGATGTATACCCCAGGAAGTTTGTACACCCCTCCACACGGGGGGGTGCGGGGGGGACTTGTCCCCCCCACAGGGGCCCGGGGGGGCCGACCCCCCCTGCCTGGGGGGTCCAGGGGCCATCGGTCCCCCGGCGAGGGCTCGGGGGTAGCGCCCCTGAAGCTAAAAACAAAAGTAAAATTGCCTTGTCAAAGTATAGTAATTTCTAGTCAATCTGGGTCGTTCATTAGGCAGATGATCTGATGGTAGAACTATGTTTAGTTTAGGGTTTTTTCCCTAGAAGGAAACCCCCTCTCTTTGTATGAGGGCATTTTATTTGAGGCTGAGATATAGATGTGTATTCTGTGAGCGAGAAACGAAGAGGTGAGACTGTGAGAGAAAACAGAGGATATTACAGCGGATTTGTTGTAGGTTGTGTCTCTTCATTTTGTTGGATAATAGAAAGGAAGGATTGGCGGTGCAGGGTGGACGTAGCCCAAACTGGGTGAACCACGTATATCTGTGTCTCTCTTGTTTTGTGCATTTTCTATGTTTATATTTCTGCAATATTTTATGTGTTCCATTGCTCCGTAATATATAATTTTCTAACAACTGGTATTAGAGCCGAAGGTCTATTTGGCTGATAAACTCGCAGGAAAGAATGGTTCCTGGTTTGAGTGGGAGCGATGGCGGAAGATGGTAAGTTTAGGGTCAAGAAATTTAACAGCCAAAACTTCTCGCCATGGAAGATGCAAATGGAAGATTATCTATATCAGAAAGATCTATACCTACCATTGGGCGGAAAAACAAAGATGCCGACGGGTATGAAAGACGAAGAATGGAACCTTCTCAATAGAAAGGCACTCGGAACAATATGGTTGTGCCTTGCTGCGTCAGTCGCCTTCAACATTTCGAAGGAAACCACGACATAGGGTTTGATGCAGATGTTGTCGAAACTATATGAAAAACCCTCAGCCTCAAACAAGGTATTTCTTATGAAACAGTTATTTAATATGAATATGTCGGAAGGTGGATCTGTTGCAAATCATTTAAATGATTTTAATACAGTTACAAGTCAGTTAAGTTATGTAGGGGTAAACTTTGATGATGAAGTTAGAGCTCTGTTATTCTTGTGCTCATTACCAGAAAGTTGGAATGGTTTGGTAATGGCCATTAGTAACTCCATTTCTAGATCTAGTACTTTAAAGTTTGATGATGTTGTCAGTGCTATCCTTAGTGAGGAAATGCGACGAAAAAGCTCCGGTGAGACATCGGGAAATTCTTTGAGTGCAGAGTCTAGAGGAAGAAAAATGGAAAGAGGAAAGAGCTCAGGATATCGCAGTAAATCAAGTAAAGGAAGATCCAAGTCCAGTTTGGGGATAGTGTGCTGGAAATGTGGAAAGAAAGGACACCTAAAGAAAGATTGTAGATCTTAGAAGGGAAAAGAAGGAGATGCATAGCAAGAAAACAATCATGAAGTATAATTTTCTAACAACTGTATGAGAGCCGAAGGTCTATTTGGCTGATAAACTCGCAGGAAAGAAGGGTTCCTAGTTCGAGTGGGAGCAATGGCGAAAGATGGTAAGTTTAGGGTCGATAAATTTAACGGCCAAAACTTCTCGCTGTGGAAGATGCAGATGGAAGATTATCTGTATCAGAAAGATCTATACCTACCATTGGGCGGAAAAATAAAGATGCCGACGGGTATGAAAGACAAAGAATGGAACCTTCTCGATAGAAATGCACTCGGAACAATACAATTGTGCCTTGCTATGTCAGTCGCCTTCAACATTTCGAAGGAAACCATGACAGAGGGCTTGATGCAGACGTTGTCGAAACTATATGAAAAACCCTCGGCCTCAAACAAGGTATTTCTTATGAAACGGTTATTTAATATGAATATGTTGGAATTTGGATCTGTTGCAAATCATTTAAATGATTTTAATACAGTTACAAGTTAGTTAAGTTCTATAGGGGTAAACTTTGATGATGAAGTTAGAGCTATGTTATTCTTGTGCTCATTACCAGAAAGTTGGAATGGTTTGGTAATGGCCATTAGTAACTCCGTTTCTGGATCTAATACTTTAAAGTTTGATGATGTTTTCAGTTCTATCCTTAGTGAGGAAATGCGACGGAAAAGCTCTGGTGAGACATCGGGAAATGCTTTGAGTGCAGAGTCTAGAGGAAGAAAAATGGAAAGAGGAAAGAGCTCAGGATATCGCAGTAAATCAAGGAAAGGCAGATCCATGTCTAGATTGGGAATAGTGTTCTGGAAATGTGGAAAGAAAGGACACCTAAAGAAAGATTGTAGATCTCGGAAGGGAAAAGAAGGAGATGCACAACAAGAAAACAATCATGAAGGAAATGTGACAGTTGAGGTGTTACAAGATGCTTTGGTTCTTTCTTTCGAAGATATTACTGATTCCTGGGTGGTAGATTCAGGGGCTTCATTCCATGCCACACCTGATAAGAAATACTTTCATTACTATGTTCAAGGAGATTTTGGACAAGTTCATCTAGGTGATGATAAACCCTGTAAAATCATTGGAATGGGTAAGGTTCTTGTAAAACAGCAGAATGGAAACCAATGGCTATTAAAGGAGGTAAGGCATGTTCCAGATCTAAAGAAAAATTTGATTTCAACAGGGCAGTTAGGCGGTGAAGGTTGTGTGACAACTTTCACAGATAAAGCTTGGAAGGTCACCAAAGGAGCCTTAGTAATAGCAAAAGGCGAAAAGGTTGGTACATTGTATTTATGCAATGGCATTTCTAACTCTGTTAATGCTTTAACTTCCAAAGGAGCAGATGCAGCATTATGGCATCATAGGCTCGGACACATGAGTGAAAAGGGGATGAAGATTCTTCACTCAAGGAATTTGTTTCTGGGTTTGAAGAATGTTGATTTGGACTTCTGTGAGAAATGCATTTATGGAAAACAGAAGAGAGTCAGATTTCTCAGAGTTTGGAAAGAAAAGAAGAATGAAAAATTAGAGCTTGTGCATATAGATGTATGGGGACCTGCTCAGGTATCATCTCTCGGTGGCTCTCGTTATTATGTTACTTTTATTGATGATGCAACTAGAAAAACTTGGATTTATTGTATTAAGAATAAATCTGATGTATTTGATACTTTCAAGAAATGGAAAGCTTTGGTTGAGATTGAGATAGGAAAGAAATTGAAGTGTCTTAGATCAGACAATGGAGGAGAATATTGCAGCAAAGAGTTTGATAGGTACTTTTCAGAACATGGAATTCGCAGAGAGAAGAAAGTTGCAAGAACACCACAAGAAAATGGTGTGTCAGAAAGGATGAACAGAACAATCATGGAGCGTGCAAGGTGCATGAGATTGCATGCACGTTTGCCTTTACAGTTTTGGGCAGATGATGTAGAGACTGCTGTTTATCTAATAAATAGGGGGCCTTCAAGTTCCTTGGATGGTGGTGTTCCGGAGGAAGCATGGATAGGTAAAAAGGTAAACTACTCTTTTTTAAAGCCTTTTGGTTGTGAGGTCTTTGTCCATATTGATAAAGAAAATAGAAAAAAGCTTGAGGCAAAGTCAAAGAAATGTACCTTTATTGGATATGGTGTTAATGATTTTGGTTATCGCTTATATGATTACGAAAATCACAAAATCATTAGGAGCAGAGATGTAATATTCAATGAAAAGGTCTTGTATAAGAATCAGTTGCAGGAAAAGAAACAAGAAAAGGAAAGCAAGGAATTTGCAGTTCTTGATGAAATCAATGAAAAAGGAAAGGTGCCTGAAAATAATAATAATCAACAACCACAACAACAACAACCACCACAACAACAACAGGCACCCCAAACACCTGAAAGTGGTGTTAGAATATCTACCAGGATAAGTAGACCCCCTGAACGATACTCTCCTTCATTATTTTATTTATTGTTGACTGATTCCGGTGAACCCGAATGTTATGAAGAAGCAATGCAGGTTGAAAGCAGGAAGAAGTGGGAGGTAGCCATGGAAGAAGAGATGGACTCCTTAATGCATAACCAGACTTGGGATTTAGTCAGGTTGCCTGTAGGAAAAACTACATTGAAGAATAAATGGGTTTACAGGCTGAAGGAAGAAGATGGAGGAAAACAGAGGTATAAAGCTAGACTTGTGGTGAAGGGGTTTGCACAGAAGAAAGGTATTTATTTTGATGAAATATTTTCTCCTGTTGTTAAAATGACTTCAATCAGAACCATTTTAAGTCTTGTAGCAGCTGGAGATTTGCATCTTGAGCAGTTAGATGTAAAGACAACCTTTCTCCATGGGGATTTGGAGGAAGAGATATATATGCAGCAGCCACAAGGATATGAGGTGAAAGGGAAGGAGAAACTAGTGTGCAGGTTGAAGAAGAGCTTGTATGGCTTAAAATAAGCTCCAAGGCAGTGGTATCTAAAATTTGACAAGTTTATGTCTGAACAAGGTTATACTAGATGTCACTCTGATCATTGTGTTTATTTGAAAAAGCAAAATGATGGCAGTTATATTATATTGTTATTGTATGTCGATGACATGCTTGTTGCAGGATCTAACATGCAGGAAATAAATGTGCTCAAAAGAAAATTGGCAAATTCATTTGAAATGAAGGATTTGGGAACTTCAAAACAAATCCTTGGTATGAGAATAACTAGAGACAGGACAAATCGCAAATTAACATTGCCTCAGAATGAGTACATACAAAAGGTGTTGAAAAGATTTAATATGCACAATGCAAAACCAGTTAGTACACCTTTTGCTAGCAATCTCAAACTTAGTAAGGAAATGTGCCCAAAGACCCAAGAAGACATGGATTATATGCCTAAAGTTCCATATGCATCAGTAGTTGGAAGCTTAATGTATGCAATGGTCTGCACAAGGCCTGATATTGCACATGCAGTAGGAGTTGTAAGTAGGTACATGAACAATCCAGGAAAGGAACATTGGATGGCAGTGAAATGGATTCTCAGATATTTGAAAGGTACCACAAATCAAGCATTATGCTTTGGTGGTGCAAACATTTCTCTACAGGGATATGTTGATGCAGATATGGCAGGTGACAGGGATAATAGGAGGAGCATTACAGGATATGTATTTATTGTTGGTGGAAAAACTGTCAGTTGGATTTCAAAAATCCAAAGTGTTGTTGCACTTTCAGCAACAGAAGCAGAGTATCTTGTTGCTACAGAGGCTAGTAAAGGAATGATTTGGTTACAAAGTTTTATGGGTGAATTGGGTAAGGAGCATGATATGGGCACGTTATACAGTGATAGTCAAAGTGCCATTCATCTTGCAAAGAACTCAACATTTCATTCCAGGACTAAACACATATAGCTCAAGTACCATTTCATACGATCAGTGTTGGAAGATGGAGAGTTGAAGCTGGGAAAGATACACACTAGCCAGAATCCTGCAGATATGCTAACAAAAGTTGTAACCAGGGAGAAACTGAGAATATGCTCAGTTTCAATTGGTCTTCAAGGATGACGATGAAGATGAGAAACAGCCAGGTCCAAAGAGGAGTCATTGTCCAGCAAATGAGGCAGTGGTGGAGTTTCTACAATCATTCTCCAAGTGGGAGATTGTTGTGTGCGGAGCATGATTGTTCAGAGGTCTTTGTTTCAACCGGATGTATACACCAAGAAGTTTGTACACGCCTCCACGCGGGGGGGTGCAGGGGGGACTTTTCCCCCCTGCGGGGGTCCAAGGGAGCCGATCCCCCTCAGCTGGGGGGTCCGGGGGCCAGTGGTCCCCCGGCGGGGGCAGCACCCTTGAAGCTAAAAACAAATGTAAAATTGCCTTGTAAAAGTATAGTAGTTTCTAGTCAATCTGGGTCGTTCATTAGGCAGATGATCTGATGGTAGAACTTACGTTTAGTTTAGGGTTTTTTGCCCTAGAAGGCAACCCCCTCTCTTTGTATGAGGGCATTATATTTGAGGCTGAGATATAGATGTGTATTATGTGATCGAGAAACAGAGAGGTGAGACTGTGAGAGAAAACAGAGGATATTATAGCGATTTGTTGTAGGTTGTCTCTCTTCATTTTGCTAGATAATAGAAAGGAAGGACTGGCTGTTCGGGGGGGACGTAGCCCAAACTGGGTGAACCACGTATATTTGTGTCTCTCTTGTTTTGTGCGTTTTCTGTGTTTATATTTCTGCAATATTTTATGTGTTCCATTGCCCCGTAATATATAATTTTCTAACATTTACCACTCCTACTACTGAGCAAGGAAAACCCATATCAAAAGCACATAATAAGAATGAAGAAGAGGAAAGGGCAGACAAGAGTAGAGCTGAGGAGGATAATGAAAGACAACAAGAAGCTTACCTTCGGATACATACCAACCGAACTGAGCCTTTGGGTGCATCTTTGCTTCTGCAAGTTTGCGGGGTCATCATTTTGGTTAACTGCCTATGATGATAGTGTGACTGTAGTATGCTACAAAAGCCATAGAGACAGGTAATTATTCTTACATTTGAATTCGTTTTACATTTGAATTCGTTATGCTGTTGTAGAGACATTTGAATTCGATATCCATATATGTGGCAGAGAAACTGTTACAGAGAAAGGTAATGGTAGCAAAGAAAGGTAATGGTAGTAGTTTCAGTACCCATAGCTGTTGTAGAGAAACTGTATGCATAGTTGTTGCAGAGAAACTGTTGCAGAGAAAGGTAATGGTAGCTGTTGCAGAGAAACTATTACTGAGAAAGGTAATCGCCACTCTGATAGAGACCTCCTCTCGCCACTCTGATAGAGACCTCCTCTGGCCACACACATCTTCATGCAGGCCCTCGTCTCCTCTGGCCACGCGCATCTTCATGCATCCCTCCTCTCCTCTCACCACACGCATCTTCATGTAGGCCACACAGACCACCTGTCTATCTGCCACCTGTCTGCACCTGTCTGTCTGAAATAAGACAATGTTTGTCTCCACAAAATTTGATATCAGTGAACATCCCAAGCATTAGGCATGATATCAGAGAACATCCCAATCCCAAGCATTAAATGCTAGCATTAAGCTGATCTATCAATGATCTAATATTGATAGGAAAAACATAAATATATATAACCTATGTTTTTGCCTCCCCGCCTCGGGAAGAGGCCAAATAAGATAGTAAATCACTATGTATCTAAAAAATTTCATTATACTCCATGAATTGGCAGTAACAAATAGCTCACAAACAACTCAACTAATATTAACATCGTGGTTTTCAAGTACTATAGTCCCTGGTCCAGATGGAAGGGACTAATAAGAAGGTAATGCTATGAAATCGTGTAATCTATCCACTCGATAAGAGTTTACTTAGCAAAAAATTTCACAAACAAAAACAAAGGAAGCATTTCCTTAGCTAACATAAATGGTCTCTAATGCGACATATGGTGAGACAAATGACTTACTCGGCCATCATTGTCATCTACTTGTGGCGTTAGGCCTTTATCTTGTGGTGGAGGTAGACTATCATCGAACATTGGGAGCATATGAAGCTATTATCTTGTAGTGGAGGTAGCTTATCATCGAATATTGGGAGCATACCATCATATGGGGTGGCAACACTTGGTATTTACATCCGTGCACTTTTCAACAAATATTATCCCTAATGGATTTGTTATATATATAGTTTGTTGATTACCTTTCCTACTATTTTTCTTTATGGTATGTATTTATTGTTAATATACATTTTCTCAAATTGTCGTTGTTACCTATTTTTAAACCTCAAAATGTCAACATCACTACTTCCCCTGCTACTATTATCATTGAGATATTAATTTAATTGAATTTTTGACTGAAATGATTTCATTCTTGATACTAACTATAATACAAAATTGAATGGTTTTTGTGAAAGTAATTCGTCCATATTAAATATGGGAAACTATCTGAAAGAAGTATGAACACAAAGGTTGTCAAGATAGTGGAATCACGATGTCCTCTATCGTGTGTATCCTATTTATTGTTGTTGATTGAATTGAATCATTCCATATACACCTCTTAATTGTTTAAACATGAGTGCTTGGAGTAATATTAGAATGAAAAATGTGCCTTTTTGTAACATGTATATCTATGTTTAAACTTTATTACAACTTTTGCATGAAAACAAATATTACTGTAAACATATGAACTATATTCATAGCATTATTAACATATATTTTATTATCATGAGTGTAGATCCATCTTAATCCTGGATCTATCACGCGCCAAGAGGAATCAAATTTTTTGAGGTGTAAACCTCTTTTTTGAGTGGAAAACTTGAGGAAAGGTTTGCACCTTGAGAGAATTGATCTTCTCGCGCTTGATAGACCCAGGGTTAAGATGGATCTAGGCTGGTTGTATAACACTATATAATATCTATGATTTTATCTATGATTTTATCTATGTGTCTCTTCCTTATTCCCTCTTTCTATCTCATCCCCCAAACATACAAAATCTCTCTCCGTATCTATTTATCTATCTCTCCCTCCCTCTTCCTTTGCCCCACTCTCTCCCACTTCTCTCCCTCTATCACTTCCCCTTCTCTCACTCTCTGTGCTTCTTTCTCTCTTCCCTCCTGCTCTCCCTCACTCTCTCTCCATATCTCCCTTGTCACTACCTCTCTATCTCTCCCTTGTCATCCCCTCTCTCTCCACTTTCCTTGCTATATGTCATTCTTCCTCGTTCCATCTCTCCCCCCATCCAACTCCATCTCTCCCTCTCTCTCCCCTTCTCTCCCCTTCTCTCTCTTGATCCTTATATCTCTTCCTTCCCCTCTCCCCCTTTCTCTCCCACCTCCCTCTATCTCTTCCCTCAATATTTCTCTCTCCCTTTCTCTCTCCCTCCAACTCTCTATCACTATATCCCTCCCTCTCTTGTTGTCTCTCTCGAATCCATCTGTGTCTCCATCTCTCTATATTCACCTTTTCTTCCTATCTCTCTCCACTCCTCTTCTTTGTCTTCCCTCCATACCTTTCTCCCTCACTCTCTCTCCATCTATCCCTTGCCACTTCCTCTATCTCTCCAACTATATCTCTCTATGTCTTTGTTCTTTCCTCCCTCCCTCCCCTCCCTCTCACCCTCCAAATCCATCTTTCTCTCTCTCCCCTCCATTTTCTCTTCCTTCCTCTCTCTCTCCCACTCTCTCTCTCTCTCTCTCTCTCTCTCTCTCTCTCTCTCTCCAACCTCCAACCCCCAACTCTGTCACTATCTCTCTCCCTATCCACTCCCCCTCTCTTAAATTAGATCACATTGTATAGTGTTTAAGAAAGATAAAAGAAAAAAACTCAATTGGTTGTAAAATATTAAACCCATATTTTGGATCAATCATGTCAAAGAAACCACAATAATGAAAAAATTAAAGGAAACATGTACTATCATTTCTTTATTATTTTTTGATAGTTTTCTTGCTCTCATGGCTCGCATTCTTAATTAAGATGGATGTATGTTGGTTCTTTATAATATTATTTATATCATATGAATTTTACATCTTTACCTATAAAAGTATTCTCAGTTTAATTTTATTAAAATTTTGATTTAGTTTCTATGGGAATATTTTTAGTAGTCATGAGGTTAAATAGTCTATATATATCTCAAAAGTATTTATAACCTTTTTCCTTTTAGATTTAATTTTAAAAATGGCATAGAATTAAATTAAAATAAATTATTTATGAAATATTTTGATTGTGAAATAAGTTATGGTTTTTGGGCGGGTGGTATTGATTAGCATGATTGGCCTATGGTATTTTAACAAATCCTATTTACAAGTTAATAAAATCCATGGTAAAGTGGGCTTGGATATCCATGCTTAAGAATTTAGTCATATTGTTGTAAAATATTTTAATTATGAAATAAGTTATGATTTTTGGGCATGTGGTATTAATAAGCTATTATATTGGCCCATGGTATTGTAAAATAGCCTATTCACAAGTTCATAATATCAATAACAAAGTGGGGGTGAATATATATGGTCAAATATCTTGTCATGTCCTTAGAAAATATTTTGACTCTGAATTAAGTTATGTTTTTTTGGGCATGCGGTATTGATAAAAAATGGCATTGGCTGATGGTATTGTAACAAAGACTACTTACAAATTAGTAATATCCATGACAAAGTGGGGGTGAATATCTATGGTTAAGAATCTTGTTATATTGTTATCAAATATTTTTATTGTGAAATGAGTTTTTTTTGGGCATGTAGTGTTATAAGTCATCTTATAGGCCCATGGTATTATTACAAAGCTTATTTATATGTTATTAACATCCACAATAAAGTGTGGGTGAATATCCATGGTTAAGAATATTCTAATATTAACCTAAAATATTTTGATTGTGAAATAAGTTAGATTCTTTGGATTTGTGGTATTGATAAGCCATGATATTGGCACATAGTATTCTAAAAAATCCTATTCACATTGAGTTAATAAAAAAATCAAAATATAACAAATTAAATTTTATTTTTTATTACTTTTAACTTTTTAATATTAATTGAACCAACATTTAAATATTTACACTCATCCCAGGTTTATATTACTTTTTAAACTTTTTTATTTATTACTTTTAACATTTTGTTTATTAATTTTAACTTTTTACTAATAAATGAGCCAATTTTTAAATGTTTACACTAGTCCCCAATATCACTTTTCATTTTTTTTAGTTGACCTTACATTTCAAATTTTTTACATTCATCTAAGAGATGAGTCGATGTATTGCTAACTGTGGTGACTAGAAACTTCTAATGTGTAGACAAGGTCTATTAATATCTTCTTTTCTTTCTAAAATTGTTTTCATATGTCATGGTAAACCCTCTTAACTGTAAAAAACTACATTTCCCTAAACTTCATCATTGATTCCCATCTGGGCAATATAATTTTCTTTGGCATTTAACGATGCCGGTTTTCCCTAGGAAAGGGATATCGGGTTGACCGCGGGTTAGCTCGCAGTGTAGCCCAACTTCTGGGGTGTAGACAAGGTCTATTAATATTTTCTTTTCTTTCTAAAATTGTCTTCATATGTCATGGTAAAGCCTCTTAACTGTAAAGGTGTAAAAATCTACATTTCCCAGATCTTCATCATTGACTCCCATGTGGGGAATCTAATTTTCTTTGGCGTTTAACGTTGCAGGTTTTCCCTAAGAAGGGGATATCGGGTTGATCGAGGGTTAGCTGGCAGTGTAGCCCTCACTCAGGTAAGGTGTTGTGCTTCTTTGAGTTGGTTCTTTGTATTTTTTTTATCTTATATGTATTTGGCTTACTGATGTTTGCTTTACGTTGCTGCAGCTTCTCATCACAATGCTTGCTGGCTTGCACTAGCGATGCAACTCCATTCCCAGATTTTTTTTTGCTTATCATAACATTTTGGGTTGTGACAGTTCGCTTACAAAAACCCTACAGTCTTGAGAATGGGTTTCACGATCTGGTTAATTTCGTCTTGTCCTTCTAAGGACTGTTGCCTTTAATGTATATTAATTATTCTTTACCCTGGATCCGTGTTATGTCAGAAACCATTTAGAATTAAACTGAATGTGGATTCTATGTTTTCCTTAGTATATATGTGTATCGATGTAAACAGAAAAAAGGTTTTTACTGTTTAGACTTTTGGTGTCTTACTATTTGTATAAAGAATTGATTGTAATTTTTATTGTTGGTATTATTATCTATGATATATTTATACATATTTACTTGTGTTGTTTGGAGATGATTCACGTTTCGAACCTGTGACTTGTTCTGTTATCATACTTTTAAGTATATTTTAATTAAAAGGTTAATTGTATTCTGTTAGGTTAAACAAAGCCATACAAGCTCTCTTTTCCTTTTTAGCCAAATTCTTCTCTTTTTGCTAAGCTATCAGTGACTAGGACCTTGATGAATTCAAGCCTACCTGTCGCTTCAGTTTAAGTGTTGTCAAATAGTTGTGACATTTCCTGAAATATCTGTACAGACTTTATGCTTGTAATTCCACTTGGCCCAACTAGGAGTTCTAGTTGACCACCAAGGGTTTTCTACTATGCATCATATAATTTTAACATGAACTATCATGAGTTTCTCATTAATATTTACTTTTCTATATTTATAAAGAGTAGCTCGGTCTCTTCTATACACACTATAAAAATAATATTTTAATTAAATTCAAACATCTATACTATCACTAGTAGCATGCAAAACAAAATCGAGAAACTCTATAAATATAGAAATCCCCATGTAGATCACTTGGTAATGCAATATACTAAAGAAAAACACTTGATCTACTTCTACAAACAATTTAGCTGAAGCTTAATCGAATTGAGCAACATCAATAAGAACACATATAGCTCATAAGAAGAATTCAATCACACATAACACAAAAGATATAACCAGGGGAAAGCACTAGGCTAACACCCCAACTATGTTATCATACAAATGGAAATCTTTTCCAAGTTACAAAAAGAATGAGCTCAAAAGCTTTCATGCTCTCTCTGTAATAAGATAATGAAGCTCATAGACATAATAGGCAAGTATATATCCTCATCAAGTACTCCAAGCTCCTATTTCTTTGAGCACGTTTTCTTGGGGTCTAGTGAAGCCTCACTGAACAAGAAGAAGTAACTACTCAATTCCCTTGGATAGATATCCTTTTGCATGCAAGGAATATTTACCAAGGAATATCATAGCAACTCACAGTACACTATCCCCTCCATCTAATCTCAACTAGCTCTCTGTTTGAACTGACATGCATGAGTTACATATGAGAAAATATTCTGAAGAGTAGCACTTATATGCAAGCATGCATTAACTAACTGAACTTACTTAATTTAAACAAACTATTTAAATCAATCTAACTGGACTTGATTCAGTTAATTGAGCCAACTAATTACATCCCAAATTAAAACTCATCCTTATCTCTTTAACTCAAGAATAAATTCCTTAATTAATGGAGAAACTGTTGCATGTCCCCACATAGACTTTAAGTTTGATTTTCCTTAACTAATTAACTCAAGATGAATTAATTTATTAATTTTCAAACTATTGTTAATATCAAATTCGAATTTTACTTCTTATGTTTAGTCTAGGGACTGACTAAAATAGGAATCCATCTGGAATGCTATTTTTCGAAAAGCTATTTTTAGCACTTTTACTTTTCATCCAATATAGCTAAGTTCAACAATCAATGAAACTACTCTTTATAACAGTGCTATTTTTAGCATTTTCTATTTTTAGCATTTCTTGTTGCTATCTTCAACACTCCCTCTCAACAAGAAAGGGATTATCAATAACCCCAATATTGTCTCTGTGGAACTTGAACTTTCATTTTGACAATGTCTTTGTCAAAATATTTGCATGCTGCTCCTTAGTCGAAACATACAACAACAACATGATCCCCTTGACCACACAGTCTCGAAGATGGTGATACCGGATATCAATGTGCTTGGACCTGTCATGAAAAATTGGATTCTCAGAAAGTTTGATGCAACTCTAATTATCACATTAGATCACTGCAGGATCCATCCTCTGACCAAACAATCCCACTAGAATCTTCCGCATCCAAATGCCCTCACATGTAGCGTGACTAGCAGCCATGTATTCAACCTCTGCTCAGCTAAGTGCAACTGATCTTTGTTTCCTATTGTACCAAGAATATGTAGCTGAACCAAGGTTCAAGATTCCTCCAGAAGTGCTTTTCCTATCTAATGGAATCCCTGCTCAATCCACATCTGTGAAGCCCTAAAGCTTCACTCCCTCTGTCCGTCTATAACACAATCCAAACTGAGATGTGCCATTGAGGTATCTCAACACATACTTTGTTTCCTTCCAAAACAACTTGGTAGGTTGAACCATAACTTGACTCAGATGGATCACTGCAAAGCATAAGTTGGGTCGTGTGTTCGCTAGATACATAAGTCAACCCACCAGTTGTCGATAAATAGTAGCAGCCACTACCTCACTTGAAGTAGCATCCTCCTTCCTCCAGTTCCCAGCGAGAGGAGTTTTCATGGGCTTGCACTTCTCCATGTGAAAGAACCTGAGTATCTCATTACCATACTTGCCTTGAGAGACAAATACTTCCCCATCTCTTTGCCACACCTCTATGCCTAAACAGTAGTGCATAAGGCCCATGTTCTTCATCTCGAACTCTCTTGTAAGGTCCTCCTTGCAAGACTGTATCAGCTGATCATCACCTGTCAAAATCAGATCATCGACATAAAGTACAACGATCAATGGCTAACCTTCTACCATGATGTGGTAAAGGTTCACATCTACTTCACTCTTGGTGAAGCCAAACCCGGTCAAATAGCTATCAATCGTGGTGTACCAAGCACGGGGTGCTTAGTTCAGCCCATATAGAGCCCTGTTCAGTCTGCACACATGCGACTCACTATCGAAGGTTTCGAAACCTTCTGGCTACTCAATGTACACCTCCTCCTCAATTTTCCCATTGAGGAACATTGTCTTCACATCCATCTGGTGGATCTTCCACCCCATCTGAGCTGATAGTGCCAATATCGATCTAATCGATGAGTACCTTACTACTGGAGCAAAGGTCTCATCGTAGTCAATCCCCTCGACCCGTGAGAAACCTCGAGCAACAAACCTTGCCTTGTGTTTGTCAACACTACCATCAACTACTTGATTTACCTTGTAAAGCCATCTGGAATTCATTACTGACTTGTCTTGAGGTCTTGGGACAACATTCCAAACACAGTTCTCCATGATGGAGTCATACTCCTCCAACATTGTATCAACCCACAATGACTGTTGAGCTACCTCCTCGAATGAAGAAGGCTCAGAATCTACACACTCCCCAACTAGGGCCATGTAACTAGTGTATTGCTCGGGTGACCTCCTCTATCTACACTGAGAAGATGATTGTTTCACATTCTCTCAGGCATCCAACATCAACCTGTCAGCTTCCCTTGAGTGTTTCCACCCATCTCTAGAAGTATTAGCATGAGGGGATGTTTCCACTCCCGGATCCTCTGCATGCACTTGCTCTGCATCAATCTGAGGATCCTCCTCCTTAGGAATTGAAAGTTCCTCATCTTCATGCAACTCAAGCTCCCTCTCAAGTGATAAGTGCATGGATTTTTGCTCGTCGAACTTCAGATCCCTGCATACCACAGTCCTCTGAGTGGAAGGAAGGTACACCCGATAGTTGTGAGGTGTATCCTTGTACCCCATAAGTATCCCCAACTCAGTTCCTGGGTCTAGCTTCATCCTGGCATCTTTGGTCAAATGACAGTACACTGATGATCCAAAGATTCAGAAGTGACTTACATCAGGTTGCTTCCCAGAATAGGCCTCCATAGGTTTCTTCATCCCCAGTATACAGTGCGGACTTCTATTCTACAAGTATACTGTTCTACTGCATGCCTTATTCCACAAATGTAGTGGTAGGCTTTGGTCATACCACATTGCTTGAGCTGCTTCCACGATCTGAAAATCACTCGTATGTGACCTTAGTTAAATTATTATTGTATGAAGGTATTACAAACTCATGTGTTGGTGTGTGTCTATGTTATTTTAGGCAACGGATCAATCAGATTACAAAATACACAGACACTAGAAAATGAAAACAGTAAGAAAATCACAGTAAGAAAATGCAAGAGCACAACAATTGATAAGGAGTTCACCTATTCTCCAGGGCTACATCTCCGGTCTATCTTTCAGTGGTGGCCTTCTTTTATTATGTCTTTAAAGCAGAGAATTACAATGAAGAGCTCAATTTGAGTCTCCTAAAATAGAGAATGTTTGGTAGGGTGGTTCTTGGATCCCCCAAGCCACTAGAGTGCACAAACTCTTTTCCTTGCCAAATCTTGACCTCTTTGGTCTTTAATGGGAGGAGCCCAATGTGGTATTCAATTCCCGACAAATCCTCACAAGGATTACTTGTTTACTCGATGCTGCCTTACACTGCAGGTCAACTCAGCGTTCTGTTTTTCTGCTTCTTGCTTCACTGTTCTTTCGCCTTTTCTTTCACTGTTTTTCTTCTCCTCTTTATCCTCGTTCTCTGTTCAGTGTCTTTTCATGGCTTAAAGCTAGTATGTCCTTGACTATTCATTTCCTCTTCTACCCCTTCGATTTTCCTGTTGTTGTTCGCTTGGAGTTCCTTGCCTCTACGTCATCGCCAATGTCTCATAGGGAGGTGCCACATCCTCTCATGAACTGCGCCAGCTCTTCCTTGACAGTTGCGTATTCTCGGTTACATTGTGGAATGACTCATCCACCAACTCAACAATTAAAATACGATGTCAAACTTCTCTATGCCACGGCTTAATCCCCTGTCAAATCCAGTTCCTCCATCAGGTGCAATCTCCACTATCAGATCTGGAACCCCCAAATCCTATGACATTCGCTCATTTCATGTGGCTGACTTGCTCGACTGTTAGCACGTGATGAGAGGCAATTTTCTCTCTCATCCACTGGACACGCATCGCACAATGTATGGAATCACTCATTTTTCACCAAATCCACTTACCGCCCAAGGATGCCTCCGATATACTATCGATTTTGGAGTGCGAGTCCCACCTTTTGCCTTAGCGCTTTCCACATGGTTTCCCGGCTTCCATGCAACTATGTGCTTTGGGATTTTTCCGTCTCGAGGGGTTTTGCCTAGCAAAGCGCTAATCGCGCATAAGAAATTCCCTTGGTTTCCCGATTCGGGCTTCCCAAGTGCTAGTTTTTCCTCTTACGTAGTCTCCATGGGCCTCGGTCAGTGCACTTTGACTAAGGTCCTCGTCATTCCTTGCTCACTGAAAACTACCACCATCCATAGGTTTTCCTGATCGCTCTTTGTCCATAAATTCAAAGTCTGTCCTGATTTGATACAATCATGGCACTTTGATTGTTTTTAATGGATCTAATTCGGATCACGACATTCCAACTGAAAAATCTTTTGGACCACCAAATGTTGGTTTTCAAGCATTGACTAAGTCAGGGTACAATTGTCTCACTTGTCCAATCTCTATCCACTTTGCGCTGCTTGGCCTTGAACCCTTGAGCCCGATTCTGAGGTACTCAACATCTCCCCTGCGTGTCATCCTCATCTTCCTATCCAGTAGTTTGTCTTCCTGTAATTCATTAAGATATTCAGGTAACAAGTCACCAATAGAAGGCAATTGACTCTACTCTTTGGGATTCTCAATTAGTGAAGGTTCAAACAATCTCAAGCAATCTGCATTTACGACTGAGTAGATGTGCATGTAAGATGGTAGATCAAGGCGAAAAGCATTCTAACCAATCTTCTCAAGTATCTTGAAAGGTCCATACCTGATAGGCTTTAGCTTTTTACCTTCACCTTGCATCTTGTCCTTACTGATGTACAACGAGAATTGGTCACAAACTTGGAAACTATGCTCCATCTAATGCTTGTCATGCCTTGCCTTGTATTTGGCTTGGCTCTTTTCTAGTTGTTCATGTACTGCCTGGTGGATCTCTTGGATTTGTTCAATGAACCTGGTTTCCCTGTCCACATCACTGTGTCCCTCAACTTTGGTGTCTTTACAAAAGAAAAAATCCAAAGGATACCTTGGTGTGAAACCAAAATAGGTCTCAAAACGAGATCTCTTTGTAGAAGAATGTTTTGCTTTGTTGTAAGCATGCTACACATAACAAAAATGTTCATCCCAAACCTTAGGATGTTTGCTGCAATGTCCTCTAAGTAACCGGATCACTGTCCTGTTAACTACTTTGGTCTAGCCATCACTTTGTGGATGAAAAGTTCTGCTTTTCTTCAGTTTGGTGTCCATCAGTTCGCACAGAATTGACCAAAACTTCCCCACAAATTGGGTGTCTCGATCAAATAAAATGGAAGTGGGTAATCCAAAATGAACCCGTACATGTTCAAAAAACAGTTTTGCAGTTTGTTCAACTGTAATCTATTTATTACAAGGTATCAAAATACACAGTTTTTTGAACCTATCCACAACAACATACAGATAATCATGAGCTTTCCTAGAATTAGGCAGTCCTCCAAAAAAATCCATGGAAACACTTCCCCAAGGGTGAGAAGGACCTAGTAATGGAGTGTACAAGTCTATTTTTCTATTGCTGGGCTTGCTTTTAGCACACATAGTACACCCTCTTACATATCTAGAAACTGTCTCATTCATTTTTGGCCAATAACAAAATCTTTGCAGCTGTGCAACTGTTTTACATACCCCAAAGTGACCTGATATTAGAGAAGTGTGTGCTTCTCGAATTATCTTTACTCTTTCAGTTTTTGGAATGCGTAACTTCCCAAAATGGTATAAGAGTCAGTCCTTTACATGATAGTTCAATTCTTCTACTCTTTTTCCTTGAGTTAAAGTTGCATATACATCTTCGAAGTCTATGTCTTGAGCATATTGTTCAATGTAACTCTCATGTAACATAGAATTATGCTTAAGTATAATAGATGCATTTATAATGGGTCTAGATAACATGTCTGCAACTTTATTATGTATGCCCTTTTTATATCTGATGACTAAGTGAAACTGTTGTAGAAAACCCATCCATCTATAGTGTCTTGATTGTTGCAACTTAGTTTGGGAGTGTAAATATTGAAGTGGTTGATGATCAGTATGTATTACTGTCTCTTTGCCCATTAAGTAATTTTTCCTCTTTTTCACATTCTGTACTAATGCATACAATTCTTTATCATATGTAGGATAGTTAACTACTGTAGAATTAAATGTCTCAGAATGATAACATATGGGTTTTTTGTGTTGTGTCGACACTACTCCCATGGCATAGTCACTAGCATCTGTTTGAATCTCAAATGGTCTCTGAAGATTAGGCAATGTTAGTATAGGTGTTGCACTAATCTTTTCTTTCAAGGTGTTGAAGGCTTTCTGTTGTTTGCCTCCCCAGTGAAACACCTTGTTCAATCCTGTTAAAGCATGTAAGGGAGCTGCAATTAAGGAAAAGTTAGAAATGAACTTTCTCGAATATTGTGTGATTCTCGAATTATCTTTACTCTTTCAGTTTGTGGAATGCATAACTTCCCAAAATGGTATAAGAGTCGGTCCTTTACATGATAGTTCAATTCGTCTACTCTTTTTCCTTGACTTAAAGTTGCATATACATCTTTGAAGTCTATGTCTTGAGCATATTGTTCAATGTAACTCTCATGTAACACAGAATTATGCTTAAGTATAGTAGATGCATTTATAATGGGTCTAGATAACATGTCTGCAACTTTATTATGTATGCCCTTTTTATATCTAATGACTAAATGAAACTGTTGTAGAAAACCCATCCATCTATAGTGTCTTGATTGCTGCAACTTAGTTTGGGAGTGTAAATATTGAAGTGGTTGATGATCAACATGTATTACTGTCTCTTTTCCCATTAAGTAATGTTTCCACTTTTTCACTCTCTGAACTAATGCATACAATTCTTTATCGTATGTAGGATAGTTAACTACTGCAGGATTAAAAGTCTGAGAATGATAACATATGGGTTTACCATGCTGTGTCAACACTGCTCCCATGGCATAGTCACTGGCATAAGTTTGGATCTCAAATGGTCTTTGTAGATCTGGCAGTACTAGTACCGGTGTTGTACTAATATTTTCTTTCAAGGTGTCCAAGGCTTTCTGATGTTGCCTCCCCACTAAAACACCTTATTCAATCCTGTTATAACATGTAAGGGAGCTGCAATCAAGGAAAATTTATAAATGAACTTCCTCCAATATTTTGTTGCTCCTAAGAAGCTTCTCACTTCTGTAGCAGACCTGGGTTTATGCCAGTTCACAATGATTGCCACTTTAGAGGGATCTATCTTTAATTCACCAACCCCCACTATATGACCCAAATAATTCAGAGATGTTTTTCCAAATTCACATTTTGAGAGTTTAACATAAAGTTTTTCTCTTTTCAAAACATCTAGTGTCTGCTTAACATGCTTTAAGTGTTCTTCCCATGTTTTGCTAAATATGAGAATGTCATCCAGATACACAATAAAAAAATTATCAAGAAAAGGTTTCACCCACATGGTTATGTGCTAGCTCTGATGAACCCTCTTTCGAGAAACTCTTGCACTTGCTTCTTGATTTCAGAATTCTCTAAAGAAAACAACCAGTACATTCCAATGTTAGGCAATGGAGCATCTTGCTGCAAAATAATATCATGTACTATTTCCTTTTTTGGTGGAAGACCTTTAGGTTCTTGAAACAAGATATCATACACTGAAACAACCTTTTCTATATCAGCTTCTTGTTCAGCAACAAAACCTTCAAATACATTGGTTTTATTAGGTTTCTTTTCCTTTACAACCATCGGTAATAATTGTTTACATGAATTTATCATTCGTTTCATCTGCCCTGAGTTTAAGAGAGTATAAATATTCTTGAGCTTATCAGCTCTTACAAAGTATTGGATTCCATCTTTAACAAGTAGATAATTGTTCTAAGCTCTATAGAAGATAGCATTTTTCTCATACAAGTAAGGAATTCCTAAAACAATTCCACATATATCCAAAGGAATTATGTCTAACTCAACCTCATCTACAAATGTTGACCCAAAAGAAAATTTTAGTTTGCATTGTCTAGTCACTTGTAGTTGTGCTTTATCATTCAACCATCCTAATGGGTATGATTTCTTGTGAGGTGTAGTTACTAATCCCAACTTCTTTACAAAGTATCAATCTTTTGATGTTTGGAAATAACTCGAATATGGAAAAGCTCATGTCTTTCTCTCTCATTTTCTTCATCAATAATAGATTGTGCAGAATTACTAGTAGATGCTTCAGAATTCTTAACTTTTATACCCGTGGCTTCAATAGTTGTTTCATCTCCTGAGTCTGACCCCAAATCCTTCTAAATAGTTGCAACAGTTTTCTTCTTCTTGCCCTCGAATTTCTTAGCTCTCAGCTCTGGATGCAATGTCCAACAGTGCTCATCATCATGCCCATCCTTTTTATAGTGAGTGCATGAAGCCTTATTTTTATGTCTAGTGCTAGCCTTCTTTGCTTTCCATTTCTGGTTTCTTTTCTCCTTACTCTTGCTTGCAGTGGGTTGGGATGCTCCCCCAGTTTCTGGACTTCCATTCTTTCCTCTAGCTCTTAGATGAGTAGCTTGTACGGATACCTCATCTATACTAGTTGGATTAAACATGAGGATAGTGTGCCTCATGTAGCTGTGCATACCACCAATGTACTTCAACAGAGTCTTAGGTGAGTCTAATGAGATTCCTAGAATCAATGCTCTGTTTCTAAATTCTTGAGTATATCCTTGCACACTTTTCCCTTTCAACTGTTGAAGAGTTTTCCAACTCATGATGACTTGCTACATATAGACCAATGGGTAGAACTATTTTTTTATTACAGAAACAAATTCACTCCAGACAGAGATAGTCTTACCATGTCTCTTCAGGTCAGCTTGGGTCCTGCCTTCCCACCAAACCAAGGCAGTGCCTCCAAGGCGTAGGCTTGCTAATTAAATCTTGCTCTTGTCTAATTCAATACTCTGCACTATGCAATAAACATCAATTTTTCTAATCCAATTGTCCAGCTTTTCCACTTTTAAATCTCCATCCTATATAAGAAAATCAAATTTAACATCTATTTTGATCAAAGATGCTTTCTTTTTATGTTTGGGCTATTAGGAGGTGTGAGAAAGTGTTCTTCTTTCCCTTTGCCTTTTGAGTGGTCATGGAGGAAGGACTCATCTTCTCCTTTGTCTTGTTTGGAGCCTAATGCATCTTCATCCTCATGTTTTCTAAAGTCCTTTTACATTTCTTCTACCATGGACCTTCTGGATAGGAAACTATCTATGAATTGAGGGTCTGGCCCTATAGAACTTTCCTCTGACATTTTCTTCTGAGGATAGACTTTCCCAATTTCAGGATTCATTTCTACCAACTCTCCTTTCCCTAACTTGAGCTTTGATCTAGTTAGAATTCAACAGTTAAACCAAGACAAGCTTGTTTAGCCTTAACATCATAGAGCTCTAGTACCACTTGATCTGGAAATCACTCGCATGTGGCCTCAATTAAATAATTATTGTATGAAGGTATCCCAGACTCATGTACTGGTGTGTGTCTATGTTATTTTAGGCAACGGATCGATCAGATTACAAAATACACAAACACTGGAAAATGGAAAAAAATAAGAAAAACACAGTAAGAAAATGCAAGAGAACAACGATTGATAAGGAGTTCACGCTATTCTCCAGGGCTACATCTCCGGTCCAACTTTTAGTGGTGGGCTTCTTTTATTGTGTCTTTAAAGAAGAGAATTATAATGAGGGGATCAATTTGAGTCTCCTAAAACAGATAATGTTTGGTAGGGTGGTTCTTGGATCCCCCAAGCCACTAGAGTGCACAGACTCTTTTCCTTGCCAAATCTTGACCTCTTTGGTCTTTAATGGGAGGAGCCCAATGTGGTACTCAATTCCCGACAGATCCTCACAGGGATTACTTGTCTGCTCGATGCTGCCTTACACTACAGGTCAACTCAGCTCTCTGTTTTTCTGCTTCTTGCTTCACTGTTCTTTCACCTTTTCTTTCACTATTTTTATTCGCCTCTCTCTATCCTTGTTCTCTGTTCAGTGCCTATTCATGGCTTAAAGCCATTCTATCCTCGACTGTTCGTTTCCTCTTCTGCCCCTTCGGTTCTCCTGTTATTGTTTGCTTGGATTTTCATACCTCTACATCATTGTTGTTGGGTTGTGTTATATTCCTTTCCACATAGTTAATAGGGGGTTTGAAGGGCACCCGTAACCCCACTTTATGGGGTCTGGGGCAGCGCCCCGGAAAATTTTGGTTTTGGACCATATTTTAGGTTGGGCGGACCCACCTATGGTTTTGTGCATGATTTTCACACATGTTTTTTGGACGCGATGGTTTTCGGTCCATGGTATTGTACGCGGTGGTTTTTGGTCCATGGTATTGGATGCTTCGGCATGCATAAATATGTATTGTAACATTGAAAGGAACATAATGAAAAATCAAGCTAGTAGTCCCGGTTTTGGGATCTAGGGAAAAATCTCTGTGCATATGTGTTTTATGGGTTATGCTCTCGCATTGTTTATTTTCTTTGTTTAAGAATTCGTATGCAGGTAATTTATGTACAGGGTTAAAACCTACATTTGGTATCGGAGTTGTTTTGGCTTCAAGGGGACGCCTTTGTTGCTGAGGGGTTTCGCTCGAGCTTGTGGTAGACCTTGTTCAGTGGGAGATCTGCGAGATTGATTCTGGTGGTGAAAGAAGATGGTGAGCAGTGGAAAGATAGAGATTGAGAAGTTCAATGGTCAGAATTTTGAGTTGTGGAAACTCAAGATGGAGGATCTGTTGGTGGATAAAGATCAGTGGATCACGGTAGATCCGGGTACTAAACCATCGGGAGTGACCGATGAAGAATGGAAGAAGTTGGATCGGAAGGCAAAGAGCACAATACGATTGTGTGTCTCGGATTCAGTATTGCTGAATGTATCAGGGGAAGCTACGCCAAAGGCTTTGTGGGACAAGTTAGGGACTTTGTACCAATCTAAGTCTCTGGTGAATAAACTGCTCCTGCGGAAAAAGCTGTATAACCTGAGGATGAAAGATGGAGACTCGGTGACAGAGCATATGAATGTGTTTAATACTGTGGTAAGTCAGTTATTATCTGTTGATATTAAAATTTCAGATGAAGATAAGTGCATCAGTCTGTTGTGTTATCTACCAGATTCGTGGGATAGTCTAGTTATTGCAATAAGTAGTAATGCAACTGCTTTGCAGTTTGATGAAATAGTCTCAGCCTTGCTGACGGAGGAGATGAGACGGAAAAATATGGACAACCAGAATGGTGATGCCTTGTCTGTACGAGGACGGTCCCAAAACAGAAACAAAAATAAGTCATCGAGTGGGATATCTAAATCTAGAGGGAGATCTAAATCTCCAGGAAAACCTACAAAGGTGGTGTGCTGGAAATGCGGAAAGGAAGGGCACTTCAGAAGGGATTGTAAATCTAAAGCTCCTGATAAAGGAAAGGGATCTGATGATGCTCCTTCTGCAGAGGCGAAAACCACCTCAGATGAAGGTGGGGATGTGTACTTGGCTTCTTCAAGTACACATGCAGATCATGAGGCATGGTTGATTGACTCAGGTGCATCCTTTCACTTCACTCCCCATAGAGAGTGGTTCTGCGAGTATGAGAAATACGATGGTGGTGATGTCTTCTTAGGAGATGATAGGACGGCTAGAATCATTGGTCGGGGAAAAGTAAAGTGGAAGTTGCAAGGTGGAAGGGTTAGAACGCTTCCGGGTGTTCTACATATTCCTGCATTGGCCAGAAATCTGATTTCTGTAAGCAAGTTGGATGATGCAGGTGTAAAGACGGTGTTCGAGAAAGATACCTGCAAGATGGTTCGAGGAGCACTGATATTAATGCGGGGGTTCGGATTGGAACTCTGTACAAACTGCAAGGTAGCACTATTGTTGATGGGTGCAATAGTGCTATGGTTCCTGAAAATGGAGTAGAGAATCTAGTGGTCTCTGGAGAGAAGACCATGTTGTGGCATCAAAGGCTTGGACATGTTGGAGAGAAGGGACTTCGAATACTTCATGGTAAAGGTATGGTAGAAGGTATGAATAATAGCTCTATGGGTTTTGATTTTTATGAAAATTGTGTATATGGGAAGCAGAATCGAGTGAGTTTCCCCTCTGGTCGTAAGACGACGAAACATATATTAGAGCTTGTGCACAGTGATGCGTTTGGACCTGTGAAGGTTTCATCACTAGGTAAGTCTGTGTACTATGTATCATTCATAGATGACTTCTCAAGGAATACATGGATATATTTTCTTAAGAAGAAATCTGAAGTCTTTGACAGGTTTAAAGAATTTAAGGCTCTGGTAGAAAATCAGACAGAGAAGAAGATAAAGGTGCTGAGGACAGATAATGGTGGAGAATTTTGCAACAAGGAATTTGAAGAATTTTGTAAGAAATGTGGTATAGCATGGCAGAAGACCACTCCATATACACCTTAGCAAAATGGAGTCGCAGAAAGAATGAACAAGACGTTGATGGAAAGGGCAAGAAGCATGCTCAGTGGTGACGGGTTACGACAGGAATTCTGGGCAGAGGCAGTGGATACTGCATGTTACCTGATCAACAGATCACCTTCATCAGCGTTAGAGGATAAGACTCCACAAGAAGTATGGACTGCTAATAAACCCTCTCTTTCACATCTAAGGGTATTTGGATGTGATGCATATGTACATGTTCCAAAGGAGAAACGAACCAAGTTGGATAGTAAATATGATAAGTGCATCTTTATTGGATATAAGGATGGTTTAAAGGGTTATAAGCTTTGGAACCCAGTCACACGGAAGGTTGTGTACATCCGAGATGTGTTGTTCAGAGAGGTAAAAGATGTTATTCAACATGAAATCCAACCAAAGGAACCTGAGAAGATAGAGTTTGAGCCAAAGGAGGAAGAATCAGACTCTGCAGCAGAGGAGGAATCAGAAGATGAAGAGCCACAAACTCCGGTTGTGAGAAGATCAGTTAGAGAAAGAAGGCAGCTAGAAAGGTATAGTCCATATGCTTTCAGTTCAAATTTTGCTTTGTCTATTACTGATAATGATCCCAGAACTATGAAGGGAGCAGTGGATTCAGAGGATGGAAAATTCTGGAAAGAGGCCATGGTCGATGAAATGGCATCTTTGCACAAAAATGAGGCTTGGGATCTGGTGGAGTTGCCGGCTGGAAGGAAACCCATTGGAATCAAATGGGTGTTCAAGAAGAAGACAAATGAAGAAGGGAAGGTGGAGAAATAAAAAGCTCGGTTGGTAGCAAAAGGTTATTCCCAGGTGCCGGGAATTGATTTTGGTGATATTTTTTCTCCTGTTGCCAAGGTAACTTCTATTAGATTACTTTTATCTGTTGCTTCTGCTTTTGATTTTGAGGTAGAATAGATGGTTGTGAAGACAACATTTCTTCACGGGGATTTGGAAGAGGAAATGTACATGAAGCAACCTGAAGGCTTTGCGGTGAAGGGTAAGAAAGAACTGGTATGCAAGTTAAAGAAGTCTTTGTATGGGTTAAAACAGTCACCAAGGATTAGGTATCAGAAATTTGATACATTTATACGGGGACTTGGCTTCACCAGAAGCAAAGCAAATCATTGTGTGTATTTTAAATTAATTGGTGACCGTATTATTTATCTGGTCTTGTATGTGGATGATATGTTGCTGGTTGGAAATGACAAAGAAATTATCCAGGATTTGAAGACCCAATTATCCTCCAAATTCGACATGAAAGATCTTGGTGCTGCAAACTATATTTTGGGAATGGAAATTAAAAGAGATCAGTCAAAGAGGAAGCTCTGGTTAAACCAGAGGAAGTATGTCGAGACAATACTCCAGAGGTTTAATATGTAGGATAGTAAACCAGTGAAGGTTCCTATTCCTGTAGGTGTGAGGTTATCTGTTGAACAGTGTCCCAAGACACAAGAAGAGGAAGAGGACATGTCCTGTGTGCCATATGCAAGTGCAGTGGGTAGCCTGATGTATGCAATGGTCTGTACTAGACCATACATTGCACATGCAGTGGGAGCATTGAGCAGGTTTATGTCAAAACCTAGGAAGGAGCACTGGACAGCAGTGAAGCGGGTTTTGAGGTATTTACGTGGCACTAGTGATTATGGTTTGTGCTACCAAGGAAGACCAGGATTGGACAGAGTGTGGGATATTCATGGCTTTGTTGATGCAGACTGGGCTAGAGATCTAGATCAGAGAAGATCTACAAGTGGGTATGTGTTTAACCTATTTGGAGGTGCAGTCAGTTGGATGAGTAAGAAACAATTTGTAGTAGCACTATCAACTACAGAGGCAGAATAAATGGCAGCCACTCATGCAAGCAAGGAAGCAGTTTGGTTGCAGAGATTGTGTTCAACTATGGGGTTAGTACAGGGAGCTATAAGAATAGACTGTGACAGCCAAAGTGCAATTTTCTTGGCAAAGAACCCTGCTTATCATTCAAAGACAAAGCACATTGATGTTCAATATCACTTTGTGAGGGATATGATAGAAGACAGAAAGGTGTTGCTGGTAAAGGTGGACACTTTGAATAATACTACAGATGCATTGACAAAATCTATGAGCTTTGAGAAGTTCTCTTGGTGTAGAGAAGCAATGGGAATCTCAGGGCTGAAAAAATGACTAAGCTCTCCTGTGGCCCCTTGTGGAAAGAAAACAACAAGTGGGAGATTGTTAGGTTGTGTTATATTCTTTCCACATAGTTAATAGGGGGTTTGAAGGGCACCTGTAACCCCACTTTATGGGGTTCGGGGCAGTGCCCCGGAAAGTTTTGGTTTTGGATCATATGTTAGGTTGGGCGGACCCACCTATGGTTTTGTGCATGATTTTCGCACATGTTTTTTGGACGCGATGGTTTTCGGTCCATGGTATTGGATGCGATGGTTTTCGGTCCATGGTATTGGATGCTTCGGCATGTATAAATATGTATTGTAACATTGAAAGGAACATAATGAAAAATCAAGCTGGTAGTCCCGGTTTTGGGATCCAGGGAAAAATCTCTGTGCATATGTGTTTTATGGGTTATGCTCTCGCATTTTTTATTTTCTTTGTTTAAGAATTCGTATGTAGTTAATTTCTGTACAGGGTTAAAACCTACAATCACCAATGTCTCACAGGGAGGTGCCACTTGTCCTATCACGAACTGTGCTAGCTCTTCCTTGACGGTTCAGTATTCTCGGTTATGTTGTGGAATGACTCATCCACCAACTTAGTGGTCTAATCGGACGTCAAACTTCTCTATGCTGCAGCTTTGCTCTATCAAATTTGGTTCCTCCATTGGGCACAATCTCACCATCAGATCTGGAGCCCCCAGATCCTACGACATTCACTTATTTCATGCGGTTGACTTGCTCGACCGTTAGTGCGCTATGAGAGTTCGTTTTCTCCCTCATTCACGAGACATGTGTCCTGCAATGTATGGAATCACTCAGTTTTCACAAAATCCACTTACCGCCTGAGGATGCCTCTAATATACTGCCGGTTTTAGAGCGTGGGTCCTGCCTTTCACCTTAGTGCTTTCCCCATGGTTTCCTGGCTTCCATGTGACTGAGCACTTCGGGGATTTTCGTTCTCGAGGGGTTTTTCCTAGCGATGAGAAATGCCCTCTATTTCCCGATTCGAGCTTCCCAAGTGCTAGTTTTTCCTCCTATGCAGTCTCTATGGGCCTCAGTCAGCACGCTTTGACCAGGTCCTCGTCATTCCTTGCTGGTTACAAATTGCCACCATCCAGATGTTTTCTTGATCACTCTTTATCCATAAACTCGAAGTCTGACCTGGTTTGATATAGTCATGGCACTTTGATTTTTTTTCATGGATCCAATTCCGATCATTCAACAATCGATCTGTTCTCCCTTTAGGTCGCCTCATTATGTTGTGTGTTACGAGGTGCTGTCAATTCCCATTTAATTCCTTCTATAGCACAAAAGTCCTTAAATTGTTGGGAGGCATACTCTCCACCATTGTCACTACACAAGTGTTTGAATTTCTTTCCTGATTCTTTCTCTCCCAAGGCTTTAAACTCACAAAACCTCAAGAAGGTCTCATTCTTCTTTTGCATAAAGTAGATCCAACATCTATGAGAAAAATCACCAATAAAAATAACATAGTACCTTTGTTTAGCGGTGGAGTCTATAGAGAATGGTCCACATACATTTGAGTGAACTCGCTCCAAGATTGCTCCAGCTCTACTATATTGATTCGGAAAGGAAGATTTCACATACTTAACGAAGGTACGACCTTTGCATGTACTCGTCTGCTTAAGTTTTCCCTTGGGTAATCTGGTAGAAATCTGATGCATGATCTTCAGGGTTCCATGGTGCAAGTGGCCCAGTCTTCTATGCCATAGCTCGCCAAAATCTTGGCTCTACACCATCTCTACCTTGGAACTCAAAGCAGCACAATCATCTATCTCCAGCTTGTGGAGATTCCTGACTCGAATCCCTATTCACTTTGTTTTTCTAGTGCTGATATGCCTCAGGAATACCTTTCCTTTGCTAACGACTACATCATAGCATTTATCTTCTAGCATAGCAATGGACACAAGATTCTTCTTAAGGCCTGGTACATACTTTACATCAGTCAGGGTGAGGCGAGCTCCATGCTCCTTCTAAAACACAACCATACCTTCAACTGAGACGCAGTACTTTCCATCATCGCCCATCTCGATCTGCATCTGGGTATTCTTCTCCTCCAAGGTACTGAAAAGATTCTTGTCACTTGACATGTGGAAAGAGGCTCCACTGTCCAGGTACCAAACACATCCCACAATGGATGAAACCATGCATGTGATAAGAGAGAAATCCAGCTCAAAATATGAAGCTAGTGCATCACCATCAGATCCCTTTGAGGAACCCTTCTTGGATTTCTTCTTTGGACAAATAGTAGCATAATGGCTCACTTCATGAAAATGAAAGCATCTCACCATTGATTTGTCAAACTTCTTCCCACCATGGGAAGAACCGGATTTGGATTGGGATGCCTTCCCTTTCCCCTTCCTTTCCTTACTTGCTAAGGCTAGATTTTACTCATCATCTTGCTTCGATGAGGATCCATCTCTGGTGGTTCTTCTTATCTCCTTCTACATCATATCTGACCAAAGTATTTTCCAATCTGGCAATTTTTCTCTTCCATTAACTGAGTCCTAGTAGCTATGCCAGCTCTTAGGAAGACCGAGGAGTGCAAGACTCACCATGTCATCATCCATTGTCGCGATGCCTACACTTCCAAGCTCATCCCTGCAGGTGGTAAGCTTGTTCAGATATGTAGAGTTCGTGTCGTCCTTTTCACACTTGATCTTACAAAGCTTGTCTTTTAGTGCCAGCTTCCTTTAATCACTGCTATTCTAATAAAGATCTTTCAATGTTTTCCACATTGAAAATAGAGTCTCCTTCCAACGGAGGCTTGAGACAATGTGGTCTCGAACTCCCTCCAAGAGGATTCTCATTGCTCTAGCCACACACTTTTTCCATTCCACCAGTTGAGTAACATCAATTGGCTTGGGGACTTCTTGATCAATGAAGTCCTTTAGACCATTATCCTCTAATACTACCTCCATGTGATCCTTCCAGGCTATATAATTCGAACTGCCATCAAGGGAATATTCGAGTTTTAAACCATTGAATGCCATTGGTGAAATAAAGATGTGATAAGAACTCAATTTCAATATTTGCAAACCAAACTTCGAACTTCCCCTTCCTGTATATTGTTCTTCTTTGATCATCTTTTCTTTGATACCATGTTCCACTAAAAAATGTCACCATGACTATTTGCAGTTCGTATGGCTCCATCCGCTGTTATACTATCCTCCTTGGCAAGTCTCATGCCTCTGCTTTCCATGTCAAACTCAAAAAAAAGAAGAAGAGAAAATTCATTTGAAGTCAAGTTATCTCTGGTACGCAGTTTCTCTTAGCCTTACCTGTGGGTACGCAACCCAAGTTCACAAAACCTGCGTACTTGTACGCTCTGTATGTAAAGGGGTGGGTGCGTACTCCTGTAAAGGTCAAAAGGCACAAGTTTCACTCTAAAAAAGTTACTTGTGGTCATTTCTAGAGGCTTCTAGAAGTATGTTTGACGTGTATGAAGCGCCTCCAGATGGTTCATGTATCCCTACCAAAGAGGAACTTATCCCATCAATAAGGGAGCTATCCCATCCAAAGAGGGACTTATCCCATTCATGGTGGACCTGAATAACTTCCTCTAGAGCACTATAAATACAGACATTGGGCCAAAGGGGGAGGAGGTTGAAAGCTGAACATTCCTAAGGGTAGATGCTGCTGGAATTAGGACTTCCTTGTAGAAGCTTGTGAGGAGAGATTACCATCTTTACTTATTTCCATTGGGAGGTGGGTGAGCTGATCAGAGTAAGGGAGAACTCTTATGGACCCTGGGAGGAGCTTACACAACACCAAGGCTCAGGATGTAATGGTTCCTTTTGTTACCTTTTAATACAAATTAGTCCATTCTTCTCAACAATTTGTTATTAATGAGTTGTTTCATGTACTCCTTGGTCTACATGTTAAATATGTTTTATTTTATGTGATATTCAGGTGCTATTTAATCGTTTGATTGTTGGTGAATGCAGGTTTCGAGGTGAAGGAGGAGCTCATCCGGATCAACGGAGCTGGACTACTACGACAACGTTGGATTACAGGTAGGATCTAAACACTTGATTTCTCATATTGTAAAAGCATATTTAGGGAAGGATTGCTCTTATTTGTCTTGTTTGTCATTAGAGAGTCTTAGGATTTCTAGGAAGGTCGGTTGTGTCCGAACTAACGACTCTTTGCGCGTGACAAAATGGCGACTCCACTGGGGACTCCATTAATGTGTTTGAGTTCTTTTTGATTTGATATTTTGGTCTGAGAAAAATTGCTTGTTTTCTGATTTTTGGTTGTCTAGCTGTGTATTTGGGTGGGTTAGCTTAGAGTCAATTTAGTTTTTATTTTTCTTAGTCTTGCCAGCAGTACGCAGTCTCTGCATTTAACACAGTGCGTACTTGTACGCACTGCGTCTTTGTGCACAGTGAGTACCCACGCCTGTGTAAACAGATGACCTGCGTACCCCTGTCAATTTTGAGAAAATTTCAATTTTTGCTTTTTTCTCTTTTAGATTTTGCTTTTACTTTGTTTTTACTGCCCAGATCCATCAGTTTACTGTCAAAGATCTTCACCTGAACTTGTCCCGTTAGTGTCGAGGGTTTTGGTGGAATTCATAGGGATTTTGCCTTAGGGTGTGATTTTTAACTAGTCCTGTTGTGACTTTGGCGTTAGGGGTTGTCAAACTTTGGATCTCCCTGGTTTTGATCAGTCCTCTTAGAAGTCGGGCCTGTCATAGAAGTCACCCTGGTCAGAGACCTACCTTTGTGTCTTCTCTTTGTGTCATTACATTCTCCTCCGTAAAACTACAGAGATTTCGGATTGCAACCCTATGATCTATATTTTGACAAAACAATTGCTAGGGGGCAAGTACTCCAAATGGATTGTTATCCTGCAGGAGTTCGATTTGGAGTTTGAGAAGTCCAAGTCTAAGAAATCCTTAGTTTTTGCGGAATTGATGTGTGACTTCCCGCGTGCTGACACAGAGACTGTGGCAGAGGAACCCATTGTGGACGAACCTCTGTTTCTTATCAGCACTTTAGATCCGTGGTATGGCGATATAATCGTCTATCTCCAAACCTAATCCTTTCGGCCCGAAGCTTCAAAGTCAGAACACCAGAAAATTTGATTCCAGTCCCAACAATACAGAATTATTTGAGATACTCTTTATCGTTGTGGGGCGGACTTGGTCTTTCGTCGTTGCTTAACTCATGAAGAGGCAGAAAGGGTTTTGAATGACTGTCATTCTGGAGCATGTGGCGGTCATATGTCTGGGTATGCCACAGCTCATAAGGTGTTGCGTGCTGGCTATTTCTGGCCATCCATGTTTAAAGATTGTATCATTGCGGTTAGAAATTGCCACAACTGTCAAGTATTTGATCGCAAGATGCGCGCACCACCTGCTCCTCTCCACCCTATAATTGTCGTTGGTCCTTTTGCTAAATGGGGTATCGATTTTATTACTTGTAACCCTCACTCGGCCAGGGGGCGTGCGTATATCATCCTTGCGGTTGAATATTTTACTAAATGGGCCGAGGCGATGCCTACATTCGGGGCAAGCGGCAAAACAACAGTGATTTTCGTATTCAATCATATTATTGCTAGGTTTGGTGTCCCACAAGCGATAATCACTGACCATGGGCGCCATTTTCGAAACATTATGATGACAGAACTTACAAGCCAGCTTGGTTTATGCCATGATAGTTCTACTCCTCATTATCCTCAAGCAAATGGTTTGGTTGAATCCATCAACAAAGTTCTCGTTATCATGATCCGACGAATCATTGGTATTCATCGGTCGAATTGGCACAACATGTTATTCTCAGCGCTTTGGGCGTATCGAACCTCAGTAAAAACATCACAGGGTTCACTCCTTTCCAACTAGTTTATGGTTTGGAAACAGTGTTACCCATTGAATGCGAAATCTCATCACTTCAAATGGCTATCGAATTACTCCCAGCTACTTCTGAAGAGGAGAAGCGTCTGTTATACTTAGCTAAATTAGATGAGACTCGACGTGACGCTGCTTTGGCAATCGAGACTCACGCAAAAAGGATGAAAGCTCAGTATGACCGTAACGTGACCCCTTGTAATTTTTCAGAAGGAGACCTAGTGCTATTATATGATCAAGCTAACGACAAATTAGGTGCTGGAAAATTCGTTCCCATGTGGCATGGGCCCTACATTGTCAAGAGAAAGCTGGCAAAAGGGGCCTATGAGCTGGTAGATTTTGATGGGGACTCTTTGGGTAAGCCCAGAAATGGACTTTACCTAAAGAGGTATTATGCTTAAATGGTGGGCATGGAGATTTAGCTAGTTCTAGTTAGGTTAATTTTGTTTTTGGTATGTTTGCTTAATTTAGGCTGTGTGCTTAGTTTAAAGAGTGTGTTTTTGTCGTTATTCTGGCTTATCTTGGTTTTACTCTTGATATTGCAGATGTCGACGCCTCTCCAAACGTACATTGGATTTACTGATGGTGCTTGTCGTAGTACACGGAATATCTCTTTCGCAGCTTGGGTTATCTATTCGCCCTCTGACGAGTTAGTTTCTATGCATGGCGTGAGCCTCGGTCAAACAACAAACAACATTGCAGAATACAGTGCAGTGATTGAATTATTATCTGAATCTATTTCATTTTGGATTCGGAGTTTGATAGTAAGGTTAGATTCTGAACTCATTGTATTACAGCTTAATAGAGTCTATGCCATTAGAAATCCAGTGTTATTAAGATTGTTTTTGAGGGTGCGTCTCTTGGAATGTGAATTTGATTACATTGAATATCAACATATTCCAAGGTCTTTAAATACATTAGAAAATGCAATGGCGTCTCGAATGTTAAATAGACATTTGTAACAATCATAAATGTAAATTTATAAACATTTCATCACACATGTTTAACAAAATAAGCCGGTAATAATGATATATATAGATAGAAGTGTGTCAAAAATATACATCGTCTTCAATCATAGGATGAAAAACACCTTATGATCGGCAAAAATGATAAGTAAAAAAAACCAAAAATGTCATATGTGTCTACAAAAGTGACTAGCCAATCACTGGTGGTGCTCTCTATACGAGACCACTGCCCGTGCTACCCTACACAGGAACCTCCTAAAAGGTCCTGGGACTGCGACCACGTAACGCTGAAGTCGGATAGGAATGTCATCTATAGTGGTCTCTGGTATATCTGCCGTCAGACGCTCTAGATCATGTTCCAGCTCAGCTAAGGTCTCTGCGGCCGCATCCTGTGGGGCTGGTGCTGGTACAGCTGGTACTCTCCTTTCAAAAACCCGGAGGTTGGCCGGACGCTGTGGACCTACATCTGCATTTTGAAAATTTGTGCTATCAGTTTTGAGGCGATATATAAAAAACAAAAAAATACATAATTTAAAAACTTGTGAAAGATGAAATACCTCTGTCGTCCCATTGTTCTCCCTGTGGAAGAACCATATCCGGATCATTGCGAAAATCCATTCCGGCATACGGAAAATCCTGAATCGCAAAGACCTGGCCCTCTATCCAGTGAAAGTAACCGTCAGGAAATCGAACAAATGCTGCTCCCTCATCAGGATGCCGGGCCATTACCGCAACCCATCTCGTCAACTTAGGCTCCCGAGGAGGCCCAACTGGAACTGTAAGATGTTGGGGGATCAGCATTGGAACTCTCTCTAGGGCAAAGCTCACAACTAAAGGCCCATATCCAAAGGTCTTCAGTTGTCCTCTCTTTGCCCTGGTCAGTTGGCCCTTCATATTGGCCAACACAGCATCGCACCAGTTGGAAATGGTGCCTTGGAAGCAATCTATAGCCATCCGCATTTGGGACCCGGTGGCATGGTGCAAAGCGGCCGCGCTGCAAAGTCTGGTAACAATAAAGGCTATCACCATAAGTTCAGGTCGGGATATGTATTTGATTTCTATCCCCTTATCCTGGTTTTGATTGTTGCACCACTCTATCCGGAGACTAGTAAGGGATTGGCCACCCGGCCTAGTCCCGAATAGAGAAAGTTGCTCGCCCCTGTTAGGCAAGCTAGTGAGAAAATATATGTCGGAGGTCTCTATCTCGAGCTTGTGCTCTCCGATGTAGAAACATTGCTCCTGAATGTTCCACCTTTCAACCAGCCACTCAAGGAATGGCACCTGGGCCCTCATGCCAGGTATGGCCCAGTACTTATAGAGTCTGCATGCCTTTAACGCATCAATAGAAGGTTGATGGCCTATTGCGGCCAAATTGACGTCCTCGTGTTCTCTTTCATGCCAATCAAGCATGTTGTGCACCCTGCACATCATAAAACATCTGTTAGAGTCCATAAAATTTTAAAATTTTGGTTCATTTTGGAGAAATGAGGGTTTCAAAATGTGTTTTGCGGGGTACGCACCCCGGCTTTTAGGAACAGAGCGTCTGGACGCAGCTTCCCTTAAGGTCGGGTGCGTACACCTGGTATTTTCCCCATTGAGAAAATATTGGGGTACGCAGGTCAGCAGTACATGACCTGCGTACCCCGAAGGGCGCATCTTGAAACCCCAAGACCTCCAAAAAATCAAATAAAAACCTAAAAATGAATTTTAAACGGATGGAAAGCAAGAGAAGGATGTTGTAGAATACCTGATGAGACGGCGTTCGGTTCTGACGATCGGATTCTCCGCAATATCCACAAGAAGTTTCTTGTCAAAAGCCCTTTTCTCAACCTTAACAGTAAAATGATAAAAATGACATGGTAAAAGGTCTTTTTATAGGTTTTTTGGATTAATGAATGCTAAGTTTGTTTATTTTTCACCATGAAAGGATATTTTTCAATGTATTTTTTCCCATCTTAAACAGGTATTAGTAATGTGTTGCTTTTATGCAGGACAAAGGGACTTTAGGGTAAATTATCATTTTTCACATCAGAGTCATCTTTTAAGCCCTTTTCTCACTCCTAAAACTTGAAAAGATTGCCGAGCGTTTCTTTTATACTAGTTAAAACGGAATTAAAAGACGGTCCCCTTATAGCTCTTTTCTGACCGTAAAAACAGGAAAAGATTGTCGGGTTTTTGTCGTTTCAAACTCGATACGGAAATAAAACGACGTGTCCTTGATCGCTTTTTACTTTTCAGGTCAGAGACACTAATCATGAAAGTACTCCTTGGTCGCGAGATCAAGCGGTTCTCTCAAGTATTATTTTATACTTTTTTGGGCTTGGGAGACACAAATTTACGAAAAAGTTCACCGTGGAGTCTTCTTTAGTTTTTTCAGACTCTCTAAAAATGAAAAACGCCGAGTTTCTCCTATACTGGACTCGTTAAAATTTCACATTAAAGGACCTGTTCAATTACAAACAGGAACGGACCACTCCTTCTTAGGGTCCAAATCTAAACTAAGTTGGACTCATCCAAAGGATGAGCTTACAATCAAGCATATGTTATCATCCTCAAGCTTGTAAAAAATAAAGAGGTACTTGCCAGAAATGGTGGGGGAAAAGAGAGAAGAATGAACCGATTTGTTATCCTTTGCTACAGAAGAACCTTATCACCGCTCTTGAACACGACACTTTTCATTCACCTGCGTTGGGAAATCCTTTGCCTTAAAAGTTGATCAAACCACTTTGAAAGTCTTCAACCGTTTCCGGGTATTAACTTTGGGTCAATCGTCACCAAACCATCTGTCGTGTCGTTATGTGTTCAAGAGGTCTCTGTAAATAAACGATTCATATGCAAAATACTTGTCATCCATTTGACCATCCCTGAGTCAGTCCTTACCGCAACATTTCTTCAACTTGAACAATGATTTCGTGTTGTGGGCTTTCCTGCAACGAGTCACTTTCTATCGACACCAGCGCATTATCTAGAAAGATGACTTAGAAATCGATAGTACCTTGAAGTCTACATGCATCAATGGCAGGTTTCTCGCCTTTGACGACAATTTACATCATTGACTTTCGATCGAAGGATTCCGTGACGTGTTCGACATCAACTCATTCATTCACATTTCATGGATTGTACTGGGTACTTTGAGAACCATTGACATCACTGGTGGTCTCTCTCACACTTGTTAACAGTTTACATCATTGACTGGTAATCAAGTGGTTTCTACCATGCTCGACATCAACTCATTTATTCGCATGCATAGAATCGTACCAATTCGGGAAGTAGAAATGAAGACCCTGGATTTAGTTTCCACCATCCAGGCTGCGAGGAGTTTTGTATTCATTATATAGTAGACTAATCATAAATAGATGGCTGCGTCCATACTGTGTCTACAAAAGTCTATGATTGTGATGTACTGCAAAATCATTCTTGTATCAGAGCAGTAGTTAGATTGTTAGTTAAAGTTTTCAATCTGAGTATGGGAATGCCTACCTCAGCGATGATATCATCTTATATATGTATTTTGTGTTGAATATTTGCAGGTTCTGACCAGGTCCTCCGCAAGATACTCCTTGAAGTGATAAAGTACTTCACCCTTCCTAGATCATAAAAACCCTAATCTACTACAGGCTTCGCACTTTAGGGGGCAATCTGTTACACTAAAAAATGTCACCATGACTATTTGCAGTTAGTATGGCTCCATCCGCTGTCATACTATCCTCCTTGGCAACTCTCATGCCTCTGCTTTCCATGTCAAACTCAAAAAAAAGAAGAAGAGAAAATTCATTTAAAGTCAAGTTATCTCTGGTACGCAGTTTCTCTTCGCCTTACCTGCGGGTACGCAACACAAGTTCACAAAACCTGCGTACTTGTATGCTCTGTATGTAAAGGGGTGGGTGCGTACTCCTGTAAAGGTCAAAAGGCGCAAGTTTCACTCTAAAAAAGTTACTTGTGGTCATTTCTAGAGGCTTCTAGAAGTATGTTTGACGTGTATGAAGCGCCTCCAGATGGTTCATGTATCCCTACCAAAGAGGAACTTATCCCATCAATAAGGGAGCCATCCCATCCAAAGAGGGACTTATCCCATTCATGGTGGACCTGAATAACTTCCTCTAGAGCACTATAAATACGGTCATTGGGCCAAAGGGGGAGGAGGTTGAAAGCTAAACATTCCTAAGGGTAGATGCTGCTGGAATTAGGACTTCCTTGTAGAAGCTTGTGAGGAGAGATTACCATCTTTACTTGTTTCCATTGGGAGGTGGGTGAGCTGATCAGAGTAAGGGAGAACTCTTCTGGACCCTGGGAGGAGCTTGCACAACACCAAGGCTCAGGTTGTAATGGTTCCTTTTGTTACCTTTTAATACAAATTAGTCCATTCTTCTCAACAATTTGTTATTAATGAGTTGTTTCATGTACTCCTTGGTCTACATGTTAAATATGTTTTATTTTATGTGATATTCAGGTGCTATTTAATCGTTTGATTGTTGGTGAATGCAGGTTTCGAAGTGAAGGAGGAGCTCATCCGGATCAACGGAGCTAGACTACTACAACAGCATTGGATTATAGGTAGGATCTAAACACTTGATTTCTCATATTGTAAAAGCATATTTAGGGAAGGATTGCTCTTATTTGTCTTGTTTGTCATTAGAGAGTCTTAGGCTTTCTAGGAAGGTCAGTTGTGTCCGCACTAACGACTCTTTCCGCGCGACATACCATGTAGAAATCCCCACCTGTAGATCACTTGGTAATGCAATATACGAAAGCAAAACACTTGATCTACTTCTACAAAAAAATTAGCAAAAGCTTAATCGAATTGAGCAACATCAATAAGAACACATATAACTGATAAGAAGAATTCAATCACATAACACAAAAGATATTACCAGGGGAAAGAACTAGCCTAAAACCCCAACTTTGTATTATCATACAAGTGGAAATCCTTTTCAAGTTACAAAAAGAATTAGCTCAAATGCTTCTTGCTCTCTCTGTAATCAGATAATGAATCTCATAGACATAATAGACAAGTATACATCCTCATCAAGTCCTCCAAGCCCCTATTTCGTTGCGCAATTTTTCTTGGGGTCCAGTGAAGCCACATGTGTGAATTGGCCCCATCACACTCACTGAACAAGAAGAAGTAACTACACAATTCCCTTGCATAGAAATCCTTTTGCATGCAAGGAATATTCACCAAGGAATATCCTAGCAATTGATAGTACATTGTCCCTCCATCTGATCTCAATTGGGTCTCTATCTGAGCTGGCATGCATGAGTTATGTATGAGAGAATATTTAGTTAACTGAAGAGCAGTAGTTATATGCAAGCATGCATTAACTATCTAAACCTACTTAATTTAAACAAACTGTTTAAATCGATCTACTGGAATTGACTCAGTTAACTGAGCCAACTAATTACATCTCAAATTATAACTCATCCTTATCTCTTTAACTAAAGGATAAATTCCTCAATTAATGGAGAAATTGTTGCATGTCCCCACATAGAGTTCAAGTTTGATTTTCCTTAACGAATTAACTCAAGACGAATTAATTAATTAATTCAAATTGTTGTTAATATCAAATTCAAATTTTACTTCCTATGTTTAGTCGAGAGACTGACTAAAATAGGAATCCATCTGAAATGCTATTTCTAGAAAAGCTATTTTTAGCACTTTCACTTTTCATCCAATATAGCTAAGTTCAACACTGGATGAAACAACTATTTATAGCAGTGATGTTTTTAGCATTTTATATTTTTAGCATTTCTTGTTGCTATCTTCAACAATAAAAAGTAGTTCATTCTATTCGATACACACTATATAAAATTAATCTCTTAATTAAAGTCTAGCGTCTATACTAGTAGCTCAGTCTGTTCGATAGGCACTATATAAAATTAATCTTTTAATTAAAGTCAAGCATCTATACTACCACTAGTAGCTTGCAAAATAAAATTTACACATTAATCACATTCATTCACTTTATTGAAACCCCACTTTATCACATTAATCTATTCATTCACTAATGTTTAAAATAAGAAATAGTAAACTTCTTTTTATAGATTAATCTATACATCTAGTACTACTTAACCACACACACAAAACTTCTTTATATGCGAATAAAAAAAATAAGACTAACAATTTACAGTGATACTTCTCTCCTAAAAGTATAGTAAATAAAAGTCGATACAAAAGTTTCACTACCCAACCTCAAGATTGAATATTACACTCGGTCTTTCCCCTGAGCCTTTCCTCACACGATAGTTTTGGGAAATAATTTCCTCTAGAGGTGACCCATACCCCCATACCTGGGCCTCAGGACTCACTAGTCCAATCCAATATTGTACCCTTCTAAATCAGCCTAAAGTTCCATAGGTTTCCCTGATTAGCTCAAGAACCTCAGTTAAGCAATATTCTACTTTAAAAACAAGAATCGTAACAGCTTCCAATTTTTTCTTCTTTATTTTCCCCCTTCTAGGAAAAGGAGAAGGAAAAACATAACTAATTCTAATTGTGTTGGAAATTAATAAAAAATCATTTTCTTAAATTTTCTTTATTATTTATTTTTATTTACCATTCTTGGTTCACAACTGTGACCTACAAGTCATAACATCATTCTATGAGTCTTGGTTTTCGTACACTTAAATTAATTTAAAGTTTCAAGAAATAAACACAAATTACTAAGATATGTAAATTAAAAGTAATTGTTCCGTAAAACCATTATTCAAAGCATCAAGGTGTTACATCTTCCCCCTCTCCTGTGAAACACTGTCCTTGGTGTCTAATCCAATCCTCTGAATAATTTTGGTATGTTTTCTGCATGAATTTCTAATCTTCCTATGTGGCTTCCTCGGGGTTGAAGTGCTTCCATTACACTTTAACCTGGGTAATGGATCACCTCCATAGCGTTATTTCTCTCTACTTGAGAATGTGTTGAAGATCTACCGGGAACTCTCCATTCGGTTCGACCTGTTACAACAACCATATTGAGGTTAATCCACGAAAAGGAATAATAAAAATCATTATATCAAGATCAAATTAAATCCTTAAAGCATCACCTGAACATATTTCCAATGAATCACATGTCTACGGTCATACACATATCGTTTCAATAATGAGACATGAAAAAAAATTTGAGACAACATAAGTGAGGAGAATGCTAATATGTAAGCCATTGGTTCAATTATTTCTAATATCTGGAAGAGACAACATAAGTGAGGAGAATGCTTGGAGCATCTTGTCCATCTCAAGGTGATTTTCTTGGGATGGATTCACACATATACATGATTTCCCACTTCAAATTCATGGTATGTTCTCTAATTATCGGCATAATCTTTCCTTACAATTCGTTCCATTTACTCCAACATGTCTGGCTACAAAATTAATCTATTTTCGGGACTTTTCCAATAAGTAGGTGTGCTACACTTTCCTCCATAGAGCATTTTGAAGGGACTCATCTTTAAGGACTCATAATATCAATTTTTATATGAAAACTCTACCAAGTGCGGGTATTCCTCCCATTTGATAGGTTGTTGCATAACATACATCTCAAGCATATCCTTCAATACTTGGTTCACAATTTTAGTTTTCCCATTTTTGTGTGGATGGTATGCAGTAATGAACTAGATTTGAGTTCCCAAACCTGTAAATAGGACTTTCCAAAATGCAATGGTGAACTTTACATCTATATTTGATATAACTATCTTAGGAACACAATGCAATCAGAACACTTTTTTCATAAAAATGTTTGCAATTTGGATTGTCTTGAAGGTAGATTGTATCAGGATGAAATGAGTTTCTTTACTATGTTTATCCACAACCACCATGATTGAATAATTGTTCCTTCTATATATGGGTAATACGGTGATAAAATCAAGTGTAATTACCTCCCATTTCCACTTAGGTATGGATATCAATTGAAGAATACCAGTCAGATGTTGGTGTTCAGATTTAACTTGCTGACATTCTATACATTTTGACAAATATTTTGCAATTCCATGTGAATTCCACGCAAAAAATAATTATTTTTAATGGCTAAAAACATTTTTTGATATCCAATATGGGCATTGTAAGGGATTTTGTGAATTTTTTACAGAATTAATTTCCTGATAAAAATGCGGTTGGGAACATATACTATGTCCCTAAAAATTTACATTTGATCATTGTTTGTATCATAATCTAACTATTTCTTCTAGGTGTTAGCTTGTTCAGCTTGCTACCATAAAATTTGTACTCAGGATCCTGTTCGAAAGCTTTTTTAATTTTCTCCAAAATCTTAAATTCTATTTTATTATAGCATAGTTCATAAATATAATGTATTCTTCTGCTTAATGCGTCTTCTACAAAATTTTATATTCCTTTTAAATGGTTAATGTCAAATTCATATTCACTTAAGGAAGTCACTCCACATTGCTTGACATTGATTTAAATTAGGTTGTTTGAAATAACTTGTCAGACTACTATGATCTTTGAAAAGCTGAAATTTTGTGCCTAGAAGGTAATGTCTCCACATTTTCAGTGCATGGACTATGGCAGTTAATTCCATATTGTAGGAAGACTATCAATGCTTTTGTTGTTTTAGCTTTCATGAATCATATCCTATCACCTTCCCATCCTGTGTTAATACAACCCCAACTCCTTCCAAACATGCATCAGTTCAAACCACAAATTCCTTACTTGAGTCATCACTTTTTAATACAAGGGCAGTAGTTAATAGATGTTTTAATTATTCAAATATTTTTTGATACCTAATGGTCCACTTAAAAACTTTCCCTTTTTTGTGTAAGGAGGTGATGGGGTACATGATCAGAGAAAATATCTCTATAAAACAACAGTAATACACCGTCAACCCCATAAAATATCATATATTAGCTACATTTTTGGGCACTGGCCATTCCATAATAGTCTTGATCTTGTCAGGGTCAATTGCTATTCATTTCACTGAAATAATGCACCACAAGTACTGGATTTGATTATGAAAAAAGTCACATTTACTAACTTTTGCATCCAACTAATGATCGCATAGTGTTTGCAACATTATTTGAAGATGCTCCTTATGCTCTTCTAGAGTTTTTGAGTAAACCAATATATCATCTATAAATATCAACACAAATTTATCCAAGAAAGGATGAAAAATTCCATGCATCAAACTCATGAACGTAGTTGTTGCATTAGTCAGCCCAAAAGGTGAACGACAAATTCATAATGTCCATAACGAGTTCTAAAATCCATCTTACAAATGTCTTCATCCCTTACCCAAATTTGATGGTATCTCGACCATAAATTGATTTTGGAGAAGACTGATGCGCTCTTAAATTGATAAAAGAGATCATCGATTCGAGGAAGGGGGTATGCATTCTTAATAGTTAATTTATTAAGATGCCTATAATTGATTCACAATTGCAATGTGCCATCCTTCTTTCTCACAAATAAAACAGGATCTCCCCAGGCTGATACACTAACCATTTATCAAGCAACTCCTATAGTTTCATCTTAAGTTCGGTCAACTCAGGTACACTCATGTGATAAGGATCTCTGGAAACTGGTGCAGCTCTAGGAATTAATTCTAACGTGAAATTAATATCACTTTTTGGATGTAGCCCTGTTATATTTTTACGAAACACATATGTAAATTCCTTCAGTATAGGTATATTTTCTAGAATGGTGGTGTTATATTTCGAGTGAGAATACCCGACTTGAACTGCATAAACTGCACAATGTTTTCTCATGCACTTTCCCAATTGAGAGGAATTAATGGGACATATCTTCATGGGTTTTTTAACCACTTGGATATCTTTTTGGGATCTATCCTTAGTGAGGTAACTAATGGACTTTTTTTAACAGTTCACTATAGACCAATGCCCCTCCAATTAGTCCATCCAAAGCAGCCAATAATATGATCCTAAAGGAAGAGTATTGTTAATTTTAGGTATGTTCTATGCTAGAGAAATTTATTACAATTTCTATTCCAGATTAGCAATCAAATAAGCATAAAGTAAACTTCAGATAGAATATAAATATAAATCGCAGAAGACAAACCAAGACAAGAGGACACAAGATGTGGCGCTAGCCAGGGACAAACCCCACAATGTGGGGAAACCATTGATCGATTCTTCTTTTATGTTCTTCAAAGTTCAACAGAGAAAGTGACAGAGATAGTACATTTACAATATAAGTCAATCACTTTGACTTGTGATATTGACATGAGATCAATTGAAGACATATTTCTTCAACTGATTCTCTAAGGTGACTCGTTCACCTATCATAGTGCTGCATCTCGTCTATTTGTTGCACATTACCGTGTGACGCCTTGCTATATTGTCACATGTGTTTAACCTTGATGACTGAGCTACTATCATCTTCATGATGCTCATCATGCTGCATCTTCCATGGTCTTATTCATCATCAAGCTACCCATGCTCATGATCTCATTCATCATTATGCTGGCCATGCTCATATCATCATGCATCATTATGCTTCCCATGCTCATAGAATCATGCTACTTATTATGCTACCCATGATGTCATACATCATGCTGCCCATACTCATATCATCATGCATCATGATGCTGCCCATGCTCATATCATCATGCTGCTTATTATGTTGCCCATGATGTCATACATCATGCTCCCTTCCTTCGGAGATATATTCTCTGACTATTTCAGCAGTTCCTGGTAGCTTCAACTTTTTCGGTAGTTCCCATAGTTCCAATATTTCTGGATTTTCCAACTTTTCTAGATTTTCTGGCTTTTCCAGTAGTTCCGAATTTTTTGGCTTTTCCGGTTTTTCTGGCTTTTTTGGCAATTCCGGATTTTCCGACAGTTCTAGCTTTTCTAGCAGTTCTGGCTTTTCCGGCTTTCCTGGTGGTTCCTACTTTTCTAGCTTTTCCAGCTTTTTCGGCTATTCCGACTATTTTGTCTTTTCTGGCTTTTCTGGTACTTCCAACCTTTCCAACTTTTCCGGTAGTTTTGAATTTTCGGGCTTTTCTAGCTTTTCCTTAGGATCTTTCCTCCTACTAAGACCCAAAGACAAGTAGAGAGAGGAAGAGATCCAACTATGTGTAGAAATCACTTGAATTCCTCTTCTATTTACACTAAAACGTAGAGGTTGAATAGACATGACTGTTGGGCTTCTGAGCCTACATAAGTTGTTGGATGACTTGACAATTTGTCCATAATATAAATAAATTCATAACTTCATAAATACTTATCTGAATCAAATGATCTTTAGATCAATCCTACACCTCTCAATGAGAGTGTTCCAATAAAATTATCATCTATGATAAATAATATGACCCACATGGAGTTTGGCCCTAGTTTCCAATTTTAACACTCTCTCTCAACTAGGGAGAACTCCATTCACTGATCCATATGTCCAACTATACTATCTCTGCCATCAGTGCCCTACATTGCTCAGCTCAGCTCTGCTAGCTCTACTTAGCTCTACTGGCTCTGCTCTACTATGCTCTGTTGGCTCTGCTCTGCTCTGCTCAGCTCTATTGGCTCTGCTCTTATTTTCTCAGCTTTGCTGGATCTGCTCAGCTTTTCTTAGTTCTACTAGCTCAGCTCTGCTCTGCTCAGCTCTGCGAAATGATGAAGAAGAAGAATTGATCGAGAATGTGTCATACCATTCTCCATTGACCCGAAGTCAGTTTCAGAGTGTGTACCATTGGTCCCAAACTAGTCCTCAACTGACCCGAAGTTAGTGTCATAGTAGGTACAACTCCTACCAATGGTCCCAAACCAGTACTCTACTAAATCGAAGTCAGTCTCAGAGTATGTACCACTGGTCCTAAACCAGTCCTCAATTGACCCGAAGTTAGTGTCATAGTGGGTACAACTCATATCACTGGTCCCAGACTAGTATCATTGATCCCATATCAATCAAGGTCATCCCAGCATAAGGAGTATGGTAGATATAGTGATGCATCCATTGATACTACTATGGTCTCTATCCTCATTTCCCTACTCATTGATCGGATGAGAGGTGCTTCCCATGAGTGCCAAACTGCATGGGTAGGATGCCTCGACAGTAGAACTTAATCAATCCTATACTCACAGGAGAACTAATCATCCCACTACACAATCGCCATGGAGGACACATCATCTAGGCCTCACAGGAGAACTAATCATCTTGCTACACAATCGTCATGGAGAACACATCATCTAGACCACACAGGGGAACTAATCATCCTGCTACACAATCGTCATGGAGAACACATCATGTAGACCTCGCAAGAGAATTAATCATCCTAGTACACAATTGTAATAGAGAACACATCATCCAAACCTCATAGGAGAATTAATCATCTTGCTACACATTCATCATGGACAACACATCATCCAGACCTCACAATAGGATTAATCATCCTGCTACACAGGAGAGTGAATCATCCTGTCCCATAAGAAAGCGAATCATCTTGTCCCACAAGGGAGTGAATCATCTTGTTCACAGGAGAGTGAATCATCCTGTCCACAAGAGAGCGAATCATCATGTCCCACAAGAAAGCGAATCATCTTGTCCCACAAGAGAGTGAATCATCTTGTCCATAGGAGAGTGAATCATCATGTCCACAGGAGAGCGAATCATCTTGTCCTAGTGCACCAAGGGAGGGTGAGTCACCCTGTGGTCGTATGTTGCTCTAATAAGAACTGCATGCCCCAAAAGTTGTCAGAGTTCAATGTATGCAACATGCAGGACCCTTTTAAAAGGGTCTCTCGATGACTCCAAGTCATTCGGGAAAATAAAAAAATTGATCTTTCCCCGGGGCTCTAACAAAGTGTAGCAACCTGTACATCATCTCAGTGTGATGGAGCCTCCTTGCTCATCGACTTTCCATATCCCACATATGGCAGTATCTGATGTCTATCTGCTGGAGAAATCATTAAATATGAGATTCCTTAATAATCGAATCCCACTTCTGGTTGTCACAGAGAATCACAGCGGTATTCATCATGTGTACTCAGTAAAGAGTTTCCATAACCAGGGAACTTGATACGAGGTCATAGTCGTAGTTATGTATCTGGTCTCGGCGGTACTTATAAAAATTGATTTCTACTTCCCGCTCATCCATGATACCGAAGCAGAATCAAAAGAGAAACAACACTGAGAAGTGCTCTAGTGATGCTCCACACTGCCTGCCCAGTCAAAATTCGAATAATCATGCAGTTTTCGTATTTCTAACAGTGTATCTCAATCCATGAGAGATTATTCCCTGAAGATATATCAAAGGATTCTTGGCATCAATCCAGTGAGGCTCAACCAAATATGAGCTCACCATGCTAACTGCAAAACATATGTCCGGACAAAAGTTTACCAAGAACATCAACATGATTGAGTTTATGAAACTCAGAGGCATTTCCCAAATCTGGTCCAACGTCACTACCATATAGCTTTTGAAAGTTAATATCCTTGAGGTAGTCACAGGCTTGCAATATATCATTCCACATTCGGAATCTAACTCCCTCTTACTTCTGCAAATGAGAGGGTCTACACCTGTCAGAAATAGGTCGTCCTTATGAGGTTCCAGTATGAGAGGTCTATCATCCACAACCTTCGAGTAATGGTTCGTATCAGTTTCACTCCTAATGAATCATAGCTCCATCAACAACTATCAATCCTCTCATACTACATCTGGGGTGTTTTGCTTCAATCCATAGAGGGCTTTCTTCCACCTGTATTCATGAGATTCTCATTCATGAATCTCAAACTCCACGGCTTGTTCCAAACCTGTGGACCTACTACATGAGGGGAATGGTCCCCATGTAATATTATCCTTTGATACATCTCAGACATGTACCTTCATGCTATTTGTGAAGTTAGGCATCCCGGTCACCATTTGACTCATAGACCTCTGGTGTTGAGTCAATGGACATGGTCGCCAGTGGAATTAATACAACCTTGAACTCTAAAACATCTTTGAAAAATATTTTTTCAAACACGTACCTTTCCATCGATGAGTGCCAACCTGAAACCTTAAACTTCCATTTCCAAGATGGACACCAGGTTCTTCTTGTGATCAAGTACATAAAAGAGATTCTGGGGTTCCTTGCCTTCTTTGAAGAGTCGACCATTTCCTTGATGACCTGCATTACTTATCATTGCTCTGATCATTGAAGATTTCCTTCAAATGATTGTTATCTTCATCAAGAGATGTATCTCTGCTATTCAGACACTCCTTTTCATGATGGCCGAACTTATTGCAACCAAGGCATCTTCATTTCCTTCCACCCTTAGATTTGAACTTCCCAATGAAGTGATCTTCCACTGTGCCATTATGATAATATTCTCTGCTTCCACTTCACCCTTAGTGAACTTAGAAGAGAGATGTGGAACTCATTGATCCTTTTGTCTTGTCCCTGTTGTCTTTGGTAATTGCTCTTTCACTCTTGCTTGGGCATTGTCTTCACCTCAGCTCTGATACCATGTTAATTTTAGGTATGTTCAATGCTAGAGCAATTTATTTCAACTTCTTTTCCACATTAGCAATCACATCAGCATAAAGTAAACTGCAGATAGAATAAAAATATAAATCACAAAAGACAATCCAATTCAAGAGGACACAAGATGTGGCGCTAGCCAAGGACATATCCCACAATGTGGGGAAACTCTTGATCAATTCTTCTTTTACGTTCTTCAAAGTTCAGCAGAGAAAGTGAGAGAGATAGTACATTTACAATAGAAGTCAATCACTTTGACTTTTGATATCGCCGTGAGATCAGCTGAAGACATATTGCTTCAACTGATTCTCTAAGGTGACTCGTTCACCTATCATAGTGCTGCATCTCGTCTATATGCTCCACATTACCATGTGACACCTTGTTGTACTGTCACATGTGTTGAACCTTGATGACTGAGCTCCTCTCATCTTCATGCTGCTTGTCATGCTGCATCTTCCATGGCCTTATTCATCATCAAGTTGACCATGCTCATGATCTCATTCATCATTATGATGCCCATGCTCATATCATCATGCATCATTATGCTACCCATGGTCATATCATCATGCTACTTATTACGCTACCCATGATCTCATACATCATGCTACCCATACTCATATCATCATGCATCATTATGCTCCCCATGCTCATATCATCATGTTGCTTATTATGCTGCCCATGATCTCATACGTCATGTTGCCTTCCTTTGGAGATAGATGCTCCAGCTGTTTCGACAGTTCCATGTAGTTCCAACTTTTTTGGCAGTTTCGGCTCTTCCGGCAGTTCCGACAGTTTCAAAATTTGTGGCTTTTCTCGCAGTTCCAACTTTTCTGGCTATTCCAGATTTTTGGGCATTTTCAGCTTTTTTGGCTTTTCCCGATTTTCCAGCTTTTTTGGCTTTTCTGGCTTTTATAGCTTTTTCGGTAGTTCTAGCTTTTCCGGGTTTTCCAGCTTTTCCTTAAGATCTCTCCGCCTACTAAAACCCAAAGACAAGTAGAGAGAGGAAGAGATCCAAGTGTGTGTAGAAATGACTTGAAGTTCTCTTCTATTTATAAAAAAACATAGAGGTTGAATAGACATGACTGTTGGGCTTCTGAGCCTACATAAGTTGCTGGCCGACTTGACAATTTGTCCATAATATAAATAAATTCATAACTTCATAAATACTTATCGGAATCAGATGATCTTTAGATCAATCCTACACTTACCAATGAGAGGGATCTAATAAAAATATCAGCTGCCATAAATAATATCATCCACATGGAGTTTGGCCCTAGTTGCCTATTTTAACAAATATTCATTTCTATATTTATGTATTGACCCCCTACTTCAATGGAACAATTGGGAACCTTACCATTTACCCTCCTTTTAACTCATGTAGCTAGTTGTACCAGCTAGGGGTTTTTGAATTTAAAAGTTTGGAAACAAAATTTTTCTACTTCTTTGGGGTTGTCATAACTTAAGATTGCACCCAGATCTACTAAAATAGATGCAGGATGATTAGTTATCTTACCCTCCAGCTCTACCATAGTAGCTTGATAATCCGCTTGATGGTCTTCTAACACTGCATTGATCCTGGCATACAACTTGTGACCTCCCCGACTGTAGATGCTTCTTTCACATTAACAACCTATTTGGATTTCGTACGATGGGGGCAATTCTTGTAATAGTGGGGTTCTTCGCAGCCCCAATATTAAAAAGGGGGCTTCTATACATGGCTAGGTTATATCTTGATAGATTCTTCAATAGGCTTTGTTTCTACTTTCCATTTGTGTTTTTGCTAGTTTCTTCTTGACGCTTTATTTTATTAACTTCTCTCTACATTCTTAAAATTTACAGATTTGGTGCCTCTGAAATTCTAATAACTTTTCTACCCCTCCTTATGAGACCAATTCTTATTAGTGTCTCCTTTCTATTTCACCTATTGTAAGTACATTCGAGCTTTTCAGATTACTTCATATATGGTTTTAGTATTGTCAAATTCTATTCTTTCCTTCATAAATGTAGGCAAACTATAGAGGAAACATTGTACTTTATATTTTTCCTCCCAAAGATATGGAACATATCTTAACATGGAGGTAAATTTAGTCACATATGCATATATGGTTTGTTTCCCCAGTGTTAAATCATGAACTGATTTAGCCTTTTCATCATAGAATCACTCTGTTAGATATTTGTTTTTTAAGTGATTTGAAATTCATCCCAAGTCATGTTTTGTTCCTCGATCCCATGCACAGCCTTTACTTCCTCCCACCATAGGGTTCCTTTTCCCTGAAGCTGATAGATATCAAATATGGACTTAAGGTTACTATCATTTTGGTATATTCTTTAGCTTCACTGTCAAATGTTGGGGGCTTGATTTTTCTAAATCCCCCCTGTAGTTCTAGTTGATGTTTTTTATTTTTCCTTTCATCAGATACATTGCATGATTGATCTTCATTTTTAATTCTACCTCCAACAATCCCTTGAGCATGGCTTGCCACTGGAGTATCTTCATCTATGTGTTGATGTTGTTCATCACTTGTGGTTCTAGGGTCAGGACTGGGTTGAGAAGCTCGATGATTATGTTTTTTTGAAATACATTTTAAGATTCTCTCTCGTTCTTGTATTAACCTTTCATTGTATTTCCATAACTGAACCATTTCGACCTGTAGCTGCTGAATAGTTTCAAGTAGCATAGTGGTTTGTTTCTACTGTTCTGCACCCAACTTCACCCACATTCCTAACGTTGTTTCAGAATTTGGTATAGAATTGGAATCTATTTTTTTCCTTGGTGGAAAATGGCATCAAGCTCCTCTTGTCATCCTGATCTATTTACTCTCTCTCTCTCTCTCTCTCTCTCTCTCTCTAAACTTCAACACAACCCACCATTACTATACCTTCCCATTCAGGCCATAGTGTTGACAACCTGGCTCTAATACCACTTGTGACATGTACATCTACTTCTAAACTTCACCATAACTTCTCCATAAAAACAAAATAAATAAATAAATAAAAAATAAAATAAAATATTACTATCAACATATGAAATACATTCATAGCATCATAACGTATATTTTATTATGATAATTTGGGACTTCATTTATAGCATCATTATTTCATATTAAAACAAGTCCTTAGCTCATACTAATGCAATATTTTTATTAATTAAACACATCAAGTTTCAGTTTTGACAATAGTGACTTGGGTAACCCTCACTGTATAAGGATTTCATTGGACTCATTAGACATTATAATTAACATTGATATGCATAATGAACCTTGTAAACATATCTCCCCATCTTATCCAAAGTTGAGTGAGGTGTTAGCTCAGAATCTTCTCGAAGCAGGTGCTCACTGGTGTCTGTCGATTGATCTAACTCGTATGTGGACTTATCTCCACTATGGGATGAGAAAGGATGATCTAATGATAAGAAATTATTTGGGATTAGTTAGGGTAGCCAACCCTACCCCGATTCCTACTCAGTTCTCCTCATTCGCTTGATTTCCTGTGTGAGGTTGGGCTCTGCAACCTGCTCAATTCCACCTTCTCCTATGGCTAGAAGTTCCTTGGCCTCTTCCATGGCATGGTAAGTCATGTTCCCTTCTATATAGGATCTTCTATTAAACTCGCTTGATTTTTTTTCCCTCTTTTGAAGATTGATGAATGCACATAAAACCCTTTCACAAATTTGGGTTTCATCTTAGAGAAGAGTCGATGTGTTGTTAACTACAATGACTAAAGAATTTTGGGGTGTATACAAGGTTCATTAATCTCTTTTTTTTCAAATGTCTTCATATGTCATGTAAAGCCATCTTAAATTCAAAAATCTACATTTCCCTGAACTTCATCATTGAATTCCATTTGGGGTATCTAATTTCTTTATCGTTTAATGATGTAGGTTTTCCCTACGAAGGGGACACTGGTTTCAACACGGTGATGGGCCTCTAAATTAGACATAAATTAAGGCTAAAATTAAGAAGGCTTTGCATAAAAATAATCTTGTCGCTTAGTTGGAGACCAAGTGCCAAGCCTTGTAAACTGTTGTCCAAACTTTTAATTTCAAGGTCAACTTACTCAACCAGAGAGGACTACTAGGAATAGTGTCACGAGACGACAGGTTGATCAGTTTGGAGGAATATTATCAAAATCTTTATGCAATTGCAACCAATAAAGCTAGATTTGCAAGTATAAAGGGTCACCTTACAAGGAAGGAAATCTTAGAAGCTTTGGATTTTGATTTAATAATTAAGCATTAAATCAAACAAATCTTTGTTAATAAGCCTACTTTTGAAAAGTATACTGAGGTTGATGAAGTCTAAAAAAAATTGGTTAATCTTTCTATACAAGTGAATAGAGATGGGATCACTTATCTGAAATTATTGAGTAACTTTGATCACCAACTGACAGTAGCTAGGCAACACTTTTTGGGGACCAAAACATCAACAAATTCCTTAAAGATAGTACCAACATTCAACACTTTTAGAATTCCTATAGTTTTGCACTGTTTTTGTATTTTTCTTAAAAAGGTCTCTAGATGATCTTTCAATTTGTATAAAGAACTATTCCTTTGAGTTATTAAGGGTTGAACCCTTGGATGAGATTTCAAAGCAGAATTGTAATCAAGCTGAAGAATTTCTTCAAATTAATGAAAGGATTCTAGATTTGCCTCAAATGGTTTGTCTCCTCGTGAGTTTTTCTTATGTGTTCATTTCATTATGTTTTTCTTCATCTATTTAAGTCTTTATGTAGATATCTGGGTAAGATCAAACTAAATATCAGTTCATCTTAAATCCCGTGTGAAGCTATAAACAATCATTAGAGATTAGTTTATAAAACTGTATGTTAAAATAAGCTCCTCTATATCAATAAATTTTCACACCCATCTGCATTAGATTAAATATATTTTGTTGACTAGGGAAACATTGCTTACTTTCTTTCCTTCTTATAATCAATTAATATTCTATTTGAATATTTAGTAAGTTTTAATTCTTTAATATTCTTCTATTCACTCAATTAAAATCAATTAGATATTTTAGACAAATAAATAACCCTTTCATTCTATTTGGAAAGTGTTAAAGTTTAAGCACCTATTTTGAAACTGCTCATAACACTGGTCATCCAAAAAATTTAAAAGAAACAAAACGTTTTAGATGCTCTGGCATGATTAATTAACATAGAATCATCTCAGAGGACAACAGAAGGCATGGAAATTATTAAACCAGTAGAAGGTAAAACAACCTAGAATGTGGATGATGTGGAAGGAGGTATAGAGATTATAGTTTCATCCAATATAACCAATGGTACAATGTTTCATAATTTTGACATGTAGAGTGGGGAATGTGATACCAACATCGATGTTTCTGAGACAATTACTTTTCATATAGTTGATAGCAGGGACAATGCAAATGAATTGTATGAAGATCAAGGAACATGATGAAAACTATCAGAGAAGGATTCTCATATCCTAGTTGATTTGTTAGATACATTAGATGTAGCATGGATAGTTGAAGGACAACCAGTAAAATCTCAAGTTGTTCCTATGACATTACAAGCGTAGGAAGTTGGTTCTGTCACTTTGTCTATTGCTGACTTTTGCAGTGAACCAAGAGATGGAAAAAATATTCATTTAGTTCAACAAATTTCAATAGGAGATAGGATGATATCTAAATCTACCTTAAACATGCAAGATAAAGGTGGAATAAAGGTTCTTGAGGAAATCATCCCTCCCTCACCAGTGAAATCATTAAATATATTGAGAGAGTTTGGAAGTTGGATTGGGGTCAAACTTACCAAAACGTTACAACAAGAGTTTAGAAGAAAATTTATTGTGGTCTATTAGAGATGACTCTCTGAGAAGCTATAGTCCTATGTTTGTCTCATCATTTAGTGCTCTGGGTGGTAATGGAGTGGTTAAGCTTCTTTCAGTAACCGGTGTCAATGATGTGGTTATTGTTGTTTATGATGATGAGCCAACAAGCATAATAACTTATGCGCTAAGCTCACAAGAATATCAGGCTTGCTTATATTGCAAGGTGCCTTATAGTTAGAAACAAAATAAAATAGACAAGGATAATGAAAATTAATGAGAAAATTTATTTGGTATGGGTGGAGTTGTTTCAAATCCATGTTGGCCGTCAAATGGTTCCTTACTCGAGTAAAGGTATTTCCAAAGAGATAAGTTCGGGATTTGAGGATATTTACACATATGACTCCAAAGAGAATGGGGGTTCAGATTTATTACTATATACAAAATATATGCATGCAAAAATATCCTTTCCTGATGAGTGTCCTCTCAGAAAAGTTAATCACTTAGTAACCTATTATTATGCAAGACAGTTTGATTCCCTTATGAAAATGTGTTATCCAATAGAAATGGACTTTAGATTGTCACTAATTCACTGCAAGAAATGCAGACGTCAAGGAGGAAAGAGAAATCTATTTTTTGCAAAATACTTGGATGAAATATTTATTATTCGACAAATCACCAAGCTTTAGAGTCTTTTATGGAGTTTACCACAAAATATTGAAAATATCTGTCTAAGTCATTAAGTTCTGGAAGCCCCACATGTTTGTAAAAAATCGTTGGTATTTATTAGGTTGGATACCCATGAGTCATATTATTTTTTATTCTATATTTGACTATGTGTGTGCACGCTACATAATGTGATTATCTTTTAGATCACCATAAAGAATGTAATTGGTGGCAAAGAGATCAGGATGGAATTGATGGTAATGGAAAATATGTTCTTTGAAAGAAATGAAACATAGGTTTATGAACTCAAAGGTTCCAGTGGCTGCCGTTACAATTCAAATTCATCAGCAATCAACAAAGTTCTTCTAGACTAGAATATCTTAGATACCATGCCAACTTCTTTAATATTTCTACATTTTTTAGCTAGTTGGTTATCATGATTGTGTACAATGTGTGTTTGCAGTCAATTGATGTCATAACTTTTTTATTATTTGTTGGAGTTGATGAGGAGTGTTGTGAGCTCGTTTTAGATGTTATTGATTTTATGAGGCAGTATACATGGGACAAGAATCTAGAGACCTGGGCAAAAGCTTCTGATATTCTTGGTGGTCAAAAAATATATATAACCAATAGTTACATCTTGAAAGAAGTACAAGAAGCATTTGTGAAAGGCCATGTATACATACTTTTTGATGTTTCGAGATTAGTGGTATCCTGAATCTATCAACTCTTGTTTATTGTAGATTGACAAAAATGATAATCGTTCTTCAATTTTGACAAAAGAAGATAGTGGGGATCAAGATTCTTAGTACCTTACACCATGCAGACCATTATGCAGTCTACAAAGCCAACACAATAACCTTATTCACCATGTACATTTTGAAAAATTCCCTTGAAAAGGATGATGGGAATCATAGAAGCTGCTTGTCCCTAGGATTGGTCCAATTGATTATTTCCTTTGTATTAGATATTTGTATTCTTATTTCTCTTATTTCCAATAAGATTTAGGACTGTTGATATTGTAGGCAATCCAAAATTTGTGTAGATCATTATGATATAGTTCATATGTCTTATAGGTTTACATGTCACACATCAATTGTTCATGTAATGCTCTGTTTTGGTAACAATAGACTCATACAATTGCTTTGAAATAATTTTTCTCATATTTGATTTTCCATTTAAGGTAACTTTATTAACAATTTCAGTTTCTTCGGTTAGAGCATGTACCTATCATTGTTTCAAATATTAATACACTATTTTTTTTTTCGAATTTCAATACATGAAGTTTAGTTTACATTTTTGATAAATTCAACACTTCTTGCTATGATGTTTTTAATGCGGTGAAGTTTCCTAATGATTGCGACAATATTACTTTTGGAAAACTGAGCAGTCTTTACCAAAGGTATATGCTATTTATATCTCAATTTTATAATAAAAGAAAGCAACAAGTATTTACAGTCAAATATTTCATTCTTTGTGACCATCATTTACGTGAATAGGATGGGAGTTTCTTGATTTGAAATGTTTGGAGGAGCTCATTTTAAGTTCCTCATGTGGATCTAGCTATCAGTTGAAGTAAGATGTGCCCATCTTATTTTTCTTTTCCTCTTTAATTCTTTTGATAATTTATTTTGCTTGAATATTGTCTTTCATTGACTAGTCTGATTATTGTCAATGCTTTAATATTGAACTTGTTTTATGCCATGAATAAATTATTCTTGTTGATTTTAAAATGCATCTTTGACTTATTTTTTCCAACCAACTAAAGTTAGTGTATTAACACCATTTTATGAACTCAAAAGATTTCTAAATTCATCATTGCATGTGATATGATTTTGTTTCTCGTTGATGAGAAGTATCAAAATGTTTGATTTGATGTTTCTATCCTTTCAATGGTTTCTAGATCATATGTAAGTTTTAATTTCTTGTTTTTCTCCATTAAGGTATATTGGGCTTCAAAGTTTCACTTCTAATTGAGTATTCAACTAAACATATTGAGTATCTTATATGTAACTATTTTTCCCTTCATCCACTTTTCCTAACTTCCATAACCATTAGGTAGGGACTTTCAACTTCAATGCTATTTGGTTTGTTTATTAAAAGATTTTCCAAGAGTTTACAAAGTTTTATAATTTATTCGAAGTTGTAGAATTTACAATTTGTAAAGTTTCAAGGTCTAATTTTTTAAAGCCTAATTCTTTAAAGGGTGCTAGATCAATGGAAGAGCACCTTGTTTACAAGAAGGAGGTTGGTGGTTTGATTCCATCATGCACTAATATTCATATGGAATGGTGATGATCAATTTTTGGTGATAGAGCATTTTTTGACCATAACCAATGAGTTTATGGTGAGATTTTCTGACTCCCACCAAAAATAGTAAATGGTGACGGTCAACGAACACCACCATATATATACATCGATAATGAGGGCCATGAAAGGTCCATCACCATAAATAATCGTTGTTCATATAAAATGGTGATGGTCAATGAATGTCATGATATATATGCATCAATAGTGATGACCATGAAAGATCCATCAAAATAAATCATTGTTATTCGTATGAAATGGTGATGGTCACCATCCATCATTATAATCATTATTTGTGGCAGACCTTGAATGTCACCACAACACATATACATTTGGCGATGCCACCTTTGGTGACATTTAGATTTCTTAGTGATTGAGGTAAGCGCTATTACCATTGCTCGTATAAAAATGGTGATGGTCACTATCTGTCATTGTAAATCATTATCGTTGACGAACCTTGAATGTCACCAAAATGCTTATACTTTTGGTGACAAAGGCTCTTTTCACCATCACTGACGATTTTATGGTGACATTTTTTGACCCTCACCAATGACCATTTTTCTTGTAGTGTAGGTCTCTATTAATTAGGAAATTCCCTCAATTGGATTGTGGAATTACTTTAGGATGATCCTCTGATTGCATGCACCACCTGTAAGCATTGGAACAATATCCAAATGCTAGTACACTGCCTTGAAACCTCCACCTCAACTGGGAAACTTGAATTCTCTGGATGAAAGAATTATTTGGGCCTATTGACCAGTTAACTAGATGATCACCGAGTGTTATTGAAGGCACACTGCACAACTCAACCTTCCACTAGTTTCTCTAATAGTTAGAACTAGTTTAATTGACAATAACTTAATTTAACTTAATGTGATTTCTAGAAAGTAGCAATCACTCGTGCTTACATGAAATCAAGTATTCAAACTTGAATTAACTAAGCTAAGAGGGTGACATAATCCATGTCACTCAAGTTAAATAATCCAAGTTATCTACTGAAATGGAAATTCAGTTTTTCTCTACTTTGACCAAGGAAAATCAACGTAAGATCTTTCTTGCTACATTTTCAACAAACCCTCTCAGAACTAAAGGGATTATCAACTACTCTTATCTTACCTCTATGGAACTCAAATTTACCCTTTGACAAAGAATTTGTCAAAATATTTTCATCATGTTCCTTTGCTGGAATGTAATCTAGCAACATTATTTCCCTTTGCACACAATCTCATTGATGGTTATACCAGATATCTATATGCTTGGATTGATCATGGAAGACTAGATTTTCAGACAATTTGATGCAACTCTGATTATCACAATAGATCACAGTAGCATCCATCATCTAACCAAATAGTCCCACAATAATCTTTATCATCCATATCGCCTCACATGGTTCTTAAATGGAAGCCATGTATTCTACTTATATTGAGTTGAGTGCCACTGATATTTGTTTACTTTTGTACCAGGAAATCGCTGTGCACCCAACATCAAAATTTTCTCCTAATGTACTCATCTAGTATGATGAAATCCCCACTTAATATGCATCTATGAAGCCACCATAGTCCAAACTGGGTGGTGCCTCTAAGGTACCTTAGAATATGCTTAGTTCCCTCCAAAATAATTTGGTTGGATTAACAATAGCTTGACTAAGGCGATTGATTGCATAACACATATTTGGTTGGGTTTTCACAAGATACATTAGTGAACCCACGAGTTGCCGATAAATGGTAGCTTCCACTACTTCATCTGAGGTGACATCTTCTTTCCTCTAGATGGTTGGTAGATGTGTCTCCATGGGTTTGCTACTATCCATGTGGAACTTCTTCAATATCGCATTTGCATACTTTCCTTGAGAGACAAATAGTTGCCGATCTCCTTTCCATACTTCCAATCCGACAAAGTAGTGCATGAGTCCCATGTCCTTCATTTCAAATTCTCTTGCGAAGTTCTCCTTGCAAGATTTGATCAACTTATCATCACCCGTTAAATTCAAATCATCAACATATAAAGAAATAATCATCAACTTACCTTCTATGGAGATATGATAAAGGTTTGCATTTGCTTCAATTTTGGTGAAGTCCAAACCAGTGAGATAGTTTTCGATCCTGGTGTACCAAGCATGACGTGCTTGCTTGAGACCATACAATGCTCGCTTGATTTTGAACACATGTGATTCTTGATCAAAGGTTTCAAAACCTTGTGGTTTCTCTATGTACACATACTCCTTAATAACTCCATTAAGGAATATTGTTTTTACATCCATTTGGTAGATCTTCCATCCCATTTGTGTAGACAGTGCAAGAATTGATCTAATGGAGAAATACCTTGCTACAAGAGCAAAGATTTCCTCATAGTGAATTCCCTCAACTTGAGATATTAACCCCTTGGCTGCAAATTTGGCCTTATACTTCTTTATGCTTATGTATTCCACATTATTTACCTTGAATATACACATCAAACTCACAATTAATTTATCTTCTAGTATTGGGACTACATCTGATCTCAAATGGGGCACTAAAGGATTCTTGTCATGCTTACAAGAACCTCTCCCACTCCAAAGCTTATATATATTCCCCAGATCTATGCTTATGATTAATAATTATGGAATTAAGAAAATTGAAATAGGTGTATGCTTTTAGTTTGCCTTTAATTGACCAAATGCCTTAAGTTTATTTTCTTAAACTGATATGCATCATATAACAGTGAAACAGTGCAACAAATAAACATCGTACAACAATAACATAATTAGGAGTTCACTTAAACCTCTTGTGCTACGTCTCTGTGAGCTCTTGTCAACTCGACTTGGCTCTTTAGGGTTATGGCTTAAATTCTTTTACAAGTTCCACACTCAACTCCATAGGTTCACAACTGTACCTATGGGCTTAGAATACCATCTTACCCCTGACTATCCTTACTCTATAGATATATCTAGGTTTCTCGGGACTAGACTCCTTCAATTAGTGCTCTTAGCTATCTTGAGCTCTAGCTTGCACCAACTCCATCAGAATTATGTTAACTGTATTTGGAACTCCTTGTTCTATCTTCAACACACATCAGACATCAGCAATAGATTAATCATTTGATCTCTTTATTGTTCTCTAGCTCGATCTGCCCTCTAGCTCTCTGGCTCTGGCTCTCGGTTCTTGGCTCTCGGCTCTGGCTCTCAGCTCTTGGATCTCAACTCTTGGCTTTTGGCTCTCGGCTCTGGCTCTTTTCTCTTGGCCTTATGCATTATGCAACTCTGTTATGCTCAACTCTATGGGAAATCACACCTTTGCCATCGCCCCAACCTCTGGTGGCTTCTCGGCTTTCATGAGCTTCTAGTTTCGCGCAACCTCCAAGCGACCGTCCACTTCTAAGTCACCCCAACTCTGCAGATTGCCTCCTTTGGGCTTACACTCAACATTCAAGCATCTTTGAGCCTCTTGGGCTTCTTTGTGCTTCTCCTGAGCATAACTCTACCTCTTTATGTTAAGAGTGGTTCACTCAACCTCCAAGCGAATCTCAGCAACCTTTTTTAGCCCTCACAATTGAGCTCCCTATGCTTTTTGTAATACATCAGTTATAGTCACCTCCATAATTGAAGAATATTTGTTTCATTACAAGAATCTGTTTACAATTGGAAAGGAACCGGCGGGCATGGCCACCTGATCGTGTCACCTTCCTCTCATTGAAATAGAAAATTAATGGAAATACACAGGAAAACGAACGCAAAACACATCATGCACCTTAAGCCTGAACTTCAAATAATATGAAATCCTGTCTATAATCCTTACCATGTTCGTGCCTCGATCGCATATCACAATCGCATGTCGCATGGTGCATTGGCCCCTTTGTATCATCACGATTGGATTTACTGACCTCCAATAACTATGATCGGCACCTCATTGGCTATCAGCATTATCGCTATATCGCTTATCAACGTATCGCAAATCACATTGGTATGGATAAACCCAAATAGAACTCTAATCAATAGAAATATAAAGAAATACAATGAAAATCCGATGAAAAAACTTAATGGATCTCAAAGAAAAATGAACATGCATTTATAAACTTTCGGGTCTGTGCATATCACAAGTCGCGATGTCATGCCCCCTTTGTATTGTGCAATCTTGATCACCAATTTCCGATTTTTGATCACACTATCGACACATTGCATATCGCAATTGCAATGGCTTGGGGGTCTATACCACTTTCCATGGACTACTCTAATGTGATAATTATTGTTGATCGTCAATCTGCTTCATTGCAATCACAAATCGGCTAACCCGAGTTCCGATAACATATGGCAGTCTACCTCTGATGTGACATGTCAAAGATCGCAAATCGGGGAGTCTTCAACCTTCTATTTAAGTCCTCCCTTTGGAACCTTTCTGATGTGATATTTATATAAAACTCCGCCTTTGACCCTTTTCTTTATTTGACTTAGATTTACCAAGGATTTGCCCATTTAGCACCTTTTTACCTCTATATGAATTCTTTTAGACCTATATGTCTATCCAATATCCATTTTATATCACGCCTTCCAGCTAAAAATCTTTTGGACTCCAAAAGAATGATAAAATGATCTGAAAAGTAAATGAGAGTACCTCACTCTCTTCTTTCAGCCTCCATAAACTTGCCTTGCATAGTGCCTCTGAACCAAAGCCTTTGAACACTCCCTTCCTAGATGTGCTAGTCCTCCTGCGAAGAACTGTCTTCCTCCTTGACTTCCTGCAGAACTTTTGCTGAGAAGGTTACAGAAGGTAGTTTGAACTTCTCTTCCTTGATAATTGATCCAAGGTGGCTCAAACAAATGTGAAGTTATATCTTCTTCACAAAAAAATACATTTGTATCTGTTTGACATATTGTCAACAATAATAGAATTACAGACAATAGTTGGATGGCTTAAACTTTTGCTCCATCAAAAGAAATAGATTTTACATCTTGTGAACACCTCCATGTCTTTACATGTGCATACAAATGATTGACTAGATAAAAAGCCAACAAAACATGCCTTTAAGACAATTGACCCTTCAAGTCAAGCATGTAGAAAAGAACTTTAGGATTCTTTTTCAAAGATAAAACACTTCATCAGTATCTCCATCTTTGAGACCAAATCAACTTTTTTCAAGTCAACATTACATTACATGCATGATTAAAAACAAAGCAATCAACCCTTCAAGTTAATTACACACACATGTTCAAATACAAGGAAATCATCAACATCCATGTGTTCATGCACATCATTCTCATGCATGTATTTCATCCTTCAACTTTCGCTTAAGTACACTGTACTTTTGAAGATGAAATGAGCATAAGGTTACAGCAATAAAGTGAGTCTCCTACTCAAATTTTCCATTCACCTTCCTGGTAGAATCCTGTAACTTGCATTCCATTAACAAAGAAATTCAAATAGATGCATTGTATCAAATAGACATGCAATCTTTAATTGGATAAAAACTCTAACCATTTCTTACTAGTCCATTTCAAAGGTCCTTCCTTTGTATGCACATTAGCATCAACATGTGAATCATCTTGAAACACGTCATTTATGGAATATTTCTTTCCATTCTTTACACCTTCTTCAACTTTTGTGGAAGCATTGTTGGATTCAGGGTCCAATATTTTACAGCAATATGTCCTTTCTTATGGCAGTAAGTGCACCACATTTACATCTTCTTAATAGCATGATTTTCCATGTCCAGTGGACCTTTGGCTTTTTTCTTCCTTTCCTTCAAAATTTTCCTGTATGCAGCCATTCTCTTCCAACATCTAGAAACACTATGGTTAACCAAACCAAAAAAGGAACATGCAATTATTTTCCAATGCTTATATGGAAATTTATGATGCTTTACATAATCAAAAGGAATATGGTTAAAACCAGATTTATACCTTTCTCTTTCACCTTTATTGCCTTCATGAGGAGGTGAATTGAATGAAGAAGTAGCTCCCTTTGGAACACCATCAACCTCTTCCATGGTTTCAAAGTTTCCACAACTCTCTGGTTCAAGTGTACGCTTACGAAAACCTTCTTCCTGAAAATGATGTTTCAAGCTATTGCATTCCCCATGAATACAATCTTTACACTTTTGAGGTAGAAGACCTGAAATGAAACTCCTTCTTGGAACTGTTTCAATTGTCTTCATGGTAGCTTTGGAACTTTCTCCATAAGATTGTCCATATCCAATAACCAAATGCTTAGGCCTTTCCTCAACCATTATTGGCTCAAAAATACCCTGTGCATGTTTTCCCAAGCCTTTTTCTTCATAGCCTCTTTTGGACATTAACTTGGAACCTATGCCTCTGATATGTTTTTTAAAAGAACCAATATAAACATTCTTAGAGGAAATTGAAGACAAACAGGAATCGTTTACCTCTTCTTCAAGCTAATACTTGACCAAGGCTTCTTTGTCAACAAGGAGTTGTGTCTCCAACTCATGCATCCTTTTTAGCTTCATATCTTCAATATGAAGTTGCCTCTCCATTTCCTACAATTTGTCAGAAAGCAACTGCTTCTCTTCCTTCATGGAATTCAACTACTCTCTAAGTATGATGCTCTTCCTTCAATCCGCATACATTTCTCTCACCATATCCATCATGGTGAACAAGTCTTGCTTCATGTCTTCATCAAAGAATCTTGTGAAGAAATAAGTATTTGAGGACTCACTTGCAGAAGTTGTCATTATCAGAATGAACAAAAGAACTTCAAACAAGATTAACAAAGGCTTATTCAAACAACCTTTTACCACAAATATCTTATGCTTCAAGGATTGCTTTGATGTCCTTTGGGATAAGAAGAATGCCTTCATCCCTTCTTCCTTCTTGCCCTCTCCTGGACTTAGCTATCAATAACTTTCCCTTCACCTCTGCAAACTCAAACAATAGTTAGTTTACAAACAATCAAACAACCAATCCTTGATTGTTTAAACACCTTTCAAGTTAAACAAGCAAATATATTGCTCTGACAATCAAGAATTATGATCCCATACCACTTGCATCAGGATACAACCTGCTCTGGTATAACTTGCTATGATATCACCTTCTTTGAAGGTGGGGTTAATCACCTGATGCTCTGATACCACCTGCTATGAAATGGGGCACTAAAGGCTTCTTTTCATGCTTACAAGAACCTCTCCCAGTCCAAAGATTATATATATTCCCTAGATCTATGTTTATGATTAATAATTGTGGAATTAAGAACTTGAAATAGGTGTATGCTTTTAGTTTTCCTTTAACTAATGAAATGCCTTAAGTTTATTTACTTAAAATGATATGCAGCATATAACGATGAAATAGTGTAGAAAATACACATCATACACATAACAATAATATAATTAGGAGTTCACCCAAACCTTTTGGGCTACATCTCTGTGAGCTCTTGTCAACTCGACTTGGCTCTTTGGGATTATGGCTTAAATTCTTTTACAAGTTCCACACTCAACTCTATAGGTTCACAACTATACCTATGGGCTTACAATACCATTTTACCCCTGGCTGTCAGTACTCTGTAGATAGATATAGGCTTCTCAGGACTAGACTCCTTCAATTGGTGCTCTTAGCTATCTTGAGCTCTAACTTGCACCAACTCCCTCAGAATTCTTTTAATTTTCTCTAGAACTCCTTCTTCTATCTTCAACACACATCGAAAACTAGAAATAGCTTGATCATTTGATCTCTTTTCTGTTCTCTAGCATTATCTTCCCTCTCGGTCTCTGGCTCTCAGGCTCTCACTCTTGGCTCTTAGATCTTAGCTCTAGCTCTTGGCTTTGGCTCTCGGCTCTGGCTCTCGGATCTTGGCTCTCAGCTCCGGCTCTTAGCTCTTGGCCTTCTAGACTCTACCAATCTGCTACGCTCAGCTCTCTGGGAAATCACCCCTTTGCCATCACCCCAACCTCTAGTGGCTTCTCGTCTTTCACGATCTTCTAGTTTTGCTCGACCTCTAAGTGACCCTCTGCTTTTGAGTCACCCCGACTTTGTAGACTGCCTCATCTGGGCTTACACTCAACATTCAAGCATCTTTGAGCCTCTTGGGCTTCTCTGCACTTCTCCTGACCATAAATATATCTCTTTGTGTTATCAGTGGTTTGCTTGACCTCCAAGCGAATCTCAACAACCTTTTTTCAGCCCTGTCAATTGAGCTCCCTGTGATTTTGGTAATACATCAGTTACATTCACCTCCATCATTGAAGACCAATTGTTTCATTATAAGAATCTGTTTACAAATGGAAAGAAACTAGCGGGTATGGCCACCCGATCGCTTTGCCTTCCTCTAGCCAAAATAGCCAAGTAACAGAAATACACAGGAAAACACACTCAAAACACATCATGGGCCTTAAGCCCAGGATTCAAATAGTATGAAATCATGTTTATAATCCTTATCAGGTCCATGCCTCGATTGCATATTGCAATCTCACATCACATGGTACATTAGCCCCTTTGTATCATCGTGATCTGATTTACCGACCTCCGATCACTCCGATCAGCACCTCATCGGCTATCGGCATTATCTCTATATCACTTATCGGCATATTGCAAATCACATTACATAAGGTTAAACCAAAATAGAACTCCAACCAATGGAAATACAAAGAAATCCACTGAACAAACTTAATGGATCTCAAAGACAAATGAACCCACATCTATAAACTTTCGAGTCCGCACATATCACAAGTCACGATGTCATTTCGGCTTTGTATTGTGTGATCTTGATCATAGGTCGCTGATTTCTGATCATGCTATTGGTGCATTTCATATCACAATAGCAACCGCTCAGGGGTTTATACCACTTTCCATGGACTACTCCAATGCGATAATTATCGCCGATTGCCGATGCGCTACATCGCAATCGCAAATCGGCTCACCTGGGTTATGATAACATATGGCAGTCTACCTCCAATGCGATATGTCGGAGATCGCAAATCGAGGAGTCTTCAGCCTTCTGTTTAATTCCTCCCTTTGGAACCTTTCTGATGCAATATTTATATAAAACTCTGCCCTTGACCCTTTTCTTTATCCGACTTGGATTTACAAAGGATTTTCCCATTTATCACCTTTTTACCTCTATATGAAGTCTTTTAGACTTAGAGGTCTATCCAATATCCATTTTGGATCAACATCCCAAACACTTTTCTTTAAAATGTAATCGTATTCATCCACCATTTCACCAACCCATAGAAGTTTCTCTACTTCTTCCTGCAAAGAGGATGGCTCAGTCTCTACTAGCTCAGTCATTAGAGCCATGTATCCAGTGTATAGTTTTAGCGAACATCTCTATATACGCTATGAAGTGGGTGCACCCAAATTCTTTCTATCATGCAATAGCATCTCAACTTATTTGGTTAATTCTACTCCTTATTTGGATGCTTTTTCTTGAGTTCTTGTCTCCGCTCTCTCTTCCTCAACTTGTGGCTGCTCCAAAATTTCTTGAGGTTCCTCCTTCGCATAATTTCCATTATGAGGGATGGTAAGTAGACATGATAGTTGTGAGGAGTTTCTATGTAACCCACAAATAACCCTAAATCATCTGTTGGATTAATTTTCTTCATATAATATTTGGATACATGGTAGTAAATAAATGCCCCAAAAATCCTGAAGTGAGACACATCCAACATTCTCATCAAGAAAGCCTCCTCCAGTGTAATCATTCCAAGAATTTGATGAGGACTCAGATTCTGAAAGTGTACTGTTGTTTTACATGCCTATACCCACAAATGCGGTGGTAGGCCTTGGTCATGCAACGCCATCCTCGCTTCTCCCATAATGATATGGCTCTTTCTGCTATCCACCCCATTCTAATATGGGTTGTGAGTTGCTCTCAATTCCTGTTGAATGCATTCTTTCACATATTTTTTTTTTTAATTCATTCAACATGTACTCACCTCCATTATTTCTCCTGGGAGCCTTCACCTTCTTGGTGGTTTATTTCCCAATGAATCACTTCAATTATATGAACTTGGATAATGTATCATCCTTCGTACAAATGAAGACAATCCAAAAATTCCTTGAGAAATCATCTTCAAATATAACATAATATGTGTGTCTGGTAGCGGAGGCTATCGGTAAAGGTCCACAGATGTTATCGGGATAAGTGTCTATTCAGAACGACTCTATCCCACTAAGGTGTGACAGCTACCTTAGAAACAAACAGTGAAATCTACTTTTGTATTCTTCTTTATGAACTATAAACAAAGAGGAATAGGATGAACCAACCTGTGTCTTGCGCTAGTCCTTTGATCCAATATCTCTCTTCTTTGACAGCTTCCAGCTACCTGCTTCCTTACTTGCCCAGCTTCACCAAGTTCCTGTAAGATCACAGAAGAAGAAAACTACCCGAAGACATGGATTTATATTCATAAATAGCTTAGGATCATATTTAAGCTAAACATACAAATGTAACAAGCATCAATGATACACAAGCATGTAGGAGAAACTCAAATAGTTTTATTGATATAACAAGAAGATATAGGAGGAGTTACAACTGATGGTTCCCGATCCAGCATCAACCTCCTAGCAAAGAAACCCCTCTTGACCTCCAACAAAGCATAAATCACCCAATACTCTGATATCTATCTCAAAACCAACAGCAATTCTTTGCAATGTACAATATTCCAACCTTTGGATCTCTTGGATGAGGGATCCATATATAGATGTATCCAAGGAGGATGAGTCATCTCATGAATTGATTAGAGGCTTCTCTTTGTCAGTTCTTGCTTCCACTTGGAGACTGAGAGCCTCTTACTCATCCTTGGTCGAATTCAGTGAGGCAGGTGTCATTGGAGAAGATTATGGAAGCTTCCATTGTCTCTCCACCTCATGGAATGACTCTGCCACTTGTCATTTCCCGCTAAACGCACCCTAGTAGTGCATTTAGGTGCGTTGCAACGCACCTAGCTAGGGTATTTGGGTGCTATGCAACGCAGCTAGCCAGTGGAGCAGCTGAAATGATCTTGATTTGACTATTTCTGAGCAGTTTCTGGTGGAGAACTTCTGGGAGAAGCTGTAATTTGTTGACCTTGTTCCTTTAGGAGTTAGAAAAACACTTTTAGGGACTTAGGAGCCCTTAGTTTATGGACATTTCATGCTTAGAGCTGTAAGGCAAAAAAATGTCTATAACAGTTGCCGCCTAAGGTATGAGGCCATTTATCGGGTGAAATGCTTTATTAGGAGGATCCGAAGTTCTTTCAATGCTGGGAGGAGACCTGTAATATGATACAATACAATACATTATCTTCATACTGTTTTCATGATCTAGCTGAGGCGGGCATTCCCATGCTCAGCTTTATAAATTCATTTTCATGTACATAGGACAAACAATCGTCTGATGGTAGACTGATGATTCTGATAGAGCCATCATCCTTTTGGTAGGATGATTATCTGTGCTGCAATGTTGTACATTTCAATGTCTTTATTTTCCTGAATATATATCGCAGCCCGGATGGATGAAACTAGATCCGGGGTCTTCAATCTCGTCTGATCTTCACTCGAAGTACAAGTCGATCCATGTGAGAAATGTTTTGAAGTCGAACATGGAAATACATCGCTTGATTACCAGTCAATGATGTGAACTGTCAACAAGCGTGAGAGGAATCACCGATAATGATAATGACCGTCAAGGTACTGCAGTATAATTCACGTGGTGTGAATAAAGGACTTGGCATCAAACACCACGCAAAATATTTCAGTCGAAGGTCATTGATGTATACAGGTCGCCGTAAGTGAGAAACTTGCCATTGAGGCATGCAAGCTTCAAAGTACTGAATGGGGTGTTCCTAGATCAACTTCTTGGATAATGAGCTGATGTCGAAAAGAAGCGATCCATCAAAGGAGGGCCTTAATGAATCCCACATCAATGACACGAAACAGAGCAAATGATTTTGATGGAGGTGAAAACGATCTAATGATATATGGTTCAGGGTGGCGATCATGAAAGAATGAAGTATGATGTATGGTAGTGGATGGGACACAGGTGAATTCTCTGGATGACTTCTCTTCAACACGTTGGCGACACTTATGTGATGGATTGGTAGCATTTAACCCAAATGTGGATGGTATGGCAAGACCATGGCAATGTGACCGGTGAATGAAACAACCCAACCCGACTCAGGTACGGAGTGGAAGTGTCATGTTCAAGAGCGACTTGCTACCAATAAATTTTCTTTGAGTTTTCTTCCCAATTTTTCCCAGTCATTGCTGACCAATACCTCTTTATTTTTGTCAGGCTTGAGGAGGATAACATATGCTTGTTCTATAATTTTCCCTTCGGGAAAACCCATCACTATGTTTTAACGAGCCTAGCGATAGTGAAACGCGTTCTCGTCTAAAGACAAGTTTGTCGCTATTAATATTTTTAACGAGTCTAACGACAAAGATAACTCGGTCCTTTTCATTTTTAGAGAGTCTGAAAAGGTACGTAAAGGTAACTGCGAAATTCCTTTTTCGTCATCTAATCCCTTAAGTCCGAAAAAGTATAAAACCATACAGAAGGGATGAGTTTTCCATTGTTTTAACGAGCCGAACAAAACAAGCACTCTATCTTTTTGTGCAATAATAACTCAGGTCCAAAAATATTAAAATCTGGAGGAGGGATAGCACTTCCGGTCGCCTTAATGAGCTGGAAGGCCAAAACTTGACAATCTTTTCATATTTTACGAGTCAGTTGAAAAGAGCTTAAAGAAGACTCGTCTTTTGAGAAAAGAGTGATAAAATGGGTAGCAGCTGATTCCAGGTAAGGTTTGGAATTTTCCAATCACGGCAGTGTCACAAGGATGGCTAGTGAAATCACTCTTCGCAGTTGTTCCTCAAAATGGGTAAACAATCAAATGGAGGTGAATGATCAGCCAATGGAAAAGTGGAGGTGACGGTGCAAACACGACCAAAGCTTTAATGGCTGAAAATGCTTCATTCACTGTGGTTATTTACCGGGGGGATATTTCATTTTTTAACGAGCTTAAACGCGGGTGGAAACATTTTCTCGGTCTTACGTTTATTTTTTAACGAGCTTGAACTATGTGCTAAAACTGCTCGATTAATCCAATCATATGATAAGAATGTCTCATATAAAAATGGCAATGTTTAGATTTTTGCCCCATATCCTTTCTTTATGCAAGTTAGGAAACGACTAATCCAAAAAATAGATAAATAATCGTTCTTTGTTTGCACTCCAAAAGGTTTGCATGCCCCCAGGTATAAAATATGGTTTCAAGGTTACCGCTCAATTTGCAGACAAAACATTTGTTTTATCAGGAGAGGCCTACCTCTTACAGGTTACCAAAGATTGCTCTATTTGCGGTGCAAACAAAACACTTCTTCGGCGATGTCTACCGAGATAAACAAAGGTGAGTGATGACGTCCACCAACTCACATAACTTTGACAAGAGAATCTTATTCTAGAATAACCCCTCTTCCACTGACGGATGGGGTACAGACTAGTCATATTCTCCCACGGAAACCTACCCTATACCCGAAGTTTTCCTGCCGAAGCAGACCTGGACGCATGCCCCCTGGGTTTCAGTCATATCCCTCCGAATTACTCGCGCTCATCGGGAGGATGGACTGGGGGTTGAGACATTTCTTGCATGAAGAGACCATTTAGGGATGGTATATGACTATTTGCTATGTGTGATCCAGGAAATGAAAGCTGGTCCATGAGCTTGACCACTCTTCCTTCGTGCGGAAAACATATTACTCTAAAGAGTGAGGAGGCGATGGCTCCCATGCAATAAATATAGTCTCGTCCAAGGAGTAGGTTATAATCCAAGGGTCCTTGAACTACCATGACATTCATGTGAACTATCTTCCCTCTCAATGTTATGGGCACATCGGGAAGGATCCCTAAAGGTCGACTGGTTCCTCTATCAAAGCCTGTTAGATTTCTCATCTCAAGAAAAAGTGATGGCGAACCAAGCGCTTTCCAAGCAATAGACGAAAGGATACTCACAGAAGCCCCCTCATCTATGATGGTACCAGCCATGACCATTCTATATATTTGAATGATAATTCAGAATGGTACACTCGCTGGTAGGCGGGGTCTGGCTAGTTGATTCCAGTCGAAGGAGACAACTAGGTTGCTTGGAGGTGGGACTGAGTAGACGGCCGGGTATGGCTCTAACAAACTTCCTTCCTGCAGTAAAGGAACGGGTGGATTGCCCCCATGTTCGTCAGAGTCTGTGTTGATGAAGAGAATTTGGACGATGTCATCCTTGTTCTCTTCAGTGACTGTATCATCCGAAGATAAAACCTCTGAAGGCAAGACCGGGTCAACTGCCGGCTCGACCTTTTGACTTTCGTCTGGTATGGATTCAGTTGGTTTATCTTCAATGATAGACGCTTCAGCCAACCACTTGAGCGGGCCAGCTGGATTCTCAACTAGTGACGGACTCGGTAAGAGTTTTTTATATCCAGGAGGAAGTCGTAACGGTGAAACCGGACGATCATCCAAAACTCTTTTAGCTTCGTCTAAGAAGGGACAACGGTGGAGGGCATGGTCGCCTTCGCACAGTTTACAAGGAAATCTAGCTTTCCCTTTTTGTCCTGGGACTTCACTTTCACTAGTTGACGGTGTGCTTTCAACATGATCTCCAGAGGTTGATGACACCGGATTGTGCAAACGAGGAGACCAGTCCCTTAGTATCTGGGGGATGCAAGGACAATCTCTGCGAAAGTGGTCTCCTTTGCAAATGACACATGGCGATTTAGGCCTAGTCGGTGCAGTGTGTGGATTTTCATTAAACGACACTCGTTTTCCCCCATTCGCCTTTGGCTCCTTCTTCTTTTTCTCTTTCTTCTTCTTTTCCTTCTTCTCCTTAGGAACTTGGCTTTTAGCTTTACCAGTTCCATCAAGCGAAGAGGAAGGAGGAGAGGAAGAATTAGAGGAAGTAGAAGGCTGGTGGGTAACTCTGGACTCGTCTAATTGCTGATTCGATTCTTCAGGAATAGTGGTGTTCTGAATGACATTGGTTGAGAAGAGCCATACTGGCAAGCCAATTGTCAGTCCTGGAAGCGACAATGTGGCCATATGGGGCGCACCAACATCTACCCAAGAGGAGAAGGGACTAGGATTTCCTCCAAGGGGAATTCCTTGGTTGGTAGGCTCCATTTTCTCAACCCAAAGATCAACATAGGAAAAGGGTATGAATATTCCGTTTAAAATAAATTTTTAACACGCTTTGACACAACTTGTTTTTCTGTTTTAAAGAGTCGAGAAAAAACAAAAGATGACTCTAGTCTCCTTCGATTTTTAATGAGCCTGAAGTGACAAGTGCTCAGATGGACCTTTTCCGTTAAGAAGTCTGAAAAGGAACGAAAGGGACTGCTCTGGTGGTCTAGGTAGAGGGAGTACCAAACCAATCGCAAAACTGCATAATACTTTTTACGGTATGGCAGTCGATCTTCCCGAATGCTGTGTTCGGTGCATTGCGATCAGTAGGGCGGCCGACACGGCTTCCTATGGATAAAGGTTTTATGCCTATAGGGGTCTCCCAATATATACTCGATGGTACGTGGGAGCACAAGTCTGTACTGGCACTTATCGTCTCAAAGTGGAGGAATCACCCAACCATCAGTGAGGACAACAGTTACCAGGCTTTACGACGCCAGAATATGTCTCTAGCTTAGACCTCTAAATGTTGTGTGTTAAGTTACAAAGCGTTGTTAAGTTCATTGAATTTATTTTAGGTTGATCTTTCTTATGAATTTTTCCTTTTGGGATCACCACGAGATGTATATGTAATTCTTAAAATGCAATCTAAAAATGATAAACAAGCTTTTATCTCTTTTCAGCAATGAAAATCCTAGCTACAAAGGGAAAAGAAAGACACAATCTTTTTGCAAAGAGAAAATAGCACACTGTAAATGCACTTTTCCTAAATCAACCCAAACAGACTGCCAATATGCAAATGCACATGCATGTGTTTTTTTTTTCACTTTCTTAATATTGATGCCTAAAAAGAAAGTTGTTGTACAAATCTGAATTTTCTTTCAAGAGACAAACACAAACAAGCTTCTTTTCGAAATCAAAAGGTAGAGATGATTACGACACTTTATGATTTTGAAGTAAATACTCGTTTCGACACTAGAAAGTGACAAATTCAAGCCAAAGGAAAAAGTAAAAGCATAATCGACTATCAACAGCAAATAAAATTTCTCCTATGATCAAATCGACACTTGCGACAGATCTAAATCAAAGGATGGCAGTACGACTATTCTACTTTCGCAATGGGAAACTGTAAATGACGTAACAAACACACAAAAAACATCTAGAGTTTCTTTTATACAACTGAGGCGGAATTACAGCAAAGAAAAGGGGTTTTTAAACAGACACATACACTGATCACAGGCTGCAAAAATCGGAGACAAAACTGGAAAAAATGAAGCAAAGAACCTCAGCTGCACAAGGCTAGGCTTATCAGCGCACATGTTACACAGAGAAACTGGATTGCAACGTAGGTTGCCCTCTCAAGAACTGTGCTGAAATGCAGGAACTCTTCACAGTACCTGCGCTGGGGCAGAAATGAGAATTCTATCTGGGTTCTGGGTCACGGTTTGCAGTTTAATCTATGGTTTTTGGCCGAGTAAAAGCAATCAGTAATGCACAATCAGAGGGTAGATTTAAAGAAGGTCTAAGAGCTATCACAAAGGGCAATCAGATCATTTGTGAATCAGATGTTCAAATCATAAACAGATCCAATGAATGGATTGAAGCAGTAGATGTCTACTTTGCATTTGTTAATGGCAAATGCAGTTCGATTCGCTACTTCTAAGTTTATGAAACAAACAACAAGAGAAACACAAACAAACCAACTAGACAATCATCCCCAACGGAGTCGTCATTTGTTATCGGGATAAGTGTCTATTCAGAACGACTCTATCCCACTAAGGTGTGACAACTACCTTAGAAACAAAGGGAGAAAACTACTTTTGTATTCTTCTTTATGAACTATAAACAAAGAGGAATAGGATGAACCAACCTGTGTCTTGCGCTAGTCCTTTGATCCAATCTCTCTCTTCTTTGACAGCTTCCAGCTACCTGCTTCCTTACTTGCCCAGCTTCACCAAGTTCCTGTAAGATCATAGAAGAAGAAAACTACCCAAAGACATGGATTTATATTCATAAATAGCTTAGGATCAGATTTAAGCTAAACATACAAATGTAACAAGCATCAATGATACACAAGCATGTAGGAGAAACTCAAATAGTTTTATTGATATAACACGAAGATCCAAGAGGAGTTACAACCGATGGTTCCCGATCCAGCATCAACCTCCTAGAAAAGAAGCCCCTCTTCACCCCCAAGAAAGCATAAATCACCCAATACTCTGATATCTATCTCAAAACCAACAACAATTCTTTGCAATGTACAATATTCCAGCCTCTGGATCTCTTGGATGAGGGATCCATATATAGATGTATGAAAGGAGGATGAGTCAGCTCATGAATTGATTAGTGGCTTCTCTCTGTCAGTTCTTGCTTCCACTTGGAGACTAAGAGCCTCTTACTCATCCTTGGTCGAATTCAGTGAGGAAAGTGTCATTGGAGAATATTCTGGAAGCTTCCATTGTCTCTCCACCTCGTGGAATGACTCTCCCACTTGTCATTTCCCACTCAATGTACCCTGGTAGTGCATTTAGGTGCGTTGCAATGCACCTAGCTAGTTTATTTGTGTGTTATGCAACGCAGCTAGCCAGTGGAGCAGCTGAAATGATCCTGATTTGACTAGTTCTGAGCAGTTTCTGGTGGAGAACTTTTGGGAGAAGCTGTAATTTTTTGACCTTGTTCCTTTAGGAGTTAGAACAACACTTTTAGGGACTTAGGAGCCCTTGGTTTAGGGACATTTCATGCTTTAGAGCTGTAAGGAACAAAAATGTCTATAACAACAGATATCAGAGTGAATCATTTCAAGGATTGCATGTGATTTTCTATCCCGATAACGTAATGTGGCTTTTGCATACTTTCCTAAGGTACACCCTTTGCATTCTTTCTACTCAAGTGCTCCTTTGGGGAGGTATGTGTTTATCTGCTCCATAATGTTCAAGGCACCATGATGCAAGTGATCAAGTATTCTATGCCAAAGTTCACCGACATAACGACTCTGCACCTTATCCCCTTTTGTGCTTAATGTAGCACAATCTGCCACATCTAGCTTATATAGGTTCTCTTCACCTATCCTATGGATATGTGTCTCAAGAATGCTTTCCCTTTGCTAAAGATCACATCGTAACCACTTTCTTCCAAAATTGCAAATATCATGTGATTTTTCTTTAGGCCCAAAACAAACATGACATCCTAGAGTTTGAGAGCAGAGCCCGACTCCCTCTAAAAGGGGACTGTATGAATCTTGACCATGTTGCACCTTCCATCATCTCACAACTTGTTGTGCATCTGGAGATATTTCTCCTCCAAATCATTGAAAAAATGTTTATTCTCTGTCATGTAGAACAAGCCACCACTATCCAAGTACCACACGCCCTCCATCACTATGCTTTCCATGAATGTGATAAGGGTGAAGTCAAGATCAAACTCTGAAGCCAAAGCTTCACCTGCCACTCCTCCTAAGCTCTTCTTTCTTGAATTTCTGTGTGGTCACTTCATGGAATAGTGCCCAAATTCATGAAAATTGAAACATTTAATAATGGAAAGTCTTTATTTTTCCCCCTTGATTGAATTCTGGCTTGGAATGGGATTTCTTCCCTTTTCCCTTATTTTCCTTTTGTTGGGTTGTGTTATATTCTTTCCACGTAGTTAACAGGGGGTTTGAAGGGCACCCATAACCCCACTTTATGGGGTCTGCAATAGCGCCCCGGAAAATTTTGATTTTGGACCCTATGTTAGGTAGGGCGGACCCACCTATGGTTTTCTACATGATTTTGACACATGTTTTTTGGATGTGATGGTTTTTCGGTCCATGGTATTGGACGCAATGGTTTTCGGTCCATGGTATTGGATGCGATGGTTTTTGGTCCATGGTATTGGATGCTTCAGCATGTATAAATATGTAACATTGAAAGGAACATAATGAAAAATCAAGCTAGTAGTCCCTATTTTGGATCCAGTGGAAAAATCTCTCTGTATATGTGTTTTATGTGCTATGCTCTTGCATTGTTTAATTTTCTATGTTTTAGAATTCTTATGCAGGTAATTTCTGTTTGGGGTTAAAACCTACATTTGGTATCAAAGTTGTTGTGGCTTCAAGGGGATTCCTTTGCTGCTGAGGGGTTTCACTCGGGCCTGTGATAGACCCTGTTTAGTGGGAGATTTGCGAGATCGATTCTGGTGGTGAAAGAATATGGCGAGCAGTGGAAAGATAGAGATCGAGAAATTTAATGGTTAGAGTTTTGAGTTGTGGAAACTAAATATGGAGGATCTTTTGGTGGATAAAGACTAGTGGATCATGGTAGATCGGGTACTAAACCAACGAGAGTGTCTGATGAAGAATGGAAGAAGTTGGATCAGAAGGCAAAGAGCACAATATGATTGTGTGTCTTATATTCAGTATTGTTGAATGTATCTGGGGAAGCTACGACGAAGGCTTTGTGGGACAAGTTAGGGACTTTGTACCAATCTAAGTCTCTGGTGAATAAAATGTTCCTACAGAAAAAGCTGTATAACCTGAGGATGAAAGATGGAGACTTGGTGACAAAGAATCTGAATGCATTTAATACTGTGGTAATTCAGTTAGCATCTGTTGATCTTAAAATTTTAGATGAAGATAAGAGCATCAGTTTGTTGTGTTCTCTACTAGATTCATGGGATAGTCTAGTTATTGCAATAGGTAGCAATACAACTGCCTTGAATTTTGATGAAATAGTCTCATTCTTGCTAACAGAGGAGATGAGGGCAGACCTAGAATAGAAAGAAAAGTAATTGATCGAGTGGGAGATCTAAATCTAAAGGGAGATCTAAATCTCCAGGAAAACTTGTAAAGGTGGTGTGCTGGAAATGTGGAAAGGAAGGGCACTACAAAGGGGACTGTAAATCTAATGCTGCTGACAAAGGAAAGGGATTTGATGAGGCTCCTTATATAGAGGTGAAAACCACCTCAGCTGAAGGTGGGGATGTGTGCTTGGCTTATTCAAGTACACATGTAGATAATGAGCCATGGTTGATTGACTCAGGTGCATCTTTTCACTTCACTCCCCATAGAGAGTGGTTTTGCTAGTATGATAAATATGATGGTGGTGATTTCTTCTTAGGGGATGACAGGAAGGCTAGAATCATTGGTTGCAGAAAAGTAAAGTTGAAGTTGCAAGGTGGAAGGGTTAGAACACTTCCGGGTGTTCTACATATTCTTTCATTGGCCAGAAATTTTATTTCTGTAAGAAAGTTGGATGATTCAGGAGTAAAAATAGTGTTCGAGAAGGATACCTGCAAGATGGTTCGAGGAGCACTAGTATTGATGTGGGGAGTTCATATTGGAACTCTGTACAAGCCATAAGGTAGCACTGTTATTGATGGGTGCAATAGTTTTGTGGTTCCTGATAGTGGAGCAGAAAATCTAGTGGTCTCTAGAGAGAAGACCATGTTGTGGCATCAAAGGCTTGGAAATATTGGAGAAAAGGGCCTTCGGATACTTCATGGTAAAGGTATGATAGACGGTATGAGTAATAGCTCTCTGGATTTTGATTTCTATGAAAATTGTGTATATGGGAAGCAAAATCGGGTGAGTTTACCCTCTGGTAGTAAGAGGGCGAAACAAATATTAGAACTTGTGCATAGTGATGTGTTTGGACCTGTGAAGGTTCCATCAGTAGATAAGTCTATGTACTATATATCATTTATAGATGACTTCTCAAGAAATACATGGATATATTTCCTTAAGAAGAAATCTAAAGTCTTTGATAGGTTTAAAGAATTTAAGGATCTGGTGGAGAACCAAGCAGAGAAGAAGATAAAGGTGCTGAGGATAGATAACGGTGGGGAGTTTTGCAGTAAGGAATTTGAATAATTATGTAAGAAGTGTGGTATAGCATGGTAGAAGACTACTCCATATACATCTCAGCAAAATGGAGTTACAAGAAGAATGAATAAGACGTTGATGGAAAGGGCAAGAAGCATGCTCAGTGGTGCCAGGTTAGGATGGGAATTCTGGGCAAAGGCGGTGGATACTACATGTTACTTGGTCAATAGGTCACCTTCATCAGAATTGGGGGATAAGACTTCACAAGAAATATGGACTGGCAAGAAATCCTCTCTTTCACATCTGAGGATATTTGGATGTGATGCATATGTATATATTCCAAAGGAGAAACGAACCAAGTTGGATAGTAAATCTGAAAAGTGCATCTTTATTGGGTATAAGGATGATTTAAAGGGTTATAAGATTTGCAACCTAGTCACACGAAAGGTTGTGTACAGCTGAGATGTGGTGTTCAGAGAGGTGAAATATTTTATTAAACATGAAGTCTAACTAAAGGAACCTGAGAAGATAGAGTTTGAGGTAAATGAGGAAGAATTAGACTCTACACCAGAGGAGGAATCAGAAGATGAAGAGCCACAAACTCTAGCTGTGAGAAGATCGGTTCGAGAAAGAAGGTAGCCTGAAAAGTATAGTCCAACTACTTTCTATTCAAATTTTGCTTTATCTATTACTAATGATCATGCCAGAACTATGACGGAAAAAGTAGATTCAAAGGATGGAAAACTCTGGAAAGAGGCCATGGTTGATGAAATGGCATCTTTGCACAAAAATGAGGCTTGGGATCTCGTGGAGTTTCCAGCTGGAAGGAAACCCATTGGTAGCAAATGGGTGTTCAAAAAGAAGACAAATGCATAAGGAAAAGTGGAGAAATAAAAAGCTTAGTTGGTAGCAAAAGGTTATTCCCAGGTGTCGAGATTGATTTTGGTGATATTTTTTCTCCTGTTGCCAAGGTAACTTCTATTAGATTACTTTTATCTATTGTTGTTGCTTTTGATATTTTGGTATAACAGATGGACGTGAAGACAAAATTTCTTCACAGGGATATAGAAGAGGAAATATACATGAAGCAACCTGAAGGCTTTACAACGAAGGGTAAGAAAGAACTCGTATGCAAGTTAAAGAGGTCTCTGTATGTGTTAAAACAGTCATTAAGGATGTGGTATTAGAAATTTGATACATTTACATGGGGACTTGGCTTCACTAGAAGCAAAGTAGATCACTGTGTGTATTTTAAATTAATTGGTGACCATGTTATTTATTTGTTCTTGTATGTGGATGATATGTTGTTGGTTGGAAATGACAAAGAAACTATCTAGGATTTGAAGACCCAATTGTCCTCCAAATTTGACATGAAATATCTTGGTGCTACAAACTATATTTTGGGCATGGAAATGAAAAGAGTTCAGGAAAGGAGGAAGCTCTGGTTAAACCAGAGGAAGTATGTTGAGACAATACTGTAGAGGTTTAATATGTAGGACAGTAAACCGGTGAAGGTTCCTATTCCTCTAGGTGTGAGGTTATCTGCTAAGCAATGTCCCAAGACACAAGAAGAGGAAGAGGACATCTCCTGTGTTCCATATGCAAGTGCAGTCAGTAGCCTGATGTATGCAATGGTCTGTACTAGATGAGACATTGCACATGCAGTGGAAGTATTGAGCAGGTTTATGTCAAATTTAGGAAAGGTGCATTGGACAACAATGAAGCGGGTTTTTAGGTATTTGCGTGGCACTAGTGATTATGGTCAGTGCTACCAAGGAAGACCAGGATTGGACAGAGTGTTGGATATTCGTGGCTTTGTTGATGCAGACTAGGCTGGAGATCTAGATCATAGAAGATCTACAAGTGGGTATGTGTTTAACCTATTTGGAGGTGCAGTCAGTTGGATGAGTAAGAAACAATCTGTAGTGGCACTATCATCTACAGGGGTAGAATACATGGCAGCCACTCATGCAAGGAAGGAAGCAGTTTGGTTGCAGAGATTGTGCTCAAGTATGGGGTTAGTACAGGAAGCTATAAGGATAGACTGTGACAGCCAAAGTGCAATTTTCTTGGCAAAGAACCCTACATATCATTCAAAGACAAAGCACATTGATGTTCAGTATCACTTTGTGAGGGATATTGTAGAAGAAAAAAAGGTGTTGCTAGTAACGGTTGACACTTTGAAGAATACTACAGATGCATTGAAAAAATCTGTGAGCTCTAAGAAGCTTTCTTGGTGTAGAGAGACAATGGACATTTCAGGGCTGGGAAAATGACTAAGATCTCTTATGGCCCCTTGTGGAAAGAAAACAACAAGTGGGAGAATGTTGGGTTGTGTTATATTCTTTCCACGTAGTTAATAGGGGTTTTTCAGTCCATGGTATTGGACGCGATGGTTTTCGGTCCATGGTATTGGATGCTTCGGCATCTATAAATATATATTGTAACATTGAAAGGAACAAAATGAAAAATCAAGCTGGTAGTCCCGGTTTTGGGATCCAGTGGGAAAATCTTTGTGTATATGTGTTTTATGTGTTATGCTCTCGCATTGTTTATTTTTCAGTGTTCTAGAATTTGCATGTCGATAATTTTTGTATGAGGTTAAAACCTACAACTTTCCATTCAATGCACATTTTCTTCATCCTCACACATGGATGAAGTCCCAGCACTGGTATTCTACCTTATTTCCTCCTGTACGAAATCATACCATAAGCATTCCCAGTTTGGTAGTTTCTCCCTCCCATTCACTGAATCATGGTAGCTATGAAAGCTCTTGGGTAGGCCTAGAAGGAATAGGATTACAAAATCATATTCTACAACATTAACAACAACCCTACCAAGTTCATCATGACATTGTGTGAATCTTCTCAGATACTGCAGAATAATGTCAGTCTTCTGCATTTTGATATTTCAAAGTTTAGCGTTGAGCGCCAACTTCCTATGATCACTGCTATTCTTGAAAATTTTTATCAGTGCTTTCCATATTGCGAAAGGAGTTTCTTTCCCATTGATATTTGAGGCAATGGCATATCGTACTCCCTCCAAGATTATTCTCAACGCCTTGGCTACATCTTTCTTCCACTACGCTAAGTTCTAGGCATTAGATGGTTGTGGTTTTGCAACATTTGTCTTGATGTATTCTAGCAAGCTATTGTCATACAATATTGGCTACATGTGTTACTTGCATGCAATGAAAATAGAGCTGCCTCCCAAGGCATACTCTAGCCTCAACCCGATGAAGCTCATCTCCCCAACCCTTAAGTGATCCTGCAACACTAAGAAAATTTTATTCTACTTAGAAAAAACTTTGAAATTATTGTTTTACTATGAATCCTTCTCTTGTTAGAAAGTTGTATATTGCAGAGCAATGGAACACATAAAATATTGCAGAAATATAAACACATAAAACATATAAAAATAAGCGAGACACAAATATACATGGTTCACCCAATTTGGGATATGTCTATGGAGAAACAACCAGTCCTTTCTTTTATATTATCCAGCAAAATGAAGAGATACAACCTACACCAGATCCGTTGTAATTCCATCTTTTCTCCCACACAATCTCCTTTCTCTTTCTTGCTCAGAATACACATATGCATAGCTATAATAGAATTCTATCATATAGCGAGGGGTTTCCTTCTAGGGAAAAAACTGTAAATCAAACATAACTTCTATCGTCAGATTTCTGCATAAGGAACATCCCAGATTGACTACAAAATTAGAACATTTTACAATGCAATTTTCCATATAATTTTAGCTTTGGGGGCACTACCCCCAATCCCCCACTAGGAGGGGGGCTCTAAATAATCGTCATTCCCCCCCTGCACCTACCTGGTGCCACATGTTAGAGTCGGTCTTGTCAGTCCTCCATCAGAGATCAAAACTCTTTCTGCATTTAATTTTTAGGTGTCTCGCTCCATTCACTTAGCTACATTCTGCTAGGGGCATGCCATGATCTGACGGAAGGGTCTTATTAGTCATTACCCCTCATGCTTTGTACCTGCTGGCTCAGGACTGTTCATCAAATTTCATTAAATGATAGTCAATATTTGGTCTTTTGATGGGAAAAAATCATGTCAGTCATAGGTCTAGTGTTTCATAATTCATGTCTTCAAAGTACCCATAATGCCAATAGGCTAGAGGGAGGTTCAACAATTTTCATCACCAGATTTTCATCATCCATAATGCTCAAGGGTGATTCCTCTTCAAAACTCTGTTTTGAAGAGGAAATAGTCAAATTAATGTTTATGATAAACATGTAAAGTTCTCCACCATGAAGTACGTCAAAAGCCGATTCTGATCATCCTTTTCCAAATTCCATGTCAGTTACCCCTACAAAAAATTGCCAAAAATTTCATCATTTTAGTCAAAAATTGAAAAAGGAAATGTGAAATACAGAGTTGCATTAAATTGTGGAAAAAGTGCCCAAACAAAACATTGCAAAAGTGGGTTTTGAAGAAACAAAAATCAAAACCATCTCTCCATGTCTTTATAAAAATTTTCTCATAAGGATCAAGGTCATTTTAAATTCCAAGGTCGGAGAGAAGCATTTAAAAGTGAATTGGGTGAGCCAGCACACGTTTTGGGTAAACTTGGAGGTGTCTTGATAGGCACGGCTCATACAGTAGGTGGCGCGGTGCACTGGGCCAGCACGGCGCACTGGGCATGATCCTCCAGTGCAATCTTGAACGAGCGCAGTGAACCGGTAGCGCGCGGTGCATAGAACAGGAGGCGCGGCGCATACAGTCTAACACCCAAAAAATGCCCAAAATTCCTCCAAATCACCATTGAATTACTTGGACGTGCCAGGTAGGGTCAACATCTCGGTGGTTCATCCATTTTTTTATGTTGTGTGATGGTGGTTTATGGTTCCAAATGTTTGAAACAAAATTTCTAAACCCTACCTCTAAAAATCCTTATGTCAATTTCTGGTAAGGGTTGCAAATTCATCATTTTGTTACCAAGGTTCCCCTTCCATCCCATCTGTCCCTTTTTCATTCATTCCCTTTTTCCTTATACCATATCCCTTCGAATTTCATTACTCCCTATCCCCTACAATTACTAAACCCTTATCCCCAATTCCCTTTCACCCATTGCCCAATGTAAAACCCCAAACCCTACCCTATGTAAAGTTCCCAAAATCTCCTACATGCCATAAACTCCACAGTTAAGCGCGCTTGAGCCAGAGGATTTCTGGGATGGGTGACCTCCTGGGAAGTCCTGGTTACCGGGTGCAAGCCCCGGAAGTGATGATTGATGCTATGTGATTCGTTCTCCACATTTCACTAGTTTCAATCCCACTTCTTCACCCCTGTGAGCATCACCCGATGCAATGAGTGCTAAGTGAACTATTCAAAAATCATGAGAAATTAGTCACTTTACGACTACCTCTCATGGAAATGGTCATACTTTGAATGACTTACTTAACGCAGTTGAATCCCAAAAATGATATCTAATATAATGCACTGCGAAAATCCCCCATACTTAAATTCAAAAAGAGTCAAGGGATCTCTACCTGAATGGTTCATGAGGCACAATACTTGCTAAGGTTTTGCAAATGGGGTAGCAAGCTAAGTGGGCTTGATTGTGGGGAAAAACTCCACAGTTAAGCGTGCTTGAGCCAGAGGAGTTCTGGGATGGGTGACCTCCTGGGAAGTCCTGGTTACCGGGTGCAAGCCCCGGAAGTGATGATTGATGCTATGTGATTCGTTCTCCACATTTCACTAGTTTCAATCCCACTTCTTCACCCCTGTGAGCATCACCCGATGCAATGAGTGCTAAGTGAACTATTCAAAAATCATGAGAAATTAGTCACTTTACGACTACCTCTCATGGAAATGGTCATACTTTGAATGACTTACTTAACGCAGTTGAATCCAAAAAATGATATCTAAAATCTATCCTCATACTCCTAATCCCTTCATATTTTCCCTCCCTAACAGCCCCTTGTTACATTGCTCCGTTGGTGATAGATTTCAACCATATTATAACAGCAGTCCAACACAGTCTTATGACCAACATTCATTTCTCCAAGTAGTTTTCATAGCATCAATTATGTCATCTAATCATTCATCCAACTATGAGGTGGAAACTCAAAGTGACTCACCCATGGAGAATCATGCACCCCAGAGGCCTCATAAAAGTGGCAGACATGTTAGAGAAGAACCGACTACCCTCACAGAATTGTAGGCCTGCGCTCTTGCCATCTCCTGTTTTCAGTTTCAGTCATGCTATGAGTTTTGTGAAAAGGATGCAAATGTTCAATTTTACTATGAGTTGGCTCACCTACTTGTTCTACATTTACATGGTGCTCAAGTTACTTTGGCCGGTGTTACTTTCACACTTACACCGAACTCTATCTCATTAGCTACCGGCATGCCTAATATTGGAGAGCCATGGAACAAGAGACAAAAAGTTGACCGACAACATTATGAGCCATATGTTAAACCTGGTTTCTTGAGGCAGCTTAAGAGGGTGTTTCCCTTCAGATATCTTAAAGATGAATATGCCCCTTTAATGAAGTTAATTATGAAGTATTACCCCTTAGCAGCAGCTCAAGGCACTTCGTTTAAAGTGGTGCGACGCATACATCGTTTGGCACGGTGCACAGAGACCCAAAGGCCAAATCACTTCCGCTCTGCGAGAATTCAATTTGTTTAAGTGCGATTTTCTCCAAGTAAGTTTGTCAAAGCTTGTTCAATGATTTTTTGGCTATGGTACTGTGGTTTAGAAGCGAAGACAGTTGAAAGTGAATATTGGCGCGTGGGTGAAGTTAAACGAAAATTGCAGGTGGGCCCGTTCATTAACAATATATGTCTTCTCTTCATTAAAGGCGCATCTTATTTAAAAGCCATGTTATTAAAATGATAGTTGTTATTCAAATGGCCAAAAGGAAGGCGAACAGTCACCCCAGAAGATCTACGCCACATTTTTGTTTTTTTTAATTGGTCATCAGAGAAATTAAATGTAACGCTGCTCCTGTTACTGATGGTTGGCTTTTCATTTCCGCTTGTAATGATTAAACAATCCCTCAAATTTGGGTCGATCCACTTTCTCATAGAAAAAGCTTATTTATTGTATTGAAATTCATTGGTAAGGGTTTGGATTTTCTGGGAATAGCGTGGATAAAAAACTCAACACTTTCATTGTATAGTTTTGGCTTGGAAATTAATAGAATGATGCAGCTCTGATTCATGAGATCCCTGTGGTGTGAGTTTAGCAAATGTATTTTTCTTTCTATGTTTCATATGTATTATGTTATGTTTACCATCCATTCATAACCATTTCTGGTTGAATGCTCTTAAGTAGAAGAGGCAGAATTCAATTTATGCTCTGCCTTGTAAAGCATTCATATTTTGTGTATCTTCTTCTGTCTAAAAAGGATTCATGCGTATGCCCTTTTTAGCTTTTCTCAACAAGCTTTCCACTACATTTTATTTAAATCTGATTGCTAAACCTCCCACCTATCTTGCCTCACAAAATATCCTGTGTCTTTGATTTAATTTCCCAGCTCATGCGGTCCTTTGGTCCCACATAGCCCAGAAAATTCAGTCATTCAAAAATCGCCTTTTTCCATAACTATTTACTAGCATAAAATCAGTATTTAGTTTAAGTCATCTCAGACAATATTGTTTATTCCTCACTGAGCATGACCCGGAGAGAGGCCTCTCCTATTTTGGTAGGGCTAGCTCCCAGACTGAGCGTGGTTTGTGGTTACCCTGAATTTTTCCTTCTTTCAGCCTAAGGCAGATTTAGGCTCTAACATAGTGGCGACTCCACTGGGGAATGAAATTCTTTGTTTGTTAGTCTTCTTCGTTGCGTAAATGGTAGGATTAACCTACCAAAAACCCATACTTATCATAATTCTAAGCTTTCGGATGATACGCTTAGGATTTGATAGGCTGAGTAAGTTTTCATGTCCTTTTGATTTTTTGAAAATAGCACGCTGGCTTCAAGAAGATATACCAGAGTTAATCTAGATCCAGATCCTCCTCATATCTACAAAAATCCCAATTTGATTCCAAGACTTCTTCATCAAGAGAGCTCTATAACTCCTGTGTTCAAATCCCATTCATGTCCTGACATTTTTGAGTATATTGAGGAGCTTGATTTTGATGAGCAGTTTGAAATATCATTGTTTGAGACCAAATCTGAAAGGGTTGTTGACTCTACTGTCCCCAATTCGCAGTTTCTTGTAGACCTAGAAACTGAAAGGGCTAACCAGTCAATTGATGATTATATTGTGACACATCTTCAAACTCCAATTGTTAATTCCCTACAAGCTGCACACACTCCTCCAACACCTCCAATACCAAACCCACCAAGAGTGATGGCTGCTCGTTTTGCACATCTTGTGCTGCCTCAAGTTTTAGATGATATGCCCGTAGATTATCAAAGAAAAATCCCTTTGTTTGATGGCGCTCCTAATAGCATTACTACTCAGCAACGTGTGGACAGAATGATAGATTTCTGTGACCTTCATGAAATCGATGCAGAAAATGTGACAATGAGGCTCTTTGTACAAACATTTTCCGGTGAAGTTATGAAATGGTTCAGACGTTTTTGGGCTGCATGTATTGCTACCTTGGCTAACCTGCAAAGACAATTTTTAGACTGCTGGGAAGTGAAAAAGAATCCTCTTCAAATTCTAGCTGAATATGAGCAAATCAAATGAAACGCTGGTGACTCGGTCCAAGACTATTGCATTAGATTCAATTTTGTTTATAACGAAATTCCTGATCATCTAAGGCCACCTCTGGGACTAGCCATGTTGAAGTTTCCAGATGGTTTTGATGTTTACATGGCTTATCAATTGAGAGAGAGAGAGAGAGAGAGAGAGCCGGCCACAATGGAAGACCTGCAGAAAAAAGCGGTCAGCGTTGAAGCGAATCTGCTGACTAAGAGGGCTAGAGAAAAAGCAGAAAAGAAGGTCACAGTAAAAGAAGAGTCTTCCTTGATGTATCAATTACTCCGAAAGGTAGAGCAGGTGCTTGAAAGGGTGAAACTTGACAAACTTGAGCCACAAGTTAGAAAGCCTAACTTCCGTGACCATCAGCAGCCACAATATAGAATAAGGGAAAGAGATCAGCGAGCCCAAGATCAGACAGCACAGTAGCCAGTACAGCAACCTCTGCAACAAAATTTTGTGCATGGACCGGAGTCTGATGAGGAAGGGAAAGTAATAGGGGAAGAGAACCACTTCTTTACTCATGATGATTTGCCTATTTACATTACTGAAGATGAGGAGTATGTAGAAAGTTCAGCTGCACACAAAGACGCAAATTTCATTCTAGCAAGTGACACAGTTTTGGAAGAAGAATCAGATGAGTATCAAAGATGCTATATGAGTGCTCTGTTCGCTCAACAGCGGCAATATTCACTTAGAAATAGAGATGTGCCGCTTAACCCAATTCATAAGAGGAAGGAATTTTTAGCATCAAAGAATGATTCATCAGTTGCAGAAAAGAAAGGCAAAGAGGCACTTGATCTTGATAGCAGCAAATCACCATCAGTAGAAAAATCAAACCAGCAAATTTTATCGAGAGAAAAGGAAAAGAAAGAAGTCCCAGTCAAAGAGGTAGAAAAGACTTCCGCTTTTAGTTTAGAGAATGAAATTTCTAAATTGAAGGTATCCATTCCCTTGACTGAAATAATGAGGAACAACAGTTATAGAGGGCAAGCTTCTAAAATTTTGAATTTTGATCCAATGTCTGTTATGGTGAATGTTGAAGATGATCAACCCTAAATGATTTTTGGACCAGCATTGAATGGTGAGTCTCCAGATAGTGATGTGCCACCTTTTTATATGAATTTAAGATTGCATGATTTTGTGTTACACAATGCCATGTTCGATTCGGGAGCTTCTCACAATCTCATGCAAAATGCTATCATGGATAAGCTGGGTTTGGACATCACCTGGAAATATCATGATCTCTATTCGTTTGATTCCAGCAAAGTAAGATGTATCGGGCTCATCAAAGACTTGGTTGTGAGTCTGGATCAAATCCTAATGAAGAATGTTTTGATGGATATTGTTGTGGCAGATATTCCTCCCAGGTTCGGTATGCTTCTTTCTAGGTCTTGGGCAGAAAAATTGAAAGGGACACTACAACTAGATTTCTCCTATGCAACGATTCCTGTGTTTGGCCAAATGAGGAAACTGTATTGGGTGTTATCACTCAGGTTGTTCCCTTTGACTCCTAAGGGAATACGGCCGAGGTAACCACAAACCAATCTTTGGATTACAGGTCCTAGCCTACCTGCAATCAGAGAGGGCTCTCTCTTTATGATTTAGCTTTGTTTTGGGTTGATTTCAGGCTAGTTATGAAGTGCAGAGTTTTGTTTTAAATTTGGTGGGATGGTTGATGTTTTCAGACAGAGTTGGCATGCAAAGTGTAAGAAGTTCAGACCATTGGGCATGGAGTCAATGAATTTGAACTCTTGGGTGTGTTTTCTTTCGTAGAAGAGAGGAATACAGAGCAGGATAGCTACACATAGAATAATCTTTAATGCTATAAATGAGATGAAATGGAGGTCAGGGGATGAGTGGCAATTAAGTATCTCTCATCCATCCAAAGAGGGAAAGTGGATGAAGGCTAAATAGGAGCAATCAAGGATTCCTAGAAAACATTCAGAAATGAGAGAAATAGCTTAAACATGATCAATTAAGTATGCATATTCATCACTAATTCAGAGGAAAACATATAAAAATCACATAAATTGAGCACAGAGTACAGTCAAGTAACATCTGAGCTATTATTTATTTCTGCAACTTAGATCATGATACATAGATGATATAGACACATAGAAATTGAAAAGAGAGGTGAGAAAGACTTATTGAACCATGAGGAACCACGAGAATTCCATATTTTTCTCTTCAACCATTAAAACCACAACCATCCAGTTCATAAGAAAACATTCCAGCAATCTTTGTTCATAGAAGTTCTCAAAAATATACAACGCAAGTCTAGAATGACTTAACTAATCAACCAACCCACCCTTAATACATTGCTCAGGGTGGTATTTATAAGCAAAATATCTACAAAACAAATGTTAGGGAAGATCTGAGGAAATAACTGTGATTAACCTAACTTATCCTGAAATAAATGTAACAAATATCTATTTATGCTGCACTGGAGGTAGCCACATTCAAAATGAGTAAACATGGTGTCCTTTGAGATCTGTGTTGTTCATTTGGCCATAACTATGCTTTGGTTTCTGCAGCGCTGCCCTTAGGTGGCCTTATGTGCATTAACTTTGATCTGGTGAGCCTTAATGGCTTTAAACTCCATCACTGATATTCTTTCGCTTTGTTGGAGCTCTTTATTGCTCATCTACTTCAATATTAAAGTTTTCCACTAATATTCATTAATCTGATACTCTTTGTCGCAACTCTGATACACTTTAACACTAAATCGGGGCCTCTTCTCTCCACTAATAAACTTTAACTGTCAAATCCCCCCTTTTCTGCCACTTTATGGCAAAAAATAGCTATGGTGGCACCTCTGTGGGCTTTGGATGAGTATCGGTGCTTGGCCGATCAAAAGCTGATCAAAAAGGAAGAATTACCGCTAAAATGGTGGAGGATTTATGGATTGATAGATTGCTGAGGCTGTGCTCGTTGTCCAAAGCAAATCTGGGCTTGGAGCAATCAAAAATGGCCGAGAAATGCTTAGCTTCCTTCGAACTGGAGCACGCGCGGGCGCAGATTGAAAAACATGAAGAAATGCCTCTTTTTCCTTTATAAAATAAAAAACCACTTTACAAAGGAATTTCAATGAAAAAACAAGCGGGAGCGATTATTGTAGCGGAGAATTAATCTGGGCCGTTGGATCGCGCGAAGGCAGATCCAACGGTTGGCGCGCAATCGGCGATCGGAAAATCTCCAAACCACAATGCCTCCGAAATGTGATGAACCCCATGGACCTGACTCACTATAGGCTTTCTTTCTTATGATTTCAGGTCTGGCCCATCGACGGTCCCTTATCGGCGGTTTACAATGAAATGGGTCTGAGGACCAGATATCTCTTTCAAAACTGTTCTTTATAGTATTTCAGCTCCGGATATGGAGCGCACAGTGCCAATCCCTTGCGGACCCCACACCCATTAAGCTCCACTCTATAACATTTCGGTTCCGGATAGTCGAAGCTATATATGGGTCCGCGACCTAATGAGGACCGTTGATTTGAGGGCCCGAATGGGCGGCTGCAACTAAATCGGAATTTCGCTATCGGTGGGGACATGGGGGTGGGGCTTTATATATAAGTGATGGAACGATTAGAGGGGAAATATTGCGGTAAAGCAGAGTTTAATGTTAAACTTATGTTTTTATGAAAAACTTAATTTTAACGATAAAAGGCAATAAACGATAAAAGAAGATATATGCGGGATATATGGAAATATGAGGTAGGAAGGCTCCCGATAGCGATATCGCTTCGGATGCGATAGCGATATCACATCGGAGCAAGGGGAAATGGTGTGATATATGTAAAGGGCCAATATTGCTACCATCGCTGACTGTGATATCGCGTCGGGGGGGAATTCCAATCGGAGGAGGGTTTCTATATTTTGGAAGGGATTTTACGCATAGGAATGAGTCCTAATGCATTTGGAAGATGGTTTGAGAGGCAAGATGAGGGTTCTTACCAAGTTTCAGGCAAACTTAGTAATTCCCAAGGGAATATTTATGGTTATTTTTCAACCAAAGGGAGGGGATACATAATAGGGGGATTTTACACATATTTTAGTAAGGGGAAGGGGAAATAGGCGGGGATTTATATAATAGAGTTAGAAGTTAATATGGATTTTGATCAGAAAAGCGCTAAGGATAGAAATCTTAGGCTACAAAGGGGAAATAGGACTTTATAGAAGAAATATGAGCACTCCTAAGTAAAGCAGATCTTTACTTAGGCATATGTTATGAAACATGATGAAACTAAGAAATGTCAAGCAGATCTTGACCTCTTTAGGGGAAGTTAGTGAATGATTTTGGGGAAAGGAAGAAGGGGAAGTTAGACATGCCTCGCTTGAGCTGCTCCACGGGAAAATTGCCTTATACTTGTGATCTGAATAGATTTAACACTTGAAAACTTGAAATGGATCACAATTCTTGATTGTGCAACCTCAAAAACTACCTACCCGGCCTACTTACCTAGCATTTTTTCTTCTTTTTAGTTTGGGTGCACTTGAACTAGCAAACCCAACTTTTCAACTTTTCTTTTGACTATCCTCCTATCTAAATCTACCCTTATATCTTCCAAGGGCTCAGATTAGGTTGTTGAGCACCCTAGCTTCTCTACCTCTCTAATAATCTTCCAAGATTAAACAGTTTGGATAGATATTTATTCTCTATCCTCTAAAACAAGCAATTTAAACCTAGGGAAGCCAAGATTAAGCTGTTTGGCCTTCCCTTAACTGTGAAATCCTTCAAAAATGGAACTTTTGCAGCATGGAAAAGATGAACATTTTTGGCACTTCCACTGTCAATCATGAAATATGAAACCTATTGGTATAGGAGGCTAACAGTGGCTCCACTTGGGGATGGCTTTTCCTTGTGAAAAGTCAAGAACAACAGGTCAGATGGCCTTATATTCAATTTTTGTTGTACTCTGAAAATTTCCCTTTGCTAGTTGTCTTATTTATGAACATGACAGCATACTTGAAGAGCTTAGGGCCTTCACTTTGGGCTTCAACTGCAGCAAGTTGCTATCCAAACAAAAAACCAAAATCCTACCTACTTACTCTAATCAACACTTTCTTTGCTGGTTAGGTGAAATGAAACAGCCAATGCAGCCACTTAAGCATTATATACATCAGTGAGCTTTGCTGCTTGTGCTTGTTGGTGCTTGAAATGGAGATCTTGCAATCAGATATAGTTGTGTTAACCTTTGAGAAGAAAAGGGAATTGTTGATCTCCTTCGCTGAATCTAGACACTGTACAAAAGGGTCCTGCAAAATATATACATGATTCTTGGGTGGAATTAAACAACTGTACAAATGCTTTGGATAGCTATCATGCTTTGGAATCAGGAATTCACTTTTGTCTTTATATTGAGCCTTACAACCTGCTAATGGAGAAGAACATTGATTTCCTCCATCATTTAACATGTCAGCAGATGGATTATACAGAACCTGGAATGACTCATGCAATTTATTACATACAGGCTCAGAAGGAACTTGACATATTTGCACATGCTTCTCCTCCCTTTCTTTAGATAACTTAGAAGATTCAAAACAAAGAAATAGGGAATCAACTTGGATTTTTTGATCATATGTTCCTGCTTCTAAGTCTTCCTCAATCTGATATTCAATGGCACTTTGGGGCTGCAAATCTAGAGGTGATGCATTATACGCAAGGATTTGACTCTCCTCTAGATGGTCAGTATCGAAGCATGCTGACACTTGATTATTAACTGCATGATAATTCTCCCTAATAAACTGAAAAGATTCAAAACAAAATGGTAAAGTTCCTTCGTTGGTTTCAACATTTTCTGCCTTTTCCTCCTCCTCTTCATAGCTGAGATGAACAAGCTGATCACTGGATTCAGGCTGCTGAACCTGAATACTGCCTTCTGCCAAAATAGCACCTGATTCCTCTGGAAGGTTAATATGGATTTGAGGAGCATATTCATCATTGTATAGATCATATTTTGGTAGACAACTGAAAGAAGAAAAGCTACCATATTCACACAGTATATCAGGAGACTGATCCTTCACATATGGCTCTATGAATATGTCATCTGATTTGTGGTAGGTTTGTTTGTGAATATCAGTACTTTCCTTCTGCAAAACAGATGTGTTCTGGTGCTCTAAACATTCAACTTTCAGTGTGATCTGCTGCATCATTTCCTCTGTTTCTTTTAACAAATAAATAAGTTTTTCTTCTTGCTCTGCCTTGCACTGTTTCTCTCTAATCTTCAGATTTTCCTCCATGTCCACCATTTGTTTCATAATAGACAGGCTTCTTTCTCTCAGATGAAATTCAATCTCTGAATCAAAAGCTCTTGGATAATGCAGTAGAGCTAAATCAGGGGGAGGTCTTATATTCAAAGGTATAAAATGATAAATTTGATTGAATCTGTCGGAAAATTGCTGAACTATTTCATCTGGAAGCCTTCTTAACTGATTATATTCTTCAATAAGCATGAGGAGATTGACTTTGATCATCCATATATCAAGGAAGAGTTTGAGTAACTGCTCAAGATTAGAGATGCTAGCCTCAGGCAAGGTCTTGAACCAAGTCCTAACTTCGCTTTGCAAAGAAAGGGCGAAAAGCCTAATACTAACATCCTCGTCTTCTACTTCAAAAATGTTAAGATAATCTTCAAAAGCCTGGATATGCTTTTGAGCAGTAACTCCATTCTCTCCATCAAATTTCGGGAGATACTCAGGATGATCTTTAGGCAAAGGATTGAGCGTGGGAGGAAAAATGAGTGGCTTATATCTATCAGGAACTTTATGAGGCACGGGAATATGTACAGGGATTGGAAGATTGGGCTCGATTTTTGGTTCCTCCTTGACTGTATGATGATCTTCAACAATGTTAGAAGACTGTTGTTCCAATGTGCAAGGAGACTTTTCATCAACATTTTTCAAAGGAAAATTATAAAAATTATCTCTACAATACAATATACATAGCAAAATTTTATGGATGAGAAAGAACATAATCTCTTGGATGATAATCCAGGTCAAAAGCCTGATCTGCTCATACAGTTCTTTCGGGTTCATTTCTCTAGTGGAGTCTTTATTATGAAAATGATGTGGAGTCGCCAGGTGGATGAATTAACTTTGAAGTGCCTGATCCCTGTCCACCGTCACAGATCAGATCTAAACGTGAAATAATTCTGAAGAAAAGAGGCACTTTCTCTAGGAAACAAGATATTTTTGAGATTTTTTGATTATTTTGATTTTTTGGGATTTTTTCAAAAACGATTGTTATGATTTATTCAAGAGGCAACTGATCAAGTACTTAGATTTGCAATGATAAACAAAAATGATTCAGTTCCCCAGCGGAGTCGCCAATGATGTTATCACTCAGGTTGTTCCCTTTGACTCCTAAGGGAATACGGCCGAGGTAACCACAAACCAATCTTTGGATTACAGGTCCTAGCCTACCTGTAATCAAAGAGGGCTCTCCCTTTATGTTTTAGCTTTGTTTTGGGTTGATTTCAGGCTAGTTATGAAGTGAAAAGTTTTGTTTTAAATTTGGTGGGATGGTTGATGTTTTCAGATAGAGTTGGCATGCAAAGTGTAAGAAGTTCAGACCATTGGGCATGGATTCAATGAATGTGAACTGTTGGGTGTGTTTTCTTTGGTAGAAGAGAGGAATACAGAGCAGGATAGCTACACATAGAACAATCTTTAATGCTGGAAATGAGATGAAATGGAGGTCAGGGGATGAGAGGCAATTAAGGATCTCTCATCTAGCCAAAGAGGGAAAGTGGATGAAGGCTAAATAGGAGCAATGAAGGATTCCTAGACAGCATTCAGAAATGAGAGAAATAGCTTAAACATGATCAATTAAGTATGCATATTCATCACTAATTCAGAGGAAAACATATAAAAATCACAGAAATTGAGCACAGAGTACAGTCAAGTAACATCTGAGCTATTCTTTCTTTCTGCAACTTAGATCATGATACATAGATGATATAGACACATAGAAACTGAAAACAAAGGTGAGACAAACTTATTGAATCATGAGGAAGCACGAGAATTCCATATTTTGCTCTTCAGCGATTAAAACCACAACCAACCAGTTCATAAGCAAACATTCCATCAATCTTTGTTCATAGAAATTCTCAAAAATATACAGCGCAAGTCTAGAATGACTTAACTAATCAACCAACCCACCCTTAATACATTACTCAGGGTGGTATTTATAAGCAAAATATCTATGTTAGAAAATTGTATATTACGGAGCAATGGAACACATAAAATTTTGCAGAAATATAAGCACAGAAAAAGCACAAAACAAGAGAGACATAGATATACGTGGTTCACCCAGTTTGGGCTACGTCCACCCTGAACAACCAGTCCTTCCTTTCTATTATCCAGAAAAATGAAGAGACACAACCTACATCAAATCCGTTGTAATATCCTCTGTTTTCTCTCACAGTCTCACCTCTCTGTTTCTCGCTCACAGAATACACATCTATTTCACAGCCTAAAATACAATACGCTCATACAAAGAGAGGGGTTGCCTTCTAGGGAAAAAAACCCTAAATTAAACATAAGTTCTACCGTTAGATCATCCGCCTAATGAACGACCTAGATTGACTAGAAATTACTATACTTTTACAAGGCAATTTTACATTTGTTTTTAGCTTCGGGGGCGCTGCCCCCGAGCCCCCGCCGGGGGACCGTTGGCCCCCTAACCTCCGCGGGGGGGACAAGTCTCCCCCGCACCCCCCCCACATGTAGGGGTGTACAAGACTTCCTAGGGTATACATCCGGCTGAAACAAAGACCTTTGAACAATCATGCTCCACACACAACAATCTCCCACTTGGAGAATGATTGTAGCAACTCCACTGCTGCTTCATTTGCTGGACAATGACTCCTCTTTGGACCTGGCTTTTTTTCATCTTCATCGTCATCCTTGAAGACCAATTGAAACAGAGCATATTCTCAGTTTCTCCCTGGTTACAACTTTTGTTAGCATATCTGCAAGATTCTGGCTAGTGTGTATCTTTTCCAGCTTCAACTCTCCATCTTCCAACACTGATCGTATGAAATGGTACTTGAGCTATATGTGTTTAGTCCCGGAATGAAATGCTGAGTTCTTTGCAAGATGAATGGAACTTTGGCTATCGCTGTATAACATGTCCATATCATGCTCCTTACCCAATTCACCCATAAACCTTTGTAACCAAATCATTTCTTTACTAGCCTTTGTAGCAGCAACATACTCTGCTTCTGTTGTTGAAAGTGCAACAACACTTTGGATTTTTGAAACCCAACTGACAGTTATTCCTCCAACAGTAAATACATATCCTGTAGTGCTCCTCCTATTATCTCTATCACCTGCCATATCTGCATCAACATATCCTTGTAGGGAGATGTTTGAACCACCAAAGCATAATGCTTGATTTGTGGTACCTTTCAAATTTATGAGAATCCATTTCACTGCCATCGAATGTTCCTTTCCTCGATTGTTCATGTACCTGCTTACAACTCCCACTGCATGTGCAATATTGGGTCTTGTGCAGACCATTGGATACATTAAGCTTCCAATTGTTGATGCATATGGAACTTTAGACATATAATCCATGTCTTCTTGGGTCTTTGGGCACATTTCCTTGCTAAGTTTGAAATGGCTAGCAAAAGGTGTACTAACTGGTTTTGCATTGTGCATGTTAAATCTTTTCAACACCTTTCGTATGTACTCATTCTGAGACAATGTTAATTTATGATTTTTCCTGTCTCTAGTTATTCTCATACCAAGGATTTGTTTTGCAGCTCCCAAATCCTTCATTGAAAATGAATTTGCCAATTTTCTTTTGAGCACCTTTATTTCCTGCATGTTAGATCTTGCAACAAGCATGTCATCCACATACAATAACAATATAATATAGCTGCCATCATTTTTCTTTTTCAGATAAACACAATGATTAGAGTGACATCTAGTATAACCTTGTTCAGACATAAAATTGTCAAATTTTAGATACCACTGCCTTGGAGCCTGTTTTAAGCCATACAAGCTCTTCTTCAACCTACACACAATTTTTTCCTTTCCTTTCACCTCATATCCTTGTGGCTGCTGCATATATATCTCTTCCTCCAAATCCCCATGGAGAAAGGTTTTCTTTACATCTAACTGCTCAAGATGCAAATCTTCAACTGCTACAAGACTTAAAATAGTTCTGATTGAAGTCATTTTAACAACAGGAGAAAATATTTCATCAAAATCAATACCTTTCTTCTGTGCAAACCCCTTCACCACAAGTCTAGGTTTATACCTTTGTTTTCCTCCATCTTCTTCCTTCAGCCTGTAAACCCATTTATTCTTCAATGTAGTTTTTCCTACAGGCAACCTGACTAAATCCCAAGTCTGGTTATGCATTAAGGAGTCCATCTCTTCTTCCATGGCTACCTCCCACTTCTTCCTGCTTTCAACCTGCATTGCTTCTTCATAACATTCGGGTTCACCGGAATCAGTCAACAATAAATAATATAATGAAGGAGAGTATCGTTCAGGGGGTCTACTTATCCTGCTAGATCTTCTAACACCACTTTCAGGTGTTTGGGGTGCCTGTTGTTGTTGTGGTGGTTTCTGTTGTTGTGGTTGTTGATTATTATTATTTTTAGGCACCTTTACTTTTTCAGTGATTTCATCAAGAACTACATATTCCTTGTTTTCCTTTTCCTGTTTCTTTTCCTGCAACTGGTTCTTATACAAGACCTTTTCATTGAATATTACATCTCGGCTCCTAATGATTTTGTGATTTTCGTAATCACATAAACGATAACCAAAATCATTAACACCATAAAGGTACATTTCTTTGACTTTGCGTTAAGCTTTGTTCTATTTTCTTTATCAATATGGACAAAGGCTTTAAAAAAGAGTAGTTTACCTTTTTACCTGTCCATGCTTCCTCTGGAACACCACCATCCAAGGAACTTGAAGGCCCTCTGTTTATTAGATAAACAGCAGTATCTACATCATCTGCCCAAAACTGTAAAGGCAATCCTGCATGCAATCTCATGCACCTTGCACGCTCCATGATTGTTGTATTCATCCTTTCTGACACACCATTTTCTTGTGGTGTTCTTGGAACTGTCTTCTCTCTGCAAATTCCATGCTCTGAACAGTACCTATCAAACTCTTTGCAGCAATATTCACCTCCATTGTTTGATCTAAGACACTTCAATTTCTTTCCCATCTCAATCTCAACCAAAGCTTTCCATTCCTTGAAAGTATCAAATACATCATATTTATTCTTAATACAATAAATCCAAGTTTTTCTAGTTGCATCATCAATAAAAGTAGCATAATAATGAGAGCCACCGAGAGATGATACCTAAGCAGGTCCCCATACATTTGTATGCACAAGCTCTATTTTTTCATTCTTCTTTTCTTTCCCAACTCTGAGAAATCTAACTCTCTTCTGTTTTCCATAAATGCAATTCTCACAGAAGTCTAAATCAACATTCTTCAAACCTGGCAACAAATTCCTTGAGTGAAGAATATTCATCCCCTTTTCACTCATGTGTCCGAGCCTATGATGCCATAATGCTGCATCTGATCCTTTGGAAGTTAAAGCATTAACAGAGTTAGAAATACCATTGCATAAATACAATGTACCAACCTTTTCACCTTTTGATATTACCAAGGCTCCCTTGGTGACCTTCCAAGCTTTATATGTGAAAGTTGTCACACAACCTTCACCGCCTAACTTCCCTGTTGAAATCATATTTTTCTTTAGATCTGGAAAATGCCTTACCTCCTTTAATAGCCATTGGTTTCCATTCTGATGTTTTACAAGAACCTTACCCATTCCAACGATTTTACAGGGTTTATCATCACCTAGACGAACTTGTCCAAAATATCCTTGAACATAATCATGAAAGTATTTCTTATCAGGTGTGGCATGGAATGAGGCCCCTAAATCTAACACCCAGGAATCAGTAATATTTTCGAAAGAAAGAATCGAAGCATCTTGTAACACCTCACCTGTCACATTTGCTTTGTGATTGTTTTCTTGCTGTGCATCTCCTTCTTTTCCCTTCCGAGATCTACAGTCTTTCTTTAGGTGTCCTTTCTTTCCACATTTCCAGCACACTATCCCCGATTTGGACTTGGATCTGCCTTTCCTTGATTTATTGCGATATCCTGAGCTCTTTCCTCTTTCCATTTTTCTTCCCCTAGACTTTGCACTCAAAGCATTACCCGATGTATCACCAGAGCTTTTCCATCGCATTTCCTCGCTAAGGATAGCACCAACAACATCATCAAACTTTAAAGTACTAGATCCAGAAACAAAGTTACTAATGGCCATTACGAAACCATTCCAACTTTTTGGTAATGAGCACAAGAATGACAGAGCTCTAACTTCATCATCAAAGTTTACCCCTACAGAACTTAACTGACTTGTAACTGTATTAAAATCATTTAAATAGTTTACAACAGATCCACCTTCCGACATATTCATATTAAATAACCATTTCATAAGAAATACCTTGTTTGAGGCCGAGGGTTTTTCATATAGGTTTGACAACATCTCCATCAAACCCTTTGTCGTGGTTTCCTTCGAAATGTTGAAGGAAACTGATGCAGCAAGGCACAACCGTATTGTTCCGAGTGCCTTTTTATCGACATGGTTCCACTCTTCGTCTTTCATACCCGTCGGCATCTTTGTTTTTCCGCCCAATGGTAGGTATAGATCTTTCTGATACAGATAATCTTCCATCTGCATCTTCCACAACGAGAAGTTTTAGCCGTTAAATTTCTCGACCCTAAAATTACCATCTTCCGCCATTTCTCCCACTCGAACCAGGAACCCTTCTTTCTTACGAGTTTATCAGCCAAATAAACCTGGCTCTGATACCAGTTGTTAGAAAATTATATATTACGGAGCAATGGAACACATAAAATATTGCAGAAATATAAACACAGAAAATGCACAAAACAAGAGAGACACAAATATACGTGGTTTACCTAGTTTGGGCTACGTCCACCCCGAACAGCCAGTCCTTCCATTCTATTATCGAGCAAAATGAAGAGACACAACCTACAACAAATCCGCTGTAATATCCTCTGTTTTCTCTCACAGTCTCATCTCTCTGTTTCTCACTCACAGAATACACATCTATTTCAAACCCTCAAATACAATACGCTCATACAAAGAGAGAGGTTGCCTTCTAGGGCAAAAAACCCTAAACTAAACATAATTTCTACCGTCAGATCATCCGCCTAATGAACGGCCCAGATTGACTAGAAATTACTATACTTTTACAAGGCCATTTTACATTTGTTTTTAGCTTCGGGGGCGCTGCCCCCGAGCCCCCGCCGAGGGACCACTGGTCCCCGGACCCCCTAGCTGGGGGGGATCGGCCCCCTCGGACCCCCGTGGGGGGACAAGTCCCCCCCGCACCCCCCTACGTGGAGGGGTGTACAAGTCTTCCTGGGGTATGCATCCAACTGAAACGAAGACCTTTGAACAATCATGCTCCACACACAACAATCTACAAAACATATCTGAGGGAAGATCTGGGAAAATAACTGTGATTAACCTAACTTATCCTGAAATAAATGTAACAAATATCTATTTATGTTGTGCTGGAGGCAGCTGCATTCAAAATGAGTAAACATGGTGTCCTTTGAGCTCTGTGTTGTTCATTTGGCCATAACTGTGCTTTGGTTTCTGCAGCAGTGCCCTTAGGTGTCCTTATGTGCATTAACTTTGTTCTGGTGAGCCTTAATGGCTTTAAAATCTATCACTGATATTCTTTGACTTTGATGGGGCTCTTTATTGCTCATCTCCTTCAATATTAAAGTTTTCGACTGATATTCTTTAATCTGATACTCTTTGCCTCAAATCTGATAGACTTTAACACTGAATCATGGCCTTTTCTCTCCACTGATACACTTTAACTATCAAATCGCCCCTTTTCTGCCACTTTATGGCAAAAAATAGTTGTGGTGGCACCTCTGTGGGCTTTGGATGAGTATCGGCGCTTGGCTAATCAAAATCTGATCAAAAAGGAAGAATTACTGCTAAAATGGTGGAGGATTTGTGGACTGATAGGTTGCTGAGGCTGTGCTCATTGTCCGGAGCAAATCTGGGCTTGGAGCGATAAAAAATGGCCGAGAAATGCTTAGCTTCCTTCGAACTGGAGCGCGCGCGGGCGCAGATTGAAAAACATGAAGAAATGCCTCTTTTTCCTTTATAAAATAAAAAACCACTTTACAAAGGAATTTCAATGAAAAAACAAGCGGGAGTGATTACTGTAGCGGAGAATTAATCTCGGCCGTTGGATTGCAAGAAGGCAGATCCAACCGTTGGTGCGTAATCGGCGATCGTTGATTGGCAGATCTCCAAACCACAATGCCTCCGAAATGCGATGAACACCGCGGACCCGACTCACTATAGGCTTTCTTTCTTATGATTTCGGGTCCAGCCCATCGACGGTCCCTTATTGGTGAATTACAATGAAATGGGTCTGTGGACCCAATATCTCTTTCAAAATTGTTCTTTATAGTATTTCGGCTCCAGATATGGAGCGGATAGTGCAAATCCCTTGCGGACCTGACACCCATCAAGCTCCACTCTATAACGTTTCAGCTCTAGGTAGTTGGAGCTATATATGGGGCCGCGACCTAATGAGGACCGTTGATCTGAGGGCCCGAATGTGCGGCTGCAACTAAATCGGCATTTCGCTATCGGCGACGACATGGGAGTGGGGCTTTATATATAAGCGATGGAACGATTAGAGGGGAAATATTGTGGTAAAGTGGGGTTTAACGTTAAACTTATGTTTTTATGAAAAAATTTAAATTTAACGATAAAAGGCAATACACGATAAAAGCGGAGATATGCGGGATATATGGAAATATGAGGTAGGAAGGCTCCCGATAGCGATATCGCTTCGGATGCGATAGCGATATCGCATCGGAGCAAGGCGAAATGGTGTGATATATGTAAAGGGCCAATATTGCTACCACCTCCGACAGTGATATCGCGTCGGAGGGAGGGAATTCCAATCGAGGGAGGGTTTTTATATTTTGGTAGGGATTTTATGCATAGGAATGAGTCCTAATGCATTTGGAAGATGGTTTGAGAGGCAAGATGAGGGTTCTTACCAAGTTTTAGACAAACTTAGTGTAGAGTTGGAACAAGGGTCTCTTTCACCTCTAGTTATGCCACATTAATAAGTCAATCCGGGAACGCTTTGTTATTGCAAAGAGTAACTCAATCCGAGGCTATTCGTCAGAGTAATGCTTAGTAGTACAGTGCCTAGAAAATACAAGAGTAAATGGATGCTAAACTTATGACTAAATTGCTCTAAAAGAATAAATTCACACAAAGCAGCTTATCAGTCAAGGGTACGGAAGCGATAACCCATCCCTCTAGAAACTGATGGAAAGGAAATTAGAGCATGGACCATAGGTCTGGGAGCTAGGCAGGGATTGCTGAGGCTCACTACAGCGTTAGACCTTCTCTCACACCAAGATAGCAAATGCAATTAAATGGAACGGCAATAAGTAAAATGGAACATCAAACAGGAAATGGAACAGCAATAAATGGAACTAAACCACGCGAGTCCGAACTAAACTTGTTCTATTGAGCCAAACTCACACTCTGCAATAAAATAGCAATCCTCTCTCTTAAACAATATTCACAAATGGATTATGGAATAGCAATCATCAACCATATATACACAACACGCTTAATATAGCAATCTGATGATAGGACTATGCTTCAAAATAGAACAACATTACTTTCGGATTCCAATAATTAAGATTTCAAATGAATCCAATACAACAATATTCAATATAAAGGCTCTGTAATAGAAACAGTTGGCTTAGATTATTAACATGTAATCAACTTTGAAAAGATTCACTCACACAATGCAGAGTCACTACATAAATCACTTGAAGAAACCATTAATAAATTAATTGTAACAGAGCATGGAATAGCATATGAAAAACATGTCAGATTACCAAACTATAAAGATAAACAAACCACACAGAAAACAAATTATAATGATACAAAAGCAAGTGTCCTTCGGAGCCGGGCCCTTAGCTTCCAACGGTACACTGCCTTAGATTACTCCAGACGCAGAGATGAAATAATCACCAAGTCTTTTGTATTAATGCATCAACAAATGTACAACAAGACAAGTCTTAATGAGAGCCGATGATCAAAGTTGAGTCTGAAATTCACAGTTACATATATGAAAAAAGGTCCCCTTGCTTAACGATGTTGTCCCTTTTTATAAAAGTAACGACGGAGGTATCTAGGTAGCAAAAATAAGCAAAACAGCGATCCCTTAGGATCAAAGATCCTAAGGGATTCCCCAAGCCGTTAATCCTTTACTTTTCTGCCCAGTTCCGCCGAATTGATAATCCTTCTTTCTTTTCAGGGTCATTCTGCTTCGATCTGCTCGATCTCGTTCGCATGCGATTTCCTTCTAAAGGGACAGCAGTTACTCCTCCTTTGTCTTTTCCTCTCGAATGGCAATCCTTCATTTCCACCCTTTGCTACATGGAAAAATAACAATTGTCAGTGATTAAGCTTTCCATACTAATTCTCACACATTCTATTAAAATTCTTTACTTCTTTAAGTTCATTATGCAGAAAGGGTTACAATTGTTACTGAAAAGTCACTAAATTATTTGTTAAAAACATACCTTTCCAGTGCTCCACACTTAGTAATTCCCAAGGGAATATTTATGGTTATTTTTCAACCAAAGGGAGGGGATACATAATAGGGGGATTTTACACATACTTTAGTAAGGGGAAGGGGAAATAGGCGGGGATTTATATAATAGAGTTAGAAGTTAATATGGATATTGATCAGAAAAGTGCTAAGGATAGAAATCTTAGGCTACAAAGGGGAAATAAGACTTTATAGAAGAAATATGAGCACTCCTAAGTAAAGTAGGTCTTTACTTAGGCATATGTTATGAAACATGATGAAACTAAGAAATTTCAAGCAGATCTTGACCTCTTTAGGGGAAGTTAGTGAATGATTTTGGGGAAAGGAAGAAGGGGAAGTTAGACATGCCTCGCTTGAGCTGCTCCACGGGAAAATTGCCTTATACTTGTGATCTGAATAGATTTAACACTTGAAAACTTGAAATGGATCACAATTCTTGATTCTGCAACCTCAAAAACTACCTACCCAGCCTACTTACCTAGCATTTTTTCTTCTTTTTAGTTTGGGTGCACTTGAACTAGCAAACCCAGCTTTTCAACTTTTCTTTTGACTATCCTCCTATCTAAATCTACCCTTATATCTTCCAGGGGCTCAGATTAGGCTGTTGAGCACCCTAGCTTCTCTACCTATCTAATAATCTGCCAAGATTAAACAGTTTGGACAGATATTTATTCTCTATCTTCTAAAACAAGCAATTTAAACCTAGGGAAGCCAAGATTAAGCTGTTTGGCCTTCCCTTAACTGTGAAATCCTTCAAAAATGGAACTTTTGCAGCATGGAAAAGATGAACATTTTTGGCACTTCCACTGTCAATCATGAAATATGAAACCTATTGGTATAGGAGGCTAACATCGGGAACAAAAAATGAAATACATGATTACAAGCAAGGAGAAACCCATTAATCATTCGATTAATTATGTAGATACAGATCTAGAGTCTTTTGTTTTGTATTCAGATGGTTTCAATGATATTGATAGTCAGTTAGTAGAAGCAGAAATTATTCCAGAAATAGCAGAAAATTTCAGAGAAGTTTTGAAGAAAGAAGGACAAGAACAACAAAACACCGTTGAGAAATCAGCTGAAGGTAACGGACAACAAGTAGGAAAAATAGAGCCAGCAGAATTTCAACACTTGGAAGAAGAGGAAGAAGGTTTGTGGACCATGGATTTCGACAGTGCAGTGGGAAATGATGGTGCTAGAATTGGTATTTGGGTACGCAGTCCTTTCTCTGCCTCGAAAAAAGTGCCTAGTAATGTGCAGGTATTTTCTTACAAGTTAGCTTTTGATTGTTCGAACAATGAAGCTAACTATGAAGCTTTGATTGCTGGCCTAAAAATTCTAAGAAAGTTGAACGCTAAGAGGATTTCAGTATATGGTGACTTCGAATTGGTGATTAAGCAGGTCAGAGGTGAATATCAAGCAAAGCATCCTCCGATGCAGGCTTACCGGAATGTAGTTCTAGACATCCTGAAATTATTTTTAGAATATACCTTGACATGTGTGCCTCGTGTTCAAAATAGCATTGCTGATGCTCTTGCTAAGGCAGCCAGTAGTTTGAAGATTCCAATGAACTCCAGTAATAAATTCGAAATCCATGTCAAGCATCGTCCGACTATCCCCGACAATCAGAGATATTGGCAAGTTTTCCAAGATGATGAGGAGATTGATGATTTTCTGCAAAACAAAGGTAAGTTCAAAGAAACCTCAATTGATGTAGAAAATGATGATGGTAAAGATGATGTGCAGATCAATCAAATGGACGTGTTGCAGCTAAAGGATAACATTATTCCTAAAGGCTTGATACCTTTAGAAGAACTCTTTGATCAAGATGACGTAGCCCGCAAACCAACATTGTAGCCAACAGAGAAGGGTGTTGAAGAGGTCAATATCGGAACAACTGCTAATCCTAAAATGGTAAAACTGTTTAAAGCATTTCCACGAAAGATAAAAGCCAAATATATCAGTTTGATGTCATCATTTGCTGATGTGTTTTCTTGGGACTATTCTGACTTGAAGACATATGATACCAATATAATTCAGCACACTATACCCATTAGGCCTAATCAGAAACCTTTCAGATAGAAGTTGAGAAGGCTAAATCCAAAACTGCTGCCATCAATTGAAAAGGAGGTAAACAAGTTGTACAAATCAGGAATCATTGATCCCATTATATTTTGGACTGGATCTCCAATTTGGTGCTCGTACAAAGGAAGACAGATGAGATTTGCTTGTGCATTGATTTTAGGAATCTAAATAAAGTTTCATTGAAAGATAACTATCCACTGCCCAAAATGGATCATATACATCAACGAGTAGTTGGAGCATCTTGTATGTCACTACTCGATGGTTATTCTGGATATAACCAAATTTCTATCCATGAAGATGATCGAGACAAGACAACGTTCACCACTCCGTGGGGAACTTTTCATTACGCTAAAATGCCTTTTGGTTTGAACAACGCGGGTGCCACCTTTCAGCGGGAAATGGACTTGGCTTTCGCAAATGAGAAGGATGTATTTTTGGTTGTGTACCTTGATGATCTGACAGTGTTTTCCAAACAGGCAAACAGGCACCACAGCAGGGTGAATTAAAGAAAAAGACATCTTGGGTTAAAACTTCAACATATCATCACCCACATCACCCCGCAAGACAACCATCATGACGGAAACCAAGTAGTCATAAGGAGAACAACCCCTGTATGACAGATAGCGAGGAGATAAGATCCACCTATTACACATTAACAAAGAAGAGCTGCCACAGTCAACTTCCATCTCAAGCGAGCGAGGCATCAGCGAGATCGAGGGTTCACCTTTCTCTTGGATAGCTAGATGCACGTGCATGGTATTAGTGGACTACTCTTTTGTGTAGATCTTATTATTTGTGTTCTTCCCATGTTTCGGGGACGAAACATGCTTAGGGGGGTGGAATGTTATATACCTAAGGAGGATAATATTGGGTACCAAGGGAGGTACCCAAGGTAATAATGTAATAACGGGATGGGCCATAGTAATAAATAAGGTGGTTAACCCATATCATGTAAGGGACCACAAGTAGTTAATAACAATGTAATGGGCCCATGGTATTAGTTTGATGGTATGAGGGAACCATGGTAATGATCCATGGTATTGTATGTATGAGGCCTATATAGAGGCTAGAGACTCCACATGGAGAAATAGTGAAGGATTATTGTATGAACAAGCATATGGCTTGTGGAGTGTTCTCCTTCCTTAAGGAGTGAATGTATGGTGTTTCCCTACCTTAAGGGTTTGATATCAATAAAGAATCATTTCTATCTATTTCTCTCTTATTGTTTCTGGGTATATTTGCATTATCTTATATTTTTGGATCAGATATATAACACATTATTACGTTTTTCATTTACTCAATGGGTGACTAAGTTGAAACTTATGATGTTGTGACACGACTTGAAATCTTAATGCACTCTAAAATGAAAAAGCAACTTTCAATTTCAATGAAATTCTATTTAGAGAAAAGATAGAGTTTTCTTTGATTTTGAGAAATAAAATGCAACATCTCACAACTTTTCCAATTTTCTCAAAGAAACCAATTTCACTATTTTTTAATGAAAAACATAGTCAACAAACTAATTTCCAGATTTCCCTAATTATAAAAATGAACTAAAACACTATTTTCTTCTAATCACTCAAGACTTTCAAGCATATAGAAATCAATCAATAAGGTTGGAGAAAATACATATTATCCTATGAATGATTTGATTCAATGATTATTGGGAACAGGTCCCCTAGGGTCATTTTTGGGGTTAAAAGCCCAAGATTTGGGGTAGAAAGCCCAAGTTTTACATAAGAAATGGAAAGTCTCTACCTTTTGTGGCCGCAGAGTGCGTATATGTAAAGAGTTAATAAGCGTTTCTGCCCTTAGTTTATGTAACTTGTGTCGACTTTAAGAGATCCACCCATGGTTCGCAGACCATGGGATTATATAAAAAGGGAGGTCTTAGAAGCATCTAAGGCAGTTCTTTTAAGTTAAGTTCAGTTGAACCTTGATATGTTTTGGGTCTGTGGGAGCCAAGAACGAAGAGTCTTAGCATAGGAAAGAAGCTCTGCGACTGTGTGGGTAGAGGCCTAGGGTAGAATTTTGTAGCTAAGTACGTGGACCCTTGCAGCTGTGTGCACAGGGCGGTTAGAGTCTATAAGGAAGATCTGAAGCATAAATAAAGAGAATTATTTTGGAATTATCTGTGTATGATCTCTTTTACTTCTGCATATGATTATGTTATGATGAAAACTAGGATTATGTTTTAATGTTGTATTGATGCACAAATCCATATGTTTTGCTTTTTTATATGAACGAAATTAAGAATATCTGTTTACGCGAAGATCATCTTAACACATGTGAATTTATTCAATAGTTAAGATAATCTGAGTAAAAACATAAATAAAGAGTAATTATAGAGGCATGTAAGTCTCTGATCTGCTTATCTAGGGTACATGAAGGATGATCGTAGACCTCCGCGGAGGTCTGGAGGACAAATAAGAGAAGTATATCAATAAGCCCTAAAATACTTATCAACTTGCGCAAAGGAGGGTTTAGGGTAATAACCAACACCACTACCATCTCTGAGTGTGGAAACTTGGTTCCTGCATCCCTCCACACTACTTTGGGTGAGACTTCATTCTGCGATCCATGGATTGATGCCAAAATGAACCATCAAGCCAATAATGACAATAATAATTCAATCGCAAAAATTTTCCCAAGATGAAAGCAACAACTCCTTTTATCAAGAAAAAATAACCAGGAGTTTTTTACAAAAGCACAGGACTTCAGAAACCCTAATTTGAAATTCAAAGTAATTTTGACTACAAATAAGAAATATTTAATTCTTAAATATTGTATTTGACAAAACAAAATAAGAATATCACTCACAAAAAGACATTCAAACTTGTTTTTATCAATCAGCAAATCAACCAGGTAAAATGCTAAGGTATTCTTTGAAGAAGTCCTAATATTCAAAAAATCATCAACAAAGTAATCAACTGAGTTCAGGAAAGATAACACACAATCCAAACTAATATAATGACACTTTCAGAAAGGCAAATTTAGGTATGTGTTGAAGCTAGGAAGAAAATTTTAAAAAATTTCAAGGCTTGAGTGGGTTTCTAGTAGAAAACAAAGCACATTTGGTCAGTTGCTACGACAAAAAGGGTGTAGATCTGCGCTCTGTGTACAAACATAAACAATGCAGGGAGGAAAACCTAAAGAAAAAATAAAAAATTACAGAATCAACCAATCACATCTAAAAGGCCATTAATTTATGAAGACTCAAGTCTGGATAAATCAGGAAAATTAGAAAGAAAGGCTACGGAAAAAGACGTGAACAAATATGTTCCCCAGTATGGTCGCCAATTTGTTACACTAGACAATCCCTCTTGCAGACAAGAGCGATCTCCATAGATCCTATATGGAAACTAGAAACAATCATGACAAATGAACTAACTCTTTCCCTAGCTTGAACTTGTTTGAATTATAAGTAGTCTAGCTAATGGATAGACCTCCTACTAGTTTCATTAAAGGCCTGATGAAGATCCCTCATTGTAACTTGATGCAACTCTTCAATGCTTAATAAGACCTGCAAACATAAACCATAAAAGGATCAAAATCACATGTGCTTTAATAATTCAAACAAGTTAGCCTAATGATCAAGGAAATTAGGGATTGAACTTTCCTTAATGACCATAATAAACAATTGCAAACTATTCATCATTCAAAAAAGACAAAAGAAATGGGAGAAAGTTCTCATTATATTAATCATAAGATAAGAGGAGCCTTACAACCTTCACCTTGATGCGGTGAGGTCCCTCCCAAATGCCTCCATTCTCCTCCTCAAATAGAAATCTCTCCAATGTCAAACTAACAACATAAGTTTGTATTTTCTAAATTTTGACCTCCTTCATCCCTCTACCCTCTAGTCCTTTTATAGATCAAAGAGAAGGAAGTTTCAAATTCCTAAGAAGAGGATGAACCTCGTTTAATGATGGATTAGGTTACCATGAGAAAATGGATGGAGATGCATCTTATGAGGGTTATAGTTTGAATAGTCATCACCTATAAGCTTTTACTTGGTAAATATTCAACAAACTATGTTTCTAGAATGTACTTATTATTTTTACTTTCTAGAGTTCACCGTGCAGGTTTATAGTTACACACAGAGCATAGCTTTGCACTGTTGTCAGAGTCAATGTTAGCGCATGCACGGGAAACACTAGAGAAATCGGTGTAGGTGGAACTTAACAAGGTGTGAGAGCTATTTGATCCAAATTTCTCATGTACTTCAACCTATATTGAGTTGTTTGACTTCTAAGGGATCTAGTTTCAACATGTTCATGGATGGTAAAAATATCCATAAACTGATCAAGTGTCACGGCGACAAATTGATGTGTAATGGTGGCTTTCTTCCGTACATCAATATTGTTCTTATAACATACACACTTATATGTATATCAACTTCAAATGACTATAATATGTTTGGTAATGATAGAAACGATGCTTGACTCATCTTATTCTTTAATTCCTCAAAGGCCCTTTACTAACCCTTTCCTCACTAGAAACTCTTTCCACTCGACATTATGTTGTGGAGTGGTGTCCATAATACTGAAAATGAGGCTATGAATTTCCTTAGGAATTATTCTCCCCAAGAAAATCTCCTGACCATAGAAACGCTAGTATGATGATGTCCATTTTGGTAGGATCTATCTTTAAATATACCCCAACATCAAATATCCCTCACAAGCTAGAGGGTGCTATGTAAAATCACACATGTTGATATTTTCCAGCATATTGTTATTCTTTAATGTATCTAACGCCTACATCAATTGTGATATGTGATTTTCCCATGTAACATTGTATATCGATATATCATCCAAATAGAAATAATAAGCGAATCTATAAAAGGGAAAAATATGTCATTCATTAACCTTATAAATGTGGGGGGTTCTTACATAGGCCAAATAACATGACTAACCATTCATACATACCTTCCCTAGTTTTGAAGGTAGTTTCCCAAGTATCCTTGTCTTTGATTGAACCTAGTGATATCCTAATTGTAAGTCTAGACAGGTAAAGTATTTGGTTTTCTACAAGTGATCCAACATATAATTTAACTTAGGCATGGGGTATGTCTTCTTTATCAGAATTGTTTGTAGCATCATGCAACCAAAACACATATGTCAAGTCCCATCATCCTTTGGAAAAATTATGAGGCACTTTATTAAATGAAGCCATGATATAGTAGTTGTTGCAACTTATTCTTCACCTCATTTGAGTTTATATCAAACAACCTATATAGCCCAATGTTTGGTAATGAGGAGTTTGGAAAAAAATAGATCTCATGTTTTAGTTCTCTCTTAGGTAGTAGCCACTTAGGTTTCTGTAACACGCCCTTTTATGCTTATAGAAACTCTTCCAGGAGTTGTTTTATTCCCTAGCACACCCTTATAGATATTATTTTGTTTTTACTTGCTCTTATACAAACTGATTTTATCTTGCAAATATTATGTTGAAAATGCAACAAGAAAAATCTCAAGTTGATTTGCCTTCATCAAACTAGAGAAAATTCAAATTTCCATTTCAGGAGAAAACTAGGATAAGTTAAATTGAGTGACATGGATTGTGTCAACCTGTTAGATTAGTCAATGCAATTTGGAAGACTTGTTTTCAGTTAAGCATGAGTGATTGCTAATTGTAGTAGTCTAATTTAGTTAAATTGAGTTATTGTCAGTAAAACTAGTTCTAATTGTTAGAGGAACTAGTGGAAGGTCAAGTTGTCCAGCGTGACTTCAGTCACACTTAGTGATCATCCAATTAGTTGATAAAACAACCCAAAGTAATTGTTGCATGTAGGTAATTCGATTTACCCTATTGAGGTGGATATTCCAAGGCAGTTTACTATCAATTGTACAGTATTCCAATGTGTATAGGTGGTGGTGCATGTAGTTGGAAGATCAACATAAATGAATTGCACAGTCATATTGAGGGTATTGCCTAATTAATAGGGGCTAAATTCCTCAATGAACTGTGCAAGGAAATAGGAGCTTATACGGCTTAAAATGTGGTCAAGTGTTGGCCAAATTTAATTAGTCAAGAAGTGGGATAAACTATGCACTTACGAGTTGTGCTCAAGCTTGAGAAAGAATATGTATTCATGTTTATTCTTTGATTACTTAAATACAAATAGGAAGGGGTTTTGAGAATTTTATTTCCCATAGATAAATATATGTGTATGTGTGTTATTTCTTGATCCATGTTTATGATATGTGTTCTAGATTGTGAATTGAGTTTCGTAAATAAGTAGAGTGGATTTGAGTCTTGTTATTTAGTAAATTTAATTAGTATTTTCAGATCTAAACATAATTTATCCATTGTATTAGAGTTGTTGGGTGTTGATCCTAATTATCTTCATTATTCAAATTTATCACTGCATTGGACCCCAGTTCGTAATGGGGCAGCAACGCTTCCCGTTTATGCGTGGTGTTAGAGCCTAAATCTGCCTTAGGCTGAAAGAAGGCAAAATTCAGGGTAACCACAAACCACGCTTAGTTTGGTAGCTAGCCCTACCAGAACAGGAGAGGGATCTCTCCAGGTCACGCTCAGTGAGGAATAAACAATATGGTCTGAGATGACTTAAACTAAATACTAATTTTAGGCTAGTAAATAGATATGGAAAAAGGCGATTTTTGAATGACTGAATTTTCTGGTCTGTGTGGGACCAAAGGACCACATGAGTTGGGAAATTAAATCAAGGACACAGGATATTTTGTGAGGCAAGATAGGCGGGAGGTTTAGCAATCAGATTTAAATAAAATGGAGTGGAAATCTTGTTGAGAAAAGCTAAAAAGGGCATACACATGAATCCTTTTCAGACAGAAGAAGATACACAAAATATGAATTCTTTACAAGGTAGAGCATAAACTGAATTCTACCTCTTCTACTTAAGAGCATTCAACCAGAAATGGTTATGAATGGATGGTAAACGTAAAAAAATACATATGAAACATAGAAAGAAAAACACATTTGCTAAACTCACACCACAGGGATCTCATGAATCAGAGCTGCACCATTTTATTAATTTCCAAGCCAAAACTATACAATGAAAGTGTTGAGATTTTTCTCCACGCTATTCCCAGAAACTCCAACCCCTTACCAATGAATTTCAATAAAATAAATAATCTTTTGTTATGAGAAAGTGGATCGACCCAAAGTTCAGGGATTGTTTAATCATTACAAGTGGAAATGAAAAGCCAACCATTAGTAACAGGAGCAGCGTTACATTTAATTTCTTTGATGACCAATTAAACAAAACAAAAATGTGGCATAGATCTTCTAGGGTGATTGTTCGCATTCCTTTTGGTTGTTTGAATAACAACTATCATTTTAATAAGATGGCTTTTAAATAAGATGCGGCTTTAATGAAGAGAAGACATATATTGTTAATGAACGGGCCCACCTTCAATTTTAGTTTAACTTCACCCATGCGCCAATATTCACTTTCAATTGTATTCGCTTCTAAAACATAGTACCATAGCCAAAAAATCATTGAACAAGCTTTGACAAACTTACTTGGAGAAAATCGCACTGAAACAAAACGAATTCTCGCAGAGCGGAAGTGTTTTGGCCTTTGGGACTCCGTGCGCCGCGCCAAAAGATGTATGCATCGCGCCACTTTGGAGATGGTTTTGAAGCACTTACTGAAGTAAAAATTGAGCCCAAGTTTGCTTTTTGGAAATCCCTGCCTGTCTACTTTGCAACCCAAGTCAAAATTTTCAATTTGGATGTAATTTGCCCCTTCAAAACTGCAATCTCCCAAGACTACTTCCTGTGTGTCAAAATAGGGACAGAGAAGTCATTTGTTGGGTGTTTTTGACCTCTTGAGGACTCAAAACTAGCCCAAACTTCTTGGCCATGCACCAGAAGTCATGATTTTCCATGGAAAATCCAAAAATATAAACGTTTTGTCATTTGGAGCTCGCACATAGGGAGAAAAACCCTGTTTTTTTGCAAAAAATTTCAAAATGCAAAAATGTGCTCCAAATTTCTTGATATTTGGGCTATACCTTCTCCATCACATGTCATGTTGGGCCAAAGAGGTCTCAGCCAAAACTCAGAGATGATCTTGCTGTTTTTGCCTCTTTTGTCTTTTTGTCACCTTCCTCAATTTTCCCTTTAGGCTCCTGATTCTCACTTTGGAGCTTATGTTCGGGCCATGTAATGGTAAGTCATGCACCACTGCATTTCTTTTTCCCTATTAGCCTTCTCCAACAGCTTCTCCAAGTGAATGTTCACATTCTCTAAAACATACTCCCGGTCCTCATCTCATTGCTCCATAGGTCTACCTTGTGCTGCCATGATGTGTTGCAAATTTTCCTTGATCAGTTGCAACTCTATCTCAACTTGCTGATCCTCAAGTTGTTTGTTCCTCTACTCCAGGTATTTCATATTGCATTTAGCTCTCTCCAAGTCAAGTGATAAGGCTTTGATCTCTATTTGCTGCTCCTAGATGATCTCTTTAAACTGTGCACTTTGCGGACCAGTATCTGTATCATCATCATGAAGGAGAACAGAGTCGGTCTCTCGTTCACCTGATGGCCCCTCATCATGCATTGGCTCCTTACCTCTGTACTGTACCTATAGTGCTGGTGTCAGAAGCGAGGTCCCTTCCACCCTGGGTGGAGATAACACTTGCTTTGTTGATGCAAACAAATGTCTAGCGCCCCTCTGATATGTGACGAATACTGGCACACTAGCGATCTCATGGCGCTCATCTTCATGAGAAGTTCCCCCTATCTCATGCTTAACCTTTGATAATCCCTATGAAGCTCGGAAGACGTCACGAGATATGAAATCATCCCAAGTGATACCCTGTAAATCAAGCCGATGCACCACCAAAATCTTGATGAGAGCAAAATGACAAATGTTGTTGAACTACTGCTCAGGGGTAATACTTCATAATTAACTTCATTAGAGGGGAATATCATCTTTAAGATATCGGAAGGGAAACACCCTCTTAAGCTGCCTCAAGAAACCAGGTTTAACATATGGCTCATAATGTTGTCGGTCAACTTTTTGTCTCTTGTTCCATGGCTCTCCAATATTAGGCATGCCGGTAGCTAATGATATAGAGTCCAGTGTAAGTGTGAAAGTAACACCAGCCAAAGTAACTTGAGCACGATGTAAATGTAGAACAAATAGGCGAGCCAACTCATGGTGAAATTGAACATTTGCAACCTTTTCACAAAACTCATAGCATGACTGAAATTGAAAGCAAGAGACGGCAAGAGGGCAAGCCTGCAATTCTGTGAGGGTAGTCGGTCCTTCTCTAGCATTTCTACCACTTTTATGAGGCCTCCGAGGTGCATGTTTTTCCATGGGTGAGTCACTTTGAGTTTCCACCTCATATTCAGATGAATGATAAGATGACATAATTGATGCTATGAAAATTGCTTGGAGAAATGAATGCTGGTCGCAAGACTGTGTTGGATCGGTGTTGTAATATGGTTGAAATCTATCACCAAGGGAGCAATGTAACAAGGGACTATTAGGGATCGAAAATATGGAGGGATTAAGAGTATTAGAATAGATTTTATTTAGGGCAATGTAGGAGGTTTGGGGAACTTTACATAGGGTAGGGTTTGGGGTTTTACATTGGGAATTGGATGAAAGGGAATTGGGGATAAGGGTTTAGTAATTTTAGGGAATAGGGAGAAATGAAATTCAAAGGGATATGGTATGAAGGAAAAAGGGACAAATGGGATGGAAGGGGAACCTTGGTAACAAAATGATGAATTTGCAACCCTTAACAGAATTTGACATACAAATTTTTAGAGGTAGGGTTTGGAAATTTTGTTTCAAACATTTGGAACCATAAACCACCATCACACAACACAAAAAAATGGATGAACCACTGAGATGTCGACCCTACCAGGCACATCCAAACAATTCAATGGTGATTTGGAGGAATTTCAAGCATTTTTTGGGTGTTAGACTGTATGCGCCGCACCGCCTGTTCTATGCGCTGCGCGCTACTGGTGCGCCCCGCCCATTCAAGATTGCACTGGAGGATCACGCCCAATGCACCGCGCTGGCCCAGTGCACCGCGCCACTTACTGTATGCACCACACCTTTCAAGACACCTCCAACTTTACCGAAAACGTGCGCTGGCTCACCCAATTCACTTTCAAATGCTTCTCTCCGACCTTGGAATTTAAAATGACCTTGATCCTTATGAGAAAATCTGTATAAAGACATGGAGAGATGGTTTTGATTTTTTTTTCTTCCAAACCCACTTTTGCAATTTTTTGTTTGGGCACTTTTTCCACAATTTAATGCAACTTTGTATTTCACATTTCCTTTTTGGATTTTTGACTAAAATGATGAAATTTTTTGTCAATTTTTTGCAAGGGTAGCTGACATGGAATTTGGCAAAGGATCATCAGAATCTGCTTTTGAAGTACTTCATGGTGGAGAACTTTAAATATTTAGCATAAACATTAATTTGACGATTTCCTCTTCAAAACAGAGTTTTGAAGAGGAATCACCCTTGAGCATTATGGATGATGAAAATCTAGAGATGAAACTTGTTGAACCTCCCTCTGGCCTGCTGGCATTATGGATACTTTGAGGACACGACTTATGAAACCCTAGACCTATTACTGACATGATTTTTACCCATCAAAAGACCAAATATTGATTGTCGTTTAATGAACTTCGATGAACAGACCTGAGCCAGCAGGTACAAAGCATGAGGGGTAATGACTGACAAGACCCTTCCATCAGATTATGGCATGCCCCTAGTGGAATGCAGCTGAGTGAATAGAGTGAGACACTTAAAAATGAAATGCAGAAAGAGTTTTGATCTTCGATGGAGGACTAACAAGACCGACTCTAACATTGGCTCCAATGGGGGATGGTAGCTCCTCGGTGGTGCCAAGAACGGCAGATCTTTGGGAGAGCAGATAGTGCCTTCGTCCATTGGGCTATGGAGTCATTATTTTGACAAACAACACAAAACTCTTGACTCATTTATTGACTGAAACTTGACTCGAACTGACTCAAATTGGACTTAAAATGACTCGAAGACTGACTAGACAAACTCAAACCAAAACTGAAATAAAATTGTATTTACAGTGACAATGGAAGCAGCATAAACAACTTAGAAATGGTACCGCTTGAGCAGCCGACCATTGATCAGCCCTCTTGGACAATATTCTCCATTCATTTCCTTCAGAAGAAAGGCATTCTGACCCTGATATGCTGCAATCTTGAAGGGACCTTTCCATAGATTCTCGAATTTACTGTGCTTAACCTTTTCCTCATTCCTTGCATCCCACTTCAACACCACAACGTCCAACTGAAATTTGTCTGCCTTTTCTTTTCTATCATAAATTTTCTTAATCTTCTCCTGCAACTTTGACGTGTTTTGGAAAACTTCTTCTCTTGTCTGCTGCAAATAGATCATTTGATTCAATCTTCTCTGCATAGGATCGTCTTCACTGCCAGCTTCCTAAAGAAGTTTGACTACCGGGGCTACGAGAGGTAGGAAATAATGTATCAACTCCATACACAAGCTCAAAGGGAGACATACCAATGGATTTCTTCTGACTGACCCGATCTGCCCAAAGTGCATTGACCAACTTCTTATGCCAGCTCTTCTTATTGATTTCCAGCAGCTTCTTAATGATGTTGATTAAAGATTTGTTAGAAGACTCCACCAACCCATTGCCTTGGAGATGATAGGCAGTTGAGTGACCCAAAATGATGTGAAATTTATGACAAAAATCTACCATCCTTTTTGATATGAAAGCTGTTGTGTTATCAGTGATTAACTTATTCGGGCAACCAAAGCGAAACAATATGTTATTTTCAAGGAATGAAATAATTACCGCATATGTAGCTTGTCTGGTTGGAATTGCTTCAATCCGTTTCGTGAAATAATCTGTTGCCGTGAGAATCCACCGATGTTGACCGGAAGAGGAGGGATGAATTTCACCAATGAAATCCAACCCCCATTGCTGAAAAGGGGAACTCACCTCAACGTGCTTAAGTGGCAAAGGCTGTAATTTCTGCCTTCCTTCAAAAATCTGACATTTATGACAGCTCTTGACAACCTTATATACATCAGCAAATAATGTCGGCCAATAGTATCCTGCTCTCAGAACTTTATTTGCTGTTGTTTTCCAAAAAAGGTGACCACCACAATCTCCTTTCTGGAAATCCTCCATGACCTTCTTTGCCTCTTCTTCCACAAAGCAATTCGAAAAAATCCCACTGGGATCTTTCCAATAAAGTGCAGAATTTAGAATGCAAAACTTAGTAGCCTTTAATTTGAGAGTTCTACTTTTGTTTCTAGTCATGTTGGGAAGTGGTGACAAGTTCTGGAGCACATATATGATATCTGAATACCACGGAGAACGAGAAAACATTTCAGATACCTAAATTGACAAACCTTCCTCATTCTCATCGGACATAGCAGCAATCAGATTTATGTCTAAGGCGTGCAAGTTTGATTCGACCATTAACTTTGCCAATTCCTGTCCTTTAACAAGCTTTGTGGACTTTATTTCCACATCATACTCCAACAAAGCTGCAATCCACTTGCCTCATCTTTAGGATTAGCAGTAAAATAAGAAGGAGATTCAATCTTTCAATGGTAAAATGAATTTTTAACGCCGCTTTGTACCTAATCTTGTTGAACACCTAAGAGAGATTATAAACATGTTTAATAAGGACAACCAAGTGAAGTGGATGGAAGAGGCTATAAAATCTTTCAATTTAGTCAAATTGGCTCTTTCTTGAGCTCCAGTTCTAATAAGCCCGGAATACACTCAGGATTTTATATCTTTTTCATTCGCTTCCGAGCATACTATGGCAGTTGTGTTGATGTAGAAAAGAGATGATCACGAAAGACCAATTTCTTTTTTCAGCCGAGGTATAAGAGATGCAGCCTTAAAGTACAACATCATTGAGAAGCAAGCCCTCGCACTTGTGAAAGCATTGAAATATTTTCGGGTATACATTCTGCATTCGCATATTTTGGCTTATGTTCCTAACGCTGCTGTCAAAGATGTTTTAGTGCAAACAGATCCAGAAGGAAGATGAGGCAAGTGGATTGCAGCTTTGTTGGAGTATGATGTGGAAATAAAGTCCACAAAGCTTGTTAAAGGACAGGAATTGGCAAAGTTAATGGTCGAATCAAACTTGCACGCCTTAGACATAAATCTGATTGCTGCTATGTCCGATGAGAATGAGGAAGGTTTGTCAATTTAGGTATCTGAAATGTTTTCTCGTTCTCCGTGGTATTCAGATATCATATATGTGCTCCAGAACTTGTCACCACTTCCCAACATGACTAGAAACAAAAGTAGAACTCTCAAATTAAAGGCTACTAAGTTTTGCATTCTAAATTCTGCACTTTATTGGAAAGATCCCAGTGGCATTTTGTCGAATTGCTTTGTGGAAGAAGAGGCAAAGAAGGTCATGGAGGATTTCCAGAAAGGAGATTGTGGTGGTCACCTTTTTTGGAAAACAACAACAAATAAAGTTCTGAGAGCAGGATACTATTGGCCGACATTATTTGCTGATGTATATAAGGTTGTCAAGAGCTGTCATAAATGTCAGATTTTTGAAGGAAGGCAGAAATTACAGCCTTTGCCACTTAAGCACGTTGAGGTGAGTTCCCCTTTTCAGCAATGGGGGTTGGATTTCATTGGTGAAATTCATCCCTCCTCTTCCGGTCAACATCGGTGGATTCTCACGGCAACAGATTATTTCACGAAATGGATTGAAGAAATTCTGACCAGACAAGCTACATATGCGGTAATTATTTCATTCCTTGAAAATAACATATTGTTTCGCTTTGGTTGCCCGAATAAGTTAATCACTGATAACACAACAGCTTTCATATCAAAAAGGATGGTAGAGTTTTGTCATAAATATCACATCATTTTGGGTCACTCAACTGCCTATCATCTCCAAGGCAATGGGTTGGTGGAGTCTTCTAACAAATCTTTAATCAACATCATTAAGACGCTACTGGAAATCAACAAGAAGAGCTGGCATAAGAAGTTGGTCAATGCACTTTGGGCAGATCGGGTCAGTCAGAAGAAATCCATTGGTATGTCTCCCTTTGAGCTTGTGTATGGAGTTGATACATTATTTCCTACCTCTCGTAGCCCCGGTAGTCAAACTTCTTTAGGAAGCTGGCAGTGAAGACGATCCTATGCAGAGAAGATTGAATCAAATGATCTATTTGCAGCAGACAAGAGAAGAAGTTTTCCAAAACACGTCAAAGTTGCAGGAGAAGATTAAGAAAATTTATGATAGAAAAGAAAAGGCAGACAAATTTCAGTTGGACGTTGTGGTGTTGAAGTGGGATGCAAGGAATGAGGAAAAGGTTAAGCACAGTAAATTCGAGAATCTATGGAAAGGTCCCTTCAAGATTGCAGCATATCAGGGTCAGAATGCCTTTCTTCTGAAGGAAATGAATGGACAATATTGTCCAAGAGGGCTGATCAATGGTCGGCTGCTCAAGCGGTACCATTTCTAAGTTGTTTATGCTGCTTCCATTGTCACTGTAAATACAATTTTATTTCAGTTTTGGTTTGAGTTTGTCTAGTCAGTCTTCGAGTCATTTTAAGTCCAATTTGAGTCAGTTCGAGTCAAGTTTCAGTCAATAAATGAGTCAAGAGTTTTGTGTTGTTTGTCAAAATAATGACTCCATAGCCCAATGGACGAAGGCACTATCTGCTCTCCCAAAGATCTGCCGTTCTTGGCACCACCGAGGAGCTACCATCCCCCATTGGAGCCAATGTTAGAGTCGGTCTTGTTAGTCCTCCATCGAAGATCAAAACTCTTTCTGCATTTCATTTTTAAGTGTCTCACTCGATTCACTCAGCTGCATTCCACTAGGGGCATGCCATAATCTGATGGAAGGGTCTTGTCAGTCATTACCCCTCATGCTTTGTACCTGCTGGCTCAGGTCTGTTCATCGAAGTTCATTAAATGACAATCAATATTTGGTCTTTTGATGGGTAAAAATCATGTCAGTAATAGGTCTAGGGTTTCATAAGTCGTGTCCTCAAAGTATCCATAATGCCAGCAAGCCAGAGGGAGGTTCAACAAGTTTCATCTCTAGATTTTCATCATCCATAATGCTCAAGGGTGATTCCTCTTCAAAACTCTGTTTTGAAGAGGAAATCGTCAAATTAATGTTTATGCTAAATATTTAAAGTTCTCCACCATGAAGTACTTCAAAAGCAGATTCTGATGATCCTTTGCCAAATTCCATGTCAGCTACCCTTGCAAAAAATTGACAAAAAATTTCATCATTTTAGTCAAAAATCCAAAAAGGAAATGTGAAATACAAAGTTGCATTAAATTGTGGAAAAAGTGCCCAAACAAAAAATTGCAAAAGTGGGTTTGGAAGAAAAAAAAATCAAAACCATCTCTCCATGTATTTATACAGATTTTCTCATAAGGATCAAGGTCATTTTAAATTCCAAGGTCGGAGAGAAGCATTTGAAAGTGAATTGGGTGAGCCAGCGCACGTTTTCGGTAAAGTTGGAGGTGTCTTGAAAGGTGCGGTGCATACAGTAAGTGGCGCGATGCACTGGGCCAGCGTGGTGCATTGGGCATGATCCTCCAGTGCAATCTTGAATGGGCGGGGCGCACCAGTAGCGCGCAGCGCATAGAACAGGCGGTGCGGCGCATACAGTCTAACACCCAAAAAATGCTTGAAATTCCTCCAAATCACCATTGAATTGTTTGGATGTGCCTGGTAGGGTCGACATCTCAGTGGTTCATCCATTTTTTTGTGTTGTGTGATGGTGGTTTATGGTTCCAAATGTTTGAAACAAAATTTCCAAACCCTACCTCTAAAAATTTGTATGTCAATTTCTGTTAAGGGTTGCAAATTCATCATTTTGTTACCAAGGTTCCCCTTCCATCCCATTTGTCCCTTTTTCCTTCATACCATATCCCTTTGAATTTCATTGCTCCCTATTCCCTAAAATTACTAAACCCTTATCCCCAATTCCCTTTCATCCATTGCCTAATGTAAAACCTTAAACCCTACCCTATGTAAAGTTCCCCAAACCTCCTACATTGCCCTAAATAAAATCTATTCTAATACTCTTAACCCCTCCATATTTTCGATCCCTAACAGTCCCTTGTTACATTGCTCCCTTGGTGATAGATTTCAACCATATTACAACACCGATCCAACACAGTCTTGCGACCAGCATTCATTTCTCCAAGCAATTTTCATAGCATCAATTATGTCATCTGATCATTCATCTGAATATGAGGTGGAAACTCAAAGTGACTCACCCATGGAAAAACATGCACCCCGGAGGCCTCATAAAAGTGGTAGAAATGCTAGAGAAGGATCGACTACCCTCACAGAATTGCAGGCTTGCCCTCTTGCCGTCTCTTGTTTTCAATTTCAGTCATGCTATGAGTTTTGTGAAAAGGTTGCAAATGTTCAATTTCACCATGAGTTGGCTCGCCTATTTGTTCTACATTTACATCGTGCTCAAGTTACTTTGGCCGGTGTTACTTTCACACTTACACTGGACTCTATATCATTAGCTACCGGCATGCCTAATATTGGAGAGCCATGGAACAAGAGACAAAAAGTTGACCGACAACATTATGAGCCATATGTTAAACCTGGTTTCTTGAGGCAGCTTAAGAGGGTGTTTCCCTTCCGATATCTTAAAGATGATATTCCCCTCTAATGAAGTTAATTATGAAGTATTACCCCTAAGCAGTAGTTCAACAACATTTGTCATTTTGCTCTCATCAAGATTTTGGTGGTGCATCGGCTTGATTTACAGGGTATCACTTGGGATGATTTCATATCTCGTGACTTCTTCCGAGCTTCATAGGGATTATCAAAGGTTAAGCATGAGATAGGGGGAACTTCTCATGAAGATGAGCGCCATGAGATCGCTAGTGTGCCAGTATTCGTCACATATCAGAGGGGCGCTAGACATTTGTTTGCATCAACAAAGCAAGTGTTATCTCCACCCAGGGTGGAAGGGACCTCGCTTCTGACACCAGCACTATAGGTACAGTACAGAGGTAAGGAGCCAATGCATGATGAGGGGCCATCAGGTGAACGAGAGACCGACTCTGTTCTCCTTCATGATGATGATACAGATACTGGTCCGCAAAGTGCACAGTTTAAAGAGATCATCTAGGAGCAGCAAATAGAGATCAAAGCCTTATCACTTGACTTGGAGAGAGCTAAATGGAATATGAAATACCTGGAGTAGAGGAACAAACAACTTGAGGATCAGCAAGTTGAGATAGAGTTGCAACTGATCAAGGAAAATTGGCAACACATCATGGCAGCACAAGGTAGACCTATGGAGCAATGAGATGAGGACCGGGAGTATGTTTTAGAGAATGTGAACATTCACTTGGAGAAGCTGTTGGAGAAGGCTAATAGGGAAAAAGCAATGCAGCGGTGCATGACTTACCATTACATGGCCCGAACATAAGCTCCAAAGTGAGAATCAGGAGCCTAAAGGGAAAATTGAGGAAGGTGACAAAAAGACAAAAGAGGCAAAAACAGCAAGATCATCTCTGAATTTTGGCTGAGACCTCTTTGGCCCAGCATGACATGTGATGGAGAAGGTATAGCCCAAATTTCAAGAAATTTGGAGCACATTTTTGCATTTTGAATTTTTTTGCAAAAAAACAGGGTTCTTCTCCCTATGTGCGAGCTCCAAATGACAAAACGTTTATATTTTTGGATTTTCCATGGAAAATCATGACTGTTGGTGCATGGCCAAGAAGTTTGGGCAAGTTTTGAGTCCTCAAGAGGTCAAAAACACCCAACAAATGACCTCTCTGCCCCTATTTTGACACACAGGAAGTAGTCTTGGGAGATTGCAGTTTTGAAGGGGAAAATTACATCCAAATTGAAAATTTTGACTTGGGTTGCAAAGTAGACAGGCAGGGATTTCCAAAAAGCAAACTTGGGCTCAATTTTTACTTCAGTAAGTGCTTCAAAACCATCTCCAAAGTGGCGCGATGCATACATCTTTTGGCGCGGCGCACGGAGACCCAAAGGCCAAAACACTTCCGCTCTGCGAGAATTCGTTTTGTTTCAGTGCGATTTTCTCCAAGTAAGTTTGTCAAAGCTTGTTCAATGATTTTTTGGCTATGGTACTGTGGTTTAGAAGCGAATACAATTGAAAGTGAATATTGGCGCATGGGTGAAGTTAAACTAAAATTGAAGGTGGGCCCGTTCATTAACAATATATGTCTTCTCTTCATTAAAAACACATCTTATTTAAAAGCCATCTTATTAAAATGATAGTTGTTATTCAAACAACCAAAAGGAATGTGAACAGTCACCCTAGAAGATCTATGCCACATTTTTGTTTTGTTTAACTGGTCATCAAAGAAATTAAATGTAACGCTGCTCCTGTTACTGATGGTTGGCTTTTCATTTCCACTTGTAATGATTAAACAATCCCTGAACTTTGGGTCGATCCACTTTCTCATAACAAAAGATTATTTATTTTATTGAAATTCATTGGTAAGGGGTTCGAGTTTCTGGGAATAGCGTGGAGAAAAATCTCAACACTTTCATTGTATAGTTTTGGCTTGGAAATTAATAAAATGGTGCAGCTCTGATTCATGAGATCCCTGTGGTGTGAGTTTAGCAAATGTGTTTTTCTTTCTATGTTTCATATGTATTTTTTTACGTTTACCATCCATTCATAACCATTTCTGGTTGAATGCTCTTAAGTAGAAGAGGTAGAATTCAGTTTATGCTCTACCTTGTAAAGAATTCATATTTTGTGTATCTTCTTCTGTCTAAAAAGGATTCATGTGTATGCCCTTTTTAGCTTTTCTCAACAAGATTTCCACTCCATTTTATTTAAATCTGATTGCTAAACCTCCCGCCTATCTTGCCTCACAAAATATCCTGTGTCCTTGATTTAATTTCCCAACTCATGTGGTCCTTTGGTCCCACACAGACCAGAAAATTCAATCATTCAAAAATCGCCTTTTTCCATATCTATTTACTAGCCTAAAATCAGTATTTAGTTTAAGTCATCTCAGACCATATTGTTTATTCCTCACTGAGCGTGACCTGGAGAGATCCCTCTCCTGTTCTGGTAGGGCTAGCTACCAAACTAAGCGTGGTTTTTGGTTACCCTGAATTTTGCCTTCTTTCAGCCTAAGGCAGATTTAGGCTCTAACACCACGCATAAACGGGAAGCGTTGCTGCCCCATTACGAACTGGGGTCCAATGCAGTGATAAATTTGAATAATGAAGATAATTAGGATCAACACCCAACAACTCTAATACAATGGATAAATTATGTTTAGATCTGAAAATACTAATTAAATTTACTAAATAACAAGACTCAAATCCACTCTACTTATTTACGAAACTCAATTCACAATCTAGAACACATATCATAAACATGGATCAAGAAATAACACACATACACATATATTTATCTATGGGAAATAAAATTCTCAAAACCCCTTCCTATTTGTATTTAAGTAATCAAAGAATAAACATGAATACATATTCTTTCTCAAGCTTGAGCACAACTCGCAAGTGCATAGTTTATCCCGCTTCTTGACTAATTAAATTTGGCCAACACTTGACCACATTTTAAGCCGTATAAGCTCCTATTTCCTTGCATAGTTCATTGAGGAATTTAGCCCCTATTAATTAGGCAATACCCTCAATATGACTGTGCAATTCATTTATGTTGATCTTCCAACTACATGCACCACCACCTATACACATTGGAATACTGTACAATTGATAGTAAACTGCCTTGGAATATCCACCTCAATAGGGTAAATCGAATTACCTACATGCAACAATTACTTTGGGTTGTTTTATCAACTAATTGGATGATCACTAAGTGTGACTGAAGTCACGCTGGACAACTTGACCTTCCACTAGTTCCTCTAACAATTAGAACTAGTTTTACTGACAATAACTCAATTTAACTAAATTAGACTACTACAATTAGCAATCACTCATGCTTAACTGAAAACAAGTCTTCCAAATTGCATTGACTAATCTAACAGGTTGACACAATCCATGTCACTCAATTTAACTTATCCCAGTTTTCTCCTGAAATGGAAATTTGAATTTTCTCTAGTTTGATGAAGGCAAATCAACATGAGATTTTTCTTGTTGCATTTTCAACATATTATTTGCAAGATAAAATCAGTTTGTATAAGAGCAAGTAAAAACAAAATAATCTCTATAAGGGTGTGCTAAGGAATAAAACAACTCCTGGAAGAGTTTCTATAAGCATAAAAGGGCGTGTTACAGAAACCTAAGTGGCTACTACCTAAGAGAGAACTAAAACATGAGATCTATTTTTTTCCAAACTCCTCATTACCAAACATTGGGCTATATAGGTTGTTTGATATAAACTCAAATGAGGTGAAGAATAAGTTGCAACAACTACTATATCATGGCTTCATTTAATAAAGTGCCTCATAATTTTTCCAAAGGATGATGGGACTTGACATATGTGTTTTGGTTGCATGATGCTACAAACAATTCTGATAAAGAAGACATACCCCATGCCTAAGTTAAATTATATGTTGGATCACTTGTAGAAAACCAAATACTTTACCTGTCTAGACTTACAATTAGGATATCACTAGGTTCAATCAAAGACAAGGATACTTGGGAAACTACCTTCAAAACTAGGGAAGGTATGTATGAATGGTTAGTCATGTTATTTGGCCTATGTAAGAACCCCCTACATTTATAAGGTTAATGAATGACATATTTTTCCCTTTTATAGATTCGCTTGTTATTTCTATTTGGATGATATATCGATATACAATGTTACATGGGAAAATCACATATCACAATTGATGTAGGCGTTAGATACATTAAAGAATAACAATATGCTGGAAAATATCAACATGTGTGATTTTACATAGCACCCTCTAGCTTGTGAGGGATATTTGATGTTGGGGTATATTTAAAGATAGATCCTGCCAAAATGGACATCATCATACTAGCGTTTCTATGGTCAGGAGATTTTCTTGGGGAGAATAATTCCTAAGGAAATTCATAGCCTCATTTTCAGTATTATGGACACCACTCCACAACATAATGTCGAGTGGAAAGAGTTTCTAGTGAGGAAAGGGTTAGTAAAGGGCCTTTGAGGAATTAAAGAATAAGATGAGTCAAGCATCGTTTCTATCATTACCAAACATATTATAGTCATTTGAAGTTGATATACATATAAGTGTGTATGTTATAAGAACAATATTGATGTACGGAAGAAAGCCACCATTACACATCAATTTGTCGCCGTGACACTTGATCAGTTTATGGATATTTTTACCATCCATGAACATGTTGAAACTAGATCCCTTAGAAGTCAAACAACTCAATATAGGTTGAAGTACATGAGAAATTTGGATCAAATAGCTCTCACACCTTGTTAAGTTCCACCTACACCGATTTCTCTAGTGTTTCCCGTGCATGCGCTAACATTGACTCTGAGAACATTGCAAAGCTATGCTCTGTGTGTAACTATAAACCTGCACGGTGAACTCTAGAAAGTAAAAATAATAAGTACATTCTAGAAACATAGTTTGTTGAATATTTACCAAGTAAAAGCTTATAGGTGATGACTATTCAAACTATAACCCTCATAAGATGCATCTCCATCCATTTTCTCATGGTAACCTAATCCATCATTAAACGAGGTTCATCCTCTTCTTAGGAATTTGAAACTTCCTTCTCTTTGATCTATAAAAGGACTAGAGGGTAGAGGGATGAAGGAGGTCAAAATTTAGAAAATACAAACTTATGTTGTTAGTTTGACATTGGAGAGATTTCTATTTGAGGAGGAGAATGGAGGCATTTGGGAGGGACCTCACCGCATCAAGGTGAAGGTTGTAAGGCTCCTCTTATCTTATGATTAATATAATGAGAACTTTCTCCCATTTCTTTTGTCTTTTTTGAATGATGAATAGTTTGCAATTGTTTATTATGGTCATTAAGGAAAGTTCAATCCCTAATTTCCTTGATCATTAGGCTAACTTGTTTGAATTATTAAAGCACATGTGATTTTGATCCTTTTATGGTTTATGTTTGCAGGTCTTATTAAGCATTGAAGAGTTGCATCAAGTTACAATGAGGGATCTTCATCAGGCCTTTAATGAAACTAGTAGGAGGTCTATCCATTAGCTAGACTACTTATAATTCAAACAAGTTCAAGCTAGGGAAAGAGTTAGTTCATTTGTCATGATTGTTTCTAGTTTCCATATAGGATCTATGGAGATCACTCTTGTCTGCAAGAGGGATTGTCTAGTGTAACAAATTGGCGACCATACTGGGGAACATATTTGTTCACGTCTTTTTCCGTAGCCTTTCTTTCTAATTTTCCTGATTTATCCAGACTTGAGTCTTCATAAATTAATGGCCTTTTAGATGTGATTGGTTGATTCTGTAATTTTTTATTTTTTCTTTAGGTTTTCCTCCCTGCATTGTTTATGTTTGTACACAGAGCGCAGATCTACACCCTTTTTGTCGTAGCAACTGACCAAATGTGCTTTGTTTTCTACTAGAAACCCACTCAAGCCTTGAAATTTTTTAAAATTTTCTTCCTAGCTTCAACACATACCTAAATTTGCCTTTCTGAAAGTGTCATTATATTAGTTTGGATTGTGTGTTATCTTTCCTGAACTCAATTGATTACTTTGTTGATGATTTTTTGAATATTAGGACTTCTTCAAAGAATACCTTAGCATTTTACCTGGTTGATTTGCTGATTGATAAAAACAAGTTTGAATGTCTTTTTGTGAGTGATATTCTTATTTTGTTTTGTCAAATACAATATTTAAGAATTAAATATTTCTTATTTGTAGTCAAAATTACTTTGAATTTCAAATTAGGGTTTCTGAAGTCCTGTGCTTTTGTAAAAAACTCCTGGTTATTTTTTCTTGATAAAAGGAGTTGTTGCTTTCATCTTGGGAAAATTTTTGCGATTGAATTATTATTGTCATTATTGGCTTGATGGTTCATTTTGGCATCAATCCATGGATCGCAGAATGAAGTCTCACCCAAAGTAGTGTGGAGGGATGCAGGAACCAAGTTTCCACACTCAGAGATGGTAGTGGTGTTGGTTATTACCCTAAACCCTCCTTTGCGCAAGTTGATAAGTATTTTAGGGCTTATTGATATACTTCTCTTATTTGTCCTCCAGACCTCCGCGGAGGTCTACGATCATCCTTCATGTACCCTAGATAAGCAGATCAGAGACTTACATGCCTCTATAATTACTCTTTATTTATGTTTTTACCCAGATTATCTTAACTATTGAATAAATTCACATGTGTTAAGATGATCTTCGCGTAAACAGATATTCTTAATTTCGTTCATATAAAAAAGCAAAACATATGGATTTGTGCATCAATACAACATTAAAACATAATCCTAGTTTTCATCATAACATAATCATATGCAGAAGTAAAAGAGATCATACACAGATAATTCCAAAATAATTCTCTTTATTTATGCTTCAGATCTTCCTTATAGACTCTAACCGCCCTGTGCACACAGCTGCAAGGGTCCACGTACTTAGCTACAAAATTCTACCCTAGGCCTCTACCCACACAGTCACAGAGCTTCTTTTCTATGCTAAGAATCTTCGTTCTTGGCTCCCACAGACCCAAAACATATCAAGGTTCAACTGAACTTAACTTAAAAGAACTGCCTTAGATGCTTCTAAGACCTCCCTTTTTATATAATCCCATGGTCTGCGAACCATGGGTGGATCTCTTAAAGTCGACACAAGTTACATAAACTAAGGGCAGGAACGCTTATTAACTCTTTACATATACGCACTCTGCGGCCACAAAAGGTAGAGACTTTCCATTTCTTATGTAAAACTTGGGCTTTCTACCCCAAATCTTGGGCTTTTAACCCCAAAAATGACCCTAGGGGACCTGTTCCCAATAATCATTGAATCAAATCATTCATAGGATAATATGTATTTTCTCCAACCTTATTGATTGATTTCTATATGCTTGAAAGTCTTGAGTGATTAGAAGAAAATAGTGTTTTAGTTCATTTTTATAATTAGGGAAATCTGGAAATTAGTTTGTTGACTATGTTTTTCATTAAAAAATAGTGAAATTGGTTTCTTTGAGAAAATTGGAAAAGTTGTGAGATGTTGCATTTTATTTCTCAAAATCAAAGAAAACTCTTTCTTTTCTCTAAATAGAATTTCATTGAAATTGAAAGTTGCTTTTTCATTTTAGAGTGCATTAAGATTTCAAGTCGTGTCACAACATCATAAGTTTCAACTTAGTCACCCATTGAGTAAATGAAAAACGTAATAATGTGTTATATATCTGATCCAAAAATATAAGATAATGCAAATATACCCAGAAACAATAAGAGAGAAATAGATAGAAATGATTCTTTATTGATATCAAACCCTTAAGGTAGGGCAACACCATACATTCACTCCTTAAGGAAGGAGAACACTCCACAAGCCATATGCTTGTTCATACAATAATCCTTCACTATTTCTCCATGTGGAGTCTCTAGCCTCTATATAGGCCTCATACATACAATACCATGGATCATTACCATGGTTCCCTCATACCATCAAACTAATACCATGGGCCCATTACATTGTTATTAACTACTTGTGGTCCCTTACATGATATGGGTTAACCACCTTATTTATTACTATGGCCCATCCCGTTATTACATTATTACCTTGGGTACCTCCCTTGGTACCCAATATTATCCTCCTTAGGTATATAACATTCCACCCCCCTAAGCATGTTTCATCCCCGAAACATGGGAAGAACACAAATAATAAGATCTACACAAAAGAGTAGTCCACTAATACCATGCACGTGCATCTAGCTATCCAAGAGAAAGGTGAACCCTCGATCTCGCTGATGCCTCGCTCGCTTGAGATGGAAGTTGACTGTGGTAGCTCTTCTTTGTTAATGTGTAATAGGTGGATCTTATCTCCTCGCTATCTGTCATACAGGGGTTGTTCTCCTTATGACTACTTGGTTTCCGTCATGATGGTTGTCTTGCGGGGTGATGTGGGTGATGATATGTTGAAGTTTTAACCCACGATGTCTTTTTCTTTAAGTCACCCTGCTGTGGTGCCTGCTGTGGTGCCTGTTGTGGTGTCTTCTTTTCCAATATGACTTCAACCACTGAACCCTCATCATATGTGTCAGCACCTATTACCTTTTCGGCTTTAGCCTCTATTTGGGTTTGATTATCGACCATCAACTGCTCATCATCTGATATGTCAGTCCCTGGAACATCTTCTGCGTCAACCTCCGTGGACTCCACCTGTTTATTGATGGAAATATCCTGTAATGTAATTTTCTTCTTTTTATACCAGAGCTTCAGGAATTTCTTCTACACATTAATATTGATAGTACCCACAGATTCCATCCAAGGATATCCCAAAACAACATCCATATTATCCATCTCTGAAGTATAAAAATAACCATGCAACACATACTTATCCATAGAAATCTTCAAATCCTTATACACTTGAACATCCTCATCCTCCACCTGTGTGTTTTTAATGTTTTTTGCAGGAACTTGCATTTTTTTTGCCAAATTAACATGGATGAAATTATGATTGCAACTAGGATTTATAGAAACAATGATCTTCTCTTTCTCAATCAATCCATGAACCTGCGGTAAGGAGACACCCGTAGCAATTAACCCCTTATGTCTCTCATTCTCCTTTTTTTTAGCTCGAGACCATTTGTCCAAAAATATTTTTTCAAATTCTGCATCTGAAAGTTTGGTCAACTGTTTTAAGTCAAGTGATAAATTCCACTTTTGAGCCTCATCTCTCATATTAAGCACCATTGGAAGCTTCCAATATGTCCCATGTGTGGACTTGTATCTTTGTATGACTTTTTCAATAGTAGGACCATCATCTTTTCCTGTAAAATATAGAACCTTGCTAGAAGCCATGACGAGAGTTTTGAAAAAAATTCACTTACTTAGTGAAAATTGAAAATTGTCACAGTTTAGTCAATATTTCTCAAAATAATCCATGCAATGAAATTCCAAATCTGCATTGCAACTCTCCCGCCGTCACCAATATTTCTGCAAAAAAGAGCTGATTTTAAATCAGCGACATCTCCCTCATCCGGACTCCGATTCGACTGATTTTTTTTTTTCAAATTAGGTATTTTTTCACAAGGATTCTAGATATACAATTAGATTTTGTCGATCGTGCACTAGGATGTCCAAATATGTGCCGCAAACTCGCTGCCCTAAAAAATTGTCTGCAACCCCACTGATTTTTAGATCAGCGATATCTCCTTCATCCGGACTCCGATTCAACAGATTTCTTTTTTTGAAATCGGATATTTTTTCAAAAATAATATAGATCTGAAATTATATTTTGCAGATCTTGCAGAAAAACATACAGATCTGATCTGCAAAATTGCCGTCCCCAAAATCCTACAAAAATTAAAAAAAAATTCTCCACTTTTGTGCCCAAGAAAGTGCTCGGATATCACTTGTTATAGATATGATCCAAAAATATAAGATAATGCAAATATACCTAGAAACAATAAGAGAGAAATAGATAGAAATGATTCTTAATTGATATCAAACCCTTAAGGTAGGGCAACACCATACATTCACTCCTTAAGGAAGGAGAACACTCCACAAGCCATATGCTTGTTCATACAATAATCCTTCACTATTTCTCCATGCGGAGTCTCTAGCCTCTATATAGGCCTCATACATACAATACCATGGGTCATTACCATGATTCCCTCATACCATCAAACTAATACCATGGGCCCATTACATTGTTATTAACTACTTGTGGTCCCTTACATGATATGGGTTAACCACCTTATTTATTACTATGGCCCATCCCATTATTACATTATTACCTTGGGTACCTCCATTGGTACCCCATATTATCCCCCCTAGGTATATAACATAATGCAATGTTAATTCAAATTCACCTAGAATTTTATATTTTTAAGGGATTTTCTCACCTGTGCTAGCTTAAGTGTAGGGCTTTGGAATAGGGAAGGAAGTAAACTTTTCAAAGCTACAAACGCACAATAGAATCTTGAGTTAGGGAGAGAAAATCCAATTATTTCAATTTTTCTCTTGGAAGCTCTTCTTAGACATGAGTTAAGCACGAGGTCATGTTGAATTTTGTGAAGTGATATGACCTAATTCATTGGCCTAGATACAATGATTTACACTTATTACAATGGTACCAAAAGGTACTTGGGGTTAGTTGAAAGTAAATCTCCAATTGATCATGTGGATTGTTGGTCGCTTTAATTGTTTTCACAATTCAAGCTCCACATAAATTGTCAACCCGAGAAGGTCTTTTTATTTCAAAGATAATAACGCACTGGATATGCTCAATTTCAAAAGTAGAATTGATGTTGTAGTAAAATAAGGACACACAATTGTTAAGCTCATCAATCTACTAATTCACACTCTACTTAATCAAAGCTGAAGTCAATTAAATTATAGCAGAAATGATTCCTCTGTTACAGCAAAGGAAAATCAATCTACAAGGAAAGAAATCATTCAACCATAGCAGGAACAGGACCCTATTCCTTGGTGAGGAACTTCAGCACCTGATGCCTGGCACTTAATCACACTGTAAGAAAAGTAACTTCAAGAGATCAAGACCCTATTCCCAGGAACAGGAACCTTCAGCACTTGTCCTCTTGTTTCTAATCACACTGCAGGCAAAGGAAAGCAATCAATGGGAGCAAGACCATATTCCTTCATGCAGGAATCTTCAGCACATGCTTCCCAACATCATTCATTCATGCATTCAATACGTGTAGCGCTAAAGAAACAGAGTATTGCAAAACTGTGTAACTAGTGTCCAACAACATAATTAAGGGAAGTGCAAACACACAAAGAATTAGACAAACTACAGGAACCAAAAGGGTGAATCTTGTGAGGAAGGCAGGCCCTTTCCTTCTCACAAGATTCCCCAGGAGAAAGAGTTAAATTGGAACGCTCAAAAGAATATTTTATTCATCTGTCAAAGTAACTGATACATTACAGAAGGAGACTAGCTCCAGTTCTCACACAATACTCTCCTGTAACTTACAATTCAACCCCCTTCTAATGATGATGTCTCCTCTTTTTAAAGAGGAGACATCTTTTACACTTTACATGAGAGCGAATCTACATTATCTCGATTCTGTTTTCTTTCCCAAAACAGGACTATTCTGTTCTTTCAAAAAAAGATGTTGTTACAACCGAGACAATAAAAGTGCTATCTTCAGGATGATCCAGGTAACCGTATCTTCGTGCTGCTGCTACTATTCCACAAAAAGTTCTTCCAGAATCGCAAATTACGCATAACGGGATTTGCGTGCTTGACGGTTGTTTCAGCAACTGAGTCAGCTGTTTCAGCAACGGAGTCAGCTATTTTAGCAACGGAGTCAGTTGTTTCAGCAACGGAGTCAGCTGTCTCAGCAACGGAGTCAGCTGTCTCAGCAACGGCCGCTCGTTCCCAACAAGGCATATAACTTATCTGCGATCTTTGACTTGTGTTAGCAACAATACACTTCAATTAATGATAAAATATAAGAGTATTTCGGAATTAAATGTAAGACAGATTAAACATATAATAAAGAAGAGGTTTCTATATACCTTGGGATAAAGTAGATGAAAAAGACAATGAAGTTCATGGTTTAAGAGTAGAGTGGTGTCAAAATATATAGCAAAAATGATACATAGTGGAGTCCTAACATGGATTAGCCTTCAAGGGGATTGTGCTTGTTACTCTTCCCTTGCGTGTACATCCGATCTACAACTGCTCCCGCAGGTAAAATTGTTGTATTTGGTGATCATAGTGGCTACAATCCTAGGGTCGTACCTAAGGTGATGATAGAGGGAAGGTCCTGGTGTACCCAGAACAAATGTTGGCTAGACTCACTTGGACTCTTTAGAGTGTAATATTTGCTCGAGATGGTTTATAGAAGAGTTACTTGCACCAGACCATTTCATTAAGGAGGATCTCAAGGGAACTGGTTCCAAACACTTATTTTCTATAAAACATTTCACCTTGATCTCTTCAATGTTGGATTTCATCACCAACTAGTAAATATTGATCTTTGTGAAGAGTAAGTTCGTATGGTTAGAACTCCTAGAGTTTTTTAGCGCGTGTTACTTTTTGTGTTGTTTTTTTTTTTTTAGAGAGTTTAGGTGTAATTTAGGTATTGTGTGATTAATAAATTTAAAATTTTTCATTGTAGCAGAACTACCAAGGAAATCACGTAGGATACTCGGGGATCCCCCTAAGTATACATTGAGTCTGTTAGAAAATATTAAAGTAGAAAAATCTAAATCATCTAAAACTAGAACTGTAGCAGAAACTGAAACTTCTACTATTATAGATTCTTATGTAATAGGAAATGAAGTCAATCAACCTATAACATACACTGTTTTAGGCCTTGAAGTAATAAAAACTGAATTTGATCAAACTCAAAATTTGACATCACACTCAACAACCACTGATTTACAAATTATTGAACTTGTTCAAACTGAATCAGATACTAGAGAATCTTCTGATAGAAACACTGTTTCTAAACGAGATATTAATGAACCCAAGTCTAATATTTCTGAGCCTGAAATTCATACACCTACTACAACAAATCTTCTGGATCCTCCACTTTCACTGCATCTGTAACTTATCATTACTGATAGACTCCTTTCTGGTCTCATTGCCATTTAAGAACTTGTTTTGGACAACAAGGAGAAACCTATAATTTGTACCAGTGAACTTGTATATATCTCAGAACTTTTGTTTCGATATCTTCACCCTAACCCTTGGTAGTTTACACCCTTTAAGTTTTTAGGGAAAGGAATTATGTGTTACACGACTCCTTATTCCACTGTAACCAGTTTTGACAGTCCAAAATGATTCCTAGAAGTGTCGTGTTAGATACATCCATGTATTCCACTTCTCCAGAGTCCATATTGTATGGTGCTTTTTACCACTTGGATATCACTCTCTCACAAGATATTATTCAGGAGCTTCTTTCTCAAACTCATCTCTGAACATGTCAACTATTTTAATTAACCCTACCAATGAATATTTGACATCTGAAAAAGTCATTAATATGATTTTTGGTAATGTTTGTTGACACCTAATCATCAGGATTGGGTGAACATAATGTAAATAAATAAATAAGTAATGTGAACAGTCATCGGGAGATGAGGTGAACAGTCACTCCCTCATGTATATAATGAATACCAACCTGAAGGAATAAACATACGAATCATTTTTTCTTTGAGGAGTTACTGCCTTGCCTGACATGGTATCAGAGCTAGCTCCCAAAATAGTTGTAACTCCCTTCTGCCTACTGTTCTCTGTCCACTGCCTACTACTCTTTGTCCCCTCCATAGTCGCTGTTGTGTGCTATGCACTAGCCTGACATGCATTGAACTATCCTAATGAACTATCCTGATTGTTACATTATGAACGTTGCTCATTACAATGGTGGTCTAACATGGTATGCGTTGATGCTGCTCATTACTATGCGTTGATGCTGCTCCATATCCAAAAACCTTTTTCGTATTGTCCAGAGTCTGAATGAACACGATTGTTTGCATGAACCTTCCCCGCAATTTTCACCGTCAAACTTGAAGGAATTTGTGTTAAGTTTTGGTGCAATTTCACTGTCAAAGTTGAGGAATTCTTTGGATATATTTTGTTAATCATGGAAAAGAATTCAAGAATTTAACGTGCTTAGTGTTTTGAAGAGTTGAATTTCATTCTTGCAAGAAACCGCTTCTATCTATTAAGTGGTGAAAGTTTCCGAAGCGGTGAATATACGGAGAGCCTTCTGGAGTTATTCTGATGATGGGAATTCTACTGGTGCATGTTCCGAAGAGCCGGCGAGGACTCCGAACGGATGCCAATCTTGCAGAAAGATTTTAACGCTAGCCTGGTATTATATTAACGCTGGCTTGGTATTTGTTTTATGCTAGCCTGACATGGAAAAGGCACCTGAGTCTGCTGCGTGAATGATGCTGGTATATTTGTTGAGGTTTTTTTTGGCATACACGTTGAAGTTTTTGCATATAATGTTGGCATATACTTTGAAGTTTTTGGTATATACATTGAAGTCTTTTTTCATGTAAAATGTGTTAAAAGCCATGCGTTGAATGTACTCTTGAATGTTGTTGAATGTACTCTTGAATGCTGTTTAACACACGGCATTATATTGAGCCGATTTTGTACGCTATTCATGACATTTTATTGAGCCCTTTTTTGGTACGCTGACTGCATGGTATTTCATAAGTATTTGAGACATGCGTTAAGATTAGATTAGTGAATACCAAATTTTGATAGCTCTGTTGCCTTTTCCGTGTAAAACAATTCAAGAATGTTGTGGAAAAAATTGATGAGGAAGAGATTTGAAATTTTTTGAGAATGCATAGCTGATCTGAATATTTCTTTGGAAAATGTTTTATATTTTCATTAAAGACAAAGACAGTACAAAGCCGTATATGGAGAGAATGCCCTTTTGAATTGTAATTTTTAAAAATTACAACCAGAAGTATAATTTTATTGTATATTAGCAGAAGCATTTTTCAATCAGTAAAAATATTATTTTACAGTATTCATTCAATCATATATATTGTGGGAATAGTTCTCACTAGCAAAGAGAACTATCCTGAGTGGTCCCAGATGATAAAAAACATGCTCATTTTCAATGAGTTGTGGAAAGGAGTGTGTGTTGGAGATGGAGACACAGAGCCAGAACAACGTACATCAAACAAAGAGCTCATCATTTAGGAAAACAAAAATAGCAAGGCTTATGCATTAATCTCAGCATCTGTAAATGAAGAGGTGAGTTGCCATATTTTGCCATTTTCAACTACTTTTGAAGCCTTACAAAAGCTGAAAGAACTTGGTCGAAGAGGAAGAGGAAGATATTTAAGAGCCGGGGGGGGTGGGGGGGGGGCAGGCACTCTCAAGGAGAAAAGGTATATTTTCACTACATACGCTGCAAAAGAAATGGATCACATCATGCCTCTACATGCAAGTTACCATGGGAAAAAATAAAGCAGCAAAGAAACCAACAGAAAGGTAAAACTGATGATACAGACAAAGGTAAAGCACCTGAATCCGCTCACTATGTTGTGGCACAATGTAATATTGGAGCAAATGAAGATTTATTTAATGCTTCACTTGCTTCTTGGAAAAATGATTGGTTGCTTGACTCAGGAGAAACTTGCCACATGACTCATAGAAAATATTTTTTTGAAGAATTTACTCACAATATTGATGGAGCGGTATACTTTGCAGACCAATAAAAAATCAAGCCATCAGGGCTTGGCACAATCAGGCTTAAACTGCTTGGTCTTCTAGACTTCCTTCTGCATCATGTTCTATATCTCCCACAGCTCAAGAGAAACTTGTTGTCCTTGGTCCACATCTGCTAGCAAGGTCACTCCATTCATATGTTTGATGGCAAGCTTGAGGTAAGAAAATCATCTGACCACTCATTTGTCCTGAGCGGAGTAGAAGAAAAAATACTTCTCAAGCTACAAGGAACCTTTTCTCATGCACAATATTTCTCATACAATTCTCATCATGAAGAAGGTACACTTCCATCAAGTTTATTATGCCATGCTAGATTTGTACATTTGAACTATGACAGCCTCTACTTGATGAAGAAAAATGATGTTGCTGGTTTGCCTACAATTCCTAGGAAACTTAAGCAATGTGATGCTTGCATTCTAGGAAAGCATAGCAAACAGTCTTTTCATGATTCACATTCAAGAGCACATAGAAAACTTGAATGCATTCATTCAGATTTATGTGATCCAATTCTTGTTCTTTATACAAATGGAAATAAATATATGATTACATTTATTGATGACTACACCAAAATGTGTTGGGTTTATTTATTGAAGAAAAAATATGATGCTTTTCAAACATTCAAGAACTTTCCTAAATGGATTGAAAAATGATGCACAATCTCATATTGGATCTATTCACATTAATAATGGAAAAGAATACAAATCAAATGAATTTGAAAACTATCTTCGCCAACATGGGATCAAACATAAAAAAATTGTACCTTATAATCCCCAACGGAATGGTGTAGCTGAAAGAATGAATAGGATAATTTTAAATATGGTACAATCCATGCTCTTCTTCAAAAATGTAAAGATAATTTTTTGGGCTAATGTTGTTCTATGTGCTGCATATATAAAGAATAGATGTCCATCTAATTCTATTAGAAAAAAGACTCCATATGAAATGTGGTATGGACATGTTCCTTCGGTAAAGCATCTCAGGGTCTTTGGTTCCACCTGTTATGCCTTGATTCCAAAGGTACATAGAAACAAACTTGCTGTAAGAAGTCGCAAGTGCAACTTCCTGGGGTATTCAAACACCTCCAAAGCATATCGTCTCTATGTTGAAGTAAATAAAAAGTTTGTTGTATCTAGATATGTAATTCTTCTTGAATCATCCAAAACTAACAATGTTGTTGAGCGACAACTTGATCGCTTGGATATATTCGCAAAAGCAAAATCATTTCAAGATTTTGATAATCAAATTCCACATCTTGAAGGGGGGATTCCTATACTAGATCAACATGTGGAATCTTCTTTTGAGGAACACTCTCCCCTGCATGAAACTCCAACAACGGATGATGCTTTAAGTGATGTGATTGACATAATTGGGAGACTCAACCTTGATTCAGTCCCAACTCAATCAGTGGAGCAGCCTGGACCATCTGAGAAAGGTCCCCCAAAGTGGTTGAAAAAGACACTTGAAAGTGTTCATCCTAATCAGGTTGGAAAGATAGGAACTAGAAATTCAAACCGAAAAAATGGAGGTGATGTAGATGACTCTAATTCACTTGTTGATATGGATGTTTCTTATGATTGTGAATTGAATTTTTCTGCAGATTTTGAACCCACTTCCTTCAAATAAGCTACTTCTCATGATGAATGGAAAGAAGTGATGCAAAAGGAGTATGATGCCCACATAAATAATGGCACTTGGAAGCTGGTTGATCCTCCATTAGGAACCAAACCAATTGGCTACAAGTGGGTCTACAAGAACAAGTATAAAGCTGATGGCTCACTTGAAAAGCACAAAGCTAGGCTTGTGGCAAAAGGTTTTTCACAGAAGGAAGGGGTTGATTATGAGGAGGCTTTTGCCCCCACAACAAAATGGGCTACCATACAGACACTCTTTGCCCTAACAGCTCAAAACGGTTGGAAAGTCCATCAAATGGATGAAGAAACTACTTTCTTGAATGGAGATCTAAAAGAGAATGTTTTTATGTCCCAACCTGAAGGATTTGTTGTGAAAGGACATGAACATAAAGTATGCAAATTTGTGAAGTCCTTGTTTGGCATCAAACAAGCACCGTGAGCCTAGTATGAAAAACTAACTGAGAATCTTCTGAAACTCAATTTCAAACATTATGATCTTGACGATGCAAATTTATTTGTCAAGAAAGTTGGCAAAACAGTTGTATATCTTGTTGTATATGTAGATGACCTTTTGATGACAGGGAACAATGAAAGCTACATTGTATCCATAAAGAAGGAATTGGGGAAAAGTTTTGAAATGACTGATTTGGGGTATGCTCATTGCTATCATGGTATTGAAGTAACCCAACATCTGAAGTCCATATTTCTTTCTCAAAAGAAATACATTGGAGATCTATTGAACAGGTTTGGCATGACAGAATGAAATCCAATGGAACAAAACTTAAATCTCACATCTATTGAAGGAAAAGTATTTGAGGACGCAACAAAGTATAGACAACTTGTAGGAAGTCCCAACTACCTAACTACTACTAGACCATACATTTCATTTTCTGTTGGAATCCTCTCCAGGTTTATGAAAAAGACTTGTGAGGGACATTGGTCTGATAAAAAAAGAGTTCTAAGCTACTTGAAGGGAACTCAATATTTTGGAATCAAGTATACACATGTGGACGACTTCAGCTTGATTGGATACTCTGATTCATACTTTGATGGAGACAAAGAAATTGGGGTATCTACTTGAGGATATGCTATGAGTCTTGGATAAGGAGCTGTCTCCTGGAGATCATGCAAACAATCAGTACGAGCAGATTCCACAACAGAAGTAGAATACGTGGCAGCAGCCGAAGAAATGAAAGAAGTTGTGTGGCTTAGGAAAATTCTTGAAGATTTACAGGTAAAACAAGTATAATCAACTCCACTCATGATTGACAATACCTTTGCAATAAAGTTGGCCAAGAACCCAAAGTTCCATGATCAAACGGATCACATCAATACTAAATATCATCTGATTTGACATCATGTTGAGGACAAAACAATCCATCTCCATCATTGTTCCACTAATGAGAAAATTGCAGACACCTTCACCAAAGCGCTCGGAAGAGAAAAACTTGAACGATTTAGAATGATGCTTGGACTCACCAACGTCCCTTCAGATTAAGGGGGGAATGTTGACACCTAATCATCAGGATTGGGTGAAAATAATGTAAATAAATAAATAAGTAATATTAACAGTCATCGGGAGATGAAGTGAATAGTCTCTCCCTCATGTATATAATCAAGACCAACCTGAAGGAATAAACATATGAATCATTTTTTCTTCGAGGAGTTACTGCCTGGCCTGACAATGTTGGTAACCCACAAGCTAACCAAAAAGGTGGTTAATATCCACTTGGGGGGAAACCTTTATACCCTCAACCAGGAGGAGAGTCTTTTGGTGGACCTTACCCTGGGAAAACCCCCACCAGAAACTACTTTAATTATGTTTAAATGCCTCAAAATGGTTTTGGTCAACCTATTATGCCTCAACCTACCATCGAAATGCCTTACCCTAGATTGAATACAATCTGGAACCCTTAGGAGAGTCTTTTGGTGGACCTTACCCTGCCGCTGGGGGGAAACCCCCCACCAGAAACTACTTTAATTATGTTCAAATGCCTCAAAATGGTTTTGGTTAACCTATTATGCCTCAACTTTCCATTTAAATTCCTTACCCTAGATTGAATACAATCTGGAACCCTTATAAACAGTCAATTCTTGTTGCTTCTTAAGTGCCTTTGTATCAACCTGGCCAACCCTTGGATAAATTATGTAACAACTGACTTTTCAAGGTATGTCTTCTCAAGTCCAACCAACCATCTAGGCTAACCCATCAACCCCTATCTAGCAATCGCTTCAGAATCCCACCCCGAGCACTCGTAAAACTGTGGGGTAGTTTTCTATTTCAACTACTATTTAGAACCCAGGTTCAAGTTCGCATAAAAATCCCATTCCAGGAGTATCATAGTTAACTGTCCTGCTTACATCATAGGTCAACCCCTCATTCAGTCTTTACCTCAGGCATGTAGTGTTCAATCAATTCCTATGATTCCTTCATCACCTCAAATACCTATTTTTGAACCTAACGTCCCATATATGCAAGTACCTTTTCAAGGACTACCTTTCCAAGGTTTACCATAAAGTCAGTTTGTTCAAGGTACACATTTTCAAACTCAACTTCTCCGAGGTCAACCCTTGCAAAGTCAACCCTTTCGAGGATAGCTTGTTCAAGGTCAAATGGGTCAAAATATCCCTTTCCAGAATCAACCGTACCTAGGTCATACGTTTCAACATCCTATACAACCATAATATGGTATGGCTCATCTTCGATACCTAGGAGGTATGTAGATTCCAACTACTCAGGCGATCCTAGGATATCTTGGATATCCTCCTCCTAGTACAAGACTTGCCCCAAAGGGTTATCAATATCCATCGCAGGACCCTAATCGCCAGTTTCCCTTCATTGAAACTTTGGAATTTTCTTGACCTCTCTCGGTTAACTAATGATCCACTTTTTTATTTACCCTGTTGGTCGGCTATTCCTACTAAGTTTCCTAGTGATATTACTAAGTTTGAAGGTAAGTCAGGTGAAGATCCATCCAACCATGTCATGACCCACCATCTTTGGTGAGTGTCCAACTCCTTAAATGAGGATTATATTAGATTATGACCTTTTCAATGAACCTTAATTGGTACAGTAGCGAAATGGTATGTAGAATTGCCGCACACTTCCTTCAACACGTTCAACACCCTTGCTACATACTTTTTGACCCATTTTTAATTACCCATTTAGTATGAAAAGGACTTGAATGTTTGACTTCTTTAAAGAAGTCGACATCAACCCATATCTTAGATCACATTCACGAATGGAGACGAAGTTGTTGCCTAGTTAAAGTTTACATTCAAGGCCAGATTTTGGCTGAATTGTTCATAAAGTCACTTTTACGAGTACTAACTGAAGATGTGGCCAAAGGGGGTGTTGTAACTGAAGAGAAGGTAATTTCCTGCGTTCAATATCTCAATCCTTTTTATACTAAATCTAGTACTTTGTATGAAAGGGTCCCAGATTTACCCTGGTCTACTCCAAGTAATCCACCTCTTCTAGGATCACATGCTGCAGATGGTAAGATTGGTTCTATGATCTAGAAATATCAAAACAAAAAGAAAAATTCTAAGAATTTTCAGGTTTTGACTCTATCCGATTCACTTGTTGAAGATCCTTCTCCCAAAATTACTTCCTAAATTAATGTCATAAATTCATCTACTAGGATCATAGAATGATCTCATGAAAAGGGGACCGCTCAATATCCTTGATTCATTTGTGAGGAAGATCATTACACTAAGGAGTGCCCTCATTGGGCCGATGTTTCCAAATTTGCCAAAATTTCTCCCACACCCACTGTTTTGAAGGACCCTTTTCCTCCTTAATACAGTAAAATGGTCTCTCATGACCAATGCCCATCATCGCCATCGACGAATATCATGATGATGTATTCCAGAGTTATGGTAGAAAAGAGATCAAAAGATTACATGTTAAAGAGTCCTGTTGAAGATGGAGATGACTTCAATTCACCTAGACAAACTTTTGCATCTACTTCTCCTCCTTTTGAACCATTACATATTAAAAAACCAAATCACTATATGATAATTCGTCCACCTCCTAAGGGTATGTGTTGGCTTATATGGGCCTGACCCAGGTTTAGAGGTGATTTAGCCAAGCAAATCTTGGTACTACTGGCCCTTTTGGAAATAGTCAGCAGAGCGCGGGCTGATGTCTCACCCGAAGTAGTATAGGAGGGTGCTAGAACCAGGTTTCTGCATCCTAGGGATGTCTGATGGGCTTCTGGAGGTCCGCAGTCTGACCTATCACTACGCGCACTTGTGATCTTTCGCGACCTATAGTGCGGCTTCCGCATAGCCCTACTCAAGGTGTGACCCGTATAATACCTACGATCCTTTCTAATTTAATGATTACTTAACTCATGTGCATAAGATTTATGGTTATTACAGTATATTTATCAATTATATCAGTGCGTGAAATACATGTAACATAACTGAATACAAAAATAAATAATATAATGCACATCAAATGCATAGGAATAGAAACCAACTTCTCTTTTATTAATCTTTAGTCTTGCCTACAAACCTGACACTACCCTGCGCACTCTACTACAAGGGTCCATGCATTCAGTTGCGGACTCTATTAGGCCTCTACACACTCAGCTGCAGAGCCTCTTCGTACTAATACAACCCTAGACACTTAGAACTTTACTCTAAGCCCGAACCATTCCTTTTTTATTCTCTCTATCCATCACTTATTAATTAACTTTACAACTTAGAGCCTCTCTCTATTTATACAATCCCATGGTCCGCGGACCATGGGTAGGCTGACTTTACACTATTTTACAATACAATGTTTAAGGCAGACAACCCTATGACTGAATTGTACACTTCGCGCTACACGCCCGCAATTCATGGAATTTTACAACATCTTTGAGCAAAACTTGGGCCTTGAGCCCCAAAACCTACTATGGGGGGGGATTACATGCCCAATAGGCCCCCAACACAATCATCGTGACTCATCCTGAGTCACTCTACTGGTGCGGTGATGTTGGAACAGAACCCGTCCAACCATTCCTTTCATTCCCACACGTCCACGATGCACTGACCTGCAGTCTATTGGATTTATAACATTCCTACTTTTGAATCATACATGTATGACTCATGTCTATTCTTTGGTACTGGCTTCTGGTGCTTGTCCTGCACCCTTGTCTAGCTCCTCGAGTTGCGAAGGCTATGCTTCGGCCGATTAGTTAAAGAGTTGGCCCACCCATGTAGGGTTTCAAGTGGCTGCCATTGACTTTGCGTGGGAAGGGTTCTCCATTGAGTTTGACTACCTGGACCACGCCTTCGTCGGTGACCTCTTTTACCACATATGGTCCCAGCCAGTGCATTCTAAATTTTCCCAGAAATTTTTCAAACTTGCTATCATATAATAGCATTATGTCATTTACCTTGAAGGTGTACAACTTGATATGGCGGTGGTGCCAGGCTTTTTCACATTACTTTTGTACCTGCTGGTGGAATCTGGCTAGAAATCATTCTTCCTCAAGCTCCTCTAATTGTGCGAGCCTTTCTTCCAGAGATTCGTGGTCCATCATGCCTGTGAGTGCTGTTATTCGTAGACTAGGGACGATGTATTCAATTGGCATGACTACTTCCGTACCATAGACCAACTAGAATGGTGTCTGTCCTGTCAATTTCTTGCATGTTGTCCTGTATGCCCATAAAATAGTGTGTATGCATAGGTCCAACTCGTCCTACTGTGCATTACATACTTTGGTCAGCGTAGTCTCCAATATTTCATGGAATGCTTCTATTGTTCCATTGGCCTGTGGGTGGTACGATGTACTTTTCTGGTGATAAACCTAGAACTCTTCCATGAGCACATTGATGGTTTCATTCAAGAAATGTGAGCCATGATCGCTCATTAAGATTTTTGGACAACTAAATCGTATCAATAGATTTTCGAACAAAAACATTGTAGTCGTAGCAACCATGCAGTCCTTGACTAGTTGTGCTTCCACCCATCGTGTCAGGTACTCCATCATGGTGATGATGTAGCGTGCACTCATATTTCCCTGAGGTTTGATTGGGCCCACAAAGTTGATTTCGCATTTCCCAAATTTGTGTAGTGTCATTTGGGGATTTAGTGGCATCTCATTCCTTCGTGATGGTTTTCCTATCCTTTGACATATATCACAGGCCTTACAGTGCGCTTTCGAATCCTTGTGCAGGGTCGGTCACCATAGTCCTGCGTGAAGAATCCTTTGTGTGGTTGCGCGTCTTGCATAGTGTCCTCCTACAGTACCCCCATGTGCCTTCACGAGGAGCTGACCTCGTTCAAATTCAGCTACATATCTTCCCAATATCTGATCATTACCCATATTATAGAGGTGCCTCACGATGACAGAGAAGTCCATTACGCAAACCACCAATTCCTTCTTTTGTTGGATTGAGTACTCCTTCAGCACAGTTCTTGTTGTTAGAAAATGGATTATATCTTCGAAGTGTCCATCTGCGATGCACACTACGAAGAGCTGTGCATCAGGTAGTCCCTCCTCCAAATTTTTTGGTTCCTCGCCCGTCTCAATTCCTAAAAAGTGGTCTGGTCTTGCATTTAAGTGTCCTGGCTTGACTATGACCTCAAAATCATATTATTGGAACAATAAAAGCCATCTACATATTCGCCCCCAAAACACATGCTTGTTTTCCAGGTATTTCAACGCAGAATGGTTGGTATACATCTTGAGATGTCCTCCAAGTAAATAGTGTCGATATTTTTGGAGCGCATACACCATTGCCAATCCCTCATGTTCGGTGGTAGAGTAGTTATTTTCTACTTTGGAAAATATTAGACTCACAAATGTGATCAAGTGATACACACCCTCTGTGCCCTCCCGTGTGAGTACGGCTTCTAACATGATACATGACGCATCAACATGCACATGAAATTCCATGTCCCATTTCGCGAAAACCAAGATTGGTGCGGAGGCAGTTTCTCCTTTAGGACATCCAAACTCTTCATGTAATTATCATTCCAGCAATATGTAACGTCTTTTTTCAATAACTTTTCCATCCGCGCGGTTATTTGGGCATAACTTTTGATGAACTTCCTATAGTATGCAGTGTGTCCCAAGGTAGCGCACAGTTGTTTAACACTTTGTGGTGCTTCCAAATTGAGGATAACATAAATCTTCATACGGTCCACCATCAGTCCTTATTTTCAGACCACATGTCCTAGTAGGTTTCCAAAGGGAATGAGGAATGTGCACTTCTTCAGGTTCAGCACAATCTGGTGTTAGCGGCAAGTATCCAACATCAAATGTAAGCTCACTACATGGTGCTTAACTAAACCAAAAATAGTCCAATCATCCAGATAGACCTCAAAAAATTTGTGGATGTATTCTTTGAACGCGGCTACCACAATGCGCGAAAATATAGCTGGCGCATTCTTCAGTCCAAACGGCATCACAGTGTATTGAAAGAATCCCCATTCTGTTGCAAAGGTCATCTTCGTCCTATCTTCTGGCGTAATCTTGATCTGATGGTATCCTGAGAACCCATCCGTGAATGAGTATGCTTCCTGACTGCCAACATTCTCTAGTACTTCATCATTGAATGGTGTTGGGAATGGATTGTGTACACAAGAATCTTTCAGCTTCCTGAGGTCTATGCATATTCTTATTTCACCCTTCTATTTTTTCTCCTGTACCACCATAGGACTCACCCAGTCGGATTCTTTCACTGGTTCAATAATTTCGGCTGCGAGCATTTTGTCTAATTCATCATCGACCTTTTCTTTATACTTTGGATTCAGCCAGTAAGGCCGCTTCTTAACTGGCTTCACATCGAGTTTCATGGTGATCCTCATCATCCCTAAATTGCCTATAATCCCTTTTAATTTGGTAATTTTGGTCGGAATAGGTCTTGGTATTTGTGGAGTAACTTAGCGATCTTATCGACCATGGCATCATCCTAATAGTCCCCAATTGTTGCGTATTTTGGTTCCATATCCATTCCAATGTTGACCTACTTCGTCTTTAGTGGCGCAATGATGTTGGGGTCTTCAAGTGATGGTTTATTTCTAAAATGTTAATGTTCCATGGGTCTTCATCATCCTCCTCAACATTCACATTATGACACTCCAGTGCGCTACTTAACTGTATCGTTCATTCTGGCTGAAGTACTTCCATTGGGTCCTGTGGTATTTTAAAGATAATGACTTTCACTGCTTCTAGCACATCGTCCATCGTATCTGACCAACGATCTTCAAAGGTAAATGTTAAAAATAATCCCTCGTGCAAGACATCCCATTCACCCATACCATGGCATAGCTCCATCTCAGTATACCAATTCATGGGTATGATGTCTAGGGTATGGTAGAATAGGTGCAACCATTTAGGATGTGGCTCTTCCCACTAGACCTTGGTCAATTTCACGAGGTGCGTGCATGGATCGTCTTGTCCATCATATTTTTCTACTAGTCATACTTGGGGTTCTCCAAACTGCAGGCACATCATCCTTCTACATTTGCGCCAGTATTAAAAAGTTCCTTAATGTGTACCCCACCATCATGCGGGTGTTGCGTGCAATGCCCACTTCAACGCATCGAAACGCTACTACTCTGGTACTGCACTTTCAAATTTGCTTAGAAATTCATCTCCCACTGACAATCCATCATATGTCGGCAACTCCCTTTCCTCTCTTTTTATGCAACGCAATGATCTGATCATGATGTTGCAGTTCAGTGTTGTTACTTTGTACAACCGATTCTGCCATCGCTCTATCTCTTCATCAGAATCCGAAGTGCAAGAGCTTTCGTGCACCCACAAAATCCTTGCATCTTCTGTTGGATTCACCCAATCCTCGCCTTGTGTAGTTATCTTATAGATACATTCGATATCGTCATCACTATTGTCGCTATGCATCGGCTCATTTTATCCCGCTCCTTTGACTAGCTCTAGCTGTAGTACTACGCATAGTGACTTTCTCTCAAAGATGATTTTGCACATTTTGAGGCTTATGACTCCATTAATATGAGTAGCCTAGTCTATTCCTAGTAGCACAGGATAGGGATTGTTGTCAATGACAATATCTATCACTTCAAAATCCGCCTGCACGCTCGCACCTTCAATATCGACTGTCAACCCTTGCAATCTTCCGACGGGCAAAATCTTCTGTTGGTTCACCATCCATAACTGAATATGGGACCATAACAACGCGAGTCTGCCCATGCATTCCAAAGTTTGCTTTGGTAGTACATTCAAATCCAAACCTAGGTCTAGGATTACCTGATCGATTTCATACTCACCTATTTGCGTAGTCAACCTTATCTCCATTCCTATGTGCAATGCATGCTTTTCCAGTTTTTAGACCACACAGGGTTCTCTTGATCCCACGCACCTAGTAATAAGTTCTTGTAGTCCTTTCACTACCTTTTTGTCACGTTCTAGTTTCGTGCATGTCTCTAGAAAGGTACTTAGCATTGAAGGGTCCATCCCTAGTTCTAGTTGATGCTTACTACCTAAAGTGGAGGCCTCCGTGAAGCTCTTCTTAGCTTCCATGAATGTCTCCTTCGTGCGTTCTAAATCAAACTCGGGTTCCTTTGTCAGATCCTCGAGAACCCACACACTCTCTTCTAGTTGTTTCCCTTTATCATCTCCCATTGTCACACCACTCTTGAGCATCATGTTTACATTTGGGTCTTCTTCAGGTGGTTCAGATCTCATCATTTGTAAATTCTGGGTTGGAGGGGGCTGGAGTACCCCATTTTCATGCATCTTCACTACTAGTGAAGGGAAATATTCTGCCTCATGATCAAACTGATTATAATACAAACATGATATCCTAGTCAGGTTCGTACAATCATGAGCATAATTCCCTAGCCCTCCGCAATTATAACAGATTATTTGTCTGCGACCCCTTCCTGGTCCCATTCCACCTCGACCCTGACCGCACCCCTGAAACCTAGCGCACGCCATCCCTAAATTTGGGTCAAGGGCTAATGTTTCGACCTACACCCTATAGGTAGGAGTACAATTCATCATTACTTCATAACTTTAGTAGGTGCATTCACCATGGCCTACTGACCTGCAAAAATTACAAAACAACTGCTAGGATGTCTGCATATACTTCTGCAACATATGACAATTATCAGTGGTATGTTTTCCTCCTATCTGGCAGATTGCGCACCATAATATGGACACCACAGTCAGCCCCTCCTATGCCTTTGGTCTTAATGGAATTGGCCCTCCTCCTGCTTAGTAGTTCGCGAACACTGGATAGTGATATTTGTTGTGCCCCTGACCTTTGCATTTTATGCACCATGCTTCCTCGTGCACCTCTGGCTGAGGTGCCTTATCCTATTTCAAACTCTGCATTTCTAGAAGCAGATTATGTAGCTGTGTGTGGATCTGTTCAACTCCCAATCTAGGGTCTTGTATATGGATCTCATGCAACCTCATTGCCATCTCCAATGCCTCAACCTGGGTGGAAAGTTTTTGCTGTGATAACATCGTCCTTAAGTGTGGCATAAGTGTGGCCACAAACCATGCACGATGTTGTGCATCTGTTAATGTCATGTTGGCTTTGTGGATTGTACTTTTCAGCCTTTGGTCCAGATCCCATGGGGTCTTGCCTAGAAGCATTGTGATCTCTTTAAACCTGATGATTGATTTCATCTCTAACTTTGGCTTGCTAAATTCCCCGTTCAGCGCGGTCTAGATCTCTGCAATTCCTGCATTCGGGTGGCCATTAGAATGCTTGATATACCATGTTAATGCGCAATCCTGTAGTGCACTCACCAGTGTAGTCTTTTTAATATTATCATCCATGATGCCATGTGATTCCCATATTGCTCTTACCATGAACCAGAATTGGTCTAGATCTTCATTCCCTACTCCTCTGAATACTGGTAGTTTGATCCACTCATACAACTCAAATGGAAAATATGCAAAGAAAATTTTGTGGATTTCAGTGTACAAGTAACGATCCAACCACTGCTCCTTACATACTCACGGATTTTTTTTTTTCCTGTGCCACAAACACGTGAATCTTCTTGTCCAACCACTCTTCAATTTCTTTCTTTGTAGGATTCCAGTGGCACGACATTAGACATCCTTTCTGCAGATCCCGGTCCCAGAAATGGAACCATTTGTTGGCTTGTATGGGCCTGACCCAGGTTCAGAGGTGATTTAGCCAAGCAAATCCCGATAGTACTGGCCCTGTCGGGAATAGTCCACGAAGTGCAGATTGAGGTCTCACCCGACGTAGTATGGGAGGGTTCTAGAACCAGGTTTCCGCACCCTAGGGATGTTTGATGAGCTTCTGGAGCTCTGTGTTCTGACCCATCGCTACACACACCTATGATCCTTTGCGACCTATGGTGCGGCTTCCGTGCAACCATACTCAAGGTGCGACCCATATAATACCCATGATCCTTGCTAGTTAACTAATTACTTAACTCGTGTGCATAAAATTTATGGTTATTACTCATATTTATCAATTATATCAGTGCGCACAATACATAACTGAATATAAATATAAAGAAGACAATGTACAACAAATACACAAGAATAGAAATCAAATTCTCTTTTATTAATCTTCAGTCTTGCTTACAAACCTGACACCACCCTATGCACTCAGCTGCAAATCCACTTCCTACTACTTCAACCCAAGACACTTAGAACTCTACTCTAAGCCCAAACCATTCATTTGCTATTCTCTCTATCCATCACTTATTAACTAGCTTTACAACTTAGAGCCTCGCTCTATTTATACAATCCCATGGTCTGTGGGCCATGGGTGGGCTGACTTTACACTATTTTACAACACAATGTTTAGGACAGACAACCCTATGACTCAATTGTACACTTTACGCTTCGTGCTCGCAATTCGTGGAGTTTTACAACATCTTTGACCAAAACTTGGGCTTTGATCCCCAAAACCTACTGTGGGGTGGGGGGGATTCGATGCCGAATGGTATGCTTCATAAGTCAACCTTTAATACTCATGTGAGTGCTACCCGAAATTATAACGTCGTCGAGGATCTAGGTATGTCACCTTTGGCCATGGCTACCCTTGAAGTGCTGCAAACTTGTATAGCACAATGGAAATGATTATTATCAAACATAGGAGTTGTAGATCATCAAGACTCCCATTTGATTGTTTTTGATCTCGAGAATCATGTCCCGTGTCTTGCACAACAACTGACTTTTAGATACCAATTCACATCAAAACTTGACAAGTTTTTCGAATAGTGATTGACGAAGGAGCATCAACATGTATTATTTCCATTACTTGTTGGAAATCTTTGAGTTATCCAACGATCAATCAATCTCCCATGACTTTGATGCCTTCGATGGAAGAGTTTTTCATTCGCACGGACTTTTAAATGATCTTCCAATTGAGTTACAGGGAAAAATAGTTGCAATATACATTGAGGTTGTTGATGCTAATCTTGAATATAACCTTTTTCTTGGTTGGAGCTAGACTTATGCCATGGTAGAAATAGTCTCATCATATTTTAGGATGATTATGTTTCTTCACAAAAGAATAATTGTGAAAGTAGATCAATTGTCCTACCATACCTTTGACCCGAATTCTACCGGTTGTATCCCATTTGTTGGAAAATCCACCACTCCATATGAAGAATTTGGTGTTGGTCTTCTCAAGGACTCATCTTTGATGGGAACTTTCATGTTCCCTCCACCCATTCTTCTTCATAATGAAGCATAGATCAACACGACTACATCAAGTACTTTCGAAATGGGAGATCCATGGAAAGTACTGTCAGAATCAGAAATGATCTTATATGGTAGTGAAATACCTTGTAGTCCTTTTGAGTTGATAATTTAATATTTTTCCAACCAATCAACATATGATGATGATCAAATGAATATGATCAATGATGAATATTCTCATTCGTCATGCTTGGAACCAATCTCTATGCCTGATCCTTGTTATAGACATTTTTGTGCCTTACAGCTATAAGCATGAAATGTCCATAATCCAAGGGATCAAAATTCCCTAAACATGTTGCTCCTACCTCTAGAGGAACAGGGCAAACAAACCACAGCAATTCACAAAAGTTCTCCACCAGAAACTGCTCAAAAACAAGTCAATTCAGAATCAATTCAGAGGCTCCACTAGCTGCCTGCGTTGAAATGCAGAGGCTACACTGGCTAGTTGCATTGCAACGCAGGTGGAAGCACTACCAGGGTGCGCTGAGCGGTAAATGACAAATGGCAGGGTCCTTTGTGTGAGGTGTAAAGACTATGGAAGCTTCCAGTATCTTCCTCCATGACACTTGCCTTGATGAGTTCGACTAAGTGATGAGTAAGAGGCTCTTAGTCTCCAAGTGGAAGCAAGAACTGATAGAGGGAGAGGACACTAGTCAGATCTCAAGCTGACTCATCCTCTCTCCAAACATCTATATATGGATCTCTCCTCCATGACATCCAGGAGGCTGCAATTTTTTTATTGCAAGGAATTGTTGTTGGTTTGAGATTGGAATCATTGGGTGCTTAATGCTTTGAAGGGAGGTGAAGAAAGGATTTCATTCGCTGGGAGGTAGATGCTGGATTGGAACTCTCTTGTTTGTATTTCCTCCTAAACCTTGTTATTCATCAATAAAGCTATCTTGGTTTCTCCTATATACTGATGTATCTTTGATGTATGATTGCATTAGTATGTTTAGTTTATTTCTAATCCTGAACTAGTTATGAATATGAATCTATGTCTTTGTGTAGTGTTCCCTTCTTGTGATCTTGCAGGAACCTGTTGAAGCTGGCGAGCGAGAAGGCGAGTAGCTGGGAACTCTCAAAGAGAAGATAAACCGGATCGAGGGACAAACGGAAGACACCGGTTAGTCCATCCATCTCTCTTCATTCTTAATTCATAAAGGAAGAATACTAGAATAGTTGTCTCTGTTTGTTGCTAAGGCACTGTCACACCTTAGGTGGATAGGATCATCGTGCATAGGCATTTTTCCCCACAACAAATTGGCGACTCCATTGGGGAGATCTGTTTAGTCATTTTATTTGTGTCTCTATCATTGTTTGTTTCATAGACTCAAGAGCAGCAATCGAATTGCATCTGCTATTTTCAGATGCAAAGTAGACAGCTGTTGCTTTGATCCAATCACTAGATTTATCTATGATCTGAACAATGGACTCACAAATGATTTTATGATCCTTTGTGATAGATCTTAGCCCTCCTTCAAATCATCCCTTTGATTGTACCTAATTGATAGCTTTGATCCGGATAAAAACTGTTGATTTAACTGCAAACCGTAACCCAGAACCCAGAAACAGCTCTCGTTTCTGCTTCAGCGCAGACTCTGTGAAGAGGTTCTGCATTTCAACGCAGGTCCCGTGAAGGCTACCTGCACTGAATGTCAAAACCTCTGTGTTGGGAGTGCGCTGATCAGTCTTTGCCTTGTGCAGCTGTGGTTCTCTGTTTCTTTTAGCTTAGTTTTATCTCTGTTTTTTGCAACCTGTTATCAGTCAGTATACCTATCTAAAACTCCTTTTCTCTGCTTTAATTCCGCCTCCTTTTGTACAAAAAGACTGTGAGTGTTTTTATGTGTTTGTGGCGTCATTTACAGTTTTCCTTTGCAAGAGTGAAATAGACGACCTGTAGCCCTTGATTCAGATCTGTTGATTGTGATCTTAGGAGAGAGCTCATTGGCTGTTTACAGTTGATTATACGTTTAATTTTGCTTTTGGTTTGAGTTTGTCTCTTTTAAGTGTCGAAACAAGTGTGCATTTTGAAAATCGTAAAGTGTTGTAATCTCTTCTACCCTTTCTGATTTCGAAAAGTAAATTTGTTTGTATTTGTCATTTAAAAGCAAATTTGAAGTTGTGCAAAAAGCTTTCTTTTTAGGCATCAATATTAAGAAAGCGGAAAACAAACACTTGCATTGTGAATTTGCATCTTGATAGTTTTCATGCTTGATTTAGGAAAAGTGCATTTAGAGTGTGCTGATTTCTCTCTGAGAAAAGATGGTGTCTTTCTTTTCCCTTTGTAGCTAGGATTTTCATTGTTGAAAAAGAGATAAAATTTTCTTATCATATTTTAGATTGCATTTAGGAGTTGTATCTACATCTCGTGGTGAACCTCAAAAGGAAAACTTCTAAGAAAGATCAACATAAAATAAACTGAATGAACTTAATAACTCTTTGTAACATAACGCACAACATAGAGGTCTAGGCTAGAGACGTGTTCCGGCGTCGTAAAACCTGGTATCTGTTGGCCTCGCTGATGGTTGGGTGATTCCTCCTGAGGGACCAAAAGTGCCAGTACGGATTGTGCTCCCATGTACCGTCGCGTATATATTGGGAGACCCCTATAGGCTTAAAACCTTTATCCTTAGGAATCCGTGTCGACCGCCCTACTGATCGCAATGCACCGAACACAGCATTCGAGAAGATTGATTGTCGTACCGTAAAACGTATTCTGCAGTTTTGTGATTGGTTTGGCACACCCTCTACCTAGATCTCCAGAGCAGTTCCTTTTGGCCTTGTTCAGACTCTATAACAGAAAAAGTCCATCCAAGCATTTGTCACTTCGGGCTCGTTAAAAAATCGAAGGCAACTAGAGTCATCTTTTGTTTTTTCTCGGCTCTTTAAAACTGAAAAAACAAGTTGTGTCTAAAAGCATATAAAATTCATTCAATTCGGAAACATACTTCCCCTATTTATTTTAGTTGATCGAGTAATCCGCAATCGTGGAAGAAAGTCAATTGAAACCCCGTCGTTCGCGGAGACTTACGAGTCAACCGTCTTTGTCTCCGGAATAGAAACCAGTACGGACAAAGCGAACTCGTTTAACCAGTTCCAAATCTCCTCTTAAAGTTAGAACAAGTGTTCCGACGACATCGGAGGTTCCGGTTACTCCAACCATTTCTGGAAACCCTGCCTCTGCAGAAGAAGTTCAACAGCCACAGAGGGACAGTGATACTGATCCTAGTTTGAGAGTAAACACTTGTGTTACCAAACCGTTTCCATCAGTAACCGGTCCGGAGAGTGGTGCTCTTCAAACATCTGTCGCTGTCGATACAATCCCTTCTTCGGCACCAGAAATATTTTACGGACTTGACAGTCTTCCTCTTCCACCTGGTCTGATTGCGATTGAAGAAATTGTAGAAGACCCTCCAACAAGTACTCCAACTCACTTTGGAGTCGGGGTCATATATCCTTCTTCAGAAGCTAGTCTACCACCAGCGGAAGTACCTGTAGAATCGCTAGGGAATCTCTTGGATAGACTAAAAATGTCTGAACAACCATCAACATCTAGGACTGTGGCACCTGACACAGCGATGGTAGAACTCCCTGCCGTCACTCCGACAATGTTCGCCGGCATACCATCTGTCCCAACTGGCTCTCAACTGCTGGAAGGAGCCCATTCAGGGGCTATTACGACAGTATGGTCCATTCCTGTTTGTTCTTTCGGAATAATACCCGGCAACTCTTATGTTGAAACTAGACAAATTGATCCGTTTGGAGGTCAATTTGGGCAATCCGGTCCTCAAGGGCAAACAATCCCTTTCAGTGCTGGATCACCACCGTATGGGGGGCAGTATGTCCTTTCATTACCCCCTCCGGGAGGTTATCCATACGGGAGTTCACAACAAAGTTTAGGTTACACTGGAATTGCTTCAAGTGGTTGGGTGCCTATGCTACCTCAACAACCAAGGGTTGTGTATTCAATGCAACAGTGTGTACCTATGTCGAACATCCCAACTACACCAGCGATCGTGATGGTGTCGCAAGTTCAAACGTTGCCTGTTGTATGCCAACCTTAGACTTCTCTGGTTGTAATGCAACAGCCCCTTGGCCCTGCGACTCAACCACAATCGCCAACTAGTGGGGCGGCACAGGTCCAAACGGGTACAATTACCCCACACCTTGGTCCAATGGTTAGTATAGCGCAACAGCACATGACTTCTCAACCATGGCTGGTGCAATACCAACAACCACAATTCCAACAAGTATACCAAGGTTCTGAGCCACAGATCTTTGAAAACAGTGGACAACCGTACATTCGAAACGGTCAAAATCAACCATTTTATAATTGTCTTATCCACCAACCTTACCAGTCATACCAGCATCAGCTGCATTATGCTTGTATGCAAAGACCAACTGCTCAGGCGATCCCATCGTATCCTGGGTATGCTTCACCTAACTTGAGCCAGCAGTTACCATTCGTGGCAACTCGAGAGTTACCTCATTTACACCAGTTAACGAATGATCCAATTGTTTACGCCCCTTGGTGGCCAGCGATTCCACACAAACTTCCATCAGACATTCCTAAATTCAATGGAAATCCGGGTGAAGATCCATCGAATCACGTGATGAACTTTCATCTATGGTGTTCATCAAACACTTTAAACGATGATTCGATAAGGCTTCGCCTTTTTCAGAGGACGTTAACGGGTCCAGCGGCTAAATGGTATATTGAATTACCTAGAGCTTCGTTCGACAATTTTAGCACCTTAGCCACTACCTTTTTAACTCATTTTCAATTACCTATAAGGTATGAAATGGGAACGGAAATCCTTACCAACTTCAAACAGACAACGGCCACTCACATATCTGATCATATACATGAGTGGCGACGTCGTCGTAGGGTGGTAAAAACATGTGTTCCTGATCAGCTGTTAGCTGAATGGTTTATAAAGTCATTACTTCCTACCATTACGGAAGATGTGGCAAAGGGGGGGGTCGTAACGGAAGAGCAAGTTATCGCTCGTGCGCAATATCTGGACTTAGCCTATACTCAATCTGGCACGCTCTACGACAAAATACTTGATGCCCCTAGACCAGAATTCTCAATTCCTCCTCCTCCTAAATCAAACAATGACTCTCACGCCGGTGATGGCGTGATTGGCACGAAAAACGCGAAATCGACAAAGGCTACATCCAAGAAAGCCCGTAAGGTTTCAAATAAAAATGCAAAAGATGAAATTCTTGCTTCGGAAGTAAATGCCGTATCGACAGATAAGGGCAAAGAAACCAAACAACCAGGAAGCAAGAAGAAACAAAACAAAGGGAAGAAGAAGAAACAGGATGAGCCATCACCTGAAGAACCTTCTTCAAACCCTCCTGGAAATAGGAAATATCCATGCAATATATGCGATGAGAATCATTGGACAAGGGAGTGTCCTTACAAAGCTGAGCTGAAGAAATTCTTTAAGAGTTCGAAAACCTCAGCAGTGTTAACTGATCCATTTCCAAATCGAGGAACAAATCTGGTTGATAGTGGAGATGCTTCCCCGTCTCAAGTGCTAATGTTGTCGGTTTCAAAACAGCAAAATGATGCTTTGATCGCGACAAGGAACAAAGATTACGGGAATCCACAGCTGTCGAACAACAAGGATAAAGATCAACCAAGTAGTTCGACAACAACCTCGACAGAAGTTGTAACGCCACTAATAATACCTGAATTAACAATAAAACCGCCAAAGGGAGTAGTACACAAGTCGACATTTAATCCTCGTGCTAGAGCAGCACAGCATTATAACATAGTGGAAGATTTGGCCCAATCGCCATCCACTATGTCGACTCTTGAAGTACTACAGAATTGCCCGTCCCAAAGGCAGGCTTTGTTATCAGCTATCGGTGCGGTGGACCCAAGGGATTCCAATCTTGTATCCTTCGATCATAAAGGATACAATCCTCAGTTACCAGCTCAACTAGCTTTCCTTATTCAAGTGAAAGCCCTCAACAAAACCATTCATCGAACGATTATTGATGAGGGGGCATCCACATGTATTATGTCGATGAGTTGCTGGAAAACATTAGGATCTCCAACCTTGTTGCGATCGTCAACAACATTAAAAGAATTTGATGGATGATCGTATACCCCATATAGTATCCTGAATAACTTAAAAATTGAATTAGGAGGGAAAACAATAGAAATAGATGTTGAAGTCATTGATGGGAACCTTGACTACAACATCCTACTAGGACGACCATGGATCTATGCCATGGCAGCTGTTGTGTCGACCTATTTTAGAAAGATTGCATTCCCTTTTCAAGGAGGGATTATAATCGTCAACCAGCAAAACTTCCTCCGCAATGGTTCTCAAGTTACGGGAAGCATTCCAATGATCCATGGCAGTAACCATTCGCTTCAAAATATCGGAGTAGGCCTACTAAAAGACCCCACATTAATGGGAACTTTCGCACATCCACCTCCAATCTATATAGGAGAAGTAGCATTGGTAGGAGCCTGCAACATGATATCTTCCGCACAAAAGATTTCAGAAGACGATATTGACATGGATCATGCAATGGTTTTACCCCCAAGCCCAACAAAGATATTGTAGCAATCAATGTTCCTAGCTTTGGAGGCGAACCCAAATCAATGCTCATCGTGCGTTTGGGTAGATAGGTCTAGAGAGTATGGTACCCCATTAGATCCTTGGTCGCGAGTGCATGGAACCGACGAAGGAATCATACAATCAATGTTGATTGAGGGGGCACCATGGAATGATAGCCACCATCGTTCCTTTCTTCCGGATTGTGAAGAAGATACTCATGATGACCTTTATCAACCTTCAGTCTTTGAATTCCTATCAAATACTGTAAATACGGTGGATTCCGAGCGAAACCTATCCAATATTGAAGAGACTATAGCCATAAATATCTCAACCAAAACAGATGTTGTAAAGACTATTTATGTTGGCAAATGTTGTTCTCCTTCAGAACTGGAAATATATAACACTCTTTTTCGCGAATTCAGAGATGTCTTTGCTTGGTCATATGATGAAATGCCAGGCATCGACTCGAGTATCGTTGAACATGAAATTAAGATGTATCCTGATGTCAAACCAGTAAGACAACGACTTCGGCAGGTGCACCCCAAGAAAGCCGCTGCAATTAAGGCAGAAGTTGAAAAACTTATCCATGCTGGTTTCATCTACTCGGTTCCTCTGACCGATTGGGTATCGAATATTGTCCCTGTTATGAAAAAACAATGAACAATTAGAGTGTGCGTCGATTATAGGGATGTAAATAAAGCTTGTGCAAAAGACAACTACCCTACACCCTTCATCGACCAGATAATTGATGAATGCGCCAGATGTGAGATCTTTTCATTTATGGACGGATTCTCTGGGTATAATAAAATAAATATCCGCCCACAGGACCAGTCAAAGACTGCGTTCATTTGTCCGTGGGGCACATTCACATATCGAAAATTACCCTTTGGTTTAAAGAACGCTGGGGCGACGTTTCAGAGGGCAATGAATTATGCCTTCCATGACATCAAGAACATCGTTCAACCATACCTCGACAACCTTCCGACTCATTCACGAAAGCGGACTATTCATCCGCAACATTTAAGAGCGATATTTGTACGTTGTCGACACTACAAGATACGACTCAATCCACAAAAATGCGTATTTTGCGTCAGCTCCGGTCATTTACTTGGCTTTGTAGTCTCCAAGGACGGGATTCGTCTCGACCCCTGTAAGGTTCGGGAAATCATAAATTTTCCTCCACCTTCAAATTTGCTTCAGATTCAGAAACTCCAAGGGAAAGCAAACTTTCTGAGGAGGTTCATTCCAAATTATGCAGAACTTGCTAAAGGTTATACTCGTCTTTTGAGAAAGGATGTACCTTTTGTCTGGGATCAGGTGGCGCAAGCTTCCTTTGACGCTCTGAAAGATTCTCTAGTAAAAGTATCATTAATGTATGCCCCAGACTATCAAAGAGATTTTAACCTGTATTTGGCTGCAGCGGATACGAACCTTGCGATGGTTTTAGTTCAAGAAGTCGATGGAATTGAACATCCTATATATTATTTAAGTAAAAACTTAAATGATACAGAAAGCAAATATTCGTACGTTGAAAAGCTAGCACTTGCTGCTGTTCAAGCGACACAAAGATTTCAACATTATGTCCTCTTTCGGAAAACTACCTTTCTATCAGATTGCAACCCCATGACTTATATATTGTCGCGACAGTCGCTGGGGGGCAAATATTCAAAATGGATAGAAATCCTTCAAGAGTTTGATCTGGAATTTGTAAAATCCAAATCAAAGAAAGCTTTGGTTTTCGCAGAATTATTATGCGATCTCCCATCGTCGTCCAACGATGAACAACCCAAGAATCAACCGTGGACGAAAGTTTGTTTTTGATATCCACAAGCGATGAGTGGTATGGAGATATAATCGTTTATCTCCAAACCCAAAAGTTCAGGCCTAACACCTCTCACTCAGAACATAAACGTATACGATACCAAGCAAAAGACTACATGATCGTCGGTGATACGCTTTACCATCGTGGTATCGATACAGTTCTGAGAAGGTGCCTCACCCATGAGGAGGCCGAAAATGCCCTGAATGAGTGTCATTCAGGCGCGTGTGGGGGGCATCAATCTGGATATGCTACAGTACAAAAAATCTTATGAGCGGGATACTTCTGGCCAACCATGTTCAAAGATTGCATAACTGCAGTCAGAAGTTGCCATGCTTGTCAAATTTTTGATAGCAAAACCAGAAGACCGCCCGCACCTTTACAGCCAATAGTTGTTGTTGGGCCTTTCGCCAAATGGGGCATTGATTTCATGACATGTAACCCCACCTCGACTGGAGGGCATGGGTATATTATAGTCGTCGTTGAATATTTTACCAAATGGGCCGAGGCGATGCCTACATTAGATAACACTGGTGAAACATCTTCCCTTTTCTTTTTCAATCATGTAGTCGCCAGATTCAGCGTACCACAGGCTATAGTTACGGATCATGGATCACATTTTCGCAATCACATGATGGTGGAATTAGCTGCCAAGCTAGGGCTATCTCACGACAGCTCTACCCCGTATTATCCGCAAGCCAACGGACAAGTTGAAGCGATCAACAAAGTCCTGAAGCGCATGTTGCAAAGGATGATCGGGGTTCACAAAAGAAGGTGGCACCTAATCCTGTACTCAGCCTTGTGGGCTTACTGAACATCAATTAGGAATGCGACCGGGTTCACACCTTGCCAACTGGTATATGGCCTGCAAGCGGTCTTACCAATCCAGTGTGAAATCTCGTCTCTTAAACTCGCAATTGATCTCCTCCCCGGAACTTCAGAAGAAGAGGCCCGTTTCTTGGAATTAATCCAATTAGATGAAACCCTTCGTGATGCCGCGTTGGATAATGAAGCCCATAAGAAACGAGTCAAGGCGTAGTTCGACAAAAATGTCAAACCCTGTGTCTTCTCAGAAGGTGACTTGGTCTTGCTTTACGACCAAGAATCCGATAAATTGGGAGCAGGTAAATTCAATTCTTTATGGATGGGCCCCTATATTGTTAAACGAGTGTTAGCAAAAGGAGCCTACGCGTTAATGGATTATGACGGAATTCCACTGGCGCAACCCCGTAATGGGTTGTACCTCAAGCGTTACTATGCTTAAATAGTGACCAATATGCATGCACCTCGATTTGCGTTATTATGCTGGGGGCATGCAAACTTATCATCGAGCAGTTTTAGCACACAGTTCATGCTCGTTAAAAAATAAACTCGAGCCGTTTTAGCACACAGTCCATGCTCGTTAAAAAATAAACGCAAGATCCGAGCAGTTTTAGCACATAGTTCATGCTCGTTAAAAAACGAACATAAGATCGAGCAAATGTTTCCACCCGCATTTAAGCTCGTTAAAAAATGAACTATTTCGGTAAATAACCACCGTGAATGTAATATCATCAGCTATTAAAGCCTTGGTCGTGTTTGCCCATCACCTCCACTTTTCCATTGGCCAATCATTCACCTCCATATGATTGTTTACCCATTTTGAGGAACAGCTGCGAAGAGTGATTTCACTAGCCATCCTTGTGACACTGCCGTGATTTGGAAATTCCAATCCTTCCCTGGAATCAGCTGCTAACCTTTTTTATCACTCGTTCCTCAAAAGATGAGTCTTTTTTAAGCTCTTTTCATCTGACTCGTGAAATATGAAAAGATTGCCGAGTTTTGGCCTTCCAGCTCGATAAAGTGACCGGAAGAGCTATCCCTCCTCTAGATTTTAATATTTTTGGACCTGAGGGATTATTGCACCAAAAGATCGAGCGCTTGTTTTATTCAGCTCGTTAAAGATATCGAAAATCCATCCATTCTGTATTGTTTTATACTTTTCCGGACTTAAGGGATTAGATGACGAAAAAAGACTTTTGGAGTTAACTTTACGTACCTTTTCAGACTCTCTAAAGATGAAAAGGACCGAGTTATCCTTGTCGTTAGACTCGTTAAATGCATGAAATAGCGACAAACTTGTCTTTAGATGAGAACGAGTTTCACTATCGCTAGGCTCGTTAAAACATAGTGATGGGCTTGCCCGAAGGGCAAGTTATAGAACAAGCATATGTTATCCTCCTCAAGCTTGACAAAAATAAAGAGGTACTGGTCAGCAATGACTGGGGAAAAATTGGGAGAAACTCAAGAAAACATTGATGGTAGCAAGTCGCTCTTGAACATGACACTTTTCCTCCGTACCACAATCAGGTTGGGTTGTTTCATTCACCGGTCACATCGCCATGGTCTCGCCATACCATCCATATTTGGGGTAATGCTACCGATCCATCGCATAAGTGTCGCCATATGTTCAAGAGAAGTCGTTCAGAGAAGTCACCTGTGTCCCATCCGCTACCATACATTATACTCTTTCATGACCGCCACCCTGAATCATATGTCATCAGATCGTTTTCACCTCCATCAAAATCATTAGCTCCGTTCCGTGTCATTGATGTGGGATTCATTAAGGCCCTCCTTTGACGGATCACTTCTTGTGGACATCAGCTCATTATCCAAGAAGTTGATCTAGGAACACCCCCTTCAGTACTTTGAAGCTTTCATGCCTCAATGGCAAGTTTCTCACTTCCGGCGACAGGTTTACATCAATGACCTTCGACCGAAAGATTTTGCATGGTGTTCGATGCCAAGTCCTCTATTCACACCACGTGAATTTTACTGCAGTACCTGGAGGGTCATCTTCATTATCGATAATTCCTCTCGCGCTTGTTAACAGTTTACATCATTGACTGGTAATCAAGCGATGTCTTTCCATGTTCGACTTCAGAGAAATTCTCACATGGATCGACTTGTACTTAGAGTGAAGATCGGACGAGATTGAAGACCCCGGATCTAGTTTCATCCATCCGAGCTGCGATATATATTCAGAAAATAAAGACATAGAAATGTATAGCTTTACAGCACAGATAATCATCCTACCAAAAGGATGATGGCTCTATCAGAATCATCAGTCTATCATTAGATGATTGTTTGTTATATGTACATGAAAATGAATTTATAAAGCTGAGCATGGGAATGCCCGCCTCAGCTAGATCGTGAAAAAAGTATGAAAATAATTTATTGTATTGTATTGTATTATAGGTCTCCTCCCAGCATTGAAAGAACTTCGGATCCTCCTAATAAATCATTTCACCCGATAAACGGCCTCATACTTTAGGGGGAAACTGTTATAGACATTTTTGTGCCTTACAACTATAAGCATGAAATGTCCATAATCCAAGGGATCGAAAGTCCCTAAACATGTTGTTCCTACCCCTAGAGGAACAGGGCTAACAAACCACAACAATTCACAGAAGTTCTCCACCAGAAACTGCTCAAAAACAAGTCAATTCAGAATCAATTCAGAGGCTCCACTAGCTGCCTGCGTTGAAATGCAGAGGCTACACTGGCTAGTTTCATTGCAATGTAGGTGGAAGCACTACCAGGGTGCCCTGAGCGGGAAATGACAAATGGCAGGGTCCTTTGTGCGAGGTGTAAAGACTGTGGAAGCTTCCAGAATCTTCCTCCATGACACTTGCCTTGATGAGTTCGACTAAGTGATGAGTAAGAGGCTCTTAATCTCCAAGTGGAAGAAAGAACTGATAGAGGGAGAGGACACTAGTCAGATCTCAAGCTGACTCATCCTCTCTCCAAACATCTATATATGGATCTCTCCTCCATGACATCCAGGAGGCTGCAATTTTGTTATTGCAAGGAATTGCTGTTGGTTTGAGATTGGAATCATTGGGTGCTTAATGCTTTGAAGGGAGGTGAAGAAAGGATTTCATTCGCTGGGAGGTAGATGTTGGATTGGAACTCTCTTGGTTGTATTTCCTCCTAACCCTTGTTATTCATCAATAAAGCTATCTTGGTTTCTCCTATATACTGATGTATCTTTGATGTATGATTGCATTAGTATGTTTAGTTTATTTCTAATCCTGAACTAGTTATGAATATGAATCTATGTCTTTGTGTAGTGTTCCCTTCTTGTGATCTTGCAGGAACCTGTTGAAGCTGGCGAGCGAGAAGGCGAGTAGCTGGGAACCCTCAAAGAGAAGAGAAACCGGATCGAGGGACAAACGGAAGACACCGGTTAGTCCATCCATCTCTCTTCATTCTTAATTCATAAAGGAAGAATACTAGAATAGCTGTCTCTGTTTGTTGCTAAGGCACTGTCACACCTTAGGTGGATAGGATCGTCCTGCATAGGCATTTTTCCCCACAACAATCCTTTTAACAAATATTTTTTAACTAATGAAGGGATTATGGAAGTTCTAACCTTGGATGAAATGTCGTGGAATGATACTCATCATCGTTCAACTTTCTTACCATCCTTTGATAAAATTGAAAATTATTTCTCATCATTATTTTCATCTTAAACCCTTAGCGATCCTCAAAATCCAATATCTACCCTTTCTTCCAATTCTGAATAGAATCTAGGGAACATATCGATAAAGGTACCTATCTATATGTCAATGAAACCTGGAATAATTGAAAATATTCATATATGAGCTTCTTGTTTGTTAAAAGAGATTTCAACTTACAAAGACCTATTTTAGGAATTTCATGATATTTTTGCTTAGTCCTATGAAGAGATGCCAAGAATCGATCCTAGCATTATTGTGCATGAAATTAAAACTTATCTGGATGCTAATCCAGTTAGAAAAGGATTACATCCAATACATTCGTGAAAAATTGTTGCTATCAAAATTGAGGTTAAGAAATTGCTGAAAGAAGGATTCATTTACCATGTTCCTTTAACAGAATGGGTATCAAATATTGTGCACGTTAACAAAAATAAAGGAACTATTTTAGTGTGTGTTGATTACTGAGATATCAATAAAGCTTGTACCAAGGAAAATTATTCAACTCGTATATCGACCAAATTTTCAACGACTGTGCCGAAAATGAAATTTTTTCCTTTATGGATGGATTTTCCGGCTACAATCAGATAATCATACTCCCTACCGATCAATATAAAACTGCATTTATATGCCCATGGGGAACTTTTGCTTATTGTAAACTCCCATTTGGCCCAAAACTTGCTGGTGCGACTTTTCAACGAGCAATGTCTTATGAATTCCACGATATCAAGAATATTTTCCAGCCTTATTTAGATGACCTCCCAACTCATTCCATGAAATGGAAGGATCACCCATTGCACTTAAAAGAAATTTTCATTAGGTGTAGGCATTACAATATTCGCTTGAATCCACAAAAATGTGTCTTTTTTGTACAATCTGGTCGGCTTCTAGGTTTCATCATTTTGAAGGAAGGCATCCGTGTTGATCCCCTCAAGGTAGAGGTAATTTTGAATTTTCCTGCTACTTCTAGCCTTAGTCAACTCCAAAGTTTGCAACAGAATGAAAACTTTTTGCATAAATTCACCCACAATTATTCTAAACTAACACAGGTTTTTGCTCGACTGCTGAAAAAGGGTATTCCATTTTTTTTGGATGAGCTTTCTAATAAAGCTTTTGATGCATTAAATCATGCACTGACTAATGCACCTTTACTACATCCACCCAGTTATCATAGAGAATACTTTCTATACTTCGTTGCATTTGATGCCAACATTAGCATGGTTTTAGTCGAAGAGGAAAATTCTAGTAGCGAACATGTGATTTAATATTTGAGTAGGAGTCTCACTAAAACTAAGATTAAATACGCACATGTGGAGAAGCTAGCTTTGGAAGCTGTACAAGCTCTTCAATGATTCCTTGACTATATACTTGTCTAAAAAACCATTATTATCTCATATTGCAACCCCACGTTGTACATTCTCACGAAAAAACTGCTAGGGGGAAAATACTCGAAGTGGATAGTCATTCTACAAGAGTTTGATCTTGAATTTGAAAAATCCAAATCAAGGAAATCCTTTGTTTTCACCAAACTATCCCGAGACTTCCCCCATACTGATATAGAAACTATAGCAAAAGATTCTTTTGTTGACGAATCTCTCTTTCTTATTAGTACGTTAGATCCATGGAATGGAGACATCATTATATATCTCCAAAGACAAACTTTTAGGCATTAGTTATCAGTGAATACGATAGCAATCCCAACAATACAATATTATTGGTGACACTCTTTATCTTCATGGTGCCGATTCTATATTTCGACGTTGTTTAAATTTTGAAGAAGCTGAAAAAAAATTATATGGTTGTCACTCTAGAGCATGTGGAAGTCACATGTGTGGGTATGATACTGCCCAAAAGATATTACGTGTTGGATATTTTTGGCCGTTAATGTTTAAAGACTACATCACTACAGTCTGAAAATTCCATAATTGTCAAATTTATGATCGCAAAATGTGCGCACCTCCCGCTCCTCTTGACCTAATTGTAGTTGTTAGTCCTTTTTCTGAATGGGGCATCGACTTCGTCACTTGTAACCCTCACTCGTTTGGGGGGCATGTGTGTATCATTTTTGTAGTCGATTACTTTACAAAATGGGCTACATATAGAGACGATGATGAAACTGCAACTATTTTCATTTTCAATAATGTGATTTCTTGGTTCAACGTCCCACAAGCTATTGTTATAGATCACAGTAGTCATTTTCGTAGCTTTATGATGGTCAAACTAGCCATGCAATTTACCCTTGTCCATGATAACTCTACTCTGTATTATCCACAAGCTAATGGTTAGGTCGAAGCTGCCAATAAATTTTTAACCAATATGATTAAATGGATAGTTGGTATGTATAAAGGAAACTAGAACTCTATGCTCTTTTCATCACTGTGGGCTTACCGTACTACTCTAAAAACATCGACCAATTTTCCCTTTTCAACTCGTTTATGGTTTGTAAGCCGTATTACCTATTGAATGTGAAATTCCATCTCTTAAAGTAGCTATCTAATTATTACCTGCTACCTCTGCAAGCGAAGAAAACTTTGTACATTTCACCCATCTAGGTGAAAATCACCCTAATGCCGTATTGGTTAGGGAAACTCAACATAAATGTGTCAAATCCCAATACAATCAAAATGTTAATCCTCATACATATTCAAAAGGTGGCCTGGTCTTGGTATATGATAAAGCTCATGAAAAACTAGGTGCGGGGAAATTCGAGCCCATGTGGCATTTCCCTTACATCATAAAACACGTATTAGCTAAAGGTGCCTATGAGATGGATGATTATGATGGTGTTCCTTTGGGAAAGCCCAGAAATGGTATTTACCTAAAGAAATATTTTACATAAAAGTTTGGTGAAGATTTGTACATTAATTACCAATTTTATGTACCTGTGATAAATTAGTTTCTTTTCACTACTCCTTATCTCATTTTGACACTTGATTTGCAGATGTCGACAGTTTCTCTGACTTATATTAGCTTTGTTGATGGTGCTAGTAATAGTACTTAGAATTTATCTTCCACAGCCTCGGTTATATATTCACCCAGTGAAGAGCTAGTCTCTATTCACATAATATGTCTCCGTCAAACAACGAATAATATAGCAGAATATAGTGCAATCATTGAGCTATTAGGTGATGCCATTATATTTGGTATCCAATGTTTGATCATTAGGTTAGATTCAGAACTAGTAGTATTACATTTAAATGGTATCTATTCAGTAAGGAGTCCAACCATGTTAAGGATATTTTTATGAGTCCATCTCTTGGAAATGAAATTGGATTATATCAAATATCAACACATTCTGACATATTTAAACACATTGATAGATGCATTGGAGAATCACGTGTTAAATAGACATTTGCAAAATTTATAAATTAAAAACCATATTCACACATTGATCGAGATTAACATAGGTTAAAAGTAATTTGTCATTAAAATAGAGTTTAGGTGTGTCTACAAAATATGTCATTTGAGGACATAAAGGCTCTGTGGCCTTTTATTTTCCGAATATTCTCACACCAAAAAGTAAAAAATGGTCCTAGAAACTAGAATAGCTAGGCATGGTGATGCTCATGATAACACACAATAACTCAAGAAACTCGACACAACAAATGTCTAAGAGGCCCTAGAACCCAAACTATGTTCCTTTAATAGGCACTTGGAATGTCATCGAGTCCAGTACCTGGGATGTTGGAAATCAACCTCTCAAGGTTGTGCTCCAACTCTGTTAGGATTTCATCTTCCTCTGGGTTCACTACCATAGCTACCATAGGCTACTTGCCTCATCTATCATATTGTCTCATCCCGCCTTGTCGGGTTGGACCCACATCTTCACAATCATTTTAGATAATTAGCCTCTCAAGACAAAAACACTTAAAAATTTGAAAATTTTGAAAATATGTCAAAATGAGAAATTATTACCTAGATCACCCCACAGAGCTTCGGATGGAAGTGGGATACCAAGATCACCTCTGTAATCTATCCTGGCATACAGAAAGTCCTCGATCAGAACAATCTTCTGGCTCAACTAGTAAAAAACCTTTGCTATATACCTCACTATAGGATCGTTACCGCCATGGCGTGCCATCAGTGCAACCCACCTCATCAAGCGTGGATCCCTCGAACCCCCCTTGTCTGCCTGAATTTATTGTGGCTAAAGAATAGGAACCCTCTCTAGGGAAAAATAAATTAGAATGGCACCATAACCAGAATTATTCAGTTTACCATTCTTGCACCTAATCAAATGTCCCTTCATATTTACCACTACTTCCTCACACCAATTTTATACGTGGACTCCCAACATTCCATGGCCATTTGCATCTGTGCCCGTGTGGCTAGATGAAGGAAAACATTGCCACATAGTTTGAAAACAATGAAAGCAGTGGTCCTCAATGGATTGAATGCCCATCCATCCATCATTGGGCAGTGCACTCCTACAAAATCGTCGTAGGTAACCATTAGTAATATCTTCCCCTACTCTCGATCCAAATAGTGAAATATCGACTCCTTGATGAGACAATCCAGTCAGGAAATATATGTTATCAGCATCAATGGTGAGGCAATCATCAATAATCACAAAAGACTATTCCTAGACATTCCATGTCCTCACTAACCTTGTCATCAGATCTACCTCGGCTTTCATACTAGGGATTAGCCAGTATTTCAGGAGGCCACAAGTCCTAACAGCTTGCATAGTGGATGGATTTTACAAAGCAACCACATCATTAGCTTCGTGCTCTCTTTCCCTCCATTCCATTTTTTAGCAACAAATGACCTGAAAAAACCATTTTAAAGTAGTTATAAGCCTTTTTGAAATTCATTTCATGTTTTTTGGGCTTCAAAATTTGTTTTAAAAATAGTCCATGGTGCTTGCATTTCCGCCATTTTATGGATAGGGCACAATTGGGTAGAAATTTCTAGTAGAATTTCGTGCAAGTCAAAAATTTCCGTATGAAAAATTTTCTCAGCCTAAGAGGGCTTGATTGAACGAAACCCACATAGGGCCGAGGGAGCGTTTTTGAACAATTATTTGTCCCAAAAAAACAAATGAGAGCTTAAAATGAAAAAATAAATGGATAGAAAGCTAAGTTATGTAGAGATCTTCTACCTCGAGGAAACGCTGCACAATTTTGTCCATCGGTTGTCTTAGAATCAGTCCTAGAATTTTGATGGTAAAAACCCCTCTCTCTGCTCCGAACTAGTGAAAATACAAATGGTAAATTACTTTTTCCCACTTTTATAAGTTTTTTAGCTTAAAAGATTTATTTTTTATATTTTGAATCTTTTTTAGAGGGAAAACATCTTTGGAGCAGTTATGATGGGTTATCGAGTTTAAATGTGCAGGATCATTTATTGAGTCAACATAAAACATTTTTTACATTTTAGAAGACTTTTGTCACTTTTTATGCTCTTTAAAATTTACAGAAAGAGAAAATCATGGATTCTTCTTTTAAGCCCTTTTTAGAATTTTTGAAAAACGAAAAGATTGTTGAGTACTTGCTTGTTCGAACTCGTAAAAGTAAATGAACAATTGTTCACTCAGCATAAGTTTACTACTTTTACGGACAGAGCCAGGACTGTTTACGAAAGAGATATACTTTGGTCAAACACGGTCAATAGATTTATCTGTTGTCTTATTTAATCCTTTTTCGAACTTGAGAGACAAAACTAACGAAAAATAACCTAATGGAGTCTACTTATGTTTTTCTTCTAACTCTCTAAAAATAAAAATTGTCAAGCTTTACTTTCTCCAGGGTCGTTAAAATTTTATGGTTAAAGAGATGAATGAATTTCATTTTTTGTATTTTTTAAACTCTTAAAAGAAAATGACATCAAGTTACCCCTTTACTGGACTTGTAAAAAATTGAACTGTAGAAGACTCATTAAGCATGATGATTAAACATAATTCGATGGACTCATTTGAAGGATGAGCTTACAGTCCAAGCATATGTTATCCTCCTCAATCTTGTAAAAGATAAAGAGGTACTTACCAGTAATGGTGGGGGGAAATTGGGGAAAGTTTCCATTCTACATCATCAGTTAAAAGGTAGCATTTTGCTCTTAAACACTCCACTCCATCACATTCACGTCCGGGTTGGGAAATCCATTTTCCCTATAGTTAATCAAACCTTATTGAAATTCTTCATGGTTTTGGGTATTATCATGAAGTCAAATGCTTCCAAATCATTATAGTGTTGTTATGTGTTCAAGAGAAGTTCAATCTTGGTTCAAATCCCTTTGCAAAATCTTTAACTTCATTAGCATCAGCCATCCTTGAGTCAGTCCTTACAATTATTTTCAAAACATTATATCATGTTTCGTGTCGTAAGCTTTCCTACGAAGAACCTCTTCCTATCGACTTCAACTCATTATCTAGGAAGCTGATTTAGAAACCTTCAGTACCTTGAAGCCTGCATTCCTTAATGGCAGGTTTTCACTTTTGACGATAGGTTCTCATCATTGGCCTTCGATTGAACGATTTTATGAGTGTTCAACTTCAGATCATATATTCGCACTTCATAGATTGTACTAGGAGTACCTTGAGAACCATTTTCATTATTTGTGGCTTCTCTCGTGCTTATTAATGGTTCACACCATTGAACAGTAATCAAGTGGTTTCTTTCATGTTTGACTTTGAGACATTCACTTTTATGGTTGGAATCATATTGTGGATCGAGAGATGGAGATCAAGAACCTGGATTTAGTCTCATCAATCCAAGTTGCGAGGAAATATTATGTGCATGATTAGGTAGACATATGGTGATGTCCATGTTGTGTCTACCATCTATATGATCTTAATTTTTCCGTGCTTTTTCATTGAGTTCAATTTACTCTGAGTATGAGAATTCCTACCTAAAAGATGATTTTTGATATATATTTTGCATTATGTTCTCTTAAATGATCCTTGCAGGTTTTTGACCATTTCCTCTGATCTGATCCTTGGAATGATAAAGCACTTCAATCTTTTAAACTTATTTTTCAGACTTCGCACTTTAGGGGCAATCTGTTACACGTCAATTTGTTGCCATGAAACTTGATCAGTTTATGGATTATTTTACCATCCGTTAACATGTTGAAACTAGCTCCTCTAGAAGTCAAACAACTCAATATATGTTGAAGTACACGAGAAATTTGGGTCAAATAGCTCTCACACCTTGTTATGTTCCACCTGCATTGATTTCTCTAGCGTTTCGTGCACATTCATTGAAATTGACTCTGAGAACAATGCATAGCGCACATAAATTATAGAAAGTAAAAATAAAAAGTACATTCTAGAAACATAGTTGGTCGAATATTTCTCAACTAAAAGATTCTAGGTGATGACTATTCAAACTATAACCCTCATAATGTGCATCTCCATCCCTTTTCTGATGGCACCCTAATCCCTCATTAAAATAGGTTCATCCTCTTCTTAGGAATCTGAAACTTTCTCCTATTTGATCTATAAAAGGACTAGAGGGCTGATGGATGGAGGAGGTCAAAATTCAAAGAATACAAACTTATGATGTTAGTTTGGGATTGGAGAGATTGGTATCTGAGGAGGAGATTGAAGGAATTTGGGAGGGACCTCATAACATCAAGGAAAAGGTTGTAAGGCTCCTATTCTCTTCTAATTAATATAAATGAGGACTTTCTCCCATTGATTTTTGTAGGAATTTACAGTGTGAGTTCCTCAGATAGAACACCGAAGGATGCGAACCTCAAATAGCTCTGATACCATGTAGGAATTTACAAGGTAAGTCCCTCAGATAGAACACCAAAGGACACTGCTCACAAACAGATCACAAATCAATACACTTGTATTCTTAATGATGTTAAAAACCTCAAGGGGGAAATAGTCTACGGCCTGAGCCAACATGGCCACTTCAAGAAATTTATTAATAAAAGAAAGAAAATTTACATAAACTTCTCTCATGAATGGTCACCTTACAAATGACCCTACATGCTCTTTAATTAGAGATCATGTACCAATCAAGTTTTAAGTCATGGATCAAGTGTCGGCAATACTGAGGAGAGACTGAACCATCAGATCACTTCATGTCTAGAACATATCGTGACCATGAAATTGTAAGTTGCAAAAGTACATAGTGAAGAAACACACTTTACCTAACTCTACACTAGACCAAGTTATACTTAACTATTTCCTATGTGTCGGAATATCCTAACATCCCGCATTAAGAACAACCTGGGATAGGATTGAAGGATGTACAAATATGACACCATTGGAGAAGGGAGGAGGAATTAGAGCCTATCCCTCCTTAGTGACAACTTCCTAAACTCCAACCATAAATAGAAGGTTAGTAAAATTCACCTCTGTGAGAGCCTTTGTAAAGATGTATGGAACTTGATCATCGGTTGAACAATATTTTACTTCAAGAACATGGTCATGAGTGAAATTTTTGATGGAGTGCGCATGTAGTTCAATGTGTTTTCTATGCTCATGTTGGACTGGATCTTTTCATAGTTGAATGGCACTTTGATTATCACACGAAAGTGGAGTCAGATGTTGCTGCTGAAAGCCAAACTCTGATAGGATCTGACAAAGCCACGTGGCTTCATTACTAGATTCTAAGGTGCCACAATACTCTGCTTCTACTGAAGAAAAAGAAATGGCACTTTCTTTCTTGCAAGTCCATGTAATAGGCCCATAATAAAGAGTGAAGTCATAACCTGCAGTAGACTTTCTATCATCAGGGTCACCAGCCCAATTGGAATCATTGAAACCAACTAATAGAGGAGATTCTTCTGCACTATAATGAATCCAAAATGGAATTGTACCTTCAACATAATGAAGTATTCTTTTAGCTTCTTTATAATGATTTTCATGTGGGCTTTTCATATACCAAGAAATTAGGCAAACAACAAAGGAAAGGTTTGGACGGGTATGGGTCAGATGCAAAATTTTTCCTACAAGCTGACGGTATAAGGTAGCATCAACTTCAGGGGAAGTTCAAGTGACTGAAAGTTTGGATCCACACTAAAAGGGAGAAGGGGATGGCTTACATTCTTCCATGTGAAAGTGGCATAGAAGATCACAAGCATACTTGGATTGCGAAAGGGAAATACCTTCCTTGAATTGAAAGACTTGAAGACCAAGAAAATAATGCAAGTGTCCTAAGTCTGTCATTTCAAAGTTCTTTTTAATGTTGGACTTCAAATGGTTTATAAGGATGGGATCACTAACAGTAAGGATAAGATCATCAACATAAATAGCAAGAATGATAAGAGACTTACCCACCATCTTGGTGTATACAGTATTGCAAGAATGACACCTAGAAAATCCAGTATCTAAAAGAAAGCTATCCATTTTGGCATACCAAGCTTGAGGGGCTTTCTTGACACCATAAAGGGATTTGTTAAGCTGACATACAAGGCTGAATTCTATTTTTATAGATCCAAGAGGTTGTTCCATATATATTTCTTCATTCAATTCCCCATGTAAGAAGGCATACTTAACATCCATCTGATGGATTTCCCATTTGAAAGAGGCATCAAGGGAAAGAACAAGGCAGATAGAGTTCATTTTGGCAACAAGGGAGAAGGTTTTAGTATAGTAAATTCCTTCAACTTGTGAAACACCCTTAACAACAAGACAAGCTTTATGTTTATCAACTTATCCATATGATCCAAACTAGGTTCTATACACACATTTGCATCTAACAAGTTTTCATCCCTTTGGAAGAGGAATAAGAACCCATGTATCATTTGCCAATAATGAACGATATTATCCATTCATAGCTGCCTCCCAATCTGGATGGCCTGAAGCTTCTGCAAAGGTGTCAGGATCAGAATTCGCTGAAGCTTGAGCCATTAAAGAAGAGGCTCTATCAAACTGAAAACATGTACGACGTTGATCCACATGATCACCTCCAAAAGCACCTACTGCATCGTGAGTAATGCAGACCCATTTTCGAAGCTAAGGAGCTGAATTAGGATCCCGAGAAGGTCAGGGAAAATTTTCATCCTTGCTGTCATCATCTAAAGAAGAAATATTTTCAGAAGTACAAGGGATAGAGAGAGGTGGCACATCCGCCGAACTGGGCTCATAGGCCAATATATTTTCAGCAAAATTTCCATCTCTTCTAATGATACCGTTTTTGGATTTAGGTGAAAGAATTCTATATCCTTTGACATCTTCAATATCCAACAAAAATACATTTTTCACTCTTAGGTTCTAAAGGTTTATGTTTCTCAACTAGAATATGGGCCCATGCTTCACTTCCAAAAACACAAAAGTGACTTACATATGGTTTAATTTAGCTCCATGCTTCTTCTAGAGTGATATTCTTTAAGTTGTAGTAGGAGTGTGATTTACTATGTAATTTTCACAGTTAATTGCTTATGCCCAAAAATTAAGACTAAGTCCTTTAGATTGAAGCATACTGTTAGCCATTTCCTTTAAGGTGTGATTCTTCCTTTTAGCTACACCATTTTGTTGTGGAGTATATGGAACAATAAGTTTCATTTGAATTCCTTGCTCAGTGCAAAAGTTGATGAATTTGTTGTTAACATATTCTCCACCATTATCAGATATTAGCTTAAGAATTTGATGTCCAGATTGTTTCTCAACAAAGGCCTTAAAGGCCAAGAACATGTCAAATGCTTCACTCTTGAGTTTTAATAAGTATACCCAAGTGCAACTAGAGAAATAATCAATGAAAGTTAAGAAATACTTGTAGCCAAAGAATGAAACAACTCGAAGTGGAACACATAAATCACTATGCACAAGCTGTAAAGGGTTTGAGGTGTTCCAAGAGGCAAGTTTTTCAAAACTATCCCAATGATGTTTTCTGAGTACACATCCAAAACATACACCATCTCTGCAAGATACCATAGGAAGACCTATCACCATATTTTATTTACATATATTTTGAATGGAGCGATATTTTAAGTGACCAAATTGCTCATGCCAAAGTTTTCTCACTTAATCATTATGAGTAAAAAATACTGAGGGAAGTCTTGATGACCCAAAGTTCTTAAACATGTACAACCTTGTAGAATCATCAGTAATGCCAATAGCTAAAATCTGTCTAGGATCTCTTAGGTCCTTAATTACAACATCGTGAGGTGAAAATCCAATGATTTTATCTTCACCTAAATTAGTTATCTGATATACAGATAAAAGGTTGTAGGATAAGGTTGGAACACATAATACTTCATTAAATTGACCATTGTCTAGATGAATAGCTCCATTCCCTACAACACTAAGAGATCTATCATCACCAACATATATATTTTTGGTGTTACAATCATTTAAAGAAGAAAACATGGCTTTGTTTTTGCCATGTGATAAGAAGCTCTAGAATCAATGAGCCACTCATGAGAATGAGAAGAAGAAGATACATTTAGTGCATAAATAGACTGAGATGATTGAAAACCACATGCAAAAAGTGTTATTCTTGAACATGAAGTTGAAGTTGAAGAGTGCTCCAAATAGATGTTATGCTTCTTCATTGTTGCTTTCAAGACTTCCATCTTCTTAAAGCATTTGGATTCTAAGTGGCCATCTCGATTACAAAATTTGCAATGTCTATCAATCTTCTTCCCTTTGTTTTTATTTTCCTTATCATTTTGTTGAATTGATTTCTCATTTTGAGACTGAAATTGCTTAAGACCCCTATTTGGTTTAGGACCATTCGTTTTAGGATACTGCTTATTAGGATTCTTTGAATTTGGTTGTTGCTGGGTGTCTATGGCTTTCTTAGAAGAATTTCCAAGATTAAGAAGACCAATATGTAAGAGTTTTTCTTGTTATCTTATTAAATAATCACAAAAGCCATCAAAAGAGGGGGATTTGTAGTCTTGTCCTTGAGAAATAAAGGATTCTCTAGTAGAATGGAAGGTGGAAACAAACACAGAGTAGGCTGGTCCCAACTTAGTATGAATGGAATAGATAATGCTACCATCTTCTTTCTTAACCTTAACACCTTCCAAGAGAAGTCTAAGGGTCTTGAACTTTGACAGACAATCCTCAATGGAAGAAATTTATTGGGGTCCAACGTAAGCAACTCATTTTCAAGTTGATGGGCTCTAATTTCATTTTTAATTCCAAAAACTTTATTGAGTTGATTCATTGCTTCATCAAGGGTATCAAATTCTATGATATGGAATCTAAGGTATAGAGACATAGACATCCCTATCAAACCACGTGCTTGATATTGCCTTTTTTCCCATTTGACTGCCTTATCTTCATCTTTAGGTTTAGATTCTTGGCTTGAGGCTATTCTATAAAGACCTTTACTTCTAAGTAAATCCTCCATATAGGACACCCATTGGAAATAGTTGGAGCTGTCAAGAATAACTTGACATAGAATTTTAATTTTAACATAAACTAAAGCTGTAGATGTTGAAACTAAGTGTTCCAATGGAAAGGTCTCAAAAAATTAGGCCGATTAAAAAAAAAAGCTTTGAAAACGGCTTCTGGATGAAGAAGTTATGGCCTTTTGAAGAAACTGTGTTGAAGATGCTGACGAAGTGTGTGAATGTGCAAAACTGAATGATAATGTTATGTTTTAAAAAGAAATCCCCCCTTCCCAAACTTAATCTAATTAGATCACTTTAAGAAAAGGTTTTATGTGACCCACTTTTATAAATAAGTGAAAGTCACTTTTACAATGGTAGTTTATGAGCTACCCACTAAATTGTACCTTAAATAAAAGATAAAGAGACTTTAGAATTATAAGTGACTCAATTTTTATAATGGGTGAGAAAAATCTACATAAAGTAACATTAAAACATAAGTTACATGTGCTTTTTGAAAAAATAACTCAGCAAAAAGAAATACTTGAACTGAAGACCTCTATTCTCATAAAGTAACTTTGGACCAAGTGAGCTAGTTTAAAAGGTTAGTGATTTTTGGAAAAGAGGAAGGGGGCATTTTATTTATTTATTTTTTATTCATTGAAGCTTTGGGGTGATTTCTTGCTTGAAAATCCATTTTTGCCTATAAAAAAAAACACACAACCCAACATGGACATGCAAAAAAAACAAGCCTTATGGCTTGATGTTAGCTTTTGTTGGAAACTAAATATTTTCCTCAATGTTTCTGATTTTCTGAGATCAAACTAACGCATAGTGGAAAAGAGCATATGCATGAGAAAACTCCTTCCTTTTTATTTATGATTTTCCTAGATCGCACAGAGTCGTGGGGCATAGAGCATACACAAAAATGAATGGTATAGATCCGGTAATAAAAAATAGAGAGGTAAATAAACTGAAATAAACAAAGAGATAAATAAATATTATATATCTCCAGATCTTAAAAATGACGTAGCTAGGGCTATTAGAAACCTTTTTGCATGAAAGGAAAGGGGTTCCTCATTGGACCAGATGCTCCTAACACAATAAAGCAATCCTCTTAACCCAAAAGTAGTCAGAAACAGTAGATCTATGAAACGAAAGTCGGATGCAGTTGTGTCAGCTTCGGATTTCAATCAAGTGTTGGTAATATGGAGGAGAGAATGAATCACCAGATCACTTCATATCTAGAACATATCGTGACCATCAGATTGTAAGTTACAAAAGTACATAGTGAAGAAACACACTTTACCTAACTCTACACTAGACCAAGTTATACTTAACTACTTCCTATGTGTCAGAATATACTAACAATTTTGTCTTTAGTGAATGATGAATTGTTTGCAATTGTTTATTATGTTCATTAAGGAATGTTAAATCCCTAATTTCCGTTATCATTAGGATAAGTTGTTTGAATTAGTATATCACATGTGTTTTTGATTCTTTTATGGTTTATGTATATAGGTCTTATCAAGCATTGAAGAGCTGCATCAAGTCATAACTAGGGATCTTCATCAATCATTTCATGAAACCGGTAAGAGGACTCTCCATTAACTAGACTGCTTATAATTCGAACAAGTTCAACTTAGGGAAAAAGTTAGTTTATTTGTCATTATTGTTTCTAGTTTCCATTTAGGATCTAGGGAGATTGCTCTTGTTTGCAGGAGGGATTGTCCAATGTAACAACCTCTATGATACCATTATAAAGTCTTCCAACGGGTGATTCTCAACCAGCTTACCTATATAAAGGATCTCTATAAACTAGTGCAATCTATGAATAGGTGGAAATAATATATGATGGGAAAGGAGATAACACTTCACGTATATCACCAATTGATATAGTACCTCAGGCCCAAGGTAAGTTATATTAGACTAGGAATTACAAATGGATTGGGTTTCTATGATAGTTTAATATAGTGATCAAGTACAAGAAGGGAAGCACAAACAAATTGGCTAAAATTATTTCAATCTGACCCACATAAAGGACCACAACTTTGGAAGATCTTATGCACATGGATCCCCTCACCCATGATGCACACAGAGAGGAGTACATAGAGGATGAGGACTTGAAGGAGGTGCTTTAGCAATGAAGAGCTAGATCATCTACATGATGGTGGAAATATAGTTGAATACCATATCAATAATGTTTTAATCAATAGCTCAGGTAAATCATGTGTTCGTAAAGGTGAGTGACTGCAGTTGAATAGAAAGGTTCACATCTCCAAGATAACAAAATATTTTGGTGGCACGAACGCCATAAAAACTTTCAAAGGTATGTGTATTGGCTCAATATGAAGGAAGAGGTAGTTAGTTTCATAAGATAATGCATGCTTCATTATACTAGCAATCCTAGTAATAAGAAATAAGGTCTATAACATCTCTTACCTATACACAATTTTCCTTGGGAAAGCACCTCCGTGGACTTTGTGGGAGGTTTACCAACAAATAGGAATAGAAATGAATACCTATTAATGGAATTTGATAGGTTCAATAAGATGTGTCTTCTAAGACCATATAAAAATACCACTAGTGGGAAATAAATGATGAACTTGTTCTTTCGAAAGGCCTTGATGCACTTTGGAATACCAAGGAGAAATTTTTCAGATAAGGGCATAAGATTTCTCTTTAGATTTTAGACTATATTGTGGGAGATAATGGACATAAATTTGAAGAGTTATATAACATTACATGCATAGATAAACGGAAAAAATAACTAATAAATCATAAATTGGTGAAGCTTTTGAGGGGCTATAATCAGAAGAATTCAAATTCTTGGGATGGTAGTATAGTATATACATAGCATTATTATAATAGAGAAGACACACTTCTACTAGCATGTCTCGATATGAAACTTGTTTTAGGTATCATAATCCTTGGGAAAATTTATTTTTGGAAAAAAATATCTACTTAATATGACATTGGATAAGCTTTTGAGGGGTTATAATCAGAAGCATTCAAATTTTTGGGATGATAATATGGTATATATATAATATTGTTATAACAGAGCAAGCACACTTCTACTTGTATATCCCTATTTGAATCTTGAGAATTGGATAGGAAAGGAGGAGAGAGGGAAGATGTTATAAGGGATGAATTTTGAAAAAACTTGGAAAATACATCTAAACTATAGGAGACACTTCATAAGTCAGGGAAAAATACAAGGTCATGCATCACCATTGGACAATTTAATTGAAATAATTGGTTTTCATAATTATTGACCAGGAGTTCCTAAACTGATGAGTGTTAGAAAAATTTATGTAGAACTAGGTTTGACTAATAATAAATTAAAATATACTACAAAAATATATTGAAGGCAAACTTCTCAGGACTTGCATTGAACATCAATTCATGACTTGCATTCCCCATAAATGAAAGAATAAATTTAGAAAGTTTAATCATTTTTGTAGTAGAAAACACATTCAATACATGACTAAAATAAACACATAGGAGTTGTATTTCTAAGCCCTATATCCATCCAGACACTTGTTTTTTTCCCTGGGTTAACAACTCCTCGCATCAAGGGCCCTGAAAACTACACCACACAGGCACACAAGAATCTAGAAATTACAAGAATTAAACTACTGGATTAGGTCTATTTGTGCATGAAATAAATAAAATAGGAAAATGAAAGGTATAGGAACATAAAATAAAATACTTGAGTCTAATATAAATATTCATAAAATAAATTAAATAACATTTAATAGAACTATCTAACTCTACAAATGCATCCCAAGGCAGGGGACACTGCCTAGTTGGGAGCATCATAGGAGGGGAAAAGCTTAGAAATTAACCAACAACAAGATAATTTCATTAATAATCTAGAAATTAAGGTGTATAAGTTCATATAATCCTAGTTGAACCTCCCCTATAACCACTCAACCTGGTTGTTACTCAAGAATCTATACAGGGAAAATTATAGCCGAGTTGGAGGTGCTTTCGCCAAAAATGGCCTATCAAATCATAATTGATTTTACAAAATATAGATTCATTAGTATCCTTAGTTGTATATACGATCAAAAAATGTTGATTTGATATGGAATCAACTAATAATAGCTTTATCTAGCTCACCCTATTAATTGGCTACTGTAATTGTGGCATTGTTGGTTAATCATGCAACCAAATATTAGCCTTTGAAATAACAACATATATCTCCCAATCCGTTCATGTTTTAAAGGAAATACTTGAGATAAACGTAATTTGGGATGCTTTTAACAAAACCCATGCTTTATGTTTTCCAAATTCTTCTTATTTTTCCTAAGAATCATGTCTGCATTTGATGACTCCATTCATTAACAGAATAATCCCCAACATTACAACCATGGTAGTGATTAGAATACAAATACAAGTGTGGATTGTAACTGTTGAACAAGATGTTACACTGAAATTACATCCAAATATAAGACCATGTTTTATTTGAATAAGATTAATTGTTAATTTGTGTCAATCTAAGCAATTAAATTGATTCATGGGCATGAAATTTAAGACTTGGCATAATTGTTTTTGTATAGAAACTTCTTTTGGTTCAGTTACTTCTAGTAGTTTGGTGACTTCTGATAGTTTGATGGTGTAAGGTAGTGAAAATAGTTATGGTAGTTAATCTTGATTGGCATAGCTTCTACACTTCCAACAACTCGATTGTTCTAAGCTTCCAATAATCATATTATTTTGTGCTTCTCGTAGTTGGATTTTCATGTGCTTCTAATGACTAGAGTTACACATGCCAACCATGTAGGTTGCATAGAAAATAAACGAACTGAGATAGGAATAACATCATTAACCAAAACTAAGTGATCTGGATCTCTTCAGCTACTGAAATTAACCAAGATATCTTACTTTTGTGATGTTAGCAGAATTGCATGTGAAAGAGAATAAAATAACCGCATGTTCATGTTGTAAAGAATATGAAAGATAATGACAACCATCAAATCAAGAACACAAACACATTGATAACGATGTTCACCCAGTGTCGGTTACGTCTTTGTGCCTTGGTGTTAAGAGTGGGGAGACCACTTCATTAAATGTTGCAAATGAGGATGATGTACATGGTATATTATTTGTCATTACAAGGATGAATACCCTCAACCAATGTGGGATGTCTCTGCACGAGGTGTTCTCATGAACTCTCACTCATATGGGAAAAATCCATAAAAAAGAGTGGCATGTCTCTCCATGAGACGTTCTCTCTATAAGAAATCTCACTCAAATGGGCATCCCTTCAACATGACAAGCTAATAAAATATCACATGATGTGGCATACAAGTATCTGTTAACATAATAGTAATTAGGGATCTCAACAACAAAAAAATGATCTGAGCAAATCAAAAGAAAATCATGACTTAATTACATCATATACCATCACTTTCGGGAATGGCTGGAAAATGAAAAGCTTAGATGCTTAAATGGACACTACCACCGAATTCATGGCACGAAATCATGTCAAACAAATATAATTTTTCCCCTTTCTGACACCGTCTAATTTTTTACCCTCAGGAATATCAAACATTCCCTCAAAGATTCCTTCCTAAGGATGGCTGAAAAATCCACTGCTTAGATGAGGATTACGAGCACACCACTATGCTCCCTATGAAATTCTATGAAAAATGACTATAAAGTTGGCAACATTCTCCCTCAGTACAAAATCGGCCTCCAAGGGAATCTTTTAGATTCCATAAGATTCTGCAAATATTGCTTGTTGCTAGACACTTGAACTTCTAGCACTTACATGCAGATTTTTACAATACAGTTGGAATCCTAGTGAGAAAATGTGCAAAAATTACTATCAGCTTGTCAAATTCTGACAATGACATTTCTGGCTCTCTAAGGGAATCCTTTTTCCATCTTGGCATATTCTCTACTCATGATTCCACACCTCTGCCTGTTCATGGTTCCACTCTAGTCCTCTGCTACTTCACCCCCATGCAAATGGAATGAATGGTGCTTAAGTAATTTTTTGGGTGAAATTTACAATGTAGGTCATTTGGCCTATTAGTAAAAGCACTAAGTTTAGGTGGGGGATGTAGGAGGTTCCAACCCCTGCCTAACCAATCTTGGACCATAGTTAATCTACACGTTTCAAATTTGAATTGGTGGTTATAATGTATTATTTTGATTGGAGCTTTTGTTCCATTCACGGACTGGCTAGGTATCAAGCTGGGCGGGTTTTACACCCTCAAAAATACACATTATAACATCGGTAATAATGGTGTGTGCAGGTGGGTCCAATGGTAAATGGCCTACCCGCTACAATTATAATATATTTTGAACAGTTGTGGGGTGTGCCGGAGATGGTGTCCCACACACCCAAACTTTGGCATTTTTTTATTATAATATAACTTTGACTATGACCGGTGGTTTGGGCGGGTCCGACAAGCCCGACCTGCCCCTTTTTATTATACTTTTCTCGGGTTTTTACAACATAATATTCAATTTTTTTACTGCTGATTTTTTGGGTCACTAGAAGTTTTAAGTAGGTGAAAAATTTTCCCATCTGGTGGTCGTATTCCATGTTTCGAGTCTCTGCCAATTTGTTGCTTCATTAACATTGCCACTTGACCAAGTTTGAACAAATTTTTGACCGCAAATATATTGAGCATACGAACTCAGGTTTGAGTGTCATTCACACAGTTGGAATTAGGGCGACGAGCACTAAGATTTAGTGCTGGTTGCACTTCGATCTAATGACTTTTATTTTTGAGATATTAAAAATCCACTTCCGAAACTGAAGCATTTTTGGAGCCGCTTGGATCATTCCTCCCAATTGAGGATATTTTGGTCATCCAAAACAATTAACATAATCTGCAACTGCTATTGACATTGTCTAGACCACAAATGTCCTGACAGGTCACACATCCTTCTCCTTCACCCTGATAAGCCAACACCTGCATCATCTGAAAACGTGTAGTATATCTATGAAAATTACATGCTCAATTACATGACCAACCATGACCCAAGCATCCCCATACTTTCCAAGAGTTTATAAGACACACTCTTTGCTCAAGTTTACATCAGAATAGAATTCAATACCCCGGCTATCAATAAAAGGCCAAAATATCATTGTTTCTTTAACAAGCAATGGAAAACATATCATTACTTTTACATTTATATCACAACAAATGATTTACAAAATGCAGCCATGAAAACCTATCGTATCTAGAAAAACCATATCTTACTCAACAAAGTGGACCACTAGGAATGTAGTGGATTTTCTTGTTGAACATATTCACTCATTGGTCTCTGCATGGGTTCTTTTTCCTTAAGATGTTGATTTGGGTGGAGCCTCCAACACGAGGCTCTGTGATGTCCACCTATATTGCAGTGACTACAAAAATTCTTCTTCCTTTAGACTTGCTTAACCTTCTTTTGTCCCTGATGTGGAGAAGGTCATTCACGCCTTATCGTCTTTTTGGCTGCCATTCTCTTCTAGCACTTAGCAACCACATGGTTCTATAAACCAAAAAAACTACATGGCTTTCTATGCCATGATTTCTGCTCATCATTAAGAATATGCTTAAAATAAAAATCAACTCTAGAATACTAAGTCTGTCTATACCTCTCTTGGCCGTCTCTAGAGAAATTATGGCGACGAGAACTTGCCTTAGATCTTCCTCTGGAATGTGCACTGTCATGGGAGGATTGTGATGTGTCCACATCATCCTCTTTCTTTGATGGCTTCAACAATTCCTTTGAAGCTTTTGATTCCTTTGAGTACTCTCCTATAGTGTATCGAAACCTGCAAATCGAGGTCTTTGTATAACCTCCAGTGGCTGAGTCATTCCTTGGCCATTAACACCAAGTCCTCTTCATTTATATCCCATCTTGGTAAGGAGTTATTAGGCCCCTATAGTACTAGTGATTCCCCCATTGCTATTGTCATTGTATCCCTTATTATTATTATTGTGCGCCTATTGTCCCCATATTGTTATTAGTATGCCCCATAGAAACCCACTATTGTCATTTTTGTGCCATTATGTTATTATTGTTATGTCGGCTTAATTATATTGTGACCCCTTAAACTCCTATATATAGAAGGGAGGTTAAGTCATTTGTATCATCCAAGAATTGCTCATTTTTGTAATGTAAAGGAGGTTTCCCTCTCGAAGAGGCTAAATTCTAATGCATTGATTTATCTTTTCTATCTTTTTGTGAGTTGGTTTCATAACATTTGGTATTAGAGCTTTGGATTCTATGGTTTCACTATTCCAAACAGGGAATCATGGAATTTTCACTAGTTTTCTATTGATGTTTCAAAAGCTAGAAAAAAATCCCATTTGAGCTGAAATTGTTCTGAAATTTGGGTCCGAATTTCAGATCTTGTCTCGCTATATTTGCAGAGATATGATCTAAGGAAGTTAGGGTTTTTGCAGACTCCTGAATTACATTCAAAATAGATGACCCGAGGAAAATCATCATAACTTTTGTTTTGAAAGTTAGATTGAAATTTCTTAAGAAGTTTCAGAAAGAGGATGGCCTATAGTTTCCTGTGTATCAGTCTCAGGAACTAAGATCAAAACAGTGACACGTGGAACGTCGTACAAGTTCACTCTACTGAATTAGTCTATAATCAGGTCACCATGGGAGAGTTGGCACAACTCTTCCTTGGAGAATCCAATCTTGATCAGACTTGTGGGGTTAGAAAAAGGAATCAAAGGGCTACCACAGGACATGATTTCAGGTATTCAAGATCCACAATTATAGAGATAAAACAGATTCAATACTGAGCTCTTACAAAGTGAAAAAAAAGTGTGTATTTTTTTTTAAATTTTTGCATAAGATTGGTTTGAAAAATTAGTTTCAAGGAATTCGAAGCGAATAGTGAAGAATTATTAACATTAATTAATTCCTCGGAGAAAGAAAATGGAAACACCTAGTAAGAAACCTGAAAGCTCTAGCATGACTCATGAAGAAGAGGAAGAAATGAAACATGATATATCAAAATTACCAGACCAAGTACAACAAATTTCACTCTCACTAAAGGTAAATGAAGACAAGATGAATGGCATGGAAGCTAATATAAATGACATTAAAGTTAATATGGATGGTGTGGAAGCTAAGATGGATGACATGGAAGCTAAGATGAATGGCATGGACGCTAAGATGAATGACATGGATGATAAGATGGAAGAATTGAAGATAAATTTGAATAAGTTGTTACAAGAAATGGTCACTAATGGTGAAAGGGTAGTAAAGGAAACACATGATGAGAATAAAAGAAATGTTAATCATGATTTCATAGACTCTAATGTTGGATTGAAGAGCCACCATGTTCTGAAAATCGATATGAGGAAGTTTGATGGCAAGGATCCTGGAACACGGATACTACAGATGGAGCAATTTTTCAATCTCCATAATGTGAAAAAGACACAAAAGGTACACATTCCAACTTTATATTTGGAACTGAATCAGTCTGTATGGTATCGATGGCTTTGCTCTTGTAAACAAATTGTCACTTGAGCAATTTTTAGAGAAGAAATGATAGCACATTATGAGGATATAGAAAGTAACACCTTTTTTAGCCAATTGATAAATCTCAAAAAAAAGGTTTCTATGATGGAGCACATTGAGGACTTCCAAAAATTGAACATAGGGGTAAAAGAAATTCCAAAGGAGCATATGATTGATGTGTTCATAGGGACTTTAAACGATAATATCTAAAATGAGGTTCGCCTATGGAAAACTGATTCAATGGAGAAGGCATTCAAGTTAGCAAGAAAAATGGAAAGGAAAATTATGGCAACCAGGAAGCCTACCACTCACAACTATAAAGATGGAACTGTTGTTGCCCCTAGCCTTCCACAACCTACAAGATTGACACCACAACAATTGGAAGAAAAAAGTGCAAAAGGGATTTGCTATAGTTGTGATAGAAAATACACTAAAGGTCATAAGTGTGGGGATAAGAAATTATTCTAAATATATTATGAATAGGAGGGAGAAAAGAAACACGAAATGTCAAAAGAAAGAGGATATACTCCAGGAACAAACCCTAGATAAGGAAGAAATGAATCCAACCATATCTTGTAGTTTATTGGCTGGAATTACCACTCCTCAAACTATCAAGATAAAAGGACATATCAAGAAGAAAAAGGTAATAGTGTTGATTGATTTGGGAAGTACCCATAATTTTATTCATTGTAAGATAGAAAAGGAATTAAATTTCTTCCTATATCTAGCACCAGAGAGTCAAGTGATGGTTGCAAGTGGAGGAACTAGAAATTGCCCTGGAAAGTGCCATAATATCAAGCTATCCATGGGAGAATATGTATTGAATAGCCTAATGCTTTCCATGCCAATGGGTGGTTTTGATGTTGGACTACGAGTCCAATGGCTTATCCCTAAGATGAAAGATCAGGTAGATCTGATGACGTGGTTGGTAAGAACCCGAAATGTCCAGGAATAATTCTTTGTGATCACTGATCATCGCCTCACCATTGATGCTGATAATATCTATTTATTAACTAGGTTGTCTCATTGGGGAGCCGATATTTCACTATTCAAATGGAGCATTGGGGGAGATACTACTAATGTATACCTACGACACTTTTTTAGGGGCGCACCACCCAAGTATGGACGAATTGACATTTAGTCCATCAAACCTTTACCCTTGAGGACCATTTCTTTTATTGTTTGCAAGATATGCGGCAGTGATTCCCTTCATCTACGCACATAGGCACAGATGCAGACGACCATGGAATGCTGAGAATCAATGATATACAACTGGTGTGAGGCCGTGGTGGTGAAGTGAAGGGCCAGCTGAGTAGGTGCAGGAATGGAAAACTAAAGAATTTCGGTTATGGTGCCATTCTTATTGCTTTTTCCCTAGAGAGGGTTCCTATTCTTCAGCCACAATAGATTCTGGAAGAGGAGGGGGTTTGAGGGATCCACACATGATGAGGTGGGTTGCACTCATGGCATGCCATAGAGGTGATGGGCCCGTATTGAGGTATACAACTGAGTCTTTTGACTGTTTGGGCCACCATATTGTTCCGGTCGAGGACTTTCCATATGCTGGGATGGATTATAGAGGTGATCCTGATATCCCACTTCCAGTCAAAACTTAGTGGGGTGATCTATGTAAGAATTTCTCTTTTCGACAAATTTTTCAAATTTTTAGGTGTTTTTGTCTTCAAAGGCTAATTATCTAAAATGCATGTGCAGATGTGGGTCCAACTCGACCAGTCAGGCTGCGATGATATGATAAACAAAGTGAGAAACCTATAGTAGCTACGACAACAAACCCAGAGCGAGAGGACATCCTGACAGAGTTGGAGCATAACCTTGAGAGGTTGAATTCCAACAACCTACAAGCTGGGGCTGATGAAGTTCCACATGCCTATCTGAGATGTGTAATTGGGGTTCTGCAACCTCTCAAATGTTTTTTGCATCGAGTTTCTTGTGCTATCATTTGCTATCAAGAGCATCATCATGCCTAACCATTCTAGTTTGTAGGACCATTTTTTACTTTTTGGTCTCAGCATATTCGAAAAATAAAAGGCCATGGGGCCTTGTGTCCTTAGATGACATATTTTGTAGACACACCAAAACTCTATTTTAATGAAGAGTATACTACGTTTTACCTATGTCTATCTTGATCAATATATGAATGAATATTGTTTTTAATTTACAAATGTTACAAATGTCTATTAACACATGATTCACCAATGCATCTGTTAATGTGTTTAAATATTTCAGAATGTGTTAATATTTAGTGGAATCAAATTTCCTTTCCAAGAGATGGACTCGTAAAAATACTCTTAACATGGTTGGACTCCTTACTGTATATACACCATTTATATGTAATACCACGAGCTACAAATCTAACTTAACGATCCACTGTCAGATACCAATTGTGATGGAATTAGCCAATAGCTCAATGATTGTGCTATATTTTGCTATGTTGTTTGTTGTTTGACCGAGACATATTCCATGAATAGAGACTTTCTCATCACTGGGTGAATAGATAACCCAGTCTATGGAAGATAAATTTTGAGTACTATGACTAATCTAATAATCACCCTATGAGTGACATTAGTTGAAGATTTATTTAATAAAGGTATTACAAACTCATGTGCGGGTGTGTGTTCTATGTTATTTAAGCAACAGATCGATCGGATTTCCAATACACAGACATTTAAATGGAAAGACAACAGAGAAATACAATGAGAAAACACAAGACACAAGAAATTAATAAGGAGTTCACCCTATTCTCTAGGGCTACATTTCCGGTCCAGCTTTCAGTGGTGGCCTTGTCTTATTGTGTCTTAAGTAGAGAATTACAATGCAGGAGCTCAATGTGAGTGACCTGAAACAAATTCGCTTGGCACGGTGGTTCTTGGATTCCCCAAGCCACTAGAGTGCACAGACTCTTTTGCCTACCAGATCTGTGACCTTCTGGTCTACAATGGCAAGAGCCCAATGTGGTGTTGAGTCCAAACAGATTCTCTTTGGGATGGCTTAGATCTCTCAAGCCTCTGGTGCTCGATGCTACCTTTGGTTAGCTCGGCCCTCTCTTTCGTTCTCCTTTTGCTTCACTGTCTTCTTTCTCTTTGTGTTCCATCCTCCTCTCGGGATTCTGGTCTCTGTCTCTCATCCTCCTCTCAGGGATCTCTTCTAACTGTGTGTTCTATCTCTGTTCATGGCTTAAAGCCATTTCTTTCCATGCCTATTTAGTTCCTCTTCTGCATCCATCAAATCACCTTCTACAGCTGCACTTAGAGTTCCTTGGTTCGGCGTCATCATCAGCTTGCAGGGAGTGGCCACATGTCCTCCTGTAACTCACGCCAGCCTACTTCATCGGTTGAATTCTTCAGTTACATCGTGGATGAAGACATCCTCCACCGTGGGGGTCAAATAGACCTCTAATATTTCTAAAATGTAGCTTAATCATTCATCGATTCCACTTCCCCATCGGTGCGTTCTTAGTCATCTGATCTAGGTCCCACAGATCCGACACCATACACACATTTCGCGTGGTTGACTTTCTCAACCACTAGCATGTGATCAATGGTTGTTTTCTCTCACCTCCAATTGCCACGCGTAGATCGTTGAGTGGGATCGCTCTGCTTCTACCCAAAAATGCTTACCGTTTGAGGGCCCCGAGATCAATATCATCGGTTTGCAAAGCGCGGGCCCCACCTTTTCCTTTAGTGCTTTTTGCCTTTCGCTCGCGGTTCTTTGGCTCCCCATGCATCTGAGTGCTCGGCGCTTTACCATTTTATCCCTTTTCGCCCAGCGATGCACAATCAACACTAAGTGCTAATCATGCATCAAAATCCACCTCTGTTTCCCGATCCAGGGCTCCCAGGGGCTAATTCGGCCTCTCTCACAGTCTCCATGCACCTCGGTCAGCGCGTTTTGACTGAGGTCCTCGTCGTTCCACGTTGGCTACCATTGCCACTAATTCAGGGTGTTTTTTATCATTGTTTTGGAATTATTTGAGTTTGTCTTGACCTGATACAGTGATGGTTCCTTTGTCAGTTCTTTATAGATCCAATTTGGATCGCGGCCTTCCCACCGAAAAATCTTTTAGACCACCAAAAGTTGGTTTTCAAGCATTGACTAAGTGAGGGTATTGTTTTCTCACTTGCCCAATCTCGGTCCACTTTGTGCTGCTCGACTTTGAACCTTTGAGCCCAATCTTGAGGTACTCCACATTTCCCCTGTGCGTTGTCCTCACCCTCCTGTCTAGCACTGTGTCTTCGTACAACTCATTAAGATACTCAGGTAGCAGGTCATTAATAGAAGGCAATTGGCTTTGCTCTTCAGGGTCCTCAATCATTGAAGGTTCAAACAATCTCAAGCAATCTACATTTATGACTGAGTAGATGTGCATGTAAGCTGGTAGAACAAGGCAAAAAGAATTTTCACCAATCTTCTCAAGTATCCTAAAAGGTCCATACCTAATAGGATTTAGCTTTTTACCTTCACCTTGCATTATGTCCTTATTGATATACAACCAAACTTGGTCTCCAACTTGAAAACTATGCTCCATCCAATGCTTATCATGCCTAGCCTTGTACTTGGCTTGGATCTTTCCAGCTATTCCTATACTGCCTGATGGATCTCCTGGATCTGTTCAATGAATCTAGTTTCCTTGTCCACATCACTATGTCCATCAACCATGGTATCTTTACCAAAGACAAAATCCAAAGGAGACCTTGGTGGGAAACCAAAATAGGTCTCAAAAGGAGATCTCTATGTAGAAGAGTGTTTTGCTCGGTTGTAAGCATGCTGCACATAACACAAGTGTTCATCCCAAAGCTTATGATGTTTGATGCAATATCCTCTCAGTAACTAGATCACTGTCATGTTAACTACTTCTATCTGGCCATCTGTTTGTGGATGAAAAGTTGTGCTTTTCTTCAATCTGGTGTCCATCAATTCCCACAGACTCAACCAAAATGTCCCCACAAATCGGGTGTCTCGATCAGATACAATGGAAGTGGGTAATCCAAAATGAACCCATACATGTTCAAAGAACAATTTGCAGTCTATTCAGCTATAATTTGTTTATTACCAGGTATCAAAATACACATTTTTCTAAACCTATCCACAACAACATATAGACAATCATGACCTTTCCTAGATTTAGGTAGCAGTCCAACAAAATCCGTGGAAACACTTTCCCAAGGGTGAGAAGGAACTGGAAATGGAGTGTACAAGACTAGTTTTCTATTAATGGGTTTGCTTTTAGCACACATAACACACCCTCTTACATATCTAGAAACTGTCTCATTCATTTTCGGCCAATAACAAAATCTATGCAGCTATGCAACTGTTTTACTTACGCCAAAATGACCTGATATCAAAGAAGTGTGTGCTTCCCTAATTATCTTTATCCTCTCAGTTTGTGGAATGCAGAGTTTCCCACAATGATATAGGAGTCGATCCTTCATGTGATAATCCAATTCTTCTACTCTTTTGCATTGACTCAAAGTTGCATATACATCTTTAAAGTCCATATCCTGAGCATATTGTTAAATGTAGCTTTCATGTAGTACATAATTATGCTTTACTATGGTAGATGCATTTATAATGGGTCTAGATAACATGTCTGCAACCTTGTTATGTATGCCCTTTTTATATCTAATGAATAAATTAAACTGTTGTAGGAAACCTATCCATCTGCAATGTCTTGATTGCTGCAACTTAGTTTGGGAGTGTATATATTGAAGTGGTTGATGATCAGTATGTATTATTGTCTCTTTACCCATTAAGTAATGTTTCCACCTTTTCACACTCTGAACTAATGCATAAAATTCTTTATCATATGTAGGATAGTTAAATACTGCAGGATTAAAAGTCTCATAATGATAACATATGGGTTTACCGTGCTGTGTCAACACTGCTCCCATGGCATATTGACTGGCATCAGTTTGGATCTCAAATGGTCTTTGTAGATCTAGTAGTGCTAGTACAGGTGCTGTACTAATCTTTTCTTTAAAGGTGTCGAAGGCTTTTTGATGTTTTCCTCCCCACTGAAACATCTTATTCAATCCTGTTAAAGCATGTAAGGGAGCTGTAATTGAGGAAAAGTTAGAAATGAACTTTATTCAATATTGTGCTGCTCCTAAGAAGCTTCTCACTTCTGTAGCATACCTGGGTTTAGGCCAGTTCACAATGACTACCACTTTAGAGGGATCTATTTTCAATTCACCTCCCCCTACTATATGACCCAAGTAGTTTAAAAACATTTTTCCAAATTCACATTTTGAGAGTTTAACATAGAGTTTTTCTCTTTTCAAAACATCTAGTATCTGCTTAACATGCTTTAAATGTTATTCCCATGTTTTACTAAAAATCAGAATGTCATCTAGGTACAAAATAATAAAATCATCAAGAAGAGGTCTGAGTACATCATTCATTAATCTCATGAAAGTAGCAGGAGCATTAGTTAAGCCAAAAGGCATAACCATCCATTCATACAATCCCTGCTTTGTTTCGAAAGCAGTCTTCCATGCATATTGCTCTACAACCCTGACCTGATGGTATCCACTATGCAAATCCAGCTTGGTGAAATAAATAGCTTCCTTTAATTGATCTAAAATATCATCTACACGAGGAAGGGGATAATGATTTTTTATTGTTATCTTATTTAGTGATTGGTAATCAATGCACATTCTCCATGAGCCATCTTTCTTTCTCACCAAAATGATTGGTGATCCACATGGTTATGTGCTAGGCCTAATGAACACTTTCTCGAGCAACTCCTGCACCTGCTTCTTGATTTCAGCGTTCTCTAAATCAGACAACCCATGCATCCCAATGTTAGGGAATGGAACATATTGCTACAAAAAAATATCATGTACTATTCCCTTTTTGGGTGGCAGACCTTTAGGTTCTTGAAATAAGACATCATACTATGAAACAACCTTTTGTATATTAGCTTGTTTTTCAACATTACAACCCTCAAATACATTGGTTTTATGAGGTTTCTTTTTGTTTACGAGCATCAATAAGAATTTCTTTCACGAATTTATCATTCTTTTCATCTACCCTGAGTTTATGAGAGTATAATTATTCTTGAGCTTATGAGATCTTACAAAGTATTTGATTCCATCTTTAACAAGTAGATACCTGTTCTCAGCTCTATAGAAAATAGCCTTTCTGTCATACAAGTAAGGGCTTCCTAAAACAATTCCACATATATCCAAAGGAATTATGTCTAACTCAACCTCATCTACGAATGCTGACCTAAAAGAATACTTGAGTTTGCATTGTCTAGTCACTTGTAGTTGTGCTTTATCATTCAACAATCCTAATGGGTATGGTTTCTTGTGAGGTGTAGTTGCTAATCCCAATTTCTTTACAATTTCTTCAGAAATTAGATTTACTTGTGAGCCGCTATAAAACAAAGTATCAATCTTTTGATTTTTGGAAATAACTCGAATATGGAAAAGCTCATGTCTTTCTCTCTCATTTTCTTCGTCAATAACAGATTGAGCAAAATTACTAGTAGATGCTTCAGAATCCTTACCTTTTATACCTGTGGCTACTATAGTTGTTTCATCTCCTGAGTCTGACCCTAAATCTTTCTGAATACCTGTAGTAGACTTCTTCTTCTTTCCCTCAGACTTCTTAGGTCTCAGCCCTAGATGCAGAATCCAACAATGCTCATCATCATGCCCATCCTTTTTACAGTGAGTACATGAAGCTTTTCTTTTCTGTGTAGTGTTTGCCTTCCTTGTTTTCCACTTCTGCTTTCTTTTCTCCTTGCTCTTGCTTACAGTGGGTTGGGATGGTCCCCCAACTTCTGGATTTCCATTATTTCCTCTAGCTTCTATATGAGTAGCTCGTACAGATGCCTCATCTATACTAGTGGGATTGAACATGAGGATGGTATGCCTCATGTAGCTATGTAGACCATCAATGTACTTCAAGAGAGTCTCTGGTGAGTCTAATGAGATACCCAAAATCAATGCTCTCTTTCTAAATTCTTGAGTGTACCCTTGCACATTTTCCCCTTTCAACTATCGAAGAGTTTGCCAACTCATCATGGCTTGTTGCATGTAGGCCAATGGATAGAACTGCTTTTTGATTGCAGAAACAAATTCACTCTAGACAGAGATGGTCTTACCATGTATTTGAAGAAATTTTGAATAATATGAAACATATTCACAGAGATTATCCTGATTATACACTTATAAGTGGAACTTGCATAATACATAACCTCATCTACGTTGATGATCAATTTACAGAAGCAAAAACATTCACAGGTGCACATAGAAGCATCACTCAAACTCATTAACACAGTATGTATCCCAGGGAAAGCATCTCGCTAAAAACCCCACACTATCTGTATATTATATTGATTGAATCATGTAACATTTCAAAGTACAATGCTTATCACAAGCAATCCAATACCAGCTCCACCTGTTACACACAATACAGCTAAGATTTGATCTCCAAATATATTCCACTGCTTGCCTGCCTCTCTAGCTCAATACCTACTCAAGAACTGATGAGAATAGCTTCCCAAACTTGTATTTCACCTCAAAATAATCACTCACACTTTATTGGACGTGAGAAAAGGCTACAATACTGGGAAAATACATGAGAAAACTCATTGGCATACTCAATCCCTTGATTGTGCAAGATCTAGTGCACAACTATAGTCACAACTGATAGCAATCTGATTCTCTACCACCTGTCCCTGTTGAATTGAACATGCACTGACATGAAACTGAGTTAACTGATGTATTCATTAGTTTCATCATGAGTTAATAATTAGTTTAACAAGTCATCATTAGTCTATCTGTAGTTAGACTAACTACAACTAGTTTAACAAAGTCAAACTGAACACAACTCCATCAACTCCACAATCAACTCCACTAAACTCAACTGATTGAGTTCTAATTGAAGTCATGCATGCAACAACTCAACTAACTCATAAGAAAAGCATATTTCCTTCTGACAGCTACATGTGCCACCTTTGTAGCTCAAACTGAAGTGCTCCAAGAGAATAAGATCAAGTTTATAGTCCAAATATTATTATGAGACAATAATATTTTACTTTTCTATTTTTGACAGTGAGTCTAAAAATAGACTTTGATCACTCACACTGTGATCACTCACACTTTCATCAAAAATAGAAGTCCATATATTTTTCCCAACTTGACCAATCATCCATAAACAACAATCTGCAATCTATAGACATGATCCATATGTCTAAAAATAGACATAGTCTAAAAATAGACTTGCACCAAAAATAGCCTGCGGGCCCACTTAATGAAGGCAACTTTTTTCACTAAGCTCCATCATCTTGTTGCACTCTCAACAAGCATTTCTTGTTGCACACTTTTCAACAATCCCTCTCAACAAGAAAGGCTTCCTCTCAAACCCGATCCTGTAACTCTGGAATGTTCTCAATGCAACACATCTGGCCGGTCCACTTGCTCTGTCATCAAAGTCTCTGACTGCTATTGCCTCTGTCGACTGAAACTTTGCATCTATGTTCTCTTCAGTATCTGACTATTCTAGCCTCTATCACTTTGATCTCTGACTGCATCCGTGCTGCTGCTGGTTCTATCTCCCAGCATTGCATCCGCACTGCACCTCCCAACTGACCTCCCTGTTGGGATAGAAACACCCTCTGATGTTGAAGCTCTACTTGCTGCTGACAAGTGCTCCCTCTCTGACATCTGCACTACTGCAACATCTCCATGCATCTCGCACCATTGCACACCTCTCTGTGCCACCTAGCACTGTGCAAAACACTTGTGCCTCTCGCATTGCTACAGCCTGCTAGCTATGCGCTGTCCTAAGATTCCCTGCACTGTCGCTCTCTCTGCTGCTCCATCTACATCTGTCTCTATCCAATCAATCAGTTCCTACTACTACACATTTGGGGCTCCCGTAGCAAGTTCTCATCCAAGAGGTTGGGTACCTCAAGGATCCTGCCCCTCCTCCTTGGGATGATCAATCCACATCACCCCACCTCCTACCTGGAGGTATGGCTGCATGCGATCCCTCAGCCCACCTGGCTTGAAGTTTCCCCCTATTGGAGGTCTCTGGATGAGTAGATGTCTCTATTCGATCTCCTCTCAGATTCCCCTGTTGTGGCTCCTCCACAATCTCCTGAAGCTGCTGAATCAATCGTGGCTTCTCCACAATCGTCTGAGACTTCTTCTAGCTATGCCTGTTGAGAGGTAATATATGCTCCCTCTCAACCACCAAGTCTCCATCAGTTGCCTCGCTGCTCAAGGCTTTGCATTCATCTTGAACCTCAAGAGCATACAGGTTCTTGACCCGTGAACCAATCTGCTTCACCTATCTAGTGATGATGTGTCTAAGGAAAACCTTTCCCTTACTAAAGACCACATCATAGCCTCTGTCTTCCAACATCGTGATCGACACCAAGTTTCTCTTCAGTCCTGGTACATACTTGACATTGGTCAAGGTAAGGCGAGCTCCATGCTCCCTCTGAAAAATAACCATGCCTACACCTGAGACACTATACTTCTCATCATTACCCATTCCTCTGAGTATCTGGAGATCTTTCTCCTTCAAAGTACTGAACAAAAGTTTGTCACCGGTCATGTGGAAAGAAGCTCCACTGTCAAGAAACCAACCACTTCCCACCATGGATGAAACCATGCATGCGAAGAGTGTGAAGTCCAACTCAAATTGTGAAGCAAGTGAGGCTGCCTCACCTTCAGATCCTTCCCTGGATCCCTTCTTGGACTTCTTCTTTGGGCAATTAGTAGCATAATGACCCAACTCATGACAACGAAAGCATCTCACCTTTGCCTTTTCAACCTTCTTCCCATCATTGGAAGAAATGGATTCAGAAAGAGAAACCTTCCCCTTCTTCGCCTTACTCGCTAAGGCACAGTTCTCCTCATCTTGCATGGATGAAGAACCGTCTCTGGTGCTCCCTCTAATCTCCTCTTGCACAAGATCTGACCATAGTCTTTCCCATCCTGGAAATTTCTCCCGACCATTGACAGAGTCCTGATAGGAATGCCAACTCTTCGAAAGACCAAGGAGAGCCAAGCTCACCAAGTCCTCATCATCGACAGTAACCCCCACACTTCCCAGCTCATCTCGACACTGAGTGAACTTCTTGAGATACTTGGGAATATTTTCACCCTTATCACATTTGATGTTTCTGAGTTTATCTTTGAGCGCCATTCCACAGCTCAAAAGACTCAACCGCTTTTGATCTAAAATTCGTGAGAACAAAGTATTTCTTGTACAGAGATCAACTGTATGGGCTTTTACTGGATATCTCACCTTCCAAAAGAAGGATGAATCTAGAGGCTACCTAGCCCGATTACAGACTCTGCCTGAAGAAATAAAATGTAAACACTTTCTGAATAATAGATCCGATGATCAATCCTCGCTTGATATCCTATAAAAATATCTTCTACAAATCAAGCAGCTCTGATACCATGTAGAAACTTTTTCTACAAATCATCTAGCTCTGATACCATGTAGAAATTTTGAATAATATGACACATATTCAATGGAGATTATCCTGATCATGTACTATTGTGGAATACATACACAATACATAAACTCCTCTACGTTGATCATCAATTTACAAAAGCAGAAACATTCACAGGCGCACATAGAAGCATCAATGAAACTCATTAACACAGTATGTATCCCGGGGAAAGCATCTCGCTAAAAACCCCAACTATCTATATATTGTATTGATTGAATCATGTAACATTACAAAGTACAATGCTTATCACAAGCAATCCAGTACGAGCTCCACCTTTTACACACAATATAGCTCAGATTTGATCTCCAAATCTATTCCACTGCTTGCCTGCCTCCACTGCTCAATACCTGCTCAAGAACTCATGAGAATAGCTTCCCAAACTTGTATTTCACCTCAAAATAATCACTCACACTTTGTTGGACGTGAGAAAAGGCTACAATACTGGGCAAATACGTTAGCAAACTCATTGGCATACTTAATCCCTTGATTGTGCAAGATCTGGTGCACAACTATAGTCACAACTGATAGCAATCTGATTCTCTACCACCTGTCCCTGTTGAACTGAACATGCACTGACATGAAACTGAGTTAACTGATGTATTCATTAGTTGCATCATGAGTTAATAATTATTTTAACAACTCATCATTAGTCTATCTGCAGTTAGACTAACTACAACTAGTTTAACCAAGTCAAACTAAACACAACTCCATCAACTCCACAATCAACTCCACCAAACTCAACTAATTGAGTTCTAACTGAAGTCATGCATGCAACAACTCAAATGACTCATAAGAAAAGTGTATTTCCTTCTAACAGCTGCATGTGCCACCTCTGTAGCTCAAGCTGAAGTGCTCCAAGAGAATAAGATCAAGTTTATAGTCCAAATATTATTATGAGACAATAATATTTGACTTTTCTATTTTTGACAGCCAGTCTAAAAATAGACTTTGATCACTCACACTGTGATCACTCACACTTTCATCAAAAATAGAAGTCCATGTATTTTTCCCAACTTGACCAATCATCCATAAACAACAATCTGCAATCCATAGACATGATCCATATGTCTAAAAATAGACATAGTCTAAAAATAGACTTGCGCCAAAAGTAGCCTACAGGCCCACTTAGTGAAGGCGACTCTTTTCACTAAGCTCCATCATCTTGTTGCACTCTCAACAAGCGTTTTTTGTTGCACACTTTTCAATATTATTTTCATATCAGCTTGGGTTCTACCTTCCCACCAAACCAAGGTAGTGCCTCCTAGGCGTAGGCTTGCCAGCTGAACCTTAATCTTGTCTGAGTCTATGTTTTGTATGCTGCAATACATGTCAATTTTTCTAATCCAATTGTCCAACGTTTTAGCATGTAGCTCTCCATCATATATAGGAAAATCAAATTTAACATCTAACTTGATCGAAGATTCTTTCTTGTTATGCATAGGGATATTAGGAGGTGTGAGAAAGCTTTCCTCTTTCCCCTTTCCTTTGGAGTGATCATGGAAGTGAGACTCATGTTCTTCTTTATCTTGTTTAGAACCTGATGATGTTCGGTGTGGAGCCTAATTATCTTCTATATTCAAAGGTTTCAGCCGGAAGTATACCCCAAGAAGACTTTACACCCCTCCACGCGGGAGGGTGCAGGGGTGTCTGAGGGCCAGCGGTCCCTAGGCCAGGGTTCAAGGGCAATGCTCTCGAAGCTAAAAATAGATGTAAAATTGCCTTGTAAAAGTCTAGTAATTTCTAGTCAATCTGGGCTGTTCATTAGGCAGACGATCTGAGGGTAGAAGTTATGTTTAATTTAGGGTTTTTCGCACTAGAAAGCAACCCCTCACTATATATGAGGGAATTGTATTGCATGTACATCTATATTCTGAGTGAGGAAGAGAGAGGAGATTGAGAGTAAAGAGGGTGTTACAGTAGATATGTTGTAGGTTGTATCTCTTCAGTTTGCTGGATAATATAAAAGGAAGGACTAGTTGTTTCTCCATGGACATAGCCCAAACTAGGTGAACCACGTATATCTGTGTCTCTCTTGTTTTATGCAGTTTCTGTGTTTACATTTCTGCAATATTTTATGTGTTCCATTTCTCTATAATATATAATTTTCTAACAACTGGTATCAGAGCCAAAGGTCTATTTAGCTGATAAACTCACAGGAGAGAGGGGTTCCTAGCTTGAGTGGGAGAAATGGTGGAAGATAGTAGGTTTAGGGTCAAAAAATTAAACGGCCAAAACTACCAGCTATGGAAGATGCAGATGGAAGATGATTTGTATCAGAGAAATTTGTGCGTACCATTGAGTGGAAAGACAAAGAAGCCGATGAGTATGACAGACATAGAATCGGATATTCTGGATAGAAAGGCACTTGGAAGAATATGGTTGTGCCTAGCAGGATCGGTAGTGTTTAATATTTCAAAGGAAATGACAACATAGGGTTTAATGTCGGCATTTGCCAAACTGTATGAAAAACCATCGGCTTCAAATAAGGTATTTCTTATGAAGCATTTATTTAATATGAAGATGTCAGAAGGTGGATCTGTTGTAGATCATTTAAATGATTTTAATATAGTTACAAGTCAGTTGAGTTCTGTAGGGGTAAATTTTGATGATGAAGTTAGGGCTCTGTTATTTATGTGCTCATTGCCAGAAAGTTGGAATGGTTTAGTTATGGCCGTTAGTAACTCTGTCTCTAGATCTAGTACTTTAAAGTTTGTTGATGTTGTTGGTGCAATCCTTAGTGAGGAAATGTGACAGAAAAGCTCTGGTGAGACATCAGGTAACGCTTTGACTGCAGAGACTAGGGGAAGAAAAATGGAAAGAGGAAAGAGCCCAGGATATTGCAGTAAGTCAAGAAAAGGCAGATCCAAGTCTAGATCAGGGATAGTGTGCTGGAAATGTGGGAAGAGAGGACACCTGAAGAAAGACTGCAAGTCTCGTAAGGGAAAAGAAGGAGATGCACAACAAGAAACTAATCATGAAGCAAATGTAACAAGTGATGTGTTGCAAGATGCTTTGATTCCTTCATTAGAAAATATTATTGATGCCTGCGTGATAGATTCAGGGGCCTCATTCCATGCCACACCTGATATGAAACATTTTCATGATTATGTTCAAGGAGATTTTGGACAAGTTCGACTCGGTGATGATAAACCATATAAAATCGCTGGAATGGGTACAGTTTTCATAAAACATCCAAATGGAAATTAGTGGCTATTGAAGAAGGTAAGGCATGTTCCAGATCTGAAGAAAAATCTGATTTCAATAGGGAAGTTGGGAGGTGAAGGTTGCGTAACTACTTTCATAGATAAAACCTGGAAGGTCACTAAAGGATCCCTGGTAATAGTCAAAGGAGAAAAGGTTGGTACATTGTATGTATGCAATGGTATTTCTAATTCTGTTAATGCTTTAACCTCTATAGGAGAAGATACAGCATTGTGGCATCATAGACTCGGGCACATGAGTGAGAAGGGGATGTATATTCTTCACTCAAGAAATTTGTTACCCGCTTTGAAGCATGTTGATTTAAAATTCTGTAAGAATTGTGTTTATGGAAAACGAAAGAGAGTCAGATTCCTTAGAGCTGGGAAAGAAAAGAAGAGCAAAAAATTAGAGCTTTTGCATATAGATGAATGGGGACCTACTCAGGTATCATCTCTTGGTGGCTCTCATTATTATGCTACTTTTATTGATGATGCAACCAGAAAAACCTGGATTTATTGCATTCGAAATAAATTTGATGTATTTGATACTTTCAAGAAATGGAAAGTTTTGGTTGAAAATAAGACAAGGAAAAGGTTGAAGTGTGTTAGATGAGATAATGGAGGTGAATATTGCAGCAAAGAGTTTGATAGGTACTATTCAAAGAATGGAATTCGTAGAGAGAAGACAGTTCTAGGAACACCACAAGCAAATGGCATGTCAGAAAGGATGAACATGACAATCATGGAGCATGCAAGGTGCATGAGATTTCATGGAGGATTGCCTTTCCAATTTTGGGTAGATGCTGTAGATATTGCTATTTATCTAATAAACAGAGGGCCTTCAAGTTGTTGGAAATAATTCTGAGGGGGGGGGGTGAATCAGTATTATCAGATCAGTAAAACCTTTCCAATTTCATACTCAGAAACATATACGCTACTTCAATTAAGTGAACCCGCGTGTGCACGCTACTGTGTCTAATGAAACTAGCGTATATCTAGAGATCTTATAATTCAGTTAGCTTAATCTTCAGTAAATGCATCAGAACATTATTAAGCATATTAACAGTAAACAGGTGCAGTATAACATAACAGAACGTCACACAAAGGCCACACACATGAACACCATGATATAAGGTGGAAACCCAATGTGGGTGAAAACCACCTGTTGCAAGTCGTCTCTTTCTTTCTTTAATAAGAAACTTCAGTTTACAATATTTTGTACTGGTGCAGCCTTATACCAGTACGCAGGCTACAACCTGCAGAGGGCTACAACCCTCTCTCGTTTTCCAACTGCTTCTGGAAGGGAGCTACAACCCCCTCAGCTCTTGTACTAGCTGATCCATTTACTAGTACGTAGGTGCTGACCCTACAACCTTCTTTCCTTCAGGGACCACGTTTCATCAATTTTCAGACTGGATCTAAGAGTACAAAGCAAACATTATTGCAATACAATCATCAACTTATACTTGCATCATAATTCATTAAACAACCCAATACTGAATCACTGAAACCCTGTCATCAATAACACAAAACCCAAACCAGAGCCCAGAACTCTGCAACAACCACCAGAATCAATAGCAACCTGAAATATTAGATCTTATTATGCATACGCTACTTCACTGTACCAAAACCGCGTGTATACGCGCTTTCTCCAAAGGCAACCCGTGTGCAGATCTAGAAATAATTACTTATGCCTTCGCTGTCAGATCCAACCCTTGCCAAGCGTCCCGAACAGATAAACAGTAATACCAGATTCTCTCACTTCGTCAGACACACAATGCATACTGCCACTTGCCTAATGATCTTCTCCTTATATAGCCTTAGGCCCTTTACAATACCACGGTCCAAAACCATAGTAACCCAATACCATCAGCTTCAAAACTAGGGATCAACACGTCCGTCGAGACACCATGGTCCAAAACTATAGTTACAACTTCCAAGGAATAACTGCCACGGACCAAAGATAAGTTTTCCACATACACACTATTTTACTGAAGCCAACCTGCGTGTACACGCGACTTGGTATATAGCGAACCTGCGTATACGCGACTTGGTATATAGTGAACTTGCTTGTATACGTGACTTGGGCTTAATGAACCTACGTGTATGAACTTTCTTGGCCTCCTGTACTAAGATCTGTCTTCTGATTAAGTTGCCATCACCTGTACCAACCTCTGAGTGAGTTGCCATCAAGGACAACACTTGTATCATAATGCCAACAATCTCCCCCTTTGGACTTGATGGCAACCACCACACCAAGTCACTCTCCCCCTTTGACATCAAGGGCAAAGGGCGAACCAAGATATTTTCTTCTTTGGTATACCTTCTGCTGTCCATACTGTTGTCCATACTCTCCCTGAGTACATGCTGAAGTTTCTGATTTGGCTCCCCCTTTGTTTATGCCAAAGTGTACCAATCTATCCATGCTCCCCTTGAGAAGATGCAGGTTCTAAGACCAGCCATTCAGATCTGTACCATAAGCATCAGTCTGCAATACTATTCCTTTGATCAAACAACAAGATGTATCATTTAGTTTCATCAACAACTTCTAACCATAATGCCAACAATAAATTATTTGAAGTATATGCTCCCCCTGAGTGTGAGCCAACCGTTTCCTGAGTCTGTTCTGCTCCCCCTGAGCTTGAGCCAACCATGACTGAACCTGGGTCTATTCTGCTGCCCTTTCTTCATATACGCGACTTTGCAGCCTGTAACTCGCGTATATACACGACTTGTCTTCATTATATCAGCATATGCAAGGAATACTGAAATTCATCACTTTCAGATTCCCCTATGTCTGTTAAGTCAACTGACTGAGTTATGCCACACTTTTATGTCTCTGTCTTCTTCAATTCCTGGAACTGTGATGATGTATGGTCCTCTTGTTTTGAATTTTGAAATCTGCTCCTGCATTCCCTTGCTTTATGTCCATATTTGTTGCATGTATAACATCTTACATATTTCATGTTCCTTCTATCACAATCAATTGCTTTGTGTCCATATTCATTGCAGGCAAAGCAATATCCTCTGAAATACCTGGGATGAAATGATCTTTTGTAATGGTCTTGAACCATTCTACTTCTACATCTGGCTACAACATGTCCAATATTATGACATACATGACATTCAACATTATTCAGTGGAGGAGATAATCGTCTATCACGTCCATAGTTAGGATTAAAGGATCTTCCTTGAGGAATTTCTTTCCTTGGTTGTTTCTTGTTGAGCATTTTAGGTTTCTCCTTAGAATTTCTTGCCTCACCTTGTGAACTAGATTCACCTTCAACATATTCATGAAAACCAAGACCAGTTTTGATAGCAGGAGACCTTTGGCTATTAAGAATATCATCCAAGATTTTAGTACTATCTTGAAATCGTAAAAGCTTATCCTTTTCTTCTAGTTTACCTTTCAAGATATTTACCTCAACTTGATGTTGTTCTTCCTTTTTCAGATACTGATTCCTTAGTTCTTCTTCAGCTTTTCTTCCTTCTTCCACTTGTCGCTTTAGTTTGATCACTTCATGTTCTTGATCTTCAAGAGCTTCTCTATTCTGTTCTCTTGATTTTTTAAGATCTTCTTTTAGAGAGAGGATCTTTGATTCAAGCCTTTGAATAGTTATGCTCTGATCCTTTACTACATCCTGCAATTGCTCCCTTACCCTGGTTACTGTCTCCAATTGTTCATTTAATTTGGTAACTTCTTCAGTTTCTGCATTCTTCTTTTCATGTGCCATGAGACTTTTAATATCTTTGCTATTATTGGATGAAGCATTCTTCTTTTCATGTGCCATGAGACTTCTAATATCTTCACTATCATTGAATGAACTTGTAATATGGGTATAATAGCTTCTACCATCTTCTTCAGATATCTTTCCTTTGTTATGAGGGCATCTAGCAGCATAGTGACGAACTCTACCACATAGAAAACATTTGAAAGGTAGCTTACCTTTGAACCCTCCAGTTCCCCGTTCAAGATTCTTGACAAAATTTACCTCATCTTCTTCCTCTGACACTTCAAATGCGGCTTCTGGTGGTACCTCTTGTCGCATTTCAAAAGCAGTTAAGATCCTGTGAAGCTGTGACATGGTGATTTTCTGCACATTCTCCTTTTCTTCTATGGCAGATACTTTAGAATCAAATTTAGCAGACAGAGATCTCAAAACCTTTTCAACTAAGATAACTTCCTCAAATTCTTCACCCAGATCCCTCATACAATTCACAATCTCATCCATACGCAGGAAATAATTAGCTATGCTTTCATTACTATGCATCTTAAGAGTTTCATACCGGATTCTGAGAGTTTGAAGCTTTGCTCTTTTTACCTGATCATCTCCTTCGTAGCTTGTGACGATTTTGTCCCATATTTCCTTAGCTCATTTGAAATGCATGATCTTCATAAATTCTGATTGTGTCAAACTACTCAATAGGACAGTAACAGCTTTGGCATTGAGCTCATATTGCTTTTTCTCTGTTGGATCTGTAGGAGTTGCTGATGGGAATTTGTATCCTCCTTCTACGATTCCCCAAATTTATGCTCCAAGTGATTGTAGATATGCAGTGTTTCTTATCTTCCAGTGAGTAAAATTGTTCCCGTCAAAGACTGGTGGCCTGATGTGTGCCTCTCTTTCTGGATTAGCCATTATGATGGATCTTTTCCTTCAAGCGATCAAGCTTCCTCTGAAGTACCTGCTCTGATACCAATTGTTGGAAATAATACTGAGAGGGGGGGGGGGGGGTGAATCAGTATTATCAGATCAGTAAAACCTTTCCAATTTCATACTCAGAAACATATACACTACTTCAATTAAGTGAACCCGCGTGTACACGCTACTGTGTCTAATGCAACTAGCGTATATCTAGAGATCTTATAATTCAGTTAGCTTAATCTTCAGTAAATGCATCAGAACATTATTAAGCATATTAACAGTAAACAGGTGCAGTATAACAGAACAGAACGTCACACAAAGGCCACACACATGAACACCATGATATAAGGTGGAAACCCAATGTGGGTGAAAACCACCTGCTGCAAGTCGTCTCTTTCTTTCTTTAATAAGAAACTTCAGTTTACAATCTTTTGTACTGGTGCAGCCTTATCCCAGTACGCAGGCTACAACCTGTAGAGGGCTACAACCCTCTCTCGTTTTCCAACTGCTTCTGGAAGGGAGCTACAACCCCCTCAGCTCTTGTACTAGCTGATCCATTTACTAGTACGTAGGTGCTGACCCTACAACCTTCTTTCCTTCAGGGACCACGTTTCATCAATTTTCAGACTGGATCCAAGAGTACAAAACAAACATCACTGCAATACAATCATCAACTTATACTTGCATCATAATTCATTAAACAACCCAATACTGAATCATTGAAACCCTGTCATCAAGAACACAGAACCCAAACCAGAGCCCAGAACTCTGCAACAACCACCAGAATCAATAGCAACCTGAAATATCAGATCTTATTATGCATACGCTACTTCACTGTACCAAAATCGCGTGTATACGCGCTTTCTCCAAAGGCAACCCGCGTGCAGATCTAGAAATAATTACTGATGCCTTCGATGTTAGATCCGACCCTTGCCAAGCGTCCCGAACAGATAAACAGTAATACCAGATCCTCTCACTTTGTCAGACACACAATGCATACTGCCACTTGCCTAATGATCTTCTCCTTATATAGCCTTAGGCCCTTTACAATACCACGGTCCAAAACCATAGTAACCCAATACCATCAGCTTCAAAACTAGGGATCAACACGTCCGTCGAGACACCATGGTCCAAAACTATAGGCACAACTTCCAAGGAAAAACCGCCACGGACCAAAGATAAGTTTTCCACATACACGCTCTTTTACTGAATCCAACCTGCGTGTACATGCGACTTGGTATATAGAGAACCTGCGTATACGCGACTTGGTATATAGTGAACCTGCTTGTATACGCGACTTGGGCTTAATGAACCTGCGTGTATGAACTTTCTTGGCCTGCTGTACTAAGATCTGTCTTCTGATTAAGTTTCCATCACCTGTACCAACCTCTGAGTGAGTTGCCATCAAGGACAACACTTGTATCATAATGCCAACACAAGTTCCTTGGATGGTGATATTCCAGAGGAGGCATGGACAGGTAAAATGGTAAACTACTCATTTTTAAAGACTTTTGGTTGTGAAGATTTTCTCCACATTAACAAGAAAATAGAACAAAGCTTGAGGCAAAATCAAAGAAATGTACCTTTACTGGATATGGTGTTAATTATTTTGGTTATCGCTTATATGATTATGAAAATTAGAAAATCATTGGGAGCAAAGATGTAATATTCAACGAAAATGTCTTGTATGAGAATCAGTTGCAAGAAAAGAAACAAGAAAAAGAAAACAGAGAATACACAGTGCTTGACAATATCACAGGAAAATTGATGGTGCCTTAAAATCATAATGATCAATAGCCAAAACAACAACCACAACAACAACAAGCACTTCAAACACCTGAAAGTGGTGTTAGAAGATATACCAGGATAAATAGACCTTGTGAATGATACTCCCCTTCATTATATTATGTATTGTTGACTGATTTTGGTGAACTAGAATGTAATATAGAAGCAGTGCAGGTAGAAACTAGGAAGAAGTGGGAGCAAGCCATGAAAGAAGAGATAGACTCCTTAGCACATAACTAGACTTGGGACTTAGTTAGGTTACATGCAGGTATAAGAGCATTGAAAAATAAATAGGTTTACAGGCTGAAGGAACAAGATGGAGGAAAACAGAGGTACAAAGCTAGACATGTGGTGAAGGGGTTCGCACAGAAGAAAGGTATTGGTTTTGATGAAATATTTTCTCTTGTTGTTAAAATGACTTCAATCAGAACTATTTCAAGTCAATAGCAGCTGAAGATTTGCATCTTGACTAGTTAGATGTAAAGACATCCTTTCTCCATGGGGATTTGCAGGAACAGATATATATGCAGCAACCACAAGGATATGAGGTAAAAGGGAAGGAGAAACTAGTGTGTAGGTTGAAGAAGAGCTTATATGGCTTAAAACAAGCTCCAAGGTAGTGGTATCTAAAATTTGACAGGTTTATGTTTGAACAAGGTTATACTAGATGTCACTCTGATCATTGTGTTTGTCTCAAAAGGAAAAATGATGGCAGCTATATTATATTGTTATTGTATGTATATGACATGCTTGTTGCAGGTTCTAACATACACAAAATAAATGTGCTCAAAAGGAAATTGGCAAACTCATTTGCAATGAAGGATTTGGGTGCTACAAAACAAATCCTTCGTATGAGAATAACTAGAGATGGGAAGAATCACAAATTAACATTGTCTCAAAGTGAGTACACAGAAAAGGTGTTGAAAAGGTTTAATATGCAGAATGCAAAACTAGTTAGTATACCTTTGGCTAGCCATTTCAAATTAAGGAGGCGTGTCCCGAGACTTAGGAAGAAATGGCTCATATGTCTAAAGTTCCATATGCATCAACAGTTGGAAGCTTAATGTATGCAATGGCCTGCACAAGGCCTGATATTGCACATGCAGTGGGAGTTGTAAGCAGGTACATGAAAATCCAGGAAAAGAACATTGGATGGCAGTGAAGTGGATTCTCAGGTATTTGAGAGTTACCACAAATCAAGCATTATGCTTTGGTGGTTCAAACATTTCTCTATAGGGATATGTTGATGTAGATATGGCAGGTGATAGAGATAATAGGAGGAGCACAACAGGGTATGTGTTTATTGTAGGTGGAACAACTGTCAGTTGGGTTTAAAAAATCCAAAGTGTTGTTGCACTTTCAACAATAGAAGTAGAGTATGTTGCTGCTACAAAGGCTAGTAAAGAAATGATTTGGTTACAAAGGTTTCTGGATGAATTGGGAAAGAAGCAGGAGTTGGGCAAGTTATACAGTGACAGCCAGAGTGCCATACACTTGCAAAGAACTCTACATTTCATTCCAAGACTAAAGATATACACCTCAAGTACCATTTCATACGGTGTTATAGCTCCAAATCTCACTCTTGATGTTTGTGATGCTGCACTCATGGCCTATGGCAACCCCTCCTTCCAGACCTAGTCCAAATACTTAAAAAACAGTGTTTTACTCCCTATATACGACATTGCCCTAAGCTAAACGCGTGCGTACACCGGTTTGTGTATACCCAACCCATGTATATGTCTTAAAACACTTAAAAAAAAAATAAATCTCCTTAATTTCGGGTGGAGATCATGGGTTTTACCTGCTGATTACCTATTAGTGCCCGTGGCCCAACTGTTCCCAACGAATTCCCAACTAAAAAACTACTTCGGGGGAAGTATAAAAAGGCTTCAATGGGAAGGCCTAAGGGAGGAGAGAATAGAGAGAAAAATTACTTAGTTGAGACTATCCCAGGTTGGGTCTGAAGATCCTTGTGCTTCCAGCACTTCCCCCATTACAGGAAACCCTTGTTTCCTTGAGTTATGATGTCTCTCCATTTGTTGAGATATCCTTGAGTGAGTTATGGAAGGAGCTTGTTCAAGGCTTGAGAGTGGATGAATCTGGAGGACGGTTCCGCTTGGAGCTTGTGAAAGGAAGACTTAGGTGCAATCATTCCTTTATGTACTTTAGTTATCTATAAAAGAAACACTTGTCTTGTTCCAGATATGAATCTTCCTCATGTTTATGATATCAATGTTATGATTTACAAATGAATGATTATTTCAATTGCATAACTAACTTTCAATATGATATGAAGTTGATTTCTTTATGATTTTTAGTCCATATATCGCTGTGCTTTCTTGATTTGATTGTTTTGCAGGTTGAAGGAGCAAAAGGAACTGCAAGAAGGTTTGGACCTTAGCTAGATCTTCCCAAACGAAGGACCCCTAGGTGCACCTCTCCTTACATAGTTTGTTTATATTAGCATCATGGCTATGTGGAATGCTTGTTTTTCTTTATAGATAACCCCTACTCTACTAGGGTATTAACCCAAGACCCTAGGGGATATTCTCCCTTAACAGAATTGGTGACTCCACTAGGGACAACAACATTGTTGTTCCTAGTTTGGGTTTGTTCAAGCCAATCAGGGTTCAACTATTTATTTACTTGTTGTGACTGAGTAGTTTGTTCCTGTAGGAACTTGAATTGTAAGTTTGATCAGTTTCTTCAGATTGTTTTTTGTTTTTTCTTGTAATCTGTTATATACGTTGTTTTTCTAGTTTATAGAAGCGTATGTATGCAAGTTTCCTCAAGTCAACCCGCGTATATGTAGGTTTCCTTGGGTTGAATATCGTATACATGCAACTGTACACTAACACAATCGTGTATACCCTAAAATTTTCAAGATTTTTCAAATATTTTTGTTTCTGAAGATCTGTCTGTTGGTCTGAATCAGTCCTGAACAGTCAATTTTTTGTGTCAGTCTTTATTTTTATAGGAAGTATATGATTTTAAACTCTTTTCGATTCTGGAAAGTGTTGGTCTCGTTTTGTTTTATTGCAAGCGTCATCGTTTTTGTTTAAGCACACAAGATTTCTTGCTAGGAAACTTGGCTGCTCTGGTCTTCCAGGGTAGAAATATTGATCTCAATCTTCATGTCAAATCTTGTTTTGGTGACTTTTTTTTTGTTTGCATGTGAAAACTACATCTTTGTGACCATCTACTTTTCTTACTTTCTGAAAGTCGTGGGTTGACACTTTCTTGAAAGTTGTCTTTTCGACCTTTTTGGTCTTTGTTGACAAACTTTTTGTTGCTGCTTTTGATTATTAAGAGCATCTTGAAACACATTTTTTTGTTGAGTTTTTACCCGTCTTGTGTTGTTAACTTGCAAAAGTGTTTTTTTGCCTATTCTTCGATCATAAAGTTTCAGTCTTGTTTAGAGCACTTTTTGAAAAGACATTTTTGTTTTTGCTTTTGAAGAAAACTTCTTGAAAACTTGGTTTTGCTTTCTTGAACTTTGTTTTGATTTAGTTTCTTTTTGCGAGTGAAAGTGCATTTTTGTTTGTCTTGAAACTTGCTTTTAGTATTTGGACGAAAATGAGGATTAGCAACTTATATTCTATCTAAACATCTTAACTGGAAAATTAGAATTGATAAAAAAGTTACTTTCATTTCTTGATTTAGAGTAGTCTTAAGTTTTGCATCAGCATGTACTGATTGAATTAGGATAAATTTGTGCATCTTTTTAGGGCATCCATAGTTTTATTAATTTTTGTGAGTGTGAAGCTTGAGTAAAAGAAAAGAAAAATTTGTTGCTTTCTTAGAAGTTCCTCTGAACCTAGTAGAAATTTCTTTCATCGAAGAACAAAACGAGTGCATTTGCATATAGTTTGGCTTTTATTAATTTCTTTTGCATCAAAACACCGCAAGTTTCACTTCTGCTTATCCCTTGACTTATAGAACAACCCATTTAAAAAAAAAAGCGCTAATTAAAATACACTAAAACTGTTTTATAATTGTCAAGTTATACACACCAACAAGTTTTAGGATATTTTAGGGCCTTGGATTAGGTGAGTGGAGAGAAAACTCTCCAAGGCCATTTAAATTGTCAAACATAGGATTTTGAATAGTGAGTGCAAATCCAATAGCGTTAGGAAGACCAGGAAAGCTCTGGATCTAGGAGTTAATCACGAGGGTTTTTTAAGATAAGGAAGAGAGATACCCCCTCTACTACTTGTCAGATCTTACCTCAAGACTGTTCTGCCTAGCTTATAATACGATTTGGTAACCTTAGTTGCTTCTCCTAGATATCTAGATAGGTGGCTGCAAAGGGGAATCTCGTGGCACCTGAGGTCGACGTTGTATCACTCTTAGCGGTAGTAATGGAGGGCACCCTTGCGAAGCTTTGGGGCTTGCACTAGCACAAGCTATTGTTAGGAGGTGAGCGTAACTTCCTCTGTTACCTTTGATCATAGGACTGGGCCGTTATGATCCAAAACTATCTTCAGAAGGACCCTTACTTCACTTTCTTGTATTTTGGTGTCCGGTCCTCATCACCCGGAGCAGAAATACTTGAAATTTGTTTGACTGGAGGATATCTTTTAGGGACCTTTTAGTGTGTGCTCTGTGCTCTTAGTTGGCCTAGCTTTCATTTTTTCTTGAGTCTTTAATTAGAGCTTAATTAAAAATTCAAAGTGGCTGACCGATCACTTAAACGGTCTCGAAGACTTCATGGTCTTTCACCACCAAGTTTAGAGCCTTCCCCTAGAAGGCACAGAGGTAATACTGCCGGTTGGTTCCATTCCATGGCAGATGACGCATTGGGGATTGATCCTCCCCTGAGGGGCATTAGTGTTCAGGATAGGACTGGTACTTCCGTAGAATAAGAGAGGAACACTCTAGTTCTTTCTCGAGTTCTCTTTTAATCAGAAGATAACATAGAGGTAGAAGAACTCCCAGAGTCATCAGCGGCTCTAAATTCTCCCCTACCTTCTAGTCATCCAAACGTATTAGAATATGTTGGGACTCTGACGAATAGACCGTCAAGTCCAGGTCATATTTCACACTTACCATTGATGACCACTACTAGGAGCATGGCTTCTACCACAAGTGCTACAATTATGCAAACTCCAACATCTGTACAAGGGGGAGGAACTATTTCCATCCCCTCTACATCTTTATTTGGGTCTTTTTATAGCACATCTTTAGTTGGGTCTACCTCCATTCCTTCCACGAGTAGAAATTCCCAAGCCAATTCTTTTAGTTCTGTATTCTTCCCATTTGGCAAGCATTCACAGGGTATTCTGTCAGTTCCTTTCAGTGCCTCCACATCCATGATGGGTGGGTTGGCTTCATTTCAGGGTTTTCCTTTTGGAAGTGGTCATATTCCAGATTCCAACTTGACGATAGGATCTATGCCTTTTTCTGCTATAGGATAAAGAAGCAATCCTTTTCAAGGTTGGACTAACCCTGCGGTTAGAGGCATGGGAACTAGGAATCCGTTCTTCGGCCAACAAGGGAATAGGTCATACTCCACAGTTAGTGCATTTTGAAGTATTCCTCCCTTAGCTTCTACTTGGAATCCTTATCAGGGGTTATTAACTCCTTATAATCCTTTAGGAGGAAGCTTCAGCCGGTTATGGAGGTTTTTTAGCCGGAGTTAGTCAAACTCCGAGTTTTGCTGGATCACAAGGTCTGCCCTTTGGTTCAGCTGGTTCTGGGGGTAACTTTAGGTAGCCTGGTGCCTTCCAAAGTCCAGGCCAATCTTTTCAAAACTTTGGGAGCTCCGCCCAGTCTGGGTGGAATCCCGAAGGTCCTCCTAGGCTTCCTTTTCTGGCAATGTTGAATTTGCCAGATCTCACGAAATTAACAAATGATCCAACCAAATACAATCCGACTTGGCCTCCAGTCCCAACCAAACTCCCTTAGGACATTCGAAAGTTCGAGGGGAAGGGCGACAAAGACCCAGGAGACCATGTAACCACATTGCATTTGTGGTGCTCATCAAACTCCCTTATCGATGACTCGGTTAGGTTGAGACTTTTTCAACGCACCTTGACTGGTAATGTGGCCAAGTGGTATATAGAGTTTCCAAGGGGCAGCATTACATCTTTTACCGACTTAGCTAATATTTTCGTAAATCATTTCCAGTTTCTCGTCCATTATGATGCTGAAACGGAACTTTTGGCAAATTTTCATTAGGATACACAACCCACATTTCTGATCACATTCAGGAATGGAGACAGAGAAAGAGGCTCATTAAAGCCAAGATCCCTCCGGAGTACTGTCTTAAATGGTTTTTGAAATCTTTACAACCTAAGATCTCTAAGGATGTCTCCCTATCCGAAGTCTATTCTGAGGAGCAAGCTATTTTTAGGGTCCAACAATTAGAATTGATTTATTCTCAGCCTAGGATTCTACAAAAAATCTTGCCTGATGCTCCTGGGACTAAGGTTGATATATCCAAGTTGAAGCCAGGTCCCCATGCGGATGGTATTGTTGGATTGGTAGACACAAATGCGGTGAACCTGTTGACCCAATTGCAGAATTTGTCTTTACAAACTGCTCCTAACAACCAGGTCACATCGTCCAACCCTTCGTCTTCCCAACCCTCTTCGGTTAATGCCGTCCAATTTTCCAATCCCAAAGGAAATCAAAATTCTAAAGGGAAGAAGAAAGGACAAGGTAAGAAAAAGAGTCAAGATGGGAAGACTGACGAAAGTAAATCCGTCAATAATGCTGGTGGTGGTAGAAATGAGTCTAAAAAGAAAGTCAAGTTTCTGTGCAAGTTATGCAGTGGAGACCATTTAACTCATGTCTACCCAAAGATTCAAGATGCTCAGCGCTTGTTAGGACAACAAGGGACTTCTAGTTCTCAATCTGTGTTAACCAACCTTTTTCCCCAAGGGTAGCTACTGCTTACTGGCGTGGATTGAAACCCTGGTACTTCTGCAAGGGAAAACCAGGAAGGGGAGAAATCATCAAATGTTTTCATGATGGGTTCTAATGTACATGTGGCCACTCGGTCATGTGATTACGATGAAGCTAAAACATCTAAGGAAAAAATTGCTCCCAGAAATACCGACCTTCATATTGAGCGACCCCCTGTCGAGGCTATACCACGGATACCGAAAGGTTCTGCTAAACGCGCGACTATCAATCCAAACGCTAGGGCCGCCCAAAATTACTCCATTGTTGAGAATCTGGCTCAGAGTCTGTGTGATATGTCCACTTTAGAGGTTCTCTAGTCATATCCAACTCAACGAAGTGCTTTACTTTTGGTGATAGGGGCAGTTAATCGAAATAACTCTTTAGTGCTCACTTTTGACATGCTAAATGTCAAAAAGTCACCTCCTCATCACATGGATTTTCAAATAAAGTCTACATACTAAAAAGTTAACATTTTTCATACCATTATCGATGAAGGAGCTTCCATGTGCGTCATGTCAATGTCATGCTGGAAGGCCATCGGATTGCCTTCGGATGTTCCTTCACCTACCCTCCTGACTACATTTGATGGCCATTCTCATAAGCCGCATGGGATTCTCCCAACCTTTCCCATATGTGTTGGGGGAAAAGTCATTAATGTTGAAGTAGAAGTCATTCATGCTAACCTAGACTACAATCTCCTCTTAGGAAGGAACATGGTATATGAAATGAACGCCATTGTTTCGACTCTGTTTCGTGTCATTTTCTTTCCTCATGAAGGGAAAATCGTTAAGGTTGATCAATTGGATTATTGTTCAGTTGATCCTCGAGTAACTTCGAACTCTACTATTCCTTTAGTGGATAACCCTTGTCTGCCTACCGAGAATATAGGAGTTGGGATGTATTTTTCATTGATGGGTACCTTTGATCTTCCCTCTCCTATCACTAGAATCAATGTTGTTTCATCAACCAAGGAATCTTCACAAGAAGGGTTCTTTCGAACTCATTAATTTTTAGATCCTTGGACCTTTCCTTCACATACGACAACATTAGCTAAAGGACAAGTTGGTGGAATGGCATTTACTATGTCTGCAACAAAGCTCAGATATCAGTCTAGCGTCAACTCTGTAGATAGCCTTTCTACTCCTTTCTCTGAGGAGGAGCTAGATGGTGATGTGGCCCCAGCGTAGACCCTTGATTCTACCTATGCTATGGACTATTTAGACATAGTTTTACCATCTGAGGAAGCAACCTTAGAAATAATTATGGGTGTACATCGACCTTGTGAATATTTACACCATCGTTCATATTTTCTTCCTCCACTATAGGAAGTAGAATCTAGGTTCTCAGAGCTCTTTACTAGTGATGTTTGTACAATATCAAATATTTTGGCTCCAACACACTTTCATGCCAAAGGAAATATGTCGGTAATATCAAAAATGATATCTATAAACATCTCTAGGAACCCTAGCCTGATCGAGAATCTCTTCATCGGAGCCGAATGTTCCCCTGAAGAAATTCAAATTTACACTGACTGTTTTAAGGAATTTGGAGATGCATTCGCTTGGTCTTATCAAGAAATTCCTGGAATTGATCGATCCATAGTTCAACATGAGATCAAGACGTATGAAAATTCCAAACCGATTTGTCAAAAGCTTCGGCCGGTTATTCCTAGGAAAGCAACAACCATTAAAGCTAAAGTAGAGAAGCTCCTCAATGCAAGTTTCATATACCATGTTCCTCTTACAGATTGGGTTTCTAATCCAGTCCATGTGGATAAAAAGCAAGGAACAATCCCAGTGTGCATTGAATTTATGGACCTAAATAAAGCTTGTCCCAAAGATAATTACCCCATGCCATTTATTGATCAGATTATTGATGAATATGCAGGTAATGAGAGTTTCTCCTTCATGGACAGTTTTTTGGTTATAATCATATCTCTATTTGTCATAAAGAGCAGCATAAGACAACTTTTATATGTCCCTAGGGTACCTTTGCATATAGAAAGATGCCTTTTGGCCTTGAAAATGCTGGAGCTACTTTCCAGCAGGCCATGTCATATGCTTTCCATGACATTAAACATATTATCGAAGCATACCTGGATGATCTAGCTGCTCATTCTCAAAAGAGAGCTGATCATCCCAGTCACCTTCGATTGATTTTTGAGCGATGTCGATTTTACAAAATCCAGTTGAATCCAAATAAGTGCGTTTTCTCAGTTACATATGGTCGGTTATTAGGGTTCATTGTGTCGAATGAAGGGATTCGGGTTGATTCCTTCAAGGTAGAGGCAATAATTCATTTGCCTCCCTCATCCTCAATTCGACAACTTCAAAGTCTTCAAGGGAAAGCTAATTCCTTAAGAAGGTTTATAGCGAATTATGCCGAGATCACTAAAGGATTTATGCATTTTCTACGTAAAGGAGTCCCATATGTGTGGGATGACTTTGCGCAACGGTTGTTTGATGCCTTGAAAAAGGCATTAGTCTCTGCCCCGCTTTTGAGTCGACCGAATTATGGTAGGGACTTCCTTTTATATATCATTGCGTGGCACTGGAAAGTGCCATAATATCAAGCTATCGATGGGAGAATATGTATTGACTAGCCCAATGATTTCCATTCCAATGGGAGGTGCTAATGTTGTACTAGGAGTCCAATGGCTACAATCCTTGGGTAAAATAGCTTTTAATTTTCAAGAACTTTTCATGAAACTTTCTAGGGAAGGAAAGGAAGTTGAATTAAGCGGTATTGCAGGGAAACTGGGAATGATAATAAGCTCTAACGGTATGACAAAGCTTCTAAAAAAGGAACAAAGGGGTGTAATTGCACAATTATGTTCACTAGATGTTTCCACATTGCAATCATCTATTTCTCCAGATCTCCAAAAAGTCTTGGACAATCATTCCAAGATATTTGAGACTCCCAAAGGTCTCCCACGTATTCGTGATCATGATCATGCTATTCATTTAATTCTAGGAAGTTTTCCTCCAAACATCAGGCCGTATAGATATCCCTATGCCAAAAAGAGTGAAATTGAACATATGGTTGCAGAAATGCTAGAGGATGCTATAATTCAACGGAGTCAAAGTTCTTTCTCTGCTTCAAGAGTATTAGTGCACAAGAAGGATGGATCATGGCGCATGTGTCCAGATTATAGGGAGCTCAACAATCTCACTATTAAGGATAAGTTTCCCATTCCCATCATTGATGAATTACTGGATGAATTGCATGGATAAATTTACTTCACCAAGTTGGATCTTCGATCAGTATATCATCAAATTAGAATGAAGACTGAAGACATTTCGAAAATAGCATTTAGAACTCATGAGGGTCATTATGAATTTTTGGTCATGCCTTTTGTCCTTACCAATGCACCTTCAACATTTCAAGGTTTGATGAATTCCATTTTCAAACAATTCCTTACAAAATTTGTGTTAGTATTTTTTGATGATATACTAATCTACAACATGTCTTGGAAGGATCATGTTGAACATGTTGACAGACTACTACAATTATTGGACGAGAAAAAATTATATGCAAAAAGATCTAAATGTTTCTTTGGAGTACAAGAGGTGGAATATCTGTGTCATATTGTATCTCATGAAGGAGTTAAGGTAGACACTAGCAAAATTAAAGTCATTAAGGAATGGAAAATCCCGACATCCATAAAGCATCTACGAGGATTTATTAGGTTGACAGGGTATTATCGCAAGTCTGTTAAGAATTATGGGAGAAGAGCAGCACCTCTAAGAACATTATTGAAGAAATATTCATTTTCATGGACTCCGGAAGTAACAAAGTCCTTCGAACATCTTAAAGAGGCAATGTGCCAAGCACCAGTCTTAGCTACACCAGACTTCACAAAAACCTTTATTGTGGAATGTGATGCTTCAGGAAATGGAATTGGTGTTGTTTTAATGAAAGATGAAAGACCCATTGCTTTTGAAAGTTTTCCAATCAAGGGAAATTTTTTACACAAAGCTATTTATGAGAAGGAAATGTTGGGAATACTCCATGCACTTAAAAAATGGCAACCCTACCTAATGGGAAGACACTTCAAGGTAAAAACAGATCATGATAGCCTTAAATAATTCTTAGAACAAATATTATCCTCTGAAGAGCAACAAAATTGGGTCACAAAGATGTTGGGTTATGACTTTGAAATCATCTACAAAAAAGGGAAGCAAAATGTGGTGCCAGATGCACTCTCAAGAAAGGATGAGGATATGGAAGCATTGTTCTGCGCCATTTCTATTATCCAACCAGATTGGATAAATGAAGCAGGGGAGGAATGGAAGAATGACGAAGAAGTGTGGGCATGTATTCAAAAGTTACAACAAGATTCCAGTACGTGTGATACATTTAGATGGAAAAATGATTCTTTATGGTACAAAGATCGCTTATACCTCTATAAGAATTCCCAACTAAAACAAAACATGCTTAAGGAATTTCACACTTCTCCCTTAGGAGGGAACTCAAGATTTTTAAAAACCTACCATAGGGTTAAGAAGGAATTTTTTTGGGATGGCCTTAAGTCGGATATTCAAAAATTTGTGGTGGAATGTTTGGTTTGCTAATAAAATAAAGTTGAAACAATTAAGACACTGGGTCTATTACAACCATTGTCCATTCCAAGCCAATGTTGGGAGGAGGTTTCAATGGATTTTATCGCAGGTTTACCCAAGTCTGAGGGAAAGAGTGTCATCATGGTGGTAGTTGATAGACTTACAAAGTATGCACACTTTTGTTCATTATCACATCCATTTAAAGCTAGTACGGTTTCTACTGCATTTATGGAAAAATTCAAAGGCTACATGGAAACCCAAAGATTATTGTAGGTGACAGAGATCCCATTTTCATTGGAAATTTTTGGACAGAATTATTTTCTTGTCTTGGTACTCATTTAGCTCATAGCTCATCTTATCATCCTCAATCTCATGGGCAAACTGAGATAGTAAACAGACACAATGGGTCAAATGGTTGCCTCTGGCTGAATGGTGGTATAACACTTCCTTCCATACAACAACAAAAATGACCCCATTTATGTCACTTTATGGATATCAGCCACCATCCATCACATCATATTTAAGAGAAAATTCTAAGGTTCAAGCAGTAGAACATCACATTGAACATCAACAAAAAGTCCTCCAACTCTTAAAGGATAACCTCGTGTTGGCACAAAATAGAATGAAACAACAGGCAGATCAACATCGTAGCAAAAGAAGTTTTGATGTAGGTGATGAGGTATTCCTATGGCTACAACCATATAAGAAAATGTCCCTCAAGCAAGCTAAGAAGGATAATAAACTATCACCAAAGTATTATGGTCCATAGAAGGTGTTGCAAAATATTGGTACTATGGCATACAAATTGGAGCTTCCTGCAGCTTCTCGATTACACCCAGTTTTCCATGTTTCATGTTTAAAGAAGGTTATAGGTGACAAGCTCCCAGTTCAAACAATATTGCAAAAACTTGACGAGGAAGGAAAAATTATATTGGAACTAGAAGCAGTCACAGAAATAAGAAATGGACAACTATGAAATCAATCAATTTCAGAGTATCTTATCAAGTGGAAGAACTTATTTGCTGAAGATTCCACATGGGAGGATGAGAATTTTATGCAGAAGCATCCATAACTACTCACGCATTGAGGACAACACGTTTTTGAAGGAGAGGGGCATGTTGGGTCCCTGTAATACTAGTGATTACCCCATTACTGTTGTAGTTGCATCCCTTATTAATATTGTTGTGCCCCTATTATCCCCATATTGTTATTACTGTGCCCCATAGAATCCCTCTATTGTTATTTTTGTGGCTTTATATTATTATTGTTAGGTCGGCTAGGTTATATTGTGACTCCTTAGACTCCTATATATAGAAAGGAGGTTTTTTCATTTGAATCATCCAAGAATTGTTCATTTATGTAATGTAAAGGAGGTTTCCCCCTCGAAGAGGCCAAATTCTAAGGCATTGATCTATCTTTCTATCTTTTCTTGAGTTGGCTTCATAACACAAAGTCTCCTCCATTTGAGCGGGATTTAGTTTGACTTAGGTGCACCTCAACCTTGTTATTGAGTTAGTTCTCCCGTGATTTTGTTCAAGGGAAGTTAGCCTGAGTCGGCCTCTCTACAGTGTCTCTTGACTCATTTTTCAATCAGCCATCCCTGGTTGTCAGTATCTTGTCTATCATCACATTAGTTATATTAGTCCTTTACTCGTGCCAGTTTGAGAAGGTCGTCATTGACTTCTCGCTTCTGAGTCTTGTCCTTATCAGCGACGACATCTTGCTATGAGGACAGGCCTAGAGCCACACCCTGGCCCTATTTTCATTATTGATAGGTCACCTTATGCTCAACATCGATCAGTATCATGGGTATTTGACTGAGTGGTTTCCCTTGTGTTCAACATTAGATTACACTATCACACATTGGGATTTGTGCATTACCTTAGTCTCCATTTGACCCTATTGGTGGATACCTCGCTTCTGTGTCAGCGTTCATTATTGGTTGGTTAAGAGGGTTTCTGTTGTGCGCTAACCACATCTTGTGTACATCAGAAACGTGCTTCGATCGGGTTACTACATCTCTTTTCATCTGATTCCTTCCACATTATTGGCCTATGGGTTACAGTGATGCTAGATTGACGAAGGATGCCTTGATGCCTTCCTTCTAATGGATCTTTCCCTATCGACTATGACTCAATGCTTTGGGGCAAATATCTAGAGTCCATTTGGCAGTACCTTGGGGTTTGCAGTCATTAGTGGCAGATCCTTCACTATTGACAGTAGGAAATCATCATTGTCTCCTGATTGATAGATTCTTACAAGTGTTCGACTCCAGCTCATCTATTCACACTTGTTAGATTATACTGGGTACCTTGACGCTCAGTATAATTATTAGTGAGTAGTCTCACATTTTTTAACTATATAAATCAATGACCGGTAATCAAATGATTTATCACATGGTCGAATTCAGATCATTTATTCCCATGGTGTAGAAATGTACCATGGCGGTCAATGAAGACCTCAGGTTGCATTAGCATTCATTGGTTCACTTAACAGTTGCTTCTGTTGCTGTTAGTTGATACCGGTCCACCTTATATGTTGCAGCCATTCATGGCGACATTTTATATGCTGGCACCTGAGTTTGCAGTGTAGTACCATCTTACTCCATCATGTTCATTTGGTACTTTTTAGGATCAGCCTTTGATATCAATGATCCACTTCATCTTTTAGCATCATCTTTCAGACATGTACTTGTTCGATCATGATCAGATGATCCATTATGTATCTTTCAATGCTTTATAGTTGTATACTTGGTGGATTTGCTTGCACTTGATATGAAAACATGCTTTACTTTCTCTGAGCATCAGTAAGCCCACCTCAGATAGTGTTTCTTTCTGATCTCCTTTTGTGGCTTGGCAGGTTGAACTCTGGTGAAGTCCTTCTTAGTTTTTGACAAATTTCCTTTCCATGCACTTACATAATATATTTGGGCCATCATGTACCCCTTCTGACATCATATATTAACGGGCATCTGTTATAGATCCAATCTCACTCTTGATGTTTGTGATGCTTCACTCATGGCCTAGGGCATCCCCTCCTCCCAAACCTAGTCCAAATACTTAAAAAACAGTGTTTTACTCCCTATACACAGCATTGCCCTGAGCTAAACGTGTGTGTATGTGGGTACGTGTATACCCAACCCGTGTATATATCTTAAAACACTTAAAAAAATTAAATCTCCTTAATTTCAGGCATAGATCGCAGATTTTACTTGTTGATTACCTATTAGTGCCCGTGGCCCAACTGTTCCCAATGAATTTCCAACTAAAAAACTACTTTGGGAGAAGTATAAAAATGTTTCAATGGGAAGGCCTAATGAAGGAGAGAATAGAGAGAAAAATCACTCTATTGAGATTATCCCAAATTAGGTCTAAAGATCCCTATGCTTCCAGCACTTCCCCCATTACAGGAAACCCTTGTTTCATTGAGTTATGACGTCTCTCCATTTGTTGAGATATCCTTGAGTGAGTTATGGAAGGATATTTTCGAAGGATTGAGAGTGGACGAATCTGGAGGACGGTTGGACTTGGAGCCTGTTAGCACCTAAATTTTCCTTAGGCTGAAGGAAGGCAAAAATTATGGTAACCACAAACAATGCTCAGTGAATAGATGATTGAAACTGTCTGAGATGACTTACAATACAATGTTTACCTTAGGCTAGTAAGTGAATAAGGATTTTGGAAACAATTTTATGAAATCACTGAGCTTCTGGGATTTTATGGGACTGGCGCTCAACAAAGAACAGAGAATTGGATATGAAGGCATAGATTATTCCGTGAGGCAAGGTAGGCGGAAAATGTAACAATTTAGTTGGAGGTATCACGACATGAATAGATTTCTGAAGAAAGTGAAAAGGGCATAGTGACATGAATCCTTTTCAATAGAAGAAATAACACTAAAACATGAAATTTTCCCATAGGTAGAGCAATAAAAATTGCATTCGACCTAATCTCACTTAGAAAATTTCACTGGAAATGAGCATGAAATGGATTATGAAACATAACTAAATACATATGAACACATAAGAAATACATTTGCTACACTCACAACCACCCAAGAATCTCATGAAACAGAGCCGTTGCCTTTCATTAATTCTTTGTCAAAAATACACATTGAAGAAACAGAGTTTCTTTCCCACAGTCTCCCAGAAGTTGCAAGCCAGCCAACGCTTTGCAAATAACTTGCATACAATATATAGAATGTGTGAGGAAGATATAGAACACCCAAGGGTTGGGGAGTTAGTCGAATCATTGTGAAATGGAGATGGAGAGCCAACCATCAGCTACAGGTGCAGTGCTGCAAACATGACATTTGGCATTGGGGTGACCGTTTGCCTTCCTTCGCAACTTGGATAGAAGACAATATGGAGAAAAAAATCTTTAAATGCCACCTTTTGTGCCAAAAAAATGAAGTTTAGAAGACCGGGCCCACTTGGAGAAGTTGCGAACCGAAATTTTAGGAAACGGAAGAAAGTTAGCAATTTTTCCTCTATGTGCCACGCCATTTTCTCTGTGCGTTGTGCTACTTTGGGGCCCATTTTGGGGCACTTTTAGGTGTCCAAAATGTGCCCAAGCGGGATTTTTAGAAATCCTATGCTGTCTGCTTTCTAACCCCACTGGAATTTTGCAAATTTGGAGCTCATTTATGCCTCCAAATCTTCATTCTCCCAAGACTGCTTTCTGTGTGTCAAAAAAGTGGTAGAGAGGCCATTTTTGGGTGTTTTTTGACCTTTAGGAGACCCAGACCTTGCCCAAATATCTTTCTCAGACACCAGTAGTCGTAATTTTTGATGCTAAATCAAAATATGCAAGCGGTTCATTCATTGGAGCCCTAGAAGTTTAGCGTCGTGCTAGTGGTGCGGTGCACAGGACAAATTTCCTGTTTTTTATCCAAAAATTTTCCAACTGACCACAATTTGCCCAAATTTTTTGAAATTTGGGTTGGATGTTCCCTATGAAGTGCTATGCTATGCCAAGGAAGCCTCAGCCAAGATTGAAAGCCAATATTTCTCCTTTACCTCCTCTGCCTCTTTTGTTGCTTTGCTCAATTTTGCCTTCAGGCTCCTGATTCTTGCTTTGGAGCTCATGTTTCGGGCCATGTAGTGGTGATTCATGCACCTCAACATGTCTTTCTCCCTGTTAGCCTTATTCAACCTCTACTCCAAGTGAATGTTCACTTTCTCTAACACATACTCCCGGTCCTCATCTCTTTTCTCCATAGGTCTGCCTTGTGCTGCCATGATGTGTTGTCAGTTTTCCCTGATCATTTGCAACTCTATCTCAGCTAGCCGATCCTCAAGTTGCTTGTTCCTCTACTCCAGATACTTCACGTTCCACTTGGCCCTCTCCAAGTCCAGTGATAAGTTCTCAATCACTGATTGCTGCTCCTGAATGATCTCTCCAAGCTCAACATTTGTAGGTTCTGCATCTGTCTCATCATCCTGGAGGAGAACGAATTATGTCTCTCGTTCACCTGATGGCTCACCTAAAGGCCCCTCATCATGCACTGGCTCCTTACCTCTGCCCTACTCCTATGATGCCGATGTCGAAAGCGAGGCCCCTTCCACCCCGGGTGGAGATAACATTCGCTTTGCTGCTGCAAATAAGGGTCTACTGCCTTTCTGATAGGTGATGTATACTGGCATGGTGGCAGACTCATGTCGCTCATACTGATGAGATGGGCCCCATACCTCATGCTATGCCTCTAAAACTACCTATGGAGCACTGAAGAAGTCACGGGAGATGAAGTCCTCCCAAGCAATACCCTACAATCCCAACTGATGGTCTACCAAAATCCTTATAAGGGAAAAGTAATAAACGTCGTTGAGCTGCTGTCGAGGGGTCTTGTGTTGCATGAAATTCTTCATCCTCTCTATGTTCCCGCAGATGAAAAATGGGAGGCTCATCATCCGCACCCTGGTGAAGTGCATTAGCAACCTGATGTGATAGGCATAAAGGTGAGAAAACCTCCCCTCACAACTGAAATACTTCATGATCAATCTCATGAGTGGGGCATACTCATCCCTCAAAAATCTGAATTGAAAAACTCTGGTGAGCTGGCTCAAATACTGTCCTTGATGTAAGGCTCATAATGATGCCTGCCCACCTTCTTTTTCTTATGCCACTGTTCCCCAATGTTTGGTATTCCTGTTGCCACTGATATGGTTTCCGGTGTCAATGTGAAAGTGACCCCAGCTAGGACAGATTGTCCTCCCTGTAGATGAAGTGCAAAATGGCGGGCCAACTCATGATGGAATCTGACATTTGCCACCCTTTGACAAAATTCATAACATGCCATGTGCTGGAAACAAGACATGGCAAGAGGGCATGCCTGCAGCTCAGTGAGGGTGCTTGGCTCATCTCTAAGATGTATGACACTCCGGTGATGTCTCCTATGGGCCCTCTCTCCTGAAGATGTGTCACTGTGGGTCCCCTCCTCATACTATGATGAAACTTCCGATGCCATTACTACTGTTTGTACCCTGAGTTTTATGTTTCCCTCTCAATCCAATGGAACTAGTAGATGCTCTAAAAATCTGTCACCAAGGGGATAACAAAATAGGGAGTATTAGGAGAGGAATGATTAAATGGGAATAGGGGCTAAAGGGAGAGATTTATCAGGGATTTGGGAGTGTTTTGGGTATAGTATTAATGGGGTAGGGTTTGAATTTATTTTGTTATGGTTTGGGTTTTTTGAGTCATAGCAGGAGGGGGAAAAAGGAATATGGTTTTAGTGGTGTTAGGGTAATGATAAGGGGAAAATAATACAGGGAAAATAGTGATAGGGGTAGGGTAGGATAATACCTTAGCAGCACTGTCACTATAGCAAAACCCTAGGACCATGTTTTCTTTATGTCTTCTTTTTTTGGCTTTATCAAAACTTTCGCATTTGATTCATACTCCTAAACCATCGTACTCTTTCCAAGTTTAATGCAAGAGTATATGTAGGTTGCCTATCTTTTAAGATTTGATGAGCATCCAAGTTTTTAGGAAAATTTATTATTTTTTGGGCTTCATATCTCTGTGCACTTTGTGCACTTCCCAGTACACCGCGCACTCTGAGTGCGCCGCGCCAGTGGAAAATTTTACACTCTGGCTGGGCTCCCAGTGCGTCGCGCCTCCTCGTTTGTGCGCCGTGCGCCAGAATTTCACCATGAATTGCTCGCAGGGATAGGGAAAGGGTTATGTAGTGGTTTTAGGGTAGGGTTCTTAAGAAAACTAGTCAAGGGGAGATGAGAAACATGATGGGTAAGGGGAAAATGGGAGTGGAGTGAAGCCTGGGTGCTATCATCATATTTTTTGCAACCCTAGCCATCGTTTTTCTTGGTGATTTTTTTTATGGTTTACCTTATTCTTTTGGGTGACATTTAAACATCTCATAAACACCATATCAATGACAAAATTGATGGAGAAGAGGTGGGCAGAGGGCCTACCTCTTGTTTTGCTAGCCTTCACCAAGACTTGAAGTGGTTTTGGCAATTTTTTATGCCCCTGGCTGTGTGCGTCGTGCGCCAAGCCCAATGCGCCACGCGCTGGGTGTGCATCATGCCCTTGTAAATTTCCCACTGTGGGCTGACTGTGTGTGCACCGCGCTCCTTGAGAACCAGCTCTCACTCACTCAAACTCTCCAAATTTCGCTCTCTTACCTTTGCAATGTCTCTCCCATGCTTACAATAGCATAATGGCTTTGATTTAGGCCACAACAAGTATATATAGGCTTGGGAGAGATGGGTTTGATTTTTTCTTCCATGAAAACCCACTTTCTAATGTTGAGTTTTGCACTTTTTCATTGACCTTCAAACACACTGATTTTCACTTTCCCTTTGACATTTTGGCTCAAATGATGAAATTTTCGGCACCTCTTTGTAGGGATTGTACGACAGAGCATTGGGCCATGTAAATCATAACTGCATTTGAAAAGTCAACTGGTGATTTTCTGAAAATTTTTTGTCATAATTGAGCTTCTTTGACTTTTCTTCAAAACTGAGTTTTGAAGAAGAGTCGAAGTCTTTTTAGGTGATGATGAAGCTTTCTGAACCATAGCTGTGTAAGGCCTCCCTCTAGCCTGCATGGCTTTGTTCTGGACATGTTTTGAAAGACCAAATTGATGATTTCCTAGACCCAATCATAAAAAATGATTTTGTACTGTAAAGGACCAGACCTAGACTGTCATGAGCTTCGATGATTATGGACCAAGACCTGAGCCAGTAGGGGCCAGACATGAGGGAAAATGACTAGCATGACTTTCTCTATTAGATCATGGCATGTCCCTAGTGAAATGCAGCTGAGTGAATGGAGCGGGACACCTAAAATTGAAATGCACAAAGAATTTTTTCTCTAACGGAGTGCTGACCAGACCGAATCTAACATTGGCTCCAATGGGGGATGGTAGACCCTTGGAGGTGCCAAGAACAAAAGATCTCTGGAGGAGCTAGATAGTGCCTTTTTTCCATTGGGTTATGGAGTCATCATTTTGATAAACAGCAGAGGACTCTGACATATTTATGAAACTGAAATGACCAAGAAATTGGCTATACTTGACACTGAAATAACTTAAAAACTAACTTTACAGACTGAAACCTAACTGAAATAAAAATGGTATTTACAATGATAGTGGAAGTAGTGTTAATAGATCAACAGTGATACTGCTTGAGCAGCTGACCATTGATCTCGAGGACAATCTTCCCCGTTCATTTCCTTCAGAAGGAAGGCATTCTGACCCCTATACGCTGCAATTTTGAAAGGACCCTTCCACAGATTTTCAAACTTTCCGTACTTTCCTTTCTCTTCATTCCTTGCATCCCACTTCAGCACCACATCATCCAACTGAAATTTATCTACTTTTGCTTTTCTGTCATAGATTTTCTTTATCTTCTCCTGCAACTTGGATGTGTTCTTGAAAACTTCTTCTCTTGTTTGTTGCAAGTGGATCACTTGATTCAGCCTTCTCTGGATGGGATCTTCTTCGCTACTGGCCTCCTGAAGAAGTCTGACCACCGGGGAGGCAAGAGAGGTGGGGAATACTGTGTCAACTCCATAAATAAGCTCAAACTGTGACATACCAATAGACGTTTGCTTACTGATCCGATCTGCGCAAAGCGCATGGACCAACCTCTTGTTCCATCTCTTCTTAGTTATTTCCAACAGATTCTTGATGATGTTTACCAAATATTTATTCGAAGATTCCACCAATCCATTGCCTTGCAGATGATAGGTAGTTGAATGACCCAAAATTATGTGATATTTATGAAAAGATTCTACCATCCTTTTCGATTTGAAAGCTGCTGCATTATCAGTGATTAATTTGTTTGGACAACCAAAGAGAGACAAGATGTTATTTTCGAGAAATGAAATGATTAGCGTGTCCGTCACTTGTCTGGTAGGGGCTGCCTCAATCCATTTTTTGAAATAGTTTGTCGCTGTAAGGATCCATCTATTCTGTCTAGAAGAGGCGGGATGAATTTCCCCAACGAAATCCAACTCCCACTTCTAGAAGGGAGCACTCACTTCAATAGGGTTAAGTGGAAAAGGCTTTAATTTCTATTTTCCTTCAAAAATCTGACATTTATGACAGTGCTTGGCCATCTTATGCACGTCAGCAAACAAAGTAGGCCAGTAGTACCCTGCTCTCAAAATTTTGTTTGTTGTTGATTTCCAAAAAAGATGACCACCACACTCTCCTCCGTGGAAATCCTCCATGGCTTTCTTTGCCTCTTTTTCCACTAGAAGATTTAAAAAAATGCCACCGGGATGTTTCCAATACAGTGCAGAATTTAAAATACAAAACTTGGCAGCCTTCAATTTGAGTGTTCTTGCTTTGTTTCTAGTCATACCTAGCGGTGGCGATAGTTTTTTCAGCACATATATTATATATAAATACCATGGGGACAAAGAAAAAATTTCAGATACCTGAATTGATGTTCCTTCCTCATTCTCATCGGACATGGCAGTGATCAGATTTATGTCCAATGCATGCAAGTTTGATTCGGCCATTAGCTTCGCCAACCCTTGTCCTTTGACCAGCTTTGTAGGCTTTATCTCCACATCATATTCTAGCAAGGCTATAATCCATTTGCCTCTTCTCCCTTCTGGATCGGTCTGCACTAAAACATCTATTACAGCAGTATTAGGAACATAGGCCAGAATGTGAGAATGTAGAATATACACCTGGAAATCCTTCAATGCCTTCACCAATGCTAGGGCTTGCTTCTCAATGATGTTATACTTCAATGCTGCATCCCTTATAGCCCTGCTGAAGAATGCAATGGGTCTTTCATGATCATCTCTCTTCTGTAATAATATCGCTGCCATAGTGTGCTTAGAAGCAAATGAAAACACTATGAAATCCTAAGTGTATTCCGGGTTGACTAGAACTGGAGCTGAAGAAAGGGCCAATTTGACCAAGTTGAAAGATTTTATAGCCTCATCTGTCCATTTCACTTGGTTGTCCTTCTTAAGCATGTTGGTCATTTCTCTTAAGTGTTCTGCAAGATTAGGCACAAAACGACGTAGAAAATTCATCTTACCATTGAATGACTATATCTCCTTTTTGTTCCTAGGTAGATCGATTTGTTGAATTGCTTGTACACGTACTGGGTCTATACGAATGCCATCCTTTGAAATGATGTGCCCAAGTAATTTGCCTTCCTCCATGGTGAACAAGCTCTTCTTAGGATTCAGCGATAGACCATATTTCCTGCACTTTTGAAAGACAATTTCTAGGTGATGCATGTGCTCTTCATCAGATTTGGAAAATACCGTCAAATCATCCAAGTACACCACCAAAAACAAATATTTCTCATTTGCAAAAGCCAAGTCCATTGCCCGCTGAAACGTGGCACCTACATTCTTTAAACCAAAGGGCATCTTGGCATAGTGAAAGGTTCCCCATGGAGTGGTGACTGTTGTCTTGTCTCTATCATCTTAATGGACAAAAATTTGGTTATATCTGGAATAACCATCAAGCAGTGACATACGAGATGCCCCCACTACTCGCTAAATTATATGGTCCATATTGGGCATTGGATAGTTGTCCTTCAATGAGACCTTGTTCAGATTTCTGAAATCAATGCATAGGCAGATCTCACTGGTCTTCTTGCGTACAGGCACTAAGTTAGATATCCAATCTGAAAATCTGATGGGCACAATGATACCTGGGTTACACAACCTATTCACCTCCTTTTCGATAGATGGCAGCAACTTTGGATTTATCCTTCTCAGCTTTTGTCTAAATGGTTTTTGGTTGGGCTTGATAGGTATTGTATGCTGAATAATATTTTTATCATAGGTCTTTAAATTAGAATAATCCCAAGCAAATACATCTGCAAATGAAGCCATCAAACTGATATATTTGTCCTTGATCTTTGGCGGTAATGTTTTGGACAATTTTACCAACTTTGGATTGGCAGCTGTACCGATGTTGACTTATTCTACACCCTTCTCTGTCGGCTGCAATGTTGGCTTGCGGGCTACATCATCCTGATCAAAAAGTTCTTCTAGAGGTATCAAGCCTTTAGGAATGATGTTATTCTTCAGCTACAATACGTCCATTTGATTGATCTACACTTCATCTGTACCATTCCCTTTTCCTTCATCGTTCTCTACATCAATTGAGGTTTCTTTGAACTTGCCTTTGTTGAGCAAAAAATCCTTAATCTCCTCATCATCTTAAAACACTTGCCAATATCATTGATTGTCTGGAATGGTTGGACGGTGCTTGACATGGATTTCAAATTTATTGTTGGATATCATGGGGATCTTCAAGCTGCTCGCTGCCTTGGTAAGAGCATCAACAATACTATTTTGTATATGAGGCACGCATGTCAAGGTGTTATCTAAAAATAACTTCAAGATGTCTAAAACTGCATTAAGATAGGCCCGCATCCTAGGATGTTTTGCTTGATACTCACCTCTGGCCTGTTTTATTACCAACTTAGAGTCACCATACACCAAAATCCTCTTTGCATTCAACTTTCTAAGAATCTTCAGGCCAGCAATCAGAGCTTCATACTTAGCTTCATTATTTGAACACTCAAAGGCCAGCTTGTAAGAGAAAACTCTCACACTGCTAGGCACTTTGTTTGGGGCGGAGAAAGGATTGCGTACCCAAATTCCAATACCAGCGCCATCATTCCCTACTGCTTCATCGAAATCCATGGTCCACAAACCTTCTTCCTCCTCTTGTAAGTGCTGGAAATCTTTTCTCACGCCTTGTCTGTTTGCTATCCATTACTTTCAGCTGATTGCCAAACATTTTCCTGCTTTCCTTGTCTTTCTTTCTCCAAAATTTCTCAGAAATTTTCTGTTATTTCCAGTATGTCATCTGCTTCTACTATCTGACTATCTATCTCATTTAAACTATCTGAAAACAAAACAAAAGACTCTAAATCTGTATGTACATAGTTAATAGGATGATTTATTGGTTTCTCCTTGCTTGTGATCATATATTTCACTTTTTGTTCTCGATATAACTTCCTCATTTGTCCAAACACCAGATTGTTGCATAGGAGAAATCTAGCTGTAGTGCCCCTTTCAATTTTGCTACCCAGGACCTGGAAAGAAGCATGCCAAACCTTGGAGGAATATCTGCTACCACCACATCCATCAATACATCTTTCATAGGAAGTTGATCCAGACTCACAACTAAGTCTTTGATGAGTCCTATACACCTTACTCTACTGGAATCGAAGGAATAGAGTTCATGATATTGTCAGGTGATGTCTAGACCAAGCTTATCCATGACAGCCTTGGGCATGAGATTGTGAGAAGCTCCAGAATCAAACATGGAATTGTGTAACACAAAATCATGCAATTGTAAACTGATATAGAAGGGTGGCACATCGCTATCAGGAGACTCACCATTTGTTGCTGGCCCAAAATCATTTGAGGCTAATCATCTTCTACATTTACCATGTTGAACATTGGGTCCAAATTCAACATTTTAGAAATCTGTCCTCTATAACTATTGTTCTTCATTATTTCACTCAAGGGGATGGATACCTTTAACTTAGAAATCTCGTTCTCTAGGCTAAAATCGGGTGTTTTTACTACCTCTTTGACTGGGATCTCTTCCCTTTCCTTTTCTTTTGATGTCGCTGGTTGTTGTCACTGTTCTGCTGATTTTGATCTGCTACTCTCCGGAACAACCGCCTCCTTTCCCTTTCTTTATGTAGTTGTTGGATCATTCTTTGTTGTTTCACCCTCCTTCTTTTTCTTAACTGGTTTGGACGGTACATCTCTATTTCTAAGAGAATATCGTTGTTGTTGAGAGGTCAGAGCGTTCATATACCCCCTTTGATATTCTTCTGATTCTTCCTCCAACACGGTGTCACTAGCTAGAATAAAATCAGTGTCCTGGTGTGCAGCTGAATTCACTGCACATTCTTCCTCTTTGGTAATGTAAGTAGGCAGCTCATCTGGAGTAAAGAGGTGGTTCTCTTTGCCTATTACATTCTCATCGTCATCTGACTCTGGTCCATGTACAAAATTCTACTTTAAGGGTCTTTTTACCGGCTGTTGTGTTGTCTGCTCTTGAGTTCGCTGATCTCTTTGTCTTATTCTATATTGTGGCTGCTGTTGGCCATGAAATTTAGGATTCCTAACTTGTGGCTTTGGCTTGTCAAGTTTTACCCTTTCACAGTGGTTTTCTTCTCTGATTTCACTCTAGCTCTTTTGGACAGCAGATTTTCCTTAATGCTGACCACAATTTTCTGCATGTCTTCCATTGTGGCCGGTTCTCTCTCTCTTAATTGGTACGCCATGTCAGCATCAAAACCATCTGGAAACTTCATCATCGCTAGTCTCACAGGTGGCTTTAGATGATCTGGAATTTTGTTGTAGACTGCATTAAATCTAACACAATAATCTTGGACCAAGTCACCAACATTCCGTTTGATTTGTTCATATTCGTCCAAAATTTAAAGGGGATTCTTTTTCACTTCCCACCGGTTCAAAAATTGTCTTTGCAGTTCAGCCAAGGTAGTGATACTTGTAGCCGTCAAACCTCCGAACCACTTCCTCACATCACCTGCAAATGTTTCTACAAATAGTCTCATTGCCACGTTCTTTGCATAAATCTCATGAAGTTCGTAAAAGTCTGCCATTTTGTCTACATGTTGCTGAGCAGTAATGCTATTAGGAGTGCCATCAAAAAACGAGATTTTACTTTGATAATCATTTGGCATGTCATCTAGGACTTGGGGCAGAACAAGAGGAGCAAAATGGGCAGCCATAGTTCTTGGTGTATTTGGCCTTTTAGGTGTTGGAGGAGTGTGCATAGTTTGCAAGGGGCTTTCAATTGGGGTTTGGGGCTGTGTTGCAATGTAATTATCAATTAATCTATTAGCTCTTTCTGTTTCAAGGTCTACAAGAAATTGCGGATTGGGGACGGTATAATCAATAGCCCTTTTGGATTTAGACTCAAATAGTGATATCTCAAATCATTCGTCAAACTCAAGCTCTTCAAGATACTCAAAAATGTCAGGAAATGAATGGGATTTGAACACGGGAGTTATGGTGCTTTCTTGACGAAGGAGTCTTGGGATCAAATTGGAGTTTTCATAAATATGAGGAGGATCCAGGTCTGGATTGGCTCTGGTATATTACTTCGAAACCAGTGTGCTATTGAGAGAAATTATAGGACACAACCAACTTACTCAGCCTTCCCAATCCTACGCTCATCATCCAGAAGCCTAGAATTATTATGAAACAAGGGGATTTGATTTCAACTTAGAGTCCCCAGCAGAGTCGCCACTATGTTAGCACCTAAATCTACCTTAGGCTGAAGGAAGGAAAAAATTAGGGTAACCACAAACCACGCTCAGTGAATAGATGATTGAAATGGTATAATATGACTTACAATACAATGTTTACCTTAGGCTAGTAAGTGAATAGGGATTCTGGAAACAATTTTATGAAATGACGAGCTTCTGGGATGTTATGGGACTAGCGCTCAACAAATAACAGAGAATTGAATATGAAGGCACAGATTATTCCGTGAGGCAAGGTAGGCAGAAAATGTAACAATTTAGTTGGAGGTATCACGACATGAATAGATTTCTGAAGAAAGTGAAAAGGGCATAGTGACATGAATCCTTTTCAACAGAAGAAATAACACTGGAACATGAAATTCTCCCACGGGTAGAGCAATAAAAATTGGATTCTACCTAATCTCACTAAGAAAATTTCGCTGGAAATGAGCATGAAATGGATTATGAAACATAAATAAATACATATGAACACATAAGAAATACATTTGCTACACTCACAACCACAAGAATCTCATGAAATAGAGCTGCTGCCTTTCATTAATTCTCAGTAAAAAATACACAGTGAAGAAACAGAGTTTCTTTCCCACAGTCTCCCAGAAGTTACAAGACAGCCAACCCTTTGCAAATAACTTGTATATAATATATAGAATGTGTGAGGAAGGGATATAACACCCAAGGGTTTGGGAGTTACTCAAATCGTTGCGAAATGGAGATGGAGAGCCAACCATCAGCTATAGGTGCAGCGCTGCAAACATGACATTTGGCATTGGGGTGACCGTTTTCCTTCCTTTGCCACTTGGATAGAAGCCAAACTGGAGAAAAAACTCTTTAAATGCTGCCTTTGGTGCCAAAAGACTGAAGTGTAGAAGACCGGGCCCACTTGGAGAAGTCGCGAACCGAAATTTTTCAAAACGGAAGAAAATTGGCAATATTTCCTTTGTGCGCCACGCCATTTTCTCTATGCATTGTGCTAATTTGGGGCCTATTCTGGGGCACTTTCAGGTGTCCAAAATGTGCCCAAGTTGGCTTTTTGGAAAGCCTGTCCTGTCTACTTTTTAACCCCACTAGAATTTTCAAATTTGGTGGTCATTTGCCCCTCCAAATATTCATTCTCCCAAGACTGCTTTCTGTGTGTCAAAAAAGTGGCAGAGAGGCCATTTTTGGGTGTTTTTTGACCTTTAGGAGACCTAGACCTTGCTCAAATCTATTTCTGGGACACGAGTAGTTGTAAGTTTTGACGTTGAATCCAAATATGCAAGCGGTTCCTCCATTGAAGCCCTAGGATTTTAACATCGCGCCAGTGGCGCAGCGCACAAGGAGGAATTTCCAGTTTTTTATCCAAAAATTTGGCAAGTGACCAAAATTGTTCCCTATTAAGTGCTATGCTGTGGCAAGGAAGCCTCAAACAAGATTCAAAGCTGATATTGCCCCTTTGCCTCCTTTGCCTCTTTTGTTGCTTTGCTCACTTTTTCCTTCAGGCTCCTGATTCTTGCTTTGGAGCTCATGTTTCGGGCCATGTAGTGGTGAGTCATGTGCCCCAGCATGTATTTCTCCCTGTTAGCCTTATCCAATCACTGCTTCAAGTGAACGTTCACTTTCTCGAACACATACTCCCAGTCCTCATCTCTTTGCTCCATAGGTCTACCTTGTGTTGCCATGATGTGTTGCTGATTTTTCCTAATCATTTGCAACTCTATCTCAGCTAGTCGATCCTGAAGTTACTTGTTCCTCTACTCTAGATACTTCACGTTCCACTTGGCCCTCTCCAAGTCCAGGAATAAGTTCTGAATCACTTATTTCTGCTCTTGAATGATCTCTCCAAGCTTAGCACTTGTAGGTTCTGCATCTGTCTCATCATCCTGGAGGAGAACGAATTCTGTCTCCCGTTCACATGATGGCTCACCTGAAGGCCCCTCATCATGCGCTGGCTCCTTACCTATGCCCTGCTCCTGTGATGCCGATGTCGAAAGCGAGGTCCCTTCCACCCCGAGTGGAGATAACACTTGCTTTGCTGCTGGAAATAAGGGTCTACTGCCTTTCTGATAGGTGATGTATACTGGCATGGTGGTCGTCTCATGTCACTCATACTAATGAGATGGGCCCCCTACCTCATGCTCTGCCTCTGAAACTACCTGTGGAGCGCTGAAGAAGTCACGGGAGATGAAGTCCTCCCAAGCAATACCCTGAAATCCCAACTGATGGTCTACCAGAATCCGGATAAGGGCAAAGTGATAAACATTGTTGAGTTGCTGTCGAGGGGTCTTGTGTTGCATGAAATTCTTCATCCTCTCTATGTTCCCATAGATGAAAAATGGGAGGCTCATCATCTGCACCCTGGTGAAGTGCATGAGAAACCTGATGTGATAGGCATAAAGGCGAGAAAACCTCCCCTCACAACTGAAATACTTCATGATCAATCTCATGAGTGTGGCATACTCATCCCTCAAAAATCTAAATTGAAAAACTCTGGTGAGCTAGCTCAAACAACTATCCTTGATGTAAGGCTCATAATGATGCCTCTCCACCTTGTTTTTCTTATGCCACTGCTCCCCAATGTTTGGTATTCCTGTTGCCACAGATATGGTTTCTGGTGTCAATGTGAAAGTGACCCTACCCACGACAAATTGACCTCCCTGTAGATGAAGTGCAAAAGGACGGGCCAACTCATGATGGACTCTGACATTTGCCACCCTTTGACAAAATTCATAACATGCAAGTGCTGGAAACAAGACATGGCAAGAGGGCATGCCTGCAGATTAGTGAGGGTGCTTGGCTCATCTCTAAGATGTCTGCCACTCTAGTGATGTCCCCTATGGGCCCTCTCTCCTAAAGATGTGTCATTGTGGGTCCCCTCCTCATACTCTGATGAAACTTGTGATGCCATTACTGTTGTTTGTACCCTCAGTTTTATGCTGCCCTTTGAATCCAATGGAACTGGTAGATGCTCTGAACTCTGTCACCAAGGGGACAATAAAATAGGGAGTATTAGGAGAGGAATGATGAAATGGGAATAGGGGCTAAAGGGAGAGATTTATCAGGGATTTGGGAGTCTTTTGGCTATAGTATTGATGGGTTAGGGTTTGAATTTATTTTGGTAGTGTTTGGGTTTTTTGAGTCATAGGAGGAGGGGGGAAAAGGAATATGGTTTTAGTGGTGTTAGGGTAATGATAAAGGGAAAGCAATACAGGGAAAATAGTGATAGGGGTAGGGTAGAAGAATACCTTGGCAGCACTGTCACTGTAGTGAAACCCTAGGACCATGTTTTTTTATGTCTTCTTTTGTTGGCTTTATAAAAAATTTTGTATTTGATTCATACTCCTAAACCATCCTACTCTTTCCAAGTTTAATGGAAGCTTATATGTAGGTTGCCTATCTTTTAAAATTTGATGATAATCCAAAGTTTTTAGGAAAATTTATTGTTTTTTGGGCTTCATATCTCTATGCGCTGCGCACACTGCCCAGTGTGCCGCGCGCTCTGAGTGCGCCAAGCCTCCTCATGTGTGCGTCGCACGCTCAGAATTTCACCATGAATTGCTCGCAGGGATAGGGAAAGGGTTATGTAGTGGTTTTAAGGTAGGGTTCTTAGGAAAAATGGTCAAGGGGAGATGAGAAAAATGATGGGTAAGGGGACAAGGGGAGTGGAGGGAAACCTTGGTGCTATCGTCATATTTTTTGCAACCCCAGCCATGGTTTTTCTTGGTGACTTTTTTTATGGTTGACCTTATGCTTTTGGGTGACATTTAAACATCTCATAAACACCATATCAATGACAAACTTGATGGAGAAGAGGTGTCCACGGGGCCTACCTATTGTTTTTCTAGCCCTCACCAAGACTTGAAGCGGTTTGGCAATTTTTTATGCCCCTGGCTGTGTGCGTCGCGTGCCAAGCCCAGTGTTCCATGCACTGGGTGTGTGTCACGCTCTTGTAAATTTACCACTTTGGGTTGGTTGTGTGTGCGCCGTGCTCCTTGGTGTATGCACCGCGCTCCTTGAGAACCAGTTCTCACTCAATCAAACTCTCCAAATTTCGCTCTCTTACCTTTGTAATGTCACTCCCACACTTGCAATAGCACAATGGCTTTGATTTAGGCCACAACAAGTATATATAGGCTGGGGAGGGATGGGTTTGATTTTTTCTTCCTCGAAAACCCACTTTCTAATGTTGAGTTTTGCACTTTTTCATTGACCTTCAAACACAATGATTTTCACTTTCCCTTTGACATTTTGGCTCAAATGATGAAATTTTTGGCACCTCTTTGCAGGGACTGTACGACAGAGCATTGGGCCATGTAAATCATAACTGCATCTGAAAAGTCAACTAGTGATTTTTTGAAAAAATGTGTCATAATTGAGCTTGTTTGACTTTTCTTCAAAACAGATTTTTGAAGAAGAGTCGAAGTCTTTTTAGGTGATGATGAAGGTTTCTGAACCATGGCTGTGTAAGGCCTCCCTCTGGCATGCATGGATTTGTTCTGGACATGTTTTCAAAGACCAAATTGATGAATTCCTAGACCCAGTCATAAAAAATGATTTTGTCCTATAAAGGACCAGACCTGGACTGTCATGAGCTTCGGTGATTATGGATCAAGACCTGAGCCAGCAGGGGCCAGACATGAGGGAAAATTACTAGCATGAATTTCTCTGTCAGATCATGGCATGTCCCTAGCGAAATGCAGCTGAGTGAATGGAGCGGGACACCTAAAATTGAAATGCAGAAAGAGATTTGATCTCTAACAGAGGGCTGACCAGACCGAATCTAACAGAGCCTACGAAAGGAAGACTCAGGTGAAATCATTCCTTTCTATACTTTAGTTATCTATAATAAAACAAACACTTGTATTGTTCCTGATATGAATCTTCTTCATGTTTATGATATCAATGTTATGATTTACAAATGAATGATTATTTCAATTGCATAGCTAACTTTCAATATGATATGAAGTTGATTTATTTATGATGTTTATTCCATATACTGTTGTGCTTTCTTGATTTGATTGTTTTGCAGGTTGAAGGAGCGAAAGTAACTCCAAGAGTGTTTAGACCCTAGCTAAATCTTCCCAAAGAAAGGAACCCCAGGTGCACCTCTCCTTGCGTAGTTTGTTTATATTAGCATCATGGTTTCGTGGAATGCTTGTTTTTCTTTATAGATAACCCCCGCTCTGCTAGGGTATTAACCTAAGACCCTAAGGGACATTATCCCTTAACATACGGTCAGCATTGGAAGATGGACAGTTGAAGCTGGAAAAGATACACACTAGCCAAAATCCTGCAAATATGTTAACAAAAGTTGTAACCAGGGAGAAACTGAGAATTTGCTTAGTTTCAATTGATAGTCAAGTACGATGGAGAAGATGAGAAACAACTAGGTCCAAAGTAGAGTTATTGTCTAGCAAATGAAGCAACGTTGGAGTTGCTATAATCAGTCTCCAAGTGGGATATTGTTGGGTGTGGAGCCTGATTATATTCTGTATTCAAAGGTTTCAGGTGGATATATACCCTAAGAAGATTGTACACCCCTCCATGTGGGGGGGGGGTGTGGGGGAGACTTGTCCCCCTAGCGGGGGTCTTGGGGCCAGAGGTCCCTTGGCGGGGGTTCGGGGGCAGCGGCCCTGAAGCTAAAAATGGATGTAAAATTGCCTTGTAAAAGTCTAGTAATTTCTAGTCAATCTAGACCGTTCATTAAGCGGATGATTTGATGGTAGAAGTTATGTTTAATTTAGGGTTTTTCGCCCTAGAAGGCAACCCCTCACTATATATGAGGGAATTTTATTGCATCTATGTACATCTATATTCTGAGTGAGGAAGAGAGAGGAGATTGAGAGCAAAGAGGGTGTTATAGCGGATCTGCTGTAGGTTGTATCTCTTCAATTTGCTGGATAATATAAAAGGAAGGACTGGTTGTTTCTCTGTGGACGTAGCCCAAACTGGGTTAACCACGTATATTTGTGTCTCTCTTGTTTTATGCATTTCCTGTGTTTATATTTCTACAATATTTTATGTGTTCCATTGCTCCATAATATATAATTTTCTAACAGATGAATCTTCAACCTTACGCTTTCTAAAGTCCCTATACATTTCTTCTACCATATACTATATAGCTAGGAAACTTTCTATGAATTGAAGGTCTAGCCCCATAGAACCTTCCTTTGACATTGTCTCCCGAGGATAGACTCTCCCAATTTCAGGATTAGTTTCCACCAACTCTCCTTCTCCTAATTTGAGCTTTGATCTAGTGAGCATTCAATAGCTAAACCAACACAAGCTTGTCTAACCTTATAGCCTAAAGCTCTGATACCACTTGATCTGATAATCACCCTATGAGTGACATCAGTTGATGATTTATTTAATAAAGGTATTACAGACTCCTGTGCTAGTGTGTGTTCTATGCTATTTAAGCAATGGATTGATCAGATTGCCAATACAAAGACATTTAAATGGAAAGACAACAAAGAAATATAGTAAGGAAACTCAAGACATAGGAAATTAATAAGGAGTTCACCCTATTCTCCAGGGCTACATCTATGGTCTAGCTTTCTGTGGTGGCCTTTTTTATTGTGTCTTAAGCAGAGAATTACAATGTAGGAGCTCAACGTGAGTCACCTAAAACGAATTCGCTTGGCAGGGTGGTTCTTGGATTCCCCAAGCCACTGGAGTGCACAGACTCTTTTTCCTACCAGCTCTGTGACCTTCTGGTCTACAATGGAAAGAGCCCAACGTGGTGCACAGTTCAGATATATCCTCTCTGGGATGGCTTGGATCTCTCAAGCCTCTGGTGGTCAATGCTGCCTTTGGTCAGCTCGGCCCTCTATCTTCCATTCTGCTTTTGCTTCATTGTCTTATTTCCAACTTGTTTATGGTTTGGAATCAATATTACCTATTAAATGTGAAATTCCATAGAATGTTAGTTTCCTTTATGCGTACAACCTATCCGTTTAATCATATTGGTTAAAATTTTGTTGACAGATTCGACCTGATCATTATCTTGTGGATAATACGGAGTAGAGCTACCATGGTGAAGGCTGAGTTGTGCAGATAATTAAACCATCATAAAGTTGTGAAAATGACTACCATGGTCTGTAACAATAGCTTGTGGGACATTGAACAAAGCAATCACATGATTGAAAATGAAAATTTCCATAGTTTCACCATTGTCTCTATATATAGGCATCGCCTCAACCCATTTTGTAAAGTAATCAAGTGCAAGGATAATATATCTGTGCCCCCCAACCGAGTGAGGGTTACAAGTGATGAAGTTGATGCCCCATTTCGAAGAAGGATCAATGACTATGATAGGGTGAAGAGGAGTTGGAGGTGCTTACATTTTGTGCTCATAGATTTGGAAATTATGGCATTTGCGGATTGTAGTGATGCAGTCTTTAAACATTGACGAACAAAAATAACTAACACGTAATATATTTTGGGCAATAGCATACCCAGACATTTGACCGCCACACGCTCTAGAGTGGCAACCATTTAATTTTTTTTCAGCTTCTTGGAAAGTTAAACAATGTCAAGATCAAAATCGGCACCACGTTGATAAAGAGTGTCACCAATAATATTTTATTGTGGGGATTGGTATCGAACTCGTCGAAGATCAATTTTGGATAACTCAGGCCTAAAAAGTTTTGTTTAGAGATATAAAATTATGTCTCCATACCATGGATCTAACATACTAATAATAAAGAGGGATTCGTTAGCAAAATAATCTTCTACTATACTTTCTATATCAGTATGGGGAAAGTCACATAATAGTTTGATGAAAATCAAGGATTTCATTGATTTGGACTTTTCAAATTCCAAATCGAACTCTTGTAAAATAACTATCCATTACGAGTATTTTCCCCCTAGCAATTGTTTTGCGAGAATGTACATCATAGGGTGGAAATCTAAAATATCATATGTTTTTCAGAGAAGTATATAGTGACAGAATCGCTAAATAGCTTGCACAACTGGCAATAATAGCTTCTCTAGATGTGCGTATTTAATCTTAGTTTTAGTGAGATTCCTACTCAAATGTTAAATCACATGTGTGCTTCTAAAATCACCCTCTTGGACTAACACCATGCCAATTGTGGCATCAGATGCAGCTAAGTACAGAAAGTAGTCTCGATGATAATTGGGTGGATGCATTAACGACGCATTAGTCAGTGCATGCTTTAGTGCATCAAAAGCTTTATCAACAAGCTCATCCAAAAAAATGGAATACCATTTTTCAATAGTTGAGTAAAACCCTGGGTTAGTTCAACATAATTGTGGATGAATCTACACAAATGTTTGCCTTCCCTTGCAAAATTTGGAGTTGAGTAAGGCTAGAATGAGTGGGAAAATTCAAAATTTCCTCCACCTTGAGGGGATTGACATGAACTATTTCACTTGAAACGATGAAACCTATAAGCCAACCTAATTGTACATAAAAAACAAATTTGTGCAGATTCAAGGGAATATTGTAATGCTTGCATCTAATGAAAATTATTTTAAGTTGAATGGGTGATCCTGCCATTTCATGGAATGAGCAAGTAGGTCATCTAAATAAGACTGAAAAATATGCTTGATATCATGGAACGCATAAGACATTGCTCATTGAAAATTCACACCAACATTCTTTTAGGCCAAATGGGAGTTTTCGATAAGAAAATGTTCCCCATGGGCATATGATGCGGTTTTATATTGATTGATAGGGAGTATGTTTATGTTATTGTAGTGATAAAATCCATCCATGAAAAAAACAATTTCACTCCCAGCATAGTCATTGAAAATTTGTTCAATATATGGAGTTGGATAATTGTCCTTGGTACAAGCTTTATTGATATCTTGGTAATCAACACACACTCGAATAGTTCCTTGTTTTTTGTTAACGGGCACAATATTTGACACCTAATCAATTAAAGGAACGGGGTAAATGAAGCCTACTTTCAGCAACTTTTCAACCTTGGTTTTGATAGCGGCAATATTTCGCGGATGTATAGGATGTAATTTTTGTCTAAATAGGTTGCATCAGGATAATTTTTTATTTCATGTACAACAATGCAAAGGTCAATTCTTGGCATCTCTTTCTAGGACTAGGAAAAATTGTCACAGAATTCCTAAAATAGGGCTTTGTAAATTGAAATCTCTTCTAATGAAAAAGAATCTCCTATATGAATATTTTTAGTTATTCTAGGTTTCACTGAGATATTTATAGGTATCATTGCTGATATGTTCCCTAAACTCTATTCAAAACTAGAAGAAAGGGTAGATATTGGACTTTGAGGATCACTAAGGGTTTCAAATGAAAAGAGTGATGAGAAATTATTTTCAATTTTGTCAAAGGATGGAAAGAATTTTGAACGACGATGAGTATCATTCCATGGCATTTCTTCCAAGGTCATAACTTCCAGAATCCCTTCATCAATTTAAAAATATGTGTTAAACTAATTAGGCATAGATATTTGTTCGAAATGCGAAAAATGATAATATTAATCAATTACTATATTCATTTGATGATCATCAAATGTTTATGGGTTGGAACAAGACTGAATTTCCTCATAGGCTAATTCAAAACTGCTACGAGGCATTTCATCACCATATAAGATTATTTCTAATTCTGAAGGTACTTTCCACGGATCTCTCGATTCGAATGTACTTGATGTAATCCTATTAATCCATGGTTCATTATGAAGAAAATTAGGTTGAGGGAATGTGAAAGTTCCCATCAAATATGAGTCTTTGAGCAGGCCAACACCATCTTCCTCATATGGAGTGGTTGATTTTCCAACAAATGGGATACTATAATGGAATTAGGGTCTGAGGTATAGTAGGATAATTGATCTACTTTCACAATGCTTCCTTTGTGAAGAAAAATAATCATCCTAAAATATGAAGAGACTACTGCCACCATGGCATAAGTCTATCTTTGACCAAGAAAAAGGTTATAGTCAAATTGAGCATCAACAACCTCAACATCTATTACAACTATTTTCCCCTGTAATTTGATTGGCGAATCATTTAGAAGTCCATACAGATGAAAACCTCTTCCATTGAAGGCTTTAAAAGTCAGGGGAGATTGATTGAATGTTGGTGAACCCAACGCTTTCTAATAGGAAATGGACATAATACATGTCAATGCTCCTTCATCAATCACTATTCGAAAAACTCATCGAGTTTTGATGTGAACTAGTATTTGAAAATCTAGTTGGCACGGGAGATGCGGGACATGATTTTCGATATTGAAAACAACCAATTTGGAGTCTTTATAATCTACAACTCCTATGGATGATAATAATAATTTCCTTTGTGCTTGACAAGTTTGCAACAATTCAAGGGCAGACATGGTCGAAGGTGACATAGCCAAATCTTCGACGATGTTATAATTTTGGGTAGCCCTCGCATGAGGATTAAAGGCTGACTTATGAAGAATGCCCTTAGGACGCAGATGAATTATCATATCAGGATGTGGCTTTTCACTATGTAATGGTTCAGAAGAAGGAGAAGTAGACACAAAAGTTTAACCAGGTGAACTGAGTCATCTCCATCTTCAATAGGAATCTTTGATTTGTAATCCTTAGATCTCATTGCTACCATAACTATGGAAGACATCATCATGATATTTTTCGATGCAGATGAGGAGGATTGGTCATGAGAAACCATTTTACTGCATTGTGGATGAAAGGGATCCTTCAAAACATCGAGTGTGCATGAACTTTTGATGAATTTGGAAACTTTGGCCTCATGAGGGCACTCCTTAGTGTAACGATGTTCCTCACAAATTAAGCAAGGATAGCAAGGTTTCCTCTTTTCATTAGATGGTTCATTGTTGTTTTATTTCTCCTTAGAATGGTTGTTTGGTTTAGTTTTTCATTTTCCCTTTTTCTTATTTCCAGATTGCTTACCCTTGCCAGTAGATGACTCTACAACATTAATTTCCGAAGTAATTTTGGGAGAAGGATCTTCGCTAGGTGAATCTGATAGAGCCGAAACCTAAACATTCTTAAAAAATTTCTTGTTGTTATAGATTTATATCTCACAGAACCAATCATCGAATCTGTGACATGTGATCCTGGAAGAGGTGGATTATTGGGGGTATATCGAGGTAAATCTAGGATCATTTCATACAAGGTACATGAGTAAGTATAAACAAGATCAAGGTATTTAGCATGGGAAATTACCTACTCTTCAGTTACAACACACCCTTTGGCCACATCTTCAGTTATTACTAGTAAACTAGATTTTATGAACCATTCAGCAAAAATCTAGTCTGGAATGTAAACTTTAACTAGGTGGCATCTCTGTCTCCATACATGAATGTGATCTGAGATATGGGTTGACAATGACTGCTTCAAAGAAGTTAAAAGTTACTTTCCCTTATAATATCAAACAAGCAACTAAAAATGGGTCAAAACGACTGTAGGAAGGGTGTTAAACATCTTGAAGGAAGCGTGAAAAAATTTTACATACCATTTGGCTACCAAACCAGTTAAGCTTCATTGAAAATGTTGTAATCTAATAGAATCGTAATTTAATAAGTTGGACGCAAACCAAATATGATAGGTCATGACATGGTTGGAAAAATATTTAGTTGAATTACCTTCGAACTTAGGAATATCACTATGAAACTTAGTAGCAATAGCCGACCAAAAGGTTAAATAAAGAATTGGATCATTAGTTAACCTAGAGAGGTTAGGAAAATCCAAAGTTGCAATGAAGGAAAATTGGTGATTAAGGTTATGTGATGGATATTGATAACCCTAAGGGGCGAGTGTTGTACCAGGAGGAGGATATCTAGGATATCCTAGGATCGCCTAAGCAATTGGAATCAACATACCTCTTGGGTACCTAGGATGAGCCATACTGTATTGATGTTTAGTAGGTTGTTCAAATGTATGACCTGGGTATGGTTGATTCTGAAAGGAGAGACTCTGACCCATTTGACCTTGAACGAACTTTCCTTGAAAGGGTTGGATTTGTAAGGGTTTACCTTGGAGAAATTGAGTTTGAAAAGGTGCACCTTCAACAAAATGACTCTAACGTAAACCTTAGAAAGGTAGTCCTTGAAACGGTACTTGTATATATGGGACGCTATGTTGTACAATAAGTATTTGAGGTGTAGATAGAATCATAGGAATAGATTGAACAACAGATGCCTAAGGTAAAGACTAAACAAGGGGTTTCATAGTAACTTGTTAGGTAAGTGGGACAATTACTTGCGATACTCCTAGAATGGGAGTTTGTGGCGAACTTGAACCTAGGTTTTGAACAATTGTTGAGATGGAAAACTGCACCAAGGTGTGATGAGTAATCAGGATAGGCTGCTGAAGTAGTTGTTGGGAAAATGTCGATGGGTTGGCTTGGATGGTTGGTTGGACTTGAGAAGGCATGACACGAAAAGGAATTTTCTACATACATTATCCAAGAGGTTGGCTAGGTTGATACAAAGGCACTTGAGAAGCAATGAGAATTGACTGTTGAGAAGGGCTCCATATTGTATTCAATCTAGGGTAAGGAAATCCAATGGCAGGTTGAGCCATAACATGTTGACCAAAACCAGTCTGTGGCATTTGAGTATAACTAAAGTAATTTCCGGTGGGGGGTTTGCCCCCAATTGTAGGGTAAGTTCCACCAAAGGGTTGTCCTCCTTGTGGAGGATATGATAGTTTTTCCCCAGGCGGATAATAACAACTTGTTGGGTTAGCTTATGGGTTACCAACATTACCAGAAATCATATTAATATATTGTTCAGATGTCAAACCTTCATTGGTAGGGTTAATTACACCAGTTGACATGTTTGAAGATGAGTTTGAGGAAGAAGCTCTTGAATAAGCTCTTGCAAGAGAGTGATATCCAAGTGGTAGAAAACCACCATTCAATGTTGACCCTGGGGAAGTAGAAAACATGGATGTATCTGATGCAGTACTTCTAGGAACCATTGTAAACCAGTCACAACCTGGTATAGTAGAGTAAGGAGTCGTGTATCATGGAATCCCTTGTCCTAGAAATTTCAAGTCTGTAAAATACCAATGGTTAGGGTGAAGAGATAGAAACAAAATGTCTAATATATCTACAAGTTCACTGGTAGAAGCTATAGGTTCTTCCTCTTCATTCGAAACAAGTTATTCAATGGTAATGAGAATAGAAGGGTGACTATTAGTAATAATGAGTTTCACAGATGTTGAAAGTGGAGGATCCGGAATATGTGCTGTAGTAGATTTATGAATTTCAGGCTCATAAATATCAGACTTAGGCTCATCAATATCTGGTTTAAAAATTGAGTTTTTATCCTAAAATTCTCCAGTATCTGATTTAGTTTGAATGATTTCAGTAATTTGTAAATCAGTTGTTGTTGAGTGTGATGTTAAATTATGAGTTTGATCAAATTCATATTTTTTTTACTTCAAGGCCTAAAATAGTAGATGTTATTAGTTGATTAAATTCAGTTCCTCTTACATAAGAATCTATAATAGTAGAATTTTCAATTTTTGTTGCAGTTCTAGATTCATATGATTTAGATTCTTTTTCTTTAATATTCTCTAACTGGATCGGTGTATACTTAGGGGGATCCTCGGGGGTTCTACGTGATTGTCTTGGTAGTTCCACCACAATGAAAAAATTCAATTAATCAATGTACACAATATCTAAATTACAACTAAAGTTCCTAAAAAGTAAAAAAAACAACACAAAAAGTAACATGCGCTAAAAGTCTAGGAGTTCAAACCATACAAACTTACTCTTCACAGAGATCAATAATCACTAGTTGGTGATGAAATCCAACATCGTAGAGATCAAGGTGATTTTTTTTATAGAAATGAGTATTTGGAACTAGTTACCTTGACAACCCACATAATGAAAGTCTGGTACAAGTAACTCTTCTATAAGCCATCTCAAGCAAATATTACCCTCCAAAAAGTACTAGTGAGTCTAGCCAATGTCTGTTCCAGGTACAATAGGACCTTCCTTCTGTCATCACCTTAGGTAGAGCCCAAGGATTATAGTCACTAATTTTACCAAATACAATAATTTTACCTGGGGGGACAGTCGTACATCAAACATACACACAAGGGTAGAGTAACAAGCTCAATCCCCTTGAAGGCTCCTCCACATGATCAATTGGAGATTTACTTTCAAGTGACCCCAAGTACCTTTCGGCATCATTATAATGTGTGCAAACCACTATATCTAGGGCAATGAAGTGGGTATGATCACTTCACCAGATTTGACACGACCTCATTCTTAACTCATGTATAAGAAGAGCTTTCTAGAGAAAAAAGGAAATAATTGGATTTTCTCTCCCTAGCTCAAGATTCTATTGTTCATTTGTAGCTTTCAAAAGTTGACTTCCGTCCCTATTCCAAAGCCCTACACTTAAGCTACTGTACCTGACAAGAGCCCTAAAAATACAAAATTCTAAGTGAATGTTAATTAACGTTGTATTATTAAGTTGTTCTTTAGTCAATAGGAAATGAAGGTGAAACTTATGATGTTATGACATGACTCAAAATCTTAATGCACTCTAAAATGAAATGGAAACTTTCAAATTTGATGAAATTCTATTTAGAGAAAAGAAAGAGTTTCTTTGATTTTTTGAGAAATGAAATGCAAAAAAATCACAACTTTTCCAATTTATTAAAGAATCCAATTTCACTATTTTTTAATGAAAATTCAATCAAGAAACTAATTTCTAGATTTCCCTAATCATCAAATAAGCCAAAATATTCTTTTTCTCTAATTGCTAAAACTTTCAAGGACACAAAAATCAATCAAGAGAGTTGGAGAAAATACATATTCCCCTATGAATGCTTTGATTTAATGATAATCTTAGTGCGATGACGAAAAAAATTCCAAGATGAAAGAAAGAATTTCTTTTATCAAGAAAAAATAACTACACTTCTTTCACAAAAGCACAAGGTCTTAAGAAACCCTAATTTTCAATTCAAATCGATTTTGACCACAAATAAGCAACAATTAAGGCTTAAATAGTGTATTTGATGGAGAAAAATAAGAATATCATTAACAAAAAGACACTCTATATTGCTTTGATCAATCAACAAATCAACTAGGTAAAATCCTAAGGAATTCTTTCAAACAAACCTAATTTACAAAAATCATCAAGAAAGAAATCAACAAAGTTAAGAAGAGACATAATGCAGTCCAAATAAAGATAATGACACTCTCAGAAAGACAAATTCAGGTCTAGGTTGAAGCCAAAACAAAATCTTCAAAAATGTTCAGGGCGTATTTTGATGTTCAGTAGAAAACATAATGCATTCTCTCTGTTGCTATGACAAAAGGGTGTAGAGTTGTGCTTTGTTAACTAACATAAATAGCGCAAGGAGAAAAACCTAAGAAAAAATAAAAAATTGAAGAATCAACCACTCAGATCTAAAAGGACATTAATTTATGAAGATTCAGGTCTAGATAAATCAGAAAAATCAAAAAGCAAGACTAAGGCAAAAGATGAGAACAAAGACGTTCCCTGGTATGGTCACCAGTTTGTTACACTGGACAATCCCTCTTGTGGACAAGAGCCATATCCCTAGATCCTAAATGGAAACTAGAAATAATAATGACAATTGAATTGAATCTTTACCTATGTTGAACTTGTTCGAATTATAAGCATTATAGCTAATGGATGAGACACTTACCTATTCCACGAAATGCCTAATAAAGATCCCCTGTTGTGACTTGATGCAGTTCTTCAATGCTTGATAACACCCAAAAACATATAACATAAAATCATCAAAAGCACATGTGATATAATAATCCAAACAACTTAGCCTAATGATCAGGGAAATTAGGGATTGAACTTTCCTTAATAAACATTAGAAACAATTGTAAACCATTCACCATTCACATAAGACAAAATCAATGGGAGAAGTGTTCATTTGTATTAATCAAAAAATAAGAGCCTTAAAACCTTCCCCTTGATGCCATCAGGTCCCTCCCAAATTCCTTCAATCTCGTCCTTAGATGATAAGATTTCCAATCTCAAACCAACAACATAAGTTTGTTTTCTCTCAATTCTAACCTCCTCTATCCCTCTACCCTCTAGTCATTTTAAAGATCAAGAGGAGGAATTTTCAAATCCATAAGAGGAGGATGAGACTCCTTTATTGAGGTATTAGGTTACCAAGAGAAAAGGGATGGAGATGCATATTCTAAGGGTTATAGTTCAAATAGTCATCATCTGGAAGCTTTCAGCTGGGAAATATTTAACCAACTTTGTTTCTAGAAGGTACTTTTTATTTTTACTTTCTAAAATACACCTGCGTAGGTTTATAGTGGCATACAGAGTGCATCTCTATGCTCTTTTCAAAGTCAATTTCAATGCATGTGTGAGAAACACTAGAGAAAAAAAATTGCAAAGTGGAACTTAACAAGGTGTGACAACTATTCTACTCAAATTTCTCGCGTACTTCAACATATTTTGTGTTGTTTTACTTTCGAGGGAGCAAGTTCAAACATGTTCAAGGATGGTAAAAATATCCATAAACTGATCAAGTGTCATGGTGAAAAATTTACATGTAACAAAATAGGGGTATGGAGTTCTGATACATGATTAGAGGTAGGCATTTTTTATGTTGTGCTCCACCTATCATAAATTTTTTTATAGATTCCCATACATTAACCATCATTAATCATTTGTCTCTAATATACAATTATTTTGAAGAACAATTTCTTGTGATGGTAGGGACAATCACATGAAGAGGTGGGGGTAAAAACAAACAAAAAAAATCCTTATTATAGGTACATGAAGTGAATGTTATGATAACGTGATGCTTCTTGGAAGAATAATATGTATAATTGCATTAAATTGGATTAAGGGCATTATCAATTTTAAATGTTTTCATGGCATTTGTTAATCTTCAATTATTATTAACGTTTATGCAGTAATAATAGTAAATAAAATAACCGAGGAGGCACAAAGATTTTAGGTGGAAAACCCTCAACCAGTCAAAAACAACCGAACACTTTTCTAATAAATTCTTTAATCTTCAGCCCCAACTGAAATGAAAGTAACAACTTCCTAGAATTATAGAAAATCATTCTTCTCCATCTCCCACTAGATGGATGATCCAATGCTTGATATTCTTCAGTAATCAACTAAACAGATGCCCCAACACTGAATGAGATATGACTCACACTAGCACCAACCTACCACCCTGAATTTTTCACAGGCCTGAACCTACCACCCTATGACCCTATGGAAGAATAAAATAAGAATGGACTCCCATACCAGGGCCCCTTTACAATGATATAGAATGATGTAGAAGAAGAAGACACACTAGACCATAACCCCAACTATGACACAACCACCTAATGATGATCCTAGACCTCCCAACACTAGCTCTTCAACTCTTGGAAGATAGACACTTGTACAACTTTTACAATGATGATTTTAAATTGACTCTGTACAATGATACTTTTACAATGATTGTATGAAGTGCTTCCCACTTGAAGACTTCATATCGTGAACTTCTTGCTACTGTTCTGCACCTTGATTGCTGCTCTTGTCATGCTACCCTTTCTCACTCTTTGGAAAATTATATTATGCATTTAGTCTTCTCTTGATGAATACATAATACCTACAAAATTTCTTCAAGGAAATACCAATGACATGATAATAGAAAAACTTACCTCATCCTACAGAGCATATGTTAGTGCTAAACAAAAAAAATAAAAAAATACAAAGAACCTAGTGCAATTAAGGGATGAACATGTATATACAGAAGATACTTACCTATATCTTAGCTCTTCTGCATAATTTTTCTGCACCTTGCTCTTTGTTGCCCTAGAAAATTTGGTCCTTTGCAACCCTTGACAACACTTGATCTAGTTTTTCTTGCCTTCAAGGAGCACAATATTTAATCTAATATATTTGTACAATTTCAGATTCCCAACATGTGAGCTTCATTCTTATAGGAGCCCTCTGAGTCTTCTTTCCAATGCCATAGGTTTGACCCCCTTTGGACTCTTCAAGACAAAGTTATGCCCAATCTCTCACAATGACCTAATTACAGACTAGTTCAGTAGAGCAAACTTGTACGACGTGCCAAGTGTCCCCGTTTCCACCTTCGGCTCTGAAATTGATACACTAAAAATTATAGTCCGTGCACTATCCACCACATTTTATAGAATTCCAACCCTCATCCCAAAGAGAGAGTTATGACAATTTCCCAAGGTCACTTCTTTGAGATGAAATTCGGTAGCTTGTAAAACCATAACTTCCATAGATCATATCTCCGGAAATATAGCGAACTAAGATCTAAAATTCAGTCACGATGTTCATTAGGATTTAAAATCAAATGGGTTTTCATTTAAGAATCTAAGACTTCACAAAAGGAAGTTATAGCAAAAATTCCATGATCACTTGATTTGGAGCATATATGAGATTTATTTTTATAAAGTTTATAGGGGTTTCTATAGAGAATGTTGGAGGGATTTTAGGAGCTTAAAAAGCTATTAATTATTGACTATTCAATGACCAAAAAAAATTATGAGTGCCATGCCACAAGCCCATATGGATTTAGCCCACTAGTTGGGGTTACTAACTTTAAACATGAATATATTTGAAACTGTGAAGAATTACTTGGCATGCCATATATCAACGGGAACATCTCAACAAGTAGAATCTATCTAGAAGATCCTTGACTCAAAATAGAGTAAGTTGTCAGGTCAAAATTCCCTTCCAAGATCAGGGTAGCCCTTGTTTCTGCCTGGTTTGACATGAATGACAACCTTAGATCATCTTTAGATCAAAAATCTTCCCCTTTGGCATTGATGGAAACACAAGTACTCCCCTTGCGATAAGGGCACCTCTTCCTACTGCCTTCTCTCCCCTTTTGAATTTGACATCAATGTCAAAGGGTAACTCCCACTGAAAAACAACCATCCTGTGGACCTGCACAAACTTCCAATCCCCCTTTATTTTATGAATAACTAAAATCTAATGAGAACTTGGGAGAATCCCAAACTTCTAGTGAAGATATTCAAATGCTTCACTAGGTAAAGGTTTAGTGAAGATATCAACGGTTTTTTCTTTTGTACCAACATATTCAAGCTTGATATTGTTTTTAGTGACCTTCTCTCTAAAAAAATGATATTTCATCAGAATTTGCTTCATTTCGGAATGCATCACATGATTCTTAGAGATACTGATGACGCTGGTGTTATTGCAAAATATGGGAATAGGCTCATCAAACTTGACCTGAAGATCTTGAAAAGTTTTCTTCATCCAGAGAACTTGAGCACAACAAGCTTCTTCCGCAATATATTCTACTTCTATTGTGGATAATGAGATTGAGGTTTGTTTTTTTCTCAACTATGATACGAGACAACCACCTAGATAGAATGCTGCTCCACTAGTACTCTTACAATCATCAACACTTCCTACCCAATCTGCATCTGTAAATGCTTCAATAATGAGATTGTTTCCCTTAGGATACCGCAAGCCATATTCTGTTGTGCCCTTTATATATCAAAGAATTATTTTGACTGCAATAATATGTGATTCTTTTGGTGCTGCTTGGAATCTTGCTACTTGTCCAACTGCTTACATAACATCTGGATGGGAGGCTGTTACATATAGAAGACTACAAATCATATGTTATCACTCAGAAATTTCCTTAGAAGTTATTAGAAGAAATTAAATGATCGAGGTGACAACAAACCAAATTTTGAGCATAGGATCCAACCAACCTATGGCTCAGAGAGGGATCTCTATATAATTTAGCTTTGTTTGCTTGGATTTCAGGATGCTTATGAATGTTCACGGGGGGTTTTTGATTTGTATTGAAGATTAGAAGGTGGAATCCTTAAAACAGATGGATAGAATGAGGTCTTCAGACCATTGGGCTATGGAGTCAACAAAAGGGCAGTAGAATTGGATCAACTCACTGAAGGGAATGTTCGAAGGGCAAGCTAGCAGGGTAAAGTGCAGGTCTTTGGAACAGAGGGGTTAAATAGTTCTAATCAGGGTGAGAGAGCAATTAAGAATTCTCAAATTGGGATGTAAATGAGGAATGGAGGGTAATTGAAAGAAAAGGGCAATTAAGAATCCTTTGATCTAGATTAGCAAGAAACAACCTAAACTAAGTGGCAATTAAGAATTCCTTAACTTAGATATCAGTAGAAAGCATTTATATGCGTAACTGTTAAAAGTGAGTGTAATTAAAATTTTTTTGAGGTATCGTTCTAGTTATAACATTCAGATTCAGAAATACATGAAAGTATTGTGGAAACAATTTAAGAAAGATAACAATAACATAAGACAATACTTGTCTGCACTTCGCTCAACACATGAATCCTGTGAAATATCTTGACTTTATTCATCAATCCAGCTTGCTTGCTCAGTCAGTAATACAATAGCTTTACCATCTTTTGATCAAGAAGTGCATAGAAATGTCTAAGAATCCATACTCCATACTTCGAATTGTGAATTATTTATACAACTATTATTATAGAATATCTAAAACTAACTTGAGATTCAATCTAGGATATACAAATATCTTCTTGCAAGAAGATAGAGAGAGCTATTAAACTGCTTTCATTCTATCCCATTTATTGTGGTGTTGTTGGCCTTTATAGTTTGGTTTTAGTCCTTTATGTTGCTTTGTTGTTTGACCATTCACGCTGGAGGATTTAATCACTTTAGGCTTTCATCTAATACTCTTTGAAGCTGATACATTTTTACTTTGATGACCTATCAATATCCTTTACTCTGTTTTTACTTTTACTGTACATTATAACTTTTCACTGTGTATTTCAACAGTAAATGATTTAGTTTTTTATATGTATCATCTATATGGTAATGGATATTGATAAATTTTTTGAATGTTTCATTTGTTCGTCTCTTGACCATATCCTCTATCTGGTTCCTTTGTTTTAGCAGTCAATGTCTCTGTGTGAATTATTTCTTTCTTTGTTTTGTGTATAACTATTTTCTTCTTCTAAATGAAGGTTTTTAAATAGATTTCCTTTCGAGCCTTGGAGTAAAAAAGTTTTGTGACTAGTATCAAAAATGTTTATCCAAGCTCTAGTCTTCCACTAATTACCTGCAAAATACAACAATCATTAAGAAAACATAGGTTGGCAAGAAAGGAAATTGATGGCTTTATTGCAGAGGGAAGGAGTCATGGCAATGTTTTGAAAGAAATCAGAGGTCGAATTGTGTTTCAGAGGTTCAGGGTGGTGCCATAAGGGTTTGATAGGTCTTACTGTGAAGCATGGCAAAAGGAATGAAAACGAGGGTTTTCAAGGTTTTAGCGAGAAATTTTTTAAGCTTGGCGCATGATTAGTTAAGTGAATAGCGATGGTCTTGTCTTATGCGGGGAGGCAGTTTCCCAGACAATCACATTGCTTTTGTGGTGAAGGCGGTATTGAGGATGGGTCACCCGATCTACCTCTGCGCCTAACACGTAGCATTTGGGGTTCGTGGGAAACCCGCCTTATCGAGCAGGTAACAATTGACCATCAGGCATGGATGATATGGCTATGGACCATTGGATGAGGGGGATGGTGATCAAACGGTAGTCGGACGAGGGAGGTGTGCAGGTGATAAAAGCATGGGTTTCGAGGGCACCTAGATATTTAATCCTCGGCGGATTGGGATTTATTAAGATTTAATCATGGGTTTAATTGATCGGGCAGGTAAATGTCGGGCATCGAGTGTGCTTGATATGGCTATGTGCTGTTTGATTTGGGCGCATATGGTTAGACATTAGTCGGGTGGAAAACGTGCGCAGAGGAAATGAGTGAGATTTTAGGGGAGGGCCAAGGGCCTTAATCATGACGTATTGTGATTAACATGGGGTTAATCACGAGGTTAGGGGATCAGGTGGAACTTAATGATGGGATTAACTTAGGTTTACCGAGATTTGGTAAATTAAGTGGGTTTTGTCGGGATATGGGGTAAATTATATAGTTTATATTAAAACTAAGGGTGGGAATATTTATATAGGGGATTTAATTAATATATGGGAAAAGGTATTTTGGGATTTATATAATTAAGTTAAAAATTAATATGAAATTGGCGGAGTGAATATACCCTTAAGCATAAATGTAAATGCAATTTTTGCGCATTTTATTTACATACACTTAATACTTAGGATAAATTGTTTTTTGTGGGTTTTTTGAGTGAAAGGGAATTTAACATGGGGTTATTTACTTTTTCCTAGGTAAATGAAGTTTAACCTTAGGAAAAGGGGTTTTATTAGGCTAATGAGGGGAAATGAAGGGAGATGAATTTTATGAAGGGGATTCTAACACTTGAGGTCCATAAGTCATTAAGTCGAGGGTCCGGTCCCTCCAAAAGTCAGAGAAATGCTCTGAGCCTTTATGACTTGAAGGATTTAAGTACTAGAACTTACTTATGAATGGGGAAATTAGTAAGTAAAGGGGTGAAATGATTGAGGGGGAGTTAATTAAATCAAGTTGTAAACCATTTTTCCTGCTTTCTTTACTGCTCATGCACATTGAAGCATATAGTCAAGCATGATAAATGTGCTTTTATCCAATCAACTTTATACTTCAGCAACCTTTCTTCTACTTACCCATTACTTACCCTAACATTTTTTCTTCATTTATCTAGGTGCATTTAGGCTAGCAAACCCTTATTCTACCTTTTCTTTTATAAAACAAGCTATCTACTTCTAACCTTATGTCTTCCAAGGGCTCAGATTAAACTGATGAGCTCCTTTTATTTCTCTACCTATCTACTGATCTGCCAAGATTAAGATGTTTGGTTAAATTTTATTCTTTAACTATAAACATGAAATTCAAAGCATGAAATAACCAATATTAAACAATTTGATTACCATGGATTGTAGCATGAATAACAAGCCATACACGATCATTATTATGCATAAAAGTAAATAGTAGTGGCATTTAGACTTGCACACTTTCATGGTCTCTTTTTGTTTTTGGGGTTCATATATTTTCATTTTTTGGCCTTCTCTTTTTCTTCTTGTCCTTTGATATTTCTTTTAGGACATCCCACTTTAAAATTTTTAATCTTTTAAATAATATGGAAAACTGTTGCACAAAGCAAAGGTATGTACAATATTATAAGACTTAACCTTAGTCATTCAAAATTATGACTCCTATTGGTATAGGAACCTAACATCATAGATCTGTACAACCTTTGATCTACATGCTTAGATGTATCATCTATGCTCAATCTGAAACTTGTTACCATCAGAATAAGGACAGGATTGTAATCTTCCATTTTGAATTTCTTGAGAATTTCCTTGATGTACCTAGCTTGACATACAAATATTCCTTTCTCTTGTTGAGATATTTGAAGCCCTAAGAAATATGTCAACTCACCAAGAAAATACATCTCAAACTCACTTGGCATCTTTGTAGTAAAGTTCTTACTTAGTCGATCATCATTGATACCAAAGATTATATCATCCACATATACCTCCATGATTGTTAAATTATCCTTATCTATTTGTATGTAAATATTGCTATCAGCAGTACCTTTTGTGAACCCTTGTTGACGTAGATATCTGTCAAGACGAACATACCATGCTCTGGGAGCCTGATTGATACCATACATAGCATTCTTTAACCTACAAACATAGTCTTATTTTTCTGATAGTAGAAAACCTTCAGGTTGTTTTATGTAAAATTATTCTTCTAATTATCCATTCAGACATGTTGACTTAACACCCATTTGGTAGACTTTTATTTTTCTTGAACATGCATAGGCGAGAAACATCTGAATGACTTCCATTCTGGCAACTGGTGCAAATGTTTCGTCGAATCCAATTCCTTCCACTTGTGCATATCCTTTGCAGACTAATCTTGTCTTCTTCCTGGTAACCTAGAATCCTTGAACCATTTTTCTCCCCTTTAACCTTTAATGAAACTACCATCTTTTTTCAAACTACCTTCTTGTCAATCGTAGACTTGTGCCATATATTGTTGCATAGACTCCTCTTGTACAAACATTAAGGAGTCAAAAAGCTAGATTGTTCAAAATATTGAGTCACCTAATGGGCCATCTTGACTCGAGTCATTATCTGAAGCAACTGCTAATTCCACATGACATTTTTCTTTTACAAATCTTGAAAGCATAACTGCTAAAACCTTTTTATCTTCTTTGTCTTCTTGTACCTATTTCCTTTTCCAAACCTTCTTATTCCTGCAATCTCGAGCAATGTTCCCATATTTATGACACTTGAAGCATTCAATGTTGTCCATAGGCGATTCCATATGATATCTGCAACCATGAGATCTATGGCCATAGTTATGGAATTTGAAACATTCAATATTTGGCCCATCTAGCACATATTCTCTTCTGACAAAATCATCATGGAGCCTGTCTCGTGATCCTGCAAACTTGCTTATAGGATTTTGCAAATAATGATTGTACTTGTCAAAAAATTCACAATCCCTAACCATATGTCCATGGTTATCACATAAAAAGCAATAATCATTAAATAAGAGAACATACCCAGAAGATTTCTCATTCTTCTTTGGAGGAGGTGTTGTAGTTCCTTGTGGTCCTTTGTTCTTGATTGCTTTAGTCTTGTTCTTTGGAGTTGCAACATTCTTCTTTGGCTTTTCACTTTGATCAAATTCCTTCTTAGAATCATCCTGCGAAGCTGTGGAGCTTGTACCTTCATCAATTGGAGCTTTACCATCTTTAGCTGCCTTCATTTTCGCTTCTTCCTCTGTCTTATCTTGTAAGTATTCGTTCTGCGATCCCTTGATTTTTTTGATCTCATCATAAGTTGCATCAACTTCTTCTTTCTTTTGATAAAGATCTTCTTGAAACCATATTTTCAATATCTTTCTTCTTTTTTCTTCCTCCTCAACATGTAGCTTGAGAAGAGTGGTCTTCTCTACTTCTCTATTGAGAACCTGTATCTATTCCTTCTGCTTCTCATTTTCAGTCCCAAGCCTGCTTATTTATATTGAAGATGTTTCTAATTCCTTTCTCTTTTGGTCAACAGAGGATATGTATCTTTGATTATATTCCTTCCTTTCAATTTCTGCTTCCTGCATCTATTGTTTGATCCTGCTAATCTCTGCAAATGTTGTGTTCAGTTCTTGTTTCTTTTGTCGGACTTCTATCTTGAGGTCTTGTGTCATTGTATTATTTATTTCTTCCAACTTATTTTGAAGTGACTCTTCAAAACATTTGTGTTCTTCAACTTCAATTCTGAGACCTTAAAGTTGTTCTTCAAGGGTATTGGAACAGATATTCTCAGCCTTGAGCTCTTTTATAAGTTTGATTTCCTCCTTAGAAAATTCTTCTATGGTCAACCCTTCTTCATCATACTCAGAAGGATCCGAGTTTTCAATAACATCTTGACTTAATTTCTTTGTTGAATAGAGATTATGAAGCTTTTCCCAAAGAGCTTTAGCTGTTGAACATTGACCAACTTTCGTTTTCAGATAATTTGGAAAAACATTCAAAATTACATTCATGGCCTTTGAATTGTACCCTTTAGCTTTGTCGGTAAACGTGTCTCCAAAAAAAATTGATTCCCATACTCCATGTGCTTGTAAAGATACCTCCATCTTATATTCCCAAATCTAGTAATTATCTACATCAAAATTAGGGATTGGTAGACAATACTGACTTTCTTGAGATTTTTTTGTACTTGTACCTTCCTTTGAAATCCTTGAAACCCATTTCTTTGACATTCCCATCTCTATGCTCTGAAAACTGGCTTGCAATGGTTAAGCTGTTACTGAATGAACTAAGAAATGATTCCAATTGTTCGAAAATACTGAGAGGGCCAGGTGTGAATCAATATTCCTTAGCAATTATCACTTTTAAATCTTTTTAGAGCATTAGTTGATGTTCAATTATTATTAACATTTATGCAGTAATAACAATATATAAAAGAACCCAGGAGGCACAAATATTTTAGGTGGAAAACACCCTTTGGGTCAAAGGCCACCGAACACATTTCTAATAAATTCTTTAATCTTCAGCCCCAACTAAAATGAAAGCAACAACTTTCTATAATTCTATAAAATCATTCTTCTCCAGCTCCCACTGGATGGATGCTCCAATGCCTGAGATTCTTCAGTAGTCAACTGAATAGATGCCCCAACACCCGATGAGCTACAACTCACCCTAGCACCACCCTACGACCCTGAAGTTTTCACAGGCTTGAACCTATTGCTGACTTCATGCAGTAGCCTATTGCCACCCTACCATGCTATAAAAGAGTAAAAGAAGAATGGACTCCTTTCCCTGAGAAAATGGTCCACTTTATAATGATATAGAATGATGTAGAAGAAGAAGACACACTAGACCATAACCCCAACTATGACACAACCACCTAATGATGATCCTGGACCTCCCAATACTACCTCTTTAACTCTTGGCAGATAGAAACTTGTGCAAATTTTACAATGATGCTTTCACAATGACTTTGTACAATGATACTTTTACAATGATTGTATGAAGTGCTTCCCACTTGAACACTTCAAATGGTGAACTTATTGTTGCTTTTCTGCACCTTGATTGATGCTCTTGTCATGCTACCCTTTCTCACTCTTCAAAACATTGTATTATGCATTTATTCTTCTCTTGATGAATATATAATACATGCAAAATGTCTTCAAGGAAATACACAAGACATGATAATAGCAAAACTTACCTCATCTTGTAGAGCATATGTCAGTGCTTAACAAAAAAAAACAAATTATAAAACAAAGAGCCTAATGAAATTAAGAGATGAACATGCATATACAGAAGATAATTACATGTAGCTTACCCCTACTACATCATTTTGCTGCACCTTTCTCTTTGCTGCCCTATAAAGTCTGGTCCTTTGTACCCCTTGAAAACACTTGATCTAGTTTTTCTTGCCTTCTAGGAGAATGATATTTAATCTAATGTATCTATGTGATGTAAGATCTCCAACATGTGATATTAGGTCCTGTAGAATCCCTCTGAGTCTTATTTCCAATGCCATAGGTCTGACTCGATTTTGACTCTTCAAGGTAAAGTTATGCCCAAAATCTCACAATGACCTAATTAGGGACTAGTTCAGTAGAGAAAACTTGTACAAAGTGCCACATGTCATTATTTCCTCCTTTGGCTTTGAAATTGATATATAGAAAACTATAGTCCATGTACTATCCATCAAATTTTACAGAATTCCAATCCTCTTCTCAAAGAGAGAGTGATGACGATTGTCCCAAGGTCACTTCTTTGAAATGAAATTCGGAAGACTGTAAAACCCTAACTTCCACAGATTATATCGCTACAAATATGGCAAACCAAGATCTAAAATTCAGTCACAACGTTCATTAGGATTGCGAATCAAATGGGTTTTAATTCCAGAATCTAATACTTCGCAGAAATGAAGTTATAGCAAACATGCCACGATCACTTTATTTGGAGGATATATGAGATTTCTTCTTATAGAGTTGAGAGGGGCTTCTATAGAGAATGTTGGAGGGATTTTAGGAGCTTAAAAAATTATTAATTATTGACTATTCAATGACCAAAACCAATTATGAGTTCCATGCCACAACCCCATAGGGTTTTATCCCACTCACTGGGGTTACTAAATTCAAACATGAATATCTCTCAAACCGTGAAGAATTACTTGGTGTGCCATATATCAACAGAAACATCTTGAAAATTAAAATCAATCTAGAAGACCCTTAACTCAAAATAGACTAATTTTTCAGGTCAAAATTAACTTGCAAGATCAAGGTATCCCCTGGTGCTACTTGCGTTGACATCAATGACAACCTGAGATCATCTTTAGATCAATAGCTGATAGATTCTATAATGATGATAGTGGTGGAAGGAACAATAATAAACATAATGGCATTTCTACGTAGGAAGTTCAATCATGTAATGTCTAAAAGAATTTGCAATAGTTGTTCCTCGGGATGTAGCAATTATGCATTGGGGCATGATAAATAAATCTTAGAGACTTGTAGTTTGAAAAATGATAAATGACTATGTGTTGAAATCAAAAAATACAACAATAGTTTTATTATAAGATAGTATATTTATTTATTTTGCTTTTCTATGCTATCCTACCCTACTTTATTTGAACAAAGGAAGATCTCATTCAAGTATAGGAGTAGATCTAGTGTAACTAGGTTCCAGATGTAGATATACATTCTTACTTAGCTTTGAAATATAAAATTTAATGGATACTAGAGGATGAGGAACCAATTTATTTGATTAATATGATGGAAATAGTTGTTGAAGAAGAGAAAAATTCTCTACCATGATGACTGTCTAGAGAAAATTTTTGATATATTTCTAATTCTCTTGGGTTTATTCTTCATCATGTTGTTTCATATGTACTTCTTTGTCATGCCATATGGATATTTTTCTAGTTGTTGATAGGTCTCTTTCATGCATAAAATATCTAAAGATAGGCATGATATAAATTCCTCTATCTACTCCTCATCACGTTCCAGAATAATCAAGAGGGCTGGTCATAAAAATGACAAAAAAATCATCGATATTTGGCTCTAATGGCCACTTCTCATAAGATCAAATCCATTATTTATTAGTTTCCTAAATATACTAACGAAAGTCATTAGAGGAAGCTCTAAAATATTATTGTAAAGATGGCTCATGAATATTTTGTTCTTTTATCACTTCCAGGGAGATAGGCATTTTCTTAGTCATCCCTAGCATTTTCTCCTTCCGAGGACAAGAGACACCAATTACTATTAATATTTTAGAATTTTTTTGGAGTAACATATCCTATAAAGCTCTTGATCACTCTTGAATCCTTCGTGGTGGTTTTTCATCCCTGTCTCATACATGGGTTGGTACATCAGGGGGTTCTTACAACAACCTCAAATCCTTGTAAGGAAATAAACACAGTATACAAAAATAAAGTAAGTTCAAGGTGATATCTATCATGTACTGAATGCCCCTCATGCTACTAAAGCTTGTTATTTCTAGTTACCTTTTCAGCATGATTGAAATTCTTCGTCAGCTCACACAATACTAGTTGCAAGATGAAACCAATTTTCTTTTAAACGATAGGAACATATCCACTCTCACAATAATAATCAATCTAGGTAGGCTAGATTTAAGGATATCATAGAAATTCTATGAATGGGAAATGATACCTATCAAAATGAATCTCAAACCAAGCTCATCACGAACTCACTCTCAACAAACATTCAAGTTTTCACACTCTTCAACACAACTAGGAAAGAGTCACACAATTGCATAATAAACCACCCTCTTACACAACCATTATCATTCATAAACAACACTCCATCAAACTCTTCGATCACTCAATCAATGTTGAACGCATGCATCCAAATAAAGTGCAATCAAATCTATAATATAAAAGTAAATGACTCACTACTACACTAATAAGAGGGACCAGTCGAGGACTATGTTGTCACACCATTTAAAAGCTCTTTGCAACAATTGACTTAAAAATAAAACTAACAGTACAACAATCAAAAAAATTAGAAGAATTAATGAAAATAATTATTGTATTTTACTTAACTAGTGATGCCTACTAAGAAGGAGTCCCTTCCTCCTAAGCAGTGGTTGGTGCACTTAATAACACACATACTAAGAGAAATATATAATGCCACAAGTTTGAGATTTACATTAATAAAATATCAGGATTACAAAGCTTGGAGCTTTTCCCAACCCTATTTTTCTAATCCCCATTGTTGTCTTGATGGGTAGAGAAATCTCTTCTTTATAGTTTTTTAATACAATAAAAAGACCATCATGGGAGTCTCTCAATCCTTATGTGATGTTAAAATAAGAATGCATTTTGTTAATTCATAATAGTTTCCATGCCAAGGGTAAAGTTGTAACAACTTCCTTTAATTAAAATGATCTTTGTGGAAAATCTCAACTACTCAAGTTGTATAGTCCATGAATATCTCTCAGTGGTTTGGTTGGCTATGACTAGATGTACTCCTAGATTATGTCCGTGTGACGAATTACAGAAGAACAACATGCCTAAGGAAAATCGTTTATGTATCAACAACATTTATCAAAGCCTTTGTCTAAATTGATAAGGGAAGTTGCAAGTGAAATCTTGTAACATCAACTTAAACAGGCCACTTAAACCTGAAACAACGCATATGTTAGTTTTATAATAACAATTTCCCAAGACTGTAGTTCCTATCCAAAATTATAAGAAAAATTAGACTACGAAAATGACATATAGAAAAATGACATACATAGGTAAATAATGGCTATTACAGTGGTAAAATGTGGTCTTGTTCGTTAAAAAGGGACAAAAGGGAATAGGAAAATGAGTGCAAAAAGGTTGTAATTCAATGGCCCAACATATCCCCCTAGATTAAGCATCTACATGTTCTCATGTAGACCCTTGTGATTGGCTCCTAACATGCTGAGAATGTATCGTTGAGAGATTGTAGCATCATGTAACATCCTCTGCTCTGCTCCTATAGCCTCATGAAAACACCAACTCCATTTTCCAGAGTTTTTCAGTAAAATGGTATGGGTATTGATACTAATAAGCCATAAGCCAAATGAAAGGAAAATTAAACTTAAGTCCAATCCATCCTGGGCCACTTCTATTAATACAATCCACATATCAAGGAACCCTAGAAAGGGCTTGCATAAAGTTTTGATAACAGTAGGGGTCCTCTCCCCTCAACTCCTACCAACAAACATTCCATCTTAGCTTACTCCCTTCTAATGTAGTTTCTTCTATCTCTTGAATATTCCTAAGGAATCTCTTCAAAACTAGGTTTCGATGATCCATTACTAATGTTTTGGTGGCTGAAAATTTCCATATCCGATTGTACACCCTAGCAACAACATTAGAAAATCTAGGCTCATTTCTGATGCACAACTTTATTCATCCCTCATTGGTTGTTATAGTGTTATATGAAACTTTCCATCTTACCTGGTTCTGATTAAATGACACAAAATCTCAACTGACATCCCCCACATAAGGGGTCAAATTAAAATATTCTTCCCCAAAACAAGCAAGACCGTTTAGGTATAGTTCGCATAGCAAATGTTGCTATAAGAAATTTGCAGTCTGAAAAGTTTCCAAGAAATCTTGAACTTTGCTTATTTTGTGTGGCCACTCTTACTTAAGGGCTATTAGTTGAAAGTGAAAGAATTTCTCTTGCTGGTAAAAATGATAAGATGGAGAATGGAGTATGCAGCTTAGTAAGCTATCAATAAGCTCATTCATAGATTCGTTATCACGTTGTAACAACTGTAATTCATCTTGCAATTTCTTTACTTTCACCATTGTCTTCTTCCTTTCCCTTTGAATTCTTAAAAAATATTAAATCCTTAACTTTTCAACCCATTCCTTCTTAAGACTGTTGACTATCTCCTTATTTTGTTTCAAAAAAGTAACTTCATCCTCGAGGAAGACTTCTAAATTCTTCCATTTTTATAATTCCCCAATAAAAAATGTTGTCCTCAATAGCAAGGTTATTTTTTATGTTGTTACCACCTGAGAATCAACATTGTTTTCTTCATCACCTTTCTCCTTTTTATGCGCTAACTCAACTAATGGTTCTCTTGTAACATCAATGTTGTCAATAGGTTCTTGTAGGGTAATACTCAAATTAATTTCAGTCTGCTCTATCTCAGTTGTTGGTTCTTGTGTAATAACAACATCATAAGAAGGATCTTGTGGAACAATCTATTTTTCTTCTTCCTTCTCTACATCAAATGTTGATTCTTGTGAGATAAGACCATTGTCAGTATGTTTTTGTGGAGAAACAGGTAAAAATTCTCCATGTTGTTCTCCCACTTGAACCCCCACTGAGACACTAATTAATTCAGTAAACCCAACTTCCTTAATAGCTTGCTTACATACCATACACAAATTTGAGTTTGTTTCAGTGGGTGATGCCATTTTTGGTACTTTTTCTAACAAATCTAACACATTTCCCTTCTTAAATTGGAGTTTTTTCTTAACTAGGGCAAGTTGTTTTCTTAATTCTTCATTTTCCTATTTTAATTCTTCAATTTTATGGACAAGACGGCCAGTTTTGGTCTTACCGAATAAAGGGGAATCCCCTTTCTCTTTGGTAGACCCTTATACTACTATTTCTTCTTCCCCATGGTTTAATTCTAGTGTAACTACAACAACTTTAGACATGGACACACCTCCCCCTATAGGATCTTCCCACTTACTCTTATCCCATTATTCCTCAGGCTCCTTTGGTTCAGTTGTAACAATACATTCTTTAGGTGCTAGAGTACTCCTTTATGCAATAGCCATTTGCACCCTTCTCCTAGTGTTTCTTCCATCAATAGGATTCTCTAGTCTTCTATTTTTTACTTTTACCTATCCCGAGGCATCCTTGATTTCCTAAAAAAATATTGTTTCTTTAATTTCCAAATTAGGTGCTATTGTTGTTTTAGGTATTGTTGTTATTTCAACAATTTCTTCTGCATTTTCCTCTTGAATAGCACACCAATGATACCCTTTTTTTATTATCCATTCGACACCTCCATGGGCTCCTATATTCATGCCATTTTCCCATTTGAAGATGTACTAACAAGGTTTTTTCTAAAGTTGCATCAGTTAGGGTTTCAAAATCCAGGTCTAACAAATGCATCCACCCGACATTTTGAAAAAAATTCTAAGGCTTTCAGGTATTGTAATAACATATTAAGATAGTCTAGCTCATGCCCTATGACTTCTCCTCCCATGGATTGCCTAGAATGTAACGCCTCAAGACCTTTAAATACTTGTTATAGAGTTGCCTTGGTACACATATATGCTTTCTTAGGAGAGATTGTCAAGACATAACAATCACTCCATTTTTATCAAATTGGATCTTTTGTACTTATGAGAAAGGAATTCGCATAATTTTATCAATTTCAAAAAATGATAGTGAGGATAATGATGGTATACATAACAGTTGTTACCATGGTCTAATCATTCATGATGGTAAAAGGGAATGATAGTTACAAAGTCTAGTCATGCATTATAATAAAGTTAAGCGATCATTCAAATGATTAATAATAGATTGGTTGAAATAATAGAGTATCATTCCATGATACAATACTTTCCTCCCCCAACTTATTCTAACAACCATCCTTAGCATATGTGCATTAGGGTAATAATGTCACTTCTTAATTCGAAATCTTACAAGTAAATCACAAAAGAACAAACTTGTCCTTGGCTTACCGTTATGATCATATAATGTTGTACAAGTCAAATGATGTTGTGAAAACTTATTTGTGGAATTATGATCATAGGTGAAATTATATTGGTATGAAGAGATGAAATAACCACTCCTTTCACATCAGATTCAATGTATCAACATTGAGATCATACTGTTAACCATGAAGATGCCAAAAACATATTCAAGATGAAGTTGCAATAATCATTCTCCAGATGGGACTTGAACTATATCATCAAAAAATAGTGTCCAAATGAGTCTTCAACTATAGCAACAATGTCAGTATGAATATACAAACATAAATAATGCTAACATTCGGTCATATATTCAGTCGCATTAGAAATTTTTTTAATCAGGGTTGAACTATATGAACCAAGTTATGATGAGTCCTCAGTTGAATTAGTGAAAAAAAAACTTGAATAATAAATTAATGATTAGAAATAATTATCAAAATGTTTTTACAGAGAAATAAAATATTTTGACTGTCAACAAGCTAGTTTTTAGTGATAACAATCATCCAATAGTGTCCCAAAGGGATTTTAACCATTTAATATTTATTTATTTAATTGTCTCATTAATAATTAAAATAGCTAGCAACACAGAAGGAGTCTAATCTATCCCAACAACTTCAAGGTATGAACTTGAAATAGAGAGAATGTTCACAAATCAATCCTTAGAGGTAGGTTTATGCTACAACCTGAGATAATGTCCATTAAAAATAAAGAATGTATGAGAATTATCAATAGTTGTTAATTTTACAATACCATTGTCAAAGACTACTTCTACCTGATAAGGATGTAACCATCTAGTATACAATTTTCCCTTAAACTCCTTAAACCTAGAGTTATAAAGTAACACCCACTCATCCTTCAAAAACAACTTCTTCTTAATAAACTTGTCATGCCATTTGGCACTTCGTTTTTGAATGATATCTATTCGTTACAGAACTACTAAAGGCTTTTCATCTAACTCATTTATATGTTTCAACCTATTTTCTTGAGCTACATTCATATTTAAATCCACTTCCAAGGTAGTCCTTAATGTCTTAATCTCGATTTCAATGGGGAAGATTGGATTCTTACCAAAAACGAATTCATAAGGGGAAAATCATGTAGTATATCTCCAAGTTGTCCTATAGGCCCAAAATACTTCAGGAAGTCTCTTCACCCAATATCTTCTATCACTGTTGACTATCTTTGTAGGAATAGATTCAAGTACATTATTAGTACACCCATCTGCGACAGTCGTACACCCAAATCTACATCCTATATAAGCATCAACAATAGCTAACCATGGTATTCTTAAAATCAAAGGAATTTAACCTAAGAATTTTTGTGGCTAAAGCACCATGGAGTGTACTAGATATTTCCAAGAATAAACTAAGATGACAATATCTACTAATATCCCCTTAGGTTGGATTTTAGACCTATCCGCTAACTTGAAAGTTGAGCTTAAATTGAGAAGTCCAAGTAGTTGCACCGCTTCTTTAGTTATTATGTTGATGGAAATAAATAAAAGTATTAGGAAGGTCTACCCCACTAATATGAACCGTCACAGTGGGATTCTTAGTGTCCTTATATTTAGGAAGCACATAATTTCCTAGTATTAATTCAGATAATTTACCAATGACGTGTACAATATGAGGGTCCCCAAGTTTTCTACTTGTTTTTTCAACACACAATTCCTTACTTGTTTTAGCATAAATACGAAAATCAAGAATTGCTTCAAGAAAAGGAATTTGAACATGCTACTTATTTAATTTTGTTAGCAAGGCAGATTCATCTTGAAGAACATTTTTAGCTTCAACCAATCTATCAGGATAAGGAAGTCATAAATATGTCTCATTTTTAGTCTTTTTTAGAGGCTTCACAACTGGGGAAACATTTTTTGTTACAGTGACATTGGATGCTAGAGGGATGCTAACTATAGTACCTATTGTTATAGCCTTATCAACTATTTTTTAGGCCCCTATAATACTAGTGATTCGCCCATTACTATTGTCATTGTATCCCTTATTGTTATTACTGTGCCCCTCTTTTCCCCATATTGTTATTAGTATGCCCCATAGAAACCCACTATTGTTATTTTTGTGTCCTTATGTTATTACTATTATGTTGGCTTGATTATATTGTGTCCCTTTAGACTCCTATATATAGAAGGGAGGTTTAGTCATTTGTATCATCCAAGAATTGTTGGGTCCCTATAATACTAGTGATTACCCCATTACTATTGTATTTATACCCCTTATTTATATCGTTGTGCCCCTATTACCCCCATATTTTTATTTTTGTGCCCCATAGAATCCCTCTATTGTTATTTTTGTGGCTTTATATTATTATTGTTAGGTCGGCTGGATTATATTGTGACTCCTTAGACTCCTATATATAGAAAGGAGGTTTTGTCATTTGTATCATCCAAGAATTGTTCATTTATGCAATGTAAAGGAGGTTTCCCCCTCGAAGAGGCTGAATTCTAAGGCGTTGATCTTTCTTTTCTATCTTTTCTTGAGCTGGTTTCATAACATTTGGTATCAGAGCTTTGGATTCTAGGGTTTCGCTACTCCAAACAGGTCATCGTGGCATTTTCACTAAAACTTTTTTTTTGTGACGTGTCAGAAGTCGCACAAAAAACCCATTTGATAAGAAATCGCGCTGAACCTTGGGTCCAAATTTCAGAGCTTTGTGCGTGATATTTGCGGAGATATGATCTGAGGAAGTTGGTCTTTTGGCAGACTCCTGAATTACACTCAAAACAGGTGACCTGGGGAAAATCATCATAACTTTCTTTCTGAGCATCGGATTTAAATTTTGTAAGAAGATACAGAAAGAGGATGGACTGTAGTTTTCGTTTATATATTTTTTAGAGTCAAAGGTTGAAGCAGTGACACGTGGAACTTCATACAAATGCGCTCTACTGAAATAGTCTATAATCAGGTCATTGCGAGAGATTGTGCATAACTCGTTCTTGGAGAATCCAATTTGGATCAGACTAGTGGTATTGGAAATATGACATACAAGGCTACTACAGATCACAATTTCAAAACTGGATGATTCGAAATTACAGAGATACATTAGATTCAATATCAGGCTTCTACAAAGTAAAAAAAAGGTGTGTAGTTTTTTTTTAATTTTTGCATAAGCTTGGTTTGAAGGAATTCAAAGGGCATAGTAAAGCATTATTATCGATAACTGATGCCCCGTGGACAGAAAATGAAAACACTTAGTAAGGAACCTGAAAGCTCTAGCATGACTCATGAAGAAGAGGAAGAAATGCTACATAATATATCAAAATTACAAGAACAAGTGCAACAAATGTCACGCTCACAAAAGCTAATAGATGATAAGATAAATGGCGTGGAATATAAGATGAAGGGCATGGAAGCTAAGATGGATGATCTGAAGACAGATTTGAGGACAGATTTGAAGACATACATGGCAGATTTGAAGACAGATTTGACAAATTTTCTACAAGAAATACTTACTAATGGTGAAAAGGTTGTAAAGGAAACTCATGATGTGAACAAAAGAAATGTTAATCATGATTCCATATACTCTAATGTTGGATCGAAGACCCACCATATTCCAAAAATTGATATGAGGAAGTTTGATGGCAAGGATCCCGCCACATGGATATTACAGATGGAGCAATTCTTCGATCTCAATAATGTGAAAAACACACAAAAGGTACGTATGTCAACTTTATATTTGGAACCAAATCAGTTTGTATGGTATCAATGGCTTTGTTCTCATAAACAATTTATCACTTGGGAAATTTTTACGGAAGAATTGATAGCACATTATGAGGATACAAAAAGCAACACTTTTTTTAGCCAATTGATAAGTCTCAAACAAAAGGGTTCAATAATGGAGCACATTGAGGAGTTCCAAAAATTGAACATAAGGGTAAAAGATATTCCAGAGGAGCATAGGATTGATGTGTTCATAGGGTCTTTAAAGGATAATATCCAACATGATGTGCGCCTTTGGGAACCTGATTCATTAGAGAAGGCATTCAGGTTAGCAAGAAAAATGGAAAGCAAAATTATGGCAACTAGGAAGCATACCATTCACAACTATAAAGACGGAAGTGTTGTTGCCCATAGTCTTCCACAACCTACAAGGTTGACACCACAACAATTGGAAGAAAAAAGAGCAAAAGGGCTTTGTTACAATTGTGATAGAAGGTCATAAGTGTGCTGAGAAGAAATTATTCTACATAGATTGTGAAGAGGAAGAAGAAAAGGAGCAAGAAAGGTCAAAAGAAGAGGATATATTCCAGGAACAAAGCCTAGATGAAGAAAAAATAAATTCGACCATATCTTGTAATGCATTGGCGGGAATTACCACTCCTCAAACCATCAAGATAGAAGGACAAATCAAGAAGAAAAAGGTAATAGTGTTGATTGATTCAGGAAGCACCCACAATTTTATTCATTGTAGGGTAGCAAAAGAATTGAATTGCTTCCTATATCCAGCACCAGAGTGTCAAGTGATGATTGCAAATGGAGGAACAATAAATTGTTCTGGAAAGTGCCATAATATCAAGCTATCCATGGGAGAATATGTATTGACTAGCCCAATGCTTTCCATTCCAATGGGAGGTGCTGATGTTGTACTAGGAGTCCAATGGCTACAATCCTTGGGTACAATAGCTTTTAATTTTCAAGAACTTTTCATGAAATTTTCAATGGAAGGAAAGGAAGTTGAATTAAGGGGTATTGCAGGGAAACCAGGAAAGATAATCAGCTCTAATGGCATGACAAAGCTTCTAAAAAAGGAGAAAAGAGGTGTAATTGCACAATTATGTTCGCTAGATGTTTCCACATTGGAATCATCTATTTCTCCAGATCTCCAAAAAGTCCTGGACAATCATTCCAAGGTATTTGAGACTCCCAAAGGTCTCCCACCTATGCGTGATCATGATCATGCTATTCATCTGATTCCAGGAAGTGTTCCTCCAAACATCAGGCCGTACAGATATCCATATGTCCAAAAAAGTGAAATTGAACGTATGGTTGCAGAAATGCTAGAGGCTGGTATAATTCAACCGAGTCAAAGTTCTTTCTCAGCTCCAGTAGTATTGGTGCACAAGAAGGATGGATCATGGCGCATGTGTCCAGATTATAGGGAGCTCAACAAGCTCACTATTAAAGATAAGTTCCCCATTCCTGTCATTGATGAATTACTGGATGAATTGCATGGATCAATTTACTTCACCAAGTTGGATCTTCGTTCGGGATATCATCAAATCAGAATGAAGATTGAAGACATTCCGAAAATGACATTTAGAACTCATGAGGGTCATTATGAATTTTTGGTCATGCCTTTTGGCCTTACCAATGCACCTTCAACATTTCAAGGTTTGATGAATTCAATTTTCAAACCATTCCTTAGAAAATTTGTGTTAGTATTTTTTGATGATATACTAATCTACAGCAAGTCTTGGAAGGATCATGTTGAACATGTTGACAAGGTGCTACAACTATTGGAGGAGAAACAATTATATGCAAAAAGATCCAAATGTTTCTTTGGAGTCCAGGAGGTGGAATATTTGGGTCATATTGTATCTCATGAAGGAGTTAAGGTAGACCCTAGCAAAATTAAAGCCATTAAGGAATGGAAAATCCCCACATCCATAAAGCATCTGCGAGGATTTCTTGGGTTGACAGGGTATTATCGCAAGTTTGTTAAGAATTATGGGAGAATAGCAGCACCTCTAACAACATTATTGAAGAAAGATTCATTTTCATGGACTCCAGAAGCAACAAAGGCCTTTAAACATCTTAAAGAGGCAATGTGCCAAGCACCGGTCTTAGCTACACCGGACTTCACAAAAACCTTTATTGTGGAATGTGATGCTTCAGGAAATGGAATTGGTGCTGTTCTAATGCAAGATGAAAGACCCATTGCTTTTGAAAGTCGTCCAATCAAGGGAAAGTTTTTAAGCAAAGCTATTTATGAGAAGGAAATGTTGGCAATACTCCATGCACTTAAGAAATGGCGACCCTACCTAATGGGAAGACACTTCAAGGTAAAAACGGATCATGATAGCCTTAAATACTTTTTAGAACAAAGATTATCCTCTGAAGAGCAACAAAAGTGGGTCACAAAGATGTTGGGTTATGACTTTGAAATCATCTACAAAAAAGGGAAGCAAAATGTGGTGGCAGATGCACTCTCAAGAAAGGATGAGGATGTGGAAGCATTGTTGTGTGCCATTTCTATTATCCAACCAGATTGGATAAACGAAGCAAAGGAGGAATGGAAGAATGACGAAGAAGTGTGGGCACTTATTCGAAAGCTACAACAAGATTCCAGTACTTCTGATACATTTAGCTGGAAAAATGATTCGTTATGGTACAAAGATCGCTTATACCTCTGTAAGAATTCCCAGCTAAAACAAAAGATTCTTATGGAATTGCACACTTCTCCCTTAGGAGGGCACTCAGGATTTTTAAAAACTTACCACAGGGTTAAGAAGGAATTTTTTTGGGATGGCCTTAAATCAGATATTCAAAAGTTTGTGGCGGAATGTTTGGTTTGCCAACAAAATAAAGTTGAAACAATTAAGACACCGGGTCTATTACAACCTTTATCCATTCCAAGCCAACGTTGGGAGGAGGTTTCAATGGATTTTATCACAGGTTTACCCAAGTCTGAGGGAAAGAGTGTCATCATGGTGGTAGTTGACAGACTTACCAAGTATGCACACTTTTGTGCATTATCACATCCATTTAAAGCCAGTACAGTTTCTACTGCATTTATGGAAACAGTTCAAAAGCTACATGGAAACCCAAAGATTATTGTAAGTGACAGAGATCCCATTTTCACTGGAAATTTTTGGACAGAATTATTTTCTTGTCTTGGTACTCAGTTAGCTCATAGCTCATCTTATCATCCTCAATCTGATGGGCAAACTGAGATAGTAAACAAATGTTTGGAAGGATATCTTCGTTGCTTTGTATCTGATAAACAGACACAATGGGTCAAATGGTTGCCTCTGGCTGAATGGTGGTATAACACTTCCTTCCATACAGCAACAAAAATGACCCCATTTATGGCACTTTATGGGTATCAACCACCATCAATCACATCATATTTAAGAGAAAATTCTAAGGTTCAGGCAGTGGAACATCACATCGAACATCAACAACAAGTCCTCCAACTCTTAAAGGATAACCTCGTGTTGGCACAAAATAGAATGAAACAACAGGCAGATCAACATCGCAGTGAAAGAAGTTTTGATGTAGGTGATTGGGTATTCCTACGGCTACAACCATATAAGCAAATGTCCCTAAAGCAAGCTAAGAAGGATAATAAATTATCACCAAAGTATTATGGTCCGTACAAGGTGTTGGAAAAGATTGGTACTATGGCATACAAATTGGAGCTTCCTGCAGCTTCTCGATTGCACCCAGTTTTCCATGTTTCATGTTTAAAGAAGGTTATAGGCGAAAAGCTCCCAGTTCAAACAATATTGCCAGAACTTGACGAGGAAGGAAAAATTATATTGGAACCGGAAGCAATCACAGAAACAAAAACTCGACAGCTACGAAATCGATCAATTTCAGAGTATCTTATCAAGTGGAAGAACTTATCCGCTGAAGATTCCACATGGGAGGATGAGAATTTTATGCAGAAGTATCCAGAACTGCTCAAGCGTTGAGGACAACACTTTTTTGAAGGAGAGGGGCATGTTGGGTCCCTATAATACTAGTGATTACCCCATTACTATTGTAGTTATACCCCTTATTTATATTGTTGTGCCCCTATTACCCCCATATTTTTATTTTTGTGCCCCATAGAATCCCTCTATTGTTATTTTTGTGGCTTTATATTATTATTGTTAGGTCGGCTGGATTATATTGTGACTCCTTAGACTCCTATATATAGAAAGGAGGTTTTGTCATTTGTATCATCCAAGAATTGTTCATTTATGTAATGTAAAGGAGGTTGCCCCCTCGAAGAGGCTGAATTCTAAGGCGTTGATCTTTCTTTTCTATCTTTTCTTGAGCTGGTTTCATAACAGATTCTTAGTGTCCTTATATTTAGGAAGCACATAATTTCCTAGTATTAATTCATATAATTTACCAATGACGTGTACAATATGAGGGTCCCCAAGTTTTCTACTTGTTTTTTTAACACACAATTCCTTAATTGTTTTAGCATAAATAGGAAAATCGAGAATTGCTTCAAGAAAAGGAATTTGAACATGCTACTTATTTAATTTTGTTAGCAAGGCGGATTCATCTTCAAGAACATTTTTAGCTTCAACCAATCTATCAGGATAAGGAGGTCATAAATATGTCTCATTTTTAGTCTTCTTTAGAGGCTTCACAGCTGGGGAAACATTTGTTGTTACAGTGACATTGGATGCTAGAGGGATGCTAACTATAGTACCTATTGTTATAACCTTATCAACTATTTTTTAGGCCCCTATAATACTAGTGATTCGCCCATTACTATTGTCATTGTATCCCTTATTGTTATTATTGTGCCCCTCTTTTCCCCATATTGTTATTAGTATGCCCCATAGAAACCCACTATTGTTATTTTTGTGTCCTTATGTTATTATTGTTATGTCGGCTTGATTATATTGTGGCCCTTTAGACTCCTATATATAGAAGGGAGGTTTAGTCATTTGTATCATCCAAGAATTGTTCATTTGTGTAATGTAAAGGAGATTTCCCTGTCAAAGAGGTTGAATTCTAAGGTGTTGTTCTATCTTTTATATCTTTTTGTGAGCTGGTTTCCTAACATTTGGTATTAGAGCTTTGGATTTTAGGGTTTCACTGCTCCAAATAGGTCATCGTCAAATTTTCACTATAAGTTTTTTTCTTCGATGTTTCAAAATATAAAACAAAAACCCATTTTAGCTGCAATCGTTCTAAATTTCGCGTCCAAATTTTAGATCTTGTCTGACTATACTTGAGGAGGTATGATATGAAGAAGTTAGGGTGTTTGCAAACTCTCGAATTACATTCCAAATAGGTGACCTGGGTAAAATTGTCATAACTATTATTTTAATCATTAGATTGAAATTTCATAAGAATTTGCAAAAATAGGACGACCTGTAGTTTTCTGTGTATGAATTTCAGGTACTAAGGTCGAAACAGTGACATGTGGCATGTCATACAAGTTTGCTCTACTGAACTAGTTTATAATCAGGTCATCATGGGAAATTTGGCATAACTCTTCCTTGGAGAATCCAATATTGATCAGACTTGCGAGGTTAGAAAGAGGACACAAAGGGCTATCGCAGGACGAGATGTCAGATATTTGAGATCCACAGTTATAGAGATACAACAGATTCAATATTAATCTCTTACAAAGTGAAAAAAAAGGTGTGTAATTTTTTTAAAATTTTGCATAAGATTGGTTTGAAAAATTAGTTTGAAGGAATTCTAAGGAAATAATGAAGAATTATTAGCATTAAATAATTCCCCAAAGAAAGAAAATGGAAACACCTAGTAAGCAACTTGAAATCTCTAGCATGACTCGTGAAGAAGAGGAAGAAATGCAACATGATATGTCAAAATTACAAGACCAAGTACAACAAATTTCACTCTCACTAAAGGTAAATGAAACCAAGATGAATGTCGTGGAAGCTAATATGAATGGCATGCAAGTTAAGATGGAAGCTAAGATGGATGACATAGAAGTTAAGATGGACGGCATGGAAGCTAATATGGATGGCATGGAAGCTAAGATGAAGGACATGAATGCTAAGATGAATTGCATGGACGATAAGATGGAAGAATTGAAGATAAATTTGAATACGTTGCTACAAGAAATGGTCACTAATGGTGAAAGGGTAGTAAAGGAAACTCATGATGAGAACAAAAAATCGTTAATCATGATTTCATAGACTCTAATGTTGGATTGAAGACCAATCATGTTCCAAAAATCGATATGAGGAAGTTTGATGGCAGGGGTACCAGAACATGGATACTATAGATGAAACAATTTTTCTATCTCCATAATATGAAAAACACACAAAAGGTATGTATTGCAACTTTATATTTGGAACCATATCAGTTTGTATGGTATCGATGGCTTTTCTCTCGTAAACAAATTGTCACCTGGGAAGTTTTTACTGAAGAAATGATAGCATATTATGAGGATACGGAAAACAACAGCTTTTTTAGCCAATTGATAAATCTCAAACGAAAGGGTTCAATGATTGAGCACATTGAGGACTTGCAAAAATTGAACATAGGGGTAAGAGATATTCTAGAGGAGCATAGGATTGATGTGTTCATACAGAATTTAAAGGATAATAATCAATATGAGGTTCACCTTTGGGAACCTAATTCATTGGAGAAGGCATTCAGGTTAGCAAGAAAAATGGAAAGCAAAATTATGGCAACCAAGAATCCTACCACTCACAACTATAAATATGGAAGTGTTGTTTCCCCTAGACTTCCACACAACCTACAAGGTTGACACCACAACAATTGGAAGAAAAAAGAGAAAAAGGGCTTTGTTACAGTTGCGATAGAAAATAAACTAAAGGTCATAAGTGTGCTGAGAACAAATTACTCTACATAGATTCTGAAGAGGAGGAAGAAAAGGAACAAGAAATGTCAAAAGAAGAGGATATACGACAGGAACAAATCCTAGATAAATAAGAAATGAATCTGACCATATCTTATAATGCATTTGCTGGAGTTACCACTCCTCAAACTATCAAGAGAGAAGGACATATCAAGAAGAAAAAGGTAATAGTGTTGATTGATTCGGGAAGTACCCATATTTTTATTCATTGTAAGATAGCAAAGGAATTGAATTGATTCCAATATCCAGCACCAGAGTGTCAAGTGATGGTTGCTAGTGGAGGAGCCATAAATTTCTCTAGAAAGTGCAATAATATCAAGCTATCTATGGGAGAATATGTATTGAATAGCTCAATGCTTTCCATTCCCATGGGTGGTGTTGATGTTGTACTAGGAGTCCAATGGCTACAATCATTGGGTACAATAGCTTTTAATTTTCAAGAACTTTTCATGAAATTTTGTGAAGAAGGAAAGGATGTTGAATTAAAGGGTATTACAAGGAAATCACGAAAGATAATTAGCTCTAACGGTATGACAAAGCTTATAAAGAAGTAACAACAAGGTGTAATTGCACAATTATGTTCTCTAGAGTTTCTCAAATAGAAATCATCTATTTCTCTAGATCCCCAAAAAGTCTTGGACAATCATTCCAAGGTATTTGAGACTCCCAAAGGTCTCCCACCTATTCGTGATCATGATCATGCTATTCATTTGATTCCAGGAAGCGTTCCTCCAAACATCAGGCTATACAGATATCCCTGTTAGCTACCTATACCAATAGGTTTCATATTTCATGATTGGCTACAGAAGTTCCAAATATGCTCTGCTTTGATGATTCAAAGATCACATATTTCCAAGAGAACCCAATCTGTGCTTATAGCATGGTATGGACTTAAATTTTGATGGATGGTCCAACAGTCTAATCTGGATCATTCCATGGTTTAAATTTGCAGTTGTAGATTAGAGAAAGAAGTCTGTCCAAACTGTTTAATCTTGGCAGACAAGTAGTTCAGGTAGAGAAGAAAAGGCTCCCAACAGCTTAATCTGGGACCTTGGAAGAAATAAGGGTAGAAGTAGATAGAAAAAACAAGAGAAAAAGCCAAAGAAAAGAAAAGGCAGGTAAGGGTCTGCAAGTCCAAGTGCACCCTCCAAGAAGAAATAAAAAATGCTAGGCAAAGTAGCTGGGTAAGTAGATGGGGTTGCAGAAGTGGTATTCATTCTAGACTGAATCTTGCTGGTTAAATAAGAAAAGCAAGGCAAAGGAGCATGTCTAATTCCCCAAATTCCCCTTCCACTATTATTACTAACATCCCTTCATCCATGGAGATTGATGAGAAATTTCTAAGGTTTTATGATGGTTCTTGTTCATTTAAAAGCCACATTTCCTGTGTAAAATTCTTTTCATTTTGATCTACTCCCTAACTAAGTAAGTTTCAAATAAACTTAGTGATTTTCCCCTTCATTCTCATTTTTCCCATACTAACTCTAACTCTACTATCTAAATCCCCTATGTCCCCCTTTCCCTACTATAATAACACTATGGTGTATAAATCCCAACACTATGTACATATTCTCCTCTTGGCACTATAGCCAAATAAATGGTCAAGGGAGACTTTAGTCCATCTGGGACTATGGTCAACCCTATCTTGGAGCTGATCTAACCTCTGGTTATGAGCAGCAACCTCTTCCCTCAGCCCTCACCGTCCCTTTGCTCAGAAACCACAAAAAAACCCCTTTTTCTTATAAAAACCCTTGAAAAACCTTTGAAAACCCGAAAAAAATCCCAAAACACACGAAAAACCCACTTTCCTATAGTTCTCCGCCCAAAACATTTAATTGAATATTTTAATGGGCCGGCGGGACCCCCCCCAACCTGCACGATCCGTCGGAGGACCCGCCAGCCGTCCGATCTCCGCCGCCCAGATCTAACGGTGGGCGGTCATTTTCGTCCCCCGACCTGCCGACCTTTAGCATCCAGGGAAAGTGGTTTCCCGCTCCGTACCCTGGACACGTGTCAAACGCCGGGGTTGTTCGGAGCCCCCCTCCCCGATACCACTCATCAGCAAAGGCGGTGCGGGGAACCCACTTACCACCATTCCGATACCGCCGTCCCTTATGTCATCATTGCATCATCCTGACGTAGCACCTTTCGCCCACCACCGCGCCATGTGATCCTCCACGTACCCCTGCCACCTTATTCACCCGCCACCGTGTCCTGCCACCCTGGCTCACACCTCAACAGCCACGTCACCTCCGTACCCAGGCCCCGCCATGACGTCATGCTGACGTCATCGGCGGAAAAGCGCCAAATGCATACTTTTTCCAAATTTAACGTTATAAACGACCAAATGAGCCGTTTTCGGTCATTTTCACGTGCAAAAGAAGTAGCCGTTGTCAACCAGCTGCCGCGAAATTTGTCCCCAGCCATCAAATTCGACATTTCGACCGCTACAAGTCCAGAATTCGACGGCATTAAACCTCCACAGCCCGGCCCGCAGGCTTCCAAGCTAGTTTTCCAAGTATTTCACCAGTTGTCCCCACTTTTTCCCATGCATTCCAATTCTCTGTAAATTCACCATTAAAAGACTGGTAAAAATCCTAAATTCAACTCTTCTTGTTACCTAAAGTAAGCCCAAGCAACCTGCACCACCCCTGAACTATAATTCGACATTAGAGCGGTCATTCCACGGGCTGAAACCATAAAATTGTCCTCAAGGTGCTCGGCATTGTTCCCTTTTGCCGAGTATAGGCCAGCTGCATTCTTACCAAAAGAAACCTCATTACCTCTGCAACTTACCCTTGGCAGTTCACGTCCCTGAGAGGTTGCAGTAAATTGCACAGACCAGCTTGCATTTTCACTGAGAAAAACACTTCAGACTTGGTCTAACAATTGCCATCACCTTATTTCAAATCAAGCTTTACAATGGCTGCTTCTGCATCCTCATCCCTCAGTGTAGCTCCATTGAATCCAACAAATAGAGAGCTGGAGGCCTTGCCATTGGTTGACAAGGACTGTCTTATTGAAGACTTTGAGGGCAACAGGGACTTCTTGCAAACTTTCAGTCAGTTGAGAGAGGACTATAAGGATGGTCATGGCACACATGGGATATGGGAGTCAAACCTACCATATTATTGTCTCCCAGCTGTAAATGTCTTCCCTGAGATCATTCACCTATGTGCTGAAAACTATAATGGGCAGCACAGAACTGTTAGCACTCCATCTGGAAGAATCCTTTTCTACATTAATGCTGAGTCTATCAACAAAATGTTACATTTTGATCAGATAGAATTGCTAATCGCGTTTTCCTTGAGCTATTTGATAGAGACTAGTGAAAATATGACCAGTGAGGAGATTCAAAAGGTCACCAGAGATTTCATGAGACCTGAGTGCCAGCCTACAGAGCCACCTCCCTACCTGGGTATCCATTTCAATGATATAGGCAGGCTTTTACTGGACATGATTGCCTATGTGCTGGGATACAAAAACAGTGAGCATGTGGACAAAACAATGTTGGTTTTGCTATCTGCATATAGCCCACGCCAACCCGCTGCCAGGAAATATAACTTTTCTAAATTCATTGACAATAAGATTCATGATCAGCTGAGCAAGGTGGACAGGCAGGGGGTCTTCAGGTACTCAGCCTATATTTACCACCTATTCATGTACTACCACTCTGAAGCCTTCCCATGCTACATCAGAAGGCTGGATCAGAAAGGGGAAAGAAGATCTGTTATCTTCTGGACCTCTGTCTTTCATAAGGTCACAAACTCACCCTATACCTACTGTGAATTTGTTGACCAATTTGTATACCCAGTCTCTTGCCTGTTAATGAAGTCCCCTCCTCCCAGAGTATCAAATGAGATAAAGAAAGCCCTGCAGCTTTCTAGAAAATATAAAATAGGTGACTGGTACCTATATGAGAACCATACTGTCATTAGGATCTATGGCTGTGAGCTCTGTCCATACAGGCTCCCAAAATATGTACCGATGAGGTTATTTGCCTTGGAATATTACAGGCAGTTGATTCAGCCAGACCTCACCCATTTCCACAACGCCAAAAAGAAGGCCCACCTCAAGTTCAAACACGAGTTGGGCCCCTTCATCATGAACAAAAAAGAAGGGTGGGAAGAGGCAGACCTAATCCTCAAGGATAAATACAAGTTATCCTATAGTTTTCGGTGGGTCCATTATGACCCTTCAGGTTTCATCACTGCTAGAAGAAACAAGTATAGGCTTATAGGCATTAAACATTCCCAGTGCTCTCACATTGAAAAATATGCCAACCTGCAAGAATGGCAGATGGACACTCTAGTTGAAAATCTAACTGAGGAAGAGAGAATGCTAAAGAGTAGGAGGGAGCTTGAAAAGAATATTTACCTAGACTATGTGCAGTAGGTACCTTTCAGACTACCTTATTCAATAGGAGAAGGGACCTCGGCTACAAAGACTGCACCACAGGCACCTTCTACATCAGCACCAATGTTAGATAAAGGCAAGGGTATAATGGGCACAGAAGAGGAGGTAACAAAAGAAAAGCATGCCCCTGAAGCAGAGCAACAAATAGGGCAGCAACAAGAACAGCAGCAAGGGCAAAATGTCCCTTCACAGACTTAGCTACCAGCAGCTCCAACACTGCAAATTCCACCTCCACAAAAAGAGCCAGTAACTGCCCCAATCTTACAGACCCCAGCACATGAGGACAGGGGAACTAAAAGAGATAGAGAAGAGTCCACTCCTCTCAGTGGATCCTCCCACCAGCCAGAAGCCAAAAGGCAAAGAGCAGACTCCCCAGAGGTAGAGGACATTACTGATGATGTCTTGGAGAGTGAAAGAAAAGACAAGGAGGGCAGTCAACACACAGGTACAAGCTCCTTTCAGCAGGAGCAAACTTTACAACATGGCTTAGAGGTGTCCTCCTCTTCCCAGCTGACCAAGAAGCCCAAAAGCACCAAGGTTTATTTCAAACAGATAAAAGCTCAGAATGAGCTGCTAAGGGCCGAGGTCTACAAGCAATTCGTAGATGCAACACCAGCCCAGCAAGAGAGACTATTGTCGGTATATGACATTCAGGAGGAGAGACTGCTCCTGAGCCATTTCAAGCCAATGGGGTCGGAGCCTAAGACGCCTGCAGATTTCATAAAGACAAGGGTGGAGGTCCTAGCCAGGGATATACATCCCATGGACCAGATTGAACTCCACAAGCAAACTGGAGAGATGGTCTATGCAACCCTAATAGAGAAGGCCACCTTGGCCCATGAGCTGAAGGAGTCCCTAAAAAACACCAACACCCAGTTGGATTTTGAGAGATTGTCATCCCAAGCCAAAGACAACAGAATAAAGTCCCTGAAGGAGATCATCATCGATCTAGGACATGATCCTAGTGATCCAATGGGTGTAAAGGCCCTCATGAAGAAAACGGATGATGACTTGAACGCATTGAAGAAGAGGTTGAAGCTGCAGCCCACAGAGCACCCTCAAACAGCAGAACTCCAAAAGCAGAAACGGGCTGAGGACCAGCTAGACCTCCTAATGCAGCAAGACCAAAGGATTAGGGAACTGGAGAAAGAGCTGGAAGGAATATTACAGGAAAAACAAGCAGATTCCACTTCCCAAGCTCCTCCAACTACATCAACTACAGCAGCAACTTCAGGGGCAGCAGTGCCCCCTACAGCAGAAGCAGCAGGAACAGCAGTGGCACCAGATTCCAGTCCAAGTATAGAAGAATTGACCAAGGCCATTAGAGCAATGGAGCTCCAAGCAGACGAAATAAAGAAGGCCAAGGAAAAATTGGCAGAACTGGACTCCAAGTATACTAACTCCAAAATGACTGTAGCAGAGCAGGGCAGAGAAATAAAGGCCCAAAGAGACAAGATAAAAACTTAGAAAAGGAGCTGAATCTAGATACAGCTATGGCTGACATAAAGAGAATCCTATGGGCTAAAATTGGCCAATCCATCAAACAGCAGTGGAGGTCAATAAAAATAATACATGAGCAGATGGAATTGATGGGCCAAGCACAAGCGGAAATTCAGAAGGCCAAGACAGTACTAGGAAACAAAACAGAACATGCAAACAGGATGATAGACTTCCTGAATAGACAGGAAAGGGAAGAATTAGCAGCCATAGGCATTCCCAACAGAACAGAAGCTGTCCTCTCTGCCAAGAAGGCACTAACTCTAAGAAACTATATACAAACAGTAGAGAGGAAATTTTTTGAAATGCAAGCAGATGTGGAGGAATACAAGGCCAAAATGGGAGTGTTGCAAGCAAAAGGCCTGCCCAGCTTGCTAAGTGGTGCAGGAAAGCTGATCTCCCTAGAACAAATGGCCAACAGAATGGCAACCACTATTGAAAATCAGATTATTGCATCTGGCAGTACATCTGAACCAGCAGGGCCTCCTACAGGACATAGTTTATATGAAAAACTTGAAGGCATGTTCTACATTGAGAATGAGGTGAATCACCTGTTTGAGACCCCTCCCAATCTTTACAAACATACAGAGGCAGAGGAAACATTGATAAAAATACGCAGGCATCAAATGCCTAAGGAGGATTGGTGGCAGTTTATGCTTCAGATTTTGCCACGGTAAATCCAGCTGTTTGGTCACTGCCAGCTCCAGGTCACTAGAAGACAAACAACAGAAAAGGGTTAGCATTTAAAAGCAGCTGAGTAATGACTCATCACATAAGACTATGACAGCTAGCCAAGTTTTGAACAGCGCATCTCCAACCGACTCTAACAGCCATAAAGACCAAATATCTTCTAACTATTTGACAGCTGAAGCATAAAGGAATTTCAGCTGCATTCACTCCTTCAGCTACTGCATTCCGGAGATTAGCATATCATAAATGAGATAATAACTCATTTCGTTGATATTTTTTGATGTAAATTTTGTATATAAACTCCCCTGAGTAACTCATAAGGGGTTGGTAATTTTCTCTATGAGAACACTTGTATTGTACACTTTCAATCATCTAATACAAAGGGCTGGATGAGCTCAGTGATTTCCTGAAATTATTTGATGTCTGGAGGATGCTCCCTGTGTTGATGCAGAATTCCTGTGCTGTCTGACGAAATAACAAGTTTTCTTCAAAACTCTATTATTGTTTTTCTTATGTTTATCAAATCATACTTATCTCATACTAAGCTAGCAGTGAAGAAAAAGAATAGTACAAGATCTGTTTATCACACCTTGTGCTCAATTTTTGCTGCTGTAAATGTTTGTCTTCAGGGTTAAATATGTACATGAATTCTTAATTGCTCACGTGTCTGTTAATTCTATGTGTACAAATATCACCTAGAAATTCTTAAATGCTCCTGGGTCAATATTCTCACTGTCTTACTCCAACAGTTAACTGTAAGATTCTTAATTGCCTTGCACCAACTGGATACACTCCATTCCATCATTATTTCAAAAGTTATTTCTTAGACACTAATCTGGCTCTGTAGCATCACTACAGTATCACAGCATCACATCAAGCATCTAAAGGACCACTGACTCCATAGCCCAATGGACTAGAACTCTTTGGAAATTGCATAAGAACCTAGACTGAAATTATCATCCAAGCAAAAAACCCAAAACAGACCTGAACTTATAGCTAGCCTAAAATCATTACAAACAAAGATAAATCATAAAGAGAGAGCCCTCTCTGATTACAGTGTGGCTAGGCACTGTAATCCAAAGATTGGTTAGTGGTTACCCCGACCGTATTCCCTTGGGAGTCATAGGGAACAACCTGGGTGTTAACAATCCCTATGCCCAAAAGAGTGAAATTGAATGTATGGTTGTAGAAATGTTAGAGGCTGGTATAATTCAACCTAGTCAAAGTTCTTTCTTTGCTCCAGTAGTATTGGTGCATAAGAAGGATGGATCATGGCGCATGTGTCTGGATTATAGGGAGCTCAACAAGCTTAGTATTAAAGATAAATTTCCCATTCCTGTCATTGATGAATTATTGGATGAATTGCATGGATCAATTTACTTCACCAAGTTTGATCTTCATTCAGGATATCATCAAATCAGAATGAAGACTAAAGAATTTCCAAAAACAACATTTGGAACTCTTGAGGGTCATTATGAAGTTTTGGTCATGCCTTCTGGCCTTACCACCTTCTACATTTCCAGGTTTGATGAATTCCATTTCAAAACCCTTCCTTAGAAAATTTGTGTTAGTATTTTTTGATGATATACTAATCTACAACATGTCTTGGAAGGATCATGTCGAACATGTTGACAGGGTGCTCAAACTATTGGAGGAGAAACAAGAGGATGAATATCTGGGTCATATTGTATCTCATGAAAGTGTTAAGGTAGACCCTAGCAAAATTAAAGCCAATAAGGAATGGAAAATCCCACATCCATAAAGCATCTGCGAGGATTTCTCGGGTTGACAGGGTATTACCAAAAGTTTGTTAAGAATTATGGGAGAATAGCGGTGCCTCTAACAACATTATTGAAGAAGGATGCATTTTCATGGACTCTAGAAGCAACAAAGGCATTCGAACATATTAAAGAGGTAATGTGCCAAGCACTGGTCTTAGCTATGCCGGACTTCAAAAAAACCTTTATTGTGGAATGTGATGCTTTAGGAAATGGAATTGGTGTTGTTTTAATGCAAGATGAAAGACCCATTACTTTCAAAAGTTGTCCAATAAAGGGAAAGTATTTACATAAAGCTCATTATGAGAAGAAAATGTTGGAAATACTACATGGACTTAAGAAATGACGACCCTACCTAATGGGAAGAAACTTCAAGGCAAAAGTGGATCATGATAGTCTTAAATAATTTTTAGAACTAAGATTATCCTCTGAAGAGCAACAAAAATGGGTCACAAAGATGTTGGGTTATGACTTTGAAATCATCTACAAAAAAAGGGAAGCAAAATGTTGTGGCATATGCACTCTCAAGAAAGGATGAGGATGTGGAAGCATTGTTGTGTGCCATTTCTATTATCCAACCAGATTGGATAAACAAAACAAGGGAGAAATGGAAGAATGACAAAGAAGTGTGGGCACTCATTCGAAAGTTACAACAAGATCCTAGTACATCTGATACATTTAGCTGGAAAAATGATTCGTTATGGTACAAAGATCTCTTATACCTATGTAAGAATTCCCAACTCAACCAAAAGATTCTTATGGAATTACACACTTCTCCCTTAGGAGGGCACTTAGTATTTTTAAAAATTGACGACAGGGTTAAGAAGGAATTTTTTTGGGATGGCCTTAAATTGGATATTCAAAATTTTGTGGTGAAATTTTTGGTTTGCCAACAAAATAAATTTGAGACAATTAACACTCCAGGTATATTACAACCTTTATCCATTCCAAGCCAACATTGGGAGGATTCTACTTCTAAAGATTCCCAAAACTCTATTTCCTTTCCTAGTGTAGATGTATCAAGAGATACTAGATTCTGTTTGAAAATATTAATAGATTCTTTCCTTTATATCAACTTCCCCCTTTGTGGAGGATTCTACTTCAACCTTCGAAATAATTTCCTAGATGTAAGTTGTCCTTCCCAAATATAGATATTTCTTCTTCCTTTTGTGTCCTCTTCCACTTACATGATTAGTTTGCATTGGGAACCATGTTTTCATTCTTCACTACTCATGCAATTAAATCTTGTATGCCTTGATCCAATTGAGGTCAAGCCTGCTTCAGTACGTTCTTACCTCTCACCTTATTGCCTCGATACCTCTGATTTAAGAACACATTTATCATGATTCCAATAAATGCATGAAAATGAGCTAGTCACACATATGCACCTCTAATAACCTCCACGAAAAGAATGCCAAAATTTCAGGTGAAACAATTGTTCTTTCAAACTAGAGAAACAAGTCCAATCTTACATTAATTATCAATATGGGTACGCTAGATTTAAGGCTATCATGCAAAGTCCATGCAAGGGAAATGAGAGCTAGAAAAATCAATCTCAAAGCAAGGTGATTATAAAATCCCTCTCAACAAACATTCAAGTTGTTACACTCTTCAACAACATTACAAAAGAGTCACACAATTACAAAATAAGCCACTTTGTTACACAACCATTCTCATTCATAAACAACACTCATTCAAACCCTTAGATAACTCAATCAATACTAAATGCACACATTCAAAGAAATTGAAATCGAATCTATAACATAAAATTAAATGACTCACTACTACACTAATAAGAGGGACCAATACAATATTATGTTGTCATAACATTCAAAATATCTCTCCAATCAGTCGCTAATAAATAAAATTAATAGTAAAAATAATCACACGACTAAGAAGAATTAATGCAAACTATTAATATATTATACTTACCCAGTGATCCCTACTAAGAAGGAGGGCCCTTCCTCCTTAGAAAGGGTTAGTGCACTAAATATCACACACACTAAGAGAAATATATAATGCCATAAGTTTGAGATTTGCATTAATGAAATATCAAGATTACAGAACATAGTGATTTTTCACAATCCTATTTGTCTAATCCCCTTCTCTGCACCCATGGGCAAAGAACCCTCTTCTTTATAGCTTTTTAATACAACAAGAAGATCATCATGAGAATATTTTGATTCTCACGTGATCTTAAAATACAAATATATTTTGATTCATAATATTTTCCATGGTAAGGGTAAAGTTGTAATAGATTCCTTTAATTATAATGATCTTTGTAGAAAATATCAACCACTCGACTTGTATATTCAATCAATATCTCTCGAGGGTTAAGCCGAATTTGACTGGATGCACTTCTAGACTTAGTCAATGTGAGAAATTAGACTATAAAAATATGCCCAGGGAAAATTGTTCATGTATCAACTAGATTTATTTTAGGCTTATACAAATTGGTAAAGGAAATTGCAGGTGCAATCTTGTAACAACAACTTCAATAGACCACTTAAACTTAAAATAACCAATATTTCAGTTTCAAAATAGAATTACCTAAGGTAGTAGTTCCTATGAAAAATTATAAGTAGAAACAATCTAATAAAGTGACATATGGAAAAAGGACATACATAGGTGAATAATGGTTGCCACAGTGGTAAAAAATGGAGATAGGAAAATTAGTGCAAAAAGGTAGCAATTCCATGGACCAACAGTAGCATCATATAAATCCATTGAGGTAGGAAACCATAGGGGCTTCACTAAATGAACCTATGACATAGCGCATGTGTTCATGACATACTAAAAAATACCCTTAATTTGACTACATATTGGAAAATACCTCTAAAAATCACATTACTTAACCCCCTACCAATACAACCGCAATACATCTTCTCAATTTAAACACCCCTACTTTCACTAGATATTGTAGGTATCCATTTTTCCATTAACATTTTCTATACCCATTTATATTTTTTCATTAACTTTGCGCTCCATATTTTATACCTAACAATATAAAAAACTTTTACCCCCTATTATATGCTCAATATATTATGTAATATTTTCCTCATTATATATACCCCGATATGAATGCACGCGGTGTCGTATTTGTCTCCCAGTGAAGCCCCCATGTAGGAAACCCACTAAAATGGACCTGATGGTACTTACCTCCTCTACTGCTGCTCTTGCCTATATATTTTTTAGGATGCCAAAGCATAATAGAGAGGAATTCTAATCAAACATCTAACTAATCAACAACTAGCTCCTTGGAAATTCCTTGGCAATGGTGCCAAAAATGTTGAGAAACTGAATTTCTTAAATTTATTTTCATTATATTAGTGACTAAGAGTTTGTAAATTGATGAGGTGTTGGCTAAATATATGTGTAAGTAGGTATAAGTGATTCTAAACCAAAGTAAACTACAACAAACTACATAAAAGACACTTATTAGGAATTGCATTGAACATGGATTCATGACTTGAGTGCCTCATAAATCAAAGAATAAAAAATAAGGTTAAACAATCATTTCCATCACCAACATCATAGAAGTGTCTAACATGTTCAATAATTCTTATAACATCAAAACATTCGTCACATGACTAAAATAAACACATATGATTCCTATGTTTGAGCCCCGTGCGATTTTAGCTACTTATTAGGTTTCCTAGGATAATGAATCCTCACACCAAGGGCCCTATAAAAAACACCACATATGCACACAAGAATGTGGAAATTGTAGGAATTAAACCACTGGATCTAGTTTAACTATGTATTAAATAAACAAAAATATTTTATAAAAGTTACAAGAACGAAAACTGAAAATACTTGAATATGATTTAATTATGCATGAAATAAATTAACTAACATTTACAAGAACTATATATGCCTGCAAGTTCATCTGAGGATAGGGGGTCATTCCTAGCTAGGAGCACTATAGGATTGTCAAAAATCATAAACTAATTAGTAACAAGATAATTGCATTAATCAACCAAAAATCATAGAGTACAATTTCATATGATGCTAATAGAACCTCCCCTCTAACGACCTTGAACCTAGTTTTTACTCAAGCATATTTATACAGGAAATATTAGGGGTGAGTTGGAACTATTTTCACAAAAATGTCCTTCCAAATAATATTTCTTTTACAAAATATTAATCCTTGGTATCCTTAGTTGTATATCTAATCATGAAAGATAGGTTTGACATGGAATTACCTAATAATAGCTTTATCTTTCTTATTATTTTAACTGGCTACTCATATTTGGGTGTCATTTGTTGTTGGCTTCTTAGGGCCTAACCTAGGTTCAACGTTAGTTAGCCAAAAAAATCCCTAAACTACTGGCCCTTTCGGCATCAGCCCATGGAGTGCAAACCGAAGTCTCACTTGAAGCCGTATGGGGGGATGTTGGAACGAAGTTTTCGCACCTTGAGATGGTTTTGATGTCAAGTTTATTCCTGCTATTCATGCCTTCACACAGGTCACCTAGCTCTAGGGATTTCTAGACTAGCCCTTTGTTCCTCCCTTCAATACCTCTGCAAAGGGTATGACTTACCTTCATGTAGCCCTAAGCTACGGCTTAGGTAATTTCGCGCTACTAGGGCAACATACTGTCCAGATTCCCAAACTAGTCTAAGTGTCTTAGTTATCTTATTAAACAATCATAGTTAGCACCGTGTAAATAGATGTTCTTACTTGTGTTTACTTAACCAACGTAATTACATACATTTGCCCATCATATAAGCATTATAAATGAAATTCACACATAACATGTCAAGATGCATTAATAGGAATAAAGCCACAGATTTTGCAGAATACTTCTTTTTATTGATATCTTTCAAGAAATTACATACTCTATCCACCCTACACACATAGCTGCAAGGCTTCGCAAACTCAGCTGCAGACTTCAAACCTAGGCCTCTGTGTACTTAGCTGCAAAGTCTCTACCTACGCTACACCCTAGAACTTAGACTTCCTGCTTTGGAGATATGACTATCTGACCCAAAACCATTACTCTAAAACTACTTAGAGCTTAGCTCTTTTTATGCAATCCCATGGTTGGTAGACCATGGGTAGATCTCTTACAACCGACTTTAATTTACAGAAATAATGGTGGACAACCCTTTATGACTCATGACACCTTCATGCTCTACGATCACAAAATGCAGAGCCTTTACAAGTTTATTACAAAATTTGACCCAAAACATGGGACTTTAGCCTCAAAACTATCCTTGGGGGATCCCATTCCCAACAGGCCCCCAACACAAATATCGTGACTCATCATTGAGTCACTCGGTAGGTGTGGAGATCTTTACGTGAAACCCTTCCAGCTCGACCCGTATGACCGTAACCTCGCCAGTGCACTGAGCTGCCGCCTGCTTCGCGTCATCGACCATCTGCTCGGTCACTATTCCTGAACTGTTGGCCTAAAGATTTTGTTGTGTCGCTTACAGAGTTGCAAGCTTTCCTTCGATAGATCTTGTCACCGTGTAAGCCTCATCAATTTATGGATTCAGTCTTGCCTTCATCACTGCTTCTTTATGCAGTTCTGCATCCACCTATTCCTTCAATTGCCTGGCCTCCTGCAGCTTGGATAGTCTTTGTGTCAGCATGATGGTTCATGCTGTGCCCTTCACCTCATCATAAAGCTGTTGTACGTTGTGTGCTTCCATGTTTAGTTGATGGACGTTAGGGTCCTCTTGCAAGCTTGTTAGGACCTCAAATGACTGCTCAAAAAGTTGCATACAATTTTCTACTGCACTATCCACCACCGCTACTGCTTCTGTGATAGCAGTCGTCCACTATTCCTTCACTTATGATAGAGTTGAAGACTGGGCGTTCAACTATAACTCCATGATTTGTAGGTTCAACTCCAACTAAACCCTCTCCATCTCAGTATGGGTGTCACGCACCCCTATGGCCAGCTTGTAGATGCACACCTCGACTGGCTCCTCCTCAGGAATGGCCAACTATGGGACCATTCGGCATGCCTCCTCAATGACCTACATAATGCGCTTGGTCTAATTGGTCACCTCGGTCTTAGTGGTGATGGTAGAATCTCGCTGTAGTGCCATCTAGTCATTGTTGATCCGCTCTTCATTGATCACTTGGAGCGCGTGATGCTCACGGGCCCTCAGCTTTGCAATCACTACATCCTACAAGAGGTGGAGCATTTCACATGGGAGCGCTGCCAGGTTCAACCCTACTACCTTTAGGGCACTAACATTGGGCCTATCAGCTTCATTCTCCATGGTTAGTGCTCCATCAGGAAGCACTATCACACTGGACGCCTTCGCACGTAGAATTTTGATAGCTTCTGAAGTGCCGATAGTCAGGCTGGTAGACACAGTGCGAACTTGAGACGCGTGGGTCTGCAGCTCCTGTAATCATGTCTGGATAGTCCCCAAGATGATCTGTTGTTGCTTCTCAAATTGTTGCAGGGCCTCCATGGTGACATCCCTCAATGTGTCATTGATATCATGCAAGTCACCCTCTGTTAGCATGATAGGGTCCAGTGATGTCTTGGTAGCCTTTTATTTCTTCCTGGACCCTCCTTTCTCCTCCTCCCTTGGGCACTTGATGCGGGCAGATGTCTCTTGAGGGTTCGCACCATGTTAATGTTCTCCTCGTCTGTCTCAGGTGAATTTGACCTTGTGCCTTTGTTAGAGCCTCGCTCTATCCCACCTGTTTGCTACGTGGCCTCACGCTCTGCCTGGGCCTGATCAGTGACCTCCTTCTTCATCTTTTCGGTCAGCTAAGTCATCTTTAGCTTGGCCTCCTCCTCCTTCTTCTGCACAGTGGACTTGCTCCCTCCCACTGCCAAGTCTGTTGTAGCATGCCACTCTGCCAGCCATTGATAAAGTCCCACATCAATTGCGTCATCCATTTCCAGGTAAGGCAAGTCGTACCATTTCTGCGTAGGGTCATTTTGCACCCTGATGGATAAACGATGGAAGTCAGCTTTAAATTTTGTGTAGCCCTGCATATTGGTGTACATCATAGGTGACAACCATGGTTTACGATTTATAGCCATGCAGATGTTCATCTCCATCAAGATCTAGAAGATCTTGCTATCCCTAGCTCGTTGGGTATCCTTGGTCACCCACATCAAAGTGTACTTCGATGCTTCTGGGAGGTCTGGCACCACCAAAGTGAACTAACTATCCTCTTGCAGCTCCCACGCCACTAGCATAATTGACAACAAGAGCCACATGTAGTGGAACGTCTTGCTGAGCTCCTATGCTTCACGAAAGTTCGTCAGGAACTCTCTGTGAAGGTAGTCTAACTAGGTGAACTTGACTCCTTCAACGCACTAGGTTGCTAGCACAACGACAAGCACTGACACCTCATCTGTGTGACACTTCCTCATCACCTTCCCTGCTAAGATCTATGTGGCTACCTCCACAGCAGGGTCGTAGATGCTCGATATAGCATATCCGCATGACTTCGTCAACATTTTAAAATTTTCCTTCAGAGAATCCACGAGGGCCTGCTCACCACCTTTTCCACCAAATATCATAGCTGGTTTCTCTCCTATATATAGAAATCGCGTTATCCGATGAATCAATCTATCCATGATGGGTATTGGCTCCTCCAATGATAGACACCCATCATGCACCAAACACAACTACTTCTTGATGACAAATACTGTCACCGGGGTGATGTTGTAGTGCGGTACCCAAAGCAGGTTGAGAAACCCTACCTTCTCTACTCCTTTGAGCCACCTCCATGGCTCCAAATCAGTCATTCTATTGTTTGCATCAATCAGGCAGTGCATCAGTCGCTCGGTCACCAGGTGTGCGACCTTCGCATGGTCAGCCAGGTCCCAGTCCTCAAGTTTTAGTAGTGGCACCCACACCAAGCGCGGTCTATCAAAAACAATCTCATCTAGAAACAAAGGGGTTTGCAAGGGGGTCTTGCTCTCATCGATGTCCTTTGGCGCCTTGGTTTTCAGCTTGTGCGGACGGACATACTCGGGCAACCAAGTAATAGGGTCTTTACCCTGGGCTTCAAACTCCTCCACTTCGACTCCTACATCCTCATCATCCATCAGGATGTCTTCAATGTCTTCCTCCTCCGACTTCATATTTATGGCCTCACCTTTCTCCTGTGCAGTGGGTTTTTGTGGGTTTCTCCTTAGCGACGCATGCACCGGTATGGCAGGCTGCTTGCCCTTTCTATCCTTCATGGTCTCTTTGGTTGGGGTCGGCTTCGGTCTCAATGTTCTTGGTTATTTAGGAACTTCATCTAGCACCTTGACGACCTCTGGAATATCTACTTCTACCTCCATCTCAACTTTCGACACCGACTCCTCTACTCCGGTAGCTACATCTTCTATGGCTGCCGACATAACGCTTTCCAACAGTGCTTGCGACATATCTTGTAAGTTTGAAAATTTTGGGCTCTCTTTCAAAGCCTCAAATAATTCTTGGCTCATGTGTGCCTGAGAGCTCAACAACTCAACTCTCAAAATCCCAAGTGTTTTTTGTTGGACACCCACTTGTAATTTATAGGGCATTTTGCATTCAAATCCGATCACTCCCCCCAAATTCAGTCCATTAATGTCGGATTGGTGACATATTTTCAAGGATCTGAGCCATAAATTTCATCTTAAATTCCAACTACCCACTCCATTTAGCTGTACTTCTACTGTCAAATCATGAACAATGACTTTAACGGTCACTTTCCAGCCGACCTACGCGATTTCTCCCTGGGTAGCGCAGCTCCCTTCGTGCTGCCGTGAACCCTATGACACTTATTTACTTTGCATAGTCCTCAAATTGCATATCTCCCCAACCTAGGAAGTGTAGTATATAGTCTCGCACCTCCCTTCAGCTGCTTAGAATGCTAAGACTATGCTGCCCGCATCTAGTCAAATGGTCGGACCACCAGTGTATGGCTTCAACTGACTGCCATTCACCTTTCCTAGGAAGGGCTCTCCATTCAATTTAACCAGTTGTACCACTCCTCCATCGGTAATCTCCTTAATGACATAGGGCCCTAACAAGTGCATTCTAAATTTCCCTCGAAATTTATCAAACTTACTGTCATATAACAAAACCAGGTCATTTAACTTAAAGGTGTGCATCTTAATGCCATGATTTTTTGAGTTGCTTTGGACCTACTGCTGAAATCCAGTTAGAAATCTTTCTTCCTCAAGCTCATCCAATTGTGTGAGCCTTTCCTCCAGGGCTCCATGATCTTTCATACTTGTGAGCGTTGCTATGCATAAACTAGGCATAATATACTCCATAGGCATTATCGCTTCAACACCATAGACCAACCTAAAGGGGGTTTGTGTAGTCAACTTCTTGCATGTCATCTGATAAGCCCATAGTATTGTAGGTCTGTGTAGGTCCCAATCACTTCGCTGAGAATTTTGAACCTTGTTCAGTGCATTCTCTATTACTTTATTGAATGCTTCCACTGTCCCATTAGCCCGCGGGTGATAAGGTGTGCTCTTTTAGTGATATACATGAAATTCCTCAGTCAACATGCTAATCGTCTCATTCAGAAAGTGAGTACTGTGATCACTGAGCAAGATCTTTTGATAGCCAAATTGTGCAAGTACATACTGAAAGAGGAACTTTGCAGCAGTTTCACCTGTGCAATCCTACACAGGATGTGCCTCTGCTCAACGAGTCAAATACTCTGTTGCAATGGTAATGTACCTCAATCCCATTTTTCCTTGGTGTTGGATGGGTCCCACAAAATCTATCGCCCATGTCTCAAAGGGTTGTAATGTCATCTGTAGATTTAGAGGTATCTCATCCCTTCGCAATGGCTTGCTAGTCCTTTGACACACATCACATGCCTTGCAATATGCTTTTGATTCTTAATGGAGGGTTGGCCACCACAACCCTATGCATAGAATCTTATGCATGGTTTCTCTCCTTGCATATTGTCCTCCTGCAACGCCCCCATAAGCATCCACAAGGATGCTACTTCTTTCAAACTCAGGTACATATCGTACCAATATCTCATGAGACCCCATTTTGTACATATGCCCAGCAATGATAGAGATATCTGTTGCGCGCACCACTAATTCCTTCTTCTGTTGGATGGTGTATCCTTCTCTGGCAGTTCCTATCATTAGGAAGTGTATTATATCCTCAAAATGACCATCTATGATGCATACTGCAAATAGCTGCATGTCAGGCAATCCTTCTTCCAAATGAGTCGGTTCTTCTCCTGTTTCAATGTGCGACATATGGTTTGGTTCAGGATTCAGTCATCCAGGCTTCACGATAACTTCAAAATCATACTCCTGGAATAATAATAGCCACCTAAAGATTCTCCCCCCAACATAGGCTTATTGACCAGGTATTTTAGCATGGGGTGATTTTTATACATCTTACAATGGACACCCAACAAGTAGTGCCTAAACTTCTGGAGTGCTTACACCATGGCTAACCCTTCACGCTCAGTGGTGGAATAGTTCTTCTCCACCTTGGATAACCTTTGGCTTGCGAATGCAATAGGATGGTCCAAGTCTCCTCCATAGACCTATGTCAGTACCACTCCTAGCGCTATGCATGACGCATCAACATGTACATGGAACTCCTTCTTCCAATCTAGGAAGACTAGAATCGGTGCAGTGACCATCTTTTCTTTCAATACATCGAAGCTATTCTTGTTGGAAATACTAAGAGGGAGGGTGAATAAATATTTCTTTTTCAATTATTAATTTTATTAGTTAAAAACATTTATATAGATGCTTTTATTAATGTGATCTTTGCAATAAATCAAGTAATATATATATATATATATATATATATATATATATATGATTTCAATCAGTTTCCAACCACCAACTTGGACTCTTTGTGAGTATCCAACCTCCAGAGCACCAACTCTATCTTGTCAAGGCACCAACCTTGAATTTAGGAGCACCAACTCCCAGGACACCAATCCTTTCAGTTCTGAGGCACCAACCTCAAGGGCTCCAACCCTCTGTTATAAACTGTCTAGATTTGTTTCGTTGTAATTCTCTACTCCCAACCCTACTGGGCCTATGACTTACTTCTTTCGTCCTGTTCCTTCCATTTATTGCTGAGCTTTGGCTTCCTTTATTTTCTTACAGTTTGCCAGTTACCCTAAAATTTCCTTGTTCTATGTTTTATATTCTTGATACACCTAAGCTTTGTCTTCCTTTCTCCGCTGGCTCTTCAACTTCCTCAATGCTCACTTGATCTTTCAGCTTCCTCTGCGTTCACTCTTCGGCTTCCTCTATCTCTTCAAATCCATCAATACACATAGGACATGTTTTTTTTTTTAGTAAAGACTATTCTATTAATTAAAAGAAAAAGAAAAATATTTACAAAGAGGTATCAACCTCTGAGGGGGCAAAAGCCAGCCCTCTGTCTGAAAAATTCCGGCCCTCGGCACATGACTGATTATTTACATGGATGGAAACGAGAGCCCAGGACTCAGTATCCATATAAAACACCACCAAAAAGCACAAACAAGAGGACGATAGGGCATTACAAATGACAAAAAGCTGACGAGGACGACCACAGCTGCACAAAACCGCAGAACAAAAACCGCCCTTTTTTCGGACCGCCGTCGACCCACAAGCGGTTTCTGTAAGGACAAGCCCGATAAAGCCTCCTATTGACGCGTGACTTTCGCCTGACGTCATCAAGTCTGGCTTTTCGGGGCGTAAAGTTCTACCAAAAAAGGCCTTCCGAAAACCTCCTCCGCCGTTCGATCTTCTCCATCAATCCTCGCAGTTGATTGATCTGCCCGGAGAACTAACCTACTCGGTCATTACATTATCTTCCACGTCCGTGATGTTGCGCCCAGGAGGCATGACCGGATACAGAGCAGTGCCGGAGAACTGCGCCGGTCCGCAGAAAATGACCTCCTCGTGTGAGGGAATGTGCTGAATACCTTCATTCTCTTCATGACTTTCATCTTGCTGCATCTCTGGAAGAGTGGGGGAAGCCTCTACCCCGCCTCCTTGAGTGTCCTCTGGATCCTGAGAGAGATTTCAATCAATTGAATGTTCGGCAGAACCAGGAAGGTCTTTTTCTTCCTCTGAGAAGCTGACCGTGATAGTGGCAGAGATAGTCGGCTTGTGAAGCTTGCTCCCGAAAGTGTAGCGGGAGGTGTGGACAGAACTAGACTTGGAAGGATCAGAGTGGTCAGAAGGTGGAGAAGCAGGTGAGACTGAGACACGCCGGGAGACGCGTCGAGGAGCAAGCCCTCCCGTTCCTCTACCTCTCCCCCGTGTGCTTGAATTTCTTCCCCTTCGGGAACCACCGCAAGGTCTAACCATGCTTGCAAGAGGAGGTAAGCAGATGAGGCCAACCTGTTGCTGGTTTCGGTGGAGCGCTGAAGGCCTCCAAATGCTTAGCTCTGAATCTAACCCCTGAGAACCAATATGACCAGTGATTTCTCTACTAGAATGAGCCAGAGAGAGTGCGGGGCTCTAGGCAGTTAATATAGATCTTGATATCATCCTGAAGTACTTATGGCACTTGCTGTTCACCTAATTTTCCATTAATGGTACTTGATGCTCTGACAAAAGTCGCCTAGTTGCTCTACGATGGCTTCCCACTCCATCATCGCTTGTACTGATCTCCTCCCTCAGCGTAGCTTGATAGCGTGCCAGCATTAATGGACCATAAATTCCCACCTTATGCCGCTTGTGCCAGCCTAACACCTCGCCCTCTGCCATCTGCTTATGTGGTGACATTATGTTCTCATGTTGACACCCGCATCCAGGTAATACACATAGGACATGTTAATGTGAAAGAGAGGCCGAATTAAAATAGTGTTCCATATTAAAAAATATCAGAGAGGCACTTTTTAATATTCATACAATATACATTAATTGTTCACGAAAACCCTATAAGAGAGATTATAGCCATATAGAGGTCCCACATTCCACATCATCCTTTTATCACAATCACCGCTTCGGGAGGTTCGCACATAACATAGCCAATTCCCAACTGCCGACGGAGTAGATGCGATATGGTATTAAACAATTATTAATAAGTCTGTCAGGTCCATACCCTTATCACAATCCCCAGAATGACATTCTTTTGTACATTACAATTACCGCAGATGCGACATTTGGTTAAGCCATACTATAATGGTGTAGTTGATTCCGCAATTATATCGCAATCGGTGGATTTCAATGTGGCAAAAATTTAACAAGGCTTGCGAAATTGCGACGGATGCAATATTACAATAGGGCATGTTACAACGTTTCAATGGGTCCGTATACGTATCACAATCGGCATTTTAATGTGGCATGGCTTTGAAGAGGCTTGTGATATGGCAGATGCGATGTAACTTTAAAGTGTATTACAAGGGAATCCTCGAGCCTGTGTATTGTATCACATCTATATATATATATATCTATATATATATATATAGATATATATATATATATATATATATATATATATATATATACTCCTCCATTCTTAACTTTGGTTAATGTGGACTTAACCCATAACCCTTTATCTGCTTTAATTCTATTATAGCCCTCGTATAATGGGAATATACAAAAACACATGGGAACTTTCATTTTCCTCTTTTCCATAGCCCCGGTGCATTTATCGATGCTTACCTTTATCAGGCTCATTCTCCACCGTGGATTACCTCGCATAGATCCAATGGCTATCAAAGATCTCGGGTGGACAAAGAGCATGGAGAATACATGCCTGATAAAGCAGTTTTCTCTCTCCATCCTCATGCTACGTGTCACTCGATTAATGGAATCGGGCACTCTCCTCTAAATACCAATTACCACCTAGCGTCCGCCCAAAAACCACTGCCACTATTACAAACCCACCTTTTGGAATATAACCACGTGCATTCACTCCTCTGCTCTTTTGGCTCCTCTGTTAACTTCTCTGTCATATATTACATGCGAGACTCTCGATATGCCTCCTCCTCAATCTCCAACTCTTACACTTACTTGGCTTTCTTGTGGTTTTTGATACTGCTCCAATAGCTTGACTATCTTGGCTTTCCTCTAGTTTATCCTCATGGCTTCTTGCTCTTGTTTCTTCATAGATCTACTCTAATTCTCCTTGGCCTCACATCATTGTTTACTCATCCAAAATATTGCCATATTGACATCATTGACAATCTAGGTCAATAATATCCCCCTTTGTTATTGATCGCAATATTCTTCTTCTCTCCCCCTTTGACAACAATGGCAACGGAGTGCTCAGGGACTCCCCCTATTGAACTGCTCCCCCTATCTTGCAAAATATTTATGAATCAACTTAAATGATCCTAAAGAGATAACACCCATATTTTGATGAATATGTTCAAATGCTTCTCGAGGAAGAGGTTTTGTGAAAATATCAGTTATCTTCTCTTTAGTATTGATATATTCCAAGATGATGTTTTGATCAGCTACTTGTTCATGAAAGAAATGATGCTTGATTGGTATATGTTTGGTCTTTGAGTGCATCACTAGATTTTTGCTGAGGCTGATCGCACTTGTGTTATCACAATAGATGGTAGTTGGTTGATTTGTACCTATGTTGACATGTTTTAGAGTTTCCTTCATCCATAGTATTTGAATACAACAATATACGAGAGCTATATAATTGGCTTCAACTGTAGATAGTGATATGGATGTTTGTTTTTTGCTAAGCCAAGATACTAAATAGTCTCCCAAGAAGAATGCATTTCCACTACTACTTTTCCAATCATTGACACTTCCGGCCCAATCAGTATCGATGTATGCAGTCAAAGTAAGAGTTGAGCTCTTAGGGTATGGGAGACCGAAATTAGGAGTTCCTTTCAGGTATATGAGAATTCTTTTCACAGCCAACAAATGGGATTGTTTAGGAGCTAATTGAAATCCTCCCACCATTCCTTCTGCTTGGATAATGTTGGGTCTCGTAGTAGTTAAGTACAAAGTGGCTCCAATTATTGACCTGTAATGAGTTTCATCTATTGGAGGGGAGTCATCATTTTTTCTCAATTTTCAACTTGTTGTCATAGGTGTGCTCATGTCTTTAAGATATTTGGCTTGAGATATAAACATGCTTGTCATGGTTTGAGATACTTGTAGGCCAAGGAAGTGAGATAACTCTCCTGTCATTGAGATCTTGAACTCTTTTGACATATTTTGAGAAAACTCATGGCTCATTTCATCATTATTACTAGCAAAGATTAGATCATCAACATAATCAAGTGTGACTAGCAACTTATCCTCATCTGTCTTTATTTAGAGATTACTTCCTGCCACCCCATTCTTGAAGCCTTGTTGTTGTAGATTGTGATCCAATCTTGCGTACCAAGCTCTAGGAGCTTGTTTCAATCCATATAATGCATTTTTTAACTTACAAACAAAGTATTTTCCTTCTATTAGATTAAATCCTTCTAGTTGCTCCATGTAGACTTCTTCCTTGAGTTCCCCATTTAGAAATGCTGATTTTATGTCCATTTGATAGATTTTGAATCCTTTTGACCAAGAAACTGCCAAGAACATCCTGATAGCTTCCACACGAGCTACTGGTGCAAATGTTTCTTCAAAGTCAATTCCCCCAATTTGTGAATAGCCTTTACAAACAAGCCTTGCCTTGTTTCTGATGATTTTTCCATATTCATTCATTTTGTTCTTAAACACCCACTTGGTTCATATTATGTTTTTGTCCTTTGAACGAGGTACTAGCTCCCATGTCTCATTCTTCTCAATTTGAGACATTTCTTCTTCCTTGGATTTTACCCAATGAGGATCCTTGCTTGAGTAAATGTTTCTTGTTCTATCATCAATATAAGAGAAATATCATTTTTCTTTGGTGTATTTATCATCCTTCTTCGGGTTTGCATCCCCTCATCTATATTTCCAATAATCTTCTCTTCCGGGTGAAATTTTGCGAGAAGTTTCATTTTTGAAGGAGTTTGAGATGGTTCTATTTCCTTGGCTATTTCTTGATTTTTTCCTTCTTCTTTAGGTTCTTCTTCTTCAATGAGAGGATCAACTTCATGTTCATCAATTTCTTTCTCTAGAAGGTCTTCATCAATCCTCACATCAATGCTTTCCACTATTTTATGTAGTTGGTTATTATAGCAGTTATAGGATTTTCTTTGTGTAGAATATCTAAGGAAGATCCCTTCGTCAACCCAAGAATCAAACTTTCCTGGTGAATCATCATTGATTTTTATGAAGCACTTGCTTCCAAAAATCTTGAAATATTTTACTGAAGCAACTCGTATTTTCGATAATTCATGAGTCTTTTCATTATTTGTTCTTAATTGAGTTCGATTCAGGGTATGGATAGCTATCCCGACAACTTCTCTCCAGAATTGTAGCTATAAGTCAGCTTCTATTAACATTGTTCTAGCCATTTCTTGAACTGTTCAGTTTCTTCTTCCAACTACCCCATTTTTCTTGGGCGTTCTGGTAGCAGATAGTTCTCTTTTAATTCCATGTATTTTACAGAATTCATTAAATTATTTTGATGTGAATTATCCCCCTCTATCTGTTCTGAGGCACTTAATATTTGAATCCTTTTCATTTTCTACAAGAGCTTTAAGATTCTTCGGATTTATATTTTATAAAATATATCCACATCATTCTAGTATAGTCATCAACAAATAAAGCAAAGTACCTTTCTCCTTGGAGTGCCAGAGTTCTAGTTGGTCCACATAAATAAGCATGGATGATCTCCAAAGGCTTTGATATAGAAAACTCCTTGGTCTTGTGGCTAGTTCTGGTTTGCTTTCCATGTTGACATGGACCACATATTCCTTGATTCGATTTGAATAACATTTGAATGTCTCATACTGCTTTAATCTTGTTGATATTGATCAATTATCGAAGCTTGTATGTCCAAGTCGCTTGTGCCACAACCAACGTTCATCTGTTTGGCATAAGTAGAATTTGTCTTCTTGAATATTGTTTAGAATGTAGATGTTGTCTGGTGTTCTAACCCCTTTCGCCACAAGTTCCCTTGAGGAAGAGTTTCTTATTCCACGGTCTTTGGTATTAAAGAAAACATTATGTCCTTGATCATAGATTTGCTAACACTCAAGAGGTTGTGTTTGAGCCCATTTAGTAGCAAAGCATTTGAGCTTTTCCTTTTCCATTAATAAGATTAACAGTTCCTTTTCCAGCAATTTTGGTAGATCCACTTCCAAAGGATACATTTCCTTCCTTTTTATTCAATGAGACGAACTTCTTTCTATCCCCTGTCATGTGTCTGGAGCACCCACTATCCACAAACCAAATATTTTCATCATTTTGAGGACATAGAGCTAGGCCACATTTATCCATGTTGGGATTCTCACTTCTTGCTTTTCCTCTTTTGAGTGGGAAGTTTTGTTCATTGTGTCCGTTATTGTTACATAATGAGAAAATCAGATCAAATTTGGCCAAGGGATCAAAGGAATTATATGTTTTGATTTTTCCTTGCCCTTTGGGGCCATATGATTTGTTTATTTGATCCTTCAGTTTTGACGTATCATTCTTACGAGCCATGCAATGTCTAGCTTGATGACCAAAATTTTTACAATGAAAAAATTGCTCAAAAAAGATAGTTTTGTACATGTTGTAATAGCCATGATTTGAATCAACATTCTTCCTTGGAGTTACTCCCACTTTATTTTTTGGATTTGAAATGGGCCTTTGATGAAATATTGTTTTTTATCTATTGTAACATCTATAATTTGAATCAACATTCTTCATTGCAGTTGCTCTCTATTCATTCTTTGGATCTGGGATGAGCCTTTGATGTAATAATCTTTCTTCTTCTGGGTTGCTGGAAAATACGTCGGCATAGCTTTTTGCATTATTCTTAGCACTTGATGATTCTCCTTTAAAACCTATTCCAGATTTGTCATGTTGATGTTTTTAATTATTTAGGATAGTGTCAAGTGTTTGAGAGCTTTTCCAACCCTTTTTAACCTACTCCAATTCCTTCCTTAGAGATACTATTTTGGCGTCACGTTCTTCGCAAGCTTCTTTTTTTTCCTTTAGCTTAGTTTTCAAGAGATCTTCCCTTATTTCTATTTCCTCGTTTTCTACCTTGAGAGAAATGATTTTATTTCGTAATTTCTCATTTTCTTCAATGGCACTTATTAACAATTCATCTACATTTCCTTCTTGGCTTCCAGCATGATCATTTTCTTCATCTGATTCTTCATTACCTCCTTTGCGGTGAGGGAACTGGTTAGTTTATTTCTTTTTGATGACTACAAATTCATCTTCATCATACTCATCTTGCTTAGAGAGGAAATTATTCTTATTGAACCCTTTATTTTTGAATACCATCCTTTTAGAATTTTCATCATCATCACTATCATGCTTATGAGGACATTTTGCAGCATAGTGACCTATTTTTCCACATTTGCAACAAATAAGAGGGTTTTTACCTTTTAGCTTAGATCCTTTCTTCTGTATTCATATAAATTGTGCCAATTTAGATTCAACATCAGAGTCATCACTACTGACATTCCTTTCTTTCCCCTTTTTTTATTTTGAGGCCTTGAATGCTGCATGTTTGGAACTTGGGAAACCTTTTATCATCTCATAGGCAATGAGGATTCCATGGATTTAATCCATCTTGAGAGTATCTAGATCCTTCACTTCTTCTATAGCACTTACATTGGAGTCAAATCTGTCTGGGAGAGATCTTAAGACCTTTTGAACAATGGTGCTTTCTTCAATTTTTTTGTCCAATCCTTTAAGAGAGTTGACCACTTCAACTACTCAGAGAAAATAAGACACAATATCTTCTTTATCATCCATTTTCAGACTTTCAAATTGCCTTCAATGAGTTTGAAGCTTTGCCTTGTTGACTTTGGAGTCCCCGTCGTATAAGCTAATTAGCTTATTCCATACTTCTTTGGCAGAGTTACAATTCATGACTTTTGTAAATTCAAAATTAGTTATTCCACTAGTGATGGAGTTTAAGGCTTTTGCATTTACAACTGTTGTGGCTAGCAACAATCCCCTTCTTATTTAGTTTTATTCCTAATACTAAATAAGTGGGGACCCTTAGTCAAAAATTTAAAAATTAATTAGTGCTTGTATTTCCTTTTTAATAAAACTTACCATCATAAACTTAGGAAAATACCCTTGAAAAATAAAAAAAGCGTAAGTTTTATAACAAAGTAGAATTATTCCTTAGGAAATATTGCATTGCAAAAAGATAATGAATACCTCCTTGCAAGCCGAATTCTAAGATTGCGATATCGCGATGCGAAACTACACATTAAGAAAAAAAAATTATTGCATCGGATGCCTCAAAAATCACTTACGCTGAAAAACCTCAAATTGTCGATATGTGATGGCGGATATCGCAAATCACATTTCGTAGAAAACAGATTAAAAAAAATTGTCATATGCCATGCTCCTGCGATATTGCGATATTGCGATATTGATGTAGTGATTACGCGATGTTGCGATCTACAATATTGAAAAGCAAATCGCAAAATCACTTCATTGCAAATCTTTTGGGCTCGTCATTTGAAAAAGTATTTTCCATAAACCGAGACGTAGTTATGCACTTTAATGCTAATTAATAAGTTAGTTGCTAGTCATTGATGGAATATGGTTTGTGCTTATCGAAAAGCCATTTCACATAAGGTGGTATATTTTATATGTCTTTGACATTTAAGACTTTCTTGTCACATTTCCTTATCATTATTCTCACTTTACTTGTAAATTGCAGGAATGGAGAACAGAGAATGATACAAAGCAGTACGCAGGATACCATAGGAAAGAAAGGCAAAGGGTCCTGAAATTTATCAAAAACTTATCCCCAGAACATGCACTTTTGCACTTATGTACTCTTAGTGGATGTTAGATTAAAAAGAGATAAATCGTTATCGCTTGAAGCTCATAAGTAGAACTAGTTATAAATGGTACTTCTATCCCTTAACTATTTGTGTCTTTGTCTTAAAAGTGATATTCATGTTCAGTTGTTTATATATTGATGCGTGAATGTATGAGTTATCATTTGGCAATTTTGTACGATGATAGCTATTTATTTCTGCTTAGTGTATGAGTAGCTTATTATGCGATATGCCTTTTACAACTGTTTCGTCCAACTTTTTATACGAAGTGGTTCATCTTTATTGAATTATTTTCTCATAACAGTTGAATAATCTTTATTACCAATTGTTATCTGAAATCATTTTAGATCACATAATAGAAGGATTACACCCCGGGTTAGTGTAGAATTAGATATTTCTGCTTATTAGAATACACTTTGCATGTTATTAGATTAGAGTTAGAATTAGAACATTTCACTTAGGAACTTTTAGAAGGGAAATATCAATTCTTCACACACACACACACACACATAAATTGGGAAACTGGTCCCATATCCCTAGTTGGAACCACTATACCAAATGGAAAAGGAGCTGCCAACCAAGGTCTGGACCGAGTGGGTATCCCCCTTGTTGTAGACCTGATTTTTGGGGCTTCAACAACAATGTAGACCTTTCTCTCGTCTTGATCTATTAGAAGAGTGGAAGGAGCTATGTACCCATTTAGGACCAAATTCCAAACTTCAGGTCCAAGGGACATTAAGTAGTAGGACATTCTCATTTTCCAGAAACCAAATTTGTGCCATCGAACAAAGGAGGTCTTCCTGACACTTCTTGATTTCTCATTACATCTAAGAATCCTTCTTCAAGCTGTTAGCTTGATATGAAGAAGTTTGCTCTGATACCAATTGTTGGAAATACTGGGGGGGTGAATCAGTATTTTTTTTTCAATTATTAATTTTATCAGTTAAAAACATTTGTATTTGGAACACAACAATAGATACCAGGAATAGATGCTTTTATTAATGTGATATTCGCAATAAATCAAGTACAATATCTATATATATATATATATATATATATATATATATATATCTATATATATATATATAGATATATATATATATATATATAGATATATATATATATATATATATATATATATATATATATATATATATATATATATATATGTATATATATATATATATATATATATATAGATATAGATATATATATCTATATATATATATATATATATATATATATATATATCTATATATATATATATATATATATATATATATATATATATATATATATATATATATATATATATATATATGATTTCAATTAGTTGCAAGCACCAACTTGGACTCTTTGTAAGGCTCCAACCTCCAGAGCACCAACTCTGTCTTGTCAAGGCAGCAACCTTGAATTTAGGAGCACCAACTCCCAAGACACTAATCCTTTCAGTTCTGAGGCACCAACCTCAAGGGCTCCAACCCTTTGTTGTAAACTATCTAGATCTGTTTGGTTGTAATACTCTGCTCCCTACCCTACTAGGCCTATGACTTACTTTTGCCTACTATTCCTTCCATTTATGCCATAGCTTCGGCTTCCTTTATTTTCTTACAGTTTTCTAGTTACCCTAAACTTTCCTTGTTCTTTGTTTTATATTCCTGATACCACTGACCTTTGGCTTCATTTCTCCATTGGCTCTTCAGCTTCCTCAATGCTCGCTTGATCTTTCAGCTTCCTCTACGCTTAGTATTTGGCTTCCTCTATCTCTTCAAATCTATCAATACACATAGGACACATTAATGTGGAAGAGAGGATGAATTACAATAGTGTTGCATATTAAAATTTATCAAAGAGGCCCTTTTTAATGTTCATATAATATAAGTTAATTGTTCAGGGAAACCATATAAGAGACACTATAGCCATATAGAGGTACCACATGCCACGTTGTCCTTTTATCGCAATCACCACTTCCAGAGGTTCGTACATAACATAGCCAATTCCCAACTGCTGACGGAGCATATGTGATATGGTATTAAACAGTTATTAATAAGTCTGTCGGGTCCATACCCTTATCGCAATCCCTGGATTTACATTCCTTTGTACATTACAATTACCGCAGATGTGACATTTGATTAAGCCATGCTATAATGGTGTAGCCGGGTCCACAATTATATTACAATCGGTAGATTTCAATGTGGCAAAACTTTAACAAGGCTTGTGATATTACAATGGACATGATATTACAATAGGGCATGTTATAACGTTGCAGTGAGTATGCATATGTATCACAATTGGAATTTTAATGTGGCAAGGTTTTAAATAGGCTTACGATATGGTAGATGTGATGTAGCTTTAAAGTGTATTACAATGGAATCCTTGGCCTATGTATTGTATCACATCTATATACTATATATATATATATATATATATATATATATATATATATATATATATATATATATACTCCTCAATTCTTAACTTTGGTTAAAGCGGACTTAACTCATAACCCCTTATCCCCTTTAATTCTATTATAACCCTCGTATAATGGGAATATACAAAAATACACGGGAACTTGCATTTTCCACTTTTCCATAGCCTTGGTGTGTTTATCAATGCTTACCTTTATCAGGATCATTCTCCAGCATGGATTAACTCGTGCTAGATCCAATGGCCATCAGAGATTTTAGGTGGACAAATAGCACGAAGAATACCCGCCCAATAAAGTGGTTTTCTCTTTCCACCCTCGTGGTACGTGTCGCTCGGTTAATGGAATCGGGCACTCTCCTCTAAATACCACTTACCGCCTAGCATATGCTTGAAAACCACTGCCACTATTACAAACCCGACTTTTGGAATATAACCATGTGCATTCACTCTTCATCTCTCTTCTTGATTTCTACCGATATTATATTCTCCTCCACTGTTTTGGCTCCTCTTATAACTTCTTTGGCATATATTACATGTGATACTCCTGATATGGCTCCTCCTCAATCTCCCCCTCTTACACTTACTTGGCTTTCTTGTGGCTTCCGATACTGCTCCAATAGCTTGAATATCTTGGCTTTCGTTTGGTTTCTCCTCATGGCTTCTTGCTCCTACTTCTTCATGGATCTGCTCTACTTCTCCTTGGACTCACATCATTGTTTATTCATCCAGAATATTACCATATTGACATCAATGACAATCTAGGTCAACACTTCTTATAGTCCTCGTTCCAACAAAATGTGACATATTTTTTCAACAATTTTTCCATAGGTGCGATGATCTGGGCATAGCTTTTGATGAACTTTCTATAATATCTAATGTGTCCTAAGGTAGTGTGTAGCTATTTCACAGTCCTCGACACTTCCAAGTTTAGTATCACCTCTATCTTTATGGGATCTACCATCAGTGCCTGTCTGCAAACCACATGACCCAGCAGGGTCCCAAAAGGGACACAAAATAGGAACTTCTTCAAATTGAATGCGAGCTAGTATCTTCAACAAGTATCTAGCATCAGGCATAAACTAACGACATGGCATTTCATCAGCCCAAACACAGTCTAGTCATCAAAGTATACTTCCAGGAACTTATGAATAAATTCCTTGAAAGCAACAATGATTACGTGTGAGAAAATTGTGGGTGCATTATTCAATCCAAATGGCATTATAGTGTACTGAAAACAACCCCGCTCAGTTACTAATGTTGTCTTGCTCCTATCCTCTGGCATGAATTTGATCTGGTGGTACCTAGGGAGCCCATCAGTGAAGGAATATTCTTCATGGCCACCTACATTGTCCAACACTTCATCAGTGAGCGAAGTTGGGAAAGGATCATTTATGTAGGTATCATTCAGCTTCCTAAGATCCACACATATCCTTATTCCATGTTTGTACTTCTTCTCCTGTACCACCATTGGGCTTACCTAGTCAGATTCTTCCACAGACTCAATGATGCTTGCTGTGAGCATCTTGTCTAGCTCTTAGCAAACCTTCTCCTTATAATTTTGATTGAGATAGTAAGGTCTTTGCTTAACTGGCTCTGCCTCAAGCTTCAATGTGATCTTCATAAAACCTAGGTCCTCGATTATCCCCTTCAGATCCATAGGCTTGGTAGGGAATAAATCCTGGTATTCACAAAGGAACTCGATGACCTTACCCACCATTGCCTCATCCCAGTAATCTCCAATCTTCATGAATTTGGGTTTTTCCTTTGTACCAATGTTTACCTCTTTTGTTTCGATGGCGTGGTTATATCAGGATTCTCAATTTGTGGTCCTTCATCCTCGTAGTGACCTTTTGTTTCTGGGGTTTTAATATTTTGTGGATCCTCATCCTCTTCTTCAACAGTTACATTATAGCATTCCAATGCATGACTCAGCTGAGTAGGCAACTCAGGCTAGATTTGGTCCAAAGGATCCTGCGATATCCTTAAGATTGTTGCTTTCACCTCTTGTAGCGCCTCATCAATACAGTCAAACCCGTCTTCAAAAGTGAATGTCATTATGAATCCCTCACACAGAATATCCCATTCACATGTACCATGGCGAAGCTCTATTTCTACATACTAGTTGATCGGGATGATGTCTAGGGTATGATAGAACAAGTGTACCCATTTAGGTTGGGGCTTCTCTCCATAAGCCTGAGCCCATTTGGCCAAATGCATGGGTGGGTCATCGTGCCCATTATACGTGTTTATTATTCACACCTTCGGCCTCCCAAAGTGCTTTCTCATTATCCTCCCACATTTGCGCTAATCATCAAAGCTTCCCTTATGCGTACCCCACCATATTGCGAGCGTATCGCGTAGTGCCCAGTCCAATTCCTAGAACTGATGCTTTTCTTGTACCTCCCTTTCAAATGCATCCAAAAATATATCTACATAATTTAGGCCATCATAAGTGGGCAGATTCCTTGCCTACGACGACACACAACGCAATGACTGGGTCATCATGTTGTAGCTCAGTGTAGTCACCTCATGTAACTGATTTTGTCGGTGCTCTAACTCCTCATCAGAGTCCGAGGTGCAGGAACTCTCACGACCCCATGTAATTCGTCCATCTATTGTTGGGTTAACCCAATCATAGTCTCACGTTGTTTATCTTATAGATACAGTCCAAATCGTTATCGCTCTAATCATCGTGAACTAGTTCAATATAGCGTGATCCTTCACCACAATCTAGGGGTACTATTACCTGGAGCGATTTCTTCTCAAATATCATCTTTCTCTTCTTTAGGTTGATCACCCCATTCATATCAGTAGCCCAATCAATTCCTAGGAGCACAATATAGGGGTTGTTGTCATCCATAATTTCTATTACTTCAAATCTAGCACCTTCAATATCTACAGTCACCCCCTACAGCCTCCCCATGGGGATGATCTTCTGCTGATTTGACAACCTTAACTGAATTAGAGACTATTACAGTGTTGGTCTCCCCATCTATTCCCAAGTCTGCTTTGGTAGGAAATCCGCATCTGACCCTAGGTCCAAAATAACCTGATCCATTTCATACTCTCCTATCTACGCGATCAGCCTCATCTCCCATCCTGTCCTTGTTTTATGCTTACCAATATTTCATACTACGCGTGGCTCACCCGGAGTGTTTCTGGCGCATCTATTTATGAGCTCCTATAACCCCTTCACAACCTTGTTATCACATAGTAACTTCATGCAGGTCTCTAGGAAGGTTGTGAGCATAGAAGGGTCCATCTCCTGATCAGGCTTATCCTTGCTCCCTAATGTGGAGGCCTCAGTGAAGCTCTTCTTTGCTCCCATGAATGTTTCCTGTGCATGCTCCAAATTGAACTCAACCTCCTTCATCGGATCTTTGTGAACCCATGTACTATCTTCGGGCTGATTCCCCTTGTCATCTCCTATTGTGATTCAACTTTAGAGCACTATATTCATGTTTGGATCCTCTTCGTGTGGCTCTAACCTCATCATCTATAGGTTTTGAGTCAGTTGAGGTGGTAGTGTCGCTTTGTCACATATCCTTGCCATTAGTGTAGGACAGTCTTCCATTTCATGATCAAACAGAGTGCAATACTTGCATGACGGACGTGTCATATTAGTGTGATAGCGGGCATAATGTTCTGGTCCTCTGCAATTATAGCAGTTCAGCTGTCCCTGACCTCTACTAGGTCCTCCTCTACCTTGGTCTCATCCATGCCCCTGAACGCCTATCCGTGCCATCCCCGCGCTCTAGTCATGGGGTTGTGTTTCTTCCTAAACCCTATAGGTAGGAGTTCTATTCATCATCAATTCATAACTTCTACAATTACGCTCATCATTCCCTACCAACCTACAAAAGTTGCAGAACAGTTTTTGTGGGATTGTACAAACTTCTGCAGCAAAGGACAGTTATTCGTGGCATGTTTTCCTGCTGCCTAACATATAGCACACCACAATGCAGGCCCCACACTCGGTGTTGCTTGAGCTTTTGGCCTCAAAGGCATCGGTTCCCCTCCTGCAATGTAGTTTGCAAAGACGAGGCAATGGTATTTGTCATGCCCCAGACCCTTGCATTTTAGGCAATCTCCAAGGCCTCTACCTGAGTTGTTATCTTTTGTTGTGATAGCACAACCCTTAATTGTGGTAGGAGTGAAGCCACAAACCACTTGCGATGTTGTCCGTCTATTAAGTTGATATTAGATTTAGGATTTTGCACTTCAACCTTTGATCTAATTCCCAAGGTGTCTCACCTAGCTACATCATGATCTCCTTGAATCCCACAATCGACTATGCCTCAGATTTAGGCCTATTGAATTCTCTATTCAATGTTGTTTGGATGTCTACCGTGTTGGGTGTGGAGCCTGATTATCTTCTATATTCAAAGGTATCGCCACGTAGGACCCCGGTTCGAAATGGGGGCGACAACGGCACCCGTAAAATATTCGTTGCAGGGGGGGTCCAGGGGGGGGCGGCTGTGACCTTTGGGAGCCCCCCATTGGCAGGGGGTTTCGGGGGTAGTGCCCCCGAAGCTAAAAACAGCTGTAAAATTGCCTTGTAAAAGTATAGTAATTTCTAGTCAATCTGGGCCGTTCATTAGGCAGATGATCTGACGGTAGAACTTATGTTTAGTTTAGGGATTTTTGCCCTAGAAGGCAACCCCTCTCTTTGTATGAGGGTATTGTATTTGAGGTTGTGTGATAGATGTGTATTCGGTGAGTGAGAAACAGAGAGGTGAGACTGTGAGAGAAAACAGAGGATATTACCGCAAATTTGTTGTAGGTTGTGTCTCTTCATTTTGCTGGATAATAGAAAGGAAGGACTGGTTGTTCGGGGTGGACGTAGCCCAAACTGGGTGAACCACGTATATCTGTGTCTCTCTTGTTTTGTGCGTTTTCTGTGTTTATATTTCTGCAATATTTTATGTGTTCCATTTCTCCGTAATATATAATTTTCTAACATACAACTCTAGCATTCAGGTTATTATTAGAGTACTTGATATAACAAGTTAGCGCACGATCTTGCAGAGCACTAACCAATGTCACCTTCTTCATGTGATCATCGATAACTTCATGAGCTTCCCATATGGCTTTCACGATGAACCAGAATTGGTTCAGGTCCTCATTCCCCAAGCCTTTGAACAAAGGCAACTTCACTGAATCTGCCATACTGAACTACGGTGCAGGTGGAGGTTGTATGGGCAAAGTCGCAGGCGATGGTGGTGAAGTTGGAGGTGGTGTGGGTGGAGGTGGTAGTCATGGAAATCCTTGTCTTATTAAATGAATAGCACTTCACAGAGAAGCCTGCGCTACTCCCTCTTCATCACCTCATGGAGGTGAAATAAATGGACTATATTCAGGACTATTTCTTCCTTCATTTCTATAAGTTTTTCCGCTTCACGTAACTCCAAACATCAAGGTAGTTACATAACCCGTTTTTCGCAGAATAACATTTTAATCCAGGTATTCAAGCATTTCAAGTACTTACCTCAGGGACCTTTGAAAGAGCATCATTGTGCCTCACTGTAGCTAACTAAGGTGTCAACCGCGAATTCAATCACAAATCCTCCTATGACTTGATCGATCCAATGATGAACAACATGGACGATCTTGTCCTCGGATGCTTCCAATTTCTATACTAGCTTCGGGGTCCAAACAATAGGACTGTCAATTCTCCACCTCCCATGGCTATCTACTAGCTTTGCAATCCACTGATATAGCTCAACCAGAAAGGAGCAGAAAAAGAACTCATGGATCTCTACATATAGGTATCAGTCCAACCATTGTTCCTTTTTCAGTCGTTGGTTTCTACCTATCCAACCAGTCTACGATCCTTTTCTTAGTTGGATTCTAGTGATACGATATCGCACATCTCTTATATAGATTCCAGTCCCCACAACAGAACCATTTGTTGGATTTTTGGGGCCTGACCGAAGTTCAACATTAGATAGTCAAACAAATCCCTACAATACTAGTCCTTTTGGCATCAGCCCACGAAGCGCAAACCGAAGTCTCACCCGAAGTAGTATGAGGGGATGCTGGAACCAAGTTTCTGCACACTAAGATGGTTGTTATGTCAGTTTATTCTTGCTATTCCTGCCTTCACGTAGGTCACCTAGCTCTAGGGCTTGCTAGACTAGCCCTTTATTCTACCCTTCAATACTTCCATGAAAGGGTACGAATAACCTTCGCGGAACGCTAACCTACAACTTAGGTACTTTCACACTGCTAGGGTAGCGTACCATTCAGATTCCCAAACTAGTCTAAGTGTCTTACTAATATTATTAAATAATCATAGTTAGCACCACGTAAACAGACGTTCTTACTTGCATTTACTTAACCAATGTAATCACATACATTCACGCATCATATAAGAATTATAAATGAAATTAATACATAACATGTCAATATGCATTAATAGGAACAAAGACACAAATTTTGCAGAATATTTCTATTTATTGATATCTTTCAAGCGATTGCAAACTCTATCCACCCTGCGCACATAGCTGTAGGGGTCTGTGCACTCAGCTACAGACTAGCACCCTAGGCCTCTGTGTACTCAATTGCAGAGCCTCTACCTACGCTACACCCCAAAACTTAGACTTCTTACTTCCGAGCTATGACTATCTGACTCAAAGCCATTACTGTAAAACTAGTTAGAGCTTAGCTCCTTTTATACAATCCCATGGTCAATGGACCATGGGTAGATCTCTTACAACTGACCTTACTTTACAAAAGTAAGGGAGGACAACCCTTTATGTCTCATGACACCTTCGTGCTTCGCGACCATAAAATGTGAATTCTTTACAAGTTTATTACAAAATTTGATCCAAAACATGGGCTTCTAGCCCCAAAACTTTAATTGGGTGATCTTGTTCCAAACATTGGTCAATGGCACAACCATAAATTACTCTTGAAGGTGTTTTCCTCTAAGATAGTTATAGGTTAGGTAATTATGCAAGAGCATCTAATTTTTTTTTTTTTTTCATTTATGGCTGACCAATGTTTAAAGCTTATGTAAAAATGTACTTCATCATAAATTAGCTTAATACAATGAAAGCTCTGATTCTTTATGTCTAATCAATGATTTAGATTTAAAAATATTTGGAACGAATAATTCTAAGAAGCTATGAGTTTTAAGTATTCAAACAGAATATTTAAAATTATCATAAAAAAAAGATGCTAGTAAACTATGTTCACCACCCAACACAGTCAATTTAAGTTTATGAACACGTGACAATTAATTAATGTAGAGGAATTAACTTAGATAGATAGTCTAATAAACTAATTTCTGTAATAACTTATAACTTGATTTAAGATAGACTGATATTTAGTTATATCTTACCCATATTTCTTCAATAAAAATAAATACATGCAGAAACAACAAAATCAAATGAATAACTTAAGAAGAACCTACAGAGATGAGAATTTGTTTGAAAAAAATCCGTAATCCTTTCATTGATATCAAACAAATTCAGATACCTATAATTCTGCTCAAGAAAACTTATCCAAAGGGTTCAACCCTTTACAATTCAATTCTGGGAATATTTATAGAAAAGTTTCCCAAAATATCTAGACTTAAATATCTAAAACTGTTTGAAAATATCTAAAACTTTTTTTTTACAAAAATAATGCAAAATCATAGGGAAATAAAACAACAGAAGCTGCTTTCATTACTTTCAAGGATTTCTGGTGTTGATGTGTGCTCATTAATCTCCTACTCTCATGCTGATAATTGTTGATGATTGCTGATTCATTTACCCCAGTAACTTACATAGTTCTTCCCACCCTTGTCCATATGGAATTGTATATTTGACCAATTTTCTGAATGTTTCATCTACCTTAGTGTATTTTTCGAAATTTGGTTTTACCAAAAATAAATGACTTATCTCATGCTTGATGAATAGATTATAACTGAGGCCTTCCATAAAAGATTTACCTTTAATTATACCTTTAATCTTTGAAAATCTAGATTTATCCGTGGTAATTGAACATAATTTCCTTTGATATTGTTCTAGATCAATAAATGTATCTCTAATTCCCTTTAATCAAGGTAGTCATTTTTTATGTAACAAATACATTTTTTTGTGAAACCTCTGGATACTTGATTTAAGGTTATGGCACTTCTTTTTGAGTTGAATCATCAAATTTTTCTTAGTGAGAATCCATCTCACATCCAAAATAGTCTCTGTTTTATCCTCTATGTTATATTATTCTAGTTCATCTTTGGTTTTGGAATTCACAACCCTTATCAATGTATTTTATTTTCCTGGTTTCAAACCCAATTCCTTCTTCACATCTGCTATTACTTCTTTGGCTCTCTACACTAGATCATATTTCTCAAAGACAATCTCAATTGTAGGCCATATATCAGTGATAGCCTCACTTATTTCAATCTAGATACTCTCCTTGGCCTATGCAGTGGTGTCATCTATGACAGATTGGTTTTCTAAGAATTCAATTCTTTGTGGAATCTTGTGCCTTTTGTAGCTCAGCTAAATATACATTATCAATCTTCAACTTTTTCTCTTGTAATTTATTAAGATAAGTTCTTAACTTCTTAATTTCCTACCCCTTAATTGATAAATCTTCCATTGCTTTTGAAAGGTTTGCTTCTAAATCAGTAGATTGAGTTTCCCCTACTGAAATCGTTGTTGATGTAGATGTTGTTGTTGTTGTAGCTAGAACTGGCATTGATGTCACTAGAACTTCTAAAAGAGAAACATTTTTCTTTTGGATTCCCTATTTTTCTTTTTACTTTAAAAATATTTCAATCTCAGTTTCCATTTTTTATATCTGTGCATTTTGTTAAATTACGATTTTGAACATGTTCTCCTTATGCTTTTCTAGTTGTCCTATTTCTTTAGTCTGTGGATCTTCTGTAGAAGGAATCTTATTTTTTTTTATAAAAGAAACCATGTATTAATTCTTTCTCCTAATTACCTCTTCCACTGCATTTACTTTGGTGGGATCATATCCCAGCTTTACCATGAAATCCTCTAAAGATTTGATCCTTGTATCTTTAGCTAAGGAAGATATTTTTTCTATCTTCAACTAAGACTAAATATTTTTTAATGATGCTTAAATATTATATAATTTCATAGATGAAATTATCAGAGAAGAATATATCATCTTACCAGATCGTTCATGTAAATCAATCTGGCGAATAGGATGAATTAAATTTGCATCAAAATAAGACAATGATTTACTGCAATAAACTGCAGTTTTAGGATGAGTTATTTTGGGTTCCAGGAAGGCTATTTGCATCTTTCCCTTCTCAGTGTCAAAGGAGGAGAGTAGCCTATGTTTTCAAGTCGATTTTTTCTTCCATAACATAAATGATCATACATCTAGATTGGTTGAAGACATAGGAGATCCTCCAGTAATTCCTTCTATCCTAGGAGATGATGACACAAATAGGCATGTCATGAAAATTGGGTGTTGATGTGTAGTTTCTTCTTGTTTTGTTTAACTTGTATCATTTGTCTTTTGCCTCTTAGTGTATATTTTGAATTCTCTAGCTGAATTTTTTGTAACCATAAGGGACGCACTATCGCTTGGCCTTGTGTCTATGATGTTGTAGATGATATAACATGCTCTTCTGCCTCTTGAAGTGTATTCTTATTCCATTCATCTGCGTTCATGTTTTTTTTATCTCAGGCATAGGAGTGTGAGCATATGGAGTAGTTTTTTTCTATACCCTTAATATTGAAATCACTCCTAGAGGATCATACAACTAGGTGAAACTAATTTTGAAATTATTATGTTTCAACTTGTTTTCTTCTTCCTTCCATGCTGATCTAGTAGTAAAAATAAAAGGCCATACTTGATTTTTGATTTAAAATTCATCCTTCTTCTTTGTTGCCACATAATGAATTTGATCCATGTTGATCATCTATATGATATATTCCAATGAAAAAATTTGGATAGTGACAAACTTAGGTAATATATATGGAGGTAGTTCACATCCATACATCATAATCTCTCTATAATTTTCGTACAAATACCAATCTCATGTTCTATTTAGTTCACTGAGATGTAGAATCTTTCTGATCTCTGGCCCAATCCTTGGTTCTACATCACTACTTAATAAGAAAGAAAGAAAATATAAAATTGATCCCCAAAGTCCTTGGATGTGAATTCAATGGTGTCCTTCCTTACCAATGAAGTCCAGTGGATTACTAATTGTGGATTTACTTAGCTATCCATCTTTTGTAAGGGAAAAGAAAACCTCTCTGATTGATAAAACAGGAACAAATATATTAAGGCAGAAGCATATTTGAACACTACTTTTGTACATAATTTAATGAACTGATAATGAATTGATTCTGCTAAGAATTCACTGTAAATGAAGATAAGAGATGGTCTCTCATTAACTAAGAAAACTGAAAAGAAACCTATAAGGACCTCATTGAACCACCGATTGGAATAATAACGTAACAAACATGAGACAGTGGTTACTATATGCTTGGTCATTTCTAGAAACATAAATGATTGATATGCCGGGTTGGTTTTAGGCAATTGAACATTTTCTAGTAGAAAGGTTTCAAAAATATTGGCTCTTTGGGGAAAGTCAATATTTTTATAGATATCCATGAGGGATTCCGGAGAAAATGGATGTAAGGGTTTAGGGTTTTGAATTTGTAACATTTGATTAATTGATTTAGTAGTAATTGTAAAAATGGCTTCATTGTTTTGGGAAACCACTGCTCTTTGACAGGGAACATACCTAACTTGACACCATGAAGTAAAATCAGGGAAATGATGGGTTTGTACAATGATGAATTCAAGTAAAGATGAGTGCCAAAGGTTTAATTCATCACTTATGTCTAAAAATTTCTGTTTTAGCCAATTTTTGAGTTCATAAAGATAGAACTCACAATTGGTTTTAGAAACTTTATAGAGTTAGTCAACTAATGGTTGATGGTCTAAGTCGATAGTGGGAGGAAGCATGGGGTTTTCTGAATTTTTTGATTTCTTCTTCGAAGCCATGAATAAAAGAAAAAGGACTAAGAAACAACTCTAATTACCTGGAAAAAAATGATTCCCTTATTAACTGATAGTTGTAATGGTCTCTTCAATTCCAGTGGTTAGTTTGGCAGTTGTTTTTCCTGGTAACTGGTAGCAAATGGTTCGGTTTATGACTTGGTGGAGTAGAGAAAATACAAGCAACAAATAGCTTCAATGAAACATAAAAATGATTTATGTAGGTTAGACAGTTTATCTGTTAAATGAGTGTGAGGTAATAAATGTGTAACAGGTAATATGTAACGAGAATATGATTGGAGGAAATGGGAGTTTTATTTAAAACTAGAGGGAGTGGTGTAATGGGTTTATGGATGGAGGAGAGTGGATTTCAGAGGGGGCGGGAGGTTGTTTGTGGTATTGGAGTGAGGTGGTGTGGAATGAATGTGAGAGGGGCATGTAGTGAAGGCATTATGAGAGCTCACCACTTTTTACACCCCCCCCATTGATGAAACTTTGGATGGGCATGGGGGATGCAGAGTGTTATGAGAGTCGTTGATCTCCTTCATGCCATAGATCACATACGTCAAAATTTATTATATTTATCAAAAATGAGAAATAATCTTCTCGTTTTTCTTATTCACAAAACAAAGTTTTTTGGTTTGTTTAACCAAGCTTAAGCTTTAATCAAACATTATTTGTTATTGAAAAAGAGGCATTTTAACTAGCTTGTTGTATTTTGGGATTTTCTTATATTTTCTATTGGTAGGGGCATACATAAGCTTGGGAATCATCAATTGGCCTCGATCCAGATGGCTCCCAGCTTCATGAAAATAGTTGCTGGCTCAATTTCATCCACCTGTGGGGGGCAATCTCCTGTCATATCGTCAGTGAAGCCGCATCTCCCACTGTCTAGGTGGTCCAAGCCTCACTTGATGAGGATTTGAAGTTTTCTGAAAGTGACCTAATCTGTTGGTTCAATGGTTTTTGGTTGTGGATGACATCTCTCCACAGTTGGATCTTGGAGGTATGGAAGCTTGTCATTTCTGATGAAATTAATATCTACCCCTGCGCTAGGGGTTTCTTTATAGTAGGTTTTGGAAACCCTAAAAGAAGACAACACATTCTAGATTCTGACCCTTGGTTTTGGGAAAACCCATGCCTATTCATGAAGGCATGAAACCCATCATTCGATCCCTCAAAAATAGTCATAACCTCAGCACCAGTCTGGGTGAGATTGCCAAACCTACCCTTGCATCTTTGTAATTTCTCCTCGCTAAAAGCCATTGGAAATGCAATTAGGAAATTTTAGTTCAAGTGACTAGAAACAAAGAAATATGCCAGAACCACTTATGCATGCATATGTGTGGAAATGTAATTTAGTGCTCAATTCCGAGCTGAAATAAACCTAACAAGTAAAGACTATGTGTGGAACTAGAAACTCGATTATGAAAGTGTCCTCTTTAGATGTCGATCCTACTTTGAGATAGGCCACCTAGCCAAAAATTGCCCAAAAGCCTCCCAGAAAAATTTTGCTAAAAAGAATCACCGTAGGTCTACATGGTGGGAAGTATCACAAAAAGAACATTTCACTGTCATCAAGGAAGAATACACTCCAGAAAACTCTGAATCGCAAGAAATCGGGCAAGAAAGAAACAACTCCCAAGACAAGCAAGGGGAAAGTCCCGCCCAACAACAAAAAAGTGAGCTCGACAACCCTTCAAGCATCAACTGTTATGAGGATTCCAATAATGCACAAAATAAATCTTCGTTTAACAGCAAAGCAGGTCTCCCAGACCAAACTTCTTCTCCGACTATCTTCAAAAGGACGAACACAACAAATCGTGGAGCTAAGACACCAATATCTTAAGAACCAGAAGAGATGAAGGAGATGAAAGGTAAAGGAAGTTGGAAATTTGTAGAGAAAAAAAAGAAATCTAAAACACCAATCTCACCAAGAAAGACGAGAAGCCAGAAAATTAAGAACTAAGAAAATTATAGGTCCGATAGACCAATTTGGTCTCAGTGGAAATTAACCACCACCACCATAATCATCAATAAACATCTAACTTATCAAAACAATTGATGTTACAACACTGGCTCTAACTAGGGACTCCCTCCTCCTGTAGGATGCAACGAACATCTAGATCCAAGTGCCTTCTCTTCTGGCTAATGGAGTTTCTGTTGAAAATCATTGATACATTCAGGAAACTGGAAGGAACGAGTAATGTAAAAATGATGAATGACTAAAAAAATATCAGTACTAGATATAATGTTTCAAATATTTTCCATTGACAAGAAATGAAGAATATTTCCCTTCTAAGTTCAACAAGAAAAAAATATTGTTTGCTTTAATATTTTTAATGCTAAAAGGTCCAATCTTTCCATGTTTTCCTTTGTCTTCTCTTCTAGTGTCGCATTTTAGTACCAAATCCTTTGAAATATCTTCTTTAACCTTTCTCTCAAATGCGATTTTCATTTTGTTATGATATTTTTGAAGCTTATATCGGACTTCATCTCTGTTTTCATTAAGTTTTATAATATGATTGATTCTGCTAGAAAACTCACTAGATTATTCACTTGCTTCTTGTAGGAATTTCATGACAGGAAAAGCTAGTTGTATAGGAAAATTGGCCTCAATGCCATAAAAAAGTTTAAAAGTTGATTCACCTTTTTATCTCTTTGGTGAAATTATATTTGACCAAACTGCATGTGTAAGATGGCTGCCCCAATTTATCTTATGATATGCAAGTAACTTTTTAATTACTTTGACTAGATTTTTGTTTGAAAACTCTACCAATCCATTTCCTTGAGGGTAATAACGGGCATAATGATTTAGTAAAATTTGATATTTTTGGTGAAACTCGATCATTTTAATACTAATGAATTCTTGTGCATTTTCTATAATTATATGTTGGGGACATCCAAATATAGGTAGCATTTTTTCTTTAATGAATATCAATAACATTCCTGACTAGTATAACTTCTACTCACTTTGTAAAATAATTTGTGGTAGTTAAAATACACTTATGTTAGTTGCTAGATGCTGGACGAATCTCTCCAATAAAGTATAATCCCCACTGTAGGAAAGGTGCTTCAACTAGGACTAGAACAAGAGGGAGTGTTTCTAATCTTTGATTTTCAATAAGAATTTGACGTGGTATGCAGCTTCTAACCTTTGCTCCTACTTGTGGAAATAATTTTTTCCAATAAAACCCAGCTCTTGAAATATTGTATTTTTTTTCTCTCCAAGCATAATGACGACCACAGATACCTACATGAAACTGATCTATAACTCCTTCTGTCTCAATTTATGTTAAGAATAACAAAAGGATGTTTAGTGGATCCTTCTAATATAGAGTTGCATTTATGGTACAATATTTTATGGCCATTAAATTGAGTGTTTTACATTGATTATTTTTTATCCAAGTGGATACTCAAAATCATGAAGCAAATGCACAATATCAATGTACCATTATAAAAGAAGAAATTTCTAATCAATGTGGAGTGGAGGAGGTGTTGGCTCAGTTGAAGATGAAGGTTATCATGGATTGTTATTTACTAATGTTTGAGAAGATTCTTATGGATTCTTTGTTTATGAAAGTTGAGAAGGTTCTTGTGCATTCTTCTCTGCTAATATTTGCATGACAAAATTTATCCCCAAAACTTTAATATTTGATTCAGCTAAAAGTTTGGCTAAACCTTGACCCTTTATCAACTTTGTAGATTTGATAATAATATCAAATTATAATATCTTGGTGATCAATCTTCCTTTTCGACCATCTGTATTAGGTTTTGATAATATAGTTTTAAAAACATTGTTTAGAAAATACGGAATAATGGAAGAATGAAGGACATAGACTCCAAAATATTTCAAGGCTTGAACTAAGTAATAGGTTTGTTTTTAAATAATGTCATATTTCAAATCAGAATCTATCATGACTTTACAGCTAAAGGAAAGAGGTTGGTCACCTTAATTTTCATTTTTTTTTCAAAAGGACATCAACTAGGGTAGTTTTAGCAGCAAAAGAGAAAATTTTGAAAGGTTTAAAATAGTCTGGACTAGATAATAATGGCGCTTCAGAAATGGAGTTTTTTATCTGGGTAAAAGAAAATATTTCTTGAACTTTCCACTTCAATTCATGGTCTTTTCTTATCATATCAGTAATATCCTTAACTATTTTAGCATATTTTATTATAAATGTCCTTAAAAAGTTGATTTTCCCAAGAAAAGCTTGAACTTCCTTTTTATTCCTTAGTAGTGAAAGTGCTTGGATAGTTGAAATTCTCCTTGGGTCATTGAATACTCCTTCCTTTAAAATGATATGACCAAGAAATTTTCCTTCTTTTATTTCAAACAAGGACTTATTTAGATTTAGTGATATACCAAACTTCCTGCACTTGTTAAAAACCTTCCTCAAGTGCTTTAAATGTTCTTGGTCAAAACTTGGAAATACAGTTAGATCATCTAAATAAGTGACAAATTTTTTTTTTAATATTACCAACAAATGCTAAATTCATAGCTCTTTGGAAAGTAGCTCCAACATTTGTTAATCCAAAAGGCATCCTTGCATACATGAATGTACCCTAAGGACTCGTGAATGTTATTTTCTCTCTATCTTCTGGGCTCACCATGATCTGATTGTATCCAGAAAAACCATTTAACATAGAAATTCTATTAGAACCTGAAACTTTTTGAAGTAAATGATACATCTTGGGTAATGGATAATTTTCCTTCAAGGATGATTTGTTTAAGTTCCTGAAATCCACACACAATTCGATTTAACCATTTTTGTTTCTAATTGCAACCAAATTTGCTATCCAATCAGAATATCTTAAGGGAACTATGATTTTGGCATCTAATAGTTTTCTAAGTTCTTTTTCAATTGTGGGGAGCAAGACTGGATTTATTCTCCTTAACATTTTCTTAAAAGGTTTGGCTTCTGGTTTTAGAGGAATTTTATGTTTAATGAGCATTGTATCATATTCTTTTATCTCATCATAAGACCAAGCAAGAACATCTCTATAATTTTTAAGGAGAACTAGAGATTTATCTTTTGTTTCCTTTGGTAATGATGCAAAGATTTTAGTATTTGTAGTTTCTTCTTGAGTTTCAATATTGCATTCTTCTATATCTTCCTCAGCTGAGTTTCATAATTGGATTTTAGGAACATCATTGTGATGAACTAGTTTTTCAATGGGAACTATTCCCCTTGGGATGAAATTTTTGGGTAGTTGAAGAATGTAGATCAACAATTTTTGAGTTTAACTGTGAAGTTTCATTTTCCTTATTCAACTCTTTATCATCAAGTTCTTCTTCTTCAATGTGTAAGGCTGAAAATTCATCAATTACTTGCAAAAATGATTTTAATTTTTCATCATCTTTAAATGTTTTCTAATATTTAAGATTATCAAGAATTGAGGCTCTGTATTTCACTTGAATCTGATATTGTGGTTGCATTTAATAGGGAATTTTGAATGAACTAGTTGAAACAGCTAAAGAGTCTGCATGAATATTCTCATTTCTTAGAATAACAATGATGTTAAATGCCCGAAAGAATTTATCCACTGAGTCCCATACCTCATTTCTGTAAGATCTAAGTCTAGGGTGTTTTGTTTGAAAAACATTCCTTACTTGTTTAACAATGAGTTCTGATTGACTAAATACACTTAGATCTTGCACTCTATTTTTGGCTAATTCGAATCCTAGAAGTAAAGCCTCATATTCTGCTACATTACTTGTAACATCAAATTATAACTTATAGGATTGAGTTTTGTTCTCTTTATCTAGTGAAATAAGTAGAATACCAGCTCTAGCTCCTTCTTTTGAAAAAGCTCCATCTAAGTATGGTTTCCAAATATAAGTTTTTACATCCTCAGGTTTATCCACAATCTGTTCAATGCTAAGTTGAGTGTTTTGTAAGTTTTTTGTTGATAGTGTGAAACATCTAAAATCTTGATCAAGTACATAAATTGGATGATTTATTTTTCGATCAGCTATAAAAATAGTATTAATGAATCTAACCTCCCTGTCTAATCCATAGGGGCTTCACTGGGGGAGCAATACCATACTAGGTGCATTCATATCGGGGGATATATATTGAGTAAAAAGTGACATAATATATTGAGCATATAATAGGGGGTAAAGGATTTTTATATTGGCAGGTATAAAAAATTGTGTTAAGAGTTAATGAAAAATATAAAGGGGAATCAAAAATGATAATGAAAAATGGATATCTACAATATCTAATGAAAGTAGGGATTTTTTAAATTAGGAAGGTGTATTGCATTTGTATTGGTATGGGGTTAAATAATGTGATTTTTAAAGTTATTTTCCAATATGTAGTCAAATTAAGGGTATTGTTTAGTATGCCATGAACGTACATGCTATGTTTTAGGTTCATTGAGTGAAGCCCCCATGGTATAATCTAAGTTGTTCACCTCCATATACAGGAATAGTAGCAAAAGACATGTCCACTTGCAGTATTCCTCCTAATTTGGCACAACATTATCTAGATAATAACATACCAAATTTAAGTGGAATATCTATAACTAAAATATCTAACACTACACTCTTAATAGGGGTTTGTGCTAGAGTGACAACTAGTTCTTTTATAAGTCCAAGACAAGGTACCTTCTTTGAGTCGAAAGTATATAGATTATGATAAGGTCTAGTGACGTATCATTTAGGTTGATCCATGATCACTTTAGGCATAATATTATGGGAAGACCCAGAATCTAACATACAGTTGTATAACAGGAAATCATGAGCTATTAAAGTGACATAAAAAAGTGGTACATTTTCATCAATCATATTAGAGCTGGGACCAAAAATCATTCAAGGTTTTTCATCTTGCAATCTTCTTACATCTCCTTCAGCATCAATGCTTAAAGATTGAATCCATTTAGAAGCTTGATTTTTATAACCTGGATTTTTGGAAAGTTTAGACAAAGGAATATGTATTTTCAACCTTTCTCATGCTCTTTCCACATGGAAAGTAGTTAGAATAGTTTTATCAATTGAACTGGGTTGATTTGACTGCTTCAATGGTTGAATTGTTGTTGTTTGAGTTTAAATAGTTCTAATTGGTGGTTCATTTACAGTGAGGTTTTTAGAAGGTATACCACACCCTCGTGTTGGTATAAATCATATCTTCTATTTAATTCCACAATTAAGGATTCAGAAAAGGCATGATATTTTGAAACTTGTGAATTTCCATGATTTTGTAGTGGGTATTGATTTTGAGGAAGAGGAACAATGTCATTTTGAATTGATGACTGATCAAAATTATTGATGTCATTTGTAATCAGAGGTGTAGAGTCCTCATGTTCCTAATAATCAATCATTAGGGAAGATTGAATCTACTGATCATTATTAGGTATTTGCAAAATTTGGGTTTGATAAGGACTCCTATATTGAGTTTGAGGTCGAATTTATATTTGTTGAATTTTTATGGGTTGAGCCTCCATTTCTGAGATCCTATTAGAGATATTTCTAAGCAATGAAGTGATTTCATCTATCTTTTTATCTTCCTTTGTAATTTTTTATGAAGAACCTTCTTCCCTAGCTTTCATTTTCCTTTCAGCCTTTTCTACTTTAGCCCTAAGTTTAGTTGATGCTGATCTATTGGCTTCAACTTCTATGGCGTTTTTTTGCATGTCTTCTAGGGTGACGAAAGTACTTTCTCTAATCATGACTGCGAAATCATCTTCAAAAGCTTTGGGAAATACAACGTTAGCTACTCTTACTAGTGGTTTATAGTTAGGTGGCATCTTATGATAATGTTTGTTAAAACTTTTTATAAAATTAGCCATGGGTTCACTAGGATTTGTCTTTAGTTATTCAAACTCTATAACAAAATATACATGATCCTTTTTAACCCCCATTGATTTTTAAATATGTTGGTTAACTGATTCCAAGATGGAATAGAATTTTCTCTTAGTTGTCTAAACCAAATTCTAACATTTCCTTCAAGTGATTGAACAAATAATCTCATGTACACATCTTCATGTTCAATATTCATGTTATCAGCAAAATCGAAAAAGGAAGCTATGTGATCTTTAGTAGACAAATGAATTTCTCCATTAAATATAGGTAGATATTTTAAATACCCATGAAAAAAAGTATTAGGTTGACGAGGGAGATGTAAAGCAACAAACCTAGCTTGAATGATAGGCTGAAAACTGGCCATACTTGAAGATGAGGATTAGTCTTAAGAAGATGTTGTAGATGAAGATGAATTTGTGGGAGAATATGGAGGTGTGGATGTAGGTGGAGGACCTCTTGAAAATTTTATTAAGTGTGACTGAATAACTAACTTCTACCCTTCTGATTCAAATTTTCCTGCAGTTTCAAATAAAAGATAGGAAAAGTGTCCTTAGGTTCAGCAGAAGTAGATCCAATAGTATGAACAATAGATGAGATAAAATGACTAGGTTTTAACTTAGGTATATGTATGTCTAATGCCTCTTTTGACTTAGGTGATTCTAAAATGGTTTCAGGTATTTGATATGATTCCAATGAATGGACTAGAAGGACTAACTACATATCAACTTCTCTAGACCAAATTTCTAATACCTTTGGTGGTAAATCAGACAATTCAGAGGGAATTGGAATAAACCTAAAAGGATTAGTAACTGAAACAATTTCAGGTTGTGTTGGTATGAAAGATGACGTAGAAGCTTATAATATTCTTCTTAAAGAATCTTCTACTACTCATCTTTATAGATATGATAATGGAGAATAAAGTTCAGGGTTCAAATGAGATCTGGTATGACTAGAAGAAGCCTGTTTGGCTTGTGAAGTTGTCAGGTGAAATATTTTAACTTGCTAATCCTTTATTCACATTAAAGGAAAAGATTAATTGTTGTCCCAGGGAAAATTATTCAAATTTCATTCCCCGACAACAGTGCCAATCTAATCCTCAATTATCTTTAACAAAGTTACCTTAATCAAGTGCAGTGTTCGGGGTTTCGGTCTGCAATCTGAATACTATCGCAAACTCTGGTGGAGTGAAATGCCCTATTGATAGAGCTTCGGAGGTGTGGGCTTTCTCCATCCCAACAGATGAGGCACTCGGGGACCAATGGGGCCCCTTCATACAAAAAAACAATGATGGATAAAAGAAAAGCCTCAGTGGAAGGGGTGAAAATCTTTGGATCTAAAAATGCAGGAAAAGATGAGCTAAGAACGAATAAAAAGGCTAGTGGGAAAACCAAGGAAACCAAAAGTCAAAAATGGACAAATGGAATCAAGATTTTGGAGGGAAAAGACAACAGGAACCCCAGTCTCGACCAAGAATGACAAGAAGCAGAAGGAAAAAAAAAAAAAAAACTATGGGAACCGAGGCCTTGCCCCAGCACGGCCCAGATCTGGAGGGATCTGCCATAGTGACAAGAAAACAGGAGGACCTGAGGCACTGCAAGCCCAAAATGATAGAAATTCTATGGGTTGTTATCACCGACCCTGAAATGCAAGCTTACAGAGACCATATGTGAATACATGCGGTGATCTATAAGTTCATGGGCTTTTGGCCCACGGAAAAAGCCCTCCATTTCTGGATTAAGCAACAATGGAAGCCTAAGGGAGATGTGAGGTTACACCTGGGGGCCAAAGGGTTCTTCACTATTGCCTTTGTGAACCTGGAAGATAGGGATCACATTTTTTATGCAGTACCATATTTCTATGCCTTAGAAATCCTCTATATGAGACCTTGGAAACCAAACTTTGCACCATAAGAGGAAACATTCACGCATGTACCTGTTTGGATTCTCCTATTATCTCTCCCCATTGATTACTGGAGACCTGCAGAATTAGGAAACAAACTGGGAACCTTCATCCAAGCGTCGAAGGCCACCGTGCAAAAAAATTACACCTCTTGTGCAAGAATATGTGTTGAAATGGACGTTTCAGGTGCACTACATGAAGGTCTATGGCTAGAATTTAGAGATGAAGTATACTTTCAAGCCATAGATTATGAAAAAATCCATTTTTAGCGTTAGAAGTGCCATGAACATGGACACTTCTTTAGGGAATGCCCAATGAATAAGCTAACAGAGAAATCCAAGGAAAAATGTATAGGCAAGGATCAGGAGGGTTTTTCCCGTCCAGATGGGAGACAACAGGCCAATTGGAAAACCCAACCCAAAACGGGCACCTCCATCAAAGGAACTTTCAATGCCTTTGAAGTTCTTGGGTTTGGAATAGTTTCAGCTGAAAATCCCCAAGTACCAGACCTAACGCAGGAAATCCAAGATGTTCCTTCACAAGAAACCCAAGATCCCAATCTAGATCTGACAAATGAGATCCTACAAGGTCCTGAGCTGCCAAAAGACTTAGAAGGAGATGCGGAAAAGACCACCAGTGAAATAGGAAAAGAGGATATGGAACTCAGTGACATACTAGAGAGGGAAGGCATGGATCTCAATACTATGGTAGAGCAATGGAAGTAGAAAGGAATGGAACATATCCCAGAGGAGGAAGTAGACAGAGTCAATTTTCTCTTCCTAAAAAGGCAAGATGAAGAATTAAAAGGGTAGAAAATATGCTTTCATGCCACAAAGGGTTTGGGCGTCAAGGCCCAATGTTTACACCAAACAAACCACAATGCCAAACACAGGAAAAAGAGAGGCCGACGAACAAACAATGAAGCACTCCACGAGCTAGGTCAGATGCTCCTCAACTCAAGTAAGATGAAAGCCCTTGAGGCTTTCACGTTCTACTCTTAAAAATTGTTAGTTATGAAGATTGTTTCATGGAATGCTAGATGGTTAAACAGTGAAACAAAATAGAGACTTCTGAGAAAGAAAGTAAAAAATGAAAATCCTGACATGATTTTTTTACAAGAAACTAAGTGCTCCAGCCAGAAAAATGAAAGGAATAATACAAAATTTAGGAAAAAGAATGGAATACATGGAAGTGGAAGGGAATGGAATGGAGGGAGGCCTGACCACTTTCTGGAATCCCCACTCCCTCCATCATATAAGTGCAGAGGCTTAGAGATCATACATTTCCCTGGAAATGCAAGTCATAGTGGAATCCAACACATACCTGTGCACTAATATCTATGGCCCCCAAAGACTAGAGGATAAACTGTTGATGCTAGATCGCATCTTCAATATGCAACGTAGACACTCCATTGCTAAAGCCATTTATGGAGGAGAATTCAACATGATTACCTCGCTGGCAGAAAATAAAGGAGAGCTAAGAACTCTAAATAAAGATGCAGAGGCATTCAATAGTTTTATCAGAGCAAAAAGTCTTGCTGATATCCTCCCCGAAAATGGGTTATACACCTAGAATAACAAAAGAAGAGGAGAAAGGTAGATCGCCTCCAGACTTGACCGTTTTCTTATAGCAGAATCCATCTTCCTTGATGATCCAGGTGGATATTGGTGGCCACCTGCCAAGTCCACCTGGACCCCCACCATTGTCTTTCTCAGCATTTTCAGTTTCCTTAATTGTAGCACATTTTACTATTTTTAACAGTTTTTCGGGTTCTGAACTTCCGGAGCCGTTTTGAGGCCCTAAACGACGTTTTTTTGGGAATCTGGGGCAACATGGGTCCATGGACCGATGTTGCCTCCCAAAGTGGTAGTACTTGGATAGATCTTTCTAACGAGCTATTGTACGCGTCAAACAGAGATCATATGCCAAAGTTACGACCCCGGGAAGTTGATGTACCAATTTACCCCCAAGCGGGGCCCACAGTTTGGCGTTTCATCTCCTAGGGTTAGGTTTCGGGATGTGAAGGGTTTTCCATTGTTTCTCAACAATAAATAGGCCTTCGAGCCTCATTGTAACACAGTTCAGAGGCATGTAGCCATCACATCTCTTCTCAGAGATAAGCTACCATCGCCCTAGCTGGTTTATTTCCATTTCTGGTTGTAAGCATATTTCAATATTTTCCATTAATGAAATGAAGTATTATTTCCGCTGCATCTTTGTGTATATGGTTATCTCTGTAATTTGTTGCGTTCCTGTTTAAATCCGGATCAGTGGTATCAGAGCGGTCTGCTTTTTCTCTGTTTTTCTTTGCATGTCCCCAACAAGGTCGGGATATAAGGAGTTAGGGCTTGAACTGGTTGAACCTTTGCAAGACCAGCCTCGCAAATCCCGATAGCCTCCCATGGCGGACGAGAAGAAAGATGAGGGGGCAGGAGATCCCATCAAAATCTTGCTCGAAGAAGCCCTCGAGCGACAACGGAACGAGATGATGGACAGCTTTTCCCAGATCCTTCAGCGGCTACCCAGAAGCAACGCATCGGCTTCCAGCAGCTACTCTGGAAACTCCACACCCTTTAAGGAACAAGTTAATTTTGAAATCCCCATATTCGAGGGTCAGATAGACGCAGATGCCGTAGATAAATGGTTAAATCTGCTAGAGGGTTATTTTTCTATTCATGAATTTTCGAGTCGGGAAAAGATTGTTTTTGCTCTTCTCAAAGCAGCCCCCCACGTCAAGGACTGGTGGGAAACCTACTGCGAGCAGAAGGATGAAAGTACTGGCTCACTATTTTCAGCCGCACCCACCTGGGATTCGTTCCGGGATGCCATCAAGGAGCAGTACTACCCTGTCGGAAGCTATGAGGATGAATACATAAAGTGGACCACGCTGCGGCAGGGAAGGGACCAAGACGTGCCGGAGTTCACCAATCTTTTCCATACCCTTCGCACAAAGTTGGGTATCAAGGATTCGGAGCAACATTTGATACTCAAATACCGTGGCTGCCTGCACAAGTACATCCAGGAAGAAATACAATTCCTAAACATCCCCTCACTCGGCGCACCATACCGATATGTCGTCAAGGTCGAGCAGAAGTTTAAACAAAAGAAGCGAGACTTTGGGTCTGCGAATCCAAAGCAGGGGAAAGGTGCCCCTAAACCACAGAACAAAGGACAAAGCCAAGGCAGGACAGCCCAAGACAACCAGCCGAAGCTGCAAGCAAAGAACAGCGCCGCGAAGCCGAGAAAGGACACTGGAAAATGGTGCGAGTTCCATAAGAGCTCCACTCACAACACAAGTGAGTGTCGGGCCAAGCAGTCACTGGTGGCTGAGCTAGAGGTTTCAGAATCAGATGCATGTTCCGACTCTGAGTCAGAACCCGAGAAGGGGTATGAAAAGGGGAAGCAAATCATTGATGCGGATCCCAGCGCCACTGTTGCTACCGCAAAGATCCAGAAAAATGAACCCGAAGATCCAGAGGAGGAGGAGCGTCTCTTCCACTCCCAGATGTGGGTAAAGGGCTCCTCGATTCAGTTCATTGTTGATAGCGGGAGTCAAAAGAACCTCATTTCGGCAGAGGTCGTGAAGCGGTTGGGCTTACCGACCACAGCACATCCACAACCATACACCATTGGGTGGCTTCACCAAGGACGAGATCTTCGCGTGAGCCAGCAGTGTCGCCTTCCATACAACATCAAGCCCTTCACGGATGAGGTATTGTGTGACATTGCTCCCCTTGAAGTTTGTGATGTATTACTAGGACAACCATACTTGTGGAAGCGACATGCTGTGTATGAATCAAGGCCTCGTGCTGTTATTGTTACATTGGGAAATAAGTTGTTCAGGATACCAGAGGTAGCACCACCTGCCGCCATCTCTTTGATTACTGCAAAACAATGCAGTAAGATCATTTCCAAAACCAGGAAATTTGTTTTCTTGATGATACGCCCTCAAGGAAAGAAGAAGACAGTGGTCGCGGCCTCCAAACGGGGTCCCTCTGCACGACAACTACAGATGGACAAGGTTGTGGAGGAGTACGAGGACATCTTCACCTCCCCGGCAGGGGTTCCTCTGCACTGTCAAGTCAAGCATTCCATCGATCTGACCCCAGGTGCGCCGCTACCCAATGGACCAATTTATCGGCGCTCCGTTCTAGAGAACAATGAAATCAAGAGGCAGATTTAGGAGCTCCTGCAGAAAGGTCACATCCGTCCGAGTTCATCGCCCTGTGGGAGCCCGATCGTGTTAGTACAGAAGAAGGATGGGACGTGGAGACTCTGTATTGACTATCGGGCGTTGAACAAGATCACTGTCCGTAATAGGTACCCGATCCCACGGATTGATGACCTCCTAGACCAACTAAAGGGGGTGAAATATTTCAGCAAGATCGATCTGAAGTCAGGATATCACCAGGTACCAATCGAACCCTCCGATGTGTGGAAGACTGCCTTCAAATCTAAGGAGGGCCTCTTCGAATGGTTGGTCATGCCTTCCGGATTGACGAATGCTCCTGCAACCTTTATGAGGCTAATGGATGACATCTTTCGGCCATTCACCAACTCCTTTGTAGTAGTATACTTGGATGACATTCTGATCTTCAGCCAGAGTTGGGAAGAGCACCTCCACCACATCCGACAGGTTCTCCAAACACTGCGGCAACACAAGCTATGTGCCAATTTGGAGAAATGCACTTTTGGCATGACCCAGGTTCAGTATCTGGGATACATCATTGATGAATAGGGGGTGCATGTCGATCCAGCCAAGATCCAAGTCATTCGGGATTGGCCCTCTCCAACCACTCTAACAGAGCTCCGCAGCTTTCTAGGTCTTTCCAACTTCTACCGCAGGTTTGTGTTGGGGTTTTCTCATATTTCTTGGCCCTTGAGTCAAGTCACCAAGGGCGGGGCGAAAGAAAAATTCTTTTGGTCTGAATCTCAACAGAAGGCATTCAGGGAGTTGAAGGATCGCCTATGCATGGCACCAGTGCTCGTGTTACCAGATTTACAACAACAATTTGAGGTCGAGACAGATGCCTCTGACTATGCTATTGGGGCAGTCCTTACTCAACATGGACATCCAGTGGCATATCACAGTGAAACACTTTCAGAAATAGTTCGGAAGTACCCCACTTATGATAAAGAGATGTATTCCATTGTACAGACCTGCCGACAATGGAAGCATTACATTTTGGGGAAGGAAACGGTCATCCACACAGACCACCGACCTCTGCAATTCATACAGACCCAAGGGAAATTGCAGAATGATCGCCATCAGAAGTGGTCTACATACCTGCAACAGTTTCACTTGAATATCAAGTATAAAAAGGGCAGCACCAATAATGTTGCAGATTGCCTCAATCGGCCACCGATCATGGCGCTAACCACCGTGCTCAACTCTTGTGGGCACGAGACTTCTGATTGGCCACTCTCTACAAAAGCGACCCAGAATTTGGCCACACATACCAGACACTCTTGGAGGGTTGGCATGTTGCAGATTTTCACCTCCAGGATGCCTTATTATGCCACCTCGGTCACCTTTGTGTTCCTTCAAGCGAGCATGCCAAGATGATTTGGGAAGCACACTACAGTCGGGCTGCTGGGCATTTCGGGGTCGAGAAAACAGTGGCAGTACTGCAAAATTATTTCTATTGGCTGAATCTTCGACAAGATGTTGGGAAGTACATCCGATCATGTACTGCCTGTGCCATTGCCAAACCGACAATTAAGAAGCACGGCCTCTATACCCCATTGTCTACCCCTAGTCGACATTGGGAATCCATCTCCATGGATTACATCTCAGGCCTTCCTTCCACTAAGCATGGAAATGACTGTGTTTTTGTGGTCGTCGATAGGTTCTCGAAGATGGCCATTATGATGGCCTGCAAGAAGAATATCACAGCAGAAGCCACTGCTAAACTCTTCTTTGAACGAGTGTGGGTGCACTTTGGGATCCCACAGTCTATCATCTCAGATCGGGACAGTCGGTTTCTCAGCACATTTTGGTCCAGTCTCTGGTCAATGCTGGACACCAAACTCACGAAATCCACAGCCTTCCATCCTCAAACATATGGCCAGACAGAGGTTGTCAACAGGATGATTGTGCACATTCTGCGCATGTATAACTCAAAGCATCCACGCACATGGGACAAGAGCCTCCCCTATGTTCAGCACAGCTACAACCACGCTCTTCACAGCTCCACTGGCCATAGCCCTTTTTAGGTGGGTTTGGGATTCCAGCCACTATGCCCCATTGATGTGGCCATGCTCCTTGAAGCTACTCACATGAATTCAGCTCATGTCCAGTCCGAAACAGATAAGGCCACCAGCTTCATTGAGCGCATCCAACATATTCGCCAGCAGGTCCATGACATTCTTGAGAAATCAAATGCCAAGTACAAGCAGCGACATCATCAACACCGGGTGCCACACAAGTTTCAGGTGGGCGACAAAGTCTGGTTGCATTTGCAAAGGGAACGCCTTATTGGAGCCTATCGGAAATTGAGACCACTCCGATATGGTCCTTACACCATTACTAAGGCTATGGGAGACATTGCATTTGAGCTCAGCATTCCCCCATTCCTTGGCCTGCACCCAGTGTTCAATGTGGACCGCCTTCGGCCATACTTTCCACCATTGCTAGACACATCCGACATTGCAGAACAGCTCAAACCCACAGAACTAAATCCAGATTGCATGGAACAAGCTGCAGCTGATCGGATCATGGACACACAGATCAAGAACACTCGCCAACAGAATATCCAACTGTATCGAGTTGTCAAAGTAGGCCAACTCCTTCAGCAGGGCAAGTGGCTCACCAGGGAACAAGTTCAGCAGAAGTTTCCTCATCTCATGGAGGAGCTCAACGCAATGGGGACCATTGCTACCTAAGGGGGGAGGAATGATCCAGGTGGATATTGGTGGCCACCTGCCAAGTCCACCTGGACCCCCACCATTTTCTTTCTCAGCATTTTCAGTTTCCTTAATTGTAGCACATTTTACTAGTTTTAGCAGTTTTTCGGGTCCTGAACTCCCGAAGCCGTTTTGAGGCCCTAAACGACGTTTTTTTGGAATCTGGGGCAACATTGGTCCATGGACTGATGTTGCCTCCCAAAGTGGTAGTACTCGGATAGATCTTTCTAACGAGCTATTGTACGCGTCAAACGGAGATCATATGCCAAAGTTACGACCCCGGGAAGTTGATGTACCAATTTACCCCCAAACGGGGCCCACAGTTTGGCGTTTCATCTCCTAGGGTTAGGTTTCGGGATGTGAAGGGTTTTCCATTGTTTCTCAACAATAAATAGGCCTTCGAGCCTCATTGTAACACAGTTCAGAGGCATGTAACTATCACATCTCTTCTCAGAGATAAGCTACCATCGCCCTAGCTGGTTTATTTCCATTTCTGGTTGTAAGCATATTTCAGTATTTTCCATTAATGAAATGAAGTATTATTTCCGCTGCATCTTTGTGTATATGGTTATCTCTGTAATTTGTTGCGTTCCTGTTTAAATCCGGATCACTTGAGGGGGTCACTGTGGAATAAGACATTATTCATTGTGGAGGCCCTGATCATTGGCCCATCACCCTAAACGCAACCGTCCTCGGCACTCCAAAAAATAGACCTTTCAGGCTTGAGAAATTTTGGTTGGGCCATCCGGATTTCACTTCTAAAATCAAAAATTGGTGGCACGGGCCACTGAATACTAGAGGCACCAAAATGTATCGGCTCCAAGCCAGATTAAAGCACCTAAAAGCTCAGCTTCGATCCTGGAACCAAGAGGTCTTCAAGAATATTTTCAAAGATAAACAGGCCTTGGGGGAACAGATGGAATAGATCCATACAGAATGGCTCAAAGGGGACATCACCGAAGATTCCATTAGCACTGAGCGATTCCTCATGCAGAAATGGAATGAAAGATGCTAGGAGGAGGAATTATTATGGAGACAAAAGTCTCACATACAATGGCTCAAAGAAGGGTAAAAAACACAAAGTTCTTCCATCATTCGGCTATAGACTACATGTGCACCAACAAAATCACCCAGTTGAAGGATGAGCGAGGTACTCCCCTCCACTCTCATCAGGATATTTCCTCCATCCTCACTGATCACTTTAGCCATATAGCAACGGAACCAGACATTGAAAGGGAAGAGGCTATCAGGGAAGTAACGACTTCCATCCCAACGTTAATTACTGAGTATCAAAATAAATCCTTAGACCGCCCTATCACCATGGAGCAGGTGGAAGAAGCAGTGAAAGAGATGCCTAATGGTAAGGCACCAGGGTCGGATTGATTCACCATTGATTTTTTTCAAATCTTGCTGGGAAATTGTGTGGCTGGAAGGGTGGGAGATGGTGGAATATTCCTAAAAATCTTCCTCAATTCCACCTTCATCGCCCTTATTCCCAAAGAGGAGGCAGCCTATACCCATTCATAATTTTGGCCAATTGCTTTGTACAATTTTCTTTATAAAATTATCTCCAAAGTAATGGCCAACACACCGAAGCCAATTCTCCCTTTGATAATCTCAGAGGAGCAATCTAACTACGTGGAAGGTAGATAGATCATGGATAATGTCTTTCTAGCACAAGAAATGGTTCACACTCTTCAATCCCAGAGAAAAGAAGGTACGATCATTTAGTTGGATCTCTCAGAAGCTTATGACAAGGTCAGTTGGAAGTATCTAGAAGCCATTCTAGAAGCTTTCAGTTTTGTTCAACACTGGATCAACTGGATTCTAGCCTTAGTCAAATCCCCTAGATTTTCTATTTTTGTCAATGGAGCTCCCACCTTTCCCTTTTCCCCTTCTAGAGGCATTCACCAAGGGGATCCCATTTCCCCTTTTCTTTTTGTCATTTTGATGGAAGGCCTGAGTCACATCATTAAAACTACAAAGGAAAGGAATAATATCAAGGGCCTTCAACCCCTACCATCTTTCCCAGCCACTACTCATCAACAATTTGTGGATGATACATTGCTTCATGGAGCTCCAACGGTTCGGGAAGCCCAAGGTTTCAAAGCTATCCTTGATCTCTTCATTCAAGCGATAGGTATGGCCATTAATTTGGATAATTCCTCCATTTTATTTTTCAATACTAACGTAGCGATCTAGAAAAATCTTACTGCTATCCTTGGGTTCAGAAGGCAAAGCCTTCCCTTTAAGTATCTCGGGATCCCTATTATGGGGAAAACTAGTGTCTATGCAGAGCTGCTAGTCCCACTAAGGCTAGTAGCTACCTTAGAAACAAACAAACTAAAAACTAATTTTGTTTTCCTTTATGAGAAATAGATAAGAGGGGAATAAGGAGAACAACCTCTGTCTTGCGCTTGGTTCCTTGCTCGATTCCTCTCCCTTCTGATAGGTCTTCGCCACTTGCTTCCTTGTCTACCCAGCTTCAAAGAGCACCTGTAGAATCAAAGTAGCATAACACTATCCAAGAACATAGATCTATTATCATAAACAATATATGACAAGATATATATTGACCACACAAATGCATATAACATCAATCATACAATAATGTGGAGGAAAACTTGAATAGCTTTATTGATAATCAAGAAAGAGCAAAGAGGATTACAACCAATTGTTCTGACCCAGCATCATCCTCTCAGCAAGAAATCCCTTCTTCACCTCATGAAAAGCTTAGATCACCCAACACTATGATATTGCACTAAGAAACCAACAACACTTCCTTACAAGATACAAAATTCCAGCCTCTGGATCTCTGGGATGAGGGATCCATATATATATGTTTGCAAGGGAGGTGAGCCAGCCTCTGAGATTTTATTAGTTTCCTCTCTGATAGTTCTTGATTCCACTTGGAGATTGATGATCTCTTACTCATCCCTGGGTGAATGCAGAGAGGCAAGTGTCATAGGAGAAGTTTCTGGAAGATTCCATGCTCCTCCACCTTGCGGATTGACCCTACCATTTGTCCACTCTCACCCATCACACCCCATAGAAGGGTTTTTCAACATGCATCGCACCTACTATGTGTATTCAAGTGGGATGCAATGCACTTTGATGATGGAGCAGGTGAAATGGTCTAGTTTTCACCAGTTCTGAGTAGTTTTTCATGGATAACGTTCTGGGAGATGCTGTAATCAGTTGACCTTATTCTTTTAGGGGTTGGAAAAACACCTTTAGGGACTTAGGAGCCCTTGGTTTATGGACATTTGTGATTGGGGTTTCAGTGCCCAAAAAAGTCTATAACAGTTGCCCCCTAAAGCACGAGGTCGTTAATCTTCTGATGTCGGGTGAAATGCTTTATCATGAGGATCCAAAGTTTTTTCAAGCTGGAAGGTGACCTGTAATAAGATACAATATAATACATTATCTTCATAATATTTTAATGATCTAGCTGAGGTAGGAATTTCCCATGCTCAACTTTATAAACTCATTTTCATGTACATAAGACAGACAATCGTCTGAGTGTACACTGATGATTCTGGTAGAGCCATCATCCGTTAGATTGGGTGATTATCTGTGCAGCAATGATGTACATTTGATGTCTTTATTTTCCTGAATATATATCGTAGCCTGGATGGATGAAACTAGATCTGAGGTCTTCAATCTCGTTCGATCTTCACTCAAAGTACAAGTCAATCCATGTGAGAGATGTTCTAGGGTCGAACATGGAAAGACATCGCCTCATTACTAGCCAATGATGTAAGCTGTTAACAGGTGTGAGAGGAATCACCGATAATGATGATGACCCTCAAGGTACTACAGTACAATTCATGTGGTGTGAGTAAGGGACTTGGCATTGAACACCATGAAAAATCTTTCGGTCAAAGGCCATTGATGTAAACCTATCCTCGGAAGTGAGAAACTTGCCATTGAGGCATGCAAGCTTCAAAGTACTAAAAGGGTTTTTCCTAGATCGATTTCTTGGATAATGAGCTGATGTCGACAAGAAGCTATCTGTCATAGGAGGGCCTTAGTGAATCCCACATCAATGACATAGAATGGAGCAAATGATTTTAATGGAGGTGAAAACGATCTGGTGATATAAGGTTCAAGGTGGTGGTCATGAAAGAATGGAGCATAAATGTATTGCAGTGGGTGAGACACAGGTGAATTCTCTAAGCGACTTCTCTTAAACATATCAGCGACACTGACGTGATGGATTGGTAGCATTAACCACAAATTTGGATGGTGTGACGGAACCATTTTGATGTGACCAGTGAATGGAACAACCCAACCCGACTCAGATGCGGAGTGAAAGTGTCATGTTCAAGAGCGACTTGCTACCAACAAAGTTTCTTCAAGTTTTCTTCCCAATTTTTCCCCAGTCATTGCTGACCAGTACCTATTTATTTTTGTCAAGCTTGAGGAGGATAACATATGCTTGTTCTATAATTTCCCTTCGGGCAAACCCATCGCTATGTTTTAATGAGCCTACCAATAGTGAAACTCGTTCTTGTCTGTTATGGACAAGTTTGTCGCTATTCAGTTTTAACGAGTTTAACGACAAAGATAACTTGGTCCTTTTCAATTTTAGAGAGTCTGAAAAGGGACGTAAAGGAAACTCCAAAAACACGTTTTTGTCACATAATCCCTTGAGTCCGAAAATGTATAAAACAATACAAAAGGGATGAATTTTCGGTAATTTTAACTAGCCGAACAACACAAGCGCTTGATCTTTTTGTGTAATAATACCTCAGGTCCAAAAATATTAAAATCTAAAGGTGGGATAACACTTTCGGTCACTTTAATGAGCTGGAGAGGTCAATGGCTCGAAAACCTTTTCATATTTTACCAGTCAGTTGAAAAGAGCTTAAAGGAGAATCGTTTTTTGAGGAACGAGTGATAGACTCGGGTAGCAGCTGATTCCAGGTAAGGTTTGGAATTTTCCAATCACAGCAGTGTCACAAGGATGGCTAACAGGATCACTCTTCACAGATATTCCTAAAAAGGAGTAAACAATCAAGTGGAGGTGAATGATCGGCCAATACAGAGTGGAGGTGATGACGAGAACATGACCAAGGCTTCAAAGGCTGATGATAATACATTCACGATGGTTATTTACCGGAAATTGGTTCATTTTTTAATGAGCTTAAACGTCGGGGGAACACTTGCTCATTGCTTATGTTTATTTTTTAACGAGCTTGAATTCCGCGTTAAAACTGCTCGATATAATGGTCATTGATTTTCTTGATTTTACCATTAATAACTTTGTTTCTTCAAAGGTTGTACTACCTACTCAATTACTTCATCAAACTAGTTAGAAATGAACAATATATGTTTGAAAAATGAGTTAAGACACTAATATTTTACTTGAATTATGTAAAAAGTAATTTAAAATTGCTTTTACGCCTCATTTTACCATTTCATTTGAACTTTGGTTTGTTGGAGCTTTGGAGGTGCTTTCCCCTTTGATTTTCACCAGCTGATTCCGGGAGATTCTGTGGATGATTTTTGGCACCATCTAGACCAGGTAGGAGCTAAACCTGAGCTCTTTCATTTCATCCTTTCAATTTTGCATTCTGAGCATGTTTTCTGGTTTTTCTGAGCCTCTGGGGTTTGAAAAACTCACCCTAGCTCCATCACACCCTTTCTATATCGAAAGGTGCATTGCATGTTGGCCTGGCCACTAGCCAGGTAGCATGCAGCGCACCCAGAACACTGCTGGGGGTGCGATGGGCGCAAGGAGGGAAATTTATGCACATTTTTTCATGGAAATTTTTGCCTATTTTTCACCAAATCAGGATCTGACTCTTCTGTTGTTTGTTTTCAGAGATTCATTGGAGCAAAATGCCTGTTACATGGTGAGAACGTGAGCATGAAGAAGACGACATGCTTGCTTTACATGATCCGATTACGGTAAATGCACTGCGGAACTGTGGCTTGTTCAAATTTCTCCGCCTCTCTAGCATGAGGCAACAAATCGACTTGTTGCAATATTTACTCGATGCATGGGATGCTACCAGCCAGGTGTTCCAGATTAGGGGAAAATCTATCCCCTTGATTGTCGTGGACATCTATTTTTTGACCAGCTTATCAAGGCGGGGTTCCCCTATCTCATTATCAGGTTCAGCCCGTGGGGGTGAATCTGTGAGAGATTACATTCACAGGTATTGCAGAGAGGGATCTCAGCCAAGTAAGGATAACAAGATCAACATCCGATATGTCACTGACAGGCCCCTGAGGACCATTCTATTCACTTTTGCTAGAATGGCTGGTAGTGCGGCTCTTCATGTGGCCAATCAATCTTATATGCAGTATGCCTTAGAATGCCTTGAACCAAAGGTGTTCAACTGGTGTGATGCAGTACTCTTTGTGATGAAAGAACAATTGACCAAGGTGAAAAACGGAAGATTGAAGAACTTTGGATATGGTTCTATTTTGATTGCTTTTGCCTTGGAAAAGATCCCGCTGATGCAGCCGCAGTATATTTCACTTGGTTTACCTCCACCAACTGAGCCACGGATGCAGAGATGGATCGACCATATGTCCAGAAATGTTGGTCAATCTCAGGTTTCCTTTTTTGATACCTTCTCCAGGTGGTTCGATCATTAGGAGATGGTTTTTTCCGAGTATCCATATGCTGGCATGGATTTCCGGGGTGACACGTATTTGGTGTTGTCGGCTGGCGAGTAGTGGGGTGCCATTGGAAAATCTTTTGAACTTATCTCTATTTATTGTTTCTCTTTATAATGTTCTTGTGCTTTATTCTATCAAGACTAATCAGAAATCATGTGCTCATGCAGATGTTGGACCAGTTCGGCCAGTAGTACGCCTAAGAGTGCCAGCTGCCGCTTCAGTAGGAGAGGCTGTGGGAAGGGCTATCCTTCGTGACCTTGATGTGGCCGAGACTATTTCAGCATTACAGGATCAGGTCGAGGGCCTCACTCTTGGTATTCCAGATGTGAGGACTGACGAGCTGCCTTTGAGGTTGCAGCGACATACTACCAGTGTGCCGAGTCAATGGACTAGGCTTTTACGCATCATTGCACAGGCGGTGACTTTTTATCACCAGCATCATTAGACTAGGGTGCCCCCTAGCGTTTTGAGTTTTGGGTCATTTGACCAATTTTTGTCTTGGTTACAGAACATTATGTGTAAACCATAAATAGTTATATATATATTTTTGATTTTCGGAGTTTTATTTTGGTTAAGTTACAAGATCCAGATGCAAATATTGATGAAATGCTTCTTTTTATAAATGTTGCAAATGTCTATCTAACACATAATTTTCCAATGAGTCTGTTAATGTGTTTAAGTTTCTAGAAATATGTTGATTTTGAATAAAATCAAATTACCTTTCCAAAATATTTACCTTTAGGAACATGCGATAGATAGCTGGATTTCTGACAGAGTAGATGCCAGTGAGTTGTAGTATGACGTGCTGTGAGTCTAGCCTGACGACAAGTCGACATATGCCATGTGTGATGGAATCAGAGAGAAGTTCTATCAATGCGCTATATTCAGCGATGTTATTTGTTGACCGATCAATACATACCTGTTGTGGGGAAAAGTATCCGATGCGGATGACCCTATCCCTACTCTAAAGGTGACAGTCTTTAGCAACAACTGAAAGTAAAGCTTTGATGTTTTCCTTTATGAAAGTACTGAGAGAAGGATGAAAAGATTAACCAACCTGGTGTCTTTCGCTTAGTCGATCCTTGTCCTCTCTCTTTGTCTCTTGTTCCCAGCTCCTTGCTCTCTTTGCCGGTCCAGCTACACACAGATCCTGCACAAAACAAGAGAGCAAACTACAAGATACATGTACTCATAACTGAAGCATGGATTAGGATGAATCAAATATACATGTAAATACAATACATCAATGCAATACAAGTATATATAGGAGAACATACAAAACTTTATTGATAGAAGTAACAGGGTTCTGAGAAGGTTACAACCAATGATGGCTCCAATCCAGCAGCACCTCCCCAGCAGCAAGAACTCTCCTCTTCACCTCTAGTAAAACAATCACCCAATAGCTCTAACTGTAAACCAACAGCACCTCCTTGCTTTACACAAAATTCCAGCCTCTTTAGACCTCATAGAAGAGCTCTATATATAGGAGAGAAGAGGAAAGGATGAGTCAGCTTGAGACTGACATGAAGCTGCCTTGTGTCCTCTCCTTCTTCAGTTAATCTTCAGTTCCTGTGTCCACTTGGAGATCCTTGCTTACACATGGTGATCAAGTACCTCTTACTCATCACAGGGCGAATCTCATGAACCAAGTGTCAGTTTGGAAGCTTCCTGGGCAGTTGACACCTTGTAGGATGACTGTGCCACTTGGCCAATCTCGCCCAGCGCAGGTAGCCTTCATTAATCTTGACTTCCAACGCAGGTACAAAGAGGGACAGTTGCATTCCAGCGCAGAAGCTCAGTGGAGCAGCTGACATGATCCAAAATAAGCCTGTTTTGAAGTGTTTTCAGGTGGAGAACTGATTGGAAGTGCTGTTGGTTGATGACCTTGTTCTTTTAGGGGTAAGAACAACATGTTTAGGGACTGAGGATCCCTGTAATTATTGACATTCCATGCTCCTTGACGCGAGGCACAAAAATGTCTATAACAATTGCCCCCTTAAGTATGAGGCCGTTTATCGGGTGAAATGCTTTAGCTAGAGGGTCCGAAGTTCATTCCAGTGCTGAGGAGAGTGCCCTGTAATACAATACAATACAATACATTATTTTTCATTCAATTTTCATGATCTAGCTGAGGCGGGCATTCCCATGCTCAGCTTTTATAAATACATTTTGGTACATATGACAGACGATCGTCTGATGACAGACTGATAATCTTCCGCTGAAATTATCATCCTTTGATAGGATGATCATCTGCTGCAATGATGTACATGGAAAATGTTTTTATATTTCCTGAATATATATCGCAGCCCGGATGGATGAAACTAGATCCAGGGTCTTCAAACTCGTTCGATCTTCACTCTAAGTACAAGTCGATCCATGTGAGAAATGCGCTGAAGTCGAACATGGAAAGACATCGCTTGATTACCGGTCAATAATGAAAACCGTTAACAAGCGCGAGAGGAATCACCAATAATGACAATGACCCTCAAGGTACTGCAGCACAATTCACGTGGCGTGAATAATGGACTTGGCGTCGAACGCCACGCAAAATCTTCTGGTCGAAGTTCATTGATGTATACCTGTCGCCGGAAGTGAGAAACTTGCCATTGAGGCATGCAAGCTTCAAAGTACTGATGGGGGTGTTCCTAGATCAACTTCTTGGATAATGAGCTGAAGTCGACAAGAAGCGATCCGTCAAAGGAGGGCCTTAATGAATCCCACATCAATGACACGGAACGGAGCTAATGATTTTAGTGGAGGTGAAAACAAACTGTGACATATGATTCAGGGTGGCGATCATGAAATGGATGAAGGATAATGTATGGCAGTGGATGGGACACGGTTGACACTTTCAGAATGACCCCTCTTGAACATATAACGACACTGATGCGATGGATCGGTAGCATTACCCCAAATGTGGATGGTGTGGCGAGGACCATGGTGATGAGACCGGTGAATGAAACAACCCAACCCGATGTGGTACGGAGGAAAAGTGTCATGTTCAAGAGTGACTTGCTACCTTTAAACTTTGATGTTCTCCCAATTTTTCCCCAGTCATTTCTGACCAGTACCTCTTTATTTTTGTCAAGCTTGAGGAGGATAACATATGCTTGTTCTATAACCTGCCCTTCGGGCAAGCCCATCGCTAAGATTTAACGAGCCTAGCGATAGGGAAACTCGTTCTCGTCTAAAGACAAGTTTGTCGCTACTTAATCATTTTAACGAGTCTAACGACAAAGAAAACTCGGTCCTTTTCATTTTTAGAGAGTCTGAAAAGGTACAGAAAGTTAACTCCATGATTCCTTTTTCGTCAGCTAATCCCTTAAGTCCGAAAAAGTATAAAACAATACAGAAGGGATGAATTTTCGATTGCTTTAACGAGCCGAACAAAACAAGCGCTCAATCTTTTTGTGCAATAATCCCTCAGGTCCAAAAAGATTAAAATCTAGAGGAGGGATAGCGTTCCGGTCGTTTAACGAGCTGGAAGGCCAAAACTCGGCAAACTTTTCATATTTTACGAGTCAGTGAAAAGAGCTCAAAGAAGACTCGTCTTTTGAGGAACGAGTGATAAACAGGGATAGCAGCAGATTCCAGGTACAGGTTGGAATTTTCCAATCACGGCAGTGTCACAAGGATGGCTAGGTGAAATCACTCTTCGCCGATGTTCCTCAAAATGGGTAAACACACAAATGGAAGTGAATGATCGGCCAAATGAAAAGTGGAGGTGACGGTGCACAAACACGACCAGGGCTTTTATGGCTGATGAATTTACGATCTCAAAAGGTTATTTACCGGTACTGGGTTCATTTTTTAAAGAGCTTGAATGCGCCAAAACACTGCTCAAAAGCTTATGTTTATTTTTTAACGAGCATGAACTATGACTCTAAAACTGCTCGGATATTTTGCATGCCCCCAGCATCATAATAACGCATGTCAAAGGAGGGTGCCCCCCAAGCTTCATTGCATTCAACTTGGTGATTGGAATGAAGGTTTACCTTTGAATTTTGAAAAGGGGATTTGTTTCATTTTTTAATGAGGTTGACATAATAGAAGAACTATCCTCATGACTCCTTGTTTCATTTTTTAACGAGGTTGACACGAGATAAGAACCGTCCTCGGATCCGACAAAATATCTAGGAATCTTCCGAATCCAACCAGAAGATTGGATTAGATTTCATGTTGTAGGTTTCCACCGTGGCCTCTCCCGCCAGATTACTTGGAGGCGGTAGGGCGAAAGTACCCATTAAGGCAGGGTCTTTTAGGAAACCTACTCCGATATTTTGGAAAAAATGATTCCTTGCATGGATCATTGGAATGCTTCCTGTAACTTGTGAACTGTTGGGGAGAAAAGTTTGTTGGTCGACGATTGTAATTCCTTCTTGGGAGGGAAATGCAATCCTCCTGAAATAGGTCGACACAACCGCGGCCATGGCATAGATCCAGGGCCTTCCTAGTAGGATGTTGTAATCGAGGTTTCCATCAATTACTTCAACATCAATTCCTACTGTTTTGCCCCCCAGTTCAACTTGCAAGTTACTTAAAATCCCGTATGGAGTGTATGATCGTCCATCAAATGCTTTTAACGTCGTTGACGATTTCGACAAGGGTGGTGATCCTAATTCTTTCCAGCAACTTATCGACATAAGACATGTAGATGCCCCCTCATCAATAATTGTTCGATGAACAGTTTTGTTGAGGGCTTTCACTTGAATAAGGAAAGCTAGTTGAGCTGGTAATTGCAGGTCATATCCTTTATGATCAAAGGCCACAAGATTGGAATCCATTGGGCCAATCCCACCCATCGCTGATAATGAAGCTTGCTCTTGGGAGGGGTAATTTTGTGGTACCTCAAGTGTCGACATAGTGGACGGCGATTGGGCCAGGTCCTTTACTATATTATAATTCTGTGCTTCTTTGGCACGAGGATTAAATGTCGATTTGTGTACTACTCCCTTTGGCAGCTTTATCATTGGCTCAGGAACGATGGGTGGCACAACTTCAGTCAAAGTTGTTGTTGAACTACTAGGTCGTTCGTTAACCTTGTTATTCGACAGCTTTGGATTCTCGTAATCTTTATTCCTTGTCAAAGCATTATTCTGTTGCTTTGAGGTAGACAACATAAGCACTTGGGATCCGGAAGCATTTTGACTAGCAACCATATTTTGACCTGGATTAGGAAACGGATCAGTCAATACTGCTGGGTTTTTTGAATTGTTGAAGAGTTTCTTAACTTCAGCTATATGTGGACAATCTTTTGTCCAATGATCTTCATCGCATATATGACACCCTGTCGGGGGTTTCCTTTTTCTTCCTGTCTTTTTCTTCTTGCCCCCTGGTTGCTTCAGTTGTTTGCCCTTGTCGGTCGACATGGCATTTACTTCTGAGGCAAGAAGTCGCTCATTTGCATTTTGACTAGAAATTTTTCGTTTGCCAGTCACGCCATTACTGGCGTGAGAGTTAGTATTCGATCCAGGAGGGGGAGGAATTGAAAATTCAGGTCTAGAGGCGTCAGGTATTTTGTCGTAGAGCGTGCCCGACTGAGTATATACTAAGTCTAAATATTGAGCACGAGCAATGACTTGCTCCTCTGTTACGACTCCTCCCTTGGCCACATCTTCCGTTATAGCTGGAAGTAACGACTTTATAAACCATTCAGCTAACAGCTGATCGGGAACGTAAGTTTTCACCATCCTACGACGACGTCGCCACTCATGTATATGATCAGATATGTGAGTGGCCATTGTCTGTTTGAAGTTGGTGAGGAGTTCTGTCCCTGTTTCATACCTTATCGGTAATTGAAAATGGGTTAAGAAAGTCGTGGCTAAGGAGCTGAAATTGTCGAAAGAGGCTCTCGGCAATTCAATGTACCATTTAGCCGCTGGACCTGTCAATGTCCTCTGGAAGAGGCGAAGTCTTATCGAATCATCATTCAGGGTGTTTGACGAACACCACAGATGGAATGTCATCACATGATTCGACGGGTCTTCACCCGGATTTCCATTAAATTTAGGAATATCTGACGGAAGTTTATGTGGAATCGCTGGCCACCAAGGGGCATAAGCAATTGGATCATTCGTCAGCCGGTTTAGATCTGGTAGTTCTAGAGTTGCTACAAAGGGCAACTGTTGATTCAGGTTAGGCGAAGCATATCCAGGATAAGATGGTATCGCCTGAGCAATGGGTCTTTGCAAACCAGCATTATGCTGACAACTTTGACAAGGTTGATGGGCGTAACCATTATAGTATGGTTGCCCATTACTTACAAAGACTTGTTGCTCAGGTCCTTGATATGATTGCTGGAATTGCAGTGGTTGAGTTCTAACCAGCTCTGGTTGTTGGACCAATTGCTGTTGACCAATACTGGATGATTGACCAGGATGAGGAGTTACAGTACTCGTTTGAGCCTGAGTCGCTCCAGATAAGGAGGCACTACCCTGAGATTATGATTGAGTCGCTGAGCCAAGAGGTTGTTGTATTACAACAGGTAACGCTTGTACTTGCGACACATTCGCCATAGCAGGTGTGGTGGTAATATTCGACACAGGGTGGATTGGTTGCATAGAATATACAACTCCTGGTTGTTGAGGCAGTATTGGTACCCAACTGCTGGATGTAATTCCAGTTTGACCTGAACTTTGTTGTGAACTCACGGATGGGCATCCTCCCGGAGGAGGTAATGAAAAGGCATACTGCCCCCCATATGGTATCAATCCGGAACTCAAGGGGATCGATTGCCCAGGTTGACCTCTAAATGGATCAGTTTGGCGAGTTTCAACATAAGAAATACCAGATGATAATCCGGACGAAGAAATAGGAACCAACCATGTCATCGTCCCTGATGGGACTCCGGCTTGTTGTTGACAACTTGCCGGGACAGATGGTATACCAGCGAACATCGTTGGAGTAGCAGTAGGAGCCTCTGCTGCTGCTGTGTCGGACGACACAGTCCTAGATGTCGACGGTTGTTCAGACATATTTAGTCTATCCAAAAGATTTCTTAGAGATTTTACAGGAACTTCCACTTGTGGTGGACTAACTTCGAAGATCAACGAGGGAAGGGTGATGATTATTCCGCTTAAAATAAATTTTATAACGATGCTTTAGACACAACTTGCTTTTTCATGTTTTAAGAGTCGAGAAAAAGCTAAAGATGACTCTAGTCGCCTTCGATGTATTAACGAGCCCGAAGTGACAAATGCTCGGTTGGACCTTTTCAATTATAGAGTTTGAAAAGGGCCAAAAGAAACTGCTCTGGAGATCTAGGCAGAGGGTGCGCCAAACCTTTCGCGAAACCACAGAATACGTTTTACGGTACGGGTGGTCGATCTTCGTGAATGCTGTGTTCACTACATCGCGATCAGTAGGGCGGTTGACACGGCTTCCTAAGGATAAAGGATAAATGCCTATAGGGGTCTCCCAATATACGCGACGGTACGCGGGAGCACAAGTCCGTATTAGTGCCACCGACTCTCAGGAGGAATCACCCACCTTCGTAGAGATCGACAGTCACTATGTTTAACGACGCCGGAACACGTCTCTACCTAGACCTCTAGATGTTTGCGTTATGTTACAAAGCGTTGTTATGTAAATTGGGTTTATTTTAATGTTGATCTTGCTTAACAGTTTGTCTTTAAGGATCACCACGAGATGTATTGGTACAAATTCCTAAATGCAGCTAAAACGATAAGCAAGCTTTCACAATCTTTTTAGCTTTGAAAATCCTAACTACTGAGGGGAGAGAAAAACAATATCTTTCCACACAGAGCACAAAGCACAAACTAATGCACTTTCTCCTAGATCAGACACACAAACTTATCAAAAATGCAAATGCAAGATGCATGTATTTCTTTTCGTTATCCTTAATGTTGATGCTAGACAAAAAGGAAACTGTTGTATAATTTTGAATCTAATTTCAAGTAGAAATAAACAAGCTTGTCCACAATCAAAAAGACACCTTATGATAGACTTGTTTAAAAAATACAGGAAATGTATAGATTCATACCATAAAATGAAAAGCAAACAAACTCAAACAGCCATGAACAGTAATAAAACTAGCTCATAAGATCACAAAGACACTTTTACAGTTCAGGATCTAAGAGGTCACAGCTATACTGGTTCGCTTTTCACAATGGGAAACTGGAACTGAAACAAGAAATACTGAAAGAACATTCACAGCTTCATCACACAACTGAGGCGGAATAATGTCAAGGAGAAGTGATCTACAGCAAGTACAATGACCAGCAAGCAATCAGCAAGAAAATCAGTGAAAACAAGGCCAAGACACAATAGGAAAGCTGAGCTAGACTAAGGCTAACTGGACCAGCGCAGGTGCTAGTCTGCCAGTTTCACTCTCAGCGCAGTTCCCGAAGGGAGTACCTGCGCTGTAATGCAGACTGCCTGTGGACAGCCTGCACTGACTTACGAGAGTTACGTCTGCAAAGAATTCCGGGTCATAAAAAGCTCAAAAATGCACTGTTTTTGCTGAAATAAAAAGCTATAGGTCAAGTACAGGCTAAGGGATGATCAAGAGGATGAAGATCTATCACAAAGAGTAAAGATTCTTTTGTAGATTAGCTCTTTAAATCTTGAATTTGCTCAGCAAAGGAGCAAGAGTAGCAGGCCCTCTACTTCGCTTTTGATATAGTCAAAAGCTTTTCGATTTGGTACTCTTTTCTTCAAGAAATGAATAGCAAAATACTACAAACACCAACAAGATACTAGGCTCCCCAGCGGAGTCGCCAGTTTGTTGTGGGGAAAAGTATCCGATGCGGATGACCCTATCCCTACTCTAAAGGTGACAGTCTTTAGCAACAACTGAAAGTAAAGCTTTGATGTTTTCCTTTATGAAAGTACTGAGAGAAGGATGAAAAGATTAACCAACCTGGTGTCTTTCGCTTAGTCGATCCTTGTCCTCTCTCTTTGTCTCTTGTTCCCAGCTCCTTGCTCTCTTTGCCGGTCCAGCTACACACAGATCCTCCACAAAACAAGAGAGCAAACTACAAGATACATGTACTCATAACTGAAGCATGGATTAGGATGAATCAAATATACATGTAAATACAATACACCAATGCAATACAAGTATATAGGAGAACATACAAAACTTTATTGATAGAAGTAACAGGGTTCTGAGAAGGTTACAACCAATGATGGCTCCAATCCAGCAGCACCTCCCCAGCAGCAAGAACTCTCCTCTTCACCTCTAGTAAAACAATCACCCAATAGCTCTAACTGTAAACCAACAGCACCTCCTTGCTTTACACAAAATTCCAGACTCTTTAGACCTCATAGAAGAGCTCTATATATAGGAGAGAAGAGGAAAGGATGAGTCAGCTTGAGACTGACATGAAGCTGCCTTGTGTCCTCTCCTTCTTCAGTTAATCTTCAGTTCCTGTGTCCACTTGGAGATCCTTGCTTACACATGGTGATCAAGTACCTCTTACTCATCACAGGGCGAATCTCATGAACCAAGTGTCAGTTTGGAAGCTTCCTGGGCAGTTGACACCTTGCAGGATGACTGTGCCACTTGGCCAATCTCGCCCAGCGCAGGTAGCCTTCATTAATCTTGACTTCCAGCGCAGGTACAAAGAGGGACAGTTGCATTCCAGCGCAGAAGCTCAGTGGAGCAGCTGACATGATCCAAAATAAGCCTGTTTTGAAGTGTTTTCAGGTGGAGAACTGATTGGAAGTGCTGTTGGTTGATGACCTTGTTCTTTTAGGGGTAAGAACAACATGTTTAGGGACTGAGGATCCCTGTAATTATTGACATTCCATTCTCCTTGACGCGAGGCACAAAAATGTCTATAACAATACCCCTCTGAATCTTACTAACTCACCGCTTGGATCAAAAATGGCCCAAGCCACAAAAGATAGGTTCCGTGAACTAGGACTCCCTCTGTCACCATATCCAGCACATGATTCCAATAGGTTCGACATCTGCAATAAATGTAAAAAGTGGATTACTTGACCAAAATGATTACCCTTAGCGAAAAAAAAAATGTAACAAAAGCATATGGGTTACTACACTGCATCATGCATAGTAACGCTTAAGGTACAACCCATTACGGGGTTACGCCAGCGGAATCTCATCATAATCCATTAACTCGTAGGCTCCTTTTGCTAACACACATTTAACAATGTAGGGGCCCATCCATAAAGACTTTAATTTACCTACTCCCAATTTATCGGATTCTTGGTCGTAAAGTAAGACCAAGTCACCTTCGAAGAAGAAACGGGGTTTGACATTCTTGTCGAACTGCACCTTGACTCGTTTCTTATGGGCTTCATTAGCTAAAGTGGCATCACGATAGGCTTCATCCAATTAGATTAGTTCCAAGAAATGAGCCTCCTCTTCTGAAGTTCCGGGGAGAAGGTCGATTGCGAGTTTGAGGGACGAGATTTCACACTGAACTGGTAATATTGCTTCTAGGCCATACACCAGTTGGAAGGGTGTAAACCCGGTTGCATTCCTTATCGATGTTCGGTATGCCCACAAGGCTGAGTATAAGATCAGGTGCCAACTCCTTTTGTGGACTCCAATCATCCTTTGCAGCATGCGCTTTAGGTCCTTGTTGATTGCTTCAACTTGTCCGTTGGCCTGCGAGTAATATGGAGTAGAGCTGTCATGGGACAACCCTAATTTGGCAGCCAATTCGGCCATCATGTGCTTGCGAAAATGTAATCCATGATTTGTGACTATAGCGTGTGGAACGCTGGATTTGGCGACTACATGATTGAAAAATAAAAGGGCAGTTGTTTCACCAGTGTTATCTAATGTAGGCATCGCCTTGGCCCATTTGGTAAAATAGTCCACTACGACTATGATATACCCACGCCCCCCAGTCGAGGTGGGGTTACATGTCATGAAATTAATGCCCCATTTGGCGAATGGCCCAACAACAACTATTGGCTGTAGAGGTGCGGGTGATCTTCTGGTTTTGCTATCGAAAATTTGACATGCATGGCAACTTCTGACTGCAGTTATGGAATCTTTGAACATTGTTGGCCAGAAGTATCCTGCTTGTAAAATTCTTTGCGCTATAGCATAGCCAGATTGATGCCCCCCACACATGCCTGAATGGCAATCATTCAAGACTTTTTCGGCCTCCTCATGGGTGAGGCACCTCCTCAGAACTGTATCGACACCACGACGGTAAAGCGTACCACCGACGATCATGTATTCTCTTGATTGGTATTGAATACATTTTTGTTCTGAGTGGGATGTATTAGGCCTATATTTTTCGGTTTGGAGATAGATAATTATATCTCCATACCACGGATTTCTTGAAGATATCAGAAACAAATATTCATCCACGATTGTTTCTTCTGATGTTTCATCATTGGACGACGATGGGAGATCGCATAGTAATTCCGCGAATACCAGGGATTTCTTCGATTTGGATTTTACAAATTCCAGATCAAACCCTTGAAGTATTGCTATCCATTTTGAATATTTTCCCCCCAGCAACTGTCGTGACAATATATAAGTCATGGGGTTGCAATCTGACAGAATGCTAGTTTTTCGAAAGAGGACATACTGTCGAAATATCTGTATCACTTGAACAACTCCGAGTGCCAGCTTTTCAACATAGGAATATTTTCTTTCTCTATCATTTAAGTTCCTACTTAAATAATATATAGGATGTTCAATTCTGTTTAACCATTGTAATGGTTGTATCCGTTGCAGCTAGATACAGGTTAAAGTCTTTTTGATAATCATGAGCGTACATTATTGATGCTTTAATTAGGGATTCTTTTAAAGCATCAAAGGAAGCTTGCGCGACCTGATCCCAGACAAAGGGCACTTCTTTTTTTAATTGACGTGTATAACCTTTAGCAAGTTCAACGTAATTTGGAATGAACCTCCTCAGAAAGTTTGCTTTCCCTTGGAGTTTCTGAATCTGAAGCAAATTTGAAGGTGGAGGCAAATTTATGATTACCTGAACCTTACATGGGTCGAGACAAATCCCGTCCTTTGAGGCTACAAAGCCAAGCAAACGACCAAAACTGACACAGGACACATATTTTTGTGGATTGAGTCGTATCTTGTAGTGTCGGCAACGTAGAAATATCGCTCTCAAATGTTGTGGATGATCGGTCTGCTTTCGCGAACGAGCTGGAAGGTCGTAGAGATATGGTTGAACGATGTTTTTGATGTCATGGAAGGCATAATTCATTGCCCTCTGAAATGTTTCCCCTGCATTCTTTAAACCAAAGGGTAATTTGCGATAAGAAAATGTGCCCCACGGACAAATAAATGCAGTCTTTGACTAGTCCCCTAGGCGGATATTTATTTGATTATACCTGGAGAATCCATCCATAAATGAAAAGATTTCACATCCGGCGCATTCATCAATTATCTGGTCAATAAAGGGTGTAGAGTAGTTGTCTTTTTTACAAGCTTGATTTACATCCCTGCAATGGACTCACACTCTAGTTTTTCCTTGTTTTTTCATTATAGTAACAATGCTTGATACCCAATCGGTTAGAGGAATCGGGTAAATGAAACCAGCATGGAGAAGCTTTTCAACTTCTGCCTTGATGGCAGCGGCTTTCTTGGGGTGCACCTGTCGTAGCCACTGTCGTACTGGTTTGACATTTATATACATCTTGATTTCGTGTTCGATTATACTCGAGTCAATGCCTAGCATTTCATCATATGACCAAGCAAATACATCTCTAAATTCGCGAAAAAGAGCGTTATATATTTCCAGTTCTGAAGGAGAACAACATTTTCCAACATAAATATTCTCTACAACATCCGTTTTGGTCGAGATATTTATGGCGACAGTCTCTTCAATATTGGAAAAGTTTCACTCGGAATCCACCGTGTTTACGGTATTTGATAGGAAATAAAAAAATGATGGATGATGAAGGTCATCAGAAGTATCTTCTTGACAATCCGGAAGATGGGAATGATGGTGGTGATCTTCCCATAGCGCCCCTCCAATTACCATTGATTGAACAATTCCTTCGTCGGTGTAATGCACTTGTGACCAAGGATCTGAATGGGTGCATATTCCTTAGACATATCTATCCAAACGCTTGATGAGCATTGATTTGGTTCTGCCTCCCATGCCGAAAACATTGATTGCTACAATATTTCTATTGGGCTTGGAGGCAACACCTGCAGATGATCCATGTTTATATCTTTTTCTGAGATCTTTTGAATCGAAGATATCATATTGCAGGTTCCTACCGTCGCCACTTCTGCCAGATTGGTTGGAGCAGGAGGGAAAATGTCCCCATTAATATAGGGTCTTTTTGTAGGCCTACTCTGATATTTTGAAGCGTATGGGAGCTTCCATGGATCATCAGAATGCTTCCTGTAACTTGGGAACTATTGGGGAGAAATGTTTGTTGGTCGACGATTGTAATTCCTCCTTGAAAAGGAAATGCAATATTCCTAAAGTAGGTCGACACAACCACAACCATAGCATATATCCATGGTCTTCCCAGTAGGATGTTGTAATCGAGGTTTCCGTCGATTACTTCGACATCTATTTCTACTATTTTCCCTCCTAGTTCAACTTGCAAGTTACTTAGAATACCATATGGGGTATACGTTCATCCGTCAAATGCTTTTAATGTTGTCAAAGATCTTGACAAGGTTGGAGATCCTAATGTTTTCCAGCAACTTATCGACATAATACATGTAGATTCCTCCTCATTAATAATTGTTCGATTAACATTTTTGTTGAGGGCTTTCACTTGAATGAGGAAAGCTAGTTGAGCTGGTAACTGAGGATCGTATCCTTTATGATTAAAGGACACAAGATTAGAATCCTTTGGGTCTATCCCACCTATAGCTGATAATAAAGCCCGCTTTTTGGATGGACAATTTTGCAGTACCTCAAGTGTCGACATAGCGGATGGCGATTGAGCCAGATCTTCCACTATATTATAATTTTGTGCTACTCTGGCATGAGGATTCAATGTCGACTTGCGTATACTCCCTTTGACAGTTTTATTGTTAGATCTGGAATGATGGGCGGCGCAACTTCTGTTGAAGTCGTTGTCGAACTACTAGGTTGACCTTTGTCCTTGTTGTTCGACAGCTGTGGATTCCCATAATCTTTGTTCCTTGTCGATATCAAAGCATCATTTTGCTGTTTCGAAACCAAAAACATCAGTACTTGGGACGGGGAAGAATTTTCGCTAGCAACCAAATTTGTCCCTGGATTTGGAAATGGATCAGTTAATACCGCCGAGGTTTTTGAATTCTTGAAGAATCTTTTAAGCTCAGCTTTATGTGGACAATTTTTTGTCCAATGATCCTCATCACATATTAAGCATGGATTTTTTAGTTTCCTATCTTCAGGAGGGTTTGCAGAATAATTTTCAGGTGATGATTCCTCTCGTTTCTTCTTCTTCCCTTTGTTTTTCTTCTTGCCTCCTGGTTGCTTGGTTTCTTTGCCTTTATCAGTCGAGACAACATTTACTTCTGAGACGAGAAGTGCTTCTTTTGCATTTTGACTTGAAATATTACGGGCCTTTTTAGATGTAGCCTTTGTCGATTTCATGTCTGTTGTACTAATCACGCCATCGCCAGCATGAGAGTCATTGTTTTATTTAGGGGGAGGAGGGACGGAAAATTCTGGTCTGGGAGCGTCAAGGATTTTATCGTAGAGCGTGCTAGACTGAGTATAAATCAAGTCTAAATATTGCGCACGAGCAATGAATTTCTCTTCAGTGACGACTCCTCCTTTTGCCACATCTTCTATAATGGAAGGTAATAATGACTTAATAAACCATTCAACTAAAAGCTGATCAGGAACATACGTTTTTACCATTCTACGATGACGTCGCCACTCATGAATATGATCGGATATGTGAGTGTCCGTTGTTTGTTTGAAATTGGTGAGAAGTTCTGTTCCCGTTTCGTACCTTATGGGTAACTAAAAATGGGTTAAAAAGGTTGTGGCTAGGGTACTGAAGTTATGAAACAAACCTCTGGGTAACTCGATATACCATTTCGCTGTCGGACCAGTTAACGTCCTATGAAAAAGGAGAAGCCTAATCGAATCATCATTTAGGGTGTTTGATGAACACCACAGATGAAATGTCATCACATGATACGACGGGTCTTCACCCAGCTTTCCATTAAGTTTAGGAATATCTAACTAAAGTTTATGCGGAATCGCTGGCCACCAAGGGGCATAAGCAATTGGATCGTTTGTTAGCCGATTTAGATCTGGTAACTCTAAAGTTGCCACGAAGGGTAACTATTGATTCAGGTTTGGCAAAGCATACTAGGATATGATGGAATCGCCTAAGCGGTTGGTCTTTGAATACTAGCATAATGCATTTGATGCTGGTAACTTTGGTAAGGTTGATGGGCATAACCATTGTAGAATGGTTGATTTTGACCGTTTTGAATATACGAATGCCCACTATTTGCAAAGATTTGTTGCTCAGATCCTTGGTATACTTGTTGGAATTGCGGTTGTTGGTATTGCACCAGCCATGGTTGCGAAGCCATGTGCTGTTGTCCAATACTGACCGTTTGACCAAGATGAGGGGTAATCATACCCGTTTGGGCCTGTGTCATTGCACTAGTTGGCGATTGTGGTTGAGCCGCAGGGACAAGAGGCTGTTGCATTACAACCTGAGAAACCTGAGGTTGGCATACAACAGGCAACGCTTGTACTTGCGACACCGTCACAATAGCTAGTGTAGTTGGTATATTTGACATAGGTAAACATTGTTGCATTGAATATACAACTCTTGGTTGTTGAGGTAGTATTGGCACCCAACCGTTAGATGTAATTCTAGCATAACATGAATTTTGTTGTGAACTCTGGTATGGTTGTCCTCCCGGAGGAGACAATGAAAGGGTATACTGCCCCCCATACAGCGGTAATCCAGTGCTTAAAGGAATTGTTTGCCCTTGAGGACCGGACTGCCCAAATTGACACCTTGAAGGATCAATTTGTTGAGACTCAACATAAGATTTCCTAGATACTATTCCGGACGAACAAATAGGAACGGACCATACTGTCGAAATGGCCCCTGGGTGGGCTCCTTCTAGCAATTGAGAGTTAGTTGGGATAGATGGTATGCTGGTGAACATTGTTGGAGTGACAGCATGAAGTTCTGTCGTTGCTGTGTCGGATGAAACAATCCTAGATGTCAACAGTTGTTTAGACATTTCTAGTCTATCCAAAATATTGCCTAGCCATTCTACAGGATCTTTCGATGATGGTAGACTAATTTTCGATGAAGAAGGATATAGAGTGATTCTGACCCCAAACTGGGATGGAGTACTAGATGGAGGATCCTACACAATCTCTTCTGTAGCAATCATACCAGGTGGAAGAGGTAGACCGTCTGGTCCGTAAAATATTTTTGGTGCCGAAGAAGGTATAGAATCTGCAGTGATAGATGCTTGGGGAATAACACCTTCTGAATCAGTTGTAGATGGAGCTGGTTCAGTAATACAAGTGTTTACCTTCACATGAGGATCAGTTTTACTGTCCTTTGGTGGCTGCTGAACTTATTCTGTAAAGGCAGGGATACCAGAAATGTTTGGAGTAACCAGAGTCTCTAATGGTGTTGGAACACTTGTTCTAACTTTACTAGGGGATTTGGAACCGGTTAAATGAGTTTTCTTTGTCCGTAACAGTTTCGACTCTGGAGACAAAGACAATTAACTCGTAAGCCTCCGCGAACAACGGGGTTTCAATTGACTTTCTTCCATGATTGTGAATTACTCGACCAGCTAGGAATCAAGGGGAAGTATGTTTCCGAATTAGATGAATTTTATACGCTTTGACACAACTTGCTTTTTCAATTTTAAAGAGTCGAGAAAAAACAAAAGATGACTCTAGTTGCCTTCGATTTTTAATGAGCTTGAAGTGATAGGTGCTTAGATGGACCTTTTCCGTTAACGAGTCTGAAAAGGAATGAAAGGGACTGCTCTGGAAATCTAGACAGAGGGATTACCAAACCAATCGCAAAACTGCATAATAATTTTTATGGTACGACAGTCAATCTTCCCGAATGTTGTGTTCAGTGCATTGCGATCGATAGGACGGCAGACACGACTTCCTATGGATAAAGGATATAACCTATTGTGGTCTCCCAAAATATACTTGACGGTATGTGGGAGCACAAGTTCGTACTGGCACTTATCGTCTCAAAGTAGAGGAATCACCCAACCAACAGTGAAAACAACAGTTACCAGGCTTTATGACGCTGGAATACGTCTCTAGCCTAGATTTCTAGATGTTGTGCATTAGGTTCCAAAGCGTTTTTAGGTTCATTAAATTTATTTTGTAGTTGATCTTGCTTAAGAAATTTTCCTTTTAGGTTCACTGCGTGATGTAGATGTACAATTCCTAAAATGCAATCTAAGATGATAAACAGTCGTTTAATCTTCTTTTTGCAATGAAAATCGTAGCTACTAAGGAAAGAGAGATGATTTTCTTTCAACAAAGAGCAAAGAGCACACACTATATGCACTATCCTAAATCAAACCAACAAATAGTCTAAATGAAAATGCACATGCATGTGTTTGTTTTCAGCCTTCTTAATGTGTGAATGATAAAAAGAAAGCTAAGCGCAAATCTGAATTATTTTTCAAAGCAACATTACTGACAAGTTTCTTTTCAAGAGAAAATGAGGACAATGACGACACTTTTCTATTTGGAATTGAAAACTTGCTTTCGACACTTGAAAAAATACTAATTCAAATCAAATACAAGAGTAACAGTGTAATCGACTATAAATAACAATCAGATTGTCTCCTATGACTGAAAACGACACTTGCGACACTTTCAAATCAAGAAACGACAGTTCAATTATGCTACTTCTTTGTAAAGGAGAACTGAAAATGACTCAAAAATACATAAAAAAATTTACAGTTCTTTGCACAATGGATGCGGAATAATGGCAAGGAAGGAGGTTTCCACAGAGGTGAACTGACTACAGGTAGCAAAACTCCAGAATAGAGCTGAAAAGAATGAACACAGAAGCTAAAGTCTAAGAGCAAAAGAGGTTTGATCAGCGCACTTGTAGCACAATGAAACTTAAATGCAACGCACCTACTACACTTGGGAAGTGTGATGCATTTAGGTTTCAAAGAATACATAGTGCGATGGACCAGGGATGAGACTTTAGCTGGGTTCCAGGTCACAGTTTGCAGCTCAGTTCAGGGATTTAGGCCGAGAAAGTGGTAATCAGTAAATCAAACACAGGGATATATCTAAGGAGGTTACTAGAGCCACCACAAGGGCAATTAGAGAGCTTGTAAATCAATTGTTTAATTCATAAACAAAACCTGGAGATAGACTGAAGCAGCATTGATCTACTTTGCACTTGCATAGCAAATGCAGTTCGAAGGTTAGTTGGCTTGACTTCAGGCTCCATCTGTAAGTTTATAAAGTAAACAAATGTAGATAAGCAAACAATCTATTCACTCCCCAGTGGAGTCGCCATTTTGTTATCGAGAAAAATAGTGTCTATGCAGAGTTGGTAGTGCCACTAAGGCTGGTGGCTACCTTAGAAACAAACAAACTAAAAACTACTTTCATTTTCCTTTATGAGAAATAGATAAGAGGGGAATAAGGAGACCAACCTTTGTCTTGCGCTTGGTTCCTTGCTCGATTCCTCTCCCTTCTGATAGGTCTTTGCCACTTGCTTCCTTGCCTACCAGCTTCAAAGAGCACCTGTAGAATCAAAGCAGCATAACACTATCCAAGAACATAGATCTATTATCATAAACAATATAGGACCAGATATATATTGACCACACAAATGCATATAACATCAATCATACAATAATGTGGAGGAAAAATTGAATAGATTTATTGATAATCAAGAAAGAGCAAAGAGGATTACAACCAATTGTTCTGACCTAGCATCATCCTCTCAGCAAAAAATCCCTTCTTCACCTCATGAAAAGCTTAGATCACCCAACGCTATGATATTGCACCAAGAAACCAACAACACTTCCTTACAAGATACAAAATTCCAGCCTCTGTATCTCTGGGATGAGGGATCCATATATAGATGTTTGCAAGGTAGGTGAGTCAGCTTCTGAGATTTGATTAGTGTCCTCTCTCTGAAAGTTCTTGATTCCACTTGGAGATTGATGATCTCTTACTCATCCCTAGGCGAATGTAGAGAGGCAAGTGTCACAGGAGAAGTTTCTGGAAGATTCCATGCTCCTCCACCTTGCGGATTGACCTTGCCATTTGTCCACTCTCACCCATCGCACCCCATAGAAGGGTTTTTCAACATGCATTGCACCTATTGTGTGTATTCAGGTGGGATGCAATGCACTTTGACTATGGAGCAGGTGAAATGGTCCAGTTATGACTAGTTCTGAGTAGTTTTTCATGGAGAACTTCTGGGAGATGCTGTAATTAGTTGACCTTGTTCTTTTAGGGATTGGAACAACACCTTTACAGACTTAGGAGCCCTTAGTTTATGGAAATTTGTGATTGGGGTTGCAGTGCCCAAAAATGTCTATAACAATGCCTCTCACTGATAAACCATGGCAAAAGCTCCACTAGGAGAAACAGTTATCCAACCTCGAAGAATGGAGTAATCACTAGACTAATAGGGTCCTTAACTTCGCTATCTGGCTTGTCATGACCAAGGCTGTCCTACAAGCTATTCCTAAATATATTCTCTCCATCCTTTCGGCTTCCAAATATGTTCTCCAAAAAATCAGAAACATCCAGAGAACCTTCCTATGGTCTGGAAAAGATGACAAACACAAATGGGCTCTTGTAGCATGGGAAAAACTTTGTAAACCAAAGATCCTGGGCGGTATGGGGCTTCAAGATCTGGACGCAGTAAACAAAGCCTATGGTTTCAAGGTCTGGTGGAGATGTGTCGAGGAACCACAGACACCTTAGGCCAGGCAATGGAAAGCCAGGTATGTTGAAAACTAGTGCCCTCAGGATCTCATTAGAATGACTGACCCTCCATCTAGATCCCCCATTTGGAACCTAGCATGGCCTAATTGGAACATCATTCAATATCACAACTTTTGGGAAATCCGCAATGGTAGCACGACTCTCTTTTGGGAAGATGCTTGGCAACAAATTCCTAATCTTGAGAGTCCTGATTATCTTCCCCTGCAGCACAGGTATCAAGAACAAGGAAAAATCAGGGTGAACCAATACTGGACTGACAATATAACAGACCAGGAATGGAGACACTAGAACCCTAATACTCCCCCATAGGCAGATGTGATGGGCAACCTTCTCTTATCTTGCACTCTTGTCTGGATAAGAGGAAGATCCATTACTCTCAAGATGAAGATCAACTAAGGTGGGGCAAACTTGATGGAGGCACCTTGACCCTAAAGGAAGCTAGACTTTACTTAGAACACGAGGATCTGGAAGAGAAAGTTATTTGGCACAATAATTTTTGGGATACCACCATTTGGTCAAGGATAAAGACATTCTTATGGCTCCTAATGCATCGTAAGATCCTCACTTGGGAGAACCTGTGCAAGAAAGACTTCATTGGTCCATCCCATTGTCCCCTCTGTGAAAAAGAAGAGGAGTCTATGTATCATCTCCACAACAATTGTGAATGGACCAATAAACTATGGGTATGGATGGAGGAGATCTTCAGACAAACAAAGAGGAACATAGAGTCCATACAAGACAACATAGCCAACTGGCGAACCAAATGTTCTAGCTGTGACACTGTAAACATCCTATGGAGGCGAAGCCCAGGTTTTATAGTTTGGTCCACATGGAAAGAAAGAAATAGAAGCATTTTTCGAAGGGAATATAGGCAACTAGATACCATCAAAACAAACATCATGTAAAATATGTGAGAAACTGACCTTACTAGTAGTACAGTAGAACAGGAAAATAGGCTTTCTACTAATGATGGGCAAATTCTACAGCTATTTGGCATGAGTGCTGCAACTGGCCTCAATTCTCTGAAGCAAAGACCTTAGCTCGCTCCATCTCTACTGTCCTAGCAATCTCCTATACCGAGGTTCCACAAATTAAACTTTGATGGAGCCTTTCGGGGCAACCTTGGCCTGGTCGGCCTTGAAGGTGTCATACACAACGATAAAGTGGAGATTCTTCATATCTACAACAATTCTATGGGGGAAGCCATTAAGAACGAGGAAGAATTTGTAGCTCTAGAGCAGGGTTTGCAAATCCTAATCTGCCAAGGTAGTGGGGCAGCAATAGTGGAAGGAGACTCATTCCTATCCATTAATGTTGTGAGGAAAATGAAAAATGGTTCACGTTCTGAGAAAGTTACTAAGCATTGGCGCCTCACCATGGTCACCATGGTCATCGTCAAACATCTCTTCGCTCTCAATGGAGTCATTCTACAAGCAATCAGGCACAATGTGAATGCAATGGTGGATAGCCTAGCGAACAACGTGGTTGACCACCCAAATGATGACATTGAAACCTATTGGCAGAGCATCACATGTGCAAATCTTTAGGATAAATGCCTTCAAATCTCAAGGAAGGACCTCATAGGCATGTCAGGAGAAGAGGATGGCTTACAAGGTATCGATCATCAACGAATACTGTGGTTTTCTCTTAATGTTTATTCTCTAATCCTTAATTCTTGGTGGTGGCATCGTGGGCAATTGTCTTATGGCTCGCATCAGAAATGATGGAAGATCCACCACAAGGATAGAGGTTAGCATACCTATACGATTTGGGGTACACATGGCCTCTTCTCTTAAGTGATAAGCATTGCAGTCTGAACACACTCAACCGTAATAATAGGAATGTCGTCAATCACCTGTTGGGGATCCAGGCTGTCAGTAACATGAAAAAGATGGAAGTTTCAATTAAGATCGCGGCTCCTTGCACCACGTCCTTCACTATTAGTATAGATCCAATTGGGAAAGATTTCACCTTCTTACGGTTTTCCTTAAAGCTTAGCCCTGTGCTTATGGTTTCGTGTATAGGAATTCACATTTCAATAGTCTGCACCTACACTCTTGCCATGGCCGAGCGCAACCTCCATAGCTCCAAAGCTGCTAGAGATTTAAAGAGAGCCTAGAAGGATTATGAGGCTTCCATCTCCAAAAAAGGAAAACAGATTATTGAAGAGCTCCAAATTGAGTTGGACAAAGCTAGTGAAGGGATGGACAGTAAAGCCATCAGCGATGAGGTAGATTGGATCTCGGAGTCGGGCACCCCACCAATGAGAGCTACCCAGTTCCTGAGAATGAAAAGTGTGGCTTGGCAGATGAAAATGATGCTTGAAAAATCCATGAGAATGAAAGGTGCCGCTTTCAAGGAGGCCTACCAAGTGAACTCCATCACCTCTACCAAGAATTTCACGTGGCTAGACAAGCTAGAGATTTCCATCAATTCCCTCACAGAAGAACTTAAAATGCTTGCTCAGAGTCTGGGAGGGTTTATTCGGCTCTTCAAGTTGTACATGCGCCATGGGCTAAATGTCTCTATTGAAATCCCTGAAAATGATTCCAAAACAACCATCATCAGACACGACAAGCCCCGTAGTGTTCCCAAGGGAGATGATGGTGCTGGTCCGAGTGCTGCTGGTTCTCCACGCGTAGCCAAAATTGACCAGTAGGAGTCCTGGTGAGTGGTCTTCTACTGATGGTTCCTATTTATCCTTTGCTTTTGTTATTTTCTATGTCTGATGAATGTAAGCTTCAATGGGCCTTTAAGTGGCCTTCTATGATAGCAGTTACTCTCTTACTGCTTGGCAGCCCTGTGTGGTTGGTCATTTTTTTGTTTGGTTTACATTTGACTTAGGTTAAGTTTGTGTTAGTTGTTATGTAGTATGTTTCCTATCTGAATAGCGATCAGCTACAGGGCTTATATAAGTGATCTTTTTTTTGGCAGGCCTGCATTTTCTCTTTTCCCTTTGAAAATCGCAGGCCCCTTTTTGTAACCATATGTAGCATTTTTGTGATCTAATATATCAACTAATTTACACAAAAATTAACAGTGCCAATCTGATGTTGTCCTATGAGATAATTCTAGGTTAGGTAATTATGCCATAGCATCTAAAATGTATTTTTTTTTAATTTATGGATTACTAATGTTTAAATTTGATGTAAATAGGTATTGCATCCTAAATTACCTTAATACACTCAATGGGATTATTCTTTAAGTATAAAAAATGATTTATATTTAAATATATTTGGAAGGAAGAATTCTAGGAAGCTATGAGTTTTAAGTATTCAGACAAAATATTTAAAATTTTCATAAGAAAAAGATGCTAGTAAACTATGTTCACTTCCCAACAAAATGCACTTAAGTTTATGAAGAAGTGACAGTTAATTAACGTGCAGCAGTTAACTTAGACGGATAGTCTAATAAACTAATCTATGTAATATATTATGACTTCAAAGGGGATTTAAGGTAGGTTGATATTCAGTTATATCTTACCCAGATTTCTTCAATAAAAATAAATACATGCATAAACAACAAAATGAAATGAAGAACTTAAGAATAACTCACAAATATGACAAGTTTTTTGAAGCAAATCCATAATCCTTTCATTGATATCATACAACTTCAGATACATGTAATTCTACTCAAGAAAAATTATCCCATGTTAGGTTCCCACCCTAACCCCCTTATTTATGTCTTGGGATCACGTCATAGTCAAGAGTCAATAAAGCCCATATTAATATTTGTAAGTGGTTAACCCGCAATTAATAACGGGACCACAGTTAGTTGCAAATGGGCGGAAGTATTAGATAGGTGGTAAATAGGCGGTAGTATTAGATAGATGGTATTAATAAAACCCACGATATTGGCTCGTGGTATTGCATGTATGCGTCATATATAAAGGATAGAGACTTCCTGCGAGGAGCATTGTGTCTTGTTTTGTAATCGAGCTCTGCTCTATTGGAGGTTGCCCCCTCGAAGAGGCCTGTGAACATTTCTCTCTGAATAATAAAATCATTGCTATTCTGTGTTCTGGGTATATTTTCTTCGCATATTTTGTGTTCTCAGTATCTTTTCTTCGCTTGGGTATTGATTTGCAGGTTAAGAGCATAACAAGTGGTATCAGAGCACTTTCCAGGGCTCGGTGGGATCTCCAAATTTTAGCAAAATTTTTTTAGGCTAGAGACGTGTTCCGACGTCTTTAAACCACGGGATCTGTCATTAAGCGCATAAACCTGCAGATTTGGGGAGGCATGCATGCAGGAAATACAAGAGGTGGTCACGTCTGTTGGACTCCCTTGTAACACCTGTGGGTACCCCTTCGAGTAGTAGTGCATTAGACAGAACCGCGCACGGACTGTCTTCCACGTACCCTCTGGGTATATAGGAATCCCCCTAGCTCCCTTTAAACCTCGCCATAGATAAACCTTCGGCCGTCTTGTTGCTACAGTACACCGAGAACAGCACTCGGAGAGATTACTCGCCCGTACGATAGGGTAGTCGGGTTGTACGGCTAAGGGTACGGTCGATCCTCCTTAGTTAGAGCCCTGAAACATTGGGCGGAGTACTACTGTCAGACCCTTATGTATATTGCGATCTGTAGCACCTGACACTCCCCAAGACCATAGTTCCCTTTCTATCGGGGGATCACACAACATCTATTCCAGATCAGCAGCAGCAGTTGTTCCACCATTCAGATCTCTCAGATCCACCAGATCGGATATTCCAGATCAGCAGCAGCAGTTGTTCCACCATTCATATATCTCAGATCAACCAGATCAGAGTAGTTGCGAAGGGTTCCTGTACCTGGATATGATTTTCGCTGGACTTTTGGCGGAATTGACAGTTTGAGGATTTGGCGACTGCAGTATTGATCAGGAAGGAGTAAAACTCCATTAGGAGTTTTCCAAAAAAAAAAAGTCTGAGATCTTCCGAAGTGCTTATTTGTGACCTAGCCCATCAGCATCAGGACAACGAGCTGAGCACGGTGGTACCATTCAATTTCTTAGAAAAAAAAATTTGGCGGTCCCAAATTTTCATCAAGTTGGTGTATGGTAGAAACTAGAGCTCAAGCAATGTCCAATGAAAGACTAGACAAACTTGAAACATAAATGAACGAGCTCAAAGATTCGCTTAAAGACCTATCGAGCATGGTACGACAAGCACTCGCTAAGGGCAAGGAGCCAGCTCTTGAGGTACCATATAATGACCATATACACCTTGAGGGTGAGTCTAGCCACTCTCCTCACGTCTGACACACCACTCCACCACCTCCTAAGTTGGATAGTCAGCGACCTCCCAAGTTGGATATACAGAAATTTGATGGTTCTAACCCGTCCGCATGGCTAGCACACATGGAACAGTATTTCAAATTGAATCATCTCCAAGATGATTGGACAAAGATTGGAGTGGGGACCATGTACTTGGACAATGAACGATGGCAATGGGCAGAATGGCATCAACATCGCAATGCACCTTTTTCGAGTTGGGCCCAATTTTCCAAAGCTCTTCGAGATCTCTTTGAACAGGGAGACTCCTTTTTTGGCTGTCTCACTAAACTCTGACAGACAAGTACAGTGGATGAATATATCACCGCTTTTGAAGCCTTGGCCTTCCGCACTAACCATCTCTCAGATGAGTTCTACATGGAATGTTTTATCAGTGTTCTTAAAGAAGCCATCAAAGCTCAAGTTCTACTCCACCACCCTCCCACATTGACGGAGGCTTGCCAGGTAGCCCGTAAGGTGGAGCGTGCCATAACAGCCCAATACAGCCGCCCCAATTTCCCCACTAAAGGTCGTCCCCCACAAGCTCATACCACGACTCAGACACTTAAGGTCCAAAAGGTGTCCCCTCAGGAAATGGCCGAGAGAAGAAAGCAAGGACTATGTTACTACTGTGATGAAAAATATTCCCCTGGGCATAAATGCAAGGAGCCCAAGTTTTTTCAAATAGATGCCACTGACTACAGCTCCACCGATGAAGATCCACCTCTTGAGGAACCGAAGGCGATCGAAGAAGACAACCAAAAGGAGATTGTATCTGATGACCCAGTTATTTCGCTCAATGCGTTGGCAGGAATCTCTTCCCCTCAAACTCTCAAAATCAGGGGTTTTCTTAAACATCGCCCAGTAATAGTCTTGATTGATAGTGGAAGTACCCATAATTTCATCCATCAAAAAATCGCCGAAGTAGCGCATTGTTATGTACGGGCAGTCTCTAACTTCCAGGTCCAAATTGCAGATGGGGGCACAATGAAATGTGAAGGCTGCTGTGAAAATGTCAAACTTCAAATGGGGGATTATCAGTTGAAAACCCACATGTTTGCCATACACATGGGGGGATGCGACATTGTCCTTGGTGCTGAATGGCTCCGCACCCTTGGGCCAATCACAATGGATTTCCAGGAGTTATATATGAGTTTTAAGGAGAACAACTACGCACATACCCTCCGTGGACTTCAAGCAGGAGCCCCCTCTATCATCAGCTCGCATAGAATGGAAAAATTGTTAAAAAAGGGCCATCATGGAGTGGTAGCTCAATTTAATGCCATCCAGGTAGTAGACACCATATCTCCGCCAGTTCATCCTGAGATGCAACAGATTTTAAATAAACATCGGACGGTCTTTGACAAGCCTCATGAGCTTCCACCCTTGCGAGGGGAACATGATCATAGCATCACATTGGTTCCAGGGGCCCAACCCCCAAATGTGTGGCCATACAGATATTCGTTCACCCAAAAGAATGAAATAGAAAAAATCATCAAGGAATTGTTGGAAGCAGGTGTCATTCGTCCCAGCATTAGTCCTTATTCATCCCCAGTGGTCATGGTCCTCAAGAAAGATGGGGAGTGGCGTATGTGTCCCGACTTCAGGGCCCTCAATAAGTTAACAGTCAAAGATAAATTTCCCATCCCAGTGGTTGACGATTTGCTGGACGAACTCAATGGGGCTCAATTCTTCACTAAGTTGGATCTTCGCTCAGGCTATCACCAAATTCGCATGAAGGAAGTCGACATTCCCAAGACAGCTTTCACAACTCATGAAGGCCATTACGAGTTCCTTGTCATGCCATTTGGTCTCTGTAATGCCCCCTCTACTTTTCAGAGCCCTATGAATCACCTCCTCAAACCATATCTCAGAAAATTTGTCCTTGTCTTCTTCGATGACATCCTCATCTATAGTGGCACTTGGGCGGCACATCTTCAGCATGTAGATCTACTCTTGCAACTGCTCCGAACACATAAATTATTTGTCAAGATGTCTAAGTGTTCATTTGGCATGGAAGAAGTTGAGTATTTGGGCCACATTGTGGGGCGCGAAGGTGTCAAGGTGGACCCCAAAAAGATCCAGGCCATGCAAGAATGGCCTCAACCTAAGACCTTGAAAAGCTTGAGAGGATTTTTGGGTCTCACAGGCTATTATCGTAAATTTGTCCGCAACTATGGCCACATAGCGAAGCCCCTAACGCAACTCCTAAAGAAAAATTCCTTCTTCTGGAATGAGGAAGCACAACAGGCATTTACCGCTCTAAAAACCTCCATGTGTTCCACTCCTGTCTTAGCACTACCGGACTTCACCAAATCATTTGTCATTGAATGTGATGCTTCAGGAACAGGTATTGGAGCGGTCTTAATGCAGGAAGGGTGACCATTGGCCTTCACTAGCCAACAACTAAGTGGGAAGAATCTGGGCCAATCTACCTACGAGAAGGAAACGATGGCCATCTTACATGCAGTCGAGACCTGGAGACCTTACTTGTCGGGGCGACGTTTCCAAATCCGCACAGATCATCACAGTCTTAAATATTTTTTGGAGCAACGCCTCTCTTCCCCTCAACAAAATAAATGGTTAGCCAAAATGCTGGGATATGATTATGAGATCATTTACATGAAAGGGAAAGACAACAGGGTAGCAGATGCATTGTCGCGCCAATTTGAGGAGGAAAGTACTCTGCTCGCAATTTCCCTCCCCATTCCAGACTGGATTGAAGAGGCTCGCAGGGAATGGTTTTCACATCCAGGGCTCTCCCAACTCATTTCTCAATTGCAGGCAAATCCTAATTCCAGCAAGGGCTACTCGTGGCAGAATGATATTCTTCGCTACAAGGACAGAGTCGTAATATCACCAACATCCACCCTCAAAAGTCTTATTTTGGCAGAATTGCACTCATCTCCCATTGTAGGACATTCAGGCTTTCAGAAGATGTATGCTCGCACCAGAAGATCATTTTTTTGGACTGGCATGAAACAGGACATCCTTACTTTCGTAGCAGAATGTGACGTCTGTCAACGCCACAAAGGGGAAACCGTCAACACACCAGGCACATTACAACCATTGCCCATTCCGGTGTCAATTTGGACAGAGGTTTCCATGGATTTCATTACAGGTCTTCCAAAGTCTGGGAACAAGTCAGTCATCATGGTGGTTGTGGACCGACTATCAAAGTATGCTCATTTCTGTGCCCTACCCCACCCATTTACACCAACCTTGGTTGCTCAAACTTTCATGGATCATATCTTCAAATTGCATGGAATGCCCACTTCTATTGTATCCGACCGTGACCCAATCTTCACCAGTAATTTTTGGCAGGAGCTCTTCAGAATACAAGGCACTCAACTCAAACTCAGTACTTCATATCATCCGCAAACAGATGGTCAAACTGAAGCCGTCAACAAATGTCTAGAAACCTACCTTAGGTGTTTCACTTCAAAAAAGCAACACCTTTGGGTACAGTGGTTACCTCTGGCAGAATGGTGGTATAACGCCAACTATCATGCCACCACAAAAATGACTCCCTATGAAGCAGTCTATGGACAACTTCCGCCTTCCCCTACTTCTTATCTCACGGGGTGCTCCAAAGTACAAGCTGTGGATCAACTCCTACAACACCGCGCAACCATGCTTGCCCATCTGCGCGAGAATCTTCATCAAGCTCAAAACCGTATGAAGAAACAGGCTGACCAACATCGCTCAGAGCGCCAATTTCAAGAAGGGGATCAGGTCTTTTTGAGGCTGCAACCATATAAGCAAACATCACTCAAAGACAAGGGTTGTCAAAAGCTCTCCCCAAAATTATATGGACCATACCAAGTACTTCAGCGCATTGGAGAAGTGGCTTACAAGTTGGCTTTGCCACCTACAGCAAAAATCCACCCAGTTTTCCATGTATCGTACCTCAAGAAAGTGATTGGGAACAGTTGCCGAGTTCAAACCAGTCTACCTGAATTGGACGAATAAGGGTCAATCTGGCTTCAACCTGAACAGGTTCTAGACACAAGAGACAAGAACCTGCGTGGCCGCATGATTAAGGAGGTCCTCGTCAAATGGAAAGACACCTCTCCGGAAGATGCAACCTGGGAACCAGCCACTATTCTTCAGCAGTTTCCGCAGCTTCAGCCTTGAGGACAAGGCTAGTCTTAAGGGGGAGGGCATGTTAGGGTCCCACCCTAACCCCCTTATTTATGTCTTGGGATCACGTCATAGTCAAGAGTCAATAAAGCCCATATTAATATTTGTAAGTGGTTAACCCGCAATTAATAACGGGACCACAGTTAGTTGCAAATGGGCGGAAGTATTAGATAGGTGGTAAATAGGCGGTAGTATTAGATAGATGGTATTAATAAAACCCACGATATTGGCTCGTGGTATTGCATGTATGAGTCATATATAAAGGATAGAGACTCCCTGCGAGGAGCATTGTGTCTTGTTTTGTAATCGAGCTCTGCTCTATTGGAGGTTGCCCCCTCGAAGAGGCCTGTGAACATTTCTCTCTGAATAATAAAATCATTGCTATTCTGTGTTCTGGGTATATTTTCTTCGCATATTTTGTGTTCTCGGTATCTTTTCTTCGCTTGGGTATTGATTTGCAGGTTAAGAGCATAACATCCCAAGGGTTCAACCCTTTACAGTTCGATTTTGGGAATATTTATATAATTTTTTCCTAAAATATCTAGACTTAAATATCTAAAACTGTTTGAAAATATCTAAAACTGGTTTTTACAAAAATAGTGCAAAAACATAGGGAAATAAAACATTGAAGTTGTTGTCACTACTTTCAAGGATTTTTGGTTTTAGTGTGTGCTGAATAATCTACTACTCTCCTACTGATAACTATTGATGACTACTGACTCATTTACCCCAGTAAATTACATAGTTATTCCCACCTTCCTTCATTTGGAATTGTATATTTGACCATTTTTTTGAATATTTCATCTACCTCGGTGTATTTTTGGACAATTGGTTTAACAAAAAGAAATGAATTATCTCATGCTTGATGAATAAATCCTAACTTAGGCCTTCCATAAAAGCTTTACCTGTGATTAGGCCTTTAATATTTAAAAATTTGGGTGTATCCATGGTAATTCAACATAATTTCATTTGGTATTGTTCTAGATCAATCAATGTATCTCCAATTCCCTTTAATCTAGGAAATCCTTTTTGATATAACACAAAGAATTTTTTATGGAACCTTTGATACTTGATTCGAGGTTATGGCACTTATTTTCCAGTTGCAACATCAATTTTTTCTTAGTGAGAATCCTTATCACTTCCAAAATAGTCCTTTTTCTTTCCTCTGTGTTATATTATTCCATTTCATCTTTGATTTGGGAATTCAATAACCTTATCACTATAATTGCTTTTCCTGGTTTTAAAGCCAATTCCTTCTTCACATCTGCTATTACTTCTTTGGCTCTCTTCACTAGTTCAAATTTCTCAAAGATGATCTCAATTGAAGTGCATATATCAGTGATGGCATCATTTATTTCTATTGACATAATCACTTTAACCTGTGTAATGGTGTCAGCTATGACAGATTGGTTTTCTAAGAATTCAATTCTCTGTGTAATCCTATGTGTCTTTTGTAACTCAAGTAAATATACATTATAAATCTTCATTTTCTTCTCCTGTAAATTATTTAGTTGAGTTCTTCACTCCTTAATTTCCTGCCCCTTAATTAATAAATCTTCCATTTGTTTTGCAAGGTGTGTTGTTGAATTAGTTGATTGAGTTTCCATTGCTGAAATGATTGTTGATATAGATGTTGATGTTGTTGTAGCTATAACTAGCAATGTTGTCACTAGAACTGCTGAAAGAGCAACATTTTTCTCTTGGGTTACATGTTATTTTTTTCTTTAAAACCTTTTCAATATGAGTTTCCATTTTTTCTATATATTCATTCCCTGTAATTATGATTCTAAACATGTTCTCCTTCTCCTTTTCTAGTTGTCCTATTTCCTTAGTTTGTGGATATTCTCTAGAAGTAAGCTTAAGTTGTTTTCCCATAGCAGTTATGTCTACATTCTTGCTCTTTATTTTATCCCAGATTTACCACTAAATCCTCTAAATATTTGATCCTTGTATGTTTATCTAAGGAATATATTTCTTCTATCTTCAACTCAAACTGAATATTTTCTAATGTTGCTTGAAGCTTAGATACTATCATAGGTGAACTTGTGAGAGAAGAATATATATTCTTGCTAGATTTTTCATGTAAATCAATCTGGTCAATATGGTGAATTAAAGTTGCATCAAAAGAAAACGTTGGTGTTGTGTAATCATATGCACTTTTAGGATGCTTGATTTTGGGTTCGAGGAAAGTTATTTTCATATTTTCCTTCTAATTTTCAAAGGCAGAAAGCATCCCATGTTGTGAAGTTGATGTTAGATTCCAGAACTGTAAATAAGTGGAAGATTTCAAAGCTTCATTCCTATGCTTAATTTCCTTGTAATTTGTAAATTTGTTAAGTTCTTACTAGCTCTGCTGCAATTCTCCTATCTAAGCTAATGATATAGCTAGACTAGCTGAAGACATAGGAGATCCTACAGTCATTCCTTCTATCCTAGGAGATGATGGCACAAATGTGCTTGTCATGAAAATTGGCTGTTAATGTGTAGTATCTTCTTGTTGTGTTTCACTTGTATCATTTGTCTTATTCCTCTTAGTGTATGTTTTGAATTCTCTGGCTGAAATTGTTTTCACCATAGAGGACACATTGTCCCTTTTCATTTTTTCCTACTTTTCTTCTAGTACAGGATGTTATTATGTTGTAGATGATATAATCTACTCTTATGCCTCCTGAATTGTATTCCTTTTCCATTCATCCTGGTTCATGTACTGTTCTATCTCAGGCCTAAGAGTGTGAGCATATAGGGTTGTTTTTCCTCTACCTTTAATTTTGAAATCACTCCTAGGGGATCATACGACCATATGAAACTGATTTTGAAATTCATGTGTTTCAAAAGTGTTTTTACTTCCTTCCCTATTGGTCTAGCATTACAAATAAAAGTCCCCACTTGAGTTTTTATTTTAAATTGAGCCTTCTTCTTTGATGTGATAAAATGAAGTTGATTGATGTTAATCATCTGTCTGATATATTCCAATGAAAAACTTTAGAGAGTGACAAACTTAGGACATCTATATGGAGGTAGTTGACATCCATAGATCCTAATCTCTATATAATTTTGGTATAAATACCAATCTTATGTTCTAGTTTATTCACTGAGATTTAGGATTTCGCTGATCTCTGGCCCAATCCTTCGTTCTATAACATTGTTTATTAGCAAGAAACAACATATAAAAATGGATCCATAAAGTCACTGAATTTGAATTCAATGGTGTTCTTCCTTACCAAGGAAGTCTAGTGGATTACCGATTGTGGATTTCCTTGGTTGTCTATCTTCTGTAAGGGAAAAGAAAGCCTCTTTGATTGATAAAAAAGGAACAAATATACTAATACAGAAGCATATTTGAACACTAATTCTATAGAGAATTTCATGAACTGGTCATGAATTTATTCTACTAAGAATTCATTGTAATTGAAGATAAGAAATGGCCTTTCATTAACTAATAAAACTAACAAGAAACCTATAAGTACCTCCTTGACCCACTCATGAGAATAATAACCTAACATACATGAGACAATGGATATTATACGCTTGATATTTTTGGAAACATAGATGGTTGATATGGTGGGTTGGTGGGTTGGTAGAATGGTTTCAAAAATCTTGGCTCTTTGGGGAAAGTCAATATTTTTATAGATATTCATGAGGGATTCTAGAGAAAATGGATGCAAGGGTTAAGGGGTTTGAATATATAACATTTGATTAATTGATTCAAAAATAATTGTAAAAAGATATTCTTTATTTTGGGAAATCGTTGCTCTTTGACTTGGAACATACCTAACATGACACCATGAAATAAAATCAGTGAAACGATGGGTCTGTGGAATGATCAATTAATCTAATGATGAGTTCAATAGGTTTAATTCATCACTTAGGTCTAAAAAATTTTGTTTTAACGAAAATGGAGTTCATAAAGACCGAACTCATAATTGGTTCCAGAAAATTTATAGAGATGATCAGCTAATGGATGATGGTCTAAGTCGATAGTGGGTGGAATTATGGGGTTTTCTAATTTTTTTTATTTCTTCTTTGAAGCCATGATTGAAAGAAAAGGAATTAGAAACTACTGTAATAACTAAGAGAAAAATCATTCCATTGTTGACTGATAGCTGGAATGGTCTCTTGAATTCCATTGGTCACTTCGGCAGTTGTTCGCCTTGGTACCTAGTAGAAAATGGTTCAATTTATGACTTGGTAGAGTAGAGAAAATACAAGAAAGAATAAATTCAATGAAACATAAAAATGTTTTATGTAGGTTAAATGGTTTATTCATTAGACAGTCATCGGGGCACTGATGTGTAATGGGTAATGTGTAACGGGAATATGGTTTGTGAATGGGGAGCTGATAGTTAGTGGAAACGAGAGTTTTATTGAAAATGGGCAGGAGAGGTGTAACAGGTTTATGGACAGGAGAGAGTTGATCTCAGAGGGGTCAGGAGGTGCTTTGTTGTATTGGAGTAAGCAGGTGCAGAGTGAATGCGAGAGGGGAACATGGCAGATGCGGTATTAGTGTTGACCGCTTTTCGCAACCACTATTGATTAAAATTCGGATGGGCTTTGGGGATGCAAAGTGGTATGAGAGTCATTGATCTTATTCCTGTCGCAAATCGCATACATCAAATTTTATTATATATAACAGAAACGAAAAGTATTATTGTCATTTGTCTTATTCACTAAATAAACTTTTTTGTTTTGTTTAATCATGTTTAAGCTTTAATCAAACATGATTTATTATTGAAAAAACAATGTTTTAAATAGTGCATTGTATTTTGTGATTTTCTTATATTTTCTATATTTTCTTTTCTCATTATTTTATATATATATAGATAGATATATATATATATATATATATATATATATATATATATATATATATATATATATATATATATATATATATATATATATATATATATCGAGAGAGAGAGAGAGAGTGTGTGTTGGGCAATTTATTGGGCTTAAATTGCGGCATTAATTATCGACCAGGGAAACTCGTAAGCTTGTGATGATGCCAACACAATTTATGCAGGAGTAGGCAACTAACCTATGTCTAACTAAATTATTTAAGATTGAATACAATATGCAAGGGAAGAGGCTCCTAACTAAGGAGGTCCTGGTTGTCCTTCCCTACAGTATCATAGAGAAATCACTGATTACATAAAACTAGAAACTTGAAATAAAGACAAGAGAATGAACTTAATTTTTGTTGAGATTCAAGTAGAGAGAGAGAGACTAACTTAGTCTCTTGATTGTCTTCTCATGTACTAATCCAAACTAAACTAAGATTCATTCACAAGCATAAGAAATGAAACAACTTGAAACATAAACAGAAAAGAATGAATTTCAATTACCATATAAATCAATGGAGAGAGAGCCTAACTTAGACTCTTGGTATCTCCTCATATGATACTTGAAACATAAAAGCAAAAGAATGAATTTCAGTTATCATGCAAATCAAATGGAGAGAGAGCCTAACTTAGACCCTTGGTTATCCTCCCATATGCTGATAAGATTCTAATTTAAAACTCATTCACCAATCACAAACAAATCCCCAAACATCTAAGCAATTAAATGAAATAAGATCTAATATGAAATAACATGTTTCTCTCATCCTTTTAGAGTGAGCTCAATTCTCTTAAGAACAAGACAAATTATTCCATATACTACATTAAGGAAACTTATATCCAAAAACTACATAATGGAAATATATGCAAAATGAAGCTTTATTCTAGGCTATCATAAGTTGGATACAATGCTCTAAGAGTCCTCCCTTTGGAATGGAGGAGATACTCCTATTTATATAATGAGATGAGATAACAAACTCATAATGATGATCCACTAATCTCTCTTTAGTTCCATACATTTCTCAACCATCTAGACACATAACCCTATCCTCCGTGATTTCCTCCATGAGGTCCATGATTTTCTCCATGATCTTTTCCATGAGGCTTATCTTATCAAATTCGAATTTGATCATTCAAGGCCACATAAAGATGCCCTGGAAGCTTCCTTTGTGGCTACACATGTCAACAAACTCATTGTAATTGTTAGGTATAAGTATAAGCATCTTATTTTCTAAAGTTTAGCAATAAATTCACTTAAAAATGTTAAGAATTAATAAACTTTGGAAAAGAATTGTTATAACCCAATAATGAGGTAAATGTAATGATATGGAGGTGGAATGGAGGTGACATGAAGGTAAAATGTGAAAATATTGGTGAATAATGGAGTGAAAATAGGGACTATTTTGAGGCCCAACACACAGAGAGAGAGAGAGAGACATACAGAGAGAGAGAGAGAGAGAGAGAGAGAGAGAGAGAGAGGCAGAGAGAGAGAGAGAGAGACATACAGAGAGAGAGAGAGAGAGAGAGAGAGAGAGAGAGAGAGAGAGAGAGGCAGAGAGAGAGAGAGAGAGACATACAGAGAGAGAGAGAGAGAGAGAGAGAGAGAGAGAGAGAGAGTAAAAACATCCTAACTTATCAAAACAATCAATGTTATAGCAGAAGGAACATGTTGTAGCTTTGACAAATTCCCTCCAAAATTTTTCTTATGCTTGAAATTTGGAGCCTACTATGGATCTTGCAATTAGTCGTTCCATAGTAACTTCTTCATGAGTTGATGCTTATGAGCTCCCTTCTTCGATTGAAAGTGTCTAAGTCACTTGCTCACACATGCTTAGACTGTAATGAATTCATGAGTGAATTCCTTCACGCAAGATTGAACAAGCCTAGCACAGTCTGAAAAGAGAGATCGTATGTAACGTTCAATTCATGTCAATAGTCGGCGTGCAGTGTTATTAACAATTTCTCACTTCTGGCTATGTTTGTACATCTATTTTAGTGAGTTTTCCAAATTTTTATTTTTGCGTTGTACGTTTTATCACCATACATAAATTAATTTCATACAAATTCTAAGAACATAAAATAAACAATGCGGGAGCATAACACATAAAACACATATACATAGAGAATTTCCCCTGGATCTCAAAACTGAGACTATCAACTTGATTTTTCATTATGTTCCTTTCAATGTTACAATACATATTTATACATGCTAAAGCATCCAATACCATGGATAAAAAACCATCGTGTCCAAAACCATGGACCAAAAACCATCACATCCAAAACCATGTGTGAAAACCATGCACAAAATCATAAGTAGGTCCACCCAACCTAATATAGGGTCCAAAAAAAATTTCACTGGGGCACTGCCCTGGACCCCATAGAGGGGGGCTACCGCCCCCCTCAAACCCCCTAGATAGGGGGGCATGCCACCCCCCCACTGCACAATCGTCACAACGAAGAGGGGACTCCACCCCTCCTCTAACCCCCTGGTTCACTACGTGGGATAGTCATGGAAAGAATATAACACAACCAAACATTCTCCCTCTTTTTCGTTTCTTTCCACAGGGGTCACAAGAGAGCTTAGTCATTCATCCAACCCTACAACACCCATTGTTTCTCTACACGAAGAGAACTTCTCAGAGCTCACAAATTTTGTCAATGCATCTGCAGTATTCTTCAAAGTGCCCACATTTACCAGCAACACCTTTTTGTCTTCTATCATATCCCTCACAAAGTGATACTGAACATCAATTTTCTTTGTCTTTGAATGGTAAACAAGGTTATTTTCCAAGAAAACTGCACTTTGGCTGTCACAGTCTATCCTTATAGCTCCCTATACTAACCCCATACCTGAGCACAATCTCTGCAACCAAACTGCTTCCTTGCTTGCATGATTGGCTACCATGTATTCTGCCTCCGTAGTTGACAGTGCTAGTATATATTGTTTCTTACTCATCCTACTGACTGCACCTCCAAATAGGTTAAACACATACCCACTTGTAGATCATCTCTGATACAGATCTCCAACCTAGTCCACATCAACAAAGCCACGGATATCCCTAACTTTGTCCAATCTTCGTCTTCCTTGGTAGCACAAACCATAATCACTAGTGCCATGCAAATCCCTAAAATCCACTTCACTGTTGTCCAATGCTCCTTCCCTGGTTTTTACATAAACCTGCTCAATACTCCCACTGCATGTGCAATGTCTGGTCTATTATAGACCATCACATACATCAGGCTACCGACTACACTTGGATATGGAACATGGGACATATCCTATTCCTCTTCTTGTGTCTTGGGACATTGTTCAACAGATAACTTTACACCTATAGAAATAGGAACCTTCACTGGTTTACTATCCTACATATTAAACCTCTGCAGTATTATCTCAACATACTTCCTCTAGTTTAACTAGAGATTCCTCTTTGCCTGATCTATTTTAATTTCCATGCCAAAAATATAGTTTGCAGCACCAAGATATTTCATGTCAAATTTGGAGGACAATTGGGTCTTCAAATCCTATATAATTTATTTGTCATTTCCAACCAGCAAAATATCATCCACATACAAGACCAAATAAATAACATGGTCACCAATTAATTTAAAACACACACAGTGATCTGCCTTGCTTCTGGTGAAGCCAAGTCCCTGTATAAATGTATCAAATTTCTGATACCACATCCTTGGTGACTATTTTAACCAATAAATAAACTTCTTTAACTTTCATACTAGTTATTTCTTACCCTTCACTGCAAAGCCTTCAAGTTTCTTCATGTAGATCTCCTCTTCCAGATCCCAATGAAGAAATGTTTTCTTCAAATCCATCTATTCTACCTCAAAATCAAAAGCAGTAACAATAGATAAAAGTAATCTAATAGAAGCTACCTTGGCAACATGAGAAAAAATATCACCAAAATAAATTCCCGACACCTGGGAATAACCTTTTTCTACCGACTGAGCTTTGTATCTCTCCACCTTTCCTTCTGCATTTGTCTTCTTCTTGAACACCCATTTTTTGTCAATGAGTTTCCTTCCTACCGGCAACTCCACCAGTTCAAGCCTCATTTTTGTGCAAAGATGCCATTTCATCAACCATGGCCTCTTTCTAGAGTTTTCCATCTTCTGAATCTATTGCTTCCTTCACAATTATGGGATCATCATCACTAATAGATAAAGAAAAATTTGAACAGAATGCAAATGGACTATACCTTTCTGGCTGCCTTCTTTCTCGAACTGATCTCCTCACAACCGGAGTTTTTCGCTCTTCATCTTCTGATTCCTCTTCTGCTGTAGAGTCTGATTCTTCCTCCTTTAGCTCAAGCTCTATCTTTTCAGGTTCCTTTGATGGGACTTCATGTTTAATAACAATTTTCCCATATCTGAATACCACATCTCGGCTGTACACAACCTTCCTTTTTACTAGGCTCCAAAGTTTATAACCCTTTAAACTATACTTATACCCAATAAAGATGCACTTTTTAGATTTACTATCCAACTTTGTTCTTTTATCCTTTGGAACATGTACATATGCATCACATCCAAATACCCTCAGATGTTAAAGAGATGGTTTATTACCAATCCCTACCTCTTTTGGATTCTTATCCTCCAATGTTGATGAAGGTAATCTGTTGACTAGGTAACATGTTGTCTCCACCACCTCTGCCTAGAATTCCTATCCTAACCTGGCACCACTGAGCATGATTCTTGCCCTTTCCATCAATGTCTTGTTCATTCTTTCTACAACTCCATTTTGCTCAAGTGTGTATGGAGTAGTCTTCCGTTGTGCTACACCACACTTCTTAAAGAATTATTCAAATTCCTTGATGCAAAACTCTCCACTGTTATCTGACCCCCAACACCTTTATCTTCTTCTCTGTTTGGTTTTCCACCAGAGCCTTAAATTCTTCAAACCTATCAAAGACTTAAGATTTATTCTTAAGGAAATATATCCATGTATTCCTTGAGAAGTCATCTATAAATGATATATAATACATAGAATTACACAGTGATGGACCCTTCATAGGTCTAAACACATCACTATGCACAAGCTCTAATATTTGTTTTGCCCTCTTACCACCAGAGGGGAAACTCACCCATTTTTTCTTCCCATAAACACAATTTTCATAGAAATCAAAATCCAGAGAGCTATTACTCATACTTTCTACCATACCTTTACCATGAAGTATTTGAAGGCCCTTCTCTCCAATATGTCTAAGCCTTTGATACCACAGCATGGTCTTCTCTCCAAAGACCACTAGATTTTTTGCTCCACTTTTAGGAACCACAAAACTATTACACCCATCAACAACATTTCTACCTTGCAACATGTACAAAGTTCCAATTCGAACTCCCTACATCAATACCAGTGCTCCTCGAACCATCTTGCAGGTATCCTTCTCGAACATCATTTTTACACCTACATCATCCAGCTTGCTTATAGAAATCAGATTTCTAGCCAATGCAGGAATATGAAGAACACCCATAAGTGTTCTAACCCTTCCACTTTACTTTTCTGTGACCAAGGATTCTAGCCTTCCTCTCATCCCCCAAGAAGACATCACCACCATCATATTTCTCATACTCAAAGAACCTCTCTCGATGGGGAGTGAAGTGAAAGGATGCACATGAGTCAATCAACCATGCCTCATGATCTACACGTTTACTTGAAGAAGCCAAGTACACATCCCCACCTTCATCTGAGGTGGTTTTCGCCTTTGTAGAAGGAGCATCTTCATATTCCTTTCCTTTGTCAGGAGCTTTATATTTACAGTCCCTTTTGTATTGCCCTTCCTTTTCACATTTCCAACACACCACCTTTATAGGTTTTCTTGGAGATTTAGATCTCCCTCTAGATTTATATCTCCCACTCAATGACTTATTTTTGTTTCTATTTTGGGACCGTACTCATACAGACAAAGCATCACCATTTTGTCTCTCCATATTTTTCCATCTCATCTCCTCTGTCAGTAAGGATGAGACTATTTCATCAAACTGCAAGGAAATTGCATTTCCATCTATTGCAATAACTAGACTACCCCATGAGTCTAGTAGAGAACACAACAAACTGAAGCACTTATCTTCATTTGAAATTTTAATATCAATAGAGATTAACTAACTTACCATAGTATTAAATGCGTTCAAATGCTCTGTCACTGAGTCTCCATCTTTCATCCTCAGGTTATGCAGCTTTTTCCGTAGGAACATTTTATTCCCCAGAGACTTAGATTGGTACAAATTGCCTAACTTATCCCACAAAGCCTTCACCATAGCGTCCCCTAATACATTCAGCAATACCGAATTTGAGACACACAATTGTATTGTGCTCTTCGCGTTCTAATCCAACTTCTTCCATTATTGACCAAACACTCCCGTTGGTTTAGTACCTAGATCTATAATGATCCAATGATCTTTATCCACCAACGGGTCTTCCATCTTGAGCTTCCACAACTCAAAACTCTAACCATTGAATTGCTCGATCTCTATCTTTCCATTGCTCGCCATATTATTTCACCACCAGAATCAATTCCATAGATCTCCCACTGAACAGGGTGTGCCACAGGCTCGAGCAAAACCTCTCAGCAACAAAGGCATCCCCTTGAAGCCAAAACAGCTCTGATACCAAATGTAGGTTTTAACCCCATATAGAAATTACCTACATAAGAATTCTAAGAACAAAAAATAAGCAATGCAAGAGAATAACACATAAAACACATATACATAGAGATTTTCCCCTGGATCCCAAAACCGAGACTACTAGCTTGAATTTTCATTATGTTCCTTTCAATGTTACAATCCATATTTATACATGTTGAAGCATCCAATACCATGGACTGAAAACCATTGCGTCCAAAACCATGTACGAAAACCATGCACAAAACCATAGGTAGGTCCGCCCAACCTAATATAGGGTCCAAAAAGAATTTCCCCATGGCACTGCCCCAGACCCCATAGAGGGGGACTACCCACTCCCCTCAAACCCCCTAGATAGGGGGGGCTGCCACCCCCCCCCCCCCATCACAATTTTCACAATGAAGGGGGGTCTCTGCCCCCCTTCTAATCCCCTGGTTCACTACGTGCTTTAGTTGTGGAAAGAATATAACACAACCCAACATGTGCAACTTCTCTTTCATGAGAGCCACTTCCATGTTTTTCGCTATCTCTTTTTCTTGATTTCACTTTACTTAGTCTCATTATGATGTTAACTTCATTCTAGTGTGTGTTTCTTTTCATCTTCATTTGTATATTGCAGGTGTCATTCACACCTTTCTCTTCATATGGAAAATGTTGTATTTTAGTAGGGGAAGTGTCGCTTATCATGTAAAGTGGAGTTTTGGTTTATTGAAAGGGGAGTTCTGGTTTATGAGTCCCTCTAGTCATGTAGACATTTTTTGGACTCATTCCCAATGTTTTATACATGGTTGTGCAAGTTTTGTCACTATCGTCACAAAGTGTAGCTTTATTGTCACACTTGGGGAAATTTGTCTTAATGTCATTAAATTGAGGGAAGTATGTTTTTCATGTATTCTTAGTGATTAATGTTGTATCTTATACTATTCTAAGTGTGCGATCATGCTCAAGTTTGTTCCTTGTTTACTTTGGCCTCATTGATTCCACACTTAGCCTCATTCAAAAAATTTCACGCCCAGGCAACTTGATCTCACTTGATCTTCCTAAACTATGCATTGTGCAATATTAACCGTTAATCCCTAACCTTACCTCTTGGAATTTTACTTTGCATAGTCAAAGTTCCCAACCTTGACCCTTGATCTCTAGAACCATGCAATTTCTGCCTCCCAGTCAACCTTAACTGTGCACTATGCAATGTTAAGCCTCAAGCTCTAGCTTGACCCCTTTAGCTATGAAATTGTACAATCCTTGAGAATATTCTCCCTATATAATTTCACATTGGGAAACTTCAAACCTAAAGCCTAAACCTTGATCCCTTGAGCCCATAAACTATGCAATCTCCTAGCATGTTCTCCTCTCTTAACTACACATTGAGCAACTTAAAGCCTCAAGATTGACCTCCTTAGTTCCCCAACTATGCAATCACTTTTCCCAAACCTTTGGAACCCTGCATTGCATAGTCTCAGTCCTAAAGCCTTCATTTTGAGCCATTGAGTCCCTAAACTGCATAGCCCCTCTACCTAGGCCTCAGGAACTACACATTTCATAGTCTCAAGCCTTTAGCCTGAGACCTTCAGTCCCTCAACTGTGCAATCTCTTGACCCTGGACATCTTGAGCTGTGAAATTCACAATCTCAAGCCATAGTCCTAGACCTTGGCCTCTTGAACTACTCAATCCATGAGTCATTCACTCAATTAATCACCAGTTCTAGCCCTACCAAGTGATTTCATGAAGTATCTTAGGCTAGGATTTATCATACTAATGTCATCTTTTCATGAGTGGATTGTAGTCGTAGATATTCTATTATGCCATGATAGGATGATGATTAAGGATACCATGCTAGAAGACAACAAAGGAGCTAAGGAAATAAGATGATCATTAGGCAAGAATATGACGGAACAATGGATTACAATAAAAGACCAAATATTAGAACCGCATGACAACTCCATATTATTCACAACCATTTGGAGCATGGATATGAATAATAAATCATATCTCTCATGAAGGTGAAGTATTAGATACCTCTCTTATTGAATATAGAAAGAAATAAGCAACAAGAAGGATAGATTGGCACTACTACATCAACATGCAGTCCATGTCATGAGTGTCATGTCGTGTCCTATAACAAGTCATTATTTGTCATGTCATTTGTGGATTATGTAAATTCAATATCAGAGAAATGTAATTTAAAGTAGAAGTCCAAGAGCCATCCATGTAATATGAAAATTCATGTAGGAAGTTGAAAGGTCATTGAAAAGTCAAACAATCATGAGGGTAGTCTAACTGTCACAAGGGATGTGAATGACCACCCCATTTGTTACATATGCACCCTTATTACTCTTGTAAATTAATTTTCACCTTGGATCCTCCTACCAGGAATTAGAGAGGAAGATATTTTTTTTGGAGGAGCAAGTGACTGCTCTAATGCTCCACTATTAGGGCTAGTGTTGTTCGTTGTCTTGACGTATCTTGGAACTTCTACTTGATTCAAAAGCTCGTTGGGCCAACATACATTCATGCATATTTCATGAATATTGTAAGACTATTCTATGAATGTTTCTAATGTATGATGTTTCTGATCTATACTAAGGAAATTGAACTATTTCAGTGGATTTGGTACTTATCTTCAAATGAATGTTGTATTTTCTTTAACAATCATTGCTTCCTTGTGAACTATCTCACTGGTTGATCAATGATTCATTCTTATGTATGTTTTTGTGTGCCTTTTCTATAATAGTAGTATGACTTGTCTTTAAAGGGCCCACTTTTCTCTCCCCTTTCGGTAGAAGGACATTGATACTTTCTGTAGCATAACATTTCATAAGACATATTCATTCACTGATTCGACGTTACCTTTGTATTACTCTCTTGTGTCAAACTTTGTAGCCAAGGAAAATCTACAACAATACGTGGCATCGGGGCCCGTACTCTCGATGTAGAAACTACTCTAAAAGGTATGAGGTCTAATTGGCACCTCACATCAAGGAGACCCCCTTGGTTGACACCCTTTTCACACCATCAATAGAACCATAGATATGACCCAACACATGAAGTCGTTTTAAGGAAATAATCAGCAGGAACCTAAATGGGGTTTTTATTAACAAAACTCATGTTTTAGTTTCCAAATTCCTCTTTGTTTTCACAAAAATTATATGTAAATTTGATGACCCCATTCATTACAAAAATAATCCTCTATGTTACAGGAATGATAACGATTAGTATAAAAATGAAATTGCGGATCATAAATGTTTTACAATATATTACATTGAAATTTCATCCTAAGATAAAAATAATTTTCATTTCAATAAGATTATATTTTGAGTTGTATTGATTCAAGTAGTTGAATTGATCCTTGGTTGTGAAATCCAAGATTGGGCGTAACTCTTTTCTTATAGTGGATTCTAGTGGTTTATTTATTTCTAATGGTTTCATAACTTATAGTAGTTCAGTGGCTTCTGAAAGTACAATTTATTATGATAGTTTAGCTTGATTAAGATAACTTGTGAACTTCTAGTAATACAATCATTCAACACTTCTAGTGGTCAAATTTTTTTGTGCCTATGATAGTTGGATTGTCATGTGCTCCTAGTGAACTATTTCAATGGCTTGGGTCCCTATCTTGTTAAAAGTGTGTTGTATTTTCTTTAGCAATCATTGCTTCCTTGTGAACTATTTCACTGGTTGATCAACGATCCATTCTTGTGTATGTGTTTGTGTGCCTCTTCTAGATTAGTATTATTACTTATCTTTAAAGGGCCCACTTTTCCATCCTCTTTCGGTAGAATGACATTGATAATTTCCGCAGTAGAACATTTCACAAGGCCTACTCACTTACTGATCCGAAGTTACCTGTATATTACTCTCTTCTGTCGAACTTTGTAGCCAAAGAAAATCTACAACAATACATGGCATTCAGGTCGATACTCTCAATGGGGAAACTAATCCAAATGGTATGAAGTCTAATTGGGACCACACGTTGGGGAGACCCCTTTGGTTGAAATTTTTTTATCACCGTCAATATAACCGTATATATCAACCCACACATGCAATTTTTGGAGGAAACAATCAAGAGTAACCTAAATGGGGCTCTAATGAACAAAACGCATGTTTTAGTTTTTCTAAATTCCTCTTTGTTTTACCGAACATTACGCATAAATTTGATGACTCCATTCATTAGAAAAATAATTCTCAATGTTACAGACATGATAACGAATAATATAAAAATGAATCTTTGGATCATAATTTTTTTACAATATATTACATTGAAATTTCATCCTAAGATAAAAATAATTTTCATTTTAATAAGATTATATTTTGAGTTGTATTGATCAAAGTTGTTGAATTGATCCTTGGGTGTGAAATTCAGGATTGGGTGTAGTTTTTTGCCTGTAGTAGATTCTAGTAGTTTATTTATTTCTAGTAGTTTGATAACTTATAGTAGTTCAGTGGCGTTCGATAGTACAATTTCTTATGTTAGTTTATCTTGATTAACATAGCTTTTACACTTCTACTAATTAAATCATTATGCACTTCTAGTAGTCGGACTCTTTCGTGCCTCTGGTAGTTGGACTGTCATATGCTTTTAGTGAATAGATTGACACTTGATAACCTTGTAGGCTGCATAGAAGCTACAAGAACAAATCTAGTAACTCCATCATTAGCCAAAACCAATAATAATTCTTTCTAATTCGTCAAAAATAAATGCAAACAACGATAATTAACTACTTTAATTGTTATTGTGTTATATTCACAAAGAATGGAATGATGGATAATATATGGTTGAAGAAATATTATAAAATGACTAAAAAAAATTTCTTTTATGGCTACGAAATGATTGATGTAGGAATAGAAGTCATTCGAGGTGGGAGACAAAGTATGGGTACAATTAAACATGGAGAGGCTATAGGTTCCTAGTAATAAAATTAAGGCTTAGGGATATTGTCGCTTTAAGATATTGGAAAAGGTGGGAGATAATGACTATATATGCACTCTACCCACATACATGCACATTTACTCAGTGATGAAAGTAAAAAAATTAAACTTTATGAGGATTCCATGTTAGATAAGGAAAGGGTACAAATCCTACCTTCTGAAGAGGACTTTGCACCAAATGTTTAAACAAAGCTGATAGAGGATAAAATTTTGTAGAAGAGAAACGTATCTACAACGAAAGGGTCACATGAGCTTTAGTAGATTGGGTTGAAATGACATCTTCCAAGTAAGGCTAAATGGTTAAACTAGAGTAATGGTGGAATAATTTCCTCACCTCATTCTAGAATATTTTAGGGATTGAAGGCATCCTAAAATCGAAAGATATGATCCATATTATATAATTATATTTCTTTCAATCCATCTTTATTCTTTTAGAGTGGAAGAAGTGGAGAAATTTAGAGTTTTACTAGTGGATTCTAGTTTGGTGAAACCTTATAGAAGTAATTCGAGGCATCAAAGAAGATTTTTTCTTGGTATATCTTTAGTTCTCAAGAACGAGACCACCTACCACTCTTCTACAAAGAGATATCTTCCAAACATATAAGGATAACATCAATCAAAGTCTCTATGAAAAATTTATGCCACATAGGAGTCATCATTCCTATCTTGGCCAACATGATTCGAGAAGATTCCATGTCAATCCCTATTATTCTTCCAAAAATTACTAGACATGTGATAATTATTAATAATACCCAAATAGAGTCAATATTGTAATGCAATTTAAGACTTGAAGGAGCCAAACTTAACCACTTATATGCTTTCGGGGAAGAGGTGTTACATTCTATTTAAGTTCATTTCATTCCATAAATGAGCATGGCACTTGATAATGGATAGGAAGAGAGAAAAAAGAGAAGGTTTGTGAACTCTATTAGCCCATGGCCCATAGGTCTCACTTAGTTTTTCATGTATCTTTTCCATTTGGAGAAAAAGTGCTAATTTTAGGTATGTTCTATGCTTAGAGCAATTTATTTCAAATTTCACAGTTAGCTCGATATCTTTTCCAGATTAGCAATCACATCAACATTAAATTAAACTACAGATAGAACATAAACATAAATTGCAGAAGACAAGCCAACACAAGAGGGCACGAGATGTGGTGCTAGTTAGGGGCAAACCCCACTATGGGGAAACCCTTGATCAATTCTTCTTATATGTTCTTCAATAGTTCATCAAAGAGAGAGAAAGAGAGAGATAGTACATTTACAACAAAAGTCAACACTTTGACTTATCTACATAAGAGCATAGATCAACTCTAAGAAGATGATACATGAGATCAGTTGAAGACATGCTTCTTCAACTAATTCTCCAAGGTGACTCCTTCACCTATCATTTTGTGGCATCTCGTAATCATGTTGCACCATGTCGCACCAATCATCACAATGTTGGACCTCATGACCATGTTGTGCACATCATACTACCGCACCTTATGCTGCACTAATATCCCATGTTCCATTGTTGCACCATGCTAGCCACTACTATCATATGTGGCATACTGTTGTCCCACTATTAGTGACATAGAAATTCCATGTTAGCTTGTTGTCCCATTGGTTTGTTGTTGTCCCATCACAACTTTCTATGCCTTGCTGCTATCCCATCATAACTTGTTATACCTTACTGTTGTTCGATCACATCTTGTTATACCTTTTTATTGTCCCAATAGCCTTGCCATACCTTTATGCTATCCCATCACAACTTTCTATACCTTGCTATTGTCCCAATAGCCTTGTCATACCTTGTCACTATTCCATGTGTCTTAATAGCACAATGTAACCCAATTCTCCCATTTACTAGCATTGTTTTCCCTTCAACACTCTTGTTCCAAGTCTGCCTACACTGCTCCTTATAGTGTGATTGGTTAGGGTATTTGGCAGACCTTGCACACCTATCTATCAGTCAAAAAATAACCCTCAAGGATTGAAACACACCTTCATAGTACACCTCCCCTAGCACGTTGTTGTTTTGGGCGTGTTTGAGCCCTCAAACTCTCCACGTTGTTCCTATTTTGAGGTGGTAAGGACTATGACCTACCACAGTCCCATGCTATCACCTATAACCCACTCAAAACAATCTTCTCTTACATTTTTGCTGCCCCAAACATACCTGTGTTCATCCTTCTTCGACTTAGCCTCCAAGCTCAGCTCCTCAGCCCTCTAACAGCATCTCGGTTAGCCCTTATCTCCCTTGTTGTCCTATCCTTCTTGCTGCGACTCCCACATAGTTACCTTTCTCCCTTGGCTGAGTTCCTTAGGCTCCTTTAATGAGCTCTTGTGATGCTTTCTTAGACTACGGCTAGGGCTGGTTTCTTAGGAATGCCTTAGGGCTGCTTTCTTAGGACTGCATCAGGGATGCCTTAGGATAGCATTAGGGCTATTTTTGAGGACTGCATTATGAATACCTTAGGATAGTGTTAGGGATACCTTCTAGGACTGCGTGAGGGTTGCCTTCTAGGACTGCGTTAGCAATGCCTTAAGATAGCATTAGGGCTGCCTTCTAAGACTATGTTAGGGTTTCCTTCTTTTCCTCCAACGTCTAGGACTTCCACTCCTAGATTTCTCTTCTACTAAAACCCAATACAAGTGGAGAAAAAAAAAGATAGAAGTGTGTGTGAAATGACTCTCAAGTCATCTCCCTTTATACTAAAACATTGAGCGTATGTGGGGTTTATTTGGTTGCTAGCCGACCTTGACGACTTTCCTTATAACACAAATAAATTCATAACTCCATGAATAATTATCAGAATCGAATGATATTTAGATGAATCCTACACCTCTCGATGAGAAGGATCCAAGAAAAATATCAGCTACCATAAATAAGATGACCCACATGGAGTTTGTCCCTATTTTCCAATTTTAACACTCCCTCTCAGCTAGGGAGAATTCCATCCCTGATCCAGTTGTCTGATTGTACTATCTCTGCCATCAGTGCCTTGCACTACTATACTCTGCTATACTCTGTGTTGCTCTACTAAATAATGAAGAAGAAGAATTGATAGAGAATGTCTCATACCATTCTCTATTGACCCGAAGTCAGTTCCATATGAAGGGAGTGTGTCATACCACTCTTACTGATCCTAGATCAGTTCCAAGAGAGTGGGTCATATCACTCTTACTCACCCAAAGTCAATTTTATTAATCCTAGATCAATATCACAAGAGAGTGTCTCAATCCACTCATGCTGATCCCAAATCAATTTCATTGATCCTAGATCAATGGAGGTCATCCTAGCATAGGGAGTATGGTAGCTACAATAATGTGTCCATCGATAGTACTATTATGGTCCCTAACCCCATTTCCCTGCTCATTGGCTAGATGAGAGGTACTTCCCATGAGTTGAATACTACATGGGTAGGATGCCTTGACAGGAGAACCACTCATCCTATCCATAAGTCGCCATGGGTATCATAGGGGAAGGCTAAGCCGTTCACCCTATACACAATGCACCATTAGGTGTGGGTGATTCACCCTATGGTTTCTTGTTTCTCCAAGAACGCCAAGCCTCCTAGAGCGCAATGCATGTATCATGTAGGTTCCTCATAAGAGGGTCTCTCAATGACTCCAAGTCGTTCGGGAAAGTCACAAATTTTACCTTTCCCCCTGGGCTTTGAGAGATATCTGTGATTTGTACATCAGTCTTAGTGCAATGAAGCCTCCTCACTCTTCAACGTACCATATCCAAGATAAGGTTGTATATGATTTCTATATGTCAGAGCAATCATGGAATATGGGATTCATCAATAATTGAATCCCTTCGTGGTTGACACAGAAAGTCATGGTGGTATCAATCATGTGTACAAACAGCTCGCTGAAGAGCTTCCACAATCAGGCAGCTTCACACAAGGTCACACTCGTAGCTATGTATTTGATCTCAATTGTTCTCAAATCAACCATCTTCTACTTCCTGCTCATCCAAGATATCAAAAAGAACCCAAAGAGAATCAACACTCGGAAGTTCTCTTGAGATCCTCTACATTGCCTGACCAGACAATATTCAAATAACCATGTAGCTTCATATTTCTGACAGTGTATCTCAGTCCATGAGAGTTTGTACCCTGAAGATATCTCAAATTATTTTTGGCACTAATCCAAAGAGACTCAGCCATATATGAGCTCATCATGCTAACTGGAAAACACATGTCTGGATGGAAGTTCCCTAAGAACATCAATGTGAATGAGTTTTATGCAACTTAAAGGCATTTCCCAAATCTGGTTCGGCATCACTACCACATAACTTCTTAAAGTTAAGCTCCATCGAGGTAGTCATGGGCTTGTAGTTTACCATTCCAAATATGGAATCCAACTCCCTCTTACTTGAGAGGGTCTGCACCTATTAGAAAGAGGTCATCCTCATAAGGTGCCAGTATGAGAGGTCTATCATCCACAACCTTTAAGAAATGGTTTTAATCGGCTTCACTCCTAGTGAATCTCAACATCACCAGAAAACTATCAATCCTCTCATATTAAGCCCAGGGTTTTTTCCTTCAAGCCATATAGGGCCTTCTTCCACCTACATACATGTTCCTGATCATGAATCTAAAACCCCTCGGTTTTTTCCAAATTTTTGGACCTGCTACATGAGGTGAATGATCCCCTTGTAAGATTTTCCTTTGGTACATCTCAGACATGTACCTTCATGCTCTTTTTGAATTCAAGAATCCCTGTCATCATTCGACTCATATCGGGTAGGGCCCCATAAGGTAGACGAGGTGTGTCAACTGACAAGGTCCCCAATGGACTTCCTGCAACTTGGTACAAATTTCCAACCCTGAATCCATGAGTAAAAGTATATTTTAAAATTTAACTTTCAAACACATACCTTTCCATCAATAAATGCCACCCTGAAACCTTTGACTTCCATTGCCGAAATGGACACCGGGTTTTTCTTGCGATAAAGTACATAAAGATATTCTCGTAAATGAATTGAGTTACCCTCATTCAATTGAGGGGTAACATTCCCTATAGCCTTTCCAGGATAGGTGACATCAACTCCAAGTATAATCCCATGATTGTTTCCATCTCTACTAAATTAGAGAGATCACCCTTCTATCCAATGAAGTTCCTTGAAGCACTACAATCACTAAGTCAGATTCCCACATAATCTGAAGGAGAGGGAAAATACGAGATAATGCTTCATTATCTTATTAGAAACAAAATTTGATTCTTCATACCTAGCATTCCATGCTTTCTTTGAAGAGTCAGTTATTTCCTTGATGACCTACATTACCTGTCATTCATCCAATCGTTGAAGATGTTACTAGAATGATTGTCATCTTCATCAAGAGATGTGTCCCTGCCATTTGGACACTCCTTCACATAATGGCGAAACTTGTTACAAACAAGGCATCTGTCTTTCTTTCCACCCTTGGATCCAGACTTCCCATTGAAGTGATCTTTAGGTGGGCCATTCGAAGCTTCTGCTATGCCATTCTGATAATGTTCTCTTCTTTGACTTCACCCTTGGCGAATTTGAAGAGGGATGAGGAATCCATTGATCCTTTTGTCCTTTTGTCCTTTCCCAACTGTCTTCGGTGATTTCTCTTTCACTCTTGCTTGGGCTTTATCTTCACCTTAGCTCTGATACCATGTTAATTTTAGGTATGTTATATGCTCAGAGCAATTTACTTCAATTTTCACAGTTAGCTCAATATCTTTTCCAGATTAGAAATCACATCAACATTAAAGTAAATTGCAGATAAAACATAAACATAAATCGTAGAAGACAAGAAAAGACAAGAGGACACAAGATGTGGTGCTAGCCAAGGACAAACCCTAATGTGGGGAAACCCTTGATCAATTCTTCCTATATGTTCTTCAATAGTTCAGCAGAGAGAGACATAGTACTTTTACAATAGAATTCAACACTTTCAGTTATCTAGATATGAGCATGGATAATCTCTAAGAAAATGATACATGAGATTAGTTGAAGACATGCTACTTCAACTGATTCTCCAAGGTGACTCCTTCACCTATCATTTTGTTGCATCTCATAATCATGTTACACCTTACCGTGCTACACCATGATGCAACCATCATCACAATGTTGGACCTCATGACCATGATGTACACATCATATTAATGCACCTAATGCTGCACTTCTATTGATGTGCCATTGTTTCACCATGATAGCCACTACTGTCCTATGTGGCATACTTTTGTCCCACTATTAGTGACAACCATTCCATGTTTGCTTGATGTCCCATTGTTTTGTTGCTGTCCCATCACAACTTGCTATACCTTGTTGTTGTCCCATCACGGCTTGTTATACCTTGTTGTTGTCCCAATAGCCTTGCCATACCTTGTTGTTGTCCCATTGCAGCTTGCTATTCCTTGTTGTTGTCCCAATAGCCTTGCCATGCCTTGCTGTTGTCCCATGTGTCTTAGCAGCACCATGTAGCCCAACTATCCCATTTACTAGCATTGTTGTCCCTTCAACATTGTTGTTCTAAGTCTCTCTACACTTCTGCTTATATTGTGACTCGTTAGGGTATCTGGTAGACCTCACACACCTATCTATCAGTCCACAAACAACCCTCAAGGATTGCAACACACCTTCATAGTACACCTCCAGTGGCACATTGTTATTCTGGGCATTATTGAGCCCTCAAACTCTCCACGTTGTCCCTATTTTTAGATGATAGGGACTGCGGCCTACCACAGTCCCACGTTGTCACCTATAACCCACTCAAAACAGTTTTCTCTTACCTTTTCACTACCCCAAACATACCTGCATTCATCCTTCTTCAACTTGGCCTCTAAGCTCAGCTCCTCGGCCCTCTAACAATAGCTCAGTTAGCCCTTATTTCCCTCATCGTCCTAGCCTTCTTCCTGCAACTTCCATATAGTTACCATTCTCCCTTAGTCGAGTTCCTTAGGCTTCTTTGATGAACTCTTGTGATGCTTGCTTGGGCTACGACTAGGGCTTCTTTCTTAGGATTGTGTTAGGGTTGCCTTAGGTTAGAGTTAGGGTTGACTTAGCATAGAGCTAGGGTTCCCTTCTAGGGTTGTGTTAGGGTTGCATTTTGATAGCATTAGGGCTGCCTTGTAGGGCTGTGTTAGGGTTGCCTTAGGATAGCATTAGGGCTGCCTTCTAGGATTGCGTTAGGGTTGCCTTATGATAGCGTTAGGGCTGCCTTCTAAGACTGCATTAGGGCTACCTTCTAGGATTGCATTAAGGCTGCCTTCTTTTCCTCCAACGTCTAGGGCTTCCACTACTAGATTTAGCTTCCACTAAAACTGAAGGCAAGTGGAGAGAATCAAGATAGAAGTTTTTGTGAAATGACTCTCAAGTCATCTCCTTTTATACTAAAATGTTGAGCACATGTGGGGTTTATTTGGTTGTTGGCTAACCTTGACGAATTGTCTTATAACACAAATAAATTCATAACTCCATGAATACTTATCAGAATCGGATGCTGTTTATATCAATCCTACACCTCTTGGTGAGAGGGATCCAAGAAAAATATCAGCTGCCATAAATAAGATGACCCACATGGAGTTTGGCCCTAGTTGCCAATTTTAACAAAGAGAGAGCAAATCAACCTTACCCTATAGTTGGTTTTTTCCCCAAAAGGTTTCCTAGGTCATATCTTGTGTTATTATGGTTTTGGGTGATTTTATTTTTTTATATTCTCTAATATGGAACCTCATTCAAATTTCAAATGTCGACAACATTTTAATATCATTGTGGAGAGTCCAAAATCTTTATCCTCAACAATGCACAGGAACCTAAAATCTACTATTTTATCCATTACATGCATAAAAGTGATAATGTAATGAATTTAGAAATTTGCAGAAAATAATCCTCATGGTATAGATTTGTATTTTTAGTATACATTTTCCATTTTTTTGTGACGAACTATCCAATTTGATATTAATGACAATTTGTGAATCATGTAAATGTAATGTAATGGGAAGTTTTCTTTAAATTTTCTAAGAATGGGAAGTTTATTTGAACCCAAAATTGTAGGAAACTATGAATATATTCATGTGGAGGATGGGAAAGATTTTTATTCACCTTTACCATGTTTTGATTAATTACAACTTTATTAAAAGTGGTGAGTTTGTTGTTCCTTATATGTAAGTAATGCTAGTCAATGCCACATGCTATCCTAGCTGTCACTAATCCATATTTGATCATTATATTAATTTTTATCCATTGTGATGGTTATAGTATGGAAAATTCAGAGGAATAGGTTGACAGTACCATTTTTATTTGTGGGTCCCAAATTGGTGAGTTAGGGTCTCAAAGATTCTAGAAGCGGGTTGAGGCATTAAACAACATTTTGTCGAGGTAAAACTGGGTTGCATATGATCTTTATTGGATCATTATATTATTTCTCATCTATTGTGTTACATTTAGGTTAGAAATTGATTAATCACACACTACTAAAAATAGACTTACTAGAAACAAATGATGATCTTGAATGGCAAGGAAGATCTAGTCTTGATTGAAAGGTGGGCATAATGATCCCTGACAATATATGGAAGAGGATAAAGTAGGTATATATGAAGTCCTAATGAAATCCCAAGTGAAATGTACCTAAACACCATACTGGTTATGATCATTGGGGTTGTTCGTAATTTGAATAAGCATGGAAGTTAATTTCAACCGAAAACAATAGGGAACTATGAATATTTTTTCCATGTGGATGATGCAGAAGATGTTGATTCACATTGACCATGTTTTCATTATTTCCAATATTGTAATAACATCAAATTTATTCTTTCTACACCTAATGGGGTTGTTCTTAATTTGAATAACCATGGAAGTTAATTTCAACCAAAAACAATAGGGAACTATGAATATTTTTTCCATGTGGATGATGCAGAAGATGTTGATTCACATTGACCATGTTTTCATTATTTCCAATATTGTAATAACATCAAATTTATTCTTTCTACACCTAATGGGGTTGTTCTTAATTTGAATAACCATGGAAGTTAATTTCAACCAAAAACAATAGGGAACTATGAATATTTTTTCCATGTGGATGATGCAGAAGATGTTGATTCACATTGACCATGTTTTCATTATTTCCAATATTGTAATAACATCAAATTTATTCTTTCTACACCTAAATACTACCAGATATCTTCCTAGGTGCCCCTATTGTTAAAAACAAAATTACTAAAAATAGAAGATGTTACAAATGGGTGATTATTGCAAATATTATGGAAGGTCTAATAGTGAATAAAAAGTGGTCACATGTCTTGTTAATTATAAATGGATAAGGCCTTGATGAACAATCGAATACAACTTACCCAACACTTTGTTGGTTATGATTTATGGCATTTTTTGCTAATTCGAACAAGTATATGAAGTTCTAGGAAAAATTTATGTGTGAAATTTCACTAATTGGTCATTTTCTTAAAAAAAAATTATTCACCCATTTGGTTGAAAAATCACATTTTTTTACATATATATGATAAATGGATAATATTCACCAAAAAATACCAATTTTAATAATAAATTACAATTTCCTATAAAATATTTTCCTACATTTTATATGTCCACTTTTCAAACAAAAATGAGATAAAATTGTTGTTAGTAAAACTTACTTTATATTTGACAATTAATGCCTCCAAATTTAAATTGACAAATGCAAAAGAAAATGTACAAGATTGAAATGGGGCCATTAGGTCAAAATTGGATTTCTTGGTAAATTATTTTTGCTCCCTGAAAAGTCTTAAATTATTAAATCATTTTGAAATTCTATATTAAAAATAATGCTCAAATATTTTTTGTAATAAAAAATATTTGTTTACCTATCGAAATATCTTCTATTATTAATAAATTCTTTAAATTCATAATAAAAAATGTACATTACATTTAATATAATTTTTCCTTAACAGAAAACGGTAATTTATTTTTACTTTTTCAATATAATTATTAATTATAGTGGAAATTTACAATAGATTGTTGAAAGTAATAACTAATACTCTAAAAATATCTTACAATACAATTCATAATAAAAATATTATATGTAAACTTTCTAAAATATAACATACAAGACTTTTAACCTTTAATGGAAAAACAAAAAGAATGCCCTCAACCATCTATTAAAAAATTAGTTAGCATAAGTACACTTGTTTAATAGGATTCTTCAGTTATTAGTCAATAATATATACTCGTGGAATTTTATCGAAAGGAGAAGGACAATAATAATAATTGATAAGAATAGGAGTAATAAGTTGACATAAATACTCGCGGGCTTTTCTCAAAAGGAAAAGAAGAATAATAATAATTGATAAGGATAGAAAAATACAAGTGTATTTTACGAAGGAAAAGGCGGTTGAAAGGATGATCCCCTCAAAAACGAACAGATAGTAGATATCAGTCCACTTCATTTCAACTAGATCAGCATCATGTTATATCAATGCGTTCAAAGCCCAAAAATACGCCGGCATTCTATAGCGATTTGCATTAAATTTCTAACCATTGCTAGCCCCGAATATTAACCATATAAATCCCACAGATAAACCCTAGTGTTCCACAAGTATACATGCCGTACACGTGTTACCAATAGTCATTCCTTTTTGCTTTGCTATTTGACGTCACCGCTCCTCAACAGCGTCGTACGAGTCTGGGAAATGGTGTTTGATAGTGTGCAGAATAAAGCATAGCTGATAAAGACCCTCGCACCGCTTTTCAAGAACGTAGTTAATGGCTTCTCGCGGAATAATGCAGCGCTGAAAGATTTGGTCAGTACGCTCATCTACAAGTTTGTTGACGATTCCGTGGTTTGCTAGGGCATCTGCCAAGTTATTCTCCTCCCTAGGCACTTGCACAACGCTACACTTCTGAAATCTGCGTTGGAGCTCTAATACCGTGTTGTAATACCTTATGAGTCTGTCATCCCCCACCTGGTACACCCGGTTCACCTGCCACCCACAATTCATTCATATACATACACTACAGTTACCGAGCCGTTTGTTTGGATCCCTGAAACAAAAAATGCAGCAACGGGACGAAGCAAGAGACTTACGAGTTTGCAAACGAGCTCGTTATCTCCATGCGCCACAATATTTGTAATACCGTTATCGACAGCATGTTGAAGCCCCGCAATGAGGGCCTTGTATTCGGCTACGTTATTAGTCAAGTTGTAGCCGAGGAAGCGGGCGAATCTCTCTATCTCTTGGCCCTTACCATCTCTGAGCACGAAGCCAATGCCCGCACCGCGATTTTTGACATCCAAGTCTCCATGGAAAAACAGTGTGGCTCGAGCAGCAGGAGGAGTTACCATCGCTCCCATCTCATCCATGCTTCCCCCTTCGTCCACACATTTAGCGAAAATTCATATGGACGAGAATGCACGGGAACATAGGCCTGCGTAATGAATAATAAAGGAAGTAATAACGTTTATTCTTCCCATCCGCCTACAATGGAGACCAAAAGTTTTTCAGGGAGTATATTCACATTGCAGAAAGAAAAAACCAACGAAAATTTTTGCAGAGAGTCTATTCACATTCCACAAAGAAAAAACGAACTAATCCGACGCGTGTTTCAGGTTATTTATTTTATTTTGTTTTACCATGGTATCAATCGATGCAGCAATCAGTACCTTGTGAGCTGCATGAAAAGGTATACTTGTATCTTAATCGAGACCAAATGTGGGACTACAGAGGAACTTAAGCAATGAGGTTCCCACTGGATTGACATGTGAAATTTTAATAAATTAAAAAGAAAATATATAGATTTAAAATTTTAATATATTTGAAAAAATAAATTAGTTTAATTGTTGAGGCTTTAGTCTAAACAAGTTGTCAAATTTCATAATTTTAGGTGCTCTAAAAGTTTTTGATGGTGGTGAATCCATTTTCACTATCAAAATGATTCAAACACTGCTCTTATAATATATTTTGAGGTTTTCTCTTTTGCCTCTCATCACTCCATTATTGGGGGGTGAAATTTATTTTACAATTAAATATAAGAGATAAATTGTTGAGATTTTATGTTTTAATAAAATAGGCAAAAATCTCAGTAGGTGACTACAATCTGATTTGGTTGCTTTATTAGCTCTATTTTGTTGGGAGTGAGTTAATGTATCATATATTTGTTGTAGGAGGATTTATGAGGCAGTTAGATCCTGTTAGCTCTAAAACATGTGTCCACACGGATTGGGTGTATAGTGTGAGCGTTTGAGAAGAAATTGATTCTCTTGTAATATCCTATTTTGATAATAAGATTGTCTATCCCTATGTTTGGTGGACATAGCCGAGAATGGTTGGGTGAACCACGTAAAACTCATGTGTCTCTTTTGTAATGTGTTTGATCTGTTGTTGCTTGTATTTGATGGTATCAGAGCATGTTGGAGGGGCGCGCAACGGTACTGTGGTACTGCGGATTGGTACGTTGGTGATCAGCCTGTCGTGAGTGCTGTTTGGTGTGCTTGTGAGTTGGATCAGACAACGTTACAACAGGCGTGGCCATTAATCAGCATGTGTATACGTGTACAACGTTGAATGCAGAGGTGGATCTGCGTGTTGACTGTCAGCAAAATGTTTTGTTTTTCCTTTAAAACTGCGTGTGGAGTGTCAGCAAAACGTTTTGTTTTTTTCTTTGAAGTTGCGTGGAGGTTTAAAGGATATATGCCAGCGTTGAAACAAGGAGGTTGACACCGTTGTTGCGTGGTTGGAGTAACTCGCTACAACAGCGTGAAGCAAAACACCATAACGGAGCAGCATGGATATTAACCCTGCGTATTGAAATACCATTTGTTATACTATATGCGCATGCTTGCCTGCGTATTGAAATAACGTGTTATATCATTTGGATTTATAATATATGACTGTGTGGCTGTCTATGAACAACACTCCAAATTTAACTTTGCATCGCGGATAGGATTTTTAACTGACACCGTTAAACGGTGGAGTTTTTTTTGTTTGACCACGTGTAATGCCACAACACTCAGAAAAATTGGTGAGTGTGTTTTGTTTTTTGTTATAAGTTTTCTGCTTGGCCCTGTTTATGTTAAAACAGGTGCGCTAATAACTAGGTATACACGCGCAAAGTTGTCAACACTTAGAGCGTTTTTCAGCTCGCGCGGTTCTTGTGGTAGTGCCAAATTTATTTACACTATTTTTAATTGAAATCTGAGATTCAAACAGCAAAGCAAAGGGGTTTGTTTTTTTAAAATAAAGGCAACGGTAAAAGAAGGCATAGGCGTTTATTGAGATTAATTTTAAAAAAAAAAATTGGAATTGGAGATTCTTTGATTTTTTAAACGAGATGGCGAAAACTCAAAGTGCCCGATTTGAAATCGATAAATTTAATGGAAAAAATAATTTCTAGATCTGGAAGGTAAAGATGCATGATCTGTTGGTGCAACAAGGCGTGGTGAAGGTGTTGTTTGGCAGATCCAAACTGCCTTATCCCGTGACAAATGATGAGTAGAATGAATTGGATGGAAGAGCCTTGAGAGGAATTCCATTGTGTTTGGCTGATGATGTTTTATTTAACATCGTGTCAGAGAAGGCTGCAGCTGGTTTGTGGACGAAGTTGGAAAAGCTGTATATGACAAAATCCTTGACAAATCGGATTCTACTAAAGCGGCAGCTATACAGTTTGTGAATGAAGGAAGGTACTTCCATTACTGATCATTTGAATATTTTTAATACTCTAATGGTACAATTAGAAAGCATAGAAGTAAAATTTGAAGCCGAGGATAAAGTCATAACTTTATTATGCTCGTTGCTGAGTCGTGGGATCATTTTGTTACTTCTATAAGTCTTAGTTCATCCGAAACCATTGAATTTGATGATGTCGTCGGAGCTTTGTTGTCTAAGGAGACCAGGAAGCGGTTGAATAATGACACCTCTATATCAGAGGCAATAATGGCTAGAGGTCGTTCTAGAGAAAGACGCTCTCGTAAGCGTAGCGATTCGCGTTCAAAGTCAAAAGGAAAGAAGAGTAAAGTAAAGTGCTTGTTCTGTGGCAAATCAAGGCATTTGAAGAAGGATTGCTGGAAGCGACAACAAACTTCTAAAGAAGCTTCATCAACAGAAAAGAAGGAAGAAAACACGATTGATACAGGTTCAGCATCTGGTTCAGGTATGAGTGACGAAGTCTTATCAGTTAATTTGTCAAATCATGATCAACATTGGTCGCTAGATTCTGGTGCATCAAACCACATGTGTGTTAGGACTCCACTATGTACCATTTTTGCTATATATTTTGACATCACTTTACTCTTAAAACCATGAACCTCAATGTCTTTTTCATTCACTTTATCCCAAGGTATATAGAAACCTCTTCTTTATTATATGGTTAATCTGTCTTACATTTAATTCCACAATACTCTTATATTTTATCATTTATTGAAGTGCATTGTTGCTAACACAAGTCAAAGATCGCAGATAAGTTATATGCCTTGTTGGGAACGAGCGGTCGTTGCTGAAACAACTGACTCCATTGCTGAAACAGCCGACTCCATTGCTGAAACAGCTGGTCCCGTTGCTGAAACAGCTAACTCAGTTGCTGAAACAGCCGTCAAGCACGCAAATCCCGTTATGCGTAATTTGCGATTCTGGAAGAACTTTTTGTGGATAATAGCAGCAGCCCGAAGATACGGTTACCTGGATTATCTTGAAGATAGCACTTCTGTTGTCTCGGTTGTAACAGTATCTCTTTTTAAAGAACAGAATAGTCCTGTTTTGAACAGAATCGAGATATTCGCTCTTATGTAAATTGTAAATGATGTCTCCTCTTTAAAAAGAGGAGACATCATCATTAGAGGGGGATTGAATTGTAAATCACAGAACAGCATTGTGTGAGAACAGGAGCTAGTCTCCTTTTTGTAATGTATCAGTTCCTTGACAGATGAATAAAGACTTCTTTTGAGCGTTCCAGTTTAATTCTTTCTCCCAGGGAATCTTGTGAGAAGGAAAGGGCCCGCCTTCCTCACAAGATTCACCCCTTTGGTTCCTGTAGTTATTTATTTCTTTATGTGTTTGCACTTTCTTTAATTCTGTTGCTGAAACACTAGTTACATGGTTTGCAATACTCTGTTTCTTAGCGCTACACGTATTGAATGCACGAGTGGATGATGTTGAGAGCATGTGCTGAAGATCCCTGCATAAAGGGATAGGGTCTTGCTCCCATTGATTGCTTTCTTTTGCCTGCAGTGTGATTAGAAACAAGAGGACAAGTGCTGAAGGTTCCTGTTCCTGGGAATAGGGTCTTGACCTCTTGAGGCTACTTCTTTTACAGTGTGATTAGTGCCAGGCAGCAGGTGCTAAAGTTCCCACCAGGGAATAGGGTCCTGTTCCTGCTATGGTTGAATGATTTCTTTCCTTATAGATTGATTTTCCTTTGCTGTAACAGAGAAATCGTTTCTGCTATAATTTAATTGACTTCGGCTTTAATTAAGTAGAGTGTGAATTGATAGATTGATGAATTTAACAGATGTGTGTCTTTCTTTCACTACAACATTGATCTTGCTTTTGAAATTGAGCATATCCAGTGCGCTATTACCTTTGGAATAAAAAGACCTTCTCGGGTTGACAATTTATGTGGAGCTCGAATTGTGAAAACAATTAGAGCGACCAACATTTTGGCGCCGTTGCCGGGGAAGGTAATTATAGATTTCAAAAAGCATTCATTTGTTTTCTTTTAATGTGCAGATTGCATGAGAGGACGAGGAAACCAGAAGAAAAATAACCGCGCAGGTGGCAAAGGCTGGGGAGGACGAAAAACGTTTATTGACGAGATTGTATCAAAGGCTGAATCATCACAAAGATTAAGTTCTCGGAAATCAAAATTTCAGCGTTCCCCTCAGTCAGATTACAGAACAGAGGAAGTTGTGGGTCCTGAAAATACAGAAGAACCAGCAGTCAGCGCTGAAGAGTCAGAGGAAAGTAGCAGATCAGTAGAACACATTGAGGAGATAGTAGAGAGCGTTGGACGACTGGTAGAAAACACTGAAGAACCAATAGAGGATTCTGACGATCGAGAAAGTGCAGTAGGAGGGCCAACAATGGAAGATAACAATGATGCATTCATCTTTGGAGGAGGACGTGCAGGTCCTGAAGAAGAAAGAAGGGATGAAAATTCCCTTTCTACCTTGGGATTTCCCATCAGTGATCTTCCTGCAGGAACAATGAAAAATATCCCATTGTCTGCCCTACCTAACTTTCATGGTTTATCCACTGAGGATCCTGACGAATTTCTTTTTGAATTTGATATTTTATGCAGAAGTTATGATTATGTTACTAATGCTCAAAAGTTGAAGCTGTTTCCAGCCACCTTAAAAGGAAATGCCTTAAGATGGTTCATGAGCCTTGGAAGTCAGGTAATCACAACATGGGAGCAGATGAAACAAAAATTTCTGCTTAAATATCAAGACTACTGCCGGACGAGAGAGAAGAAGGATGAACTATTCAATATGGCACAAAAATCGGATGAAAGTCTGGAGGACTACATCGAAAGATTGCAATACAACATACAGAGATCCGATCATCCAGATATAAGTAAGGAAATTCGTAAAACAATATTACTTAGAGGTTTAAGGGATGATTGTTTAAATATGTTAAATATGCTTGCTAAGGGAGATATATCTAAAGAATCATATGATGAGATTTGTGAACTTGCTAAAAGGTGCTATAGGGGAGCTGCAAGAAACAGAATAAGAGATTCCACCTATTCAAGGGTACAGAAATCAGCCAATGGAGGAGCAACAAGAGCAGAAATAGGTAATTTACTTGAAGAATTTAAAACCGAAATGCTAAGTTCTTTTGCTTCGCAGATTGACACTTTGCAGGTTAAGAAGAAGCAGGCTGAAGCAGAAGCAACTCTGGCTGTCTATTGCACGAAATGTAGAGACAAACATCCACTAAGGGAGTGTCCAAGAGATAAAGTACCAGTTTGCACCCTTTGTGAGAAAGATCATGAGACAGAACAGTGTCCATCTCTACCAGGAATAAAAGCAGCGTTGCAGCCAACGGAGGAAGAAGCTGAAGTAGTCTACCTGCTAACTCAAAGAAGACAATGGCAACCTAAAGGGCAAGGTACGAACTCTGGTATGCCATTTAATCGTTGGAACAATTATTCTGCTTTTGGCCAAACAAGCTACCCCCCCTTCAACCAAATGCAATATCCACTTTTTAATCAAATGAATTTCCCACCCATGCAAATGCAAAACCCTCCCTTTGTTGACCCTTCAATGTGGACTCCTTGGCCTCCACAGCAACCACCTCCTTTCAATCCTTGGAACCCAAGTTGGAATAGTCAATCACTCCCGTACCCAAATCAAATGCCTCAATTCCAACAATCACTCTCTCTGCCATCAAATGCTCCACCAAACAACCAAATGAGACCCCAACTACCTGCGCAACCAAATCCTAACCCCAATAATAAAGCTGTGCAAGTCATTGATATTCAGAATCAGTCTATATTTCCTACTATGCAATGTAATGATATTCATTTGAGATCTGGAAGAATGGTAGAGCCTATTATTGATGACATAACTGATTCAGATAAAAATGAAACCGAAAAACAAAAAGAAGCTCAACCACCTCCTAACAAAAATGTTGAATTAACAGAACCACAATTCCCCGAGCGTTTGGTTTTAACCAAAACAGCTGAAACACCTGCTTTTAATTTTTTGGGGGAATTGCAAAATTTGTATATTAGAATTCCACTTTTACAAGCATTAAGAGATGTACCAATTTATGCCAAAACATTAAGGGATGTTTGCGTTAAGAAACCTGGTAGGAAAACCAAGGATCCCCTTACAGTACATGTGATGGGAGACTTGTCTGCATTAATGTCTGGAAAAGCCCCTCCTGTAAAATATGGTGATCCTGGCCATCCTACTGTCACAGTTCAGATTGGTAAAGCAATGATTCCCCGAGTTCTGGTAGACTTAGGTGCAACAATTAATATAATGACTCTGGAAACTTCACAATTGTTACAGCTGAATAACACAATCAGAGATACACCCACCATTTTAGAGTTAGCTGACCGTTCCACAATTAAGCCAGAAGGGATTGTTGAAGATCTACTTATTTCAGTTGAATCCTGGAAATATCCAGCTGATTTTGTTGTATTGCAAACTAAAACAAAGCTGGGGGGACATCCCTTAATTCTAGGAAGGCCATGGTTGGCCACAGCTGATGCATTTATTAGTTGCAGATCTGGTTCAATGACAATTTCTAATGGTTATGAAACAAAACAATTAACTCTTTATCCTCACGCTACGCCAGTAGTTAATAATGAAGATTCTATATGGATGGATTATGATGATAATGCTGTTCAACCGATTTTAACTATAGGACAAGCTTTAACTCTTAAAGACAATACAGAGGATGAGATAATCAATAATTTTATTTGTGAACCTTCTTCTGTTATTGCCGAAACACACAATCAATTAACTGCAATTTTTGAAACTGATGTACAAGAAAAGATTGAACCTGAAGATTCATCTCAAACTTTAACCACAATCCCATCCAAGAGCATAACAGTTGAAATTGAACCCGGTAAGACGTTAAACATAAATCCTGATCTAACAGATGCTGAAACACAGCAACTAATGAAGTTATTACACGAATATAAGGAGGCATTTGCCTGGGATTACACGGACATGAAAGGTATTTCTTCTGAATTATGTACTCACAGAATTTACATTAAAGAGGGATGCCGACCTGTTTGTCAGCCCCAAAGACGAATGAATCCTAATTTACGAGAAATTGTTAAAGAAGAACTTCAAAAATTGCTTAACGCAGGATTTATATACCCCATATCTGACAGTGAATGGGTTTCCCCGTTAGTAATTGTTCCTAAGAAAAACGGGAAATGGAGGGTATGTGTCGACTATAGAGCTTTAAACAAAGCTACTCAAAAGGATCACTTTCCCTTACCTTTCATTGATCAGGTGTTGGACAGTCTTGCAGGGAAGAAATTCTTTTCTTTTCTAGATGGATTCAGTGGGTATAATCAGATAAAGATTGCACCCCAGGATCAAGACAAGACCACTTTCACCAGCCCTTGGGGAACTTTCGCCTATAGAGTTCTTCCATTTGGGTTGTGCAATGCACCAGCAACCTTTCAAAGAGCTGTTATAGGAATTTTTTCCGATATGCTGAATGATTGTATGGAAATATTTATGGATGATTTTACCCCCTATGGTGTGTCTTTTGAAGAGGCATTACAAAACCTTGAGAAAGTACTTAAAAGATGTATTCAAGCTCACCTCTCCTTAAGTACCGAAAAATGCCATATGATGATGAGTGAGGGAATAGTGCTTGGGCATTTTATTTCATCTCAAGGTATTCAGGTAGATCCATCTAAAATATTAGTCATTCAGAATCTTTCTGTTCCTAAAACTCAAACTGATGTGAGAAGTTTTCTAGGACATGCTGGTTATTATAGGAGATTTATTAAAGATTTCTCTAAAATAGCTTCTCCATTATTTGTATTGCTTATGAAAAATGCTGAATTCAAGTGGACTAATTCTTGTCAGAAAGCTTTTGAAGAGCTGAAGCATCAGTTGTCTACTGCTCCTATTTTGAGGGGGCCTGACTGGAATCTTCCGTTTCACATATCTTCTGATGCTTCAGACATTGCTATTGGAGCGGTTTTGGGACAAGAGGAAAATCATCTTCCTTATGCTATATACTTTATCAGTAAGAATATGACCTCTGCTGAGCTTAACTATACAGTTACCGAGAAACAGTTCCTTGCAGTAATCTATGCCATTAATAAATTCAGACACTATATTACTGGTTATCCTACTTTTGTGCACACTGATCATTCAGCTATTAAATACTTAATGAACAAATCTGTCACAAATGCTAGAGTTACCAGATGGCTATTACTATTGCAGGAATTTGATATTACAATTGTAGATCGGCCTGGTAAAGGAAATGTGGTGGCTGATTTTCTTTCACAGTTAAAAACTGACAATGATATTCCAGTAGATGATAGTTTTCCTGACGAATATTTGTTTGCAGTTTCTGCTCATTCTCCATGGTATGCAGATATTGCTAATTACTTGGTTGCAGGAAAACTACCAGCACACCTGTCATATAGAGAAAAGAGAAGAATTGTTCAACAAAGTGCCAGGTACAGCTGGATAAGCGGGTGTCTCTTCTATACTGGGCTTGATCAGGAGATCCGAAGATGCATTAGAGAAGATGAAGTGTATGACATATTGAAGGCTTGTCATGATGGCCCTTGTGGAGGCCATTTTGCTGATAAAAGAACAACACATAAAATTCTGAGGATGGGTTACTATTGGCCCTCATTATTTAAGGATGCAAAGAAGTATGTAAGGGCTTGTGACAGCTGCCAGAGAATGGATCAACCCAATCATAGAGACCAAATGCCATTAAACCCCCAGGTAGTTTCTGAACCATTTGAAAGATGGGCCTTGGACTTCATAGGACCCATTAACCCTCCATCCAATCAAAGGACCTATATATTAGTCTGCACAGACTATATGACTAAGTGGGTGGAGGCCAAAGCACTTATTAGAGCCAATGAAGAGGCTGTTCTGGCCTTCTTGTTTGAAGACATTTTCACTAGATTTGGAATTCCCAGAGAGCTAGTTACTGATGGAGGACCTCCATTCAATTCTCATGGTTTTAAATCTACCCTTCACAAATATCATATTCAACATAGAATGACTACACCATACCACCCCCAGGCCAATGGGCAGGTGGAAAGCACAAACAAAGTTTTAGAGGCCATTCTAAATAAAACAGTGAAGGACAACCGAAAGGATTGGTCCCAAAGGCTCCCTGAGGCATTATGGGCTTACAGGACTACTTGGAGAAACACTACAGGTTTTTCTCCCTATGAATTGGTTTATGGTAAAAATGCTATTTTTCCTGTGGAATTTGAAATTAAAACTTTAAAGACTGCTTTAGCTGTTAATCTTGATTTGAATGATGTGCAGACAGCTAGATTGCAGCAGCTTTTGGAGTTGGATGAAAAGAGATTGGATGCCATTCATCAAACAAACATGATTCAGCAACAAAGGATGAAGTGGCATGACAAAATTATCAAACACAAGCAGTTCCAAAAAGGTAATTGGGCCTTGCTATATGACTCTCGGTTTGAAAATTTTCAGGGAAAGCTACGTACACGTTGGCTTGGACCATATGAAGTAGATGATGTCTTTCCAAACGGAACGGTAAGGCTTGTAACAATTGATGATGCTAAAACACCTCTACTAGTCAATGGCCATAGGCTCCGTTTATATAAGCACCCTGTTTCTAAAGAGGATTTCAAGACTGCTTGCATGACTGATATTCATTATCTTTTTCTAGGGGAGTCTTCTGCTCCTCACAGCACTTAATTTTCTGCACTATATTTTTAGTATTAGATTAGATTTAGTACTAATAATCCCTGTCAAGGATTGGCATATTACAATTGAATTTTGCAGATTCTGGAAAAGCAATAAGGAGGACAGATTCATCATGAGAAGATCTGAAGCTTTAAATCAAGAAGCTTCTTCCCATCATTTTACCCTCTTTCCTAAACCAATATCCCTCCATACCCACATTACTACTATCATTCCCACCACTCCTGGAATATCCTCCTTCAGTCAGTATTTCCCACCCCTTACTGCTGAAATAATCCCTTACCATTCATATACCTAAGTCAGTTATCCCAGTTCTCTGATTTTTCCCGTTGCTGAAACACCTGTTTCAGCAACGTAACGCCAGCTTTTTCCGTTGCTGAAACACCTGTTTCAGCAACATATCATTGATTTCCCCCGTTGCTGAAACACCTGTTTCAGCAATGTATCGTTCATTTTTTAGTTGCTCAAACACCAGTCTCAGCAACTTGTTATCAAAGCAGTATCTCTCTTTGCTATCATATAAGCTTTCTGGTTCTTCACGATTATACTTCAGATCCTTTTGGTGAAAACTATTCGGCATATACCAGATTCAATTGCACCATCGTTCTAAAAATCCACAGACCCTTCTATGATCATTAAAGCTATTGCAACCGACACTTCGAATTATTAAATCAAAGGTAAAGTATAAGGTATAAGGTTTTAATGTAATTCGGTTAAATCATATTAAAGAGAGGATTTCATTTCATAATGATTGCATATCTTTACACGTCCAATCATTATTACACCATACGTAGGGGGGGGATTTCCGAAAATGGAATAATTATTTCGCATGAACCAAGCTGCCGCCTGTTATCATATCCATTTCTGCCGTCATTTAGACTACGCAGCCTCTGTTGCAACAACTAGTCCGATCAGGGTCTGAGAGTACTGTATTGCTGCCTCTGCGGAAAACTCAAAGCTACAGCCATGGGAGGGACGACCATTAGAAATGAGCCCGGCTCCATAAGTCTTCTTCAGTTGTTCCCTGAAGTGTATCAGATCTTCCAACAAGCGGGATGGACAGCATATTTTGAAAGGTTGGGGGAATTTAACCCAGAACAAGTATTAGAGTTTGCACAAAACCTTGAAGACAATTTCTCAGTGGTCCGAGGGGTTCGCATTTCAGTGACAGAGGATGACATAGTTCAGGTATCAGGGTTGCCAGCTGAGGGCATTCGCTGGTTTAGCAGGAAGCAGGTCGTTCTTAACGCGCAGCAAGAATTTCTGCGCCCGGACGAGCAAGTGGAACCCAGAGGCCGCGGGGTTAGTCTGCACTCACTTCCTCAACCATGGCCATCAGTGGCAGAGTTCATCAAACACTACCTAACATGTGAGGGGCGTTATCAGGTAGTGTACAATCATGATTTTGTTTTGCTGAATCACTTGAGGAATGGACGACTGATTAATATCCCTTATTTTCTGCTTGGTTGTATTAAAAACATGTCTTATTATTGTAAACGAGCCAAATCTCCAATGTCATCCCTTACCCATCACCGTTTATGCCAGTTGCTAATACAGAGGGGTTTTGCGCAGCAAAATCCCCCTCTGCAAGCCCCACCAGAAATTCCCCAACTACCCGAAGTCCCTCTGCAAGCCCCACCAGAAATTCCCCAATCACCTGAAATCCCTCTGCAAGCCCCACCCGAAATTCCCCAGCTGGCCGAAATTCCTCTGCAAACACCGGAAATTCCCCAGCCGGCCGAAATTCCTCAGCAGGACCAAACGCCCCAACTATCTGAAAGTCCTCATGACATTCCAGAGATTCCTCATAAAGAACAACAGGAGGAAACTCCACATTCCCCAGTCAACCCAACCCTGAGCTCGCCTCGGTTAGCAGAGCCAACGGCCTCTACTATTCCTGTCCCTAGTGACGATTCTCTAACACCCCCTTCTTCACCCGTTAAGAAAAAGAGGAAAACCTCAGCAGTCACAGGCTCCAGACCACGGACAAGGTCCACATCCCAAATTCTTACCCCTCCGGAAAACCCTGTCCCCAGGAAAAAGCCCTCCCTTTCAAAGAAAAGGAAGGGCAGCGATTTTGCTGCCTTCCTATCAAAAAGAAAGAGGACAAAGACTGTTGAGACAAAATCCACTTCCATTTTCCCTAACCCTGCCACTATTCTACTAAAACCTTTATCCCCATCCCAAACTTCCCAACCTGTCTCGTCCGAAGGCACTGTCACACAAGAACCAGTGCCTCGGGATAATATGACATTGTTTATGGGTCAAGAAGTGACTGCTCCACAAGAACCAGTCACTTGCCCAGTGACTGAAACACAAGAACCAGTCACTGAAGCAAAAGAATACACCAAGCAGGACAATAGTGGGAAATGCCCAGTGACTGCTCCACAAGAACCAGTCACTGAGGCACAGGAATTTACCAAGCAGGATGATAGTGGGAAATGCCCAGCGACTGAAACACAAGAACCACCCACTGTGGTATCAGAACTAGTCACTGAGGAACAAGAATCCATGTCTAGCCCGGTGGATGAAACACAAGAACCACCCACTGTGGTATCAGAACTAGTCACTGAGGAACAAGAATCCATGTCTAGCCCGGTGGATGAAACACAAGGACCACCCACTGTGGTATCAGAACTAGTCACTGGAGAACAAGAATCCATTCCTGGCCCGGTGGATGAAACACAAGAACCACCCACTGTGGTGCAACAACCAGCTACCACTGTGCATCAACAAAATATTCCAACAGAAACAATCAGCATACAAGGTCCACATACTATGACATCTCTACTGCAGGAAAATGAGTTCCTGAAGTCTGAATTAGAAGCTTACAGAGCTGAATTAGCCATGGCTCGAGAGGCTTTTGAAAAAGAACTCAATCTCCATACATTAGCACATGTAGCCTCAATGCAAAACAGGGAGCCATGTATGGAATATATGTGCAAGGAGTGTGGCACCATTTATCAGAATGCAGGCTATGAAGTAGTTGAAATTCCACTCCCTGAAACAATTACGACAGATGGAATACAAGAGGAATGCCCTACTGCTCCACAAGAACCAGTAGGACCCCCTATGATGCAAGAAGAAGAAGAAATCAAACCAGAGATATCTCATCCTTTGTGGACTGATGCAGCTATCCCGACAGAAGAAACACTGCCCCAACACACTACTACTGATGCAGCTATCCCGACAGAAGAAACACTGCCCCAGCACACTACTACTGATGCAGCTATCCCGACAGAAGAAACACTGCCCCAACACACTACTACTGATGCAGCTATCCCGACAGAAGAAACACTGCCCCAGCACACTACTTCTGATGTAGCTATTCCGACAGAAGAAACACTGCCCCAACACACTACTTCTGATGTAGCCATACAGACAGAGGAAATAGTGTCCCAAATCACTACTTCTGTCAAAAAGACACAGACTCTGCCATGGGACCCATTGGAACAACTGAACAGATGGAAGAAGCAATATGCTGAAGAACAAGATATAATATTACGACAGCATAAGTTGCAATGGCAGAGCTATGTATATACTAACTGGGATAGCTGGGAACAAATACTGCAAGAGCACAGGGAATATAAGAAGGAAGCCAGACAGTCTAAGGAACGGATAGCCTTGATGTTTTCATTGGTGCGGAAATTGATGGTTACACGTAAACCCTCTGTAAATTACTCTCTCTTTCTTACTGAACGACTAGTTTATTTTCAATTAAAATCAATAGCAAATGGCAGACCACATGAATTAATGACTTCAGAGAAATTTGTTGAGACCTTTAAAGAGGCCCCTGAAAGTGACCAGCATCTGCTGTGTGAACTCTACCTTCATAATGAGGCCATTCCTGAAGATAGGAGAGTTAATCTTATTCCAATTGCAGGCGATATACAAATTAGGGCATTTGCTTCATTTTTGTCTAATCAGCTCACTTGGCAGACTGCGTTCACTGCAAGCAGTCATAATGAGGAGAATAAACTCCTGTGGATTAGACCAGAGCCTGTAGGCCCGGCCATGTTTATAGCACAGTATTATGAATTCTTGCAGAAGCCAGGAATGAACGAGCACATACAGCAATTACAGGATTCAATCCTTTTTAAGTGTCAAGAGCACATTAGAATGAAGGGTCCTGCCGCATTGAAGGCCAATGATATCTTTTGGCAGCAGTCATGTAAGGAAAGACAGGATTATCATCCTTTTAACCCTCTCAATCTTCAAGCTGCATTATCCAGGGTTCCTAAGTATATTGATTGCATTCAACATTGTGGAGTAAACTGGATTGGGTATCATTTCCGTTTTCCAATCTTATGGATGCCTTCAGAAAAATATCAATGTCATTATCAGTTGACTGACAGAGAGGAAGCCTCGGCATGGCAACAGTTGCAGACCAACAACGGATTCCGAGCTCCTACAGATGCCACCTTCTCCAGCTACTGCTTGAGTAATTTGCATTGTCAGTCCCAGTACTCAGACTCTGATTCAGACGAGGGGTTGCCTGAGGACATGCAACATTTTTAGCTGGGGGGGATGTTAGGACTCCACTATGTACCATTTTTGCTATATATTTTGACATCACTTTACTCTTAAAACCATGAACCTCAATGTCTTTTTCATTCACTTTATCCCAAGGTATATAGAAACCTCTTCTTTATTATATGGTTAATCTGTCTTACATTTAATTCCACAATACTCTTATATTTTATCATTTATTGAAGTGCATTGTTGCTAACACAAGTCAAAGATCGCAGATAAGTTATATGCCTTGTTGGGAACGAGCGGCCGTTGCTGAAACAGCTGACTCCGTTGCTGAAACAGCCGACTCCGTTGCTGAAACAGCTGGTCCCGTTGCTGAAACAGCTAACTCAGTTGCTGAAACAGCCGTCAAGCACGCAAATCCCGTTATGCGTAATTTGCGATTCTGGAAGAACTTTTTGTGGATAATAGCAGCAGCCCGAAGATACGGTTACCTGGATTATCTTGAAGATAGAACTTCTGTTGTCTCGGTTGTAACAATATCTCTTTTTTTTAAAGAACAGAATAGTCCTGTTTTGAACAGAATCAAGATATTCGCTCTTATGTAAATTGTAAATGATGTCTCCTCTTTAAAAAGAGGAGACATCATCATTAGAGGGGGATTGAATTGTAAATCACAGAACAACATTGTGTGAGAACAGGAGCTAGTCTCCTTTTTGTAATGTATCAGTTCCTTGACAGATGAATAAAGACTTCTTTTGAGCGTTCCAGTTTAATTCTTTCTCCTGGGGAATCTTGTGAGAAGGAAAGGGCCCGCCTTCCTCACAAGATTCACCCCTTTGGTTCCTGTAGTTATTTATTTCTTTATGTGTTTGCACTTTCTTTAATTCTGTTGCTGAAACACTAGTTACATGGTTTGCAATACTCTGTTTCTTAGCGCTACACGTATTGAATGCACGAGTGGATGATGTTGAGAGCATGTGCTGAAGATCCCTGCATAAAGGGATAGGGTCTTGCTCCCATTGATTGCTTTCTTTTGCCTGCAGTGTGATTAGAAACAAGAGGACAAGTGCTGAAGGTTCCTGTTCCTGGGAATAGGGTCTTGACCTCTTGAGGCTACTTCTTTTACAGTGTGATTAGTGCCAGGCAGCAGGTGCTGAAGTTCCCACCAGGGAATAGGGTCCTGTTCCTGCTATGGTTGAATGATTTCTTTCCTTATAGATTGATTTTCCTTTGCTGTAACAGAGAAATCGTTTCTGCTATAATTTAATTGACTTCGGCTTTAATTAAGTAGAGTGTGAATTGATAGATTGATGAATTTAACAGATGTGTGTCTTTCTTTCACTACAACATTGATCTTGCTTTTGAAATTGAGCATATCCAGTGCGCTATTACCTTTGGAATAAAAAGACCTTCTCGGGTTGACAATTTATGTGGAGCTCGAATTGTGAAAACAATTAGAGGGACCAACAATGTGTATTCATAGAGACTGGTTTAAGATGTACAGATCAGTGAATGATGGAGTTGTGTACATGGGTAATGATGCCACATCTAATATTATGGGAATAGGCAGTATACAGTTGCAAATGTTTGATGGGACAACCAAAATGTTAACTGATGTAAGACATGTACCAGATTTAAGAAAAAATCTAATTTCACTGGGGGCACTTGACACAAATGGATATAAAACTGTCATTCAAGGTGGAGTAATGAAAATCTACAAAGGTATTTTACTTGTAATGAAAGCTAAGAAAGTAGGAAATTTGTTTCAGTTAGAAAGAAGAATAGGGTCAGTTCATGCATCTACCGTGTCTGACAGTAGTTCCATTCGCTTATGGCATCAAAGGTTGGGCCATATGAGCGAAAGAGGGTTAAATATTTTGGCTGATTGCAAGTTACTTCCTAATCTAAGGTCTTGAAAGTTAGATTTTTGTAAACATTGTCGGTTTGGCGAACAAAGTAAACAAAAGTTTAAAACAGGCAAACATACTAGTAAAGGAATACTTGATTATATCCATTCAGATGTTTGGGGTCCAGCACCTACAACCTCGTATGGTGGCTCGTCGTATTTTGTATCGTTTATTGATGACTTTTCTAGGAAAGTATGGGTCTACATGTTGAAAAGGAAGTCTGCTGTTTTTACAATTTTCAAGCAGTTTAGAGCATTGGTAGAAAACATCACTGGTAGAACTATAAAATGTTTAAGAACTGACAATTTTGGTGAGTTTACTTCCAAGGAGTTTGAAAAATATTGCAAGGATGCAGGGATCGAGAGACATAAGACTGTTGTTTATACTCCTCAACAAAATGGAGTTGTTGAACGCATGAACAGGACTCTTTTGGAGAGAGCAGGGAGTATGCTGAGTAACGCTAGTTTGCAGAAGGAGGTGTGCACAAAAGTGGTGGCTATAGCTTGTTATGTGATAAATCGGTCGCCTTCGACAGCGATAGGATGCAAGATTCCTCTAGAGGTATGGAAAGGACACCCTTGTGATTATTCTAAACTCAGAGTGTTTGGTTGTGATGCATATGCTCTAGTGCCTAAACATGAGCGAACTAAATTAGATCCAAAATAAAAAAGGTACATCTTTGTTGGGTATGGTGATGGAACAAAGGGATTTAGATTGTGGGATCCTACTACCCGCAAAATAATCATCAACAGAGATGTAAAATTTGATGAATCCTCTCTTGTACAGTTAGATGTAGATAAAAAATTGAAACAGGATGATGTATCTGATTTTCAGCACATTCAGTTTGACAAGAGTTCTGATGATAGTCATGATGACTATAGTTCATATTCTAGTCATGAACAGGTTTCAGAATCAGATTATGAACAAGGTTCAGATGTAGGTCATGAATAGGTCTCAGATGGTGATCGTGAAGAAGTTCCTACAGATGGTAGTCAGCCAATTGTGGAAGCACCGGAAACATCCTTAAGGAGGTCTACAAGGATCAAACGCCCTTTGAGAAGGTATGATGATTATGTTACTTTAGTTGCTTTGACCGCTAACGATGATGAACCTTTGTGTTATCAGGAAGCTGTAGAAGGTTCAAAGAGTGACAAATGGAAAGCAGCCATGAAGGAAGAAATGATGGCCTTAGGTAAGAATGGCACATGGGATTTGGTTGAACTTCCGAAAGGCAGGAAAACTGTGGGATGTAAATGGGTTTTCAAGGTGAAACGGGGTGTGAATGAGTCGGAGGACAGATACAAAGCAAGGCTGGTTGCAAAAGGGTTTTCTCAGAAAGCAGGCATAGACTTTCATGAGATATTTTCACCAGTTGTTAAAATTGTTTCAATTAGAATTGTGTTAGCGTTAGTTGCTTTGATTGATTTAGAATTACAGCAACTAGATGTTAAGACTGCGTTTTTACATTGTGATTTAGATGAGGAAATTTATATGGAACAACCAGAAGGGTTTTTTCAGCATCGCAATAAGAAATTTGTCTGCAGGCTCAAGAAGTCATTGTATGGTCTGAAGCAGTCGCCTCGACAGTGGTACAAGAAATTTGATTCTTTCATGTTCAGTCAATATATAAGAAGTGAATATGATCATTGTGTTTACTTTAAGTAGTTAAATAATGGCATGTTCATTATCTTAGTATTGTATGCTGAGGATATGCTTTTAGTAAGAAAAAGCATTGAAGAGATCAACGGGCTAAAGACTCAGATGGCAAGGACATTTGATATGAAAGATCTAGGAGCAACAAGACAGATTTTGGGCATGGAGATTTTCAGAGACAGGAGCAATGGTAAGCTGTGGCTATCACAAGAAAAGTATATTGAGAAAATACTTATGAGGTTTGGTATGAACAATGTGAAGCCTGTTTCAGTCCCTTTAGCTTCCCATTTTAAGCTTTCTTCCAGTTTATTTCCTAATACAGATGAAGAAAAGGATTTTATGTCTCGAATTCCATATGCCAATGTAGTAGGATGTTTGATGTATGCGATGTTTTGTACTCGACCAGACATTTCACATGCAGTTAGGGTTGTCAGCCGGTACATGGCAAATCCAGGTAAATAACACTAGTCAGTAGTGAAATGGGTGCTTCAGTATTTGATAGGCACAAGTAGTTATTGTATTACTTACAATAAGAGTAGTGAATCTGTTTGCGGGTATGTTGATTCTGATTTTGCAGGTGATTTGGATAAGAGAAGGTCAACTTCAGGGTACGTCTTTACTCTTGCAGGTGGAGCTATTAGCAAGATGTCAAAGCTACAAAACATTGTTTCTTTATCCACTACTGAAGCAGAATACATTGCTGCTTCGCATGCTTGCAAAGAGGCGGTTTGGTTGAAAGGTTTGCTTGGTGAGTTTGGTAGGTTACAGGACAACATCAGGTTACTTTGTGATAGTCAAAGTGCAATACATTTGGCTAAGAATCCGACCTATCATAGTAAATCAAAGCATATTCCAATTAAGTACCATTTTGTAAGACAGGTTATCACTGAAAGGGGAGTCTCTCTTGAAAAGGTGCATACAAAGGAAAACTGTGCAGACATGTTCACGAAATCAGTTTTGTTGGAGAAGTTGCGTTGGTGTTTGGCTTCTCTTGGCTTGCAGAAAAAATAAATAATAAAGAAACAGGGCATTAGGCTAATTGTTGTCAAGGTGGAGATTGTTGAGATTTTCTGTTTTAATAAAATAGGCAAAAATCTCAGTAGGTGACAAAAATCTGATTTGGTTGCTATATTAGCTCTATTTTGTTGGGAGTGAGTTAAATGCATCCTATATTTGTTGTAGGAGGATTCATGAGGAAGTTAGATCCTCTTAGCTATAAAATAGGTGTCCAGACGGATTGGGTGTATAGTGTGAGCATTTGAGAGGAAATTGATTCTCTTGTAATCCCCTATTTTGATAATAAGATTCTCGATGCCTATGTTTGGTGGACGTAGCCCAGAATGGTTGGGTGAACCACGTAAAACTCCTGTGTCTCTTTTGTAATGTGTTTGATCTCCTATTGTTTGTCTTTTATTTAGCTGCACTGAATGCTTCAACATAGATTCGTGTTCAATTTGGAGTTGACATGTGTTTTTTCTAAAATAAAAAGTTAAAAAATAAAAAATATTTAGAACACTTTTTATTTTATGTGGTTGCAATAAGAGCACACCCAATTTTTGGTCTCTTCTCATGATTCAACTTGGAGTTGACATGTTTCTTTTCTAAAATTAAAAAGTAAAAAAAAATAAAAATTAGAACACTTTTTATTTATGTCGTTGCAATAAGAGAACACCTAATTCTTGGTCTCCTCTAGGAAATATTTTCTTAGGTAATCAAATTATTATGTCAATTATAATTTGCATTATTTACATTAATCGAAAAAACATAAATATTGTAGAAATTATAATTTTAAAATAATAAAATATAAATTCAAAAATATATGAAGGTTAGTTGTGAGATACATACTAAAATTTTCTTTCAAAATATAATTGAAAACTAAACAATTTTATCTCAAATTTGGTAACAATAAAAATATGAAGTGGTAAAAATATTTCACTCTCAACTATAAACAAAAGATAAAATATTTAGATGTCCATATAAAACAATATAATCTTACATTAACTTTATAGAGAAATAAATGAGCTATAAATTAAGAAAGAACTATATAAGGCAATTGAAAAAAAAATTATTGTTAAAATTTTTTAATCAATCTTACTATTTTATGCCCAAATAAATTTTGATCCATTTTATACATTAAACAATACAACATAAAGAATGAAGAATTTTACTTGTCTCCCCCCTCTCTTCAAAAGAGGTGTGAAGATTTGATTCAAAATTTTCCACTCTAAAAGACGTTTTCACCTAAAGAGATTTGATCCCTCTATCTTGTTAGATCCATTGTTACGATAGATCTATACGGGTATAAATGAAATGGTTAACTGTTTAAGGGGCAGTTCAATTGGTAATGAAGAAATGTGAGTCTTGAGAAAACTTGTATCCAAAGTTCAAATCCACCTGATTGTGTGTCTCCATAAATTCACATCATAAAAACAGTAAACTCTAAAAACAAGTCTACCTTTACAAACTACATTGTAATAATAGTAATATGAATGAGTTGAACTTATGAAATTTTTACTAGACTGGATATGCGATAATCTAAGGAATATTCATTAAATGATGGTATTCATTTCTCGTTGTACACACAAACTAACTTTATGCTAACTACATTGTGAAAATATTTAACTCTAATTCAATGTATTTCACCTTCTAAGAGTTGGGAGAAGGACTCTGGAAACTTTTGTCTCCTCTCCGTCTATCAGCTTTTCCTTGGAGGTATCGCTTCAGCGACGGTCCTCCACGATTTGGGTTCATCCAACGGTTGCGTGAAAACCCTTATCACTTCCATGAACTAGATTGTAAGGTATTTTGGTAATGTGTTTTCTTCGACTTGCACATCTAACTGTTGGGAATTTCTGGTAATTCCAAAAAAAACTGAACAGAGAATGTTGCTCTGTTTTTGCACGGGGAAGCTAAATTTTCTTTATGAAGAACAAAGCTTTCCACACAAATAAACAACTTTGTATTCATTAACAAAAATCAATTGTTACAAAAACCTCCTCTAACAGAGGGATTTCAGCTAGACTGCTTCAGACGCAATTCAAAAAAAAATTACTCTGTCTCAGCTTGAAAACTTTACACTGCTGTGTGTAAAAGTTTTCTTTCTACATTCCCTGCTGTGTGAGAACTTTTTCTTTACTCACTCCTTGCTCACGCGCTACTGCGTTTCACTTCGTCTTCTCAACAAAAACAAATTACACTCGCGCTGCTGCGCATATGCATTTCATTGCATTTTCAATGAACAACAAATACATTCACACTGCTACGTGTATATTTCATTTCATGCTTTACAAAACAAAACTGGGGAATACTTCACCTTCGTGCTGCTGCGTGCTTTCCTTTCATTTTTCAATGAACAACTACACCATTACAATCGCACTGTCGTGCATAAAAATTTCTCCTTGGCGCTGTTGTGTCTACCCACACATTGCATATACAACCGCAACTAAAAACTAAAACATAATAATACGTTTTCCTATGCCATACTCCCGTAATTAATAAAATTAAATCTTTCGCCTATAATTCCCGGCCATAGTACAATTTCATTCAATTCTTTTACCAAAAACTGGTAGTCAATGAAACTTTTACTTCACGTCAAGTAATAAGAAGATCTACGGTGCACGCCTGAACATTCAATCGAACGGCTATTGCACGGTCAAACCACACGAACATTACGCTCCAGGAAGAAATCTGTTTCAGAAATCTCCTCATCCACGTGTCAGCTGCTGGGCGTAATCGCTACCCCTCCGAGAAATACCACTGTCTCATTAAAAGCGGTGCCATGAACACTGGTGGTTTTCTGGAGTAATACGCTGCAGTGGAAATTAATACTTCAACACTCCCCTTTAATTTCAACTGCTGGGCTATCAGTCATACCCAGACATTTCCTCAAAAACTCAAAACTTTTCTGCCCCAATGGTTTGGTCAGAATATCTGCAACCTGCTCCTCAGTTCTGCAGTGTTGTAAAACAATTTCTCCATTATTTAACAATTCCCTGATGTAATGAAACTTTTTATCAATTTGTTTCGTTCTCTTATGAAACACAAAATTCTTGGATAATGCAATAGCTGAGCTATTGTCACAAAAAATCACAGTTCTTTTTGTTTGCTCTTGGCATAAACTCCTTAACATCCTTCTCATCCAAATTGCTTGACATGTTGCTACTGTAGCTGCCACATATTCTGCCTCTACTATAGACAACGCTACAATAGGCTGTTTTTTAGAAGCCCATGAAATGGCTCCTAAACCCATGTGAAAAGCATAACCAGATGTGCTTTTCTGATCATCTACACTTCCAACCCAATCACTATCAGTGTATCCAATTAAATCTGAACATTCTAAAGTAGCATATAAAATTCCAAACCTTTTAGTACCTTTAACATACCTCAGAATTATTTTTGCTGCCTGCCAATGTGCTTCTTTTGGCCTCTCCATGAATCTGGAAATTAAACTAACAACATACATTATATCTAGCCTAGTTGCAGTCAAATACATGAGGCTGCCAACTTTGATCTTGTACAAACTAGGATCAAAATCATTGTTGTTGTCCTCTTTGCTAAGTTTTGATCCCATCACTGTGGGAGTGATTGTTGCTTTTCTCTCCTGCATATTAAATATTTCCAACACTTCATTAACATATTTCACCTGTGAGATAAAAATCCCATTTCCATTTTTTTCTACTTCTATTCCTAAGAAGTATCTCAGCAAACCCATGTCAGTCATTTCAAATTCTTCTTTCATGACTGTTTTGAAATTTTCAATAAGATAATCATCATTACCTGTGAAAATAACATCATCAACATATAACACAAAAATTAGTATTTTACCATCCTTTTCTTTGATGTAGAGGGTGGGTTGTCCCTCACATTTTTCAAATCCATTTTCCGGTAGATAGGAATCTATCCTACTATACAACGCTCTTGGTGCTTACTTCAGCCCATAAGGAGCTTTCTTCAATCTGCACACTTTGTGCCCTTGCCCTTTCTTTTCATAGCCTAGAGGTTGTTCAATGTAAACCTCTTCCATTAACACTCCATTTATAAAAGCTAACTTCACGTCCATTTGGTAAACTTTCCACTTGTTTTGTGCTGCTATGGACAACACTGCTCTCACGGTTTCCATTCTAGCAACCGATTCAAAAGTTTCCTCATAGTCTCTCCCATACTGCTGCTTATATCCTTTGACAACAAGTCTTGCCTTTTGTCTTTCTATTTTTCCTTCAGCATTACTCTTGGTCTTGTAGACCCATTTAACTCCAATGACTTCCTTTCCTTTTGGTAGTTCAACTAGATCCCATGTCTTATTTCTTTCTATGGTATTCATCTCCTCATCCATAGCTTCTATCCATTTCCTATCCTTAATTTCTTCTTTTAAATGAACAGGGTCATAAACATGACAAGATAAAGCAAACAAAGAATTCATACCTTCATTTGTTGCCTCTTGTTCATAAATGTCACTTAGATTTCTGAACTTCTTACCTCTTTCATTTGGTGTACAAGTGCTTGAAGAAGCACTCGAATTTCCTCCTTGTGGTGTGCTTGGAGAAGCACTTTCATTTTTCCTCAAGGGTGTCTCTTGCTACGCTTGTGTTGGTGCTGTTGTTTGGGGATATATTTTAGTCATCTCCTCATCATCTTCATCATGAGACAAAGAGTTTTTAACATTCACTCTTTTCTCTATGCTTCCATCCCAAGCTTCCTCCTCAATGAACTGTGGTTTTGTTGTCTTCACTTTCTCCATGCCTTGATAGGCTATCTTGAGAGTTTGCCATGCTTCTTTGGATCTCTCGGCTGCTGCTATCCTTTCAAACACACTCTCATCCACTGCTCGATACAAGAAGTAGAGGGCTTTACAATCCTTCTTCTTATTGCTCTTCAACAGTTTTTTCTCTGCCTGAGTTAAATTATTAAACTCATTTTCATCTGCTGGTTCTTCAAAACCATCTTCAACTAATTCCCATAAGTTTTGGGAAGCAAGCAAAGCTTTCATATTTATTTCCCAATAGTCATAGTTTTTCCCATTGAATTGGGGGAGCTGAGTATTACAGATACCCATGCTAGTGTTGGCTCCAGCCATTCTTGCACTCTTAACTATGCTTCAATATACTTGACTATGTATTTAAAATTGACTGTCCTTAACAGTAACACAAAAACCTAGCTTGAGAAATACCTTGAATTATTTCTTGACTGAGTCTTCACTCTGCTGGAGAAGCTGCTGCAACAAGAAATCCTTCCTTCAGCTTCTTTGACACATTCAAAGAGCCTAGACAAGCTCTGATACCATGTTGGGAATTTCTGGTAATTCCAAACAAAACTGAACAGAGAATGATGCTCTGTTTTTGCACAGGGAAGCTAAATTTTCTTTCTGAAGAACAAAGTTTTCCACACACATAAACAACTTTGTATTCATTTACAAAAATCAACTGTTACAAAAAATTCCTTTAACAGAGGGGTTTCAGCCAGACTGCTTCAGACACAGTTCAAAAAAAATTACTCTGTCTTAGCTTGAAAACTTTACACTGTTGTGTGTAAAAGTTTTCTTTTTACTTTCACTGCTGTGTGAGAACTTTTTCTTTACTCACTCCTTGCTCACGCACTACTGCGTTTCACTTCGTCTTCTCAACAAAAGAAAATTACACTCGCACTGCTGCGCATATGCATTTCATTTCATTTTCAACGAACAACAAATACATTCGCGTTGTTGCGTATATATTTCATTTCATGTTTTACAAAACAAAACAGGGGAATACTTCACCTTCGCGCTCCTGCATGCTTTCCTTTCATTTTTCAATGAACAACTACACCATTACAATCGCACTGATGTGCATAAAAATTTCTCCTTGGCACTGTTGCGTCTACCCACACATTACATATACAACCGCAACTAAAAACTAAAACATAACAATACGTTTTCCTATGCCATACTCCCGTAAGTAATAAAGTTAAATCTTTCACCTATATTTACCGACCATAGTACAATTTCATTCAATTATTTTACTAAAAACTGGCGGTCAATGAAACTTTACTTCACGTAAAGTAATAAGAAGATCTACGGTGCAGGCCTGAACATTCAATCGGACAGCTATCGCATGGTCAAACCACACGAACCTTACGCTCCAGGAAAAAAGCTATTTTGAAAATCTGCTCATCCACGTGTCAGCTGCTAGGTGTAATCGCTGCCCCTCTGAGAAATACCACCGTCTCATGAAAAGCAGTGCGATGAACACGGGCGGTTTTCTTGAGTAATACGCTGCAGTTGAAATTAATACTTCAACACTAACTAGCTCCAGCCAAAACTTTTGTAACCCCGTGATTCGCGTTACCACTTTGTAGTGTTACAGTTGTCTTTCCTTTGTGGCTACATCCTTGCTCTAATTATGGTAGGACTCTGGACACCACATATCTCCACAATGGTATGATATTGTCCACTTTGGGCCTAAGCCCTCATGGATTTGTTTTTGGGCTTTACCCCAAAAGGCCTCACAACCAAAAGGCTTTAAAATAGAGTAGTTTACCATTTTACCTGTCCATGCTTCCTCTGGAACACCACCATCCAAGGAACTTGAAGGCCCTCTGTTTATTAGATAAACAGCAGTATCTACAGCATCTGCCCAAAACTGTAAAGGCAATCCTGCATGCAATATCATGCACCTTGCACGCTCCATGATTGTTCTGTTCATCCTTTCTGACACACCATTTTCTTGTGGTGTTCTTGGAACTGTCTTCTCTCTGCGAATTCCATGCTCTGAACAGTACCTATCAAACTCTTTGCTGCAATATTCACCTCCATTGTCTGATCTAAGACACTTCAATTTCTTTCCTATCTCAATCTCAACCAAAGCTTTCCATTTCTTGAAAGTATCAAATACATCAGATTTATTCTTAATACAATAAATCCAAGTTTTTCTAGTTGCATCATCAATAAAAGTAACATAATAATGAGAGCCACCAAGAGATGATACCTGAGCAGGTCCCCATACGTCTGTATGCACAAGCTCTAATTTTTCATTCTTCTTTTCTTTCCCAACTCTGAGAAATCTGACTCTCTTCTGTTTTCCATAAATGCAGTTCTCACAGAAGTCCAAATCAACATTCTTCAAACCTGGCAACAAATTCCTTGAGTGAAGAATCTTCATCCCTTTTTCACTCATGTGTCCGAGCCTATGATGCCATAATGCTGCATCTGCTCCTTTGGAAGTCAAAGCATTAACAGAGTTAGAAATACCATTGCATAAATACAATGTACCAACCTTTTCACCTTTTGCTATTACCAGGGCTCCTTTTGTGACCTTCCAAGCTTTATCTGTGAAAGTTGTCACACAACCTTCACTGCCTAACTGCCCTGTTGAAATCAGATTTTTCTTTAGATCTGGAACATGCCTTACCTCCTTTAGTAGCCATTGGTTTCCATTCTGCTGTTTTACAAGAACCTTACCCATTCCAACAATTTTACAGGGTTTGTCATCACCCAGACGAACTTGTCCAAAATCTCCTTGAACATAGTCATAAAAGTATTTCTTTTCAGGTGTGGCATGGAATGAGGCCCCTGAATCTACCACCCAGGAATCAGTAATATTTTTGAAAGAAAGAATCAAAGCATCTTGTAACACCTCACCTGTCACATTTGCTTCATGATTGTTTTCTTGCTGTGCATCTCCTTCTTTTCCCTTCCGAGATCTACAGTCTTTCTTTAGGTGTCCTTTCTTTCCACATTTCCAGCACACTATTCCCGATATAGACTTGGATCTGCCTTTCCTTGATTTACTGTGATATCCTAAGCTCTTTCCTCTTTCCATTTTTCTTCCTCTAGACTCTGCACTCAAAGCATTTCCCGATGTCTCACCGGAGCTTTTCCGTCGCATTTCCTCGCTAAGGATAGCACCGACAACATCATCAACCTTTAAAGTACTAGATCCAGAAACGGAGTTACTAATGGCCATTACCAAACCATTCCAACTTTCTGGTAATGAGCACAAGAATAACAGAGCTCTAACTTCATCATCAAAGTTTACCCCTACAGAACTTAACTGGCTTGTAACTGTATTAAAATCATTTAAATGGTTTGCAACAGATCCACCTTCCGACATATTCATATTAAATAACCGTTTCATAAGAAATACCTTGTTTGAGGCCGAGGGTTTTTCATATAGTTTCGACAACGTCTGCATCAAACCCTCTGTCGTGGTTTCCTTCGAAATGTTGAAGGCGACTGACGCAGCAAGACACAACCGTATTGTTCCGAGTGCCTTTCTATCGAGAAGATTCCATTCTTCGTCTTTCATACCCGTCGGCATCTTTGTTTTTCCGCCCAATGGTAGGTATAGATCTTTCTGATACAGATAATCTTCCATCTGCATCTTCCACAGCGAGAAGTTTTGGCCGTTAAATTTCTCGACCCTAAACTTACCATCTTCCGCCATTGCTCCCACTCGAACCAGGAACCCTTCTTTCCTGCGAGTTTATCAGCCAAATAGACCTTCGGCTCTGATACCAGTTGTTAGAAAATTATATATTACGGAGCAATGGAACACATAAAATATTGCAGAAATATAAACACAGAAAACGCACAAAAACAAGAGAGACACAGATATACGTGGTTCACCCAGTTTGGGCTACGTCCACCCTGAACAGCCAGTCCTTCCTTTCTATTATCCAGCAAAATGAAGAGATACAACCTACAGCAAAACCGTTGTAATATCCTATGTTTTCTCTCACAGTCTCACCTCTATGTTTCTCGCTCACCGAATACACATCTATATCACAGCCTCAAATACAATGCCCTCATATAAAGAGAGGGGTTGCCTTCTAGGGCAAAAAACCCTAAACTAAACATAAGTTCTACCGTCAGATCATCCGCCTAATGAACGGCCCAGATTGACTAGAAATTACTATACTTTTACAAGGCAATTTTACAGCTGTTTTTAGCTTCGGGGGCGCTGCCCCCGAAACCCGCCCCCCCCTGGACCCCCCACGGCAGCGATCATTTTACGGGCGGCGTTGCTGCCCCATTTTGAACTGGGGTCCAAAATGCCGCTGCTATAGAAGATAATCAGGCTCCACACCCAACATTAGGTGTGAAAAAATAATTGATGAGGCGTTCCATTTCTTCTATGAGATGTGTTATAATCACAACCCTGACTAGGTATAGGTATTTTTGAGTTTTGGTTTTGGAATGCCATTTAACTACTTAATTCCTTTGTTGTGTTTATGTAACCAGTTTCTTGACTGACAAGTTTCTCCGGAGGTTCACTATCGCTCGGGACGGGTTATGCGAGGCTCACCTTCCGGAAACCTGTCGAGGGTTACAATATTACTCGTTTGGGTTTGTGGGTATGTGAAAAACTTTGTTATGGATTCTACAAGGTTATAACGATTTCAGAGATTAGTTAACAAACCAGTTCGGCTATGCCACTCCTTGCTTTCTTAGTTCATTTCCTTTAGGGGTTTGTGCTTAAAGGCCTTTATGGATGTAATTTTTATGTCAGAACACATAGCCATTATCTCCATTAATTGGTTTTCTGGGTATGCAGCTAGTCCTGCCTTTTGTTGAAAGCTTTACTATGAACTTGCTATGATTTTTATTGGAAATTGTCAATACTAAAAGTTTCTTACCGGATAGAAGTTTTATTATGAAGGGTTTCTGTATTTTATTATGTAATTTGGTTTATAAATAGCTACATTATTTGCGGAGAAGAAAAGCGTCATTATACCCTGTTGGAAATAATACTGAGAGGGGGGGTGAATCAGTATTATCAAGTCAATAAAACTTTTTCATTTCCAAACTCTGATTCATATATTATACTTCAACAACTTCTTATGATTAATTTAATTGATCTTCAATGAGTGCATTAGAACATTATCAACCATATTATTAGTTAACAGATGCAGTAACATAGAATAGATCATCACACATAAGGCACACACATGAACACCATGATATAAGGTGGAAACCCAATGCGGGAGAAAACCACCTGCTGCAAGTCATCTCAATCTTCTTCTTAATAAGAAAATCCTTTTACAATATTTTGTACTGGTGCAGTCTTATACCAGTACGGGAGCTACAACCCCCTTTGCTCTTGTACTAGCCGATCCATTTACTAGTACGCAGGCTGCTACCTGCTACAATGCTCCAAAGATTTCCTTTAGCTCTTGTACTAGCTTAGATACTAGTACGTAGGTGGTGGCCTACAATCTTCTCTCCTCCAGGTACCACGTTTCATCAATTTTCAGACTGGATACACTGAAGCACAACACATAATCTGAAAGGCCACATTTCATCCGATTTTCATACTGGACCCAACAACAACATTGAAGCTCATAATCAAACAACCTTCTGAATCACCCAATCACCAGATCAATACATATACAATGAGAGTTATCAACTGGATCTAGTCGACCAGATCATTTAAGGATAAGTCATTATGAACCTGATCCATTCATCTATCAATACTAAAGCTAATCATAATCATTCAATCAATCACAGTTGTTATCAGAACATAATACCAGACATCACTTAACAACCCAGAATACTTCAGTAAACAACAGAAGCAGCTAAGACATATTCTAAGAAATGTACGCAGCTTCTCCAACGAAAACCTGCGGGTATCCGCCCCTGCACCAACTACCGACCCGCGGGTATCCGCAGCTAACAATCTGATTTTCTGCGGGCATACGCACTGTACCTTCTATCTTTCTTCGTACCTCTGTGCAGATACGCACTTGTATATTCTATGGCGCTGCGTACTCCTAGGACGCCTCCGCACCTGCGTCTTCTATTGCGCTGCATATCTCTCTTGTGCCTCTGCAACTGCGCCTTACGTCACGCCACGTACCTCCGCACCCGTACCTTCGCTGCGCTGCGTGCGTCTGCACTGCGCCTATGGATCGCCTGCGTTCCTTACGCACATTCACCGTGTTGCGCCTGCGGTCCTGAGGTTATAGGTGTTTTTCAGACTTCAAGCATACCCCAGTCTATCAGATCTACAGATCTGATCTTGCGCCAAGTTGATCTTGACCCATCAGCAGATTCGCCTTGTAGATCTAGATATTATTCACCAAGAGATCATAGTATTTCAGATCTATCTCTCATAAGATATTCAACCCAAAAGCATACAATAGCCAAATGATTTCCTTCCTCTTTTATAGCATTAGGCCTTTCACAATACCACGGGCCAAATCCATAATAACACAATACGACGAGCTAAATACCAAGGGTTAAACATAAGAAACCCCACGTGTGCTTTCCTCTGCATGAAAGTGTGTGCACTTTAGGTCCGCACCTTTTACATGGTACACATGCGGGTATGTACGCAGTTTATCTGTGATATTCCTGCAGGTCTGCACCTTTTGTACAATGTACCTGCATACTTCTTATTTCCTTCATTATTGTGAGCTAATCATCAATCTCTGCTACTAAACGGATGTACAGTGATCCATCACCTGTAAGAGTTGCCATCAAGGACAACACTTTAGCCATAATGCCAACAATATCCCCCTTTGGACTTGATGGCAAAGCTTACTTGTGAACTGTCATTCGATCCCTTTGAACTATCCTACATCCATGTATTTTGTCATATCTGATATCTCTTCTTTGGATTCATCTGAACGTATACAAGTGAGATGATCTTCTATGAGAGGGTTGCCATCAAGTACAACACATGCATCATAATGCCAACAATCTCGCCCTTTGGACTTGATGGAAACAACACCAAATCACTCTCCCCCTTTGACATCAAGGGCAAAGGGTTTTGCTCCCCCTAAGAACATGCTCCTCTTGACTATAAACTAGATCTGCTGAAGTCTCTGAATGAGCTCCCCCTTTGGATATGCCATGGTGCACCAATCTGATCATGCTCTTTCTGAGAACAATCTGAAATGTCTGCTCTGCTATATAGTGTTGTTTTATGCTCAAGCTTCCCCTGACTGTAAGCAAGGTTTGCAAAAATATGTTCTATAAGAAGAACATGACTCTATATATCATAAATGACCTTCCTATCACCAAAAGACTCAATACATACATCCATCACCCAACCAAGTGGGGAAACCAACATAGGTCGTTACATGACCTGAAGAGATGACTACAATAGATAGAGACACACTATTACATCATGAGTCGTGATATGAAATTTATAACAGAGACCAATCACCTAAGATAAACATCAGCAACAACACTGTATGATCTTCTCTATAACATCTTTTATCATAAGGAGAAACACCAAAGCCATCCAGATCATCATTTGGGAATATCTGCATCAATCAACATATGTATGAAACAACCTATCATCATATAGCTAAGAGCTCATCATCATCATGTCTCCAACAATGCAACTTTGAATAATCACCCATGTATCCAGCTAACAATCCTCATATATTTGTGCCAAGATTGAAAGGAATCATGCATCATAACTATAATATATGATCTTTATGCAGATGTCAACAACAGCATATGAGTGACTCATCATCAAGAAGATGTGAATTCAAGCTAAGTGCTTCTCCTTATCCTTATGAAAGTTACCATGTAAGCACCATTAGAGAATCAACCACAAATCTTATCCAAGAACCATGTGAAAAACTCACAGCAAGATGAATCATTTCTCTATATAAGCATCATCACCAAGGACTATTAACCATAATGCCAACAATGCATTAAGAGCATATGCTCCCCCTAAACTTGTGCCATCTGTCAGATCTTATCAGTAAGAAAAGTTAGCCAATAAATGCCTCAAGACAGATCCGTAGTTTCTCATTATATGGCCTACGTGGCTCTCCACGTCACCTTCCGCGCCTCTGCGTATCCCCGCACTTCACCTTCTGTGTTTTTGCATATTCCCGCAGACAACCTTCTACTACAGTGAGTACCCATGCACCTGTGCCATCAATTGTGCCGCGTACCTCTACTGTGGCCACGCATTCTTTGCTTCTATCACACCGCATACTTCTATGTACCTCTGCAAGTTTTCCTTCTATCGCGCCGCGTACCTCTGATCTTGCTCCGCACTGCTTCTTCTGTCTCGCCGTGTCCGTCCGCATGTGCCCTTTTGTTACGCCGTGCACTTATACTGTACCTTCGCAGCTCGACCTCCTATGTCGCCGCGTACCTACGCACTAGGACCATGGCTGCGCTGCGTACCCTTGCACTTTCACAGTGAATGGTTTGCGTACCTCTGATTAGAACCCAATTAATAGTCCTCCTCTGTGCTACTACCAGTCAGATTCCTAGATCTGATCTTGTGCTCGAGAGATCACACTTCATAGATTCACTTCCAACTTCACTTTCCCTACTGCCTTTCTTCAACCAATCATATACGCGATTGTGCAGTATCCAACTCGCGTATATACGCGACTTCCCTTTATGGAGTTTGCATATGAGATTTAGGACACTGAAGTTTTGTACTTTCAGCTCCCTCTGATTCTAGTATGTCTGTATTGGTGGGCTCCAGTATTGTAGCAATAATGCCACAACTCCTGGAACTCCCTTCTTTAATTTTATCAACCCGGTAGTTCGTAACAAACTTGGAAGCGACGGTGCTGTATGCACAAGTACTAGCTCTTGCCGCAGCTTTCACTTGGTCAGCTGGCACAAGTCCGCTAGGAACTCAAGCCAACTTCTATGAGCTCTTAGAAGAAGCTTTTTAACTGATGGATGGAAGCTAATCTCAAAAGAAGCTAATCTATTTGCAAAAAGGAACTGAAAGCCAACAAGGAAGGCAAACCCTAGAAAACCCTAATTCTACCAGCTAGTCTTACTGATGCAGAGGTGGGGATGCAAACTACTGAAAGAGATGCAATTACTTCGATGAAGGTAACATGCATGTGTCTAGACTACCTTTATCTGAAGAAAACACTTTTTGTATTTTTGTTTCAATTATTAGAATTATCATGCATGTGCTTTTAACTAGTTTTTTTACTGTGCAGAGGTGGATCAAGGAGGAGAAAGGCTTGAAAAAGGTTGGGAAAGTTCAAAGAGGGTCTAAGGGGTCCCTAACACCCTTCCAGAGAGTCTCACAAAGTTTGGCTCCCAAGAAACCGTGTTTATGAGCTTCTACAGGAAGTCTGCAGGGGTTCTACAGGATGTTTCAGAGTTTCTACAGGATGTTCAGTAATTCCTACAGGATGTTCTACAATCGGAGTTTGGGTGATGGGTGAGTGGAAGAGGCTGCATGGGTGGATAGGGAGGTAGGAGAGGGGTTGGTAATGCCTTAGTGACCGAGAGATGAGATGATGAGGGGGTGTGCTAAGCTAGTTTGTCTGAAGGAGGGTAGATGGAATGGAAGGCCGAAAAGGGAGGATAATGTGGGCAGTAGTGTAGCTGAGAGACAAGGGGTCTAATTGGGAGATGAGTAGTTGGCCTGGGCAAGGCTTAGAAGGATGAGAGGGTGAGGGAGTAGCACTGCACAGTGCAAACTGAATCAAATCATCCACGTCTTGCATATAATCAAAACATTCCTAACTGTTTAATGGAACCAATGAACAACAATTTTATTCTTAAGGAAAACCATGTATGGTACTAAAGCAAAGAAACATTCCAAGAGGTTTGAACGCATGGAAAACTTCTACACCCGAAAATATTGCACCAAAGATTTGCATGAACACATAAACCAATGTTTTTGGTGGGTGGCACTATCTGCAATTCCAACCCCTAGAAAGAGGTGAAAATGAGTGTGCAGGCAACCCTTTTTGGAACTTTTATCAACTCCAATCTCTTCACTCTATTCTAAATAGCTGAAGCAATTCTGTCTTATGATAATGATCTACTTAACCACACCAAGAAATCTAACTCAACAAACTGCGTTTCAAATGCATGTAAAGAAAACCATAATGCTGAAGGAAAAGATAACAATACAAAGGAAGGAGGCCTTAGGCTCTCAGGTTGGGCCCAACCTTGAGAGCTATGGCTCCTTTTGAAAACTCAGGACTGAGATCAAATAGGACTGCTTTCCATTAAAAAATAATTATCATAAGTCAAATAGCATGCCAATAATTGGCTACAAAAGAGCAAAACCAAACTAGAAGCTCGTAGTGCAGAATGTGCAACAATGTTTCAAAAGTCCCTTTCGAAGGCTAAAGCCTTAGCATGTATACATCACGAGGCCCCAAGCTGGCCTCCTAAATTAGTGGGACTCGGCTGACCAAACTAGGAGTGAACTGCTGCTTCCTCAAAGTCCATTTGGCTGCCTTCTAATCCGGTTGTGGTGGCTGTTAGAGCTCAGAGTTGGGGGTGAAGATCTCGAGGAAGGCCTTTTAATGCTGGACAACCCTCCTACGAATCCTCAACCCCATCTTGGCTGTCTCCTGGTCCTTATCTGCTCGGTTTTGTTCCAATCATGTGTCAAAAAACCTGAAATGAGCACGTGTTAGCCACCTAGGAATAGTGATTTCCCTTATTGATACAAATGACATAAACATACTAAAAAATGATGCATAAGTTATGAAAAATGAAGGATTGAGCAAAGGTAGTTAGGCCAAATGAGCCCAAAATGTTACCAAATTTGGGGCTCATCATCACCCCCAGCTAAAATGATTGCTCATCCCTGAGCAACTAATCCAGCTCCTCATCCTTCATTGCTTTCACCGCCACCCTCACATCCCAGGCTTCTGATGTGGTCTCTTCCTCACTGGCATGGAACCCAGCCTTCCTTTCCACCTCTTCCCACTGCTTATGCTCTTCTTTTTCTGTGCTGCCTTCCATCAATCCTAACAGTAGAGGTGTGCTTAGCTTGAGGACAATCCAGCTGGCTTGGAGGTTCTGTATGGACTTTTTGTAGAGGGGCACTCGTGCTAGAGCTTCCCTCATTCGAGTTGGAGTATGGTATTCTCTGATTTTAAGGCTGTGGGACAATGTGTTCCATCGGCGGGTGCAAGCATGAACACATTTGTCCCCTAACAGTCACTCCATATCCTCGAAATGTGCTATGGCCTGTGCCTACTGATCCATGTATTTCAATAAAGTTTGAGGGTTGGTGGCTAAGTGTTGGTGGTTCAATATCAATGCAGTGGGATCCCCTGGATCTGCTCTAATCAGCAGTGGCTCATGTAATTCTCGGTCCATGACTTCTTTTACCTCTGCTGCCCTATTTTCTTCATGGTTCAACCATGAGGCAAATGCCATCAACTGCATATCCCCTACAACTGTGTTGGGATCCCATGTAGTCACATTTGGAAGGGCCAAATTATGGAGATAGAACTCCGAAAGTTTGGCCTTATCCTCTGATGAACTACTATTACATAACACTGTGAACTGTTGGGGGTCTTGGAGTTGGGAGATACCCCTTTGTGCCAATGCATTAATCTGAAATTGCAGCCACTGGTCTCATAGGTACAGGCCATAGGATTTGGCCGGCTATCTGCATTGTAGAGCATCCATGGCCCAACTAGCCATGCAAGCCAGTTGTGCCTCTTTTTGCTACAACTGCTGTTTGAGAGCTTGTATCTCGATTTGTGCTTGCAATTCCCCTTCCTGTAGATGTGAGGTTGGCTCCCCAAGACCAACTTGCAGTCCTTCTTTGCCTTGATGTTCTACTGTAGTGTCCCCTGAGGATGTACCCTTTTCCTTCTTCAGCTCCTGTAGCTGCAGTCTAAGTTTCTCGTTCTCTTCCTGTAGGAATACCCGCTGGCAGTTTGCCACGTGTTTGGCCATAGCTAATTCTTTTCTCGCCTCCTTGAGTTGTTCCTCCAAAGGGCCTATATCTGCCACTCCTTTTGATTTAGCTATTTTCATTCATGTGTGGGTCCTCACTCTTTATTCCTCCAACACAAAGAAAAGTGACACGGTGAATTTTTGTGGAATAATTTTCCCAGCCTCCAAAAAGTTATAATACGAGCTCAAGCTTGGCTGGGGACTTGGTTCCGGAATATGCTCCTTCTCTTCTTCCCTCGGTGGCTCTACTTCATCTCCCCTAAGTGGTGATGAGGGTTCCTCTCCCTCCATCCTCTCTGTATCCTTAATCCGGGCTAATGTTTCCTGTAGAGCGGCCTCAGCATCCTGTAGCCAGGCTTTTGAAGCTAACCTGTCCATCCTCTCCTTCCAAGTAGTTGTCTTTGGGCTCCCCTACTCATAAGTGACTAATATTTTTGAGGGGGACCTCTCCCTTGGTGAGGTAGGGGTATCTTCTATAGTAATTGGGCTGCTGGATGGAGGTTGGGGCCTGCCCGATTTGATTCTCACACTTCTCCTGGCTTTGAAATACGGAGGGGTCTCCCTCTTTCACTTTTCCTTCGGCTTAGGAGGTGTGCTAAGGGTGGCTAGCATGGCTGCTGCCTCCCTTGCAAGAATTTCTGTTGTCTTCTCTTTTGGTTTTCCTTTCTCAGGGCTTCCTGCAGAAGGCCCTGTGTCAGCTGATTTCTGGCTTCCTGTAGAAGTCGTTTTTGGTTTTCTTGTAGAAACAGGTGGCACCGTTTTAGCCTGTTTGGTTGAGGGTGCTTTTCTTTTTAACTTGGTTGAGGCTGCCTTCGAGGTGCCTTTACTGACGTGGACTTGCCCCATCCTTTCCACCCTACTCTGTAGCCTTTTCTCCCTGGGTGTCAATGTGGATTTGTCACCCTCCTTTTCGTCAACCTGGGGTTTCTCTTACCTCCCTTTTTGTTCTTTCTTCGGTGCCTTGGCCGCGGGTTCTTGTCCTTTCCCTTTCTTCTCTGTGTGTACTGACTCCTTCTCCTCGCTACTGGAGGAGGTGAGCTCCTCGTTCAACATTTTGATATCGCCATCCTTAGTCAGATTTCGGAAGGCTTCCCACGAGAGAGGGACTAGGTAGGTGTGGAGTGCATCCTCCACGAGGACCTTAATGAGCCCATGATGGGCTACCTGGTCTGGCGTGCCCTCTCGTAATTTGGTCCCACATTCAGTCATGGACTGCAAAAGGAAGTAAGGAATACTTAGCTTGTTTTCTGAAGGTAGGTCCATTTGGTGTCTCAATTCTGTTAGCAGTCGGAAATCATACCCATATACGATGCTGAGTCGTCCTTCGCACGTTATATACTTCATGATTTGGAGGCTGACCTCAATCCAAAGCGGCTGTAGGCTAGCTCTGCGAACCCCGTTCTTATGCTCTGAGAATTGCTCCTCCGCTGGAAAGAACTCTTTTTTAGCCTTCTGGCCTAATTTCCTTTCCTCCTTGTCCCATGGTACCCCCATTGGGAGGTCAGTGACCCTGCTAATGAATTGTGGGGTGAGTCTGAGATTCAAACCTCTCAAATTGACAATGGCCAGTTTTTTTGATTTTGGCTTCAAAGCTAGCAGGAACTCCTCTGCCACCTCATCATCATAGCCTTGAAGTTTGTCGCAGAACGACATCCATCGCACGCGGGTGAACAGTTCTACCACCTCCGGGTTTTCCCGTAGTTTCTTTGAGTCTGTCGGTTCCTTTCTGATGAATCCACCCGGCATGGTGAAAGCCTGCTATGTTAGCCGGAGGTGGCGGGTGCGTATCAAAATATGGCCTTTTGGATTTCTTTGGGACAGAGCGCAGAACTACGCCTCTGTCACGCACAAAATTCATGAATTCTTGGCTATCTACAGATGAGCCTTGACAGAGCCTTAATTACGAACCAAATCCTGTAGAAAACCCTGCATATACTACGACGACACTTTTCATGCAAAAGGAAGACGACGCTTGCAATTTTATGCTCAGACTGTAGTTTTACATTTTTGAGGACGTCGACTTCGCCACCCTTCAAACCAATTGCATGGGAGGAACAGGTTCAGGCTTACCTTTTCCAATTCGCCACCTTTGACGTGAATAGATCAATTTTCCTCCATAGCGGCTAGCTTCTTGTAGCACAACTTCCTACAGAAGTCGCACACAGGTTCCGGAGAGCACGGCAGTGGTTCTTCGCCTTCTGTGCCACCACCAGATGTCTGAACGAGCCGAGGACTTGGAGTAACGAGCTTCAAAGAAATTCGGACGCTTACTAGACTGCAAAACGGCTGGTGATAAATGAGTGGAGTGACGATCTAGCCGGTGGATTTGAATCCCGGCCAAACTCATGGCGCGGGGGTGAGCTATCCCTGTCGGACCGTTGGACGACGTCACCTACTGATTTCACTACAAGTCTCCCTTACTTCTGCATCATTCCTTGCAGATCCACTGCCGCCATTTCTGTTATATCGCTGCTTCTCCCCGACTGGACTCTTCTCACGTGTCCATTACCCGTTTTGCTTGCCATGACCAACACTTTCCAAATCTGACTAGACCATCTGATTGGTCGTGGTGGCCAGTTGAATGGCTACCCGACTGCTCAACCCATTCACTTACACACTTCCAAACATTTCAAAGCATTGTTCATGTAATTTGACAAAAAAAGGGTGAGGCACTTACCTGTGCGCCCGCGACGTTATTTCCAGGTTTCAGGACAAGGGTGATTGGATTTTCGTGTTGCTGCTTCGTGCACAGGCACGGGGGTTCCTCCTCGCAGACTCCTGTTGGTTGCAACGCTTATTACCTGTCTACGGATGGTGCATGTGCCCACTCTGTGTGTTGCAGGCGCCTTGATGGTGTGCACTCTAGCTAGATGAACTGCGACGGGATTCCTGTAGGATGTCCTGTAGCAGTTTCTCCTCCTCGGGTGCATGCTAAAATGGTGGAGATGGTGGCATCACGGTCACAATCGCAGGACCCTTGGACGGCTTTGACAAGTAGTGTGTGGTATCTCTGCATCTTCTTTTCCCATTTGAGAATCGCTTCTTCTAATAGTTCAATGTTTTGATTTGACTGTGCAGGTATCTCCATTGCATGGCAGCTGGGGTGGTAGAAGGAGGCGACAACAGTGCGTGATGAAGAAAACATTAACTTGCATGCCTCCATGTCGGACCTTGGGCGTTAGATCTCCCCACACAGTCGGTTCTAGGCCGTCCAAAGCTTCTACAGGAAGTTTCCTGTAGAAATACATAACTTCCTGTAGAAGGTCTTGTAGCTTCCTGTAGGAGGCTAAACTGTGATCAAATCACGCCCAGACCTTGGAAGAGATGAGTGTTTCCGGAGGGAGTGCTGGTGAGGTCGCCTGGTAGCATAGTAGGGACCCTTGTCTTTGAGTTGAGGGGCCTCTTTTCCTGCATGGAATACCTGCAACCTGCATGCATTGCCACATCTTGAACTTGTTTTCCCTGTTTTTTTTGTTTTTTTTTTCCTTTTTTTTTTTTTTTGAAAGACAGCAGGGGCGCCTCCATGAGGTTTTCACCCTTACCATCTGCCTTGAGCGCCTCAGAGAGGTTTTCACTCAAGGGTCTTTTTCAAACATTTCCAGAAAGACAGCAGGGATGCCTCGATGAGGTTTTCACCCCTATCATCTGCCTTGGGAGCCTCATAAAGGTTTTCACCCAAGGATCTTTATTATCTCTCTTTTTTTTTTTTTTCTTTTTAGGATCTTTAGGGTACGCCCAAAACAGAGGCAGAACCCTTCTCTATGACCAACACTGATTTTTCCACAGTTTGGATGAATTCTTGCCTTGAAAGAGGTTTCCTGTAGATCTTTATTCGATGCCCATTGACAAGCAGAAGGATGGCCTCCTCATCAATGGTCCGAATAAGAATAGATCCATTGTCATTACATTTTTCCACTGCATATGGTCCCAACCATCTGGTTCATAGCTTCCCCTTGAAATCCTTATGCCTGGAATCATACAACAGCGCCCAATCTCCCGGCTGAAATTGCTTGTCATTGAGGTGTTGGTCATGCCACACCTTCCTCTGAAGTTGAACCACTTCTGAGTGGAGAAGGGCCTGCATTAGGTGCTCGTCCAATCCATTCAGCTGCAATAACCTTTCTTATTGGGCATGGATGAGATCCAGGTCCAGCTAAGCTGCCATCCTCAAGGTGTTGTATTCAAACTCAATTGACAACAAAGCTCTCTTCCCATAGACCAGCTCATAAGGTGTGAAGCCGGTTGTGGTCTTCCAAGTGGTGTTGTAAGCCCACGTGGCCTCAACCAGGCGATTTGCCCAATCTTTCCTGCTGCTACTCACCACCTTAGTCAAGATCCCTTCCAATGCTCTATTGGTGACTTCCACCTACCCATTTGCTTGAGGATGATAGGGGGTGGAAGTCCTATGCTTGATTTTGTGATGAGCAAGTAGGTCTTTAATTAAGTTAGAGGTGAATTGGCTTCCTTGATCGGTGGCATCGGTCACATTGGCTAATATACCTTCTGACATCTTGATGAAGCGTGGGCCAATAGTAGCCTGCCTGCAAGATTTTGAAGGCAGTCCTTTTGGCTACAAAATGTCCTCCACAAGGTCCGTCATGACAGGTTAGGAGGATATCAAAGACCTCCTCCTCCCTTACACAACGCCTTAAGATCTGATCAGGGCCAAGCTTGAACAGGTTGCCCCCGATCCAAGTGAATGAGGCACTTTTCCGTATGATCCTGCTCTTTTCTCTGGATGATATGTGCGGAGGAAACTGTGCTGAGACAAGGTAGTTTGCTATATCAGCAAACCATGGAGAGAGTATCGAAATAGCAAACAGATGTTCATCTGGCATCTAGTCATCCACTGCTCCATCCTCTCCTGCAGGTAAATCCAATCTAGACAAAAAGTCAGCAACAACATTTTCTTTACTTGGCTTGTCAACAATAGTCAAATCAAACTGCTGCAAGAAAAGTAACCATCTAATAATACGAGCATTCACATCCGGTTTATTCATTAAATATCTAATTGCAGGATGATCAATATGTACAAGTGTTTGATATCTAGTGATATAATGTCGAAATTTGTTCAGTGCATGGACCACGGCCAAGAATTCTTTCTCAGTTACAGTGTAATTCAGTTCTGCCTTGGATAAGTTTTTGCTGACAAAGTAGATGTCGTATGGAAGTTTTTGTTCAACTTGTCCTAAGGCTGCCCCTATGGCTTTGTTCGAGGCATCAGTGTGGATGTGGAAAGGTAGGGCCCAGTTTGGACCTCTCAAGATTGGGGCAGACACCAACTTGTCCTTTAATTCATTCAGAGCCTTCTGACAATCGTCAATCCATTTAAACTCAACATCTTTTGCCAAGAGGCTAAACAATGGCGAGGCTAGCTTGTTGAAGTCTTTAATGAATCTCCTATAATACACTGCTAATCCTAAGAAACTTCGAACATCTCTTACCTTATGAGGAGGTGGAACCTTCTTGATGAGAGCAATTTTGTTAGGATCCACCTGTAACCCTTGGCAAGAAATGGTATGGCCTAGCACGGTCCCTTCAGTCATCAAGAATTCACACTTTTCAGGACTAAGGAACAGGTTCATCTCAATGCACTTGGTTAGGAATTTTCCTAGATTGGACAATGCTTCCTGGAAGTTGGACCCATAAGGAGTGAAGTCATCCATATAAATTTCCACCGAATCATGGACCAGCTCAGAAAAGATGCTCAAGACGGCTCTCTGGAAGGTGGCAGGAGCATTGCATAGTCCAAAGGGAAGAACTCGGTAAGCAAAGGTACCCCAAGGACAAGTGAAGGTGGTCTTATCTTGGTCTTCCAGGCTGATTTGGATCTGGTTATACCCGCTAAACCCATATAGGAAAGAGAAAAACTTCTTCCCTACTAGGCCATCCAACACTTGATCTATGAAGGGTAGAGGAAAATGGTCTTTCTTGGTGGCCTTGTTCAGTTCTCGGTAGTCCACACAGATCCTCCACTTCCCGTTTTTCTTGGGAACCAACACCAAAGGGGACACCCATTCACTATCCGAGATGGGGTAGATGAATCCGGCATCCAACAGTTTTTGTAATTCCTCCTTGACGATGTCCTTAAGGGATGGATTCATTCTCCTTTGGGGTTGCCTAACCAATTTACAGTCTTCTTTGATGTAGATGTGATGGGTACAGACCGAAGGATGGACTCCTTTCATCTCCTTATAGCTCCAAGCAAAAGCATCTAGGTGACCAACCAACAGACTACACAGCTCCTTTTCCTGGGAAGGAGATAAGGAGGAGCTGATCTTTAACGTTCTCTCAGGTCCGAACTCCACATTTTTGACTCTGGGAGTGACAAGGTTGGTCACACAAAGGTCCACTAAGGTGCTGGCTTGGGCATCCTCCACCAATTCCTCTAAGGACAATGCACTGGGAGGTGGAGTCTGGATCAAGGTCTCAATCAAATCATCCTCGGTTGGAAGGCCTCCCCTAGTGGTGTCTAGGGTGCAAAAAGGTGCTGAGTACACCTCATCCTCTTCTCCTTCCTCCAACCAAAGTGGTACGTCATGCTCTAATAAGGGTTGGGCAGGAGGGTACAGGACTAGCTGCTTGGACATAGGACCATTTTTTATGGTCATGTTTCCTGCACGGCAGCTTATGTAAGCATCTACAGTGGCTAACCAAGGCCTTCCCAAAATAAGGGGGTATCCAGTAAGATTTTCCTTTCGTTGCAGAACCAAGAAGTCCGCAGGGTACTCCCAAGAGTCAACAGAGACCAAGACATCCTCTACAATCCCTTCGGGAGTCACAGTGGAGCGATCTGCTAGTTCTAGGACTGTCGAGGTCTTTCTCAAGGAACCCTGAAGGTTGAGTTTGAGCATGGTATCTCTGGTCATCACATTAATGGTAGCCCCCAGATCAATTAATGTGTGAGGTATGATGGTGCCATTGATGTGGACATCCACTACAGGACTCCCAGGATCCAGATACTTTGGGCAGATGGCCTGCCCCAACATAAGATCAGACAGTTGTCCTATGACATTGATGGTTGAAGCATCTCTTTTTCGCCTGCCTAGGTGTCTGAAACACTTTTCCTTCACCAATTTGTGGTATATCGGTACATCTTTGATGGCTTGGAGAAGTGGTATCCTCACATACAACTGTTTGAGTTCTCCCAGAAGTTCATCCTCTTCTGGGTTGGGTTGTGTGGTGGCCGTTAGTCTCTCAGGAAAGGGTGGAATAGCCTTTCGTTCACTTTCCTATTTATCTTCCTCGTCCTCTAGGGGAGGAGGTTGGCGATCCGGGAGAGTCTTTCCAGATCGCAAATTGATCTCCTGGATCTCCACAACATAGGTAGGGCATGATGTTTCCCCAGTATATACCTGCTGGGCTTGTCTGTTGTTGGGGTTCGGGTTCGGTTGAGCAGGCATTTGGGGTTGCCTTGGAGGAGCAGGAGGTAATGGTTGTGGTTGAGTTGGTGGTGGAGGCAAAATGGCGGGAGGAGTATTGTACTGGGGCCTCCACCCCGATTGAGGTGCATTCCACTGAGGTTGTGGCTAGGCATGTGAATGAAACGAAGGAGTAGTGGGCTGAGTATGGTACTGAGGCGGGTAAGACCATGGAGGAGGTATAGACCAGGAAGGATGAACACGGGGTCCCCAGGAAGGCATAGGAGTAGATTGGTTGGGGCTATAATAAGCTTGGGGTGTCCCTTGCATCCCTTATTGGTAAGGTCTGGGTCCATGTGGCCTCCTTTGGTTGAGGAAATAGAGAGGTTCAGTGGGTGCTTCTGTCCCTTGATACATGGCTTTAAGCCCAGGTAAGGTTGGACATTGGTTTGTGGGGTGGTCCTCCTCACAGAAAAAACATACCTCAACCGAATGTAATGGGCACTCGTTCTTAGGGTGTTTCCATGTACACCTAGGGAAAAAGATAGCCAAATCCCTCTCAGCTTTCTCTTTCTTCTGCTGGATTCAAAATGTATCAAGTTGCATGGTGATGGTCTGTCTCACCTCACTCTTGAGGTCCTCTAATTGATTTTCAAACTCATGTTTGGAGAAAGGAATACCAGCTGAGAGGAGGTTTCCTCTACCTCTTTTCTGGGCTTCCCTAGAGTGGTTTCTAAACACAGTATTTATGTCCTCATAAGGTAGTTGGTAAATATCTCGTCCAGCTAGCATGTGAAGGGTATCTAAGAGGTCTTCAGGGACTCCTCGGAGTAGGACCAACTTGAGTGATTCAGTGTCAAGTGTGCACCTGGCCCGTTTATAGCTGAGTTGGAACCTTTCCTTGTAATCTTCTAAAGACTCATCATTCCCCATGGTCATCTGAAAGATTTCTCCCTTGGTTTCCTTGGACCTACAGTAGTCCCGGTATTTGGTATTGAAGGCTTGCTGCATCTGGGCCCAAGTGGTGATACTGTTCCCAGGTAAGCCCTTGAACCAGCGCAATGTTGCATCCTTAAGGGTAGAGGGGAAGAGTTCCAGTTTTTTCTCATCGTCAGTATAGTCATAGGTTCGACAAAGGACATCAAACTCAAACAGGAAGGTATCAGGGTCTTCAGTAGTCAGTCCATGGAAGTGAGGTAAAGCGGAGGGGCTGATGTTCTTCATTTTCATGTCTCCATTGGTCTCTCAGATGGGGAAGGCACCTTCAATTCTCTCATCTTATCCCCTATTGTCAGCCATAGCTTCAGATGGAGTGTTCTCTAACTCTTCTTCTGCTATAGGATCTTTGTATATCTCAGGAGGTTCACCTATAGGTTCTTTTGGATCACTGCCACCAAAGAAGAGAGAAGGGTGACTCAGTGATGTGGTGGGGGTGTTGGGTAAGAATTTGCCTGTTTTATCTCGATTTCTATGAGGCATGAAATGAAAATACTTCTGATTGCTTTTGTTTTTCTTTCTGGTACCTGCAAAACTAAAATAGATTGAACTGCAACTACTATCTTGCTGAAATGGAAATGCGGAATTGAAATGACAGCATGAAAGGACTAATCTATTTTGCTCAAATGTAATTGCAGGAATGAAATGTTAGGCTACGCTTGCGGGATTGAAATGCTAATCTACGCTTGCAGAAATGAAATTGCGGAATTGAAATGTTAATCTATGAAAGCAGGAAATTTCTATGCTACTTTCGCAGAAAGGAAATTGCAGAATGGAAATGAAATACTACTTAGCAGAAGGCAAGAGTAGGAAAGTAGAAAAAAAGCAACAATCACTAATACTCTGACGCTTCCCTGGCAATGACGCCAAAAATATGGTGGGCTCCAGTATTGTAGCAATAATGCTACAACTCCTGGAACTCCCTTCTTTAATTTTATCAACTCGGTAGTTCGTAACAAACTTGGAAGCGACGGTGTTGTATGCACAAGTACTAGCTCTTGCCGCAGCTGTCACTTGGTCAGCTCGCACAAGTCTTCTAGGAACTCAAGCCAACTTCTATGAGCTCTTAGAAGAAGCTTTTTAATTGATGCATGGAAGCTAATCTCAAAAGAAGCTAATATATTTGCAAAAAAGAACTGAAAGCCAACAAGGAACGTAAACCTTAGCAAACCCTAATTCTACCAGCTAGTCTTACTGATGTAGAGGTGGGGATGCAAACTACTGAAAGAGATGCCATTACTTCGATGAAGGTAACATGCATGTATCTAGACTACCTTTATCTGAAGAAAACACTTTTTGTATTTTTGTTTCAATTATTAGAATTATCATGCATGTGCTTTTAACTAGTTTTTTTACTGTGGACATGTGGATCAAGGAGGAGAAAGGCTTGAAAAAGGTTGGGAAAGTTCATAGAGGGTCTAAGGGGTCCCTAACACCCTTCCAGAGAGTCTCACAAAGTTTGGCTCCCAAGAAACCGTGTTTATGAGCTTCTACAGGAAGTCTGCAGGGGTTCTACAGGATGTTTTAGAGTTTCTACGTGATGTTCAGTAACTCCTACAGGATGTTCTACAATCGGAGTTTGGGTGATGGGTGAGTGCAAGAGGCTGCATGGGTGGATAGGGAGCTAGGAGAGGGGTTGGTAATGCCTTAGTGACCGAGATATGAGATGATGAGGGGCTATGCTAAGCTAGTTTGTCTGAAGGAGGGTAGATGGAATGGAAGGCCGAAAAGGGAGGATAATGTGGGAAGTAGTGTAGCTAAGAGACAAGGGGTCTAATTGGGAGATGAGTAGTTGGCCTGGGCAAGGCTTAGAAGGATGAGAGGGTGAGGGAGTAGCACTGCATAGTGCAAACTGAATCAAATCATCCACGTCTTGCATATAATCAAAACATTCCTAACTGTTTAATGGAACCAATGAACAACAACGCTATTCTTAAGGAAAACCATGTATGGTACTGAAGCAAAGAAACATTCCAAGAGTTCTGAATGCATGGAAAACTTCTACACCTGAAAATATTGCACCAAAGATTTGCATGAACACGTAAACCAATGTTTTTGGTTGGTGGCACTGTCTGCAATTCCAGACCCTAGAAAGAGGTGAAAATGAGTGTGCAGGCAACCCTTTTTGGAAATTTTATCAACTCCAATCTCTTCACTCTATTCTAAACAGCTGAAGCAATTCTGTCTTATGATAATGACCTACTTAACCACACTAAGAAATCTAACTCAACAAACTGCGTTTCAAATGCATGTAAAGAAAACCATAATGTTGAAGGAAAAGATAACAATACAAAGGAAGGAGGCCTTAGGTTCTCAGGTTGGGCCCAACCCCGAGAGCTATGGCTCCTTTTGAAAACTCAGGACTAAGATCAAATACGACTGCTTTCCATTAAAAAATAATAATCATAAGTCAAATAGCATGCCAATAATTGGCTACAAAAGAGCAAAACCAAACTAGCAGCTCGTAGTGCAGAATGTGCAACAATGCTTCAAAAGTCTCTTTTGAAGGCTAAAGCCTTAGCATTTATACATCACGAGGCCCCAAGCTGGCCTCCTAAATTAGTGGAACTCGGCTGACCAAACTAGGAGTGAACTGCTGCTTCCTCAAAATCCGTTTGGTTGCCTTCTAATCCGGTTGTGGTGGCTGTTAGAGCTCAGAGTTGGGGGTGAAGATCCCGAGGAAGGCCTTTTAATGCTGGACAACCCTCCTACGAATCCTCAACCCCATATTGGTTGTCTCCTGGTCCTTATCTGCTTGGTTTTGTTCCAATCATGTGTCAAAAAACCTGGAATGAGCATGTGTTAGCCACCTAGGAATAGTGACTGCCCTTATTCATACAAATGACATAAACATACTAAGAAATGATGCATAAGTTATGAAAAATGAAGGATTGAGCAAAGGTAGTTAGGCCAAATGAGCCCAAAATGTTACCAAATTTGGGGCTCATCATGTATGTTGTGTTGTGCCGCCTTTTTCTGACTGTACTTACTTTTTCTTCCATATCTTCAAGCGTGATGATGGCATTTTCTCCTTTTGATATGGTGCCCACACTTTGTTCCTGCATTCCTTAGCTATATGTCCAAGCTTGTTACATGCATAACATCTTACATGTTTCATATTCCTCCTGTAATAGTCAGCAGCTTTGTGACCATACTTATTACAAGCAAAGCAATATCCATTAAAGTACCTTGAATGTGATGATCTTTCTGCATAATGGTCTTGAACCCTTCTTCTTCTACATCTAGCTGCAACATGTCCAAGATTATGACATACATAACATTCAACATTATTCATAGGAGGATTAAAATATTTTCTTTGAAGAATCTCTTTCCTTGGTAGATGATGAGATTGACCTTTCATTTCTTCTTTGATCACTTTAGATTTCTCTTTAGAGTTCCTTGCCTCACCTTGTGAACTCGATTCACCTTCAACATTTTCATGGAAGCCAAGACCAGTTTTGATAGCAGGAGACCTTTGACTATTAAGAATATCATCCAAGACTTTAGTACTATCTTGAAATCGTAAGAGCTTATGCTTTTCTTCGAATTTACCTTTCAAGATATTTACCTCAACTTGAAGTTGTTCTTCCTTTTCTAGACATTGCTTCTTCATGTCTTCTTCAGCTTTCCTTCCTTATTCCAACTGATGCCTTAGTTTGAGAATCTCCTTTTCTTGTTCTTTATTCAGATCCTGCTGCATTTGACGGACTCGGAAGGCACATTCCAGCTGAGATTTTAAGATGATGACTTCGTTGTCTTGTTTTTCAATTGCTTGATGTAGATCTTCATTCTACTTCTTTGATTCTTCAAGATCTCCTTTTAGTGAGAGGATTGTAGCTTCAAGATTTTCATAGTAGTTGGATCTATCTTTGAGTTTCTTGATGGTTGTGCTTCTTTCGTTGACTTCTTTTCTTAATGATGTCACTTCATGCTACAATTTTTTGACATTGGTCTTCCTTGTCCTTGAGTAGTTTTCTTACCTTGTTTCCTTCTTCTAATTGGGCCTTTAGTTTGGTAGCTTTTTCTTTGAAGTCACATTCCCTTTTGTTCAATAGATCTTGTTGATCTCTAATTTTGTCTGTCGGCCTTTTAAATTCTTCCTCTATTTGATATCTTTCTTGTTCACCCATAAGAGTAAATTCAGTAGTTTCGCTATCACTTTCATCTCTTCCAAAAGGAAAGATAGCTGGAACATCAGAGGATAATATATTCATACCAGATAATGATTCTAAATCTGATTCTGAAACTGAAGAGCTTATTATACCTAATCCCCAATCGATTCTCCCAATGTCATAGTTCTTCTGAGATGACTTCTTCTTCTTAGGTGCTTTCTTCTTAAGCTTCTTTCCCATTATTTCACGGATCTCCTTCAAGCGATCAAGCTTCTACCAAAGAACTTGGCTCTGATACCAATTGTTGGAAATAATACTAAGAGGGGGGGGGGGGTGTGAATCAGTATTATTAAGTCAATAAAACATTTTCATTTCCAAACTCTGATTCATATATTCTACTTCCACAACTTCTTATGATTAAGTTAATTGATCTTCAATGAGTGCATTAGAACATTATCAACCATATTATCAGTTAACAGATGCAGTAACATAGAATAGATCATCACACATAAGGCACACACATGAACACCATGATATAAGGTGGAAACCCAATGCAGGAGAAAACCACCTGCTGCAAGTCATCTCAATCTTCTTCTTAGTAAGAAAGTCCTTTTACAATATTTTGTACTGGTGCAGTCTTATACCAGTATGGGAGCTACAACCCCCTTTCCTCTTGTACTAGCTGATCCATTTACTAGTACGCAGGCTGCTACCTGCTACAATGCTCCAAAGATTCCCTTTAGCTCTTTTACTAGCTTAGATACTAGTACGTAGGTGCTGGCCTACAATCTTGTCTCCTCCAGGTACCATGTTTCATCAATTTTTAGACTGGATACACTGAAGCACAACACATAATCTGAAAGGCCACATTTCATCCAATTTTCATACTGGACCCAACAACAACATTGAAGCTCATAATCAAACAACCTTCTGAATCACCCAATCACCAAATCAATACATATACAATGAGAGTTATCAACCAGATCTAGTCCACCAGATCATATAAGGATAAGTCATTATGTACCTGATCAATTCATCTATCAATACTGAAGCTAATCATAATCATTCAATCAATCACTATTGTTATCAGAACATAATACTAGACATCACTTAACAACCTAGAATACTTCAGTAAACAACAGAAGCAGCTAAGAGATATTCTAAGAAATATATGTAGCTTCTCCAACGAAAACCTACGGGTATCCACCCCTGCACCAACTACCGACCCGCGGGTATCCGTAGCTAAAAATTTGATTTTCCGCGGGCATACGCACTGTACCTTCTGTATTTCTGCATACCTCCGTGTAGATACGCACTTTTATATTCTATGGCGCCGCGTACTCCTAGGGCGCCTCTGCACCTGCATCTTCTGTTGCGTCACGTATCTCTCCTGTGCCTCCGTAACTGTGCCTTACGTCACGCCGCGTACCTCCGCACCCGCACCTTCGCTGCGCTGCGTGCGTCCGCACTGCGCCTATGGATCGCCTACGTTCCTTACGCACATTCACCTTGTTGCGCCTGCGGTCCTGAGGTTATAGGTGTTTTTCAGACTTCAAGTATAGCCCAGTCTATCAAATCTACAGATTTGATCTTACACCAAGTTGATCTTGACCCATCAGCAGATTTGCCTTGTAGATCTAGATATTATTCACCAAGAGATCATAGTATTTCAGATCTATCTCTCATAAGATATTCAACCCAAAAGCATACAATAGCCAAATGATTTCCTTCCTCTTTTATAGCCTTAGGCCTTTCACAATACCACGGGCCAAAACCATAATAACACAATACCGACGGGCTAAATACCAAGGGTTAAACATAAGAAACCCCACGTGTGCTTTTCTCTGCATGAAAGTGTGTGCACTTTAGGTCCGCACCTTTTACATGGTGCACATGCGGGTATGTACGCACTTTATCTATGATATTCCTGCGGGTCCGCGCCTTTTGTACTATGTACCTGCGTACTTCTTATTTCCTTCATTATTGTGAGCTAATCATCAATCTCTGCTACTAAACAGATGTACAGTGATCCATCACCTGTAAGAGTTGCCATCAAGGACAACACTTTAGCCATAATGCCAACATACCCTTTTTTTGACTCCATATTTATTCCACAGTTACAAGCATATTAGTTAGTCTCATTCTATTTCCACTGTTATTTTCTTTAAAGAATCTATTAGTTGCATTTCCCTTAAATTTGATTCGGTAATTTATATGTTTTTCTCTTTAATACTTATTATTCAATCTCTAGAAATACCTAGGGTTTTGGCCCGCATTATGTCATAATCATGAATCATTAATCATACGCTTGCAATTAGTCGTGGAAGGTTCTTGTCCTATTGACCCTTATTTAATCTAGTGTTTCCATTTTTCGATTTTTCCTTCGAACTGTCTGTTGACGGTGCTAGACCTACCAACTTGTAAGGGGATCTCCCCAGTAAGAAGTCCCAATTAGAGCTTAGACCGTTTGGTGCAGGAGTACCAGCAGTGGGTCGTACGGTAGTGCCTTAACCGCAATTCCGCACAGAGGCAAGTAAGATGTATCTATTGTTAGCAAGGGTGTGATAGGTGTAACAAGCCACGGAAGGTGCACGAGAGGTTCTAACACACGGGGGTTGAGATGAGTGTGCCCCTTGGGACCTGTGATAGCACGGAGTTAAGAAGGGAACACATGAGAAAATATGCATCACAACAGGGAACGAAATTTAGCTAGCAATCTAAAGTGATTGTTAAACCAACACATGTTTCAGAAAGATTCATACATACATAAACTGAATAATCCATACATGCATGCGTGCAAAAAAATACATATATCATTAAGAGTACACCAGATAACATAAGATATAATACTTGACATATGCATGAAACGTGTTGTCTCTTTTATATTAAGAAGTGAAAGTTCCAGTCATACAATACATCCATGTCTAACCACTAGTTTAGATAGTGGAACGTTACAACATTATAGTCACAACCGTCTGCTCTTCTAAAGAGATATATTAGCTCTGCACAGTGGAGAAGTGAAGACTTATTACAATTTAGTCCAAGCTCTCTCCAAGGTAGTTTTATCAGAGGCTTGGCTTACCGAAAGCCTTTACTATGAGTTATGAGGTTCTATTTATAAAAAGGGTGGGGTGACCCTTGACATTCACCATTGTGGCAGTTCATCTACCCTTATGACTCTTCATCTACTGTATGAATGTTACATCCAACTATCAACACTTGAACTTGCATTTGACAATAGATTACATTACATTGCACATGTGCTCATGCGAGACAAAATGGCTTGAGCAAGCCATGCAAGACATCACTGACACACGGTCCATTGTGGTGAGACCAACTCTTTGACATGCTTGTGATGGTGAAGGTGGTGAGATGATGCCAAGCTTGGTCGTCTATGATGGTGTGCATGCACTCGATGGTGACATCTTGCTGAAGTGTACTATTGCTTCTATTACAACTGGGTGCATTGATATGACTACTCCATCCAACTCGTCTGCTAGCATGCACATGGTCTTCTTGGGTGCAGCTGAACTGATAACACACTGAGGCATAGTGTTGGTGTTGATATTCTAGTGTGTGCTAGTGGTGATGTGCATCAACTGTCAACTACATGTTCAGATCCAGTTTGACTTGCTTCCTGTCTTTGCCTCAATGAGTTTTCCAAATCAGTTGGATCACATGCTTGCGCATAATGACATGCAGGATGTTGAATTCCCTTGCATGTGATCAACAACACTACTCACCGTGTCTACTCGTGTCAGCTGCTGGGATGGATTTATAACTTGTACGGGTGCATTTTCATTCGTCTATGCATGTTGCATCCCCTACTATACTTGTTCTTGTTGTAACTCATCCTCTCGCCTGTGCAGCTCATATTCTTCCCTGACTTGCTTCTTCATCACCTGCAACTCCTTCTCTATTCTTTTCTCTTCCCTCGTGTGATCGCCTTGTCATATCATCACCTCATAACCTTAATCTCCAAAGGTTCTGTCATCATAAGTGGATCTACTTGACCTTGCAACTTTGTTCCGCCTATGTGCTATCAACAACCTTCTCGTTGCATTCAGCAAATGAGGTTGTGATGCGTTCTGTTGTTGTTGATGGTGTTGTTTGCTATGATGTTGATCATTGTGATGGTGATCACTATGATGTTTCTCCATCTTATCTTGATGTCCTTTTCTACGGAAAACTTTATGTATTCATGGGTAGGCAACCTCATAGACAGTATCTTGGCTACAACCGATGTTGTTCTCTCAACGTTGTCCTTTGACTCTACTCTCATTTTTCGCTTTCTAGAATCTTGATATATAATATGTTGTATCTCTGTAATTTCAGATCTCCAAGGTCTAACATTACTTTCTACGGTAGCCCTCAGAGTCCTCTTTTGAATGCCACCAGTCTGATCAAAATTGGATTCTCCGAGAAACCATTATTCTCAATATCCCAAGATGACTTGATTATATAAGTTTTGTGTACTGCGAACTTGTATGATGTTCCACATGAAACTGGTTTTACCTTTGGGTCTAAAAATGATACAAAGAAAACTATAGTCTGTTTTCTTTTTGTAACTTTGTACAAAATTTCAATCTGGTGGTCATAGAGGAAGGTATGATGATTTTCCCAATGCCACCTATTTGGAATGTAATTGAGGAGTCTGCAAAAGCCCTACCTTCCTTAAATCATATCTCCGAAAATATGGAAATACGAGATTTGAAATTCAGACCCATGGTTCAGAACGACTTTTACTCAAACGGGTTTTTCTTTGAGGTTATGAAACGTTATAGAAACAAATTTATAACGAAAATTCCACAATGACCTATTTGGAGCAGCGAAACCTTAAAATCCAAAGCTCTGACTCCAAATGCTATGAAGCTAGCTCACAAAAAGATACAAAAGAAAGATCAACACCTTAGAAATCGGCCCCTTTGAGGGGGAAACCTCATTTACATTACACAAATGAAAAATTCCTGGATGATACAAATGACAAAACCTCCTTTCTATATATAGGATTCTAAGGGGTCACAATATAATCAAAGCCGACATAACAATAATAATATAAGGGCATAACAATAACAATAGTGGGCTTCTATGGGGCACAATAATAACAGTATGGGGACAATAGGGGCAAAATAATAACAATAAGGGCTACAATGACGATAATAATGGGGGTGTTAGCACTCAGGTTGTTCCCTTTGACTCCTAAGGGAATACGGCCGAGGTAACCACAGACCAATCTTTGGATCACAGGTTCTAGCCTACCTGCAACCAGAGAGGGCTCTCTCTTTAGAATTTAGCTTTGATTTTAGTAATGTTTTTAGGCTAGTTATAATGCACTGAATTTTGTTTAAAGTTTTGGTTGAATGATGTCTTCTAATAGCTAAAATGTAATTTTCAGGAGTTTTATTCCATTGGGCAATGGAGTCTGTGATCATGTGTTGTTTGGGGTGTTGAGTGAGAGTGATGAAATAGCAGGGCCATATGGATACTCATGAAACAATCTTCAAATTGTGGAATATGGACTATTTCCAACCAGTGAGAGGCAATTAAGAATCTTTCACTAAGCTGGTGATATGGAGAAATGAAATATTACTCAGGAGCAGATCCGAATTCCTGAACAATATTTACTATGAAAGATTCAGTGTAAATGTGAGCAATTAAGAATTACACATTCATAACTAATTCTGAAGAAAACATTCACAATAGTAGAGATTGAGTTTAGGGTGTTCAATGAACAAATCCTGAACTATTCTTTTTCTCTACTGCTAAACCTATGAAACATACAGCATAAGTGTATTATGAAAGAGCGGAATACAAAATAACATGGTTCAGAAAACTTATTGTGACATGAAATAGCACAGGAATCCTGTAGCAGCAAGCAAGCCCATCTAAACACTCCAAATAACTCAGAACTTCAGAAATTCCATTAGCTTCTTGTATTAAAAGTCTGGAATTACAGTATAGCTATTCAGAAGAAAAATAAACAACCCCAATGAGTTTATGCATGGTGATATATATACAATCTTTTTACAAAATATCTTAACGATGAGTCATTTGCTCAATAACTGTCTTTACCAACTTTCAAAAATAGCAGATGCACTAGTTATTGCTACTTTAAATGAACAATGAATGACTGTTCACTTCTGTCAGAAGCTCTTTGACTTTTGTAGGCAACCGGGTCGGTTGGGTGCATCTCATTGATTCTGAGTAAGATGCCCTTTACTGCTTTGTCGTGTTGTGGCTATCTCAACCCCGTCATTTGCATCTGTCGATCCTGCTTTGGTGGTCATATTTGATTGCTGAGTTGGATCTGTCCACTCCTTTCCCAGTCAGAGCAAATATATTAATTTTCTGAAAATGATGACTTGTGATCGATATACAAAAATTTGGTGAAAAACCTGTTTCTTCACAGCAGTGTTTGTATCATGCCCGTCCACCATTCCTGTGTGGGCAATTGGTGTCTTAGGATTATACCAAAAGTCTCATCTGCCTCAGTATATTTGTAATAGTTTGGAGGCACTTCAAAAAAATGTTTAATCTCATTCATAATAAAAAATAAATTCTCTAGTTTGTCATAGAGACTCTGCCCAGATGGAGGCCCTGTTTCCTCTGGGGCACTTGCTGATGTAGTGATCTGGTTTGTGGCATATGTATTGACTCTTTTAGCATATTTTTCATGAGATAGTAACCTTCCTGCACTGGTTACCGAGCTGGGAAGACCTCTGTTATGTAATGCTGTAATTTTATCAATGAATTTGTTCACCTCTGCCTGCATCTCTTGGCACCTTCTATCCAATGTCTGTACATGATTTCTCAAGGTAAGCACTCTCTTCACTAGTAAAATGGTATCAGTTTTGTTAGTCATACCCATTGCTGCCAGCTAGGGGCCAGTGCGATTGTTAAGGACATTGATCATCCTGTTGGCTATTTCAGGCATATTGCCTAGAGATGCTCTTGCTCTTTGACTTTCTTTTTTGGCCCTGCCTATCAGATCCATATGTTCATGAATAGTTTCAATATATTGCCACGGGTCTGTAATAGATTGACCAATATTGGCCCACAGGATTTTCTTGATTTCAACCACAACCTTATCAAGACAGATTTCTTTCTCCAGTTCCTTTATTCTCTTCTCAAGAGCCCTTACCTCTCTTGTTTTTTCAGCTACACTCTCCTTTGATTTATCATAATTTTCTTCAATGGTAGCCAATTTATCCTTGGTCTCTTTTAGTTCAGCCATCTGTGCTTCTAAAGCCTCAAGCTCCTTCATCATGTTCTGCATGCTTAGGCTGGGCTCCTGTTCTGGTCTTGTCGCTGCCGCTGATATTGCTATAGCTGGTGCTGAGGTTGAAGGGCCTGCCTCTGATATTTGTCTGGTGGGAGGACCTGCTGCAGATGTCTATGCTGGTTGCATTGGTAATTCAGCTTGTCTTGTTTTCAATGCTACCTCCAGTGCACTCTCTGTTTCCATCAATATTTTGTATAAACTTAGGAGTAAAGCCACCACATCCTGATCCTTCTTTTGCTCTACCACCTCTCCAGTCTGAGGGTGAAGGGTAGCTAGTAGCTTGATATGCTTTCTCATAACTGCTATATCTTCATCTCTTTTCTTTAATAATGCCTACACACCCTTAGGGTCCTTTGGATCATGACCCAACTCTATAATGATCTCTTCCAAGGACTTGATTCTGTTGTCCTTGGCTTGAGATGATGCCTTTTCTAATTCAAGATGGGCACTAGTATTGTGTAAAGAATTTTGTAATTGGTGTGCCAATAGGGTTTTATCAGCTAATGTGGAATAGAGCATCTCCCCTGTTTGCCTGTGTAGCTCAATCTGATCCATGGGGTGGATGTCTTTGGCAAAAACTTCCAAATTAGTTCTGATATAATCGGCAGCTGTTTGAGGTTGCTGCATAGTAGGCCTGAAATGACTAAAAGTCATTTTTTGTTCTTGAATGTCATAAGCAGACATCAATCTCTGCTGATTAGTTGGTGCCATTTTCAAGAGTTGGTTGTAGATTTGGTATTTGAGGGGCTCATTCCTTTTCTTGATGTCTATGAACTGTTGCTTGATGCTAGAGTCCGCCTTAGATTGCTGCCTTGAAGAGCTCACCTTTGCCCCATGTGGCATGTCGTGTCCTTGCTATAAGGAGCTGGCCGATGTTTCCATGCTAGGAGGGGGCATAGTATCAATTGGTCTCTCTGGTAATTCCTCCTCTGAAAAGGGATTTAGCCTCTGTCTTTTTTCACCTTGCTAGTCCATTGAAGTAGTAAGAGGAGTGTCCTCTTGCCTATCCCTTTTCCTTGTTATTTCCTCATTAGCGGGTGTTTGTAAAACCGAGGATTCAACTGTTACCTCCTGTCTCGGAGGGATTTTCTCTTTTGTTTGTTGTCCTGTGGAGGCAGGTTCCTTGGTTGTACCTTCTTGGTGCTCTGCTTGTTGTTCCACATTTGGAGGTAACTCTTCTTGTTGTACTGCTTCGCCTTTGGCCATGTTTGTTGCTTGATCAGTTGTTTTGGCAGGCTGCTGGGGAAGGGTGGATGAAGAGGCAGCTTCTCCAAGATGTTGAGGGCCTAAATACCAAACCTGTCCAAAATATTCCAAGTCAACTGCCTTTTCTAAAGTTTTAATGGCTCTTTCTGCTAATTCTTCTTCAGAATAATCTTCCACTAAGGTGCCTTCCCTCCACTCTAGTTGGTTAGCATGTTTTTCAATTTCTCGAATGTTAAAATGATCATAGGTGGCAAGCCTATACTTGATCCTTCCGAGGCTTATGAAATGGTTAGGGTCATAGGGTGCCCAATAGAAGCTGGTCTTGAGGAGGAGGCCTTTTAACATTTTGTCTGCTTCTTCCCAAGCTTCTTCCCTCTTATTAAAGATGAATGGACCCAATTGATGCTTACTTTTCAGCTGTGCTTTCTTGTTTCTGCTATGGAAGTGAATCATATCTGCATTACTGAACTGCCTGAAGTATTCTAATGCAAAGAGTCTCATGGGCACATACTTTGGTAGCCTGTATGGTGCTAACTCACAACCATATATTTTGATCACTGTGTGGTCTTGGTAAAAGTACCAATCTCCAATGCTATAGTTCTTATAAAGATGGAGGACTTTTTGCATATCATCAGTGAGTCTAGGAGGAGGGGAACTCTGCAGCAGTGATAAGGCTGGGTGAAATAATAGGTCAATGAACTCACAGTAATTGTATGGTGAGTAATGAATATGATGGCAGACTGATGTCCAGAACATTACAGATCTTCTGTTTCCCTTTGCATCTAGTTTCTTGAGAAAAAGAGGGAAGCCATCAGGCTGATTGTACAATAGCAAATGATATATATAGGAGGTGTATTTGAATACCCTCTCTCTCCAAGTTCATGAACTGTTCATGAATTTTGTTGGCTATAAATGTAGCATAGTCATACTGGACAGCAGGGGGCTATCCTGTGGTAAAAATGGATAGCACTACCAATGTTGCCTCATCCACAAACTCACTGGTTTTGAACCCTAGGATGGAGGATATCATGTCTACTAGCAGTCTCCCTATGTCATTGAACCAGACATGCAAATAACGGGGAGGCTGTCGGGGCTGGAACTCTGGAAGCATAAACAATTGGCCAATTCTTGTAATTTGTAAGTTGGAGAGCTTGGCACCCTACTCTAGTAAAAGCTGCATTGTAAGAGGAACCAGTGAATTTGTAGGCTGAAACTGTAGCATTTGGTTGATGGCTTCAGGAGTGACATGGAATAAGACAGAGCCTAAAGGACTCAGAACAACCCTTTGATTGGGGTCATAGTTTGTGTAGCACTGGTGAATTAAGTCAGGGAACTCATTGACCTGAGGGAGATAGTAAATTGGCAAATGGGATTTCCATATTCCCAGGAGGTCTGTACCATCTCTATGTTTCTTTCTTAACTCACAGACTGTTTCTATGTGGTATTTGTTACACAGCTCTACAGTTTCTCTCATTTGATAATCTCTGTCTGCAAGGGCCAACCATTCCAGGTCCTTATGTGGGGCATTCAATGGTGCAATGTTTGATGCCACAGGGGTCTCCATTGTTAACTGACACTTGGAATTGTATTTGAACTTGATTTTTGGGCACAACAATATAGAGCAGTGAATTTTCAATGAGGGGGGCAATTTGCATAGGGAAAGAGGTAAACTGGGGTGAAACTGAGTTGAAGTGCTCCTGGGAGAGATTCAAAGAGAAAATGTTGGGACTGAGAACTGAGAATTGCTTTTTTCGGTGGATTTGTCTGGCAATGGTTTAGATTCGCAAATGTGCAATAAGCTGTGAATTTGCAATAATTTGGCACAATGTGGAACCTTTGTAGGTGAATTTGGGCTTACAATGGGAAATGAAGCTCAGTTACTAAGGATTCCTAGCAATTCCTGTGTTTTCCCTCTTTTCCTGTTTTCTTTAGTGAATTATGCAAAGACCAAGTCGTGCAGAGAAAAATTGATAAATACCTGGGCACAATATGACGATGGTGTTGAAGGTCAGGTGGACACATGGCGCCAGCAGCGAGAGAGCAAGCTTTAAAGTTGGCAGATAAGCAACATAGATACTCATGCAAGAGTACAGTGTGTTTTTCAGCGAAAAAAGGGGAAAAAATGATTTCTGCGCCATTATATAAAAAAATTGGTATTTGGCGCCTTTTTGGTGGATGATGTCATTGGTCCAACAAGGTACGGAGGAGTGACGTGGCGGCTAGTGGTTGGGAGGGACGTGGACGGGCGATGTGGCGGACGGGTCTGAGGAATGGCGGGTAGTGGGGTGAGGTAGAGATGATGTGGAGATGACGTGGGGCGGGAGGGGGATAGTGGTAACAAAAAGCGGTTAGTGGTATTTACCGGACCGCTAAGAGTACGGGCCCGGTAATGGTAAGAGGTCGCCCGCTCCAATAATAGGCGAGCACGCGTCCTCGGCCCTACGTCACCCTCTGACAAATTTCGGGTGGTAAAGGCCAGACAGAGGAAACGGTCTGAAATCGCTGTGGGCCATCGGATGGGAGGGCCCGGATCCAACGGACGACGGGCTGCGGATGTGCGGAGGCGATACGGCGGCTCCCGGTGGGGATTTTTTAATATTTTTTGTTTTTTGGTGGAGCGCGCCGAAATACAGACTTTGGAAAAGCGGAAAAAAAGTGGGTTTTTTAACAAAATTTATACAATGGCGTGGGTAATGCAATGTTGTAGGTTTGCAAAGCGGACAAGGGTAGGAACAGGTTATTAAATTAACCAAATTTTAATCCAATCCCCAACCTTTAAAGTGACCCAAATACCAGAACTCTTTGATTCTGTATCATTCTGCAAACTTTGAAAATATGGCTATAATGCCCAAGGGGGGGGGGGGGGTATTTACATATTTTTTGGGCTTTTTTCACAATAGTGCTATAGTAGTAGGGGAAAAGGGGCACTTAGGGATTTAGATAATAAAGTTAGAAGTCAATGTGAATTGGGGATATGAAAGATTGAAAGTGAGGAATAGAAAACTAAGTTTAGTGAGCAAACCTAGATTTTTAGAAGTAGATGGGGAATGATTTTACACAAGAAATGTGGCTTCTTTTTGGAGAAGAAGGTGAAAACCTGTCATGAATTTTTCCAAGGAGAAATACAAGAAGGACTAATTTAGGAAGGTCCCAAAGTCCTCCAGGGGATGTTAGAAAGAGAGTCTTTGGGGGAAAATAGGGGGAGTTAGTCATGCTTCTATACTTTGCCTTCAAAATGCTGCATAGATATCTCTACAATTGCTAAGATGTGCCTTCTTGATCAAGTCCAAAACTGAATAGGATCAGGATTCTGCAACTTCTGGCTACCTACCCAACCTAGTACCTAGCATTTTTTGTTACTTCAGGGAGGGTGCACTTAGACTTGCAAACCCTCATATGCTCTTTTCTTTTTGCTGCCCTCCTATCTAAATCTACCCTTATATCTTCCAAGGGCCCAGATTAAGCTAGTGGGCTCCTTCCTTTCTCTATCCAGCTAGTCATCTGTCAAACTTGAACTGTTTGAACAGGTACTCATTACCTACTCTAAAACAAGCAATTTAAAACATGGCATGGCCCAGCTTGAACTGTTGAGCCATACATCAAGATAGCAGTGGCATTTTGATTGGCCACTTTCCTGGTCTTTCTTTGGGGTTCATTTCAATTATTTTTTCTTTTGACCAGCTCATTTTCTTGCCTTTTGATTATTCTTTTAAGGCATACCCTCTTTACATTTTTTAACTTTTTGCTTTGTCCACAAAAAATGGAACCTTGGTATCACCAGAGATGAACATTTTTAGCACTTCCACTATCAATCATGAAATATGAAACCCTATTGGTATAGGAGGCTATTAGTGGCTCCACTTGGGGATGACTTTTCCAGATGAAAAGTCAAGATCAGTAGGTCAGATTGCCTTCTTTTTTCACCCTTTTGCAGTTTAACCTTTCCTTTTGTTGAAGACTATTCATCTAAATCCATGAAACTTGCATGCAAAACTCATTAACCTGATCAGCTGTGAAATTATAGTACTATTGTTACCCTGTTTGTCTTAGTGCTTTTCATCTCCTAGATAGTTTCCAAGTAGCTTCTCTTATTTTCCCATGACAAAGTGAGTAATATACATCAGGAAGAATGCAACATCTTAGTCTTTCTCAAAAATTTACTCCATTTGGATCCTTATCTATCCGCTGTAAACACATATACTGGAAATATAAATACTTATGTACAATATACAATTGAGCAGTGCTTTGATCAGAGGGGGTCAAAATAATGCTTCAACATCCTCCCATTGACTGGGCCTTCCTCAGCGTTTGAGCCATCCAAGCTCTTTAGAAAATAGGTGTTATTACCTTGTACATCATAAATTACATAAGATCCCTTCCATAAGACATCAAATTTCCGATGTTTTCCTTTGTCCTCCCTCCTGGAATCCCATCTCAGCACTTTGTTTCCTATAAAGAAGTCCTCAGCTTTGGTTCTTTTGTCAAATATTCTTTTGAGTTTTTCTTGTAGTACTTGGGTTCTTTCATAAACTTCCTCTCTTGTTTGTTGTAGGTGAATTGTCTGATTCATCCTTCTTTGAATGTCATTTGGCTCAGCTTGTATTTCTTGCAACAACATGATTACAGGAACACCTAAAGATGAAGGAAACCTTACTTCGATTCCATAAACTACTTCATATGGACTTGTGCCAATGGATCTCTTGGTGGTCAATCTATCTGCCCACAGTGCATTCACTAACTTCTTATGCCAATTCTTTTTGTTTTCTTCCAAAACTTTCTTGATGATGTTGATGAGGCTTTTATTAGAAGGCTCAGCCAGGAAATTACCTTGAGGATAGTAAGCAGTGGAATGACCTAGGGTCATATGATACTTGTGACAGAAATTGATCATTTTTTTGGACTTGAAAGTGGCGGCATTGTCTGTGATAATTTTATCTGGACAGCCAAACCTGGACATGATGTTGGTTTCTAGAAATTGTATGATAATGGAGTCATTGGCCTTCCTACAAGGGACGGCCTCTATCCATTTGGTGAAATAGCCTGTAGCAGTCAGAATCCACCTATGCTGGCCAGAGAATGGGGGATGAATTTCACCAATAAAGTCTAAACCCCATTGTTGGAATGATCTCCCAGTGGAAACAGGTTTGAGTGGTAAAGGCAGCAACTTTCTTTTGCCTTCAAAAATTTGACATTTGTGACAAGAAATTACAAATTTATTTACATCAGTAAACAAGGAGGGCCAATAAAATCTAGCCCTTAGGATTTTATCAACTGTAGATTTCCAGTATAAGTGTCCTCCACAGTCACATGCATGAAATTCTTTGAGGACATTGTCAGTTTCATCCAATGTTAAACAATTAAGTAAGATCCCTTCATGATTTCTCCAAAACAAAACACTGTCAATAATACAAAATTTTGATGCTTTCATTTTCAAGAACCTTTTCTTAGTTCTGGACAACCCTGGAGGAGCTTACAGGTTTAACAATACAAAACATATATCAATATACCAGGGGGATTTCATAAAGGCTTGGTTGATTTGTGGAGTCACCATCTCCTGTTCATTGTCCAGTTCATTAATGTCAAGGGCTTGGAAATTGGTTTCAGCCATAAGCTTGGCTATACCTTGTCCTTTTATCAGTTTGGTAGGCTTGATTTCCATGTCATACTCTAAGATTTTGGCAATCCATTTGCCCCTCCTACCTTCAATTCCTTCTTGGGTCAAAATGTCCTTCACTACTGCATTTGGGACATAGGAAATGATGTGGGAGTACAAGATATAGATTCTAAAGTCTTTGATTGCTTTTACCAATGCATAGGCTTGTTTTTCCATAATCTGATATTTCAAGGGGGCATCCCTAAGGGTTCTGCTAAAAAATGCAATAGGTTTTTCACAGCCTTGGTCATATTTTTGTAGCAGAACAGCAACAATTGTATGCTCAGATGCAAACGAAAAAATGATGAAATCTTTATCAAATCTAGGGCTTGTTAGGACTGGTGTGTTTGTCAATGCTCTTTTAATATCCTCAAAGGCTTGTCTAGCTTCCATGGTCAATTTGACCTTGGAGTCCTTCTTCAACATGTTTTTTAACAGTCTTGTGAGCTCAGCCAAATTAGGAATGAACCTTCTCAAGAAATTGATTTTTCCTCGAAAGCTTTGTAGTTCTTTGATGTTTCATGGATGTGGTACTTGTAGGATAGCTTGAATTCTGTCTGGGTCAATCCTAATACCATCTTTTGAGATTATATGCCCTAGGAGTTTGCCTTCCTCTAGCCCAAACATTGATTTCTTTGGGTTTAAAGATATACCATATTTTCTACAAATTGTGAAAACCTGCCTCAAGTGCTCTAAGTGTTTTTGGTCTGATTTTTAGAAGGCAGTAAGATCATCCAGGTAGACAACTAGAAAATCATGAATTCCTTGGCGAAGGCTATATCCATTGCTCTTTTGAAGGTGGCCCCTACATTCTTAAGCCCAAAAGGCATTTTGACATATCTGAAAGTTCCCCAAGGTGTTGTGAAGGCAATTTTGTCTTGATCATCCGGGTGTACTAGAATCTGATTGAATCCTGAGAAACCATCTAATAATGAGATCCTAGAGGCTCCCACTACCCTTTGCAGGATATGATCCATTTCTGGTAAGGGGTAATGATCTTTGAGAGAGACTTTGTTCAAATTTCTTAGGTCAACACACAACCTGATTTCTCCTATCTTTTTCCTAGTAGGCACTAGGTTTGAAATCCATTCTGAGAACCTGATTGGAGCAATGATTCCTGCTTGATACATACGTTTCTCCTCTTTTCCAATGAGGAGAAGGAGCACCGTGTTCACTCTTCTAAGTTTTTGTTTAAAAGGATTTTGGTTTTCTTTTAAAGGTATGGTGTGCTGGATGACTGAGGTATCATAAGATTTGAGGTCCTCATAGCTCCAGGCAAAGACATCTTGGAACTCTTCAAACAACTCAATGTATTTTAATTTATGCTCAGGTGGTAATGCTTTAGATAACTTTATCATTTTAGGATTTTCTGTAGTTCCAATGTTACAATCTTCAATTTCAGCATTCAGTGGTTGCATTTTTGGTTTTCTTGAGATATCATTTGAATCAAACAGTTCCTCCAAAGGGGTTAAACATGTGGGCAGAAAATTATCTTTTAGCTCAATTACCTCTGCTTATGTTTCGGCCAGTTCATATCCGTCTATCTGCTTCAACTTTTGTATGGTTTCGTTGTTAAAGGTGGTAGGATGCAAAACTAGATTAGCTGTTTCAGCTGATATTTTCTGTGTAATAGTGTGTGCCTGTTGTTGATCATCTCCAGTGATTGAGTCAATGTTAATGCCAGAGAATTCCTCTTTTAGAGTGAGGAAGTTGTTTATCTGAGTGTCACTCTCAAAGACTTTCCAATTTTTTATGTTGTCTGGAACTGCAGGTCTATGTTTGATTTCAGCAGTAAAAGTATGATTGGGTTTGAAAGGCAGCTTGCAAGTGCTGGCAAAGGTTGCCAAGCTATGAGCATGTAGATTGAGTTCTCTAGAAATTTTAGTCAACTGTGATTGTGAGAAGGTATCAAGTAACTGTATAGCTACTCCCTTATATGCTCTCAACCTTAGATCATTTGTAGTAAAGTTTCCTTTTATTTGTTGTATGATTAGATCTGAATCTCCTAGGATTGAAACTTTGGTTACACCCAAATTTTTTATGAGTTTCAGACCTAACAAAAGGGCCTCATACTCAGCCATATTATTTGTGCATCGAAAGTTTAACCTATATGCATGACCCTCAGCCTGGTCATTATGCATATTATGGATCCGAACTCCTGGCCCAGCTCCTAACTTGTTTACAGAACCATCAAATTCTAAATACCATAAGGTTTCATGATCAAGATTTGAATTGAGGTCTTTAGAGAATTGTATCATGGGCGGATTGTTTTCTTGCAAGTTGCTTGATACATCATACTCTTTCTTTATATCAGTTATGCCTAAAGTGTTTTGGTGTTGGGGGGCAAATTGTTCATCTAATTCCTCTGTCTCTGCTACCATTACTAGTTTAGAATAAACTTTGTTGCAGATGTCAGCAATATAGAGAATAAATGAATCAATGTCTGAGTGTATTGAATAGATTGGGAAGTTTTGGGGCTTCTCTTGACTACTTACCACATATTTCATCAATGTCTCGCGGTATAATCTCTTTGGCTGCCCAAATACTGAAATGGTAAAATAGGACATATCTAATTGCAAAGATCCTTAGAGTTTGGCCCCCCAGGATCTGGTCAAGAGCATACCATACTTAGGGGGTATGTCAGCTACTACTACATCCATCAATATTTTCTTGGCTGGGTATTGGACCAGAGAGACACATAAGTCTTTAATCAATCCTAAGCACCCGACTTGGCTTGAATCAAATGAGAATAGATCTTTATAAGGTCTTGTGATGTCTAAGTCGAGCTTTTCCATTACAGATTTGGGCATTAAGTTGTGTGAGGCCTCGCAATCAAACATTGCATTATGTAGAACCTTATCATGAATGTTTAAACTGACATAGAAGGGTGGAACCCCTCCGTTTTCTGTTTTTCCATTAACCTCAGGGCCAAATAGTAACTCTGGTTGATCATCTAGGACATTCACAACATCTTTATTGTCTGATACTTAGAGTGATTTGTTAATCTGTTGTCTATATACTTGATGTTTGGCCAATTCCGAAAGAGGGACTGATATCTTCAGCTTACTTATTTCAGTTTCTAAGTTAAAAGGCTTTTCCAATTGAATTTTGGCATTGAGTGCAGCAGGTTTTTCCTTTTCATCTCGGTTATCAGAGGTCTTTTGTTCATTATTGGCATGATTTTGAATGAAAGTGGTACCATGTTTGTTTCCGGGGGTGGTATCTGCCCTTGCCTTTGCAGGATGGAGTGGGACTGGCTGGTTTTCAGGGGTCTATTTTTATGAAACACCCTCCACAGTGACTTTTGTGGTGTGTGGGTTTGAATTGCCAACTGATTGTGGAAGAGCAGTCTTATCATTAGTCTTTTTTGGCTGCTTATTTTCCCTTGGTTTAAGAGGTTCAGGTACATCTATCGTTCTAGTCCTTAGTTTATACTATTTTTGTACCTCATACGCAGCTGCATCATAACCTTCTCTGAAATCGAATGATTCTCCTAACTTAGTGTTGAATTGATTGTCATTATAAACCTCTTGATCTTCTTGTGTTAAAAAGACTTGATGTTCACTGTCTAAACCCATTAAATTGATGTGAGGTTCCTCAGCTGGTTCATTAGATGTTGAAGCCTCAGCATAATTTTCTTGGAAAGGAGGTCTGATATGCTGGTCTGGATCAGTCCTTCCAACATTAGGATTTTGATTCTTTCTAAAGTTTGGGTTTCTAATACTACTTGGTCGACCTTCCCATGATGATTTTCTTTCTACGGTTTCCAGCCTATCCCCAAGTCTGTCCATATCTTTGATGATTGCATCCAACTTTTGCTCAAATGATGAGGGTTCTTCCTTAAAAGTGGTTCTTCTTTCAGTTCTTGCCCGATTTCTTTTAGCAATTAAATTTGCTTCTACACTTACAACTATGTTTTGCATGTCTGCCAGGGTTGCAGGGGCTCTTTCCCTCAATTGATATGCCATATTAGCATCAAACACATTCGAAAATTTGATTAAAGCTAGATTGGGTGGAGGTCTCAGGTTTTGAGGAATGGCATTATGGACAGTGTTGAATCTAGTGCAATAGTCCAAGACAGTTTCTTGTGGGCCTCTCCTTATGGTGTTATATTCAGATAGAATGTGTAGAGGATCCTTTTTATTTTCCCACCTATTCAGGAAGGACTGATAAAGAGCGCGTGAGTCAGGTATAGAATTTGCAGCAAGTGCTCTGAACCAAGTTCTTACTTCACCTGTTAAACTTTGTACAAAAATTTTCATTCTCACATCATCATCATCTATCTCATAATTTTCAAAGTAATCTTGCATTTTCTTGGTATGTTGCAAGGCAGTGTATGTATTGGTTCCATCAAAATAAGTAATCTTACTTTGGTAGTCCTGAGGCATAGCCCCAAGATTACCAGGTAGCTGAAGAGGAGCATAACGATTAGCCATATTTGTAAGGATAACAGGGGCAACAGGTAAAAGGGGAACAACTGGAACAATGGGGATAACAACAACAGTTTTTGCATTGGGTGGGGCTGTGGATAGTATGTTTTGGGAAGTGGAAGAGGAAGAGGGGGAAGAATGGGTTATATGAAGATGAACTGATGGTTTGGCAGGGGTTGGAATATAACTTTGTTGAACTGCCTCAGGACTGGACTCAGTAGATTCTTCTGGTTCCTTTTGGTTCCTGAGAGTCCTGGGAATCAAATTAGGTTATCGAAAACAGGTGGAGGATTTGGGTTAGGATTTGACCTGATATGCCTAGTTCTCTTTTTAGGAGCCAGCTTCTGAACTTGTTTTTGGTATTTTTTGAGAATATTTTTAGAATGGTCAAGGGATTGCTTTAAATTTTTTGAAACCACTATCTAAGGCAGACAGTAGTTGAAAGATTCGTTCTTTCCCCAGTGGAGTCGCCAGTTATGTTAGCACTCAGGTTGTTCCCTTTGACTCCTAAGGGAATACGGTCGAGGTAACCAAAGACCAATATTTGGATCACAGGTTCTAGCCTACCTGCGACCAGAGAGGGCTCTCTCTTTAGAATTTAGCTTTGTTTTAGTAATGTTTTTAGGCTAGTTATAATGCACTGAATTTTGTTCAAATTTTTGGTTGAATGATGTCTTCTAACAGCTAAAATGTAATCTTCAGGAGTTTCAGTCCATTGGGCAATGGAGTCTGTGATCATGTGTTGTTTGGGGTGTTGAGTGAGAGTGATGAAACAACAGGGCCATATGGATACTCATGAAACAACTTCAAATTGTGGAATATGGACTATTTCCAACCAGTGAGAGGCAATTAAGAATCTTTCACTAAGCTGGTGATATGGAGAAATGAAATATCACTCAGGAGTAGATCCAAATTCCTGAACAGTATTTACTATGAAAGATTCTGTGTAAATGTGAGCAATTAAGAATTACACATTCATAACTAATTCTAAAGAAGACATTCACAACAACAGAGATTGAGTTTAGGGTGTTCAATGAACAAATCCTGAACTATTCTTTTTCTCTACTGCTAAACCTATGAAACATACAACATAAGTGGATAATGAAAGAGCGGAGTACAAAATAACATGGTTCAGAAAAATTATTGTGACATGAAATAGCGCAGGAATCCTTTAGCAGCAAGCAAGCCCATCACAACACTCCAAATAACTCAGAACTTCAGAAATTCCATTAGCTTCTTGTATTAAATGTCTGAAATTACAATATAGCTCTTAAGAAGAAAAATCAACAACCCCAATGAGTTTATGCATGGGGATATATATACAATCTTTTTACAAAATATCTTAACGATGAGTCATTTGCTCAATAACTGTCTTTACCAACTTTCAAAAATAGCAGATGCACTAGTTATTGCTACTTTAAATGAACAATGAATGACTGTTCACTTCTGTCAGAAGTTCTTTGACTTTTGGAGGCAACCGGGTCGGTTGGGTGCATCGCATTGATTCTGAGTAACATGCCCTTTACTGCTTTGTCGTGCTGCGGCTATCTCAGCCCCGTCATCTGCATCTGTCGATCCTGCTTTGGTGGTCATATTTGATTGCTGAGTTGGCCCTGTCCACTCCTTTCCCAGTCAGAGAAAATTTATTAATTTTCTGAAAATGATGACTTGTGATCGATATACAAAAATTTGGTGAAAAACCTATTTCTTCACAGCAGTGTTTGTATCATTCCCATCCACCATTCCTGTCTGGGCAATTGGTGTCTTAGGATTATGCCAAAAGTCTCATCTGCCTCAGTATATTTGTAATATTTTGGAGGCACTTCAAAAAGATGTTTAATCTCATTCATAATAAAAAATAAATTCTCTAGTTTGTCATAGAGACTCTGCCCAGATGGAGGCCCTGTTTCCTCTGGGGCACTTGCTGATGCAGTGATCTGGTTTGTGGCATATGTATTGACTCTTTTAGCATAGTTTTCATGAGATAGTAATCTTCCTGCACTAGTTACCAAGCTGGGAAGACCTCTGTTATGTAATGCTGTAATTTTATCAATGAATTTGTTCACCTCTGCCTGCATCTCTTAGCACCTTCTATCCAATGTATGTACATGATTTCTCAAGGTAAGCACTCTCTTCACTAGTAAAATGGTATCAGTTCTGTTAGTGATACCCATTGCTGCCAGCTGGGGGCCAGTGCGATTGTTAAGGACATTGATCATCTTGTTGGCTATTTCAGGCATATTGCCTAGAGATTATCTTGCTCTTTCACTTTCTTTTTGGGCCCTGCCTATCAGATCCATATGTTCATGAATAGTTTCAATATATTGCCACTGGTCTGTAATAGATTGACCAATATTGGCCCACAAGATTTTCTTGATTTCAATCACAACCTTATCAAGAAAGAGTTCTTTCTCCAGTTTCTTTATTCTCTTCTCAAGAGGCCTTACCTCTCTTGTTTTTTCAGCTACACTCTGCTTTGCTTTATCATACTTTTCTTCAATGGCAACCAATTTATCCTTGGTCTCTTTTGGTTTAGCCATCTGTGCTTCTAAAGCCTCAAGCTCCTTCATCATGTTCTGCATGCTTAGGCTGGGCTCCTGTTCTGGTCTTGTCGCTGCCGCTGATATTCCTGTAGCTGGTGCTGAGGTTGAAGGGCCTGCCTCTGATATTTGTCCGTTGGGAGGACCTGCTGCAGATGTCTGTGCTAGTTGCATTGGTAATTCAGCTTGTCTTGTTTTCAATGCTACCTCCAGTGCACTCTCTGTTTCCATCAATATTTTGTATAAACTTAGGAGTAAAGCCACCACATCCTGATCCTTCTTTTTCTCTACCACCTCTCCAGTCTGAGGGTGAAGGGTAGCTGGCAGCTTGATATGCTTTCTCATAGCTGCTATATCTTCATCTCTTTTCTTTAATAATTCCTGCACACCCTTACGGTCCTTTGGATCATGACCCAACTCTATAATGATCTCTTCCAAGGACTTGATTCTGTTGTCCTTGGCTTGAGATGATGCCTTTTCTAATTCAAGCTGGGCGCTAGTATTGTGTAAATAATTTTGTAATTGGTGTGCCAGTAGGGTTTTATCAGCTAATGTGGAATAGAGCATCTCCCCTATTTGCCTGTGTCGCTCAATCTGATCCATGGGGTGGATTTCTTTGGCAAAAACTTCCAAATTAGTTCTGATATAATCGGTAGCTGTTTGAGGTTGCTGCATAGTAGGCCTGAAATTACTAAAAGTCATTTTTTGTTCTTGAATGTCATAAGCAGACATCAATCTCTGCTGATTAGTTGGTGCCATTTTCAAGAGTTGGTTGTAGATTTGGTATTTGAGGGGCTCATTCCTTTTATTGATGTCTATGAACTGTTGCTTGATGCTAGAGTCCGCCTTAGATTGCTGCCTTGAAGAGCTCACCTCTGCCCCATGTGGCATGTCGTGTCCTTGCTGTAAGGAGCTGGCCGATGTTTCCATGCTAGGATGGGGCATAGTATCAATTGGTCTCTCTTGTAATTCCTCCTCTGAAAAGGGATTTAGCCTCTGTCGTTTTTCACCTTGCTGGTCCGTTGAAGTAGTAAGAGGAGTGTCCTCTTGCCTATCCCTTTTCCTTGTTATTTCCTCATTAGAGGGTGTTTGTAAAACCGAGGATTCAACTGTTACCTCCTGTCTCGGAGGGATTTTCTCTTGTGTTTGCTGTCCTGTGGAGGCAGGTTGCTTGGCTGTACCTTCCTGCTACTCTGCTTGCTATTCCACATTTGGAGGTAACTCTTCCTGTTGTACTGCTTTGCCTTTGGCCATGTTTGTTGCTTGATCAGTTGTTTTGGGAGGCTGTTGGGGAACGGTGGATGAAGAGGCAGCTTCTCCGAGATGCTGAGGGCCTGAAGACCAAACCCGTCCAAAATATTCCAAGTCAATTGCCTTTTCTAAAGTTTTAGTGGCTCTTTCTGCTAATTCTTCTTCAGAATAATCTTCCACTAAGGTGCCTTCCCTCCACTCTAGTTAGTTAGCATGTTTTTCAATTTCTGGAATGCTAAAATGATCATAGGTGGTAAGCCTATACTTGATTCTTCTAAGGCTTATGAAATGGTTAGGGTCATAGGGCGCCCAATAGAAGTTGGTCTTGAGGAGGAGGCCTTTTAACATTTTGTCTGCTTCTTCCCAAGCTTCTTCCCTCTTATTAAAGATCAATGGACCCAATTGATGCTTAATTTTCAGCTGTGCTTTCTTGTTTCTGCTATGGAGGTGAATCATATCTGCATTGTCGAACTGCCTAAAGTATTCTAGTGCAAAGAGTCTCATGGGCACATACTTTGGTAGCCTGTATGGTGCTAGCTCACAGCCATATATTCTGATCACTGTGTGGTCTTGGTAAAAGTACCAATCTCCAATGCTATAGTTCTTAGAAAGCTGGAGGACTTTTTTCATATCATCAGTGAGTCTAGGAGGAGGGGAACTCTACAGCAGTGATAAGGCTGGGTGAATGAAGAGGTCAATGAACTCACAGTAATTGTATGGTGAGTAATGAATATGATGGAAGACTAATGTCCAGAACATTACAGATCTTCTGTTTCCCTTTGCATCTAGTTTCTTAAGAAAAAGAGGGAAGCCATCAGGCTGATTGTACAATAGCAGATGATATATATAGGAGGTGTATTTGAATACCCTCTCTCTCTCCAAGGTCATGAACTGTTCATGAATTTTGTTGGCTATAAATGTAGCATAGTCATACTGGACAGCAGGGGGCTGTCCTGGGGTAAAAATGGATATCACTACCAATGTTGTCTCATCCACAAACTCACTGGTTTTGAACCCGAGGATGGAGGATATCATGTCTACTAGCAGTCTCCCTATGTCATTGAACCAGACATACAGATAAGGGGGAGGCTGTCGGGGCTGGAACTCTGGAAGCATAAACAATTGGCCAATTCTTGTAATTTGTGAATTGGAGAGCTTGGCACCCTGCTCTAGTAAAAGCTGCATAGTAAGAGGAACCAGTGATTTTGTAGGCTGAAACTATAGCATTTGGTTGATGGCTTCAGGAGTGACATGGAATAAGATAGAGATTGAAGGACTCAGAATAGCCCTTTGATTAGGGTAATAGTTTTTGTAGCACTGGTGAATTAAGTCAGGGAACTCATTGACCTGAGGGAGATAATAAATTGGCAAATGGGATTTCCAGATTCCCAGGAGGTCTGTACCATCTCTGTGTTTCTTTCTTAACTCACAAGCTGTTTCTATGTGGTATTTGTTACACAGCTCTACAGTTTCGCTCATCTGATAATCTATATCTGCAAGGGCCAACCATTCCAGGTCCTTATGTGGGGCATTCAATGGTGCAATTTTTAATGCCACAGGGGTCTCCATTGTTAACTGACACTTGGAATTGTATTTGAACTTGCTTTTTGGGCACAACAATATAGAGCAGTGAATTTTCAATGAGGGGGGCAATTTGCAGAGGGTAAAGAGGTAAACTGGGGTGAAATTGAGTTGAAGTGCTCCTGGGAGAGATTCAAAGAGCAAATGCTGGGACTAAGAACTGAGAATTTCTTTTTTCGGTGGATTTGTCTGGAAAAGGTTTAGATTTGCAAATGCGCAATAAGATGTGAATTTGCAATAATTTGGCACAGTGTGGGACCTCTGTAGGTGAATTTGGGCTTACAGTGGGAAATGAAGCTCAGTTGCTGAGGATTCCTAGCAATTCCTGTGTTTTACCTCTTTTCCTGTTTGCTTTAGTGAATTATGCAAAGACCAAGGCGTGCAGAGGAAAACTGATAAATACCTGGGCATAGTATGACGATGGTGTTGAAGGTCAGGTGGACACACTGCGCCAACAGCAAGAGAGAAAGCTTTAAAGTTGGCAGATAAGCAACATAGATACTCATGCAGGAGTACAATGCGTTTTTCAGCGAAGAAGGGGAAAAAATGATTTCTGCGCCATTATATAAAAAATTTGGTATTTGGCACCCTTTTGGTGGATGACGTCATTGGTCTGACAAGGTACGGAGGAGTGACGTGGCAGCTGGTGGTTGGGAGGGACGTGGATGGGCGATGTGGCAGATGGGTCTAAGGAATGGCAGGTAGTGGGGTGAGGTAGAGCTGATGTGGAGATGACGTGGGGCGGGAGCGGGATAGTGGTAACAAAATGCGGTTAGTGGTATTTATCGGACCGCTAAGAGTACGGGCCCAGTAATGGTCAGAGGTCGCCCGCTCCAATAACAGGCGGGAACGCGTCCTCGGCCCTACGTCACCCTCTGAAACATTTTGGGTGGTAAAGGGTGGATAGAGGAAACGGTTCGAAATCGCTGTGGGCTGTCGGATGGGAGGGCCCAGATTCGACGGGCGACGGGCTGCGGATGTGCGTAGGTGATACGGCGGGTCCCGGTGGGGATTTTTTTAATATTTTTTGTTTTTTGGTGGAGCGCGCCGAAATACAGACTTTGGAAAAGCGGAAAAAAGTGGGTAATGCAATGTTGTAGGTTTGCAAAGCGGACAAGGGTAGGAACGGGTTATTAAATTAACCAAATGTTAATCCAATCCCCAACCTTTAAAGTGACCCAAATACGAGAACTCTTTGATTATGTATCATTCTCTAAACTTTGAAAATATGGCTATAATGCCCAAGGGGGCGGGGGGGGTGTATTTACATACTTTTTGGGCTTTTTTCACAATAGTGCTATAGTAGTAGGGGAAAAGGGGCACTTAGGGATTTAGATAATAACGTTAGAAGTCAATGTGAATTGGGGATATGAAAGATTGAAAGTGAGGAATAGAAAACTAAGTTTAGTGAGCAAACCTAGATTTTTAGAAGTAGATGGGGAATGATTTTACACAAGAAATGTGGCTTCTTTTTGGAGAAGAAGGTGAAAACCTGTCATGAACTTTTTCAAGGAGAAATACAAGGAGGACTAATTTAGGAAGGTCCTAAACTCCTCAAGGGGATGTTAGAAAAAGAGCCTTTGGGGGAAAATAGGGGGAGTTAGTCATGCTTCTATACTTTGCCTTCAAAATGCTGCATAGATATCTATACAATTGCTAAGATGTGCCTTCTTGATCAAGGCCAAAACTGAATAGGATCAGGATTCTGCAACTTCTGGCTACCAACCCAACCTAGTACCTAGCATTTTTTGTTACTTTAGGGAGGGTGCACTTAGACTTGCAAACCCTCATATGATCTTTTCTTTTTGCTGCCCTCCTATCTAAATCTACCCTTATATCTTCCAAGGGCCCAGATTAAGCTAGTGGGCTCCTTCCTTTCTCTATCCAGCTAGTCATCTGTCAAACTTGAACTGTTTGAATAGGTACTCATTACCTACTCTAAAACAAGCAATTTAAAACATGGCATGGCCCAGCTTGAACTGTTGAGCCATACATCAAGATAACAGTGGCATTTTGATTGGCCACTTTCCTGGTCTTTCTTTGGGGTTCATTTCAATTAATTTTTCTTTTGACCAGCTCATTTTCTTGCCTTTTGATTATTCTTTTAAGGCATACCCTCTTTACATTTTTTAACTTTTTGCTTTGTCCACAAAAAATGGAACCTTGGTATCACCAGAGATGAACATTTTTAGCACTTCCACTGTCAATCATGAAATATGAAACCCTATTGGTATAGGAGGCTAACAGGGGGAATCATTAATGTTATAGGGACCTAACACAAACAAACAACAACTACCTATCAATGCACTTCGCTAAAACATTACATATTTTTTCCAACCAGTAACCCTATCAGCTGACCTGCTCCTCATCCTAAAAACTACGTAGTTTTCATGAGCCATCTCGCAGCTTCCCAGCATCCCGCTAAGCTCAGAAACTATGCAGGGATGTCTAGCAGGCCAAACTCCTAGCTTTGTGCAGTTTTTGTCAGCGACCTCCCACAATATGCTTGATAGCTCCCCAGAAAAATTGCTCAATTATTTCAAGCAACCTCTCATAGCCTGCTGCCATCTCCCAAAATAAATTGCATAGTTTTCATTCCCAATCTCCCTCTACTTCTTGAAATTGCGCATATATACTCTCGAGCCATACTAGATCTCAGAGGCAGTCACTGCTAATCTGATTTCCCATTTCATCCTTCAAATGACCTCTGAGTAGTTGATAGTGTTCGAAGCCCGCATCCCATCTTGAAACCCACCTTGCACAGTTTTCGAGCCTTGTCCTCTCTTTGGGTCACTTGCATCCAAAAGAAAAATACAATGCATCATGGTAGACAAGGTGATTTCTCGATTTGATGTCATCTCATCATCAGTGATTGCAGATATAGGTATATGGGTGAGACATGGCATGATGACAAACGAGATGAACAAGGAGCGCATGCAAGGATACTTGTTCACGAATGTGCGAACACATGAAGCATGCCAAAGTAAAAGTGAAGGAGCAATGGGCAGATGAAAAATCAAGCAAAAATCAAGACTATCAAACACTTTACACACCTTTCCATGTGGAGGTGAAGCTATGATACACCAAGAGCACATCCATCACTTGGCAACACTGTAACTTGACATGGACAACACCAGTAGCATGAACATATTATATTTGTCGTGTCAAGTCATGTCATGAGCCATCTCGACCACATAACTACTATAGGCCACACTATCGTAATCAATGTAATGTAATGTTGAAGTCCAAGAGACCCACATGTAAATGTGAAGAGTCATGTAAATTTGAAGAGTCATGTAAGTAAAATAGTTATGAGGGAAGTCGAATAGTCACGAGGACAAGGTTTCACCCTTGGCTATAAATAACTCTCATTTGTACATGCAAAATACTTCTCACCTTAGCTCCTCCCACATAGCCTTGAGAGTCTGTAGTCTTTTCTTTGAGGAGTGAGAAGTGGCTCCAACGCCCCTCTATCGGGGTTAGTGATGTATGGTGTACCGATGTGTCTTGAAACTTTCACTTAACTTAGAAGCCTGATAATAGGGCAACATGTTTTCACACATGTATTGTATTTATTTGTAAGACTATTCTTTGGACACCTGTAATTCATGTTTCTTTAACCCATGTTAAAAAAATTGAACTATTTAAGTTGTTCTAATACATATTCTTATGAAAATGTGTTTTATAAGTTGTTAAAATTGTCTCACCTGTGTGGTCGATCCCTTCAGACACTCGATAGAACCATCGCCATAAACTTGTTATAATGAACATTGCACTCATGTGGATTACTTTGTCGGGTGTTATACGTGCTATCTGTTCATTTTTTGTTTGCGAGTGAGGCATCTGTGTGGAGTACTCCACTAGAATCTGTGCATGTTTTATTGTGTTGTTGTCTCTAACAAAGTTGGGACTATTCCCTTTCAACTTGAGACTCACTTCCACCCTCTCCCTCTGTGGTGAAAGAACCTTGACACAAGTAACACTAAGCACTCACCAAGCATGCAAACCTCCATGTTCGAAGACAAAGTAGACCACTCTCATGTGTTGACAAGAAAGAACTAAGGAAAACCTTTAAGATACTAGAAACTGGGCCATCATAACGGATGGGACTCCTACACCAAACACTGTGAGATCTAGTTGGGACTTAGTTTGGGGAGATCCCGTGAATGTTGGTGGGTCCAATATTTTTGACATTTCTATCGTTGGAAGGAGGGACACCAATTGTTTATGGTTGAATGTCTTGTCACCCCCACTCATTAATCATTTGGTCAAGGAAGTAAATCACACTCAATATCACCTACATGCAACTCTGAAGTTGGTTACTCCTCACCTACAAGACATGAACATGAAATTTCATATCTACACTTTTGCTCTATACGTACCATCACCCATCAGTTTGTGAAAGCAGTCAAATTGATCCTAGGAATACAAGGTCTCCCATGCACATGAAGAAAGACAAATACCACTCCCATAGGAGTTGTTAGACCGTCCACGGAAGAAGAAGTTCTTGCCACACTCAAAGATCCAGCAGAATCTGTTGAAAATGGAGAGGAAACTCTAGTCTTCAAATAGGGAGAACGAGACACCCTCATGATCTTTGGCTCAGATTTCGGTATTGAAGCAAGAGGGGAAGGCAGTGGAGGAGGCGAAGGCTGAGACAAACCAAAAGACTCAAAGTTGAAACCATCAGATTTGGAAAACGAGGAGGAGGACAAAAAAGAATAAGACATGGATGATGAAAAATTGGAACAAATGACTTAGCGACCATTGGCTCGCCTGGGTGCTTTGTAGATGATGACAAAGTGTTCAGAGGGAATGCTCACAAAGTGACAGCATAGTGAAGGCAGAAGATCACTTGGAAAAATTCTACCTATATCTCCAGACACTCGAGGTATGTTATGATGACGTTTCATGTAGATTTTTCCCGTGTACCTTGGATGGCCACTTAGCAGTATGGTATCACAACCTTTCTGTCAACTCCATTCATAATTGGGTTATGTTCAAACAAATATTTTTGGAAAAATTTACTAATGACAAGACCCCAACCATGTTGCTCAAAGAGTTGGAAAGTTTGAAGATGGAGTCGAAAGAAAAGGTAAAAGACTTAAATCATAGGTTTTTTCACATATTGAATAAGTTTGTAGTGGACACGAAACTTCATGACTCCATTACTAGCGACTAATTCATTTTTGCACTGCCAACCAGTATTGTGCAATTCATCAAGCGAAATGTGAAACCAACATTGCTAGAAAATTGCGAAGTGGCAATCATTGTAGAGAAAGACCTGCATGCAATTGGAGTAATCAAAGATGATGAACCAGTGAAGGACTCCAAGGATGTGAGTAGAAATCACCAGGGTGCGGCGAGAACAGTTAAAGACAAGGAAGAAAGTGACATTGAAACCCTTACTCGCCTTGTCAAGAACTTGACAACAAAAGTGTCAGATCTCAAACAACAAAATATCGACACATCAATGAGCAACTGACTTCCTAGACAATAGAAAGGAAACATGTCATTAGCCAGCAACCACTTCCCAGCTAAAATTGTGTAGAGCTCTATCGCAGTGTTCTAGACAGAATAGTGTGTGAATAATGATTTTTTCTCATTCCATGAAGATTATCACCCAAAAGGGTCTTGCTGAGATTGGAAACGAGTTGCAGGCACACTATGCAACCATGCACTAAACATAGTGACTAGTACGCATGGTGAGCCATGGGACACCGACAATGATGAAGATGCTACACTTGATGAGACATCAAGCACTGGGTAGGTGATCAACATGTATCACTGCTCACAAGAAGTGTAGAAGATAAACACTAAGAAGAAACCCCAAAAGAGAAATGGTCAATACAATATCGTAAGTCAAGGGGCTCCCCTTACAATTGGGGAAATGCAAGAAACACTGAAATTGCTGATGAGGAAGGTTGATCCACCAACAGTCCCAAAGCAGAAAACAAAAAGAAAACCCGGGAAGAAAACGATGGACAAGAGTATGTCCATGAGCAGTAAACTACAAAACACTTTGTCGGATAATACGAACACAAGTATGATCCCAGGCATATCGGTGAGTCTACCTACTCTTAATTATAACATTATGGAAGAGATGTAGAAAACTCGTGCAAACATTAGTCTGTTTGAGTTGGCTAAGATTCAGATTCAGTGAGATATTATGTTGCGCACACTAGAGAAAACACCTACAGATAATGTAGCCTCTACCAACAAAAAAGAAAGCACATCTCTAGTTTCACTCACAACTCTACTCAACACACTCTGGATGGAAGAAGAAAACATTGTTTTCCCTCCATTATTTATTTAATCAAAAAAATTTAACTGCAATGTTTAGAACTATTTGGTTGATTCTAGCACACCAGCCAAGGTCATGTCACTGTCCATTGCCAAGAAGATCAATCCCCAATGGAGCAAGACATCGACATAGATAATCCAACTCGACCATACATGCATACCAACCATTGGTGAACTTTAGGATGTCATCATCCTGCTATATCATGATGGCCGATTTCACCAATGCATAAACATCATTATTGTGGACTTAGCTTACTACTTAGTAGAGACTGGTCTAGGAATTTGAATGGATACTTTGCTACAGTCTGGTCACCCTGAAGGATTCCGGAGTATAAGGGAAAAAATAAAATATGGTTGTTATCTAAAAGATACATGAGGCATAACATCACTCCCACCAATGGTGAGAATGAATTGCTGGCCTTCGTAGATCTCCTGTTCAAAAACTGCCTCTTTGTAACAATGCTCAGGTGTTATGTCACACAGCCACCTCCAACCCCACCAGAAATATAGTTGGGTCTCCTTCCTTACCCAATTGATGAAATGAAACATTTATAAAACATTATAAAATTAGTAGAATTACTAGTAGAAGCAGTAGCAGTAGTACAAGCGCATCCAATGGTCCGTGTACAAATGAGTTGTGGACCATGTATTTTGATGGATCAAAGGCACATGATGGATTTGGAGTAGGGTGTGTCTTAATTGACCCAAAGCATAAGAAACACTTGATCTCGACTCGCTTGGATTTCAAGTGTAGAAACAACATTTTTTTAATATGAAGCACTCATGTTGGGCTTGCAAAAGGACACTGGCCTCAACGTTGTTGCGCTCAAAGTGGTAAGTGATGGAAAAGTCATGGTACACCAGGTACGTAACACCATGCACTATTTATCACCTCATCTCAAAAGTTACGAAAAAGAAGTATGATGACTCTTCTCTAACTTTCAATAATTCAATATCATTAGTGTGACAAGAATGCATAATGCAGTTGTTGATATCTTAGAAAATGCAGCTACTAGCATGTCACCGCTTAGCGATAGATTTACTATTGAAATTTTGTATATGAATTCTATCCCTAGTAACATAACTAATCTACCCTGGTGATGATCAATAGATATTGCACTTCTTGGAGAACGTTGATTCCTTCCAGGACATAGCAACTGATGAAGATGAGCACGAGTAGTGTCTACAAGCTGTAGTTGATGACAACAAAGGCAACCTCATCGCCAATGGTGTGGTTTATCTCAATAGGCTCTATGACTTGCAGAACTTCTTTCAAGGGTCAAGAAACAACAAAACCCATAGTTCCACCATGATGAACAAATATATCAACCTGGGAATAAATCATGATCCAAAGTTCATCAATCCCGGTATGTGTTGCACACTGCATGAGGGACAAGTTTTTATCCGCTTGTTCTAATAGTACTAGGATGTGTCCATGTGGTCATATGATGACTTGAGTACATATACCATGTGAATAATCTAACACGGGATTCCAATCAAAGAAGGATTCAAGCCATTGGAGCAAAAAATGGGTCAAATACACATTTCTCTTGAACCCCTTATACAGAAAGAAATGACTAAGTTTTTGGATGCTTGGATAACTTATAAAGTTTGCTATTTTACATGGGTTCCTAATTTAAGTTATATACGTAAGAAATCTGGGGAAATCCACTTATGCATTGATTTCTGAAACTTCATCCGCTCCCAAAACAAAAAAAACTACCCCGTGCTATCATCAAAACCTATGTTACATGTAGTATCTAGAGCAAAACTCTTATCTTTACTCAATGGTCTTTCGGGATACCACCAAATTTTGGTAGTGGAACCTGATAGTCTGATACTAGATTAAGATAAGATTTTCCCACACACATAATATATGAAATCACTACGGGAGCATTGAAAACATTCCTATCAATGTCCAAGATCTCAAACTTTGTTTTGCGTAGGAAGGGTCGCGCCCTGTGCCATGTACATAGTTTGTTTACAACTTATTATTTTTTTGGTGTGCTTACTATTTTTGGTTTCATTTTTTTTTGTTTTCTTAATAACATGATATTATTTGTTGTAAATAAGTGCTACCCTCTACTGAGTTATGGCTTTTGAATGAATATGTGGATGAAATCTAAAGAGTCTTGTGACACTGCAACACTTGTCCAGTCCTGCGTATGTATTCTCTACACTTCGTTATAACCATCGATCGATGAAGTCTTGATGGGAAGTACAGGCCATCTACAAGGGAGCCTTAGGTCCAACCATGAACCTCTATCGACATTGGGAAACCCCATGCCTATACTGAACCTTATGCTCATATGTTCAAGCTCATCCAACTAGTAGAAATGGAGAAGGAGAAAATCTAAATGAGCAAACCTATGTCAGACGTACTACATGCTTCTCTGAAGGAACAACCTCTTCTGCTCTCAATAATTCATGATTCCTCTTTTGACCCAAAATAAATAAGTGCTTATGCACAATCCTCTTAAGAAATATAACATGAAAGAAGAGAAAGGCTTCATCCACAAAGAGGTGAAGCATGAAACTCCACAGGGGTAATGACTAGGCTCACTGGCGGTGGAGAAATGCGTTTGTTCCTGTGTGACTACGTCAGGGTACTATCTAGGCTTGCTAGCAATGAACCAACATCAGAGATGAAAAATTATACTCTGAAATTTTTTATGTCACAAGACAAACTACCCTTCCCGATTTCAAAACACTACGATCAAGTTGAAACTTATTGTTGTGTTTGACTAAGTTGGTGAAAGGTGAACCATGTCTCTCCATGGGTTAAGTGTGGAAGCCAGAGTAACCCATATAGTGATTCAATACTACCTAAAATACCAAGGCCCTCTGTTGTCAATGAACCAAAAAAAAGAAGTTGGAATTCAACTAGTGTGTTTCCATATGTTGTAGCGGTTGCAAGACCATGCACAATTTTGGCCTACATCCAATATCAAAGCATTCCTTGGATTTTTCCTTAATTTTTGCAAGCACTTAGCTCATCTCGTGAGATCATGTTTAGTCTTTGCACCCTCTTGTATTGACTGTTCATCGGAAATCTTTTTACATGTTGGTCACAATGTGATGCTTGCAGCCATCTTCTGGTTATGCATGAGGTCCCTCTTCATGTGTACAAGTTACATTCACTATGTAAACATCCTTCGCACTAACACATGAAGTTGTATGCACTGTCGTGCAAGTTTGTTCGTGGCCATTCAAGTGTCGTACTTGTTGCTCACATCATCGGTCAATCACCTTGAGTGTATGTTATCTTGATTGTTTGAGGTGTCTTGTCGTCAAGTCATGTTGAGTGTCTGTTCAAAAGTTCATGCATGTACGAAGTCACTCTTCACACACTTAGTCATTTTTCTAAAGTTATGTCGACCATACCAACCCTAATAGCTAAAACGCTGCTGACATGCACTACACAGTTTCATCCCTTAGTGAACATGTACTACAGCCCATAATTGTGCAGATCTTGAGGCTTCCTCCTAGGTATTCTGCATGGCGCAATCATGGAATTGACTCGACTGACTGTACCAGAACAACGTAGAAGTTTCCCAATAATCCATCTCAATCTGTGTTTCCCACAAGAAAATTAACCAAGCACTAGCTGGTCAACTGAAGAGTTTGATAGGTCAGTGACCTCAGGCCTCAATCCTCTAACAAATTGCACAAAGGTTGGAAAACATGCCTGCTTCCGTTTACTGAAGAAATTGTGCATACATTTCGGAAAGACACCCGCTTCCTATCACTTCACTCACGTAAAAAATTGAACAGTTTTTCCAGGGAGTCACCGTGTTAGTTAGTTTGCTACTCATCCTGAAAACTGCATAGCTTTCATGAGAAATCTCCCAGCTGCACTTCATCCCACTCAAATGAGAAGCTACATAGGGTTTTCTAGGAGGCCAACCTCCCAGCGCTGCATAGATTTTTCGAGGCCAATCTTCCCTCCAGCTGAGCAAGATCCCACAGACAGTCACTGCTGATCCAGATTATCCATCTCAATTTCCTACCGATCTCTACGCATTTTTCTTGGACAATTCCCAAAGACCACATTGTGGTTTGAAATCCACCTTGCATAGTTGTAGAACCTTGTCCTCTCTCCCAGTCACCTGCATCTGAAATAAAAAAACAATGCATCATGGTAGACTAGGAGATTTATCGATTTGATGTCATATTTTGATGAGTGAATGTAGATACAGTTACATGGATGAGACATGGCACGATGATGAACTAGATGAACAAAGAGTGCATCCAAGAATAACTTTTCATGAATGAACAGACACATGAAGCATGCAAAAGTACAAGTGAAGTAGTGACATGCACATTAAACATAAAGAGAAAACCAAGACTATCAAAGAATATGCACACCTTGCCATATGGAGGTGAAGCTATTATACACCAATATCACATCCATCACTTAGCAACACTACAACCCAACATGAACACCATTAGTAGCATGAACATACCGGCTCTTTTATGTCGAGTCATGTCATGACTCATCCCGGCCACATCACTATTGCGGGCCACACTGTTGTACTCAATGTAATGTAACATGGAAGTCCAGGAGACCCACATCTCAATCTAAAGAGTCACGTAGAGTTGAAGAGTCATGCAACTCAAATAGTCATGATGGAAGTTGAATAGTCAGAAGGACCAGTTTTACCCTTGGCTATAGATAACCCTCATTTGTACATGCAAAATAATTTTCACCTTGGCTCTTCCCACATAGAATTGAGAGTCTGTGTTATTTTCTTTAAGGAGTGAGAAGTGGCTCCAATGCCCTGCTATCGGGGTTAGTGATGTATGGTGCACCGATGTGTGTTGGAACTCACTTAATTTAGAAGCCGGATAATAGGTTGGTACATTTTCACACTCATGTTGACTACTCCACTAGGTGTTGTATGTGTAATCCATTCATTGTGTGCTTGTGACTGCCACATCCATGTGGACTATTCCACTGGATGCTACACATGTCCTATTGTGTTTTGTGTCTTTGACGGAGGTGGCACTATTCCATTTCGACTTGGGACTCACTTCTAGCCTCTCCCTCTGTGGTGAAAGAACCTTTAAACAAGTAACACTAAGCACTTACTAGGAATGCAAACCTTGTTGTTTGAAGACAATCCAGACCACTCTCATGTGTTGAGAAGCAATAACTAAGGAAAACCTTTAAGAAAGTGGCAACCGGGCCAACATACCAGATGGGACTCCTAGACCAAACAGTGTGAGGTATAGTTGGGACTTCATACCAAGGAGATCCCCTAAATGTTGGTGGGTCCAACACCGTCAACACTACCTCAGTTTATTTTTGGAAAGTGGTTTAACCAAAAATAAATTATTAACCTCATGCTTGATGAACAAATCATAAATCAAGCCTTCCCTAAAATCTTTACCAGTGATTGTACCTTTAATCTTTGAAAATCTCAATTTATCCATGATAATTGAACATAATATCCTTTGATATTGTTCTAGATCAATCAATGTATCTCCAATTCCCTTCAATCCAGACAGTCCTTTTTGATGCAACACAGAGAATTTTTCGTGAAACCTCTAATTACTTGATTCTAGGTTATTTCACATGATTTCTAGTTGTAGCATCAAAGGTTTCTTAGTGAGAATCCTTCTCACTTCCAAAATAGTATTTATTATATCCTATATGTTATCTTATTCAAGTTCATCTTTGGTTTTGGAATTCAAAACCCTTATTAGTGTATTTTATGTTCTTGGTTTTAAACCCAATTCCTTCTTCACATGTGTTATTAATTCTTCGACTCTCTGTACTAGTTCATATTTCTCAAATATTATCTGAATTGAAGGCCATATATCAGTGATGGCCTCATCTATTTGTATATAAATACTCTCCTTAGCATGAGTAATGGTGTCAGCTATGATAGATTGGTTTTGTAAGAATTTAATTGTCTATGTAAGCCTAGGCGTATTCTGTAATTCAGCTAAATATACATTATTAATCTTTTTCTTTTTCTCTTATAAATTATTAAGCTACGTTCTTAACTTCTCAATTTCCTCCCCCTTAATTGATAAATCTTGCATTGATTTTGCAACATCTATTGTTGAATCAGTTGATTGAGTTTCAACTGTTGAAATGATTGTTGATTTATATGATGTTGTTGTTGTAGTTGTAACTAGTATTTCTATTACTCAAACTGTTGAAAGAGAAAAAAAATTCTCTTGTGTTCCCTGTTGTTTTTTTTTTCCTTTAAAAGTTTTTCATTCTCAGTTTCCATTTTTTCTATCTTTGCATTCTGTTCAATTATGATTTTGGACATGTTCTCCTTCTCCTTTTCTAGCTATCTTATTTCTTTAGTATGCCCATCTTCTGTAGAAGGAAGCTTAAGTTTTTTTCTCAAAGTAGATATGTCTGCATTATTTCTCCTGATTACCTCTTATTCTGCATTGAGATTGGTGGGATTATATCACAACTTTACAACTAAATCCTCTAAAGATTTGATCCTTGTATATTTAGCTAAGGAACATATTTTTTCTATCTTCAATTGAGACTGAATATTTTCTAATGATGCTTGAAGATTAGATAATGTCATAGCTGAACTTATGAGAGAAGAATATATCATCTTACGAGATTGTTCATGTAAATCAATCTGGTCAATAGGATGAATTAAATTTGCATCAAAAGAAAACATTGATTTAGTGTAATCATCTGCACTTTTAGGATGAGTGATTTTCAGTTCTAGGAAGGCTATTTGCATCTTTCCCTTCTCAATGTCGAAGGCATAAAGTACCCTATCTTGTGAATTTTATTTTTTCTTCCAGAACTATAAATAAATGGAATATTTCAAAGCTTCAATCCTCGACTTAATTTCCTTGTAAATTGTAAATATGATTTATTCTTTCCGATTCTGCTGCAATTATCCTCTTTGAGATGATGATACATTTGGATTGGCTAAGGACATAGGAGATCCTATAATCATTCGTTCTATCCTAGGATATGATGGCATCAATTTTCGTGTCATGACAGTTGGGTGCTGTTGTGTAGTATCTTCTTTTCATGTTTCACTTGTATCATTTGTCTTCTGCCTCTTAGTGTATATTTTTAATTCTCTCACTGAAATGGTTGTCACCATAGGGGACGCATTATCCCTTGGCCTTTTTTCTTGCTTTTATTCTTGTACAGGATTCGATGATGTTGTAGATTATATAACCTACTCTTATGCCTCCTGAAATGTATTCCTCTTCTATTCATCCTAGTTCATGTGTTTTTCTATCTCAGGCCTAGGAGTGTGAGCATATGGGGTAGTTTTTTTCTCTACCCTTAATTTTGAAATAACTCCTTGCAGATCATACAACCAGGTGAAACTAAGTTTCAAATTCATATGTTTCAAAGAGTTTGTTCTTCCTTCCTTGTTGATCTATCATTATAGATAAAAGGAGCTACTTGACTTTTGATTTTAAGTTGAGCCTTCTTCTTTTATGGTGAAAAATGAAGTTGATCCATGTTGATCATATGCCTGATATATTCCAATGAAGAAATTCAGATAGGGAAAAACATAGGTAATATATATGGAGGTAGTGCATATCCATAGATCCTAATCTCTGTATAATTTTGGTATAAATACCAATCTCCTATTTTGGTTTGTTCACTGAGATGTATTATTTTTCTAATATCTCTCCCACTCCTTTGTTCTACATCACTGTTTAACAACAAAGAAACAACATATAAAAACTAATCCACAAAGTCAGTGAATGTGAATCCAGTGGTGTTCTTCCTTACCAAGGAAGTCCAGTGGATTACTTATTATCAATTTCCTTAGCTTTCCATCTTCTGTAAAGGAAAAGAAAACCTCTCTCGCCAATAAAGCAAGAACAAATAATCTAAGACAAAATCATATTTGAACACTCCTTCTATAGAGAATTTCATGAACTAGTCATGAATTGATCCTGCTAAGAATTTAGTGTAATTGAAGATAACAGATGGCCTTTCATTAACTCAGAAAAATGACAAGAAACCTATAAGGACCTCGTCAATACATTGATTGAAATAATAACCTAACAAACATGGGACAATGACTGTTATCTGCTTGGTTATTTATGGAAACTTAGATGACCGATTTGGTGGGTTTCTTTTAGGCAATTGAACATTTTCTGGTAGAAAGGTTTGAAAAATCTTGTCTCTTTAGGGAAGGTCAACCATTTTTAGATATCCATTAAGGATTCTGGAGCAAATGGATGCAAGGGTTACTTTTGGAAACCCCTTATCTTTGATTGGGAACATACATAACATGAAACCATGAAATAAAATCAAGGAAATGATGGGTTTGTGGAATGATGAATTGATGTAAAGATGAGTGTTATAGGATTAATTCATCACTTAGGTCTCAAATTTTCTATTCTAACCAATTCCGTAGTTCATAAATATCAAACTCACAATTGGTTTCAAAAAATCTATAGAGCTGGTCGACTAATGGGAGGTGGTCTAAGTGGATAGTGGGTGGAAGCATGGGTTTTTCTAAAGTTTTTGATTTCTTCTTCGAAGCGATGACTGAAAGAAAAAGGATTGAGAAACAATTGTAATTACCTAGAGAAAAATGATTCCCTTGTTGAATGATAGCTAGAATGGCCTCTTGAATTTCAGTTGTCACTTTGGAAGTTTTTTCAGCCTGGTATCTGGTAGAAAATGGTTCGGTTTATGACTTTGTAGAGCAGAGAAAATACATGCAATAAATAACTTCAATGTAACATAAAAATGTTTTATGTAGGTTAAATGGTTTATCTGTTAAATGGGGATAGGGACATTAATTTGTAACGAGAAAATGGTTGGAAAATGGGGAGCTGATAGTTAGGGAAAATGGGAGTTTTGTTTAAAACTGTTGGGAGCGGTGCAATAGGCTTATTGATGGGAGGGAGTGGATTTTCAAGGGGCTAGGGTGTGGTTTGTGGCAATGGAGTGATGGGGTGCAGAGTGAATGCGATAGGAGCATGTGGTAGAGGAGGTATGAGGGTTGACCACTTTTTGCACTCCCCCCCATTGATGATACTTTGGATGGGCTTGGGGGTGTATATCTGTATGTATTTATAAAAACATCTAACTTATCAAAACAATCAATGCTACGACGGAAGGAACGTGTTGTAGCTGTGACAAATTCCCTCCAAAAGTTTTCCTATGCTTGAGTTTTGGAGCCTACTATGGATCTTGAAATTAGTCGTTCCATAGTAACTTCTTTGTTAGTTGATTCTTTTGAGCTCCCTTATTGGATTTAAAGTGTTGAAGTCACTTTCTCACACATGCTTAGACCGTAATGAATTCATGATCACATTCCTTCTCACAAGATTGAACAAGCCTAGCATAGTCTGAAAAGACAATTCCTATGTAGCATTCAATTCGCGTCGACAGTCGGTGTGCATTGTCATTGAAAATTTCTCATTTCTGGCTATGTTTGTACTTCTATTTTAGTGAGTTTTCCAAATTGTCACTTTTGCACACCTTCTCTTTCACGACATCCACTTTCATATTTTCCACTATCTCTTTTGATTTCTTTCACTTTAATTAGTGTCATTATCATGTTAAATTCACTCTAGCATGTGTTGCTTTAATTTTCGTTTGTATATCACAACTGTCATTCACAGGTGTCTCTTCATATGGAAAAAGTCATATTTTAGTAGCGGAAGTGTCACTTGTCATGTAAAGTGGGGTTTTGTTTTATTTAAAAGGGTAGCTTTGGTGTTGATGAGTCCCTTCAGTCATGTAGAATTTTTTTTCACTCATTCCCAAATTTTTATACATTTTCGTGCAAGTGTCATCACAAAGTGTACCTTTAGTGTCACACTTGGGGAAATTCGTCTTAATGTTATTGAATTAAGGGAAGCATGTTATTCATGTATTATTAGTGATTAATGTTGTATCTTAAAATGTTCTAAGTGTGTGATCATGCTCAAGTTTTTTCCTTGTTTACTTTGGTCTCATTGATTCCACACTTAGCCTCATTCGGAAAATTTCACTCCCAGGAAACTTGACCTCACTCAGCCTTCTTGAACTATGAATTGTGCAATATTAACCCTTAAGCCCTGACCTTACCTCTTGGAACTATACATTGTGTAGTCATAATGCCCAACCTTGACCCTTGAACTCCAAAATTGTCCAATTTTTGTCTCCAAACCAGCCTTAACTACGCATTGTGCAATGTCAAGCATTGAATTTCTAACCTGACCCCTTGAACTACACAACTGCAAAATCCTTGAGAATATTCTCCATCTAGAATTTCACATTGGTAAACTTCAAGCTTGAAGCTTAACCTCCTGAGTCCCCCAACTACGCATCACTTTGACCAAACCCTTTACATTGTGCACTACATAGTCTCAATCCTCAAGCCTTCATCTTGAGCCATTGATTCCCTAAATTGTGTAGCCCCTTTACCCGGGCCTCACAGAATTTGTATTGCATATTCTCAAGGCTCAAGCCTTCAGCCTAAGTCCTTGAGTCCCTAAAATATGCAATACGTTGAACCTGGACATCCTGAACCATGGATTGCACAATATCAAGCCATAGTCTTGGACCTTCGCCTCTAGAGTTGCACAATCCCTGAGTCATTCACTCAATTAGTCACCAGTTCTAGCCCTACCTAGTGATATCATGAAGTATCTTAAGATAGGGGTTTATCAGACTCATGTCATATTTTCATGAGTGGATTTCAGTCATAGGTATTCTACTATTCAATGAATTGATGATGATGAAGAAGACCATTATAGAAGACACCTAAGGAGCTAAGGAGATAAGATAATCATCGGGGAATAATATGAAGGAACACTCAATTACAACAGAAGACCAAAGATCAAAACCACATGAAGACTCCATCTAGTTCACAACCCTTTCGAGCATGGATATGAATAATATATCATGTCTCTCATGAACGTGAAGTATTAGATACGTCTCTTATTGAATACAGAAAGAAAGAAGAACCAAGAAGGATATCTTGGCACCACTACATCAACATGTAGTCTATGTCATTAGTGTCATGCCATGTCCTATCACAAGTCATTATTTACCACGTCATTTGTGGATTATGTAAACTCAATATCGGAGAAATGTAATATGAAGTAGAAGTCCAAGATCCATCCATGTAATATGAAAATTCATGTAGGAACTTGATAGGTCATTGAAAAGTCAAAAAATCATAAGGGTAGTCCAAGAGTCACAATGGATGTGAATGATCACCCCATTTATTACATACAAACCCTCATTAAACATGTAAATGAATTTTCATCTTGGCTTCTCATACCAGGCATTAGAGAGGAAGATATATGTTTTAGAGGAGCAAGTAACTGCTCTAATGCTCCACTATTGGGGCTAGTGTTGTTTTTTGTCTTGATGTATCTTGGAACTTTCACTTAATTTAGAAGCTCCTTGAGCCAACACACTTTCATGCATATCTCATGAATATTGTAAGACAATTTTTTGAATGTTTGTGATGTATGTTGTTTCTCATTTGTACTAAGGAAACTAAACTATTTCAATGGATTTGGTTGTAGGTTTTAACCCCATATAGAAATTGCATACATATGAATTTTAAGAACATCAAATAAACAATGAGAGAGCATAACACATATACACAGAGATTTTCCCCTAGAACCCAAAATCAAGACTACCAGCTTGATTTTTCATTAAATTGATTTCAATGTTACAGTACATATTTATACATGCCGAAGCATCCAATACCATGGACCAAAAACAATTGTGTCCAAAACCATGGACCAAAAGCCACCGCATCCAAAACGATGTGCAAAAACCATGCACAATACCATAGGTATGTCCGCCCAACCTAATATAGGGTCAAAAAAAAAAATTAGAGCGCTGACCTTGACCTTGTAGAGGTGGGCTACCCGCCCCTCTCAAACCCCCTATGACCCCCCGCTACGCAACTGGTGCAATGAAAGGGGGGCTCCACCCCCCCTCTAACCCCTCGATTAACTATGTCGGCTAGTCGTGGAAAGAATATAACTGTTATGCTCTTGACCTGCGAGAAGATACAAAAATACCAAATATACGAAGAAATATACCTAGAACACAGAACAATAAGAAATAACATGTATTTTATTATTCAGAAAGGAAAGCAATGTTCACTTGCCTCTTCGAGAGGGAAACGCCTAATAGAGTTGGGCTCAATTACAAAATACGACATGACGCTCCTCGAGGGGAGTCTCTATCCTTTATATAGGATTTATACATGCAATACCATGGGTCATTACAATGGTTCTTATTAATACCATCTATATAATACCATGGCCCATTTGCAACTAACTGTGGTCCCTTCTTTAAATGCGGGTCAACCACTTACAATTATTAATATGGGCATTATTGACTCTTTAACTAACTATAACTATGACTCGACACTATTACATAAATAAGGGGGTTAGGGTTAGAACCTAACATGCGCTCCCCCATAAAAATAGCCTTGTCCTCAAGGCTGAAGCTGTAGAAACTATTGAAGAACAGTGGTTGGTTCCTAGCTTGCATCTTCCGGAGAGGTGTCTTTCCACTTGATGAGGACTTCCTTGATCATGTGGGTGTGCATGTGTTGTTCTCGTGTGTCAAGAACCTGTTCAGGTTGGAGCTAGATTGAACCTTCTTCATCCAATTCTGGTAGACTGGTTTGAATTTTGCAATGGTTCCCAACCATGTTCTTGAGGAATGAGACATGGAAGACGGGATGGATTTTTGTAGTGGGTCGCAAGGCCAGCTTGTAGGCTACTTCTCCGATGCGCTGAGTTGTTTGATACAGTCCGTAGAATTTTGGAGATAATTTCTAACAACCCTTGTCTTTGAGTGATGTTTTCTTATATGGTTGCAACATTCAGAATACCTAATCCCCTTCTTGAAATTTGTGCCTTGAATGATGTTGGTTTGCCTTTTGCTTCATTTGATTTTGAGCTTGATGGAGATTCTCTTTGAGGTGGGCCAGCATGGTTGCACGGTTCTATAGGAGTTGATCCACTGATTATACCTTCAAGCATCCCTGGATATAAGAGGTAAGTGAAGGTAGGAGTTGACCATAAACTACTTCATATGGAGTTGTTTTCGTGGTGGCATGATAGTTAGTATTATACCACCATTCGGCTAGAGGTAACCAATATACGCATAGATCTTGCTTTTCTGAAGTGAAACACCTGAGGTAGGTCTCTAGAAATTTGTTGACTGCTTCAATTTGACGATTAGTTTGGGGATGATAGGAAGTACTGAGTTGTAGTTGGGTACCTTGTATCCTGAAGAGTTCCTGCCAAAAGTTACTAGTGAAGATCGGGTCACAATTAGACACAATGGAAGTGGACATGCCATGTAATTTGAAGATATGGTCCATGAAATATTGAGCCACCAAAGCTGGTGTAAAATGGTGGGGTAGGGCGCAAAAATGAGCATACTTAGAAAGTTTTTCCACAACCACCATGATGACTGACTTGTTTCCTGACTTCAAAAGACCCGTAATGAAATCCATAGAAACCTTCGTCCAGATTGAGGCCGGGATGGGCAATGGTTGTAATGTGCTTGGGGATTTTATTATTTCTCCTTTTTGGCACTGACACACATCACACTTAAGCTACAAAAGTAAGAACACCCTTTATCATGCCTGCCCAAAAGAATGAATGTCGAGTGCAAGCATAAGTCTTCTGAAAGCCTGAATGGCCTGCAGTGGGGGATGAGTGAAACTCTGCCAAAATGCGACTTTTGGGGGTGGATGTTGGTGATATCACTACCTTATCCTTGTAGCAAAGAATATCATCCTGCCAAGAGTAGCCCGCTGTGGAATTTGGATCCGCCTGCAATTTTTTAATGAGTTGGGAGAGAAAAGGATGTGAAAACCATTCCTTGTGAGCTTCTTCAATCCACTTTGGAATGGGAAGAGAGATTGCTAGTAGCGTTCTTTCCTCCTAAAATTGGCGTGATAAAGCATCCACTACGACATTTTCGTGCCCTTTCTTGTAAATTATCTCATAATAATATCCCAACATTTTGGCTAGCCATTTATTTTATTGTGGCAAGGATAGACGTTGCTCCAAAAAATATTTAAAGCTTTGATGGTCTTTGCGGATTTGGAAACGCTGCCCCAATAAGTATGGTCGCTAGGTATCCACTACATGTGAGATGGCCATCATCTCCTTCTCATAGGTAGATTGTCCTCGATTTGTCCCACTTAGTTGTTGGCTAGTGAAGGCCAAGGGTCGACCTTCCTGCATTAAGACAGCCCTAATACCCGTACCTAAAGCATCACATTCAATCACAAAAGATTTGGTCAAGTCGGGTAGTGCCAATATGGGAGTGGAACACATGGCATGTTTGAGAGCTATAAATGCTTGTTGCGCTTCATCATTCCAGAGGAATGAATTTTTCTTGAGAAGGTGAGTGAGGGGTCTAGTAATGCGACCATAATTGCAGACAAATTTGCGATAGTAGTTGGTGAGACGCAAAAATCCTCTCAAGTTCTTCAAGGTTTTTGGTTGAGGCCAATCCTGCATTTCTTGCATCTTTTTGGGGTTCACCCTGACACCTTCACGCCCCACAATGTGGCCCAAATACTCAACTTCTTCTATGCCAAAAGAGCACTTGGACAATTTGACAAATAATTTATGTTTCTGGAGCAGTTGCAAGAGAATATCTACATGTTGAAGATGTTTTTCCGAGGTGAGGCTATAGATGGGGATGTCATCAAAGAAAACAAGGACAAATTTTCTAAGATATGGTTTGAGCAGGTGATTAAGGAGGCTCTGAAAAGTGGATGGGGAATTATCGAGACTAAATGGCATGACTAGGAATTCATAATGGCCTTCATGAGTTCAGAAAGTAGTCTTTGGAATGTTTACTTCTTTCATGAGAATTTGGTGATAGCCGGAGCGAAGGTCGAGCTTAGTAAAGAATTGAGCACCATTTACTTCATCCAGCAAATCATCAACAACCGAGATGGGAAATTTATCTTTGACCGTCAGCTTGTTGAGGGCCCTGAAGTTTGGACACATACACCATTCCCCATATTTCTTGAGCACCATGACCATAGGCGATGAATAAGGACTAATGCTAGGGTGAATCACACCTGCTTCCAGAAGTTCCTTGATGATTTTTTCAATTTCATTCTTTTGGGCGAAAGGATATCTATATGGGCACACATTTGGTGGTTATGCCCTGGGACCAAAGTAATGTTATGATCATGTTCCCCTCTCAAGGGTGGAAGCTCATGAGGCTTGTCAAAGACCAGCAGATGGTTGTTTAAGACTTGTTGCATCTCAGGATGAATATGAAGAGAAGTGGGTGGCATTAAATTGGGCTATGACTCCATGGAGGCCTTTTTCTAACAATTTTTCCATCTTATGTGAGATGATGATAGAAGGAGAACCTGCTTGGATTCGGCGGAGGGTATGTGTGTGGTTATTCTACTTAAAGCTCATATATAAGTCTTGGAAATCCATTGTGATTGGGCCGAGTGTGCAGAGCCATTCAACACCCAAGACAATGTCACAGCTACCCATGTTGATGGAAAACATGTGGGTATTTGGGTGATAATCCCCCATTTGAGGTTTGGCATTTTCACAACGGCCTTCACATTTCATTATTCCCCCATCAGCAATCTGGACCTAGAAATTAGAGACTGCTCTAAAAAAGCAATGCACTGCTTCAGTGACTCTTTGATGGATAAAGTTATGCTACTGCCACCATCAATCAAGACTATTACAGGGCAATGCTTAATAAAACTTCCGATTTTGAGAGTTTGGGGAAAAGAAATTTCTGCCAAAGCATGAAGCGAGATAACTGGTTATTTAGGTGTAGCTGGAAGCTCATTGTCCTACTAGTTGTCCGTATCTTCCTTCTCTGGTCATTCAAAAGGTGGGGCTTCCTCAAATGAATTGTGATCAGTCTCATCAATTTGAAAGAATCCGGGTTCCTTGCATTTATGCCCTAGGGAGTATTTCTCATCACAGTAGTAACACAATCATTTCTTTCTTCTTTCTGCCATTTCTGCTGGTGACACATTTTGAACCTTAAGTGTTTGGGTAGTGCTCGGAGCATGGGTGGGGCGATCCTTGGCTATGAAATTTGGACGAGCTGACTGTATCGCTAACATGCGTTCTACTTCATGATCTATCTTGCAAGCTTCCAACCATGAGAATGGGTATTTCAGTCTAACATGGGCTTGTATGGCATCTATGAGACCACTGACAAAACATTCCAAGTAGAATTCATCTACTAGACCAACTGTGCGGAAGGCTAATGCTTCAAAGCCTTGAATATATTCTTGGACAGTGCCTGTCTGTCAGAGCTTAATAAGACGATACAAAAAGTTAGATTGATGGTCAAAGCGATCAGAAAGAAATTTTGAGAATATCTGTCATGTCATGGGCATTCCATAGCAACGTTGATGCCACTGCCACCATTGACATCTTTCTTGGTCCAAGTATGATCTTCCCACAATTAGCCTAGTCGCATCATCTTTGATGTGATTTAATGTGAAATATTGCTCCATTTGTCCTAGCCATGTGGCCGAATGAGAGCCATCAAATTTATACATGTCTAGCTTGGGTGGTGGAGGCTGGAACTATTGGTGTTTTCCATAGAAGTGAAGAGAATGGCTAGACTCACCCTCAAGGTTTTCATTAAAATCATATGCCTCTAATTGTTCCCCTGACTTGCCCTTTGTGATTCTGTCATGTAAGGTCTGGATCTGCTTCATTAATACCTCAAACTTTTGTTCAAGGGTGTCTATCTTCACATTGGCCATAGCTTGAGCTCTGGTTTGTACCATGCACAAATCTGGTGCACTTGTCGTTACTCTGAAAAAAAAAAAAAATTGGGACCACCCAAAATTTTGATGCTGACAAGTGAATGGTACCACCTTACTCAGCCCTTTGACCTGATTCTTATGGGATAAGTCTACTATAGGTGTCCCGAGAGTGTCAGACTTCTTTTTTTCCTTTTTTTTCTTTTTTTACTCCGAAAGGAGTTTTACTCCTCACTTGGGAATACTGCAGTACCTGATTTCAAAAAAAGTTATTTCTGCCCAATGTCCTGCAAGAATTACGTCAGGTATAGGAGCCAATCAAATAGTCATATCTATCGGCAAAACCCTCAATTGCAGAGTATGAGTAGAAATGTGGTAGTAATTGAACTCTTGCTGCTATATCTGAATGGCAGATCTAATTGTTGCAACTGCTACAGAACCCAAACTACTGGATCTAAATGGCGAATATGATAGATCTAAATGGTGGAACTGCTTGTTGCGGCTACATCCAAACCCAACCTGCGAGATCAGATCTAGCAAACATGATGCATGACTGAGAGAGAGGTAAGGGAACTAGGGTCTCAAGGAGTGTCAGGTGCTACAAATTGCAATATACATAAGGGTCTGACAGTTGTACTCAGCCCAATCCTCCAGGGCACTAACCAAGGAGGATCAACTGTACCCTTAGCCATACAACCCAACTACCCAATCGTATGCATGATTAATCTCCCCAAGTGTTGTTCTTGGTGTACTGTAGTAGCAAGACGGGCGACGGTTTATCTATGGCGAGGTTTCAAGATAGCCTAGGGGGCTTCCGATATACCGAGTGGGTACTTGGAAGACAGTCCGTGAGTGGTTCTGTCTAATGCACTACTACTCGAAGGAGTACCCACAGGGGTTACAAGGGAGTCCAACAAGCATGACCACCTCTTATATCTCCTGCGTGTCTACCTACTCAAATCCGCAGCTTTATGTGCTCAACGACAAATCCCGTGGTTTAAAGATTCGAGAAAACATCTCTAGCGAAAAAAATTATGCTAAAAATGGAGATCCAATCGGCCCTGGAAAGTAATCTGATACCACTTGTTATGCTCTTAACCTACGAGATGATAGCAGAATACCAAATATGCGAAGAAATATACCCATAACATAAAGCAATAAGAAATAACAACATGTATTTTATTATTCAAAAAGGAAAGCAATGTTCACTTGCCTCTTCGAGGGGGAAACCTCCAACAAAGCTCAGCTCAATTACAAAATAAGACACGATGCTCCTCGAGGGGAGTCTCTATCCTTTATATACGATTCATACATGCAATACCATGGGTCAGCACCATGGTTCTTATTAATACCATCTATCTAACAGCATGTCCTATTTGCAACTAATTGTGGTCCCTTCTTTAAATGCGGGTCAACCACTTACAATTATTAATATGGTCTTTATTGCCTCTTTAACTAAATATAGCTATGACTTGACCCTATTACATAAATAAGGGGGTTAGGGTTGGACCATAACAACAACACAACCCAACATTCTCCCACTTGTTGTTGTTCTCCCACAATGGGCCCACATGAGAGCTTAGTCATTTATCTAGCCCTGAAATTCCCATTATTTCTCTACACCAAGAAAACTTCTCAGAGCTCATAGATTTTGTCAATGCATCTGCAATATTATTCAAAGTTTCCACCTTTACCAGCAACACCTTTTTGTCTTCTACCATATCCCTCACAAAGTGATACTGAACATCAATGTGCTTTGTCTTTGAATGATAAGCAAGGTTCTTTTGCAAGAAAATTATACTTTGGCTGTCACAGTATATTCTTTTAGCTCCCTGTACTAACCCCATACTTAAACACAATCTATATAAACAAACTACTTCCTTTCTCGCATGAGTGGCTTCCATGTATTCTGCCTCTGTAGTTGACAGTTCCACTACAGATTGTTTCTTACTCATCCAACTAACCGCACCTTCAAATAGGTTGAACACATACCCAGTTGTAGATATTCTCTGATCTAGATCTCCAGCCTAGTCTGCATCAACAAAGCCACAAATATAAAACACTCTGTCCAATCCTGGTCTTCCTTTGTAGCACAAACAATAATCACTAGTGCCACACAAATACCTGAAAACCCGCTTCACTCCTCTCTAGTGTTCCTTCCCTGGTTTTGGCATAAACCTGCTCAATACTCCCACTGCATGTGCAATGTATGGCCTAGTACAGATGATCGCATACATCAGGCTACCGACTGCACTTCCATATGGAACACGGGACATGTCCTCTTCCTCTTCTTCTGTCTTAGGACACTATTCAATATATAACTTTACACCTACAGGAATAGGAACCTTCACCTGTTTACTATCCTGCATATTAAACCTCTACAATATTGTCTCGACATACTTCCTTTGGTTTAACCAGAGCTTCCTCTTTGCTCGATCTCTTTTAATTTCCATGCCCAAAACATAGTTTGGAGCACCAAGATCTTTCATGTTGAATTTTGTGGACAATTGGGTCTTTAAATCCTAGATAATTTCTTTGTCATTTCCAACCAGCAACATATCATCCACATATAAGACCAAATAAATAACACAGTCACCAATTAATTTAAAATACACACTATGATCTGCTTTGCTTCTGGTGAAGCTAAGTCCCTATATAAATGTATCAAATTTCTAATACCACATCCTTGGTGACTGTTTTAACCCATACAGAGACTTCTTTAACTTGCATACCAGTTCATTCTTACCCTTCACCGCAAAACCTTTAGGTTGCTTCATGTAGATCTCCTCTGTGAAGAAATGTTGTCTTCACAACCATCTGTTCTAACTCAAAATCAAAAGAAGCAACAACAGATAAAAGTAATCTAATAGAAATTACCTTGGAAACAAGAGAAAAAATATCACCAAAATCAATTTCCGGCACCTGGGAATAACCTTTTTCTACCAACCAAGCTTTGCATTTCTCCACCTTTCCTTCTGCATTTATCTTCTTCTTGAACACCCATTTGTTTCCAATGGGTTTCATTCCAGATGGAAACTCCACTAGGTCCCAAGCCTCATTTTTATGCAAATATGACATTTCATCAACCATGGCCTCTTTCCAGAGTTCTCCATCCTCTGAATCTACTGCTTCCTTTACATTTCTGGGATCATCATCTGTAATAGATAAAGAAAAATTTTAACAAAAAGAAGATGGACTATACCTTTCTGGTTGCCTTCTTTCTCGAACTGATCTTCTCACACCCGAAGTTTGTGGCTCTTCATCTTCTGATTCCTCCTTTGCTATAGAGTCTCATTCTTCCACCTTTAGCTCAAACTCCATCTTCTTAGGTTCCTTTGGTTGGAATTCATGTTTAATAACATATTTCACCTCTCTGAACACCACATCTTGGCTATACACAACCTTCCTTGTTACTGGTTTCCAAAGCATATAACCCTTTAAACCATCCTTATACCCAATAAATATGCACTTTTCAGATTTACTATCCAACTTGGTTCTTTTCTCCTTTGGAACATGTACATATGCATCACATCCAAATACCCTCAGATGTGAAAGAGAGGGTTTATTACCAGTCCATATCTCTTATGGAGTCTTATCCTCCAACGCTGATGAAGGTGATCTGTTAACTAGGTAACATGTTGTCTCCACCACCTCTACCCAGAATTTTTTTACTAATCTGGCACTACTGAGCATGCTTATTGCCCTTTGTATCAACATCTTGTTCATTATTTTCGCAACTCCATTTTCCTTGGTTGTATATGGAGTAGTATTCTGCCATGCTATACCCAACTTTTTACAGAATTATTCGAATTCCTTACTGCAAAATTCTCTACCGTTATCTGTCCTCAACACCTTTATCTTCTTCTTTGTCTGGTTTTCCGCCAGAGCCTTAAATTCTTTAAACCTGTCAAAGACTTCAGATTTCTTCTTAAGGAAATATGTCCATGTATTCTGTGAGAAGTCATCTATAAATTATACATAGTACATAGACTTACCCAGTGATGGAACCTTCACAGGTCCAAACACATCACTGTGCACAAGCTCTAATATCTGTTTTGCCCTCTTACCACCAGAGGAGAAGCTCACCCAATTCTGCTTCCCATATATGCAATTATCACATAAATAAAAATCGAGAGAGATATTATTCATACCTTCTACCATACGTTTACCATGAAGTATTCAAAGGCCCTTATCTCTAATATGTCCAAGCCTTTGATGTCACAACATGATATTCTATCCAGAGACCACTAGATTTTCTGCTCCGCTTTCAGGAACCATAGAACTATTGCACCCATCAACAACAATGCTACCTTGTAGCTTTTACAGAGTTGCAATTCGAACTCTCCACATCAATACCAGTGCTCCTTGAACCATCTTTCAGGTATCCTTCTAGAACATTGTTTTGACACCTGCATCATCTAGCTTCCTTACAGAAATTAGATTTCTGGCTAATGTAGGAATATGTAGAACACCTGGAAGTGTTCTAACCCTTAAACCTTGCAGCTTCAACTTTACTTTTCTACGACCAATGATTCTAACCTTCCTGTCATCCCCTAAGAAGACATCACCACCATCATATTTCTCATACTCGTTGAACCACTCTCTATGGGGAGTGAAGTGAAAGGATGCCCCTGAGTCAATCAACCATGCCTCATGATCTACATGTGTAATTGAAGAATCCAATTACACATCCCCACCTTCATCTGAGGTGGTTTTCGCCTTTGTAGAAGGAGCATCATGAGATCCCTTTCCTTTGTCAGGAGCTTTAGATTTACAATCCCTTTCGTAGTGCCCTTCCTTTCCGAATTTCCAGCAAACCACATTTACTGGTTTTCCTAGAGATTTAGATCTCCCTGTAGATTTATATCTCCCACTCGATGACTTATTTTTTGTTGTTGTTCTGGGACCATCCTTGTACAAACAAGGCATCACTATTTTGGATCTCCATATTTTTCCATCTCATCTCCTCCACTAGCAACGATGAGACTATTTCATCAAACTACAAGGCAGTTTCATTGCCACCTATTGCAATAACCAGACTATCCCATGAATCTGGTAGAGAACACAACAAACTGATGCACTTATCTTCATATGAAATTTTAATATCAACAGATAATAACTAAATTACCACAATATTAAATGCATACAGATGCTTTGTCAATGGGTCTCCATCTTTCATCCTCGGGTTATACATATTTTTCTGTAGGAACAATTTATTCACGAGAGACTTAGATTGGTACAAATTCCCTAACTTGTCCCACAAAGCCTTCGTCGTAGCTTCTCTTGATACATTCTAAATCTGAGACACACAATCGTATTGTTCCATTTTCCTTCCGATCCAACTTCTTCCATTATTCATCAGACACTCCGGTTGGTTTAGAACCTGGATCTACCATGATCCACTGATCTTTATCCACCCAAAAATCCTCCATCTTAAGTTTCCATAACTAAAAACTCTGACCATTAAATTTCATGATATCTATCTTTCTACTGCTTGCCATCTTCTTTCACCACCAAAATAGATCCCATAGATCTCCCACTGAACAACGTCTACCACAAGCCTGAGCGAAACCGCTCAGCAACAAAGGCATCCCCTTGAAGCCAAAACAACTCTAATACAAAATGTAGGTTTTAACCCCATACAGAAATTACTTGCATATAAATTTTAAGAACAAAAAATAAACAATGCGAGAGCATAACACGTAAAACACATATACATAGAGATTTTCCCCTGGATCCAAAAACTGAGACTACCAGCTTGATCTTTCATTATATTCCTTTCAATGTTACAATACATATTTATACATGTTGAAGCATCTAATACCATGGACCGAAAACCATCGCGTGCAAAACCATGGACCAAAAGCCATCACGTCCAAAACCATGTGCGAAAAACATGCACAAAACCATAGGTAGGTTCACCCAACCTAATATAGGGTCCAAAAAAAAAATCCTGGGGCACTGCCCTAGACCCCGTAGAGGGGGCCTGCCCACCCCCTCAAACCCCTAGGATAGGGAGAGTTGTCGTCGCCCCACTACACAATCGGCTCAATGAAGGGGGGGCTCCACCCCCCCTCTAACCCCCCAGTTAACTACGTGGGCTAGTGGTGGAAAGAATATAACACAACCTAACATTGGTACCTACATTGTTAAAAGTGTGTTGTATTTTATTTAACAAATGTTGCTTCCTTGTGAAATATTTCACTTGTTGATCAATGATTCATTGCTACGTATGTGCTGATGTGCCTTTTCTAGATTAGTACTATTACTTGTCTTTAAAGGCACCACTTTTCTCTCCCCTTTCAGTAAAAGGACATTGATACTTTCATAGCAGAAAATTTTACAAGGCATACTCACTTATCGATCCAAAGTTACTTGTGTATTACTCTCGTGTGCCTACCTTTGCAGCTAAGAAATATCTACAATAATACATGGCATCTAGGCTTATAATCTTTGTTATTGTGTTTTATTCTCGTATGTGTACGAAAAGGAATTACTTTACTATGGATGAAAAACAATCCTAACAATACAAATGGATGTTAAACATTGTAGATCTACAACAAATGATAGAAATAAAACCTGCCAAAGCTCTGATCTATGCCACAATCATAGTTAAGCAACAAAAATGGAATAGAAAACTAAATGTAAATAATTCCAATAATCCAAGGGAAACCAGACATATAAAGAATATATTTTATTGAACAACACCTGTGAAGGGAACTGTTAATGTTACCATTCCCCCCCTATGAGATGGGTTCTTGCCTATTCTCAAATTTCTTCAGATTTTGTAGAGTCTCTCTCCTCTATAATGTGTAAAAGCCAGCAAAGAAATTGCTTGAGCTCAATGAGAACTCAAATGAAAAAGATAGTGTGTGACAATGATAATAATCAGAGCTACAACAATGAATGAAATAATGAGAATAGTCAAAAGTGAAGAAGCAATGGAAAACCCTTCTATTTATAAAAAAATATTAGGTTATCCTCAAATAATGAGGAATAATAAAATGATATTAACCCCATTCTAGAATTAACCATTTGGAATAATATATAAATAAATTGTTTATTTATCATCTTAAGAAACATGGCTAAAGAATAATAAACAAATAATGATTTATTTAATTATTGCCAAGGGATTTAGTCAAACTTGACAAGGAATAATAATTAATTAGTGATTAATTAATTATTCCTAGAGAAAAAAAAGGTAATTAATGATTTATCTATTTATTTCCGATAACTAGGTCAAATGTGACAAGGAATATTAATTAAACAATGGTTTGATTAATTATTCCTAGGAGATAATTAAATAAATAGTGATTTATTTAATTATTCTTCATGGCTTTAATTATAAATGAATTAAAAAATGTGGTTTATTAAGTAATTTCTCATAGTAAAAGAAATTTTACTATGGTAAAATCGTCCATGCATGGTGTACTTCGATCCATCTAGTAAATTATGGTTAGATGATCATTTTTTTTGTGATAACAGATTTCCCCCCAACATATGAGTATTAGGAGCAAAAAGTATGACCAAAGTACATTGCAAGGACACAATCACCAGACAATGAAGTGGAGTGAAAGAGAGAGAGAGAGAGAGAGGGAGAAACAGAGCTGGAGCAAAAGAGGATAGGGACAGAGGTGGTGAGACCAATGGAAGTCTCCTTTTAGGTTGTGGTACCAAATGTCAATGAGGCAGGGGGGGCATACCTCTACTCGCTAGGATAACTTCGTACAAAAATAATGATGCTCCCAAAAACATGAAATTGAGTAATAAATTACATGTTGAATGGTACATGACATGCTAGCATAAATGAGCTAGAAACTAATACAATGTCTCCCATATACATAATGAACTTGGAAAAACATGAGGCAAGGAAGAATAAAATAACATCTGAGTATATGAGATATAATGGCCCTTCCCTCAAAAATAAGGTAGGAGGGAGGGTAAAAAAACCGAAGAAGCCATGTTGAACAGGGAAGGGATCTGTAAAATTGAATCGATCATCCATGTTGTGAACATTGCAAGCAACGGGAACCAAACCCATCAAATCTATGGAAGTGCATATGAGGTTGTAGCATGATATCAAGTCATTCGGTCATGTGGGGGGTTACCTGAAGGGCCACACTCTCATGAGGTCTAAAAAATCTCACACACACCCCAGAATCACTGGTACAATATGTTGCATCACTAGACCATCAAGTGTATGAATCATGACCGTGAAACAACCAAGTCAAAGGGCAATGATGAGTCCCTTTGCTTGATCTGAAGCACCAAACAAGTGTGGAATCTGGAACCAAGATAAACCACCCTCTAGGCCTTTCTTCTAGAATAGATGTGTTGATGTCAACAGAATAGGGCTTGCCATAGGTGAGGCAATGAGGATCCTCAACTAAGGCACGAGGGAAAACAGTAATCTAATTGATGGGATGACACCAGGGACAATGGAAAAGATGGGACTAAGGGACAAACAAATGAATTCCTTTGTCACAACATAAAGTGCATGGTTGACCGGGCAATGACTGACTCGACTCTAGAGGGGATGAGGGGTAGTATGACTCGAGGAGAAAATAGGAAACAAGAGATGAATGGTATGCAAATATGGATGGAATATTGTAACATGACATAATGGGATGTGAAAGAGACCGCATGGATGTAAAGATGCTCATTGCAGATGCTCTAAACAAGGGTGACTCAATGATGTTGCCACATAGAATAGGCCCGGTGGGGACCATGAAGCCATGAGAAAATTATGGTAACTCATGACAAAAATAAACACATGGGATGAGAGGTATGAAGGGAACGTGGTCCCTAAGTTACAAGAATTTTATATGAATAAATTTGATTTTAAGAGGTGACGAAGTGACCTTTCTTGGAGAAATGGCCTCCTGGTGAAGTGTCAAATAATCAAACACTAAGAAATACACATTATAGTACTCAATGAGAGCATTCCAATGGTGCCGACAGTTCATCAAAATGAGCTATATTTTGGTCTAAATGGGCAAAAAAAAAACTATGTTCTTTTTTATAAAAGGACGTTTTCCCTCCAATTTGAATTCATTTTCTAAGTGAGCTGTGGTGAATTTGGAGAGGAGGAAGAGACCCTAAATATTTTGGAGATTGTAGCGGAAAAAGTTACCATCAGAATCAGGATCTGCGAGTTTTTGGTAGGTGGCCTTACTCATCACTTCAATTTTAGTGGTTTGTTTCCTGATTTTTGGCACCCTGTAGCTCCCTTGGAGACCCCTTCTCTTATTCTCGACATGATCACACTTTTTGGGCCCAAAAATGCTATTTGGCTTGCAAGAAATAGGTGAAAACCTATGAGCTCAAACATTTTGGGTGGAAAACTACGATTTCGAGCTGAGAAGAGGGGTGGTATATTGGCCTAGTGGTGGTTGTATGTTGATCACTCAAGGCCAATGTTTTCTTCTTTGAACTAATATGATATGTGGTGTTTTAAGGCATGGCAGAGTTGAAAATAAACTGGTACGAGTGATATTTGGATACCCTTCGATCTGAGATTCAGAGGGATCATGGTGTTCGAGGAGTGTCAACTTGCTATGACATTCTAAAGTTGGTAGAGAACCCATTGATGAGGGCAGGTGAGCCTCTGCTATCGAGGATCGTTAGCTAGTGGGATCCAAACCAGGAGGTCATTGTGGTGTAGGATCAAAAGATCAACCTTACATTATATTATATTTATTTTTTGATCGGACTGCCTCCCTTGTGGGTGGTGGGGGATATCCATTTGGTGCAGTCTCATGGGAGAAACATTACAGAGTTCGTGGTGTGCCATTGTCCATGGGCGTTGTGTGTGAAGAGTAGGACCATCCCCATCAATGATCTAGATAGGATAGAGACACAGGTTGTCACTACAACAGTGCTACGAGTCTTGGGAAGCCAGGCATTCCACCACAACACCGTTGGGAAGATGATGCTTGTTGAGAGTGTTTTGGCAGGGACCTACTATGGGTGGGCCCAAATGATGTTGTCGTCAGTGAAATAACAGTTGAGTCTATACAGGAGACAGGTAAACCATGAGCATTTGGTACAGTGTTGTGTGCTTTCTTCTGAGAAGATACCCACCATCTGCCGTCATGTACAGATCTGGGATGGGGGCCCACAGGAGCCCAAGATGTGTCAATGGGGGTAGTTATTGTGGAGACGGGAAGGAGGGGGGGTTGGGTGGTTGTTCCCACCCGATTTTTTTTCACATTGGGATCATATGCCCCTTTACATAATCGATTCTCCTTATAGCGAAATGAACTATGAGGATGATCCTAACCTACTACTTCCACCCGGGGGACCAAATGATAAGTGTTAAGTTGCTATTTTGAAGGTTCATTTGATATTTTTATCACATGTATATGCTACTGAGTGTAGAATATGTGGTATTTAGATATAACATCGTTAAAATTGGTAAATATGCAAGTCGAGCTGCAACGCCAAGGGTTGTAGAGCAGGGAACATCATCGTCACGTCACTGTCCTGATGATAGCACTCTACTAGTTGATCTACGTCATAGGTGTGATGTGATCCTAACTGGAGTTTCTAAGCATGGGTGGCATGAGTTATATTATTAATACATAGATGAGTGTATAAGTCTTCCGTCAGAGGGCGATGGATCATACAATGCATAATTATGGATGGTTAGGCAGTACATGATCTGCGGGAAGGTGCAGTAGAGCCTTCTGCACGAGATCCGCCAGATAGTGACTAGGGACGAGGACATGTGGTTCCGCTTTGTTTTTATTTTTGGAACATGCGATGGGCATGTGGGATGTATTCAGAGCTAACAACTCCAAACACTTATATGTTTTTCGTGATACATAATATGATTATGAATTTTTATATAACGATTATGGTTTTCCATGTGTTGTGTTTATGTTTGTCTTCCATGGTATACATGTGATAAATTCCAATCTAGAATGTTATTTGCAATGGTATCTACATTGTTATTTTGGGCTCTAGGAACATGACTGAAAGTAGTTGTTTCAAATTCATGTACCAACAAATTAACTCATAGATATTTTCTAAATGGGACTTGGTTATGAACATGATACACACCATTCAGTTGCATGACAAGCAACAAGGAATCTAAACGAACGTGAAGATGGAGGATGTGTTGATCAAGGTAATCGACTAAGAAACCTATTACCGCATCATATTCAACCTGGTTATTTGTGGAAGTTCCAATGCACATGTTGTTCGAATGGACTAAAATATGCAAGGGGGTGAAAACGTCCCAGCTTGCCAAGGCTAGATTCCTGGAGAAGTGACTCACACTGTTGGCATAACTGATATATAGTGTGGATGATGGATCCATCTGAAAGGTGCAAAAGACAACAAATGAGATGATGTAACCTTCCCAACTTAATGAAAGAAATAAAGATACACAAATCATTGGTATATGCTATGAATGAATTTCCAGAGGTAGAATATATTAGGAGGATTAGGAAGGGGGTGGCCTCCAAAAACCCTCTAGAAGAAATTCCCACTTGCCTAAGGGCAAGGGTGATCGCAGGTATACCTAGCTTTCATGATGCCCTCATCAAAATGGAAGATGGGTCAACGGGAGGAAGAATAACTGTTATGAAACCAGCTCAAGAAAAGATAGAAAAGAAAGATCAACGCCTTAGAATTCAGCCTCTTCGAGGGGGCAACCTCCTTTACATTACATAAATGAACAATTCTTGGATGATACAAATGAAAAAACCTCCTTTCTATATATAGGAGTCTAAGGAGTCACAATATAATCCAGTCGGCCTAACAATAATAATATAAAGCCACAAAAATAACAATAGAGGGATTCTATGGGGCACAGAAATAACAATATGGGGGTAATAGGGGCACAACAATATAAATAAGGGGTATAACTACAATAGTAATGGGGTAATCACTAGTATTATAGGGACCCAACATGCCCCTCTCCTTCAAAAAAGTGTTGTCCTCAACGCTTGAGCAGTTCTGGATACTTCTGCATAAAATTCTCATCCTCCCATGTGGAATCTTCAGCGGATAAGTTCTTCCACTTGATAAGATAATCTGAAATTGATCGATTTCGTAGCTGTCGAGTTCTTGTTTCTGTGACTGCTTCCGGTTCCAATATAATTTTTCCTTCCTCGTCAAGTTCTAGAAATATTTTTTGAACTCGGAGCTTGTCGCCTATAACCTTCTTTAAACATTAAACATGAAAAACTGGGTGCAATCGAGAAGCTGCAGGAAGCTCCAATTTGTATGCCATAGTACCAATCTTTTCCAACACCTTGTACGGACCATAATACTTTGGTGATAATTTATTATCCTTCTTAGCTTGCTTTAGGGACATTTGCTTATATGGTTGTAGCCGTAGGAATACCCAATCACCTACATCAAAACTTCTTTCACTGCGATGTTGATTTGCCTGTTGTTTCATTCTATTTTGTGCCAACACGAGGTTATCCTTTAAGAGTTGGAGGACTTGTTGTTGATGTTCGATGTGATGTTCCACTGCCTGAACCTTAGAATTTTCTCTTAAATATGATGTGATTGATGGTGGTTTGTACCCATAAAGTGCCATAAATGGGGTCATTTTTGTTGCTGTATGGAAGGAAGTGTTATACCACCATTCAGCCAGAGGCAACCATTTGACCCATTGTGTCTGTTTATCAGATACAAAGCAACGAAGATATCCTTCCAAACATTTGTTTACTATCTCAGTTTGCCCATCAGATTGAGGATGATAAGATGAGCTATGAGCTAACTGAGTACCAAGACAAGAAAATAATTCTGTCCAAAAATTTCCAGTGAAAATGGGATCTCTGTCACTTACAATAATCTTTGGGTTTCCATGTAGCTTTTGAATTGTTTCCATAAATGCAGTAGAAACTGTACTGGCTTTAAATGGATGTGATAATGCACAAAAGTGTGCATACTTGGTAAGTCTGTCAACTACCACCATGATGACACTCTTTCCCTCAGACTTGGGTAAACCTGTGATAAAATCCATTGAAACCTCCTCCCAACGTTGGCTTGGAATGGATAAAGGTTGTAATAGACCCGGTGTCTTAATTGTTTCAACTTTATTTTGTTGGCAAACCAAACATTCCGCCACAAACTTTTGAATATCTGATTTAAGGCCATCCCAAAAAAATTCCTTCTTAACCCTGTGGTAAGTTTTTAAAAATCCTGAGTGCCCTCCTAAGGGAGAAGTGTGCAATTCCATAAGAATCTTTTGTTTTAGTTGGGAATTCTTACAGAGGTATAAGCGATCTTTGTACCATAATGAATCATTTTTCCAGCTAAATGTATCAGAAGTACTGGAATCTTGTTGTAGCTTTCGAATAAGTGCCCACACTTCTTCGTCATTCTTCCATTCCTCCTTTTCTTCATTTATCCAATCTGGTTGGATAATAGAAATGGCACACAACAATGCTTCCACATCCTCATCCTTTCTTGAGAGTGCATCTGCCACCACATTTTGCTTCCCTTTTTTGTAGATGATTTCAAAGTCATAACCCAACATCTTTGTGACCCACTTTTGTTGCTCTTCAGAGGATAATCTTTGTTCTAAAAAGTATTTAAGGCTATCATGATCCGTTTTTACCTTGAAGTGTCTTCCCATTAGGTAGGGTCGCCATTTCTTAAGTGCATGGAGTATTGCCAACATTTCCTTCTCATAAATAGCTTTGCTTAAAAACTTTCCCTTGATTGGACGACTTTCAAAAGCAATGGGTCTTTCATCTTGCATTAGAACAGCACCAATTCCATTTCCTGAAGCATCACATTCCACAATAAAGGTTTTTGTGAAGTCTGGTGTAGCTAAGACCGGTGCTTGGCACATTGCCTCTTTAAGATGTTTAAAGGCCTTTGTTGCTTCCGGAGTCCATGAAAATGAATCTTTCTTCAATAATGTTGTTAGAGGTGCTGCTATTCTCCCATAATTCTTAACAAACTTGCGATAATACCCTGTCAACCCAAGAAATCCTCGCAGATGCTTTATGGATGTGGGGATTTTCCATTCCTTAATGGCTTTAATTTTGCTAGGGTCTACCTTAACTCCTTCATGAGATACAATATGACCCAAATATTCCACCTCCTGGACTCCAAAGAAACATTTGGATCTTTTTGCATATAATTGTTTCTCCTCCAATAGTTGTAGCACCTTGTCAACATGTTCAACATGATCCTTCCAAGACTTGCTGTAGATTAGTATATCATCAAAAAATACTAACACAAATTTTCTAAGGAATGGTTTGAAAATTGAATTCATCAAACCTTGAAATGTTGAAGGTGCATTGGTAAGGCCAAAAGGCATGACCAAAAATTCATAATGACCCTCATGAGTTCTAAATGTCGTTTTCGGAATGTCTTCAATCTTCATTCTGATTTGATGATATCCCGAACGAAGATCCAACTTGGTGAAGTAAATTGATCCATGCAATTCATCCAGTAATTCATCAATGACAGGAATGGGGAACTTATCTTTAATAGTGAGCTTGTTGAGCTCCCTATAATCTGGACACATGCGCCATGATCCATCCTTCTTGTGCACCAATACTACTGGAGCTGAGAAAGAACTTTGACTCGGTTGAATTATACCAGCCTCTAGCATTTCTGCAACCATACGTTCAATTTCACTTTTTTGGACATATGGATATCTGTACGGCCTGATGTTTGGAGGAACACTTCCTGGAATCAGATGAATAGCATGATCATGATCACGCATAGGTGGGAGACCTTTGGGAGTCTCAAATACCTTGGAATGATTGTCCAGGACTTTTTGGAGATCTGGAGAAATAGATGATTCCAATGTGGAAACATCTAGCGAACATAATTGTGCAATTACACCTCTTTGCTCCTTTTTTAGAAGCTTTGTCATGCCATTAGAGCTGATTATCTTCCTGGTTTCCCTGCAATACCCCTTAATTCAACTTCCTTTCCTTCCACAGAAAATTTCATGAAAAGTTCTTGAAAATTAAAAGCTATTGTACCCAAGGATTGTAGCCATTGGACTCCTAGTACAACATCAACACCTCCCATTGGAATGGAAAGCATTGGGCTAGTCAATACATATTCTCCCATGGATAGCTTGATATTATGGCACTTTCCAGAACAATTTATTGTTCCTCCATTTGCAATCATCACTTGACACTCTGGTGCTGGATATAGGAAGCAATTCAATTCTTTTGCTACCCTACAATGAATAAAATTGTGGGTGCTTCCTGAATCAATCAACACTATTACCTTTTTCTTCTTGATTTGTCCTTCTATCTTGATGGTTTGAGGAGTGGTAATTCCCGCCAATGCATTACAAGATATGGTCAGATTTATTTTTTCTTCATCTAGGCTTGTTCCTGGAATATATCCTCTTCTTTTGACCTTTCTTGCTCCTTTTCTTCTTCCTCTTCACAATCTATGTAGAATAATTTCTTCTCAGCACACTTATGACCTTTCGTGTATTTGCTATCACAATTGTAACAAAGCCCTTTTGCTCTTTTTTCTTCCAATTGTTGTGGTGTCAACCTTGTAGGTTGTGGAAGACTATGGGCAACAACACTTCCGTCTTTATAGTTGTGAATGGTATGCTTCCTAGTTGCCATAATTTTGCTTTCCATTTTTCTTGCTAACCTGAATGCCTTCTCTAATGAATCAGGTTCCCAAAGGCGCACATCATGTTGGATATTATCCTTTAAATACCCTATGAACACATCAATCCTATGCTCCTCTGGAATATCTTTTACCCTTATGTTCAATTTTTGGAACTCCTCAATGTGCTCCATTATTGAACCCTTTTTTTTGAGACTTATCAATTGGCTAGAAAAAGTGTTGCTTTTTGTATCATCATAATGTGCTATCAATTCTTCCGTAAAAATTGCCCAGGTGATAAAATTTTTACGAGAACAAAGCCATTGATACCATACAAACTGATTTGGTTCCAAATATAAAGTTTCCATACGTACCTTTTGTGTGTTTTGCACATTATTGAGATCGAAGAATTGCTCCATCTGTAATATCCATGTGGCGGGATCCTTGCCATCAAAATTCCTCATATCGATTTTTGGAATGTGGTGATTCTTAGATCTAACATTAGCGTCTATGGAATCATGATTAACATTTCTTTTGTTCTCATCATGAGTTTCTTTTACTACCTTTTCACCATTAGTAAGTATTTCTTGTAGAAAATTAGTCAAATCTGTCTTCAAATCTGCCACACCTGTCTTCAAATTTGTGTTCAAATCTATCTTCAAATTGTCCATCTTAGCTTCCATGCCATTCATCTTAGCTTCCATGCCATTTATCTTAGCTTCCATGCCATTTATCTTAGCATCTGTTAACTTTTGTGAGCGTGACATTTGTTGCACTTGTTCTTCTAATTTTGATATATCATGTAGCATTTCTTCCTCTTCTTCATGAGTCATGCTAGAGCTTTCAAGTTCCTTACTAGGTGTTTGCATTTTCTTTCCTTGGGGCATCATTTACTGATAATAATGCTCTACTATGCACTTTGAATTCCTTCAAAATAAATTTTCAAACCAAGCTTAAGCAAAAATTTAAAAAAAAAATCTACATACCTGTTTTCACTTTGTAGGAGCTCGATATTTCCTTTGATGTATCTTTGTACTTTCCAATCATCTAGTTCTAAACGTGTGACCTGTAGTAGCTCTCTGTGTCCTCTTTCCAATGCCACAAGTCTGACCCAAATTGGATTATTCAAGGAAAAGTTATGCGAAATCTCCCACAGTGACTTGATTATACACTAGTTCAGTAGAGCTAACTTGTACGACGTGTTGTGAGTCATTGTTTCGACCTTTGGATATGAAAAACACCCACAAGAAACTAAAGGATGTCCTCTTTCTGTACCTTCTTACGAAACTTCAATCCAATCCCCACAGAGAAATTTATGACGATTTTCCCTAGGTCACCTATTTTGAATGTAATTTAGGAGTCTCCAAAAAGACCAACTTCCTCAGATCATATCTCCGCAAATATCGCACGAAAAGCTCTGAAATTCGGAACCAAGGTTCAGCGCGATTTCTTCTCAAATGGTTTTTTTTGCGACTTCTGAAACGTCACAGAAAAAAAGTTATAGCAAAAATGCCACGATGACCTGTTTGGAGCAGCGAAACCCTAGAATCCAAAGCTCTCATACCAAATGTTATGAAACCAGCTCAAGAAAAGATAGAAAATAAAGATCAACACCTTAGAATTCAGCCTCTTCGAGGGGGCAACCTCCTTTAGATTACATAAATGAACAATTCTTGGATGATACAAATGAAAAAACCTCCTTTCTATATATAAGAGTCTAAGGAGTGACAATATAATCCATCCGACCTAACAATAATAATATAAAGCCACAAAAATAACAATAGAGGGATTCTATGGGGCACAAAAATAACAATATGGGGGTAATAGGGGCACAAAAATATAAATAAGGGGTATAACTACAATAGTAATGGGGTAATCACTAGTATTATAGGGACCCAACAATAACTACATGATGTGGCCGAGGTACTTGTTGTGCATCATCCTGATAAAGCAGGTTCACATACGCATCATCTGGAATCATAGACGATGAGCTAGTAGATAAAAAATCTACTGATGTTCAGACCTGGGCTTCTCACGAAGGAGGTTTGATAGAAGTGTACGTAGGAATCTCAGAAAGGTTTTCCTACGAGGAAATCCAGGATGACAAAAGGTAAAGGATATGGACCATAGAGTCTGTCATCTCAACATCGTGGGGAGGGATCACAATGGTGGGACCAGAGTCCCCTTGTTCTGGTGCCATAGTGGTACCAAAATCCACAAGTAGAGGAGTAGCTGATCCACTACAAGTGACCTTGTATTCACAAAGCGCATGAAGGAAATCACGAAATTCGTCAAGATGAGGGAAAAAATGGGAATAATGACCATAATAATTGTAGAAGGCACAAGAGTGATTTGTGCTCAATGTTTTGAGTTTCTTGGATGGTCCCAATAAGGTAATTTGGACCTTAGGGATATTTGACTCAGGGAACACTTCATGAACCAAATGTTTGAGACGAGGAAGCTTAAGACTCGGTGGCATGCCTAGCAACCTCGTACACAATGCACAAAGGTGTTAGCTTTGGAGCTTTTCGAGTTGGAGGTGTTTGGGAAGCCTTGTCCTTAGGTTCCTCCTTCATGGATTTTCTCCCTTTCCAGATGATTTCAAAACAGGAGTAAGTTATTTTTAAAGTTGCGGTGGAGCTAGAGAAGTCACAAGGGTCATAGGGAATGGTTGAACCAAGCTCAAAGCATGATATTGTCTTAGATGACTAGGCTAAGCGTTCACAAGGGGATCAATGTACCATACTGGGATCCCCAAAGTCATATTAGGGAGGACCAACGAAGCCATCACAGGGACATAAAGGATTCCTAGAGGATGAAACAAGAAAGGTACTTTTCCTACAGGGAAATGTCCCCATGGAACCACTCGTGGATGGTTATGACTTGGAAGAACATTTCCTAGTGGGAACAAAGGAGAGGCACCCACAAACGGAGGAGGCCCTGGGGGGTGGATCCGGATGGATCGACTGAGATAGTAATTGAAGGGTGTTGAGGCACTGGCTATTGACCAGATGTACCAGATTACTTGTGAGAAGGTCGTGACGCTTGCAACATGCAAACACTCAAAGAGCTAGGCTCAAAGATAGGAGGGGGAGGACCAGGGAAAGCACCTAATAATGAGGAATCCTTGTAGACTCCGGGTGAAACATTGGTGAGAGGGTTAGAGGACCAGTTATTAGATAACGATGACAATGGACTTAGGGGAGGTCAAGGATGTTGGCTCATAGTATGTCAACTGATCGATAGTGACAATCTTCCCTTCAGGGGAAAACACATCTTGCAGAAAATCGTAGATGCAATGATCGACATGGCATAAGTGTAACTACGACCCAAAAGAATTTTTCAATATTTAGGGGAATCAATAACCTCCATGTCTACATGAAGAGTCTTACCCGCAAAAGTCACTGGAAAATTATGATACATGCCGAGGGGCTAGGAGGAGTGATCGTCCCAAGCACGCCAAGTGATGGTGGATGGTGACAAGTCAAGTGACTTAAGATGCTCCCAAGTAGCAATAGACATCATGCAGGTGGATGTACCTTCATCAATAATGCATTAGGAAATGATGGCATCACGAACTTGGACTGGTATCTGAAAAGCAACGAATGGAGGTAATGTAGGATGTTCTGAGGTATCAACAGGGAAGACAATCAAATGATCGTTGGAGGTACTCCAGTGATTCCCATATGAAAAGAAAGCTCTAGTAACTTCTTTGGGCGTACCACATGGCAACAGGTTATTGTGCCAAGTTGTCTACTATATTGTATGTATGGGAAGCTCAGTTAGAAGCTGCATTATGACGTAACGGTCCCTTTTGGATCTTAGGAATTGCATCAACTTTATGTTGAGGGATCTCTAACGGACCATTTGGTGTCATAAGAGGCTCAGTAGAGGTTTTGGTTTTGGACTCAGTGGCAGATGAAGTTAATGTCTTTTCATATTGACGTGAATGAGTTGGAAAGTTGTTATTAGAGGTATTGACCTTGTCAGAATTCATCGTGAGGATTTGGTAGTCACTAGGACCAAAAGGTTGGGGAAGGTAGACACATTCTTCGAACGATAGAGCACAATGCATGCTCCTCCTTCTACGACATTCCTAAACATGATTAGAAAGACAGGTGGCAGAGGACTGACAGAATGCGGTCAAGAGCTCTGTACTAGTGTCATATCAGAGAGGTAACTAAAAATATCAAAGGAATGCTTTAGCAAGTGTCGCGAAAGTCAAATGAAAACCGGTGGTCTGGTCAATGTACCAGTTTGTAGCATATCCATTGGGCATGTGTTTGAACAACCGAAGACAAATCGAGTCATCGATGATGGAATTGGATGAACACCACATATGGAAGGATCAAATGTGATTGGTGGGGTCCTCTCCATCATTACCCTCAAACTTGGGAATGTTGGAGGGGAGCCTAGTCTGCATAGTTGGCTAACGAACATTGTGGTGTATAGGATCATTTATCAACTCGCTAAAATCTGAGAAGCTTAACCAAACCATGGAAGGTATCATAGGAGCTGTTGGAGTGGTTCCTAAAATGGTTCCACTAGATGTGATTACTGGGGCAGAACGGGAACCAACACCAGGTTGGGTTCCTACATGAGTAGTGGGCCATGACATGATGATAGTATGAGGCGAAGGAGGCTCAAAATCGAATGAGGAATCAAATGAACAAGAAGAAGAGTTGGTATGGGGACTCGAGGGAATATCAACTCGAACTTTGTGAGGAGGAGTAATATGAGCAAGAGGAAGCTGGGGATGGAGGCCTCCATGACAAATGCTTTGGTGGCACAATGGTTGTATGACACAAGTGACGCGGAAATAGTGAAGGGAGATTAACAAGATGTTTTTGTCTTTGTGGGGGGAGATAAATTAATTTAGTTAAGTCTTAGATTGGTGGTGTAAACCAAGCACCCTTCACTTAAGGTGTGCAAGTGTTTTATTAATTAAGCCCAGATCATGTTTGAAAAAAGAAAAAAATTGTTGGAATAAACTAAAATTAAAAACATCAAATGAACAAAAAATCAAGTATCTAAAGCCCACCGAAACTGGGTTTACAAACATTGTGCTGATTGGTGGCAAAATCAAGTGAAAAAACACTAAAAAGGAAAATATATATAAGCATTGGTGTGATCAGGATCAAATGACACTATATTGCGGGAAAGTGGTGCAACAACAGGAAAAACTAGGGAGGAAAATCATTGTAAAAAGCTACAGAGATGGGTGTGAAATCTAGGGAAGACAATGGGACCCTGAGGAAAATGAGCAAACAAAGTTTAAAATGAAACTTGCAATGGAAACAACCTATCTTTGAAGATCTTAACATAAAGGTACAAATCCTCAAAATACGGTTGAAAGCTATGTAGAAACTTATACTTCTTACTGAGCTAAACTCCTCCTATAAAGGTGGAAGCGTACTACAAGACCTAAGGGGTAAATACCACTTCGGTGAGCAAAATAGAGTATATCAATGGCTAAGCAGGCTAAGAAAGTGGTCAACCAACCAAGCAGACAACTCTCAGCAAAACCCAAAAATAGAAAAAAATCCCAGAAACCCTAAAAATCGCAGGCACTGACCTGATTCTTGGATATCACACTTTTTGGGCGAGAAAGTGTGCTCTCGACCTCTAGATCATATTTTTGGGGTAGAAAAGTGTGATTTATCCTCCTTGATTCTCGGTCGACAAGTCTTAGAAAAATATGCCATTTCTATCATATCTTATTCATGTGACCCGCAAAAAATATCAGAAAACTTGCGGAAGTTAGAAATTTGACTGATCTAGGGTTAGAAAGCTAGTAAACAACATTAAGAGACTAAAAAAGAAAAAGAAAAACCCTAACGTAAAAACTGAAGGTCGCCCATGTTTCTAAATTAGAAGTAAAACATAATGGAGTCACCAAAATTTTTATTGTATTTTCTTGTCGTATGTGTACGAAAAGGAATCACTTTGGAGTGTAGATGAAAAACAATTCTAACAATATATATGGTTGCTAAACATTGTAGATATGCAACAAATGATAGAAGCAAAACCTGTGAAATTCGTGATCTATGCCACAATCATAGTTAAACAACAAAAATGGAATAATAAAATAGGCATAAATAACACCAATAATCCAATGGAAAGAGATATATAAAGAATATCTTTTATTAAACAACATATGTGAAGGGAACAAATAATGTTACTAGTCCCCCTCTATGGGATGGGTTCTTGGCTAGCGTCAAATGTCTTAAGCTTTTGTAGACTCTCTCTCCTCTATAATGTGTAAAACCGCGCAAACAAAATGTTTGAGCTCAATGATAACTCAAATAAAAAATAATATTGTGTGCGGCAATGATAATAATCAGAGCTACAACAATGAGAATAATCAAAAGTGAAGAATGAATAGGAAACTCTTCTATTTATAACAAAATATTAGGTTATCCTCAAATAATGAGCAATAATAAAATATTATTAAGCCCATTCTAGAATTAACCATTTGGAATATTTTATTATATTTTATTTGGAGGGAAAAAAGTATTTAAACTTTTATTTATAAGTAATAAATAAATAAATGATTTATTTATCATCTTAAGAAATATGGTTAAAGAATAATAAAGAAATAATGATTTATTTAAATATTCCTAAGGGATTTAGTCAATCTTGATAAGGGATAATAATTAATTAGTTATTCTTAGAGACAAATAAGATAATTAATGACTTATCTATTTATTTCTCATAACTCGGTAAAATGTGAGAAAGAATATTAATTAAACAATGGTTTAATTAATTGTTCTTAGAAGATAATTAAATAAATAGTGATGTATTCAATTATTCTTCATGGGTTTAATTATAAATGAGTTAAAAAATGTGGTTTATTAAGTAATTTCTCACTGAAAGCAATTTTAATATGGTAAAATTGGCCTACATGGTGTACTTGATCCATCTAGTGAATTATGGCTAGATGATCATGTTTTTTTGATAAACCTCTCGAGAGGGGAACTACTCCAAATGGTATGAGGTCTAATTGGGACCTCACACCGTGGGAGACCCCATTGGTTGACAGACTTTTAGCACCATCAATAGAACCATATATATCTTCCAACACATGAAATTTTTGGACAAAACAATCAATAGTAACCTAAATGTGCTTGTTATCAACAAAACCAATGTTTTAGTTTTTCCAAATTCCTCTTTATTTTCCCAAAAATTATGTGCAAATTTGGTGGCTCCATTCATTACCAAAATAATTCTCAATGTTATGCCCATGATAACGATTAGTATACAAATGAAAGTGTGGATTATAAATGTTTTACAATATATTACATTGAAATTTCATCCTAAGATAAAAATAATTTTCGTTTCAATAACATTATATTTTGAGTTATCTTGATCCAAACTGGTGAATTGATCCTTGGGTGTGAAATCCAAGATTGGGCATAATTGTTTGCTTGTAGCAAATTCTAGTAGTTTGTTTATTTCTAGCAGTTTGATAATGTCTAGTACTTCAATGGCTTCCGAAAGTACAATTGCTTCTCATAGTTTAGCTTGATTAAGATAACTTGTGCACTTCTGGTAATTCAATTATTCTGTGCTTCTAATGGTTGGATTTTTTCATGCCTATGGTAGTTGGACTATCATGTGCTTCTAGTGAACTATTTCAGTGGCTTTGGTACTTATCTTGTTAAAAGCGTGTTGTATTTTCTTTAACAATCGTTACTTCCTTGTGAACTATTTCACTCGTTGATCAACAATTCATTCTTATATATGTGTTTGTGTGCCTTTCCTAGATTAGTACTATTACTCGTCTTTAAAAGGCCCACTTTTCTCTCCCCTTTCGATAGAATGACATTGATACTTTCTTCAATAGAACATTTCACAAGGCATACTCACTCATCCAAAGTTACATCTGTATTACTCTCTTGCGCTAAAATTTGTAGCCAAGGAGAATCTAAAAGAATACATGGCATCCAAGTTGATGCTCTCGATGGGGAGGTTACTCCAAACAGTATTAGAACTGCTTCGAACCTCACATTGGGGAGACCCCCTTGGTTGAAATTTTTTTATCATTGTCAATATAACCATAAATATCTCCCAACACGTCCACTTTTTGGAAGAAACAATCAAGAGTAACCTAAATGGGGTTGTCATGAAAAAAACCCATGTTTTAGGTTTTCTAGATTCCTCTTTATTTTCCCAAAAATTATGCATAAATTTGATGACTCCATTCATTACCAAATTAATCCTCAATGTTAAAGGAATGATAACAATTAGTATGAAAATGAACGTGTGGATCATAAGTGTTTTACGATAAATTACATTGAAATTTCATCCTAAGATAAAAGTAATTTTTGTTGCAATAAGATTATATTTTGAGTTGTATTGATCCAAGCAACTGAATTGATCCTTGGGTGTGAAATCCAAGATTGGGCATAATCATTTTCTTGTAGTAGATTTTAGTAGTTTGATAACTTCTAGTAGTTCAGTGGCTTCTGAAAGTACAATTTCTTCTTATAGTTTATCTTGATTAACATAACTTGTGCACTTCTAGTAGTCAGATTGTTTCATGCCTCCCATATTTGGACTGTCATGTGCTTCTAGTGATTAGAGTGACAAGCGATAACCTTGTAGGTTGCGTAGAAGCTACAAGAACCAAGCGAGTCATTCCATCATTAGCCAGAACTAATAATCATTCTTTCTACTCTTTCAAAAATAAAGGAACTCGATGAATATAATTAACTACTTTAACTATTATTTTGTTATATTCACAAAGAATGGAATGGTGGGTAATATATGGTTGTTGCAATATGATAAAATGACTAAAAAAAGGTTCTTTTGTGACCAAAAATTGAACGATGTCGGAATAGAAATGATTCGAGGTGGGAGACAAAGTATCGATACAATTAAAGATGGGGAGGCTATAGGGTCCTAGTAATAAAATTAAGGCTCAGTGATATGGTCACTTTAAGATATTGGAAAATGTGGGAAATAATCCCTATATACACACTCTACCCCCATACATGTGCATTTATTAGATGATGAATGTAAAGAATTTAAAACTTTATGATCATTCCATGTTAGATAAGGAAAGGGTAAAAATCCTACCTTCTCACAAGGAATTAGCACCAAATGTTTAAAGAGAGTTGATAGAGGATAAAATTTTGTATAAGAGAACCATATCTACAATGGAAGGGTAACATGACCTTTAGTAGATTGGATCTAAATGAAAACTTCCAAGTAAGCTAAATGGTCAACCCTGAGTAAAGGTGGAATAATTTCCTCACCTTATTCTAGAATATTTTAGGTTTTGAAGGCATCCTAAAATGGAAAGGTATGATGCATATTATATAAATATATTTCTTTCAATCCATATTGATTATTTTAGAGTGGAAGAAGTGGACACATTAGCTTAGAGGACCATTTTTACAAGTGGATCCTAGTTTGGTGAAACCTTCTAGAAGTAATTTGAGGCATCAAAGAAGTTTATCTATTGGTATTCCTTTACTTCTCAAGTATGAGACTGTCTACCACTCTTCTACAAAGATATATCTTACAAACAATGTAAGGATAACATCAATCAGAGTCTCTATGAAAAATTTATGCCACCTAGGATTCATCCTTCCTATCTTGACCACCATGATTCGAGAAGATGACATGTCAATCCCTATTATTATTGGAAAAATTACTAGACATGTGATAATTATTAAGAATACTCTATTAGAGTCAATATTGTAACTCAAGTTAAGAATCGAAGGAGCCAAACTTAACCACTTATATGATTTTGGTGAAGAGGTGTTCTATTATATTTGAGTTCATTTTGTTCCATAAATGACCATGGTACCTGAGAGTGGACAGGAAGAGAGAAAAAAGAGAAGGTTTGTGCACTGTATTAGCCCATGGCCCATAGGTCTCATTTATGTTTCCCTATATCCTTTTCCATTTAGATAAAGGGAGAGCAGAGAAACCATACCCTCTAGCTAGGTTTTCTCTAGAAAAGGTTTCCCATGTCATATATTGTGTTATTATGGTTGTGAGTGATTATATTTTTTTATATTCTCTAAGATGAAACCTCATTCAAATTTCAAATTTCAACCATTTTATCCATTACATGCATAAAAATGATACCATAATCAATTTAGAAATTTGAGGAAAATACTCCTCATGGTATAGATTTTTTATTTTTAGTATAAATTTTTGATATATGTTGTGACAAACTATCCAATTTAATATTTATGAAAACTTACGAATCGCCTAATTGTAATGTACACATGTTGGTTTTTATTAAATACAACATTATTAAAAGACGTGAATTTATTGTTCGTGAGATGTAAGTAATCCTAGCTAATGCCACATGCCATCCTAGGTGTCACTAATCCCTATTGGATCAGTATATTACCTTTTAGCCATTGTGATGGTTTTAGTATGAAAATTTTCGAGGAATAGGTTCAAAGTAACATTTTTACTAGTGTGTCCCAAATTGGCGAATTAGGGTCTTAAAGATTGTAGAAGCGGTTTGAGGCATTAAAAGACATTTTGTGGAAGTAAACTTTGGCTGCATATGATATTTATTGGATCAATATATTATTTTTCATCCATCCTGTTGCATTTAGGTTAGAAATTGTTTAATCTCCGACTACGAAAAACAGAATTACTAAAAATAAATGATGATATTGAATGGTAAGAAAGTTTTAGCATTGGATGAAAAGTGAGCATAACAACCCGTGACAATGTATGGAAGAGGATCAAGTATGTAATATGAGGTCCTAATGAAATACAAGGTGGATCAATTGGGTTGTTCTTAATTTGAATAAGCATGGAAGATAATTTCAACAAAAAAAATAGGGAACTATGAATATTTTATCCATGTGGATGATGGAGAAGATGTTGATTCACATTGACCATTTTTTCATTATTTCAATATTATAATAACATCAAATTTATTGTTTCTGAGACATAAGTACACCTAATCACTACCACATATCTTCCTAGGTGCCCCCTATTGTTAAAAACAAAATTACTAAAAATATAAAATTTTATTAGTAGGAAAAGTCTAATAGTGAAGAAAAAGTGGTCATATGTCTTGTTAATGATAAATGGACAAGGCCTTGATGAAAATTTGAATACAACTTACCCCAACACCCTTTTGGTTATGATTTATGGCATCTTTTTGTTAATTTGAACAAGTATAAGAAGTTCTAGGAAACAATTTATGGGTGAAAGTTCACTAATTGGCCATTTTTTATAATAATTTTGAATCCTTAAAAGTAGCTTCGAATTTCATTTCAACCAAAAACATTACAAAACTATGAATATTTCCGCATGTGTATGATAGGAAAAAAAGTTGATTCATATTTAGAATGTTTTGATTATTTAAAATATTATTAAAACATGAGATAAAATTGTTGTTAATGAAACTTACATTATATTTGAAAATGAATGCCTTCATATTTAAATTAGCAAATTTCATGTAAAAGAATATTCAAGATTAAAATGAGACCAATAGATCAAAATTGGATTTCTAGATTATTAATAAATTATTTTTTCTCTAAAATATCTTAAATTATTAAATTATTTTGAAATTATATATTAAAAATTATGCTCAAATATCTTTTTGCAATAAAAAAAATATTTTTTACCTATTAAAATATCTTCAATTATTAATAAATTCTTTAAATTCATAATAAAAGTTATACTAAATATTTTTTAATATAACTTATACGAGTTATGTTTAAAATAATATTTAAAATTTAAAATCTAATTATAATCCGTTATCACCTTAATATAAAAAATTTATGTTATACTAAAACAAGGTAAAAACAATTTACATAAAAATATTGAGCCTTTCAAACATGCCTTTATCAATAAATTTAAGGGGGTGATGCACATGGAAATCTTTGTTTATTTTTCAATATAGCTATTAAAGTTGAAATCTACAATGTACTATGAAAAGTAATAACTATTTCTCTAAAAACATCTTACAATTCATAAAAAAAAATATTATATGTGAATTTTCTAAAATATAACATACAAGACTTTTAAACTAAGCCAAAAAAATCCTAATATTACGCAGAATGGAAAAACAAAAAGAATGCCCTCAACTATCTATTAAAAACTATGTTAGCATAAGTACACTTGTTAAAGAGGATTCTTCAGCTATTAGTCAATAAGATCTTAATGACATAAATACTCGTGGGCTTTTCTCGAAAGGAAAAGGACAATAATAATAATTAATAAGAATATGACTAATAACTTGTTATCATGGAGATCAGAAGACTTCACTAATGATGTCACTTTAACCATCTTACATCCCACAAATAATGGACTAAAAATACCACCGTCGAAACTTATTCGTGAGTTTGCCATCCTTTCAAAAACGAACAAACAGTAGATACCAGTCCACTTCATTTCAACTAGATCAGCATCATGTTATATCAATGCGTCAAAAACTCAAAAATACGCTGGCATTGTAGAGCGATTTCCATTAAATTTCTAACCATTGCTAGTCCAGAAGATTAACCTTATAAATGCCGGAGATAACCCTAGTATTCGACAAGTAAACATGGCTTGCACATGTTAGGAATAGGCGTTCCTATTTCCTTTGCTATTTCAAGGCACCGCCCCTCAACAGCGGCGTAGCATTGTGGTGCATGGTGTTGCATGATGTGCAGAATAAAGCATAGCTGATAAAAACCCTCGCACCGCTTTTCAAGAACATAGTTAATGGCATTCCGCGGACTAGTGCAGTGCTCCATGATTTCGCCAATACGCTCATCTACAGGTTTGTTGACGATTCCGTGGTTTGCTAGGGCTTGTGCCACGTTATTATGCTCGCGAGGCTTATACACAACCCTACACATCTGAAATCTGCGTTGGAGTTCTAATACAGTGTCGTAATACCTTTTGAGCCTGTCAGCCCCCACCTGGTACTGCCCGTTCACCTGCAACCCACAATTCATTCATACACATACCTAGAGTTACCGAGCCGTTTGTTTGGATCCCTGAAACAAAAAATGCAGCGACGGGAGGAAGCAGAAGACTTACGAGGTTGCAAACGGTCTCGCTACCTCCATACGCCACAATATTTGTAATACCGTTATTGACAGCATGTTGAAGCCCCGCAATGAGGGCCTTGTATTCGGCTACGTTATTAGTCAAGTTGTAGCCGAGGAAACCGGCAAATCTCTTTATCTCTCGGCCGTTACCATCTCTGAGCACGAAGCCAATGCCCGCACTGCGAGAATTGACATCCAAGGCTCCATCGAAAAACAATGTGGCTGGAGCAGCAGGAGGAGTTACCATCGCTCCCATCTCGCCCATGCTTGCCCCCTTCGTCGACATATTTAGCAAAAATTCGCATGGACGAGAATGCACGAGAGCAGAGGCCTGCCGAATGAATAATTAAAGGAAGTAATAACGTTTAGTCTTCCCAACCGCCTAGAATGGAGGAGACCAAAAGTTTTACAGGGACTCTATTCACATTGCAGAATGAAAAAACCAACGAAAAGTTTTGCAGAGAGTCTATTCACAATCCACAAAGCAGAAAACAACCCATCCGACGCGTGTTTCATGTTATTTATTTTATTATATTTTACCATTGTATCAATCGATGCAGCACTGAAAATACACAAAGAGTACCTTGTGAGCAGCATGAAAAGGTATACTGTTATCTTAATCGAGACCAAATGTGGGACTCCAAAGGAACTTGAGCATTGAGGTTCACAATATATCAGCTAGATTGATATGCGAAATGTTAATAAATTAAAATCAAAAGTTATAGATATAAAATTTTAGCGGGTTAAAAAACTAAATTAATTTAATTATTGACTAATGAGATTTATTTTACAACTAAGTAGGAAAGATGTGTTCGTATGTGAGTGCTCAACTATTCTAAAATTAAAAAAATTAAAAATTAAAAAATATTTACAGTATTTTTTGGTAATAAGGTAACACTTAATTTTTGCGTTTTTGGAACAATCAAATTTTCACATTTTCAATGTTTTGTTTAAGATTGGGTAAAAAATATATTTTCATAATTAATTAAGTTGTTATTTCAATTATAATTCACATCATTTACATCAATCCAAAAGTCATAAATATGGTAGAAATTATAATTTTAAAATAATAAAATATAAATTTAAAAAAATATAAAGGCTAGTTGTTAGATATATATTAATTTTTTTTTCAAGATATAATTGAAAACTAAACAATTTTATCTAAAATTTGGTAAGAGTACAAATATGAAAATAAAATATATAAATATATAAATGTCCATATAAAACAACTTACTTTGACTTTATAGAGAAATAAATTTCTTAAAAATAAAGAAATAACTATATATAAATTATATAAGGCAATTGAAAAAAAAATTATAGTTAATTTTTTTAATCAATTTCACATTTTATGCCCAAATAAATTTTGATCCATTTTATACATTAAAATATACAACATAAAGAATGAAAAGTTTGACTTGTCTCCCCCTCTCTCTCTTCAGAAGAGGTGTGAACATTTATTCAAATTTTCCAATCTAAAGAAGTTTTTACCTAAAGAGATTTGATTCGTGTGGATTCTTGCTAGATCCATGGTTAAGATGGATGTATACTTGTATAAATTAAATTGCTTAATTGTTTGAGGGACATTTCAATCGGCCATGAAGTAATGTGAGTGTTGAGAAAACTTAGATCCCCCACAGGTATATGATAGCTACTTATCACAATCATATAAATCAAAATCGTAACATTAATGCTCTCTTTATTATGGAAATTATTAATCTGTAAATAACTCTTTCACAATATCATGGACCAATACAATACCTTATCAATACCACATGCCCAATATGACATATGTGGATATGATTTTTTTTAATTAATTAATTTGACATAAATTAATTAAATGAATGTAACTAATTTGGAGATAAATCTTAACTTTTGATTCCTAGATACTATATTATATTCCATCATTTTCCATGAAAAATAAATATCTATCAACTTTATAATTATTGGTAATTAAATTAAAATTATGAAAAACATATTCTCAAACAAATATAACTATCAACATAAAAATAAATTACTTTAAAAGAAATTAGTTTAATTTTAGCATTGTTGAAAAATTTAGAGATAAATGCAAAAAATTTAAAGCAATCAATACATTATTCTTTTTTTTTTGGTAAGTAAGAGTGGAACTTTCTATTAACCGTTAAAGTGTAATACATATGATACACGTCTTTACCAGTGCAAAGACAAGCCCCTTGCTGGTTTATCATTATCAGGGTTTACAAAACCCAACATCAAACAATATCTCACGAGGTTACAATATCTCGTGGGGTTACATCAACTCTCCAACAAAAGACTAAGACAACAAGTTCCTTTCTATTCACCGGTTTCTCATACAAACTACGAAGCCCATCAGACTTCAAAAAATACCAAAGTCGTGCCAACCATTCTTCTCCGGTCCGCATCCCAAGCCCGAACCTAAACGCGCAATCCCCACCGTTGAAATGAACTTCCCATCCGACGGTCCACAAATCCTAAGAACAAGAGAGCTGCGCGGAGAATCAGCACCGTCGATCAAATTCTATTTAATCCAAAAGGCCACCATGATTTCGGGTTGAACACTAGCACGATGAATAACACAAATCTTGACCTGAAAAAGATTAGAGCTCTTCAACCTATAGGATTTCGGGTCCGTCCAAGTGGTTAAAAGTCGCTCTCTTTCCGGCTCAAAATCCGTTGGATGACTAAGTCCAAAATAATCTGTTGATTGTGGCCATTCAACTGGCGAACGGGTTAAGCAGCGTTTTAGTCCCGCAATTCTCCTGAGCACCGTCGGTCCATCCTGTCGATCCATCATTTCTGATCATTTCAGATCATTTCAGATCATTTCCTTTGTTCCTGATCCTCCTGTGTTTAGATTGAGGCCCCCTATTCATTTTTGAAACCCTCATGAAGTAGCTCATCCAGAACAACCCACGACCTCTGCTACACGAGGAATTATATAACCGCTTCACTTCTTCGATCTTATTTTCCTTGAGTTTAAATGATTGGGAGATACCGCAGCCCGAGGGCTTCCTCTCTTCTCACCTTTCGCTAGTCTTCCTCCTTCTCTTTGCTGAAGGTCTGGAAGTGCTCCATATCTTTGGCAGCCCGACAGAGACAATCATCACACAGTTTTCCTGGGGTATCGACTCCCCCAAACATGTCGAGTAACACATCCCTTACTAATCACTCCTTCATTCGTGAGACGATCAACCAACATGTTTGCTTTCTTTTCACATGGACAAAGTTGACGGTTCTTATGATTTGCAAGTGGGTGTGAATACGGTGAAAGACATGTGATAGCTTCCAATGTTTTGACACTTTTTCCACTGCGGTTCCATTGCACATTTTTTTTGGTCGCTTTGATTATCAATTCGGAAACTGCTTCAATAATGACATTGTGTGAATTTAAATTCACCAGCATTTCCAGGCATTGCTCTAAAGCCTGTGGTGCTGCAATTTGAGCATTACTTTCTTTCTTTCTTTCTTTTTGGTATTATAATAATTATACAATATTGTTTTTAAATTATAATAACTATAAAAAAATTGATCTTTTTATTACTTTACTTTATATATTTATATATAATATAATAATATTTAAATTAAGAATATTGGTAAAATCATATATTTATATTCTAAAATTAAGTTTTCAATTTTTTGTATTAAAATATTTTGTATTAAAACTTGTTTGATTATTAAATTTAAAAATTTGAAGTTATATATATACATATATATAATCAAGTTGATTAAAATATTATTTTCAAGATTTAATATTATAAAAATTAAAAAATCAATTTTTCTTAAAATTATGATAATATCATAAACTTGTTTGATTATTAAATTTAAAAATTTGAAATTATATATATATATATATATATATATATATATAATCAAGTTGATTCAAAATATTATTTTCGAATTTTAATATTAAAAAAATTATAAAATCAATTTTATATAAAATGAAGTTGACTAAAATATTATTTTCAAGATTTAATATTATAAAAATTATAAAATCAAATTTTCTTAAAATTATGATAATATCATAATAAAAGATGGGTCTTAATCTTAAGACCACTTCTAAGCTTACCCATATTTTTTTTTACAAAATTATAAATACCGTTAGTTAGAGGAAAATATAAGCTAGAAAGTTCAATTTTGCCTCGACATAGGTTTTATTATCATAGACATCTTAATGGGTGTGTTTTTATAGAATAACTCAAAAATTAATTATAACAATATATAAATTTTTGAGGAATTCAATATAACATTATTTTTTTCTAAAACTAAAATATTTTATATGATTATTATATATATAGATAATTCATTTATATTTTAATAGCTGTTTTTGTTTTTTTATAAAAAAATTATAATAAAATTATTGCTGCTTATTATTATTTAAAATAATTTTTAATATATAAATCAATTTACTATCTTGAAAAATATGTAAAAGAAATGTGTTATTACTATGCATATTTTATAATTAAAATTTATAATTTCAACTAATCTTAATTATATTTAAAATAAAAATAACTAAAATATATTAAAGAAACTAAAAATTGAAAAATTGAAATTGATGATAGACTCTCTCTCTATATATGGACCATTACAATTATATATATAGTTCATCAGCACTCAACTTGTGAAGTATCAAAATATAGAATTCAAATTTTTAAGAGATAACATCTGTGTTGGTCTGACGAGTTTATCAAAGAAAAAAGAAATGAAAGAAAAAAACTGAAAGAGAAATTGAAATAAACACAAGTAAAACAAGTTTTACATGGTAAAACCTTGAGAGTGTGTCAAGAAAGTCTCCACGGGGCAAGGGATTGGAAATCTTTATTTATCAAGATTGATTCTCCATGATACATCTTAGGACATTCACCAATTTCATATCAGCCTGTCCTCCTCAATTAGATATTCCCCAATTTCATATCAGCCTCTCTTCCTCCTTAAATAACTGTTATTCTTTATGACCTAACTTACAAAAACTAATTAGCAATAAATAATAAAGATTTTACTCATAATGACATTTGTTATAAAATTACAATAAATTTCTTGAAACTAATTTTTTTAACCTCTCCTCCTCAATTAAATATTCACCAATTTCATATGAGGCTCTCCTCCTCCTTAAATAACTGCTATTCTTTATGACCTAACTTACAAAAACTAATTAGTAGTAAATAATAAAGATTTTACTGATAATTACATTTGTTATAAAATTACAATAAATTGATTGAAACTAATTTTGTTGACAAGAGAGAATCCAAAAACAAGCTATATGGCTTCCATTCACCATTAGAACACTATTTCCGGAGGAAAACCAGAGTGTTCCTTGACATTATCATTCATAGTTAATAGTTAATCTTAAGCAATGGAGTGCTTAGGTAAGCACCCACGGGGGATTTGAACCAATAACATATCACAAGGAGTGCCTTAATAGTGCTCCCATTCACCATCAATCCAAAGCCTTGTGGGTTTGGAGGTTCACAGTTTTCATATTAAGGTACAATTTGCTATATTATAGGAAAAACTTGTTACATAGAGAATATATAAACTTATTGTTTGACTTAATATAACATTTTGTTTGATAGAAACTTACTATTTGACTTAATAACATTTTGTTTCATCGAATATAATTTGTTATTGTAAACTACTTGTTAATTAAATGCTCTACACTTCCAAAACTATTCATTAAGTAAATTATTTAATAATTGGAACATGTAGTCAACACCACTTTAATGTTGACTTCATCTTCCTTTCAATTTTTGGCATAAAAAATTCCTAAGTGTGGCTTTTGAAATTTGATACTTTATTTTGGAAATGGATAAGTAAAGATGTATGCCAACTAGTTTTTAGAATCACAAAAATGAATATTTCCATCATCATTGTTGACTAGCTCTCAAATGAAGTAAAAGTGGGTGTCAATGTGTTTAATTTTACACTAAAAAACATGATCCTCTAGAAGGTGAAATAGTTATTATTTCATCGAAAATAGGATTTGGGTCCTTCTTCTCTTAAAATCATCTATCAATATGATTAACTAAATGATTAGCATGTTGCTCCTATTGTTGCTACATAAGTTTTTTTGTTATTGAAATGGAGAAAATGAGTTTCTTAATGGATGTCAATGAAATTATTCCTATACCCTGTGAGGTACTTTCCATCATCAATATTTACAATAAAATCACTATCTATGTAAGTAAGATGGTTTTCTTTGGAATGAGAGTACAAAATTATGTACTGTATTGTTCTTGCAATATACCTTAAAATGAGTTCTCCATCTTTCCAATGGGTTTTTATTTTGTGACTCCATAAAATTGACATAAGGCTAAGTAAATATATTGTGTGGGGCCTTGTTTCTATGAGATACATTATTCTTGCTACTCCTTATACAAACTGGAATTGAATATTGGACTATTATCATCTTTTGTTAGGTTGGTTCCTAGAAGAATTGGTGTATCTGTGATTTTGGTTTCACTCATCTTGAACCTTGTTAAAATGTTTATTGCATATTATTTTTCACTCATGAAAATTCTCTTTTCATATTGTTCAACATCTAATCGAATAAAATATTTCATGTTAACAAGAATTCTCATCAAGCCATGAATTTATTGTGTAAATCATATCATCAACATTAATGCACACAATTAAAATATTACCTTGCAAATATATTTTTGTATAGAGAGTTGGTTCATTAATGGTAAGTTTGAATCCTTTGTTGAGCATATACGAATCAATTTTTCTATACCATTGTTTGGGGGCATGTTTCAAACCATACAAAGAACTTTTCAACTTGTAAACTTTTAGCTCTTGACCCTTGACTTCATATCCTCAGGTTGATTTATATAGATTTCTTCATTCAAGATCCCACTTTAAATTTTTTATTTCACATGATAAAGGCTAATGAGTTTTCGTTGTTATCACTAATACTATTATGACAATATCCAACATTGTTACCGTGGTGAGGGTTTCTTCGCAATCTACTTGAGACTACTACATATATCCTTTTGCTACTAATCTAGGCTTATGTTTTTCAATTTTCCCTTTTTATTAAAGTTTCTATTATAGCCCATTTGACTCTAATATTTATTTTTTATGCTAATAGACTTACAAAAATGCACATTTCATTCTTCTCCATTGTTTTAATTTCATTATTCATAGCTTCAAAACATTCTTTCTTTTTATCTTCTTCAAAACATGTTGGCTGGCAAGACAACCAGGAAAAAGACACTTGTTCATTATCTAGTTGTTCATAAATTTCTCTACAACTTCTTGTTTCTATGTGATGGTGGAATTTTATTTGTTTCTTAAGGATGGACACTGTGCATTTCATCCCCCTTGGTCTCCCCTTTAGCTAGAATTTGTAGCCATGATAATCCTTCTCTTGGTTTCTCCCATGTCACTTTCTTCTCATGCTTTGAATACATGTGGAGAAGCATTGTTTTTATATATTCTATTACCTTGATCATTCCATGCCTGATCTTCAAAAAATTTAACATTTGTTTAAATAATTGGTTTCTTGGTGACATGATTATACAATTAATAAGCCTTAGATTCTTCACTATAACAAACAAATATTCATTTTTCATTTCTGTCACCCAATTACCTTCACATTTCTTCTAGAACATGTGCATACGCTACACAACCAAATATTCTCAAGTGTGATACACTTGTCTTCATACCACTCCAAGATTCTAAGGAAAATCTACCTTTTAAGCTTTTGGTTAGATATATATTCAAAATATAAATTGAGCATGTTAGTACTTCTTCCCTATACTCATTTGGAAAATTATTTTCCTTCAACATGTTTCTTTCCATGTTTATAATGGTCTCATTTTTCATTTCTACTAATCCATTTTTTTTGTAGTGTGTAACTTGTTATAAATTTCCTTTGAGTGCTTGATCCCTACAATATGCTACAAATTCTTTGAAATCGTATTCACCCCTTCATCTAATCTTAATACTTTAATTTTCTTTCCACTTTGTGTCTTTGTAATGGATTTGAATTGATTGAATATTTCAAATGTATTAGAGTTATTTTTCATGAAGAATATCCATGGAATTCCGTGAAAATAAAAAATAAAGGTTAGAGAGTAAAAAAATTTTTCTATTGAATGGGTTTGCATTCGACCACAAAGGTCTATGTGTACTAGTGGAAGTGGATTCTGGGCTCTATACCTAGCAACATTTGGAAAAATATATCTTTGATGTTTGGTAAGAATATAATTTTCACATGGTTTATGATGGACATATATCAAAAATATACCTAGGACCATAGATTTGTTTTGAAAAATATGAAAACTATTGAAAGCTAAATGACTATATCTAAAATTCCATAACCAAGTTTCATTATGAATTGTTACAAACTCAACATATGATAATAGTTACTTGACATTTCTCGTGACTAGAGGACACCTCCTATTTTTGGTCACTTGTATCCTTTCTATGACTCTATGATAAGTTAGCTTGTAGGGAATTATGTAGGTAGGATCTTTAAGCTTGACTTTGTAACCTTTTTCACTCACATTTCCTACACTTAGTAGATAATGTTTATTCTTTGTACATTATAGAAATCATAAATGTGTTTTTCACATTGCTTGTTTACAACTATAATAATGCCTTTTCCTCAAGCATTAACAATACGATCATCACCTAAATTAATTATATATTTCACTATTTGATAAAAACTTGAAAAAACATCTTTGTTACCTACCATATGGTTGCTGTAATCATTTTCCATTAACCATTTAGATTCATTTCTATTTTCTTATGTTGTTGAACAAGAAAGAAACAAGGAAGATGTTGTACCTTCATTAGTTTTTCAAACATTTGTGCTACCATTATTCAAATTTGAGTATTTCTTCCTATGTTAAATTTCAAAATAGTCATACTTCTTGTAGTAATAGCATTGCATATTTTACTTGTTCATCATTTCTCTTCCTCTATTTCTTTTTTGTCTTTAACGAAGCCTCCCACATTTACCAAGTTTCACCGGGTTGTAAGGGTAAACATGATAGAAACGGATTTTATGACATGACTCGGCCTCCTATATCCAATTAAGGAAGTGGGGCAACTGAAGAAAAACTGACAACTCAACACATCCTACAATGACTACAGGTCCCTCATAGGTTGTACAACGACTCCATGTCGCCAAACCCTAAGCTAAACTTCTTTTTCTCAACCTTTGGCCCACAGCTGCACCCAACACAAGGTATCCATGTGGTTGGGAGCCTCCAACCACATGCATAACACTACATCTATGGGGTTGCAACCCAATTTCTCGAGTTCAAAAGGTGTGGTATTAGATTCTGAACCAAAATTCCATGTGAGCCTCTAGACTGCTACTAAGAACTCAATAACACTTTCCAGAATGATAATTAACATCATGAAAAATCCATTTATATAGAAATTAATCAAGGACTTGACCTATCCATGCCTAACTATAAGAGTCATTTTGTCAAACAGATGGTGAACATGTAATCTATAGGTCATGAACGCATATATGAACATAGGAGTTTGAAACGTATATGAGATTCACCATGAAGGTATAATTCCCTCTTATAATAACTACAATAACATTTTTTATCTCATGCATTCATTAACCATTCATCAGCTAATCAAAACATATCAAGGGTCATAGCTAAAACCTATTATGGAACCATGCTTATAACCATGCTTATAACAACCATATAACCAACACAATAACCATGATAGAACAACTATCAAAGCCACATAATATAAAGTACAAGTACTCATAATATACAATAGGAAAAGAGTTCTTATTATCATATACAAAATCCAACCAAGCCAAGGACTTCCATGTACAATTAGGATGAACCAAATCCATCCTTCAAACAATCACCCTCACACCATATTCTAAGCATGAATGTGGGATCACATCGAATAAACCAAACAAAAAAAACTAGGGCTTCTATTGGCCAAGCCACCTCAACCCTCAACGAGTCATTCCACCTCACTCTTAGACATCACTAACACCAACTAGATCGATCTCTACTAAAGGTGTCCAAGGCTCTAGGAACTAGTAACTCAACCCACAACCTTCAAAGGCTCCGGAGCATTTTTCCAACCCAGCTCAAGGACTAGTAACTCAAGCTGCCAAGGACTCTTGAGAATTTGTCTTAACTACAACCATAAGGAATTATTAACACCAAGCAAAAAACAATTAGATGGAAAAATCCACAAAACCATGGCTATCTAGGAAACGATAAGGCAAGGCTAAAACCACTATCAATCTAGGCAAATCTCCATGCCAATTGTTAGCATTCGATTTGCACCTTCAATTCAAGGCAATGTTATCATACCATTTTTTGCAAGTTCATGATTATGAAAAGGGGGTATTATTTTTCTGTAAATTTTGCTAGATAGTACTAGGAATATGTCTCATAAAACTCTTCTCACCTAACCCTAAGCTTATGCTAAATTTATGTCGACTCTTTTACCTATAGCGAAATTGCAGCTTTCACTATGAAATATTTTCATAGCACCTACCGAAAAATTTTAAAACTTGATTTTTTACCCACTAATTCCATTATTTTGAGTGCACAAGTGTTTATTCCTACAATATTAGCCATCGTTATCCATGATTTTGACAACTAGCAGTGTTTTCATGTCCAATAGAGCCGTTGACAAACAAACCCTAATATGCCATGTTTTCCCTAAAATAATGTTTTTCAAAAAATCCATATTTGTTGTTTTAGTACATAGGAAGCTTGTTGAGTGTCTTACAACCTTCAGCTAGAGTGTTTCAAAGTTGGTGAAAGTATTTACAGCACGAGAAACTTTGCAAGATGGGTTGGTCTACTCATGTAAATATATTTTCAACCCGGTGGCATGTATTTTGAGGTATACCCCAAAATGTTGGATCTTTTAAGAAATGCAGGGTGGGAGCCAATGTTTCAGCATTTCAATGGTCATAATATTAGTTGGTACCATGATTTTATCTTTTTCATCAATGGCAACACTACTGGAATCAAGACCCTATAGTTTCTTATTACATAGGAATCCATTACTGAAGCAACAAATTTTCCAATAAATGGTGAAAGGTGGTTCAAAAAACAGAGGTTGCAGAATGTTGATTTTGATTTCTTCTTGGAGGAGGGTTGTCAAAATCAAGATTGGAATGCAGGGGTCCTCCAAAGATGATAAAGCCTCAATGGTTTGTTTCCATTAGAATTTTTCATCTCTTCTTCACCTATGAAGGAAGGTATTATAAAGCCTACTTATATCATATGAAGTTTCTTTTTCATTTAGAAAGTTTTAGCAAGATGAATTTACCATATTTCCTACATAAAAGCTTGCTAAGATGTGTACTAAAGAAATAACAAGACCTAAGTTACAAACCCATGATATTTGTCATCGCGGCCTAATTAAAACATTATACAATCATGAGCTAAATAAGAGGTTGGAGAAGTTGATGCAAATGAAGCAAAGAAACCCAATACCACCTATACCTAGAAGATCAACTAGAGGCCAAAATAGAGAATTTGACGGAGAATCTAGTCACCATGATGTTGAAAAACATAATGAATCCCCTCTGAAAGCACCTGATTAAAGTTTATGAAAGGAAGAATAGAAGACAATAGAGTATTATAGTAGAAGAGGAGGAAGCAAAATGAATATCATAAAAATAAAAAATGGCAAGAAGAAAATAGAAACAGAGGATGAATGAGCCGAGAGAGAGCTTAGGGTTTATAGAAAAATACCTCACACTTGCCATGCTAATAAACTGAGACTAAATGTTAAAGCTATAATGAACCATAAAATGAAAGAAACATTTATTATTATTGATGTAGAAGAGAATATTGTGCAAAATTAGGAGAAAAAAGAGACAATGAAAATAGAGAATGTTAAAAAGAAGAAAGAAAAAGCCCTAGAAGCTAACAAAAGTACGCAAAAACTTGCTAGAAGGGTCACAACGAGTTATAACAAGCTAGAAATCCTTGCTTAAGTTGTAGAAGACATGGAGAAATGATCATGTTTACTTCATGGGGTAGAGTATTACACAAGCCCTATTTTTGTTGCACAAACCCTAATGGTCCCTCAACATTTTGGCCTACTCAGTTTAATATTTAAACAATAAATTATTTTTGATATACTGTGGTGTTGAGGGCCCCGAGGTCGGGTCAACAACAAGGGGGATACCCACCCGGTCCGGAACCTGGTTGGCGGCTCCTTGCCCGTTTGGAGTAGTGGGTCCGACTGGGGGTAATGGGACCAGTTTCCCAATGTGATGGGTGTGTGTGTGTGCGTAGAGTCGGATGGTATTAATCTAAAAAGGGGGAGGGATTCTTCTAAGCTAGTCTTAATTCTAACTGCTAAATTAACTCTATGCTAATGTAATCTAATGAAGAAAAATACATCTAATCTACGCTAACCCGGGGTGTTTTTCTTTTGTTATGCGATCTAGAAAGATTTCTAACAGCAGCCGATAATAAAGATCATTCAACTGATATCAGAATATAAATCAATAAAGATAAACCATTCTGCATAAGAAGTTAGGCAGAGTAGTTGTGAACAGCATATCGCATAATCAGTTTTCTATATGTTAAACATAAATAAATGACCCCACCGTACAGAGCTGCCAAATGGTAATACAGACATTCATGCAATAACATACAAAGAACTCAGCCACATATCACTTTAGGAATACTAGCAGAATCTAGCCAAGAGATAAAAATACCATTTATGACTAAGTTCACTAATAAACTTCAAGTAACAATGATTTATTTCTACTTGTTCTAACATCTACTAAGAGTACAAAAGTGCAACATCAGTAACAGATATTAAAATGCAAACATAAATAAATCTCGATCCATCCATTCATCAAAAACCTCCTCTGAGGGTGCAGAAGTGCATGTTCTGAGGATAAGTTTTTTGACAGATTTCCGGACCCTTCTCCAAAAACCATGAGAAGGGTTAAATACTACTAACTAATCAATATTAATTACATGAAATTAGGGAATCGGCCTCAAATGACCGCCCTTTTACTAAAAGCAACTTTATTTCTAAACTTAAAATCTAATTTCTGACCGTTTCTGTATATTCTCTTTAGTGCTGTCAACAGTGTAATGCTTTCCTGGGAAGAGTCAGCTAGCTACCTTCTTGTTTCGCTCGGGAGATAAAAGTGGAAATAGCAGGAGCTGGCACTTCCTTCCGGCAGACCAGAAGATATTTTCGAAAACCTTTCTCTAGCTCGGTGTATTCGCCGCGTGTATACTTAGCGTGTCCCAGTTTCTTCTCGAACTGATTTTGTTGTTGCTGTTTTCGGTTTTCGGTCATGCAAATGATTGAGTGGGTTAAGAGTCGTGTTGCATGGGCAACTCCCTGTTTCGAGAATTTCTTCCGTTCTTTGTTCCAGGTTTTCCTGAAGCGTTCTCCTTCTCATGCGCTTCTTTCTCTGCTTCACTAAGTCTTAGCTTCAGGATCTTTTCTGAATATGCTGCTTTTGTGTGCCTTTGACTCTGAGTCCTGGATAGTCTAATTTCATCAGTGCCGGTTGGCTGATAGCCTGGAATCCGCGGTTTTGCTGCATGCGGCATCCATTTATGGAAGCATTCTCTCTTTACTGATTGGCGCTTTCCTCTTTCCTTCAGATGTTTCCTGCATATAAACTTATATCAGTTGTGTGTCTTGCAGTCTACGCAAAGGAGAAGTGAAATGAAAAGACTTGACGTGAAAGCATTAATCTCTAATGAACGCACAATTCTAACATCCATCATCACTTGACTCTTCGATAAATGTAACGCAATCATTCCTAGATACTTAAGCATGCGGTCATTAAATTCTTTCAAGGCGCGCGCTTAATGCATGGGTCTATCATGTGGTAAGTCTTTTCAGATCGCAAATCGCAAATCGCAGATTGCTGCCATCGCAAATCACAAATCGCAAATCGCAAATATCGCAAGTTCTCGTTTAATGGTTACGTCGTATAGCGTAATGCTTGCGATTTGCGATATCGCATATCGGCGATCGCATTGCTCGAAGGTTTTTCTTTTAAGGGGCGCGTGTGAGGTATGCGATGCGATAAAATTCGCATCGCAATTTCGCAGTATTTGTTTTTCGCGCTCGAGTTATGCTTTGGCCTTTCTTTGCGATGCGATTTGAGCCTTAGGGAGAGAAATACAAAAACTTTAGAAAAAATATTTTTTTGGGATTTTCGTTTAGGTTCCCCTCTTCTCTTGACGTTATTGCTAATGTCAAGTGAAGAAAGGGGGGTTTTTGGTGACCACAACAATGGCGATTCACTGTGAAGAACCAGTTATCTCTGCTTGTTCTATTGCATTTTCACTTCCAAAACAGAAAAGTTTTCTTATGCCTAAATTTTGTTATGGACAGATAGAGTATTACCTTTTATCCTGTCAATGATGCTTCGTCACAACTTCTTATTTGATTCTGATTGTTTGTTTCACCTGGGTTATTTTTTGTATTCATACCTAGTCATTACTCAGTCTCCTCAAAGACAAAATAAGGTCTTCTCTGCGTACTGGCTTTGTAAAGTATGCTCATTTGTCGTAGGTAGAGCCTCTGCTGCCCGCAAGCGTCCATAACCTCGACAGGGTTACCATGTTATCCAGCAATGATCCTTTTTCCTACTTGAGGTTATTTACAACATTCCAGAGAAAAATCCTTTTGACACTTTTTCTTTCTTTTTTGATTTTTTATTCTCTAAAGAACAATGTCTTGGTTTGGTGGCCAAATTATGACACAGTCATTCACTTGATTTATACTTTTTGCTGAACAAGCTGGCTCTTGATGAGACCCCTTGTCTTTCGATTGCACAATCTTGAGTCGTTGCCCTGTTTTGGTAGACAGTAGTGGCAAAGTCAGCAAGTTATAATATATGTGATCATGATAAGCCGGCTCGTGATGAGACCTCTTATTCTTTGAGATATAGTGTTTTCTTGTATTGTCTCTCTAGATGCTGCGATTTTCCTTAGCAGGGAGGAAGTCATTGTTTTTCCTTAAGAAAGCTCTGGACGACAATAATAGAGTTTTAAGAACAGCAGTTTTGCAGAGAATACCTATTTTGCTATCGATGATACCTTTCATAGCATTGGTATAAAACAATTTTTGCCAAAAGTTACTCTCATCCCAGGCTTCTTTATGAAGTTTGAAGCTAACATCATATTCAGGTTAAAGTTAACTCTATTTGTCAATAATAAAAGTCAGATTTTTCGAAAAGTTTTGCTATTTATACAAGTGAAATCAAAATCTGATACATAAATGGTATGTTGCTTCATGAATACTATTTATGATCATTCACAACCAGCCCTATCTATGAAAAATGAAAACTAACATGAAAATTTAAAACTATCTTACAAAAACAGAAGGATGACCTTCTATGGGAAATACATTTTGAGGATTTTTCCGTTTACACGCAGAGAATCTCTCCTGCCTGTCAAGTCCTGCAACACAAAAGTCGACGGGCCTATGACTTCTACGATTTGAAAAGGACCAAGCCATAGCTTCTGGAATTTCGTATGTTTGCCTTTCTCTTCGTGAGCCTTATCCCACTTCAAAACTAGATCACCCATCTGGAAGTTTTTTCTGGTCTTTATGTTCGAGTCAAAAGAGGATTTTATCAGCGCTTGGTGGTGAGCATGGGTTTTCTTGGCCTGTTCTCGTCGTTCTTCTAACTTGATTACCTCCACTTACCTTAGTTGTAAGGGAGAAGTAGGTACTTCATCAATGTATTGTACTAAGGTCAAAGAGGGGATGAGTAAGTGAGTAGGAAGAACTGCTTCTCTCCCGTAAACCAAATTAAAGGGAGAAGTCCTGATAGAGGCTTTCTTGGTAATTCTGTCTGCCCATAAGGTGTTTACCAGCGCTTTGTGCCAATTCTTTTGGTTTTGGTCAACTGTCTTTTTGATAATCCTGATTAGGTTCTTGTTCGTTGATTCAGCCAACCCATTGCCTTGCGGATAGTAGTTGGCAGAATACTTCAGTTTGAACCCTCTTTTGAGTGCGAACTCAGTCATGGTATTTCCAGAAAAATATGAAGCATTATCAAATATTAAGGCCGTCGGCAATCCAAACCTAGTAATGATAAACTGATCTATGAATTCAACAATGTTTTTAGAATTAGCTATCTTGAGTGGAACTGCCTCTACCCATTTAGTAAAATAGTCAGTTGCAGTGAGGATATACCTATGCTGTTTAGAGGAGTGAGGAACGATCTCACCTATTATGTCCAGGCCCCATTGGCTGAACGGCTGTTCGATGTTAACCGGCTACAGTGGCATGGATGACTTCTTTTGTTTTCCTACAGCAGTTTGGCAGACTTGGCATTTTCTCACGTGATTGTACGAATCTTTGAACAGCGTGGGCCAGTAGTATCCTGCATGTAAGATTTTGTGTGCGGTGGCTTCTCCAGCATAGTGTCCACCTGCTGGTCCATCGTGGAGTTCCTGCAAAACCTTTTCGGCTTCAATTTTCTCAAGACATCTAAGAAGCACAGAATCATAGTTTCTTTTAAATAAGACATCATTTACGAGCTGGTATTGTTTGGCTTTTAACCTCAGGGCTTTCTTTTTTATGTGATCCAAGTGAAATGGAGCATATCCGTTCTTTAGGAAATAAATGATGTCAGCATAGAATGATTCTGCGTCGTTTAGGCTTACCTCATACGCGTGTACCTCTTCAGGTGACTCTTCGGGGATTTGCGATGCTCCAGCTAACATCTTGCAGAAGCCTTGGCCTCTTATGATGTGTGCCGGCTTGATTTCCAGGTCATATTCTTGCAAGGCGGTGATCCAATTCGCTCTCTTTTCGCCCACGTCTTTCTGAATCAGGAGGTTTCTTACCGCCGGGAATGGTACTATGACCTTGGTATGGGCCTTTAGCAAGAAGGATCTGAAATATTTGACTGCTTTAAAGACGACATATGCCTGTTTTTCTACGTCTGAATATTTCAGCTCAGCACCTTGTAAGTTTGAGCTAAAGAATGTGATTGGGGCTTCTGCCTTTTCTTTGTTTGCCTGGGTCAAGATCGCGGCATAAGAATGCTCTGAGGCAGACGTGTATAAGACAAATGGTTCTGAAAAATTTGGGGTTGCTAGGGATGGAGCGTCGATGATGGCTTGTTTGATTAAGTTAAATGCTTCGTGCTCATCTAGACCCCATTTAAAGCTTGAATTCTTTTTTATCATTTTTTGTAAAGGAGAAATAATACGTGAAAAATCTGGGACAAATCTTTTCACAAAATTGATCTGTCCTAGGAAAGATTGCATGGTCTTTTTGTTATGGGGCATGGATATCTCGGAAATTTCTTTGATTCTGGCAGATTCGATGTGAATGCCCGATTTGGACACTATGAATCCTAGCAATTTTCCTTCACTCAACGAAAAAAAAGATTTCTTCGGGTTAAGCGAGATTCCATACCTTAAACATCTTTGAAAGATTTGCTTCAAATCTTTGAGATGGTCGCTTCGTTTTTTGGAGTACACAGTTATATCATCCAGGTAAATCACTACTGATTTATTGATTAACCCTTTGAACGCAATATCCATAGCTCTTTGAAAAGTAGCGCCGGCGTTGATCAGACCGAACAGCATCTTTCGATACGCGTAGGTACCCCACTTAGTTCGGAAGGTGGTTTTTAGCTGATCGTCTGGGTGTACTAGCACTTGATTATATCCTGAAAATCCATCCAGGAAAGACATCAATTCTGAGCCTGCTACAACCTGTAATATTTGCTCCATAGGTGGGAGGGGAAAATTTTCCTTCTGACAGGCTTTGTTGAGGTTCCGGAAGTCGATGCAGATTCTAATATCTCCGGTTTTCTTCCTAACAGGTACCATATTGGATACCAATTTAGAATGTCTGACCGGGAAAATTATTCCGGCTCTCAACAACTTATTTAGCTCAGTTTTTATCTGATTTTCCAGGTTGGGGTGGATTTTTCTGAGCTTTTGTTGGACGGGTTTCTCGTTGTCGATCATAGGGATAGTGTGCTGAAAAATAGAAGTGTTATAAGTTTTCAGCTCATCGTAGTTCCAGGCGAAGACGTTCTTGTACTGTCGTAGGAGACGGATGTATGCTGATTTTTCTTCAGGAGCTAGGCCTTGGCCTAGATTGACGTTTTGGGGTTTCTCGTCGGTTCCTAAGTTCACTGATTCGTAGTTCAAATTTGAACTGTAAAGTTTGGCGTTAGCTGACCTTTTGAACCGAATTTTTAAGTCATACAAATCTTCTAATTTGACCACTGATTTGGGTATAGCGTTATCAGTGCCACTTTGTTGTATTTGGTGGTCATGACAGTCCTAGTAGATTATCTGGTTTGAGTAGGATCCTTCGTAGGTAAGGAAACTTACGATGTCTAGGTCGTCGTTGAATACTCTCCAGTTGGTGATGTTGTCAGGGATAGACGGTTTAAAAATTAATTCTATCGGGACTAAAATCTTCGGAGGGAATGAGTCTGGAGGCTACGTTTGCTAGCAGGTCTGCGCTTGCATTGTGAAGTCTTGGGATTGATGAAATATTAAATGCTGTAAAATGCGCAGTGAGATCTTGCACTAAAGATTGGTAGTGCTTTAAATGACTAGACAGGCAATGTATGGTGTTACGTACCTGTTTGACGACGACCTCGGAATCTCCAAAGACTTGAAGATATTTGACGTTGGAGTCGATTGCTTTGTATAGGCCTTGCACCAAGGCTTCGTATTCTGCTGTGTTGTTCGTGCAATCGAACTCCAGTCTGTATGTGAGCATGGTCTTATTTCCGTCTGGGCTAATCAAGACGCATCCTGCTCCCGCTCCCTCGTTGGACTTAGAGCCATAAAAATATAATTTCCAAAATAAAGAAGTATTTACAGGGTTATCTAAGAAACTAACACATTTTGAATCATCAGTCTGGGGAAAGTTTTCTACTTGGGACACGACTGAATTTTATAGATATGGTGATATGTGAGCATTGAAATTTCCAAGGAAAGAGTCTACCGAATAGTTGCCTATGATGCTGCTGTTGTATGCTATGGCTTCGTTCTCTCCCTCCAGGTCCGTCACTATGTACTTTTGGTGCAGTTCTCGTTCAACCTTTATTTGATTTGGCTTCCCATTGAAGGGTAACCACATGTGCGACCAGTCAGTCGAAAAATATCCGTGTAGCTTCTCGGACCAATCCCTGCTAAGAATTAGACCATAAAATTCAGGGATGTCAGCAACTAGAATATCGATGACCTGGCACACCTTGGGGTTGGACGATAGTCTTATGTTCACTTGATTAAGTTCGCCTATCACTTCGACTTGTGATCGATCAAGTTGAACTATGCGCACTGCGGATTTTTGCGGTTGAACATTAAGTTTGGCACATATTGACTTGGGTAGGATGTTGGTTGAAGCACCAGAATCAACCAAGCAGTTATGCACGTTTCTGTTAAAGATCTCGTAAGTGAGGAGGAAAGGGGGAGTGTGAGATCTAGACCTCCCTCCAATCAAGGCGATGTCATTTGGATCGATTTTATTGATCGCGTTGATTGGGGGTCTTCCTATATTATGGGAAGCTATAGCTGTAGGTAGAGGCGCAGTAGGTATGGCGTGTAACTCTTTCATCATGATCTTCTGTTGGTGTTTCAATTTGCTCAGCTCGTACAGGGTGATATTAGCCCTAGTCTTCTTCACGTCGTCGATGATGTTATACTCCATTTCATCCGACATTATTAGTGTCTTTGATGGAGGCGATTGCTCTGATTGGACTGGGCTAAATGAGGTCACTTTAGGGGTTGTCTTCTTTGTTGCGACCTTTTCTTTTGCTGGAGGGCTTGCGCCCTTCTGTTTTGGGGTAGTCTGGGGAGGATCAAGTTGATTTCTGCTTCATGTACTAACCAGAAGTGCTTCTTGATCTTCCTCTTGTGGGAGGATGAAATCCCACATTCCTTGCAGTTCCACCACTTCCTCATCGTCGGTATGTGTTTCAACGGTGTTCTCTTCTTCTTCTTCTTCAGATTCCACGTTAGAGACCACGCTAGGTGGCTTCGTCTCCATAGGAGGATTTCTCTTAAAACTCCTAAAAGGCTTTCTTGGGGACGATTCTGCTACTTGTTTCCTGATATCAATCATCTCATTTGACATGGCCTTTAATACCTTTTGTAATCCTTCCATGTCGAAAGGATCCTTCGTTTGCTTCTTCTTGGTTTCTTCTTTGAAAGAGATTTTCTTAGATTTACGCTCTTCGATTGTAGATCTCTTTTCTAGGGCTACTACGCGTCTTTCGACTGCTAATGCATCAGCCAAATTTTCGACTAAGGTTGTCTTGCTTGCCCTATCTACGAAGATGGCCAAGTTTGAAGGTAAGGCGGTGATGTACCATTCGCATCTTACTTTATCGCTGGGTTGGGAAGCAGAGAGGATTTTATTGAGGATCTTGTTGAACCGTAAGTTAAAATATTTAATGGGTTCCCGAGCCTCAGCTTTAAGATTGGACAGATCATTGATCAGTGTCGCTGTCGATCTATCATCGCCGAATTTAGTGAGAAATTGATTTTGAAAAATATCCCAGCTGGTGATAGATCCGGAGGGTAGCGAGAAGTACCATGACCCGGCCGTCCCTTGCATCGTATAGGGGAAGAGTCGGACCACGACGTCTTCGTTGGTAACTCCGTTGAGATTAACAGAAAGCATGAAATTATTGATATGTTCTTCAGCTAGCATTCCAGTTTCTGGATTGAACTTTGGTAACCACTTCTCGGGATGGGCAGGTATTGGACTCAGGGGTGGAGGCATTAGAACCGCCCCAGGGTTTTTCCATGGAGATTGTGCCATCGCTGAGTTGCTGGTTAGTAAAAGTGTAGAAGATGATCTTTGAGGTTGAGAAGATAGAGATGTTATGATCTTTGATGATTGTGGAGGAAGGGTTGCGGAAGATGGATGAGTGATTTGAGGTGGAGATGTGGGTGGTCGACTTCGCGGAGAGGGAGTTGAAATGGATGAGGTGGATGAAAGAGTCTCTCTGTCAGACTCTTGAAATGCTTTCCTTGCTCTTTTCCTAGTGGGGAGAGGGATTTCAGTTGGCTGAATGCCAAACTTTTCACTCTTCAATCGGGTCAGGGGATGAGCAGGGTTGTATTGCGAAGTCAAGCTGCCTTTAGATTTATCAGATTTCTGGTTAAAAATAGAGAATCCCTGGAGTTTACGGATCAAGGTTTGAACTTCAGGGGGATCGACAATAAGTTGTTCTGATGTATCAGGATGTATAGCAGCGGTGGATGTCCGAGCGACTTCCAGTTCCGAGTTTAGTCGTATTGGGGAAGTCGGGGAAGTTGGTGAGGGTGATTTTCTCTTAGAATGGTATTTGGATTTTGGATTATGTGCCATTCATAGCTGCCCCTCCTTCTAGCGCCAGAAATGTTGAGGGCCCCGAGGTCGGGTCAACAACAAGGGGGATACCCACCCGGTCCGGAACCTGGTTGGCGGCTCCTTGCCCGTTTGGAGTAGCGGGTCCGACTGGGGGTAATGGGACCAGTTTCCCAATGTGATGGGTGTGTGTGTGTGCATAGAGGCGGATGGTATTAATCTAAAATGGGGGAGGGATTCTTCTAAGCTAGTCTTAATTCTAACTGCTAAATTAACTCTATGCTAATGTAATCTAATGAAGAAAAATACATCTAATCTACGCTAACCCGAGGTGTTTTTCTTTTGTTATGTGATCTAGAAAAATTTCTAACAGCAGCCGATAATAAAGATCATTCAACTGATATCAGAATATAAATCAATAAAGATAAACCATTCTGCATAAGAAGTTAGGCAGAGTAGTTGTGAACAGCATATCGCATAATCAGTTTTCTATATGTTAAACATAATTAAATGACCCCACCGTACAGAAGTGCCAAATGGTAATACAGACATTCATGCAATAACATACAAAGAACTCAGCCACATATCACTTTAGGAATACTAGCAGAATCTAGCCAAGAGATAAAAGTACCATTTATGACTAAGTTCACTAATAAACTTCAAGTAACAATGATTTATTTCTACTTGTTCTAACATCTGCTAAGAGTACAGAAGTGCAACATCAGTAACAGATATTAAAATGCAAACATAAATAAATCTCGATCCATCCATTCATCAAAAACCTCCTCTGAGGGTGTAGAAGTGCATGTTCTGAGGATAAGTTTTTTGACTGATTTCCGGACCCTTCTCCAAAAACCATGAGAAGGGTTAAATACTACTAACTAATCAATATTAATTACATGAAATTAGGTTATCGGCCTCAAATGACCGCCCTTTTACTAAAAGCAACTTTATTTCTAAACTTAAAATCTAATTTCTGACCGTTTCTGTATATTCTCTTTAGTGCTGTCAACAGTGTAATGCTTTCTTGGGAAGAGTCGGCTGACCGCCTTCTTGTTTCGCTCGGGAGATAAAAGTGGAAATAGCAGGAGCTGGCACTTCCTTCCGGCAGACCAGAAGATATTTTCGAAAACCTTTCTCTAGCTGGGTGTATTCGCCGCGTGTATACTTAGCATGTCCCAGTTTCTTCTCGAACTGATTTTGCTGTTGCCGTTTTCGGTTTTCGGTCGTGCGAATGATTGAGTGGGTTAAGAGTCGTGCTGCATGGGAAACTCCCTGTTTCGAGAATTTCTTCCGTTCTTTGTTCCAGGTTTTCCTGAAGCGTTCTCCTTCTCATGCGCTTGTTTCTCTGCTTCACTAAGTCTTAGCTTCAGGATCTTTTCTGAATACGCTGCTTTTGTGCGCCTTTGACTCTGAGTCCTGGATAGTCTAATTTCATCAGTGTCGGTTGGCTGATAGCCTGGAATCCGCGGTTCTGCTGCATGCGGCATCCATTTGCGGAAGCATTCTCTCTTTGCTGATTGGCGCTTTCCTCTTTCCTTCAGATGTTTCCTGCATATAAACTTATATCAGTTGCGTGTCTTGCAGTCTACGCAAAGGAGAAGTGAAATGAAAAGACTTGACGTGAAAGCATTAATCTCTAATGAACGCACAATTCTGACATCCATCATCACTTGACTCTTCGATAAATGTAACGCAATCATTCCTAGATACTTAAGCATGCGGTCATTAAATTCTTTCAAGGCGCGCGCTTAATGCATGGGTCTATCGTGTGGTAAGTCTTTTCAGATCGCAAATCGCAAATCGCAGATTGCTGCCATCGCAGATCGCAAATCGCAAATCGCAAATATCGCAAGTTCTCGTTTAATGGTTACGTCGTATAGCGTAATGCTTGCGATTTGCGATATCACATATCGGCGATCGCATTGCTCGAAGGTTTTTCTTTTAAGGGGCGCGTGTGAGGTATGCGATGCGATAAACTTCGCATCGCAATTTCGCAGTATTTGTTTTTCGCGCTCGAGATATGCTTTGGCCTTTCCTTGCGATGCGATTTGAGCCTTAGGGAGAGAAATACAAAAACTTTAGAAAAAATATTTTTTTGGGATTTTCGTTCAGGGTCCCCTCTTCGCTTGACATTATTGCTAATGTCAAGTGAAGAAAGGGGGGTTGTTGGTGACCACAACATATGGTCATATATTAGAGGTCTTGTGGCTAAGGGAGTATGAATCAACAAGAGAAAATAAATCATTGAAGGAAGAAAACAGTTACATAGTTTCAACATTATTTTTAGGTTCGTGCATAATTTAAAGGATATTAAAGTTTCAACATTATTTTTAGGTTCGTGCATAATTTAAAGGATATTAAAAAACAAATAAAAATTTGAAGTCATGAGAAACAAGAGCCATCGTGGAAAAGGCATAAATACATAATGTGTATTTGTGTCTCTCACCAAACAATGATAATCATACAATATATAAATACATCAAGAATACGTGTCAAGATAGTGTGTGTATCTTGAACACACAATCACTTTGGTTGAGTAAATATCTCAACCACACACCAATCTAGGAGCCTAACTAGATGGATAGAATCTCTTAACCAACTAGACCTAAACAAACTCCAAAAGTTTAAGGAAAAATATCATTCTAGAATAGGTACGAGTAAATCCAAGTTTTATACTTTTAATTATTTTGAGTATTTTGGACTTATTGATTGTTTTAGGTGAGAGTGAGGTTAACATTCCCCCCATCAACCATACACCAAAGTAAGAACTTGGTACCATATTTGAGTCTTCATGTTGAAACTATTGAGCTGATCCTCAATGAAGAACTGCCTGAAAAAAACCTCCAAAACTAGATGCTAAAAAATCCAATAGAAGAGAACAAACAAAGAAACATGAATCAGTTACAAGTCCGATACATCCTTGAAATTTTATTGACAACTCCATTAAATGCTAAGCTGCAATGAAAAAGGATCCATATATTCTTTGCTTGGTCCAATGACCATCGAAGTGAACCAAAGAATGTCCAAAATTCTCTTAATCAACATCAGAATCACTTTACCACTATAAAATCTCATTTCCCACTCAAAGATTTGATGATGCCCACTAGCAGATTTGATGACTCCCACTAGGAGATTTGATAATGCCCACAGGAAAATTTGATGATTCCCACTCATGAATTTGTTGATGACCACTGGAAAGATTGTTGATTTTGTTGAAACTTTTAGTCTAACAACAATCTTAAATTCCATCATCATTCCCCCCCTTTTTCATCTAAAAGGAGAGACAATCATCTACATTTGATATTTGAATTCCCCCCCTGAAGGTGTAGGAGAGGTTCTCTTTTTAATTCTTCAAGAAACTTTTTCTTACCTCTATCTTATGTAGATTGTAGGACTTCTACAACTTCTTTAACTCCAATTTCCATTTATAATGGTTTATCCATCCATAATTAACTGTTATTTTCGTCTTTATTCCACATTTTTCTAATAGATGATTTGTCTTCCTGTTAGCCTCCTATACCAATAGGGTTTCATATTTCATGATTGACAGTGGAAATGCCAAAAATGATCATCTTTGATGAAACAAAGGTTCCATTTTTGTGAACAAAGCAAAAAGTTAAAAAATGTAAAGAGGGTATGCCTTAAAAGAATAATCAAAGGGCAAGAAAACGATTTGGTCAAAAGAAAAAAGAATTGAAATGAACCCCAAACAAGGACCAGGAAAGTGGCCAATCAATATGCCAATGCTATTTTGATGTATGGCTCAACAGCTTAATCTAGGCCATGCTATCCTTTAAATTGCTTGTTTTAGAGTAGGTAATGAGTACGTGTTCAAACAGTTTGAGCTTGACAGATGATTAGTTGATAGAGAAAGAAAGGAGCCCACTAGCTTAATCTAGGCCCTTGGAAGATATAAGGCTAGATTTAGATAGGAGGGCAACAAAAACAAAAGATCACATGAGGGTTTGCAAGTCTAAGTGCACCCTCCCTGAAGAAACAAAAAATGCTAGGAAATAAGATGGGTAGGTAGTGAGGTTGCAGAAGCATGATTTCTCTCATATCACTGGCCTAAGCAAAGGAAACACATGGTGGCCAGTACATATCTTCCTATTCAGCATTTTTGTGGCAGCACAGTGAAGCATGGCTAATTTCCCAATCATTCCCTATCAAACTTCTTTCTAACATCCCACTATCACCTTTGTTCATAACAGAAATCAAACTCATTTGCTGATTCTTGTTATATAAAAGAGCCACATTTCTTGTGTAAAAATCTTTTCATTTTGATCTACTCTCAAAACTAAGTTTGTTCCCTAACAACTTAGTGTATGCTACCTATCATCCATATCTCCTTCCCATATTAACTACTAACCATATCATTACTTAATTTCCTATGTTCCCCCTTTCCCTATTTATTTTATCACCACTGTATATAAAAACCCCAAAAGTATGTATTCCCCATCCCCTCTGGCATTATAGCCATATGTTCAAAACTTCGAAAACCATGCAGAATCAAAGTCTTGTTGTATATGGTTTATTTAAAGTAGGGGATTAAACTAACGCTTGGTTGGTTCAATAACCTAACCCTACCCTTATCCCCTTACAATCCCTTCACAATGCTTTACCCGCGCTATTTGGAAAAACCTTGTTAAAACCCACTTTCTCTGCCTTTTCCAAAGTTCACGATTCGGCGCGCTCACCACAAAAAACAAAAAGAAAATATTATTTAAACCCCATCGGGACCCGCCGTATCCACCCATCACCTCCATAGGGGTTTTGGGGGCAGCGCCCCCGAAGCTAAAAACAACTGTAAAATTGCCTTGTAAAAGTATAGTAATTTCTAGTCAATCTGGGCCGTTCATTAGGCGGATGATCTCACGGTAGAACTTATGTTTAGTTTAGGGTTTTTTGCCCTAGAAGGCAACCCCTCTCTTTGTATGAGGGTATTGTATTTGAGGCTGTGAGATAGATGTGTATTCTGTGAGCGAGAAACAGAGAGGTGAGACTGTGAGAGAAAACAGAGGATATTACAGCGGATTTGCTGTAGGTTGTGTCTCTTCATTTTGCTGGATAATAAAAAGGAAGGACTGGCTGCTCGGGGTGGACGTAGCCCAAACTGGGTGAACCACGTATATCTGTGTCTCTCTCTTGTTTTGTGCGTTTTCTGTGTTTATATTTCTGCAATATTTTATGTGTTCCATTGCTCCGTAATATATAATTTTCTAACAACTGGTATCAGAGCCGAAGGTCTATTTGGCTGATAAACTCACAGGAAAGAAGGGTTCCTGGTTCGAGTGGGAGCAATGGCGGAAGATGGTAAGTTTAGGGTCGAGAAATTTAATGGCCAAAACTTCTCGCTGTGGAAGATGCAGATGGAAGATTATCTGTATCAGAAATATCTATACCTACCATTGGGCGGAAAAACAAAGATGCCGACGGGTATGAAAGACGAATAATGGAACCTTCTCGATAGAAAGGCACTCGGAACAATACGGTTGTGCCTTGCTGCGTCAGTCGCCTTCAACATTTCGAAGGAAACCACGACAGAGGGTTTGATGCAGACGTTGTCGAAACTATATGAAAAACCCTCGGCCTCAAACAAGGTATTTCTTATGAAATGGTTATTTAATATGAATATGTCGGAAGGTGGATTTGTTGCAAACCATTTAAATGATTTTAATACAGTTACAAGTCAGTTAAGTTCTGTAGGGGTAAACTTTGATGATGAAGTTAGAGCTTTGTTATTCCTATGCTCATTACCAGAAAGTTTGAATGGTTTGGTAATGGCCATTAGTAACTCCGTTTCTGGATCTAGTACTTTAAAGTTTGATGATGTTGTCGGTGCTATCCTTAGCGAGGAAATGCGACGGAAAAGCTCCGGTGAGACATTGGGAAATGCTTTGAGTGCAGAGTCTAGAGGAAGAAAAATGGAAAGAGGAAAGAGCTCAGGATATCGCAGTAAATCAAGGAAAGGCAGATCCAAGTCCAGATCGGGGATAGTGTGTTGGAACTGTGGAAACAAAGGACACCTAAAGAAAGACAGTAGATCTCGGAAGGGAAAAGAAGGAGATGCACAGCAAGAAAACAATCATGAAGCAAATGTGACAGGTGAGGTGTTACAAGATGCTTTGATTCTTTCTTTCGAAAATATTATTGATTCCTGGGTGGTAGATTCAGGGGCTTCATTCCATGCCACACCTGATAAGAAATACTTTCATGACTATGGTCAAGGATATTTTGGACAAGTTCGTCTAGGTGATGATAAACCCTGTAAAATCGTTGGAATGGGTAAGGTTCTTGTAAAACAGCAGAATGGAAACCAATGGCTATTAAAGGAGGTAAGGCATGTTCCAGATCTAAAGAAAAATCTGATTTCAACAGGGCAGTTAGGCGGTGAAGGTTGTGTGACAACTTTCACAGATAAAGCTTGGAAGGTCACTAAAGGAGCCCTGGTAATAGCAAAAGGCGAAAAGGTTGGTACATTGTATTTATGCAATGGTATTTCTAACTCTGTTAATGCTTTAACTTCCAGAGGAGCAGATGCAGCATTATGGCGTCATAGGCTCGGACACATGAGTGAAAAGGGGATGAAGATTCTTCACTCAAGGAATTTGTTGCCGGGTTTGAAGAATGTTGATTTGTACTTATGTGAGAACTGCATTTATGGAAAACAGAAGAGAGTCAGATTTCTCAAAGTTGGGAAAGAAAAGAAGAACGAAAAATTAGAGCTTGTGCATACAGACGTATGGGGACCTGCTCAGGTATCATCTCTCGGTGGCTCTCGTTATTATGTTACTTTTATTGATGATGCAACTAGAAAAACTTGGATTTATTGTATTAAGAATAAATCTGATGTATTTGATACTTTCAAGAAATGGAAAGCTTTGGTTGAGATTGAGATAGGAAAGAAATTGAAGTGTCTTAGATCAGACAATGGAGGTGAATATTGCAGCAAAGAGTTTGATAGGTACTGTTCAGAGCATGGAATTCGCAGAGAGAAGACAGTTCCAAGAACACCACAAGAAAATGGTGTGTCAGAAAGGATGAACAGAACAATCATGGAGCGTGCAAGGTGCATGAGATTGCATGCAGGATTGCCTTTACAGTTTTGGGCAGATGTTGTAGATACTGCTGTTTATCTAATAAACAGAGGGCCTTCAAGTTCTTTGGATGGTGGTGTTCCAGAGGAAGCATGGACAGGTAAAAAGGTAAACTACTCTATTTTAAATCCTTTTGGTTGTGAGGCCTTTGTCCATATTGATAAAGAAAATAGAACAAAGCTTGAGGCAAAGTCAAAGAAATGTACCTTTATTGGATATGGTGTTAATGATTTTGGTTATCGCTTATATGATTACGAAAATCACAAAATCATTAGGAGCAGAGATGTAATATTCAATGAAAAGGTCTTGTATAAGAATCAGTTGTAGGAAAAGAAACAGGAAAAGGAAAACAAGGAATACGCAGTTCTTGATGAAATCACTGAAAAAGTAAAGGTGCCTAAAAATAATAATAATCAACAACCACAACAACAGCAACCACCACAACAGCAACAGGCACCCCAAACACCTGAAAGTGGTGTTAGAAGATCTACCAGGATAGGTAGACCCCCTGAACGATACTCTCCTTCATTATATTATTTATTGTTGACTGATTCCGGTGAACCCGAATGTTATGAAGAAGCAATGCAGGTTGAAAGCAGGAAGAAGTGGGAGGTAGCCATGGAAGAAGAGATGGACTCCTTAATGCATAACCAGACTTGCGATTTAGTTAGGTTGTCTGTAGGAAAAACTACATTGAAGAATAAATGGGTTTACAGGCTGAAGGAAGAAGATGGAGGAAAACAGAGGTATAAAGCTAGACTTGTGGTGAAGGGGTTTGCACAGAAGAAAGGTATTGATTTTGATGAAATATTTTCTCCTGTTGTTAAAATGACTACAATCAGAACTATTTTAAGTCTTGTAGCAGCTAAAGATTTGCATCTTGAGTAGTTAGATGTAAAGACAGCCTTTCTCCATGGGGATTTCGAGGAAGAGATATATATGCAGCAGCCACAAGGATATGAGGTGAAAGGGAAGGAGAAACTAGTGTGCAGGCTGAAGAAGAGCTTGTATGGCTTAAAACAGGCTCCAAGGCAGTGGTATCTAAATTTTTACAAGTTTATGTCTGAACAATGTTATACTAGATGTCACTCTGATCATTGTGTTTATTTGAAAAAGCAAAATTATGGCAGCTATATTATATTGTTACTGTATGTAGATGACATGCTTGTTGCAGGATCTAACATGCAGGAAATAAATGTGCTCAAAAGAAAATTGGCAAATTCATTTGCAATGAAGGATTTGGGAGCTGCGAAACAAATCCTTGGTATGAGAATAACTAGAGACAGGAAAAATTGTAAATTAAAATTGTGTCAGAATGAGTACATACAAAAGGTGTTGAAAAGATTTAACATGCACAATGCAAAACCAGTTAGTACGCCTTTTGCTAGCCATTTCAAACTTAGCAAGGAAATGTGCCCAAAGACCCAAGAAGTCATGGATTATATGTCTAACGTTCCATATGCATCAGCAGTTGGAAGCTTAATGTATGCAATGGTCTTCACAAGGCCTGATATTGCACATGCAATGGGAGTTGTAAGCAGGTACATGAACAATCCAGGAAAGGAACATTGGATGGCAGTGAAATGGATTCTCAGATATTTGAAAGGTACCACAAATCAAGCATTATGCTTTGGTGGTTCAAACATCTCCCTACAAGGATATGTTGATGCAGATATGGTAGGTGACAGAGATAACAGGAGGAGCACTATAGGATATGTATTTACTATTGGAGGAACAGCTGTCAGTTGGGTTTCAAAAATCCAAAGTGTTGTTGCACTTTCAACAACAGAAGCAGAGTATGTTGCTGCTACAGAAGCTAGTAAAGAAATGATTTGGTTACAAAGGTTTATGGGTGAATTGGGTAAGGAGCATGATATGGGCACGTTATACAGTGATAGCCAAAGTGACATTCATCTTGCAAAGAACTCAGCATTTCATTCCAGGACTAAACACATACAGCTCAAGTACCATTTCATACGATCAGTGTTGGAAGATGGAGAGTTGAAGCTGGAAAAGATACACACTAGCCAGAATCCTGCAGATATGCTAACAAAAGTTGTAACCAGGGAGAAACTGAGAATATGCTCAGTTTCAGTTGGTCTTCAAGGATGACGATGAAGATGAGAAACAGCTAGGTCCAAAGAGGAGTCATTGTCCAGCAAATGGAGCAGCGGTGGAGTTGCTACAATCAGTCTCCAAGTGGGAGATTGTTGGGTGTGGAGCCTGATTATCTTTTATATTCAAAGGTATCGCCACATAGGACCCCAGTTCGAAATGGGGGCGGCAACGCTGCTCGTAACTTTGATGATGAATCTAGAGCTAAACTTTCTTGAGTAGCTGCAAAAGGTATGGCCACATCAACGGGACATAGTGGTTAGAATCCAAAACCCACCTAAAAGGGGTTGTGGCCAGTTGAGCTATGGAGAGATCTGTTGTAGTTGTGCTACACATAGGGGAGACTTTCATCCCATGTGCGTGGTTTCTTTGAGTTATACATAAGTAGAATGTGTATGACCATGTTGTTGATGACCTCTATTTGGCTATCAGTTTGGTGGTGGAAAGTTGTGCACTTAGTGAGCTTGGTATCCAACATCGACCAAAGACTTGACAAAAATGTACTTAGGAACGTGTTGTCCTAATCTGAGATAATGGACTGTGGGATCCAAAATTGTACCCACACTTGTTCAAAAAAGAGCTTAGCAGTGGCTTTTTCCATGGTACTCTTCTTGTAGGCTGCCAAAATTGCCATCTTAGAGAATTTGTCAACGACTATGAAAATGCAGTGATTTCCATGCTTAGTAGAAGGAAGGTCTGACATGTAAACGATGGAGATGTATTCCTAAGGTCAACTAGGAGTAGGCAGAGGACTATATAGGCCTTGCTTCTTAATGGTCGGTTTGACAATGATGTAAGCACTGCAGGATCGGATGTAGTTCCCAACATCCTAGGAAAGGTTTGACTAGTAAAAATACTTCTAAAACAATGCTATTGTTTTCTCTACCCCAAAATGTCCAGCGACTTGACTATAGTGTGCCTCCCAAATCATCTTCAGATGCTCGCTTAAAGGAACATAGAGTTGTCCCTGGTGGCATAACAGTGCATCTTGGAGGTGAAATTTTAGAACATTCATTCCTTCCAGGAGCATCTGGTAGGTGATTCACAATTTTGGATCGCTCTTGTAAAGATGCAGCCACCCTGCAGTCATGTGCCCACAAGAGTGGAGCAGAGATGTTAGTGCCATGACTAGTGGTCGGTTGAGGAAGTCTACAATGTTGTTTGTTCTTCCCTTCTTGTACTTAATCTTCAAATGGAGTTGTTGTAGGTATGTGGACCATTTTTTATGGCGATCGTTCTACAACTTCCCTTGTGTCTGTATGAACTACAAGGGTCAATGGGCTGTGTGGATGAGTGTTTCCATCCCCATAATGCATTACCTCTATTGTCAGCATGCATGCGTAATGGAATACATATCTTTGTCATAGGTGGGATACTTTCGGACTATTTATGAAAGTGTCTCGTTGTGACATGCTACTAGATGCCCTTACTGAGTAGGAACTGCACCAATAGCATAGTGAGAGGCATCTGTCTCAATCTCAAATGATTGTTGTAGGTCTAGTAATGTGAGTACTGGTGCAAATAAAAGACGATGCTTCAACTCAACAAATTCCTTCTGTTGGGATTTGAACCAAAAGAACTTTACTTTCACTCCTCCCTTGATGACTTCACTCAAAGGCCAAGTTATATGAGAGAACCCTAACACAAACATGTGGTATAAGTTGGAAAGAACTAGAAAGTTGTGGAGATCTACTAGAGTGGTTGGGGTTGGCCAATCCCGAATGACTTTTATCTTGGTTGGGTCCACATGCACACCCCATTCATGAATGATGTACCCCAAATATTGAACCTCGATCATAAAAAAATTGCATTTCTCCAAATTGGCACATAACTTGTCTTACTGTAGGGTCTGGAGCACCTATCGAATATGGTGGAGGTGTTCTTCCCAACTTTAGTTGAATATTAGAATGTCATCCTAATACACCATGATGAATGAGTTGTTGAATGGTCGCAATATGTCAAACATCAGCCTCATGAAGATTGCAGGGGCACTCATCAACCCGAAAGGCATGACTAGCCATTCAAAAAGGCCCTCCTTGGATTTGAAGGAACTCTTTCACACATCAGAGGGTTCAATCAGTACCTCGTGATAATCAGAATTCAATTCAACCTTGATGAAATATTTTTCCACCTTGAGCTGGTCCAAAAGGTCATCAATCCATGGGTTTGGGTGCCTATTCTAGACAATGATCTTGTTCAATGCCCGTTATTAAATATAGAGTCTCCATGTCCCATCCTTATTCTATACCAACACGATCGGCTACCATAGGGTGATTAACTTGGCCTAATGTGCCCTTTCTGCAACAACTCCTGAATCTGCCTATTGATTTCATCGTTCTCCAAAACATAACATCGATAGATCGATTCATTAGTGTTATAGACATTTTTGTGCCTAACAGCATGAAGTATGAAATGTCAATAATCTGAGGGATCCAAAGTCCCTAAACATGTTGTTCTTACCCCTAGAGGAACAAGGTCAGCAAACCACAGCACTAAAAATCAGTTCTCCACCTGAAAACACTAAAAAATAAGTTGTTTCTGAATCACGTCAGCTGCTCCACTGAGCATCTGCGCTGAATGTCAACTGCTCCTCTCTATACCTGCGCTGAATGTCAAAACTAATGAAGGCTACCTGCGCTGGGCAAGATTGGCCAAGTGGCACAGTCGTTCTGCAAGGTGTCAACTGCCCAGGAAGCTTCCAAACTGACACTTGGGTCAAGGAATTCGCCTTGTGATGAGTAAGAGGGTCTTGATCTCCAAGTGGAAGCAAGAATCTCCAAGTGGACTCAAGAACTGAAGAATAACTAAAGTGGGAGAGGACACTAGTCAGCTTCATGCCAGCCTCAAGCTGACTCATCCTTTCTCCAAATCTCCTATATATAGAGCTCTCTCATGAGGTCTAGGGAGGCTGGAATTTTGTGCAAGTAAGGAAGTGATGTTGGTTTGTGTATAGAACTATTGGGTGATTGCTTGAAGGAGGTGAAGAGGAGATTTCTTTCTGCTGGGAGGTGTTGCTGGATTGGGCATATTATGGTTGTAACTCTCTCAGAACTTTACTTCTTCCATTAATAAAGTATTTGAGGTTCTTCTATATGCATGTGTCTTTATGGTGAATCGATGCTTGTATATTTGATTTATGCTAATCCCTGAATCGATTATGGATGTATGCTTCTTGTAGTTTCCTTTTCTTGTGCTTTTACAGGATCTTTGTGTAGCTGGGCCGGTGAAAGAGCAAGGAGCTAGGAGCAAGCAGCAAGGAGTGAAGATTGGATCAACCATTAGCGCAAGATAACGGTTAGTGGATCATCCTTCTCTTCCCTCTCTCATCTCATAAAGAAGTAATCTTGAATAGCTTTTCATTCAGTTGTTGCTGAGGTACTATCACCCTTAGAGTGGGATAGGGTCATTCCGTATTGGATACTTTTCCCAACAACAAATTGGCGACTCCGCTGGGGATCGTATCTTGTTGGTTACTTGTGTTTTTTGCTATTCATTTTATAAACAAAGGGAGTACCGAATCGAACTGTATTTGAATCTTTCGAATGCAAAGTAGAGGGCAGCTACTCTAGCTCAGTTTCTGGGCAAAGTTTATAATTTGAAGAGCTGATCCATAAGGACTCTAATAAGCTCTTAGTGATAGCTTTTCATCCTCCTTATCATTCCTTAGTGTGTCCTTGACTGATAGCTTCTGATTTGAGCAAAAACTGTGAATTTTTGAGCAATATGTGACCCAGAAACCACCAGAAACGAAAGTTTCGTTCTTCAGTGCAGGCTGTACAAAGGCTGTTTGCATTTCAGCACAGTTCCCGAAAGGGCTACCTACGCTGAAGGTCAAACAGGAAGTGTTCCACCTGCGCTGGACCAGTCCTGCCTTGTGCTACTAGGGTTTCCTGCTGTTTCTTGCCTTGTTTTCACTCTTGTTTTTGCTGTTTGTTACCAGTCAGTAGGCCTATCTGAAACCAACTTTCCTTGTCACTATTCTGCCTCGGTTGTATAAAGAAACTGTGTTTTTTCTTTATGTATTTCTTGTGCATTTACAGTTTCCCATAACGAAAAGTGAACTAGTCTTGTTGTGGCCTCTTAGATCTAGACCTGTGATAAAGTGTCGTTTTGATCTTAAGAGTTAGTTTGTTTGTTGTTCATAGCTGATTGAGCTTTTGCTTTCGTCATATGGTTTGAATTCATATATTTCTAGTGTCGAAACAAGTAAATCTTAAGGTGTATTTTGATTTTGGACAAGCTTGTTTGCTTTCACTTGAAATTGAATTCAAAATTATACAACAACTTTCTTTTTGCATTTCACCAACATTAAGAAAGAGAAAAGAAATACTTGCATTGTGCATGTGCATTATGATAGCTTGCATGTTGATTTAGGAAAAAGTGCATTAGTGTGTGCTCTATGATCTGTGTGAAAAGGTGTTATCTTTCTTTTCCCTCAGTAGTTAAGGTTTTCAAAGTTGAAAGATTGAAAAGCTTGCTTATCATCTTAGACTGCATTTAGGAGTGTTACTATACATCTCGTGGTAATCCATAAAGGCAAACTGCTAAACAAGATCAACCTTAAAATAAATTGAATTTACATAACAACGCATTGAAACATAACGCAAACACATAGAGGTGTAAGCTAGAGACGTGTTCCGGCGTCGTTAAACGTGATATCTTAGCGTTGAGTGGTTGGGTGATTCCTCCACGGTGAAGCGATAAGTATCAATACGGACTTGTGCTCCCACGTACCTTCACGTATATATTGGGAGACCCCTATAGGATCAAAGCCTTTATCCATAGGAAACCGTGTCGGCCGCCCTACTGATCGCAATGCAGTGAACACAGCATTCACGAAGATCGACCACTCGTACCGTAAAACGTATTCTGTGGTTTTGCGAGAAGTTTGGCACACCCTTTGCCTAGAACTCCAGAGCAGTTTCTTTGGCCTTTTTCAAACTCTATAACTGAAAAAGTCCATCCGAGCATTTGTCACTTCGGGCTCGTTAAAACATCGAAGGAGACTAGAGTCATCTTTAGCTTTTTCTCGACTCTTAAAAGGTGAAAAAGCAAGTTGTGTCTAAGCGTCATTATAAAATTTATTTTAAACGGAACATAATCACCTCCTATTCCCGCGTTGATCTTAAGTTGAGAACATGGAACACCCCAACCAAGGAATTCCACATGATGGAAATCCTAGTCCTTTCTCCTCTTGGGGAGAAGTTGGTACGCCCCACATGGCCACATTGTCGCTTCCAGGACTGACAATTGGCCTGCCTATTTGGCTATTCTCAACTAATTTAGTTCAGACCACCATGGTTCCTGAGCAGTCGAGTCAACAGTTAGACCAGTCAAGAGCTGCCCACCAGCCTTCAACTTCCTATAACTCTTCCTCCAATCCTCCATCTTCGTAAGGTGGGGCTGGCAAAAGCCAAGCTCCCATGGAGAAGAAGGAGAAGAAGAAGAGAGAGAAGAAGAAGAAGGAGCCTAAGGCGACTGGGGGCAAGCAAAAGACATCTGACAAAAACCCACACACAGCACAGACCGGGCCTAAATCGCCATGTGTCATATGTAGAGGAGACCACTTCCATAGAGATTGTCCCTGTATTCCCCGGATACTAAGGGACAGGTCCCCTCGGTTGCACAATTCGGGAGCAGCAACCTCTGATAGTCAGGTTGAGTGCTTACCGTCAACCAGCGAAAGTGAAGGTTCAAGACAAAGAAGGGGAGTAAGATCCCCCTGCAAACTGTGTGAAGGCGGTCACGCCATCCACTGTTGTCCCTTCTTAGACGAAGCGAAGAGAGTTTTGGAAGATCGCCCGGTTTCACCGGTAATGCTTCCTCCTTGATACAAAAAACTCGTGCCAAGTCCTTCGTTGGTTGAAAATACAGCTGGCCTGCTCAAGTGGTCAGCTGAAGCGTCAGTCATTGAAAATGAACCTACTGAATCCAGACCAGACAAAAGTCTAAAGGTCGATATGGCAGCTGACCCGATTCTTCCTTCAGAGGTTTCATCCTCGAATGACACCGTCACTGAAGATTCATCTTCAAATGACACCCTCACTGAAGAGAATAAGGATGACACCATCCAGATTCTTTTCATCAACACAGATTCTGATGAGCATCAAGGCAATGCGCCCATTCCTTTATCGCAGTAAGGAACATCGTCAGGATCGTATCCGGCCGTGTATTCGGTCCCACCACCAAGCAACCTGGTTCTGTCCTTTGATTGGAACCAACTAGGCAGACCCCGGTTACCAGCCAGTATACCATTCAGAATCATAGTCCAAATTTACAGGATGGTAATGGCTGGAACTATCATTGATGAAGGGGCATCTATGAGTATCCTTTCCTCTATTTCTTGGAAAGCACTGGGTTCCCCAGAGCTTTTGCCTGAGATACGAAATCTCTCGGGTTTTGATAAAGGAACCAGTCGACCGTTAGGGATCCTCCCCAATGTGCCTATTACATTGAAAGGGAAGACCGTTCAAATGAACGTGATGGTCGTTCAAGGACCCTTGGATTATAACCTACTCCTTGGACGAGACTATATATATTGCGTGGGAGCTATAGTTTCCTCACTCTTTAGAGTAATGTGTTTTCCACACGAAGGAAGAATGGTCAAGCTCGTAGACCAACTTTCATTTCTGGGATCACGCATCGCAAATAGTCAAATACCAACCCTCAATGGTCTATTTACCCAAGAAATGTCTCCGCCCCCAGTCCTCCTTCCCGATGAGTGCGAGTGATTCAGAAAGACGGGACTGGAACCCAGGGGGCATGCATCCTGGTCTGCTTCGGGCAGAAGAAACCCTAGGTATAAGGTAGAATTTCCGCGAAAGAATATGACTAGTCCGTACCCCGTCCGAAAGAAGGAAGAGGGGTTGTTCTGGAACAAGATTCTTTTGTCAAGGTTACTTGTTTGACAAAGGTCATTCACCTTTGTCTAAATAAGTAGGCAATACCAAAGAAAGAGATTCCTTTGCGGCAGCAAATTGTAACCATCTTTGGGTAAAAGGCAAGCCTCACCCGTTAAAACAAATGTTTTGAAGGATAAGTAGGGGCAGCCTCCAAAGAAAGAGATTCCTTTGCTGCAACAAATTGTAACCATCTTTGAGTAACCTAATGATAGACATCGCCGAAGAAAGAGTTTCATTTGCGACAGCAAATAAAACCATTCTTTGGGTAACCAGAAAGAGGCAAGCCTCCCTCAATAACATTAATGTTTTGTCTTTGAGTAGTGTTCTTCTCTTGTCGCAAGTAGCTGCTCTCTTGTCGCAAGAAGCTATTCTCTTGCGATCTTGCAAAAGATCTGTTAAAAGTTGGGCCGACGGGAAGACAAGTACCGCGTAAGACCTGTTAAAAATAACGAGAAGACAAGTATCGTTAACATTAGACTAGCAAGACGACAAGTAGCTGTGAACGCCCAAAGAAAAACAAAGGTGGGGGAGAGGAGGGGCAGCCTTGAAATTGTATCTTATACCTGGGGGCATGCAAACCTTTTGGAGTGTAAGCAAAGAGCGGTCATTTATCCGGTTTTTGGATTGATCGTTTCCTAACTTACATAAAGAAAGGATGTGGGGCAAAGGTCAAAATTTTCCAAATGAGGAGCATAGCTTCGTGAGATAAAGCTCCATAAAAAATAGCTATCTCACAAGAGACATTTCTTATCTTATGACTGGTATATCGAGCAGCTTTACCGCGGAATTTATGCTCGTTAAAAAATAGAAAAGCGAGATCCGAGCAGTTTTAGCGTCATAGTTCATGCTCGTTAAAAAATAAACATAAGCTTTTGAGCAGTGTTTTGGCGCATTCAAGCTCTTTAAAAAATGAACCCAGTACCGGTAAATAACCATTGTGATCGTAAATTTATTAGCCATAAAAGCCTTGGTCGTGTTTTGCACCTACCACCTCCATTTCATTTGGCCAATCGTTCACCTCCATATGATTGTTTACCCATTTTGAGGAACAGCTGCGAAGAGTGATTTTACTTAGCCATCCTTGTGACACTGCCGTGATTGGAAAATTCCAACCTGTACCTGGAATCTGCTGCTATCCCTGTTTATCACTCGTTCCTCAAAAGACGAGTCTTCTTTGATCTCTTTTCTCCTGACTCATAAAATATGAAAAGTTTGCCGAGTTTTTGGCCTTCCAGCTCGTTAAAGTGACCGGAAGAGCTATCCCTCCTCTAGATTTTAATCTTTTTGGACCTGAGGGATTATTGCACAAAAAGGTCGAGCTCTTATTTTATTCGGCTCGTTAAAGTTATCGAAAACTCATCCCTTTTGTATTGTTTTATACTTTTTCGGACTTAAGGGATTAAATGACGAAAAAGGAATTTTGGAGTTAACTTTCTGTACCTTTTTAGACTCTCTAAAAATGAAAAGGACCGAGTTTTCCTTGTCGTTAGACTCGTTAAAATGATTAAATAGCGACAAACTTGTCTTTAGACGAGAACGAGTTTCCCTACCGCTAAGCTCGTTAAAACATAGCGATGGGCTTGCCCAAAGGGCGGGTTATAGAACAAGCATATGTTATCCTCCTCAAGCTTGACAAAAATAAAGAGGTACTGGTCAGAAATGACTGGGGAAAAATTGGGATAACCTCAAAGCTTTAATGGTAGCAAGTCGCTCTTGAACATGACACTTTGTCCTCCGTATCACATCGGGTTGGGTTGTTTCATTCACCGGTCTCATCACCATGGTCCTCGCCAAACCATCCACATTTGGGGTAATGCTACCGATCCATCACATCAGTGTCGTTATATGTTCAAGAGATGTGTTCAGAAAGAGTCAACCGTGTCCCATCCACTGCCATACATCATCTTTCATCCACCCATGATCGCCACCCTGAATCATATTTCACAGATTGTTTTCACCTCCACTAAAATCATTAGCTCCGTTCCGTGTCACTGATGTGGGATTCATTAAGGCCCTCCTTTGACGGATCGCTTCTTGTCGACTTCAGCTCATTATCCAAGAAGTTGATCTAGGAACACCCCCCCCCCCGTACTTTGAAGCTTGCTTGCCTCAATGGCAAGTTTCTCACTTCCGGCGACAGGTATACATCAATGGCCTTCGACGAGAAGATTTTGCGTGGTGTTCGACGCCAAGTCCTTTATTCACACCACGTGAATTGTACTGCAGTACCTTGAGGGTCATTGTCATTATTGGTGATTCCTCTCGCGCTTGTTAACGGTTTACATTATTGACCGGTAATCAAGCGATGTCTTTCCATGTTCGACTTCAGCGCAATTCTCACATGGATCGACTTGTACTTAGAGTGAAGATCGAACGAGTTTGAAGACCCTGGATCTAGTTCCATCCATCCGGGCTGCAATATATATTCAGGAAATATAAAGACATTTGTTATGTACATCATTGCAGCAGATGATCATCCTACTCAAAGGATGATAATTTCAGGAGAGAATTATCAGTCTACCATCAGACGATCGTCTGTTCTATGTACCAAAATGAATTTATAAAGCTGAGCATGGGAATGCCCGCCTCAGCTAGATCATGAAAGCAGAATGAAAAAATAATGTATTGTATTGTATTTTATTGCAGGGCATCTCTCAGCGATTGAATGAACTTCGAATCCTCCTGATAAAGCATTTCACCCGATAAACGACCTCACACTTTAGGGGGCAACTGTTATAGACATTTTTGTGCCTAACAGCATGAAGCATGAAATGTCAATAATCTGAGGGATCCAAAGTCCCTAAACATGTTGTTCTTACCCCTAGAGGAACAAGGTCAGCAAACCACAGCACTAAAAATCAGTTCTCCACCTGAAAACACTCAAAAACAAGCTGTTTCTGAATCATGTCAGCTGCTCCACTGAGCATCTGCGCTGAATGTCAACTGCTCCACTCTGTACCTGCGCTGAATGTCAAAACTAATGAAGGCTACCTGCGCTGGGCGAGATTGGCCAAGTGGCACAGTCATTCTGCAAGGTGTCAACTGCCCAGGAAGCTTCCAAACTGACACTTGGGTCAAGGAATTCGCCTTGTGATGAGTAAGAGGGTCTTGATCTCCAAGTGGAAGCAAGAATCTCCAAGTGGACTCAAGAACTGAAGAATAACTAAAGTGGGAGAGGACATTAGTCAGCTTCATGCCAGCCTCAAGCTGACTCATCCTTTCTCCAAATCTCCTATATATAGAGCTCTCTCATGAGGTCTAGGGAGGCTGGAATTTTGTGCAAGTAAGGAAGTGCTGTTGGTTTGTGTATAGAACTATTGGGTGATTGCTTGAAGGAGGTGAAGAGGAGATTTCTTTCTGCTGGGAGGTGTTGCTCGATTGGGCCTATTATGGTTGTAACTCTCTCAGAACTTTACTTCTTCCATTAATAAAGTATTTGAGGTTCTTCTATATGCATGTGTCTTTATGGTGAATCGATGCTTGTATATTTGATTTATGCTAATCCCTGAATCGATTATGGATGTATGCTTCTTGTAGTTTCCTTTTCTTGTGCTTTTACAAGATCTTTGTGTAGCTGGGCCGGTGAAAGAGCAAGGAGTGAAGATTGGATCAACCATTAGCGCAAGATAACGGTTAGTGGATCATCCTTCTCTTCCTCTCTCATCTCATAAAGAAGTATTCTTGAATAGCTTTGCATTCAGTTGTTGCTAAGGTACTATCACCCTTAGAGTGGGATAGGGTCATTCTGTATTGGATACTTTTCCCAACAACAATTAGGTAGTGAGACGCCCAGGGTCAGATCAAGGGAGCGCTTGACCTCACAGTGTAGAGGTACCCCTGCGGGTTAGGTGAAGATGTCCTTGTACTCCTCTACAAGCTTGTCCATCTGCTATTTTGTGTGGAGGAGCCTTGTCTAGAGGCTGTGGCCACAATATTCTTCTCACGTCGAGGGTGAATCATAAGGAAAACAAATTTGACGGTATGGGAAATGATCTTACTGCATTGCTTCACCGTGATTAAAGAAATGACAGTAGGTAGTACTACCTCTGGTATCGTTTACAACTTATTGCCCAAAGTAATAAAAATAGTGTGAGGCGTAGACTAATACAGAACATGTTGCTTCCAAAAGTATTTTTGGCTTAATAAAACATCACAAACTTCAAGAGGAGAAAAATCACACAATACCTCATCTGTGAAGGGCTTGATGCTGTAAGGAAAGCAACATTGTTGGCTGACGCGGAGATATTGCACCTGGTAAAGCCACTCGATGTTGTACACCTGATGGTGTGGTGTGGTCAGTAGGCCCAACTCCTTTACGACCTCTGCTGAAATGACGTTCTTTTGGCTCCCGCTGTTAACAATGAACTACAAAGGAGAACCCTTCACCAAAATTTATGAGTGGAAGAGCCTCTACCCCTCCTCTAGATATTCAGACTCATCCTTTTGGATCTTGGCAGTGGAAATGGTGGCACTAGGCTTCGCATTGATAATTTTATTCCCTTTGTCATTCCCCTTGTTAATTTCTGACTCAGAGTCAGAACATGGACCTCATTCAAAAGCCTTCAGCTCGGCCACCAGTGACTGCTTGGCTCGAAACTCACTTGTGTTGTGAGTGGGGCTTTTATGGAATTCACACCATTTCCCTATGTCCTTCTTTATCTTCGTGGTGTTGTTATTTTCTTTCATCTTCAGTGGGTTGTCCTAGGTGGCCCTAACTTGGCTTTGTCCTTTTTTCAGACATTTGGGGCGCCTTTCCCTTGCTTCAGATTCATAGATCCAAAGTCTTGCTTCTTTTGTTTAAATTTTTTCTCGATCTTGACAGCATGTTGATAGGCGGTGCTAAGTGAGGAGATGTTCAGGAACTCCATCTCGTCCTAGATATACTTTTGCAAACAATTGCAGTGCTTGAGTACCAAATATCATTCGATATCCTTGATACTGAGCTTCGTGTGAAGGGTATGGAAAACATTTGTAAACTCCAGCACATCCTAGTCCCTTCCCTTCCGCAGTGTGGTCGACTTTAGGTATTTATCTTTATAGCTCTCGATAGGGTAATATTGAACCTTGATGAAATATCGGAAATAATTCCATGTGGATGTGGATGAAAACAATGAGGATTCCCTCCAATCCTTTTGTTCACAGTAGGTTTCCCACTAGTCCTTGACATCTGGAGCAGCTTTGAGGAGTGAAAAAGTGATATTTTCTCAATTGGAAAAGTTATGAACTGAAAAATATCCTTCCAACATATTTAACCATCTATTAAGAACGTCTGCATCTATTTGTACTTCAAATATGGGAATGTCAAAGTTAACTTGTACCTTAAAAGGAGTGGGTCCTCAAAAGTGGCTGATGGAGGAACATGTGTCACTTGTGTGTAGTCGCCAAAGGATTTGCACAAAGGTATCTATCACCACATTCGTTTGTCACTCGAGGGCTTCCTCGAGCAATATTTTGAAAGGATCTCATGCCGCCTCATCTTTCTTTTCTTCTGCCATGGGAGGTCGTTCAGGTTTGCAACGCCAGTCTTGCAAAGGTCCAACCAACTCGAGCCTTAACTCCTTATACCTTCACGTCATTGCGGACATGCAAAGAAAAAAAAAGAAAGGGTAGACTGCTCTCATACCACTGATCCAGACTTATGAAGGAACGGAACAAAATACATATATACACATAAACATAAAGATGCAACAAAAATAGAACTTCATTTCATTAATATCGAAGAACTGAAATATCCTTACATACAAAAATGCAAATAAACTAGCTCGGGAAATGGTAGCTTATATCTGAGAAGAGATGTGGTGGCTACATGCCTCTTGACTGTGTTACAATGAGTCTCAAAGGCCTATTTATTATTCAGAAACAACTAAAAACCCTAAACATCGAAAAATGTAACCCTAAGAGATGAAGCGCCAAAATTATGGGCCTCGTTTGGGTAAATTGGTACATCAAGTTCCCGAGGGCGTAACTTGGCATACGATCTCCGTTTTGCTATCATAATACATCATTTTTAAGATCTCGAAGAGCAGGCCGAAAGCAAACAAATTAAATGGTTTTGGACTTCTTTTATCTCTCAATTTTCCCTAAAAATGTCTTTTAGTCCCTCAAAACGCTTCTCGAAGTTTAGGACCCAAAAAAACTACCAAAAAAGATACTTTTTGCTACAATTAAGGAAACTGAAAAGAAACAATGGTGGGGGTCCAAGTGGAATACATGTGTGGCTACTAATATCCACCTGGATCATTTGACGAAAAGGAATATGGAAGCATATGGGACCCATAACTTAGGAAGACATGAAAAATGGAGGGTTGGTCGCATCCATTTTTGCATGACATAGGAATCAATTTTCTTGCAAAAGTTGTATGAGAGAATAGTTTATCAATTTAACATGCAACCATTGAGGACCTAGTGGATAGGAAGGGTCCAGTGTAAATTAATATGATTGGGATTGTTTCCTCCAAATAATTTGCACATCATAATGGCCACATAATGCGGTCTAATATTACAGGAAGTTGCATAAATTTTAGATCTTCTCTAAATTTAATTTCATCATACCACAATTCCTTAATTAAGTTTGGGCATATTTTGATCATATTGCACACATTCTTCTTCACTATTTACTTCTATAATGTAGAATTATAAACAATTTTTGTTTTAGGGATTTTACACATACATTAAAGGTCCTCTAGCTTGAAAGAGCCAATGAAAACTATTTAATTGTTGAAGATGATTCCCTTGTTTAGGTCCACATGGTTGAGAGCCCAATGAGCCATATATGTGTAAGGTGCCATCTTGGGATGGGTAATTATTTTATGTAATTAAGACTTTGTGATATCCCTAAATGTTTTATTAGGGATATAATCATATTCGTTTGGTTCAGATTCCTTAAGGATTTCTTTCATTAACAATTGATATATGTCATGCCATGACTTGTTGAATGTACAAGTATTTGATATAATGTTTAAAAATAAGTTTGAAATAGGGTTTTTGGAGTGTGGGTCTGCTTGGGTGGACTAGCTTATATTTTTATGCTTTTCTTCCCATTGTTGAATTATAATGGTTGTAAGTACAATTGTTGTAAGTACCATAAATGAAACCTTGTAGCAAAAAAACCAAGGAATTAGCAAAGGATTGCAAGAATCATAAACATTCATAAATGAAGACCGCTCTTAAAATTGGGAAGTCTTCCATATTAATGGTCGGGAAGAAGCTATTACTAAAACTTATTGCATGGTGGGTTCAAATTTGAAATTGGATAATGTCACATTATCAAGAGGTTTTAGCTAACCTAAACCTAGTTATCATTAACCACCTGATCACTGAGTAAGTAAATTTAGATTTGGGTGAAAGTATGACCAGTCGATTCTATATGATGTGGATCCAATGATGTGGAGGATCCATGTAGATAATACATGGAAGCCAAGTGCTCGGGGGAACAAATTCTATGGACTGACAACTAGCTTCCCCACACCGTCAACCCATCGGAAATTAGAATTTATGTAGTGTATCATCCGATGAGTGGTGGTTAGTGGCCAAGACCTTTACCGTCTGATAATATAAATCATAAAGTGTCATGAAAATCCGTTTTTGGGCTACTGATCTTTGGGTGAAGTGAATATCGATGTAATGAGGTCGCCAAGCAGTGGTTGTGGTCAAATATTCATTCTATCATCTATCGTGAACATAAACGTTATTTAATGTTCACATTGGTAGGACTATTGTGTCTTCAAGAGTGTTAATTATTTAAGCTCTTCTTTCCCATAGGCAATAAGAGGTGGTCCAATGAATGAGAAATATTCATGTAAAGAAAACCCCTGAGGTTTTAGACATTAATGTTAATTAATAGTGGGGGAAACATTTAAGTTTTGCATTTAATAAAGGTATTTGACAAATGATGCATAAGGTGCAGAAAACTTAAGGATCTGAAGAATTTTTTTTAATAATGGAAAATGAAACTTTCAGATAAGTTGGGTGTCCATTACCGGCTTTGTCATCTTCTTGTATTCTTTGATATTATGTTCTATGATACATATATCCCTGTGATGGTATGCTCAGACAGTTTTTTTTCGGTGATAGTTTCTTTTCTATGTGATATAATTTATCTATTATTTTCTGGTGCTTAAATTAGATTATGTGATAGAATTCATCAGTGTAATGTTTTGGTTTATATGATTTAGACATGTGTTCTATTTTTCCTAAAACTTGCACTATTTATGTTTCATGCCTTGCTATAGTGGATTGTCTTCACTTTTTACTATTCAAATGATGTTTGATATGTATACAATTGGACATCTATCTTGCTTCTGTGTCTCTTGATTTATATACTCAAAAAAAAATTAGCTACATCTGAAACTTGATTTGTTGACCCCATTAACCAATGCATTAATTTCCAAAGAGACCCTTCTTTAGATGGAAGTAACTAACTTTGAATCTGAAAGATTAAGATTAATTTGAAAAAGTTACATGAAGAAGTTTTCTATTACCGCGAAGAAACTTTCGAGACTGAGCTAAATTCGTGATATGAGTGTCACCTCCTACATATTGATGGCTTTATCACACGATGCTATGCGTGTAGGAAAAGCTTTTACTGTGCTGGATTTTAACACGCTTTTTTTAGGAGAGGAATGGCCTCCAAACTCCTTGGTTGGTATATGAAATTTTGACAAGATCCAACTCTGAATTTAAAAAAGAATTGAAAAAGAAAATTATGATGAACATTTATGACATCAAAACTTAAGTCAACGGCTATTTTTCCATTTTTTTGAATGAATGCAAACGGTGTATCGAGCTAATAAGTGTAGAGTTCGTCGATGCATAAGGCAGCTGGAAAATCTTACACACGTCTTTTTGTAACGTTTTCAGTTTTCTTGTAACGTTTTCAATTAATGTAAGCAATGCATCAAACTCGTGCTTGCCCATCCGATGTCTGAGGACCGCTAATGTCGCCAGAAATCGCAATTGAGGTTTGAGTCGAGAGTCAAACTTGTGTTGACCACAAGTCAAACTTAGTCAACATGAATTTCCCATATTTGAGTTTGGTCCAATCCGAGTTTGACTCGTTATTAGTCACTAGTAATCATAGTACTATTTCACTGTTCGATATTCGATATAAAAAAATCGAATTGGAATTTAAAAGAGAAACCTAAGGCGGTGAGCAGAGAAGGTTAAATTATGATTATTTACAAACTAACATTCAAGAATGTTTGAATCTACAGTTTCTCATTTTCTTAAGAAAAATAGGGTTAATGTTTTAATTGATAAAACCCACTTGTATTATATCAAATAAGGCATGACACTGACATAAATATTTTAAGGATGACATTTAAGGACCATATGTTGCATATAAATATTTTAAAGATCAATTTTTTTTTTACCAATTTCAAGTTTTAAAAAATTAGGTTTTATAATATTATGTTTTAAAGGATAAAAGAGGATATTATATATATCAATTATATTTATTAATATAATTGTGTTAATATTACTAAATATTTTGATGTTAAATTAATTATTTGCAAAATCTAAAATATTTTTTTAAATATTAAATTAATATTCAAATAACATAAGAAAAATTATTTTTCTCAATTAAATTAAAAACATTTCATTTTTTTAATTTGAAATATAAACTATATAATAAATCTCACAAATCAAAATATTTTACCAACAAAAGAAATTATAATAAAATATTATAACTTCAAAAAAAAATTATAATATCACGGCAGAAAAAAGAAAAACCAAAAATAATATACGAACTAATAATCTAAATATCTGAAACAATCTGGTATCCATATTTAGAAACAATCTGGTATCCATAACGCTAAAGGATTATCGCTTGTACAAATTCTATACCCAAAATGGATGCCGCATGCGCTATCTAGGAAAAAGAGTTCTGTCAACATTGAGATCAACGTTTTGAATCCAGTGACTTTTGGAGCAATTCGGTATGGACACGAACTGGAAACTTATATTTAGGTGCAGCATTATCTTAGGTAAAGATTTTAGAATGTTGCAGTTTTAATTGTTTAATTTGTAGGATTTGATTATTTTATTTATTTTTGGAATTTATTTATTTAAATAATAAATGTATTTTATATAATAAAAAGTAACTAATGTGATTTAAATATAAATGATTATTTAATTTATAAATTAAATTATACATTTAAGTTTATGCTAGGGTAATAATTTTTAAAATAGTTATCTAAAAGAATTTATATTTTTTAATCTATAATATATGTATAAAATTAAAAGAATTTATATTTTTTAATCTATAATATATGTATAAAATTAAAATTATATTTATTGAGGAAAACTTCTTATTTCAATTTATAGTGGATGAGGATTTGTTGATTTTATTTTTATATTTTATTTGATGATTTAAAATCATTTTTAAGGGGCATGCTCATTATATGGTTAGTTTGAATGCTTTCTCTGAATGCTTATCAACTAGTATTGTGCCTTACAAAGTTTACTAGGTTGCTTTGAGTTTTAATAAATAAAGTTTGTTGGGTTGTATTGTCACTCCTCCACTAATTTTTTTAGAGATTTGATATTATTCCAATTCTAATAAATTCATATTCTAATTAGATGGGTAAATTAATATATAAACAAATTATATTTAATAGTTGAATTGAGCCTTTTGTGATCCATATCAAGATTAAGAAAAGTTTTTTGGGGAAAGTCACATGATATAACATTTGTTGACTGGTTTTGAACCAACCAGTGTGGTTCATCGTTAGGACAAGTTTCGAACCAAATGATGAACCACACTCGCTCTGGTTCGAAACTCTTGGGCAAATATTCTATCATATAATTTAAGCCAAAAAACTTTTCTTGATCTTAAAATTATATTTGGTAAAATAATCCATCTTACAATAAAATGTATAATTATTGTTTATACATAGTTTTCGCTGGTATAAATTATACTAATAAAAATCTGACCAATAACCTCTTCATACTTAATTTTTGGCTATATCAATTATACACGTAAAAATCAAACACAGCTGAAAATAAAAAAAAAATAAAAAAATATCGTAATAGTAAAAATTAATCAAACAACAACAACAGAAATGAAAACACTTCGTTAATATTTTACTCTATATCCATCTTACAATCCACAAATAATAGATTGAAGATTACACTAGATCGAAACTTAATCTTCATAAGTAAATACTTTACCATCCTTTTTAAAAAAAAAACGCATACCAGGCAACTTCATTTCGAATGGATCAGCATCACGTTATAACATTGTGTCGAAAACCCTAAAAATCCGCTGGCATTCTATAACGATTTGCATTTAATTCTAACCATTGCCAGTCCAGATAAACCCTAAGAACCTCAGAGATAAACCCTAGTATTCGACAAGTAAACATGGCATACACACGATATCCTCTTCCTTTCCTATTTGCTCTTGTATTTTACGACAGCGTCTCCGAACGCCGCGGTAGGAGTATGGGAACTTGTCTCTGATGGTATCCAAAATAAAGCTTATTTGAGAAAAACCTTCGCACCGCTTGTCAAGAACGTACTTCCTGGCTCCCCGCCGACCTCCGCAGCGCCGTAAGATTTCGTCCGTACTCTCATCTACGGGATCGTCGACGATTCCGCGGCTTGCCAGGCCATGTGCGTCCTGATTCTGCTGCCTAGGCACATGCATAACCCTACATGTCTGAAATCTGCGTTGGAGCTTTAATGCGGTGTCGCAACACCTTGTGACCCTGTCATGATCCCTCACACGGTACTGCCCGTTCACCTGTCACACACAATTCATTGATATACATACCCTACAGTCACCGAGCAGTTTGTGTGGTGCCTCAAAAACAAGAATTGAGTAACAGGAGGAAGCGAGAGACTTACACAGTCGTAATCGAGCTCGCTATCCCCGTACGCAACAATATCTGTAATATCCATATCGCGAGCATGTTGAAGCCCCGCAATGAGGGCCTTGTGTTTCGCTACGTTAGTCGTCAAGTTGTAGCCCAGAAGACGGGAAAATCTCTTCATCACTCTGCCGTTCCCATCTCTGAGCACGAAGCCAATGCCCGCAGTGCCACGATTTCCTATGCAGGCTCCATCGAAATACAGTGTGGCCGATACTTGCTTTGGTTCCCACCCAGGCATGCTTCCCTTCGTCAATATTTTGCGAAAGTGGATATGGATGAGAATGCACGGGAGCAGAGGCATAGCTAATGAATAATTAAAGGAACTAATAACTTTTACGATTCCGAACCGCCTAAAATGGAGGAGATCAAAGGTTTTGCAGAGAGTCTGTTCACATTCCACAAAGAAAGAACCAACTAATCCGACATGCGTCTCATATTGTTGATTTTATTTTTCCATGATATCAATCGATGCATCAATCAAAATACTAAAGAGAAGCACGAAAGGGTATAGAGTCATCCTAATGGAGAGCAGATATGGGATTCGAAAGGAATTTAATTAATGAGTATCCCAATATATCATCTAGATTGACGTGTAAAATCTTACTTAATCCAAATGATCCATTATAGAACTTCAATATAGAAATATAAAAAGCCAAATAAACTAATTTTACTTTAAAATTCACTAATCTAATTTTAACATTGCCGGAAAATTTCGAGCTGCATGACTGAAACTTCAAGTAGTCAGTCCGTCATTGATAGTTCATTGCTTTTTATTTTCAAAATAAATATTGAATTTTTATTATTTTATTTGTTTATGTATATTCTCGTAGTATTTTAAGTTCAGCATATATGTTTTTATTTTCGAGATCCCGAAGTATGTTATATTTATATTTTAAATGAAGTAAATTTTTTTGAATAGAATAATTTTTTTACCTATTAAGTTATAAAAATTAAAGTTATTTTGGACTTTATATTTATATTATTGTATATTTATATTAGCTCAACTAAATAATTTATTTCGCTGAACTTTTCTTATTAAAATGTAATGTCAAAATTTATAAAGTTATAATAAGAGAAGAGACAAATATTAAAACTTATTTTAAATTTATAAATAAAGGTAATTATATTGATTAATGTAATCATATTCATAAAGGTAATTTTATTGTAATGGTATATAGATTTTAGGTATGAATTATATATGTGTGTGTGGTGGGGATAGTTCAATTGCTCATTAAATTAATGCGAAATTTGTGAAAATTATGAGAGATCCACGGTTAAGGTTACAGAGACAAGGACATGTACTAGACCCTAGAAGTTTACTAATAGATTGTTGTTATATATATTATTATTATCATTTTATTATTCAATTTTAAGGTCACTTCTAAGTCAGATGTAAAACTGGTGTATGAGACCTTCTTCTTTGTGGGACAAGGGACCTACCTCTACGCAACCATTTGACTGCTAAGTCTATGAAGGCATACATACTCTAACCTCCTCTAGTTTGGTTTTGACCTTGTGATCTCTTAGGACAAAACACATGCATTACATTAAATACATATAAATACAATAATTATTGCTTTAAGATAGACATACTTTCTTAACCATACAATCTACTTTGTTGAGGGAATATCTCAACCACACACCTAAATAGGACCTAAGATCTCATAGATCTAACAAACTCCTTAAGGAAGCTAATCACTCCATCACAAGACAAGTAGGAATTATATTTTCCAAGTCCTCCCCTTAATGTCTACTTCTCTCGATTACAATCACCAAAGCCTAGAAGTGGTCCTAGTGTTTACAATTATCATTAAAAAGAATATGTTGATGTCCATATAAAGGAACAACAATCTATTCAAATGCATGGGTACCAACCACTGTAGTCATCAGTCCACCTGGATGTCCTTCATGTACATGGTTCAATCAACTATGCGTGTACCTACAATTGTAAGTCCCCTCCATCATTATCATTTCAAAATATTCTAGTCTGGTAACTCCATCAAGTTGTCTCATAACCCTCGTAAGAGTGTAGTCAGAAAGTTGGATTATCGAGTTCCACTCTCAAACTCCCGAATCACAGATCTCCTGAATTCCAAGTTGTTGCATATCTTCACGAGAACACCACTCATCTTCAACAAATCAGGGATCCTTCCGTAGATCCATAACTTCCAAACTATCTCGACAACCATCCATACTGAGCTTTTATTTTCACTTGATTCCTTCTATAATTCGCTTCAAACCACTAAACCAATTTTCTGATCTCTTTTGCATGGTATATCACAAACCAAAATAATGTTGCACATAGTTAAAAATTCTCGAGAAAAAAAAATCCTATACAATTTTATTATACTTCCTTCCCAAACAACGTATTCTAGTGATAATGTAACAACCGTCGTAAAAAATCTATGTAAAAATTAATAAATGTAAAATATGTCCTTCGTCATGGGACATGTATTCCAAGTTGAATGTTAGGAAAAAACACAGTGATGGGGATCACTTTTGATTAATTAATGGCTAGGGAAATTGGCAAAGCCAATGACAAAGGCTTTGGAAAGACATGAGATATTTATTAGCATTTTATTTATGAAAATAATGGAAATTAGGAGAAAAAGAAGGTGAAACATCACAGGTTGCATGTTAGGAGGAAAATGGAAAAAAAGAGGCCTCATTAATAAAAAAACTTTTGAGGATCAATTTGTAACCTTTTGTTAGTTCAGTTTTGGAGCTCTCTCCCTCTATTCTCTCTCTCTCATACTCTTGGACACTTAAGGGTTTTCTTAGAGCACTCTTAGAGGAGTGTGGCATACTTGGATTTTTGGAGCAAGAAGGAAAACAAAGAGTAGGAAAGTACAAGAGGACTTTAGGATCAGTAACTACAATGAGTTTTTCTTACAAGTACCGAGTTGTATGTATGTTTTCCTCACTAGTTTTGACATGCATAGCATATGCATATGGTTTCTTGGTTATGATCTGTTATTGGCATGGAGGATTGCATGTATTGACAATGGATTTTCCTAGCCTTGCCATTTCTTAGATAGTCATGGTGTTTTGTGTTTTACTTCTTCCTTTTTCTGGTTGGTTTTCTCGTGCCATTGGTTGTGGGTTGAGTTATCAGTTCCTGAAAGCCTTGGTTGGAAAAATGCTCTAGAAGTCATGTAATAGCTTGGATTGAGTTAGTAGTCCTTGAAGCCTTGGTTGGAAAAAGGCTCTGGAAGCCCTTGGTTGATTGAGTTAGTAGTCTTGGAAGCCCTAATTGGACAAATTCTCTAGAAGCCCAACGTCAGTTGTGTGTTAAGTTAATAGTCCTGGAAGCCCTAACTAGAACAAACACTCTAGAGCACTCGACAACTTGGGTAGAGACCAATCTGGTGATGGTTTGTGATGTCACACCATGAGGTGGAATCACTAGTTGAGGGTTAAGGTAGTTTATCCTCTGGAAGCACTTGATGGTTTTGATTGATGTGTTTTATGAGATCTCACATTCATGGTTGGAATATGCAATAGAGGTGACTTGTTGAAAGAAAGATTTGGTTCAACCTAGTCTATGATCGGGTGGTTCGTGGAAGTTCCATACCTAGCCTATGAAATCATCAATAAGAGTTCTCTTTCTCATTGGTATTTTATGGGTAAATATACTTGTTTATATGTGGCTTATATGGATTTTATACCCTTGATATTTCTATTAGTTATATGGTGGTTATGCATGAGTTTTATGATAGTGGAAATGTATGGCTCTCATCATGTTTTGGTTAATCATTGAATGTACAATGAATATATTGCTTAATAGATGGTAATGCAGTTATTGTGATGATGCAACAATGATTCTTAGTAATTCTCAAATAAGTATGAGACCCCTATGCTCAGATATGTTGTTTAGACCTATAGATTGATTTGTGACATGTTTGACGAAATTTCAGTCATGGCTAGTAGGGGTATAGTCAATTCCTTATTTAATTAATTTCATTTGTATCATTGTTCCGATGTTACCTTTCATTTCTAGGGGTTTCATGGAGTTCTGTTTAGTGACCTAAGTCCCGGCCCTAAAATAGTGGAACAAAATTCAAAGTCGTTAGCATAAAACAACCTAGGAAATTCCCAAGTCGCATGCATGCCCATGATGTGGGAAAAGATATAGGGTTCTAGTCACATAGATGACCATGTTATGGGAGTGATTCAGGGTTTAATGTAGTAAAAGGTCAGTTTTTCTAACGGGTTAGTCACCTGGGAGGTTTCAATGGCTCTTGGGGGTTCTCCAGTATGTCCAGAAGGTATTTGTAGTGTGTTCTGTCAGTTGCACTTTCTTAACTGACACATGGGGATTTTAATCATATCCTAGTAACTCTTTGTCACATCTTTACCTCATTTGTTCGGTTACTTGGGTAGATGTGGGAGGAGGGTGTTACAAGGTGGTATCAAAGCATTATTCACCCCTCGGACAAGATTGGTGGTGTGTCGGTCATGCATTCGTGTCAATTTCATATGTGTTACTCATACATGTGGTCTATGTGCTTATTGCAGATGCATGATGTTGATCATGGTTGTAGTGATGTCACAATGTGAAGGATGATGGTGCTGTCATGGAATGTGTCGTCAAGAGTATATGTCGATTGTGCAATGATTATGATTGTCAGTGCTTATATATTGTTATGCATAAATTGATATGGTTGTTGTTGTCATACATGAGGTCATGATGTGTAGTTGATAGAATCATGCATTAGTGACTAGACTATATTTAAAATGATGTCTATATGTTGTTATATATATAACCTATATATCTATATATTGTTATGATTATTCTTATACATGTATCGCACTAAATTGGTTAATGTTGCAGATGATATATCCTCCCTGAATTATGCTAAGGTATGTTGGTTTATTTATGATTTGGTTTAGCTAGCATAAGATTACTTGTAGAAAAGAGATTAAAGATGACTAGAAAGATGGTAGACTACATGTTGGGTAAAATTAATTTCTTAATAAACGAATAAAACAACTAATCTCCTAGACATTAATTATCAACACAAGGAGTGTCTTTTTATCTCAAGGCAATCAACAAAATATATGCATAACAATACCAACAACTAACACAGGTTCTATATGATTGTATTCTATACTATCAAGCTCATTCAATAAGAAATTAAATGAAAGACTTGAAAAATAAAACTAAAATAAAAAGAAGAAAGTAAATGACAAGCAAAACAATAATGCTAATCACATTGCTTAAATCATTGCTAAATTAAACCACACCTTGGTAAATTGGAAATTTAATCTATTGACAGCATAATTCAAATGCTAATCTAGAGCAACAAATCAAATGAAATCTAGAAATTACAAGAAACAAGAATCTGGAAATTGCAGCAAACAAAAAATTAGTTAAAAGAAAGGAAATCTACTTTAGGAAATGACAGTTGTAAACAAACACCTAAATACACTAATTTACATGTTCAAGGCAACACCTCGTCCAAGGTAGTGTGCCCAACTACCCAAGACCCAGTTCTACCTTGAGAAGTAACCCATATCAGATTACAAATAACGGATGTAGAACTCAATGGATAATTGCCTTCATTCAAACATATGAGAGAAATAATTATAGCATAATGAAGCTCTTAGCTTTGCCTTAAATTCAACAATTGTTCATCCTCTCATCTCTCATCTCTTATCTCTTCTCCTACATCCTATCTAAGAATTATCCATATCCTATACACTAATTATCTCTCATTATTCCCCAATTATCCTTCTCAATTATCCTCTAATTCTCTTCTAATTCTCCTCATATTATCCCCTTCTCTTTGATCTTTGTTTTCATTTAAATACATAGAGAGCAAAGAGAAGTTACATCAAAGATGATTAGAAAATCATTTCCATTATAAATTTTGATTGTACAGAATGAATTGATCAGCAAGATCATATCTGAAAGATCATTCCATCAAAATTCAATAGGGACAAGTTGAATTTGGTATTGCAATTGGAAGAATTTGGAAAATGGCCACAACAACAAATCTGAGAAAATAGTCTTCAAAGAACCTTCGTTTTCTATTAATAAAAAACAAATTTTCGAAAAAGGCTCAGTAAAAAACTAGTTTGGTTCGTTTTGGACAATACCCATGTTTCAGATTTTCTAGATTCTCCTCCATTTGTTTGAAACATCTGATGCAAAACTGTCACTTCTTTTTCCAGCGAATTTCTGAGTTGGAATATTTAATTGTGAGTTGGAGATCAAATTTGCAATCTGGAAAAGATCTTGGAAGCTAAAATCATGACAGATGTTACAAAAAATCCATTAGTAAACCATCATTGGTAAAATCATGTATAATAATCATCAATTTTTTAAAAATAAAAGAGAAAAATATTACTTATCCATAAGAGCATAAATAATTATAAAATGGAATTATATGATAAATTATCATAAATGGCGTGATAAAGAATGGTATAAATGGATTAAATAGACATTAAAAAGTGATATTAATAATGACAAACTAGTGGCCCAACACTACAGTTCACGAGATTCTCCTTATGGATTGGATGAGCAATGTGGGGTTGGGAATTATTCTAAATTACAGACAAGCCAAGAAGCTTGAAGGAAGAAATAAGGATTTGTAAAGAAAACAATGATAAATCATGGAGGCACAAGAGAAACAAGTAGAAGTCAATGCAGTAATCCTTTAAAGTCTATCAAAATTGAAAAAATAGGGACCAATTCGAATAAACCATAGGAAGGAGGACATAACTAATGGGACACATGGCAGTAGATCTCGCCATACGTTGGACATAGAGGACATGACTAGAGATGGTAGGTCCCTGGACACTCTAGATAGGAGAGGTTATGCACATATACTATTCTATTTTTGGTTCTGACAAGAACTATGATCATCATCATTATCATCCTTATAGAAGGAATGACAAACAATATTTTCCGCATGAGTTTAAGAAAGAAAATAAACGTACATTTGATGGAGAGATGAAGAAGCCACATGATGCAGAAGCGTGTTTATTGGAATGAATAAGCTCTTCAAATTGCATGAAGGCCAAAATAACTATATTCATTCTTAATTAAGGTAAAGCAATTATCTCGTGGGAACATGTAAAGAATGTCATAGATATTTATGAGAAGGATTTTACTTGGAGTGAATTCAAGATACTATTCAGAAAGAGGTATCTATCAGAGAGGTACTATGATGACTGGGAAAAAGAGTTTCATGATCTAAAGATGGTATCTATGACTAATGAAGAGTACACTATAATATTTTTGGACCTATTGAGGTATGTTCCTTACCTCAAGGAGGAGAAGGCCAACATTGAAAGATTCATCAGTGGGTTGTCCTTAGCACTCAAAGATAGAAATGAGTTTGATGTGCCTATATCATTGCAGGAGGACATCTGGAAGTTAAATCATTGTTATGAGAAATCAAAGTGCAAAGCTAAGAGTAAGACAGACTGGAAAGGTAATGCAAAGAACAAAGGAAAATGGGACAAGAAGAGAGAAATATCTTAGGGTACAGGTAATAAAAAGAATGTAGTGCCATCTAAGAAGTTCAATTCGTCTAGTAGGGAACAAGGACTTCAATCTAAGGAGCATAATAAGGATGAAGGTTGACAGCCTTTGGAGTGCTGGACCTGTGGGGGAGAGCATCACAAGAGAGATTTTCCTCAACATCAGGGTGGTAAACCCCAGATCTACGGTGCTCAAGAAACACAGATAGTGGGAGATGTTGGATAGAGTATTCTGAGTATCCATGAAGTTCTTGATAATAGGTAGCTATATCTCCATGCGTATATTATCAAGATGGAAGGTAAGATTTGTCATCAAGTTGAACATTTCTATTTTGATTGAACCTAGATCTAATTATAGTTATGTTAATCTAGATCTCGTGGATAAGTGTGGTATTAATAAAGAAGTACATGAAAGGTTTTGGTTGGTGTAGTTGGCTACATGTACAAAGAAGAGAGTTAATATTTGGGTAAGAGCTTGTGCATTTGATTTGAATGGTATACATACCTTAGCACATTTGAATGTATTGCTATTGGCATCATAAAGTATGTTGTTGGGCATGGGTTGGTTGTATCTTCATAGAACCAAGGTAGATTGTTATGAAAATGCTATTGAGTGCCTGGATGATAATGGGGAGCAAAGAGTTTTTTAGGGTAAGACAAAAGCTATGCACACCGATCTTGATCTGATGGTACCATAAGAATCCATCAGCAAATTAATAAGCCTCCTAATCTCTAAAATTTTCCAGTACTTCATTTATGAATGGCATAGTAAATGGATCATCGAAACAAGCATCATTCAACTTCCTCAAATCTACGCATATCTGAATTTCACCCTGCGTTTTCTTCCCTTGAACCACCATGGGACTAACCTAGTCTGATTCTTCAATAAGTTCAATAATCCTGGATGCAAGCATGCTATTTAATTCTCCGTGCACTGTTTCTTCATATTTAGGATTCCTTTGGTAGGGGCGCTTCTTCACTGGATTTGCTTCTAGATTTAATGTGATCTTCATGATGCCCAAATCCCCTACTATCCCTTGCAGAACAGAAAACTTGGTAGGAAACAAGTCTAGATACTCCCGTAGTAGTTCCATGACTTTTTCCATTGTATATTCATCCCAATAGTCGCTTATGTTTGGAAACTTCGGCTGCACTTCCCATCCAATATTCACCTGCTTGATCTTCAAGGGCTGTGAAATATGACGAACTTCTTCCTTAGGCCCTGCGACTTCGCACTGTCCTTCCCACTCAAGAATATTGATGTTCCTAGGATATTCTTTGCCTTTCGTAGTGGTCACATTGTAACATTTTAGTGTATGGCGCAACAACGTACTCCAATTTGGTTGTACCCATGCAACATTTTTGTCAAGAATTCTTAATATTACGACTTTGTCTCTCGTAACGCTTCATCAATAGATTCAAATCCATCTTCAAAGCTAAAAATTAGCAGAAATATATCTTTCAGAAGATCCCATTCTGTGTTTCCACGTTGCACATATGTTTCCAGATACCAGTTTAGCAGCATCGTATCCAAATTATGGAAGAATATATGAACCCATTCTAGCTATGGTTCTTCTCCCCACTCTTTCGTCCATCACACCAGATTCTCACATGGATCATCCTTCCCTATGTATTTATATGTAATGCAGGTATTGGCATACCCAAATTGTAGCTTCATCATTTGCTTGTATTCCTTCCAGTCTGCAAAGTTATTCTTATGTGTACCCCACCATCCATTACATCCCTTTCAAATTTATCTAGAAATAAATTGACATCTTCTAAACCATCATAATGCAGAGTTTCGTACCTCAGTGGATACACATCGAAGTGACTTTGTAAGCCTATTGCATCGCAATGATGATATGTCATGCAACTTGTTTTTTCATTGTTCAATCCCCTCATCTAAATCTGAATTACAAGAGTTATCCTTCTCCCATGTAATTCGCCCATCTACCATAGGTTTGATACAATCTTCATCTTGTGTAATCAACTTATATATTTTTTCAATATCGTCATCCTCATCATAATCCTAGACTGGTTTATTATATCATGCACTCTCGACTAGATCTAATGAAAAAATAACCCTTAGTTCTTTATTTTCAAATGTCATATTATGCTTCTTCAGGTTGATGACTATGTTCATATCAAATGTCGAATCAGTTGTAAGCATCGATGGGTATGGGTTATTGTCGTCTACTATTTTGATTAATTCAAAATCGTCTATGGTACACACCCCTTAAATATCCACAATCACTCCATGTAGGTGTCTCGTAGGAATAATCTTATGTTGATTCACCATCCTCAGCTGGATTGGGGACCACTGTAGTGATGGTGTTCCCATTCTTTGCCAATTTTTCTTTGGCGGAATATTTACATCAGAACCCAAACCAATAATTACCTCATCCATTTCATATTCTCCACTGTGCAGTCAATCTCATTTCATGACTAGTCATTTTCTTACTTTTTCCCACCTTATGTACTGCAAGTTGTTCCAGTAGTGGCTTATTCTTTCGAGTGCAGTTATGTATAAATTCGTGTAGTCCTTTTAGTTCCTTATTATCCCTTAAGAGTTTCATGCAGGTTCGTAAAAATGGCTAATAATGACGAGTATGCCTACTACGCAGTACAGGTGTCTTTAAGCTTTCTTGTACTTTGAGTCCTTGACGTAGAAGCTTCTTCATCCACAAAGCTCCTTTTCTCTTCCATAAACATTTGCTTCACCTTATTTACATCGAATCCAGTCTCCTTATCAACATCCTTGTGAACCCATACATTTTCTTCGTGTTTATTCCTAATATCCTCCCTGGTAGCTATGCCATTTCACGTGGCGATATTAACACTAGGACCCTCTTCACGATTTTCAGATCTCATCATCTAGATGTTCTGGGTAGGCTACTAAGTCTGCGTATTCTTTTCTTGCATCTTTCCGATGAGAACATGGAAATATTCTATGACATGATCAAAGCTCCTCCTCATCATCCTCTTCCTCGACCCTAAAATCCTCTACATACCATAGTTGCGCATCGATCCTGAGTACAAGCCTCCATCTGTACTATATATGTTGGTGTTCTATCCATCATCAATTCTTAGCTCCAGAAATTGCATTATTCATGACCATCAGAATTACAGAAATTACATAACAACTATTGTGGAGTCTGCAAAATCTTTTGTAGCATATGACAATTGTCTGTCGTCTGTTTTTCTGTAATCTAAAAAATATTGCACCATGGTACCACTCCCATACTTGGCCTAGCGGTGTTCACTGGTTTCAAGGGGACATGACCTCCTCTCACTAGATAAATATGGTACACTAAGAAATGATCCTTATCATGGCCCTGACCTTTACATTTCAAACACCATACTTCCACACGGACCTCATTCTGGACTTATTTTCCCTTCTTGAGGCTCTACAACTCCATATACAGGCTAGTGCGTTGTGACTGAATTTGCTACACTCCCAGATTTATATCTTGAATAGGTGAGTCTTCCAATTTCCTTGTAATCTTCAGTGCTTCAGCCTGCATTCCAATCTTCTGTTGTGATAGTGGAAATCTCAAATGTGGAAATAAGAAAGCACTATACCAGTCCTTGTCTTGGTCATCTGTGATCTACATATTAGATTATTGCAACAGACATTTCAATATTTGATTAAAGTCCCATGCAGACTCATTCACCTTCTAATGGATCTCTTTGACCTCTATTACTGATTGGGCTTGCGACTTATGCATCTTGAACTCATTATTGAGTTCCTTTCTTGTTTCTTCTAATGTTGCATTTAGATGAGTCGAACAATACTTAATATACCATATTAGTGTTGTATATTGTAGTGTTGTAACGAGTTGTGCTTTCTTCAAGTCATCATCTCTAATATACTGTGAATTTCACACAACATCAGTTGCAAACCAAAATTGTTCAAGGTGTTCTGTCCCTAGACCCTTGAATATTGGAATCTTCTAGCGTTGGCCATGTTGAATAATGGAGGTGGAGGTGGAGGTGTAGGTGTAGGTGTGTGAGGTGGAGGTGATGGTGGAGGTGGAGTGGATGGATGTGGTATCCCCGCAATACCCTACTCTACTGTCTACAATGCACCTAGAGGTGTCTTCAGAACACTACTTTCTTTCTCACTATCAGACACTCCCAATAGAGGATTATACTCCGCACCTAAATCTAAATCTCTTCTGAACATTTTTCCACTCAATTTATCTCCTGTCAAATCGCTTCTAAACATTAATTCAATGGAATAAGAATCTTCTCATACAATAGCATTTTAACACAGGTTTTCAGTGATGAAACTACCCAAAATATTATCAATATAGTAATTGATAGCCCTCACGATCTTCTTTTCTGACGCTTCTAGGTGCCTGAACAATTTTGGAGTCCACATAATAGGGTTGTCTAACTTCCAAGTACATTGACTGTCTTCCAATTTAGACAACCACTCGTGTAATTCACATGGAAAAGAGTAGAAGAAAACTGTGTGCTTGTCTATATATAGGTATCTATTCAACAACTCTTCCTTTGAAAAGCGTGAATTACCGTTTTCCTGGGCTACAGATTCGTGGAGCTTCTGATCTATTCACTTCTTGATTTCATTCTTAATTGGGAACCATTTATATGACATCACACATTATTTAGATAGATCTCAGTCCTGGCAACAGAACCATATGTTGGCTTACAAGGGTTTAGACCTAGGTTTAGAGTTAGTTGTGCTAACCAAGAAAACCATAAACTATCGGCCCATTCGGAAACAACCCACATAGCCCATGCTATAGTCTCACTCGAGGCAGTATTGGGGGATATTAGAACTAGTTTTCTACATCTAGAGGTCTATGTGATGGGTTTATGTGATTTCTAGGGCTTTATCCCAACCTTCGTGAACCTTAACCCTTGAATTGCGGAAATTATGATAACTTACACATTATAGCTTCTAACTCTACGTCGACTGCTTTAAACATTCATAACATCAAGTAAATAAATGAATCTACCACTTCGCACATCAATTAAGTGTTTGTAAGATAATTGCAGAAAATAAAGAGAATATACAGAACATGCATAAGTAATCACAAAGGCACATATACACAGATATTGCTACAAAATAGTCTTTACTATGCTCAATATTTCTGTTACAGACTCTTTCTTCTGTGCACACAAGTTGTAGGGGCCCGCGCACTCAGCTACGGACTTACCAAGGTCTCTGCACACATAGCTGCAGGAGCCTTACCCTTTGCCTAAGTATAGAGAATAGACTCTTCTACCCTAGATCAATTTCCCATACATAGATCTTCTATTATTTACTAACTTCCTATTACTCGATATGACTCCATTATATAGTTTCTTTCATTACAATACCATGGTTCGTGAACCAGGAACAAGTCACAAAACATATTAACTTCTAACAAAGTATGGGGCTTTGACCTTCCTAAATCCCCTTTTCACTTCTACGACATTGGTGATCCTCTCCTTAAAATGCAGATACTTTACACAAATAACAAAAAATATTACAAAATTGACCCTAGGGGACCCTGTCCCAACATAAATGTATTAAATTTCTGATACCACATCCTTGGTGATTGTTCTAACCCATACAAAGACATTTTAACATGCATAGCAGTTCTTTCTTTCCCTTCACCACAGAGCCTTCGGGTTTCTCCATGTAGATCTCTTCTTCCTTATTGTTATCGGGAAAACTAGTGTCTATTCAGAGCTGCTAGTCCCGCTAAGACGGGTAGCTATCTTAGGAAAAAAAACATTAAAGTTACTTGTGTTTTCCTTTACGAGAGATAGATGAGAGAGAAGAAAAGAGTACCAACCTCAGTCTTTCGCTTGGCTCCTTTCTTGTTTCCTCCCTCCTTTGACAGAGATTCACCACTCCTTCCTTACTTGTCCCGCTTCAAAGAACACCTTTAGAGTCAAAGCAACATAATACCATCAAAGCATAGAGTTTTATAACCATAAACAATATAGGATCAGATGTATATGAACCATACAAATGCATATATCAATACAAGATTAAGAGATATACAAGAATATGGAGGAAAACTCAAATAGCTTTATTGATAGAAGTAGTAGAAGAGAGGATTACAATCAATTGGTCTAACCCAGCGCCATCCTGCCAGCATGAAAGCCCTCTTCACCTCATGAAAAGCTTAGATAACCAAACAATACAATGTTGCATAGAGAAACCAACAACACTTCCTTACAAAATACAAAATTCCAGCCTTTGGATCTCTAAGATGAGGGATCCATATATAGATGTTTGCAGGTGGGTGATTCAGCTTCTGGGATTTTGATTAGTATCATCTCTCTGATAGTTCTTGGTTCCACTTGGAGATTTCATGATCTCTTACTCATCCCTGGGTGAATTCAAAGAGGCAAGTGTCAAACGGGCAGTTTCTAGAAGATTCTCTAGGTTTCCACCTAGCCAATTGCCTCTACCATTTGTCTGCTCTCGCTCATTGCACCCTACAGAAGGGATTATCAGTATGCATCACACTTTTTACATGTGGAAAGTGAGATGCATCATACCCTTAGCACTGGGTAGTCTGTATGGTCCTGTTTTGACCAGTTCTGAGTAGTTTTTCAGGGAGAACTTCTAGGAGATGATGTAATCAGCTGACGTTGCTCCTTTAGGGTATGAAACAACACTTTTAGGGACTTAGAAGCCCTTGGTTTATGGACATATGTACTTTGGGTTGTAGTGCCCAAATATGTCTATAACAATTGTCCCCTAAAGCATGAGGTCGTAAATCTTCTGATGTCAGGTGAAATTGATCAGGTGCTCAAGTCCTAGGTGTTGTAAAAATGCTCAAAATTCAAAGTGCTCAGAACTGGTTCATAGCTAAATGACTGGAAATTTCTCGTCCTCCCGATTCCGGCACCGCAAACGGTTCGGAAAACGGTCGCCGTATGAGGGAGATATGGCCAAAACAATATTTTGCCCAAAACATTAGAAAATTGGAATTTAAAAAAAATAAATTAAAAAAGGAATATTTCGCAAAATATTCCTTGGAATATTCCAGGGAATATTCCCTCTGCAGCAACCAATCAAAATCCGCCACGTGGCAGGCCCAGAGAACGCCACATGGCCCCATGATGACGTCAGCAGGCTCATGGGCGCATGTAAATTTTTTGTGTGGCATGGGCAAGGTTTGAACTCACGACCTGCCTCCCACTAGCTTTACGCTTCACCATTACGCCACAGCAAACAGACTTGAGAGGCTAAGCAAATAAAGTTTATTTAAAGTTTAAAAATTGTTTTGTGCGGGAAGGAAGGGGGTCAGCCCCTAAGGGCCAGCCCCGCACACCATATGACCAGCGTTGAGGACCGTGGGCTCAACCCAACCGCCCCACAAAATGTTGGCACGAAATCCGAGGCGGCCATTACCAAACAATTATTGTAACTGCAGCTTTGGCGGATTTTTTGGCGGAGCGCCAAATTTGGCGGGGCTAACTAGACTTTCACTAAAGTTAGCTGGAGTTCTTTTAGGGGAAACTGGCAGTCTGGAGTAAATGGCCATAACTTTGGCCCAGAAAGTCGGTTTTGGACGATTTTTTTTTTTATTTTGGATAATTTCGACCTTCTGAAGCCATTGGTGCAGGTCTTACAGCCATCAGAGGTCATTTTCATACTTTTTGGAGCCGTGAAAGTTCTAGGAGCCACCAGGGGCGAGTATTGGGAAGACTGTACAGGGTTGCAGGTATCCATTGGAGGTGATCCAATAGTCAATCCTGAAGGATTCATGTGTTCTGAATCCATTTCTACCATCTATTTCTCCTGTAGATGCTTCTATTCAGCTGTATTTTCAATTTGAGCATTTAATAAAAACAAGGACAAGGCCATTTGGAGGCTTTGGACCCAGCAGACGTAGCCCTGGAGGGGGTGAACTGCTTTATCAACTTCTTGTGCATATGTGGTTGGTTTATTTTTCAGAACAAATTCGTTTTTATGTGTTAAACAGTAAAAGGAAATAATTCTGCTATGCTTAAATGGGTTGTAATCAGCTGAAAAATTCATGTGTTTCATTTCTGCAAGACATGGGAAGCTTTTAAATATGTTTATTTCTGAATTGAATACCTTGCAAACGAATTTCAAGTAGTTTCATATTCAGATCAAGTTGGTATCAGAGCTCAGGGTTTTTGTGCAAAGATCTTCTAATTGTCTTGTAAGTATTGATGCTTACCAGGTTGAAACTTAAAAGAGGGGAAGGACAGTTGACTAGAGAACGAGAGAATCCCCAGTCAAGGAGGGCCAGAGAGCCATCACCTCCACCTTCAATTTCACCCTCAAGAGTCTCAGCAGAAGCTTCAAGGATGTCTGAACATGGAGGAGAAATTCCTATAGAGACAGATCCAAGAGAAGAAGAAAGAGTCTTCAGAAAGGCTTTCTTAGATCTCACTGAAATGGTGAGGATATTGTACCAAGAAAGAAATGAGAAATTGGCTGGAGAAGGGTCCAAACATCCACCTGAAGGAGAAGGCTCTTCAGGAGGTAAGAAGGATGATGATCATTCCAAGAAAGGACATGGAGGAAATGGTGATCCACCACCCCCATCTTCACCTTCTTCCTCTTCATCTTCGTCTTCTTCTGTTCATAAGCATAGATCCTCTGGAAAAAGTCCTTTTTTAAAGCTTGATGTAAAATTCGAATTACCTATGTTTAATGGTGAAGTGAATGCAGAAAAGCTTGACAACTGGATTAGGCAGTTGGAGGTTTACTTGAGGATCCAAAATATGCATGATGATGCCACAAAGATTCAGTTGGCTTCTTTGAGAATGGATGGAGCAGCCTTGGTTTGGTGGGAGGCCAAGACTAAAGAGGAGATCAAGAAATTTGGTAAGGTTACCTTAACATGGCTTGAATTTCTGTTAGCCATTAAAAAACAATTTTATCCTCTTGCTCACATGCAGAAAGCCATTATGAACTGGCAAAATTTCAGACAACTTAAGGGTCAGAGTGTCCAAGACTACACCCAAGAATTCAGGAGAAGAGCTCTCTTGTTAGGGGTAGATTTGCAGACCCAAGAAACCCTGCTGAAATACATTGGTGGCTTGCATAGCTACCTTAGGCACACCGTCTTGATGTTTAACCCTACGAGTCTGGATGAGGTTTGTGTCCAAGCTACCCATTTAGAGGCAAGGGGAAAAAACACATTTGAAGAGGGTAGAAACAAGCCCCCCAAGGGGAAAAGCAAAGAGAAAACCTCCAAGGGAAAAGGAAAAAAGAATGCATCTGTCAAACAGGAGAGTGAGAAAGTGATATGTAAACAATGTTCTAAACTAGGCCATGAGGAGAAAAACTGTTGGAAATTACATCCTGAAAAAAGACCTCAATTTAACAAATCCAAAGGGAAACAGAAAACTGCTGCTACTACATCTACACCACAAGATTTAGGGGAAGATTCAGGTGATGAAACCAAAATTGCAGCCATGGGTTTGAAAAACTTGAAGGGAAAAGAAATTGAAACCCAAGCCAGCACTAGTACCTCAAACTGCCATGTAGAAGCTCCTAATGAGGAAGAAAGAATTGAACTGTTTCATGTGAGGGTGATTTCAAAACATACTAAGATTGACACACTTTTTGATAGTGGGTCACAAGCAAACCTTATATCAAAGGACTTGGTCAAGCAGCTTAAACTTGAGACCGTTCCACATCTGAAGCCATATCCACTTGGATGGATTTGCAAGGATGCAAATTTACAATTTTCAAGAAAGTGCACATTGCGCTTTGCAATTACTGCACATTTTATTGATACAGTTGAACTTGATGTGGTACCTTTTGATATAGCAGGAATTGTTTTGGGAAGTCCTTACTTGTTTGACAGGAAAGCTATCTTTCATCACCATGAAAACAAGTATCATCTGTTCAAAGATGGCAAGGAGTTCATTGTTAGAGCTCATCGCAAGAAGACAAATATAGCGATGGTGAATGCAGGACAGGTAAAAAGGCTGGTCAATTCAAGTAATAATTTTTTTCTTCTTATGATTAAGCCCAAGGTTGATGTGAATCATGAGTCATTTGACAATTGTGATCCAAAACTTAAATCAGATCTATATGATGTAGTTGATGTATATCATGAGATGTTTCAGGAGCCAACAGGTTTGCCTCCTAAGAGGGAGATTCAGCATGAAATCCATTTGCATCTAGATTGTCCTCTTCCAAACATAGGCATGTACCGCATGTCTATTATGGAGAACGCTGAAATAAAGAAGCAAATCAAGGACTTGTTGGACAAGGGTTTCATAAGGCCAAGTACTTCGCCATGTGGGTCACCGATTGTATTGATTCCAAAGAAAGATGGCACTTGGCGTATGTGTGTTGATTTCAGGGCCTTGAACAAGATAACGGTAAAGAATCGTTACCCACTCCCAAGGATAGATGATTTGCTAGACCAGCTGAAAGATGCTCGATATTTCACTAAGTTAGACTTGCGTAGTGGATATCATCAAGTAAGAGTTGAAGAAAGTGACATATGGAAGACAGCCTTTAAAACCAAACAAGGACTCTTTGAGTGGCTTGTGATGCCGTTTGGTTTGTGCAATGCACCTGCAACTTTCATGCGGGTAATGGATGATGTCTTGTGTCCTTTTCTTGATGATTTCGTTATTGTCTACTTAGATGACATCTTAATTTTCAGCAAGTCTAGAGAAGATCATGTCATGCATGTTAGAAAAGTACTTGATGTTTTGAAGAAGAATCAGTTATTTCTTAAAATGTCAAAGTGTGAATTTGGAAAGACTTCTTTGATTTATTTGGGACACATAGTAGGAGGAGGTGCTTTGAGAATTGATCCTGCTAAGATTGAGGCTATTGTGAAGTGGCCTACTCCCAAATCCATAACAGAGGTAAGAAGTTTTTTGGGTGCAGTTCTTCTACAGCATGGTAAGCCTATTGCATTTCATTCTGAAACTTTTAATGGTGCTGTTGTAAATTATCCTACATATGATAAGGAGTTGTATGCGTTGGTATAAAGCATCAAAAAGTGGAAACACTATTTGATGGGCAAAGAAACTATTATACATACCGACCATCAGCCCTTACAGTACTTGCAATCACAAAGCAAGTTACAACAGTCACGACACTTCAGATGGATGGGCTTCTTGCAACAGTTCCATTTGGTAATAAGGTACAAGAAAGGTACTTTGAATAAGGTTGCTGATATGCTTTCAAGGCCTATTATTGGTGTTGTTACTTTACTTAAGAATGATTCCATTGTACATGATAGTTACATAGAACAATATGCATCTGATGATGACTTTAAAGATGTGTATGCTAACTTGAGTAAAGGGAATCATGTAGAGGAAAATGATTATCACATGCATAACAATTTGCTGTTTCATTTGGGCAGGTTGTGTATACCATAGGGGGAGAGGATAAATGTTATGAGAGAAGCTCATTCTTCTCTTATTGCTGGCCACTTTGGTGTGAGCAAAACAGTTGCACATCTACAGAGGTATTGCTATTGGCCTCGCATGGTAGATTCTGTTTCAAGGTTCATAAGAGGTTGCTCATTATGTGCTACAAGCAAGCCTAGCAATAGGAAGCTTGGTTTGTATACTCCTTTGCCGGTACCTTCTAGACCATGGGAGAGCATCTCTATGGATTTTGTAGGAGGTTTGCCAAAATCTAGAAAGCAGCATGATTATTTATATGTAGTAGTTGATCGTTTCAGCAAAATGTGTATACTTATGCCTTGTAAGAAAACTATTACTGCTGAACAAACTGCTGAATTATTTTTTCATCATGTATGGATTCACTTTGGTTTGCCTACTTCCATCATTAGTGACAGGGATTCCAGATTTGTGGGGAATTTTTGGTCCAACTTATGGGAGATGATGGACACAAAGTTGAAGAAAAGCACTTCTTTCCATCCACAAACAGATGGACAAACCGAAGTTGTGAACAGAACCATTGTGCACCTCTTGAGAGGTTATTGCAGCAAGCATCCCAAGCTTTGGGATGAACATTTGCACTACATACAGCATGCTTACAATCGTGCCAAGCACTCCTCCACCAACACCTCACCGTTTGAAGCTTGTTTTGGTTACTTGCCAAAATCACCTCTTGATTTCATTCTTGAGAAAGATGTCGCCATTGAGGGACATAGTGATATTGACAAAGCTCGTTCATTCATTGAAAGAATTCAGCAAATACATCAGAAAATTCAAGAACAGCTTGAGAAGAGTCAAAGCAAGTACAAGGAAAGACACGACAAGCATAGAGTCGATCACAAGTTTCAAGAAGGGGATGAGGTATGGTTGTACATTAGTAAGGAAAGGATGCAAGGAGAAGGTAAAAAGCTGAAGCCTATTCGTTATGGTCCATTCAAAATCCTCAAGAAGGTTGGAAATAATGCTTTTCAATTAGATTTTCCTTCCTACATGCAAATGTATTCTGTTGTCAATGTCGAGAACTTACGTTTGTATGAACCTCCTTTGATTGCTGATCATGAAAGTGCTGTTCAGTTGCCATCTATAGAAGATTTCTCGCCAGAATTCTTAGATGAGCTGAAAGAAGATACAATCCTTGACAGAAGGACACGTACTTCAAGGAGGGGCAGTGTAGATTATGTTCGGGTTGGTTTGAAAGGCAGCAAACCGAACAAGGCAAAGTGGATGGAGGTGGACAGAGTGAGGGAGCTGTACCCTCACCTCTTTAACAGGTAATTGAAGGCTTTTGGGGTCCAAAAGCTTCCCAATGGGGAGGCGTGATCAGGTGCTCAAGTCCAAGGTGTTGTAAAAATGCTCAAAATTCAAAGTGCTCAGAACTGGTTCACAGCTAAACGACTGGAAAGTGCTCGTCCTCCCAATCCGGCACCGCAAACGGTTCGGAAAACGGTCGCCGTATGAGGGAGATATGGCCAAAACAATATTTTGCCCAAAACATTAGAAAATTGGAATTTTTTAAAAAAAATTAAAAAAGGAATATTCTGTAGAATATTCCTTGGAATATTCCAGGGAATATTCCCTCTGCAGCAACCAATCAAAATCCGCCACGTGGCAAGCCCGGAGGACGCCACGTGGCCCCATGATGACGTCAGCAGGCTCATGGGCGCATGTAAAATTTTTGTGTGGCATGGGCAAGGTTTGAACTCACGACCTGCCTCCCACTAGCCTTACGCTTCACCATTATGCCACAACAAACGGACTTGAAAGGCTAAGCAAATAAAGTTTATTTAAAGTTTAAAAATTGTTTTGGGCGGGAATGAAGGGGGCCAGCCCCTAAGGGCCAGCCCCGCACACCATATGACCAGCGTTGAGGACCGTGGGCTAAACCCAACCGCCCCACAAAATGCTGGCACGAAATCCGAGGCGGCCATTACCAAACAATTATTGTAACTGCAGCTTTGGCGGATTTTTTGGCGGAGCGTGAAATTTGGCGGTCCCGCCATATTTGGCGGGGCTAACTGGACTTTCACTAAAGTTAGCTGGAGTTCTTTTAGGGGAAACTGGGAGTCTGGAGTAAATGGCCATAACTTTGGCCCAGAAAGTCGGTTTTGGACGAATTGTTTTTTGATTTTGGATAATTTCGACCTTCGGAAGCCATTGGTGCAGGTCTTACAGCCATCAGAGGTCATTTGCATACGTTTTGGAGCCGTGAAAGTTCTAGGAGCCACCAGGGGCCAGTATTGGGAAGACTGTACAGGGTTGCAGGTATCCATTGGAGGTGATCCAATAGTCAATCCTGAAGGATTCATGTGTTCTGAATCCATTTCTACCATCTATTTCTCCTGTAGATGCTTCTATTCAGCTGTATTTTCAATTTGAGCATTTAATAAAAACAAGGACAAGCCCATTTGGAGGCTTTGGACCCAGCAGACGTAGCCCTGGAGGGGGTGAACTGCTTTATCAACTTCTTGTGCATATGTGGTTGGTTTATTTTGCAGAACAAATTCGTTTTTATGTGTTAAACAGTAAAAGGAAATAATTCTGCTATGCTTAAATGGGTTGTAATCAGCTGAAAAATTCATGTGTTTCATTTCTGCAAGACATGGGAAGCTTTTAAATATGTTTATTTCTGAATTGAATACCTTGCAAACGAATTTCAAGTAGTTTCATATTCAGATCAGAAATGCTTTATCATGAGGATTCGAGGTTTTTTGAACTAGAAGGTAACCTGTAATAAGATACAATACAATACATTATCTTCATAATATTTTCATGATCTAGCTGAGGCGGGCATTCCCATGCTCAGTTTTATAAATGCATTTTCATGTACATAGCATAGAAAACCATCTGTGTGGCAGATTGATGATTCTGGTAGAGCCATCATCCCTTTGCTTGGATGATTATCTGTGCAACTATGATGTACATTTGATGTTTTTATTTTCCTAAATATAGCGCAACCCAGATGCATGAAACTAGATCCAGGGTCTTCAAAATTCGTTCAATCTTCGCCTAAAGTACAAGTTGATCCATGTGAAGAGATGTTCTGATGTCGAACGCGGCAAGACATCACCTGATTACCAGCCAATGATGTAAGTTGTTAACAGGTGCAAGAGGAATCACCGATAATGTTGATGACCCTCAAGGTACTACAATACAATTCACGTGGTGTGAATACATGAGTCGATGTCGAACACCACGAAAAATATTTCAGTCGAAGGCCATTGACGTAAACCTATCTCTGGAAGTGAGAAACTTGCCATTGACGCATGCAAGCTTCAAAGTACTGAAAGGGTTGTTCCTAAGTTTACTTCTTGGATAATGAGTTAATGTCGACAAGAAGTGACACATCGTAGGAGGGCCTTAATGAATCCCACATCTACGACACGAAACAAAGCAAATGATTTTGTGTAGGTGAAAAAAATTTGATGATACAAGGTTCAGGGTGGCGGTTATGAAAGAATGAAGCGTGAAGGTATTGCAGCAGATGAGACATAAGCTGGGTTGGTGAATTCTCTGAGCGACTTCTCTTGAACATATCGGTGACACTGAAATGGATTGGTAGTGTTAACCCAAAAAATGGATGGTACGGAGGACCAATGGTGATATGACTGGTGAATGGAATAACCCAACCCGACTCAATCATGGTGAGGGAGTGAAAGTGTCATGTTCAAGAGCGACCTGCTACCAATAAAGTTTCTTCAAGTTTTCTTCCCAATTTTTCCCCAGTCATTGCTGACCAGTACCTCTTTATTTTTGTCAAGCTTGAGGAGGATAACATATGCTTGTTCTATAATTTTCCCTTCAGGTAAACCCGTCGCTATGTTTTAACGAGCCTAGTGACAGTGAAACTAGCTCTTATCTGCATGGACAATTTTGTCACTATTGTTTTAACAAGTTTAATGACAAAGATAACTCGGTTCTTTTCAATTTTAGAGAGTCTGAAAAGAGACGGAAAAGGAAACTCCAATATTCCTTTTTCACAATGTAATCCCTTAAGTTAAAAAAACTGTAAAATAATACGAAAGGGATGAATTTTCAATAGTTTTAACAAGTCGAACAATAAAAGCGCTCGATCTTTTTGTGCAATAATCCCTCAGGTCCAAAAATATTAAAATCTAAAGGAGGGATGGCACTTCTGATTGCTTTAAGAAGCTGGAGAGTCCAATTTCTCGACAATCTTTTCATATTTTACGAGTCAGATGAAAGGAGCTTAAAGGAGACTCATTTTTTTGAGGAACGAGTGATGTTTTTGGATTGCAGCTGGTTCTAGGTAAGGTTTGGAACTTTTCAATCACGACAGTGTAAAGAAGGTGGCTAATAGGATCACTTGTCACAGCTGTTCCTCAAAAGGGGTAAACAATGAAATGGAGGCGTATGATCAGCTAAAAAAGAGTGGAGGTGATATTAAGAACACGACCAAGGTTTAAAAGCTGATAATTATGTGATCACAATGGTTATTTACCGAAGGTGGGTTCATTTTTTAATGAGAATAAACTCTGGTGGAACATATGCTCATTGCTAGGTTTATTTTTTAACGAGCTTGAACTTTGTGTAAAACTGCTCGTGCCAGTCATATAATAAGGATGTCTCATCACTAGGTTCATTTTTTAGGGAGCTTGCCCCATTCGAAACTTTGCTCTAGAGCATTTTGCATGTAAGCTAGGAACGACCAACTACTTTCCTAGGGGTTAAAGAATTGCTAAGGTTAGGTAGGATAGCCTCTCGGTGGGAAACATCTCCTTTACTTTGCCATTTCCATTGGTCCCGGCAAAGGTGAATGGTTGATTAGAGCAAACACCTAACTTAAGCTGTTGAAGTTAGTAAAAAATATGGGGTTATAGTTATGCTGATCACTTTTCACTTGTGTACAAAAGGTTTGCATGCCCTCGGATATAAAGAGAAGTAGAGTTTCCAGGTTACCATATGAAAATTCTTGCATTTTCAAGAATGTTCCATCCACGTCGCAAACAAAACACTTCCTTGGCAATGTCCATCAAAATCGATAAAGGTGAATGGTGCATCACATCCACTCACATAACTTTGACAAGGGAATCTTATTCCAGTCTAATCCCACTTTCCTAAATAGACGGGTGTGTCAAACTAGTCATATATCCTCCGCAGACATCTACCCTATACCTAAGGTTTTCCTACCGAAGTAGACCAGGGCACATGCCCCCTGGGTTTCAGTCACAATCACCGAATCACTCACGCTCATTAGGTGGACGGACTGGAGATTGGTGAGACATTCCTTGCGCAAAAAGACCAGTTAGGGATGGAATTTGCCTATTAGCTATGTGTGAAGTAGGGAATGAAATCTTGTCTACGAGCTAGACTACTCTGCCTTCATGTGGAAAACACATCACTTGAAAGAGTGAGGAAATAATAGCTCCCAAGCTATAAATGTAGTCACACACAAGGAGTAGATTGTAATCTAAAGGTCCTTGGACTACCATCGCATTTAGATGAACAATTATAGTAAAATTTGGAAGGATCCCTAATGGTCAATTAGTTCCTTTGTTGAAGCCTGCCATATTTCGAATCTCAGGCAGAAGCGATGGCAAACCAAGTGCTTCCCAAGTAGTTGAGGAAAGGATACTCACAGAAGCCCCTTCATCTATGATAGTACCAACAATGATCATTTTGTAAGCTTGTACTATGACTCGGAATGGTACATTAGATGGTATATAGGGTCTGCCTAGTAGATTCCAATCGAAGGAAATGACTAGGTTGCATGGAGGTGGGACTGAATAAATGGCCAGATAAATCTTTGACGAACTTCCTTCCTACGATAAAGGAATGGGTAGATTTCTTCCATGTTCATCGGAGTCTGTGTTTACGAAAAGAAATTGAATATTGTCGTCCTCATTCTCTTTGGTGATGGTATCATCTGAAGGTGGATCCTCTAAAGACAAGATGGGGTCGACTACCATCTCTACCTGTTGACTTTGGTCCAATGTGGGCTCAGAGGGTTTATCTTCAATGATAGGTGCTTCGACCGACAACAAAGGTGTGTCAGTTGGATTTTCAACTAGCGACAGACATGGAAAGGGTTTCTTATATCCAGGAGGAAGTTGCTACGGTGAAGCAGGATAGTTGTCCAAGACTCTTTTAGCTTCATCCAAGAAGGGACAATGGTGGAGGTCATGATCGCCTTCACACAGTCTACAAGGAAATTTAGATATTCCTTTCTGTCCATTGATTTCATTTTCACTAGTTGACAGTGTACTCTCAACATGATCGTTAGAGGTTAATGACACTGGATTGTGCAAGCAGGGATACTAGTCCCTTAAGATCCGTGTGATGTAAGGAAAATCTTGATGATAGTGGTCTCCTTTGTAAATGACACATGGATATTTAGGTTTGGACGGTGTAGTGTTGGATTTTCTCTAGATGATGCTTGGTTGCCCCATTTTGTCGTTGGCTTGTTCTTCTTCTTCTCTGTTACTTGGTTTTTAGTTTTACTAGCTCCACCAAGCAAAGAGGAAGAAAGAGAGGGAGAAGAAAACAAAGTAGAAGGTTGGGGGGTAACTCTAGTATCATCTGGTTACTGATTTGATTGTTCAGGAATCATGGTGCTTTGAATGACAGAGGTTGAGAAGAGCCCTACTAGCAGGCCAATTATTAGTCCTGGAAGGGACAATGTGGCGATATGAGGTGCACCAACATCTCCCCAAGAAGAGAAAGGACTAGGATTTCCCCCAAGGGGAAATCCTTGGTTGGTGGACTCCATTTCCTCAACCTAAGATCAATGAGGGAACAGTGATGTTATTCCGATTAAAATAAGTTTTATGATGCTTTGACAGAACTTGCTTTATCAATTTTTAAGAGTCGAGAAAAAGCTAAAGATGACACTAGTCACCTTAGATTTTTAATGAGCATGAAGTGACAAGTGCTTAGATGGACCTTTTCTTTTAAGCAATCCGAAAAGGAATGAAAGTGACTACTCTGGAAATCTAGACAGAGGGATTACCAGACCAATCGCAAAACTGCAGAAGACTTTTTACAGTATGGCAGTCAATCTTCCCAAATGTTGTGTTCGATGCATTGCAATCAATAGGGCAGCAAACATGGCTTCATAAGGATAAAGGATATAGCCTATTGTGGTCTCCCAATATATACTGAACGATACATGGGAGCACAAGTCCGTACTAGCACTTGTTGTTGTTGGGAAAAGTATCCAATACGGAATGACCCTATCCCACTCTAAGGGTGATAGTACCTCAGCAACAATCAAAGCAAATCTATTTGAGATTACTTCTTTATGAGATGTAAGAGAGGGGAGAAAGAGATCCACTAACCGATGTCTTCCGCTAATGATTGATCCAATCTTCTCTCTTTGCTGCTTGCTCCAAGCTCCTTACTCTTTCACTGGCCCAGCTACACCAAGATCTTGCAAAATAACAAGAGAGGGAAACTACAAGAAGCATACATTCATAATTGATTCAAGGATTAGAATAAATCAAATACACAAGTATAACAACACATCATTGAGACACATGCATATAGAAGAACCTCAAATGCTTTATTAATGGAAGAAGTAAAGTTCAGGAAGTGATACAACCATAAAAGGCCCAATCCAGCATCACCTCCCAGTAGAAAGAAATCTCCTCTTCACCTCCTTTAAGCAAATCACCCAATAGTTCTATACTCAAACCAACAAACACTTCCTTACATTCACAAGATTCCAGCCTCCCTAGACCTCATGAGAGAGCTCTATATATAGGAGTTTTGGAGAAAGGATGAGTCAGCTTGAGGCTGGCATGAAGCTGACTAGTGTCCTCTCCCACTTCAGTTATTCTTCAGTTCTTGAGTCCACTTGGAGGTTCTTGCTTCCACTTGGAGATCTAGGTCCTCTTACTCATCACTAGGCGAATTCTCTGATCCAAGTGTCATTTTGGAAGCTTCCTGGGCATTGACACCTTGAGGAATGACTGTGCCACTTGGCCAAACTCGCCCAGCGCAGGTAGCCTTCTTTGCAGTTGACATTCAGCGCAGGTACACAGTGGAGCAGTTGACATTCAGCGCAGATGCTCAGTGGAGCAGTTGACATGATCCAAAATTAGCTTGTTTTTTAGTGTTTTCAGGTGGAGAACTGATATTTAGTGCTGTGGTTTGCTGACCTTGTTCCTCTAGGGGTAGGAACAACATGTTTAGGGACTTTGGATCCCTTAGATTATTGACATTTCATGCTTCATGTTGTAAGGCACAAAAATGTCTATAACAGTTGCCCCCTAAAGTATGAGGTCGTTTATCGAGTGAAATGCTTTATCAGGAGGATCCGAAGTTCATTCAATTGCTGAGAGGTGACCTGTAATAAAATATAATACAATAAATTATTTTTCATTCTGCTTTCATGATCTAGCTGAGGCGGTCATTCCCATGCTCATCTTTATAAATTCATTTTGGTACATAGAACAGACGATCGTCTGTCGGTAGACTGATAATTCTCTGCTGAAATTATCATCCTTTGAGTAGGATGATCATCTGCTGCAATGATGTACATGTCAAATGTCTTTATATTTCCTGAATATATATCGCATCCCAGATGGATGAAACTAGATCCGGGGTCTTCAAACTCGTCCGATCTTCACTCTAAATACAAGTCGATCCATGTGAGAATTACGCTAAAGTCGAACATGGAAAGGCATCGCTTCATTACCGGTCAATGATGTAAACCGTTAATAAGCGCGAGATGAATCACCGATAATGATAATGACCCTCAAGGTACAGCAGTACAATTCACGTGGTGTGAATATAGGACTTGGCGTCGAACACCACGCAAAATCGTCTGGTCGAAGGTCGTTGATGTATACCTGTCGCCGCAAGTGAGAAACTTGCCATTGAGGCATGCAAGCTTCAAAGTATGGAGGGGGGTGTTCCTAGATCAAATTCTTGGATAATGAGCTGAAGTCGACAAGAAGCGATCTGTCAAAGGAGGGCCTTAACGAATCCCACATCAGTGACACGGAACGGAGCTAATGATTTTAGTGGAGATGAAAACAATCTGTGACATATGATTCAGGGTGGCGATCATGGATGGATGAAGGATAATGTATGGCAGTGGATGGGACACGGTTGACTCTTTCTAAACAACATCTCTTGAACATATAACGACACTGATGCGATGGATCGGTAGCATTACCCCAAATGTGGATGGTTTGGCGAAGACCATGGTGATGAGACCGGTGAATGAAACAACCCAACCCGATGTGATACGGAGGAAAAGTGTCATGTTCAAGAGCGACTTGCTACCATTAAAGCTTTGAGGTTCTCCCAATTTTTCCCCAGTCATTTCTGACCAGTACCTCTTTATTTTTGTCAAGCTTGAGGAGGATAACATATGCTTTTTCTATAACCTGCCCTTCGGGCAAGCCCATCGCTATGTTTTAACGAGCTTAGCGATAGGGAAACCCGTTCTCATCTAAAGACAAGTTTGTCGCTATTTAATCATTTTAACGAGTCTAACGAAAAGGAAAACTTGGTCCTTTTCATTTTTAGAGAGTCTGAAAAGGTATGGAAAGTTAACTCCAAAATTCCTTTTTCGTCATCTAATCCCTTAAGTCCGAAAAAGTATAAAACAATACAGAAGGGATGAGTTTTCGATAATTTTAACGAGCCGAATAAAACAACCGCTCGACCTTTTTGTGCAATAATCCCTCAGGTCCAAAAAGATTAAAATCTAGAGGAGGGATAGCTCTTCCGGTCATTTTAACGAGCTGGAAGGCCAAAACTCGGCAAACTTTTCATATTTTACGAGTCAGATGAAAAGAGCTCAAAGAAGACTCGTCTTTTGAGGAACGAGTGATAAACAGGGATAGCAGCAGATTCCAGGTACAGGTTGGAATTTTCCAATCACGGCAGTGTCACAAGGATGGCTAGGTGAAATCACTCTTCGCAGTTGTTCCTCAAAATGGGTAAACAATCATATGGAGGTGAACGATCGGCCAAATGGAATGGAGGTGGCAGGTGCAAAACACGACCAAGGCTTTTTATGGCTAATAATTTTATGATCACAATGGTTATTTACCGAGATATGTTCATTTTTTTATTTAACGAGCTTGAATGCGCCAAAACACTGCTCAATCTTATGTTTATTTTTTAACGAGCATGAACTATGTGCTAAAATTGCTCGGATCTCGCTTTTCTATTTTTTAACGAGCATAAATTCCGCGGTAAAACTGCTCGATTATATGGTCAAATTTTGATTTTTTACCATTACTAGCTTTTCTCTTTTCAAGGATAGTACTGCATTTTCAATTGCTGCAACATACTTTGTTAGAAATGAATAGTATTTGCATGAAAATGAGATTATAACCCTAATATTTCACTTTGAACTACGTAAAAATCTATTTAAAAGGTGTTTTTACCTCTCATTTACCATTTCATTTGCATTTGGTTTGTTGGAGCTCTAGAGGTGCCTCTTCCCCCTTGATTTTCATCAGCTGATTCCGGGAGATTCTGCGAACGATTTTCGGTGCCGTCTAGACCAGGTAGGAGCTAAACCCTAGCTCTTTCTTTTCATGGTTTTCTTTTCCAGTTTCATGCCTGTTTTTCAGTCTTTCTGAGCCCCAGGGGTTTTGCCAGGGTGCCCTAACTTCAGCGCAGGTTCCCCATTCGAAACCTGCACTGAATGTCAAGCTGCCTTAAGGCAGCCTGACCCTCAGCGCAGGTGGGACACTCTCTGCCTGCGCTGGGCTCAGAAAAATTGAGTTTCAGCTCATTTTTTGATGAATTTTCGCCAGTTTTTCATCAAAATCAGGAACTTACTCCTTCTCTTGTTTGCTTTGCAGGGAACTTTGAACAAAATGTCCCTTACATGACGAGAACGATAACATGAAGAGGAGGACATGATTGCCCTCCATGACCCTGTCACGGTGAACGCGCTGCGGAACTGTGGCCTGCTGAAGTTTTTCCATATCTCGAGCATGAGGGCACAGATTACTTTGCTGCAGTACATGCTTGATGCTTGGGATCCTGTTAACCAAGTATTCCAGATTAGGGGAATGTCCATCCCCTTGACCATAGAGGACATGTACTTCTTGACTGGGTTGTCAAGACGAGGTGCCCCCATTTCCTTGTCAGGTACGGCCCGGGGGACCGATTCCACCAGAGATTATGTCCGCCAGTATTGCAGGGAAGGTTCTCAGCCGAGCAGAGACGGCAAGATTGTTATCTGTGAGATTACTGATAGGTCTCTCAGGTCCATTCTGTATACCATTGGTAGGATGGTCGGTAGCGCAGCTCTACATGTTGCCAACAGATCTTATATGCAGCACGCCTTGGAGTGTCTCCAACCGAAAGTATTCAACTGGTGTGATGCAGTACTTGTTCAGATGAAAAGTCAATTGACCAAGGTAAAGGACGGGAAGCTGAAGAACTTTGGATTTGGTTCTATTCTGACTGCCTTTGCCTTGGAGAAAATCCCATTGATGTAGCCTCAGTACGTCATACTCGACTAGCCTTCTCCGACCGAGCCACGCATGCAGAGGTGGGTTGATCACATGTCTAGGCATGTTGGTCAACCTCAGATTACTTTTACTGAGGCCTTCTTCAGGTGGTTTGAGCACCAGGAGATGGTCTTCTCCGAGTATCCATATGTGGGTATGGATTTCCGAGGTGATCCGGATTTGGTGTTACCGGATGGCGAACAGTGGGGCGCTATCGGTAAACTCTTTGACCATATTACTGTTTACTGTTCTTATTTATAATGTTGCTATGCTTTATTCTGTCAAGACTTTTAATCATACTCTTGGGTGCATGCAGATGTTGGTCATGTTCGTCCAGCAGTTCGTTCGAGACCGCCAGTTGCTGCCCCGACAGTGGAGCCTGCTAGGAGAGCTATCCTCCGCGACATTGACGATACTGAGACCCTTATAGCTGTGCAGGAGCAGGTTGAGAGCCTTACTCTTGGCATTCCTGATGTGAGGATTGATGAGTTACCTTTACAGCTGCAGTGACACACTACTGGTGTGCCTAGACGATGGACTCGTCTCTTGCGTATGATTGCACAGGCCGTGACGTGCTATCATGAGCACCACTAGGCTAGGGTGCCCCCTAGCACTTTTTGAGTTTTGGGTCATATGACCAATTTTGTCTTGGTTACAGAACATTATGTATGAACTATAAACAGCTTATATATATTTTGATTTTCGAGTTTTATTCTGTTTCAGTTATATGATCCATATGTACAATCTTTGACGATGTGTCTTTTTTATAAATGTTGCAAATGTCTATCTAACACATAGTTTGCTAATGAGTCAGTTAATGTGTTTAAGTTTCTAGAAATATGTTGATATTGAATTGAATCGAATCGTCTTTCCAAGACCTTAACCCTTATGAACATGTGATAAATAGCTGGATTGCGAACGAAGTATATACCATTGAGTTGTAGTATTACAAGTTGTGAGTCTAGCCTGACAATTAGTCGGCGTATGCCACGTGTGATGGCATCAGAGAGTAGTTCTATCAACGCGCTATACTTAGCGATGTTATTCGTTGATTGCCCAATACACCCACCTCTGAAACTTACTAGCTCGCCGCTTGGATCAAAAATGGCCCAGGCTGCGGAGGATAGGTTCCGCGAACTACGACTCGCTCCGTCGGCATATCCAACACATGTATCCAGAAGGTTCGACATCTGCAACAAAATAGAAAAGGTGGATCACTCGACCAGAACAAATACTTTAGCGAAAACAAAATACAACAAAAGCATGCAGGTTACTATTTAAGCATAGTAACGCTTGAGGTACAGCCCGTTGCGGGGCTGCGCCAGTGGAATTCCGTCGTAATCCATTAACTCGTAGGCTCCTTTTTCTAACACCCTTTTAACAATATAGGTGTGGAGCGATAAAAAGGTGTCTTGTGAACTCCTAATTACCTCACATTAATTATCAACCCAGGGACGACTTTTTATTTCAAGAGTGTACTCTGTCTGAGGCGGCTATTTACTTAAGAGCAATGTTGTGCAATATAGTGCTTAAAACCCAAAAATAGATGAACGCTTGAAAAAGAAATCTAATTGGAACAGCAAGAAACTAAATCATTCATTCAAACATCCATCAATCGAGGATATGGTAGCAATGACTCAGTCCTCTAGAAATTGATGAAGGAAAAGGAATTAGAGTATGGATCATGGTTCTGGGAGCATAATAGCGTCTGTTGTGTCTCACAACAGCCTTGACCCTCCTCCCACACTCAAGCAACAAAGACAAGTAAATAAATCAGCAGAAAGTAAAATGGAATAGCGAAATGGAAATAGAACAACAGCATGAAACGAAATGGAAAGCAGTAAATGAAACAACAATTAAAAGAACTAAATCTCGCGAGTTAAAACTGAACTCTCATTCCGCAATCAAATAACAATCGGCAAAAGCAATTCCAATGAAATTTACTTTATGAAACGATATTTACAAATGAATTATGGAACAGCAATAATCAAATGAAACAACAACAATCAAATGGAACAACAATCCTTAATGAATTACAAAATAAAAACTATCGCCCGTATGTACATGATTTACATTAATATAGCAATCTGAAAGTATTGAATGATATAACTATATTTCTGAACGAAGGAACATTGTCCTCAAGCCTCACAAATACTATTTCACATGGATCGGATAACAGTAACATTCATACCAACGTTCCGCTACGGAAATAGCTGAGAAATGCAATTCGAATAGATCCACTTATACAATGCAGAGACATGAGAGAAAGAACTCCTTCAGATATCAATTATAATGAGGCATAGTATATCACATATAAAGAATGTATCAGATTACTTAATAACAGAAATGAACAAACTACACACAATTTACCATATAATACAACAGCGGCAAGTGTCTGTTGGAGCCGGGCCCGTAGCTTCCAATGGCACCGCCGTAAATTATTTCAGATGCAGGGAGAAAGTAAATGCCAAGCCTTTTATATTAACGCATCAATGATAATACAACAACACTAATTCCCAAAGAGATTCGATCGTCTGAGTTCTGAAACTTAGAATTACAAAAACAGTCCTCCCCCGCCCCCCGTCTCTAATCTTGGGTTTCATTTAAATAGAGAAATATCAGAGCATGGATAATTACAAAATGATTTGTTTTACAGAATTGGATGGATCCTAACCAATTGATCAACCAGATCAAGGCGAATTTTGGCTTTGCAGTTAAGATTTGGAGGGCGGCCGCAACAGCAAATCCCATAAAATCGTGTTCAAAGAACCATGCGTCTCTCCCTGTACAAGCCGAATTTGGGCAAACTGTTCTACTTGAAGATAATTGGGCCCGTTTTGGACAAAACCCATGTTCCGGATTTTCCAAATTCGTCTTCATTTGCTCAGAATCTTAACCGCAAAACTGTCACTCCTTAAACCAGCGAATTTCTGAGTTGGCTGATTTAAAAATCAAATCTTCAATCTGGAAGTTACTTTGGAGGCTAAGAATGGCGAATGATGTTACAACCAACTTATTAGAACTATCATTGATAAATTAATGCATAATAATCAATTTATTAACAATAAAAGAGAATAAATAACATTCATCCATGAGAGCATAAATTATTTATAAAATGGATTTAAATGATAAATTATAATAAATGTCATGATGAAGAATGGTGGAAATGGGTGGAATAAACCTTCACAAGTGAGAATAATCATGGCATATTAACGACCCCACACACCCCCACACTCAATATGTTGCATGTCCTCATGCAACGAAAACTGAATATATTGCATGTCCTCATGCAACCCAAAGACAAAAACCATGTGTTAACCAAGCAATAAAAATTTGAGAATAACTGAATGCTTCCTTAATTAATGAATATTCAATTGAAGGCATAACAATTTTCATATTGACATTCAACTATATGTATGAAGTTGCAGCAAAATATGCTATAGATAACAGCAAACTTCATTAAAACTACAAACCAAATTTTGTTGAAATGTTGCAAGTAAATTTACAATACATGAATGTCTCTATGATCCAAAAATCAGATCGTTTTAATGCATGGATCATGAGATATAAATAAAATGGCTGTAGGTGAGAGTACATGATTTCCGAAATTGTATGAACCAAGTTAACTTGAAATGATCTAGGTTTGTATATTTTAATAGTATGTCTGTGTTTCCTAGAGATCACAAGAATTGAGTTCATAATTTTTTTTAAAAATATTATGGAAATCAATTTCTACACTGAAATTGTATGACTGAAATTGCATGCCTTAAATGAGAAAGAAAATAGGAAACATCCATCATGCGTAGCGATTCCTCCCCCTCTCTGAAAAATTAGCATGCCCTCATGCGATGCTAGAAAACAAATAGAGGTGGTAGCTACCGACTGTTGAATTCTATGCTTGGTGTAAAACAATCATGGAATAAGGGAGGTGTTGAGAGTGAAAAGAATATGAATGACGTGGGTATAAGAAAGAAATGAATGAAAGGAACACTCCCCCATAGTCGAAAATGACATGCTACTGAAAAAGGGGAAGTGGTAAAGATGTGGAATGAAGGATGACAAATAATGCTCAAAATGGATTTGCATTAGATTCTCCTAAATTTATAATAAATTAGAAAACTATGCAATTTTACCTCAAGTTTTACCTCCAAAAATGTGGAATGACATATAAATACTGGCAGTTGTTGAAGCTGATGTAGGCAGAGTTGGTGCTGAAAGTGATGCAAAAGGTGGAATCCAGGTAAGCACATAATGTCTGAAGAGTTGTTCATGTTCGCAAGTTGCTCGAGCCGCGTCTGTTAGTTGCAATAGTGCGGTCATGCTGTGAATAGAATTTTGCCCATACTTGTTGTTCTCCTGTAAACAAAGCACTATTTTGCATACAATGTGCTTGAATCCATAGTGTTAGCTTTGAATAGCAACAGATAAAATGCATGCAAAATTGCAATTAGAAAAACTCAAATCAACAAGGTATGGCAAAGTGCAGTAATCATATCGCATGCAATCCCATAATGCATATATTCCCCCCTCCAATTGGAAAATAGGTTCCATAACCATAAAACATATGAAAGGGGTGGTGTTGACGGCAAGGCAATGGAATGAACAATATATCAGTAAGGGAGGCAGAGTACACTTATCAATGATAGGACGGTGAAAGTTATGGTTATTTTGAGAGCAAAGTGTGTAAAGATAGTTATGAATAAGAGATAGGATGCTTTGGAGTGATGATAGTTTATGCAAAACGAAAAAGGACAACAATATGCTAAAAAGATGCTTTGCTGACGGTATTCTAGCTGAAAATGATGTGATTGATCATAAAACAATTTCTCATGCATAAAGGTTCAAACATGGAAAAATTTAAGGAAATAACTTCTCTGATAAAAAGAAAATAAGAAAAGGGTATTATAATAATAATTGACGATAAGATATAACTTCAATACCATAAGCAGAGCCGCTGCTGCCAGCAGGCGTCCATAGCCTCGGCAGGGTTGCTTTTTAACCCATATGAGCCAGGATCCTCAATTTATAAATGGAGAGTTTTAGTGTTGTTCTACAGAAGAGATCAGTGTGCTGGGGTGGTAACCAGATAACCATACTGCCATTCACTAGGAGGTAGCAAAAGTGATCAGGCCAGCTCGTAATGAGACCTCCTGTTCCAAGGATAATTTGGCTATCCAATGGATCATAACCCTGGTGTGGTGGCCATAATGGGAATGTCACTTTGTTACAGCCTTATGAACATGGTAGGCTGGCTCGTAATGAGACCCCCTATCCTCCATCTGCGAACAAAATTTTGTTATTATTACACATTTTGATGATAAAAAGAGGGAGGCTCAGTACTCCTTAAGAGTAGGGATGGCGGAAGAAGTTGAAGATGTCAATAGAAAAAAATATACCCATAATCTCATTTATTACAGACAGAGAAGATTATAACCAGGAAGGGTGGAACCAGCATGGTATTAAGATGATCAATCAATATCATGTACAGCAGAAAACAATGCAGTAAAGGAATATATAAATAATTGTGTCCCTTTTAAAAAGAATCTATCATCAAGGAGCTGTCCTTTTAAAGATCATAACGTAAATAATATTAACTTTGCTTCAAAAGAATCCATAATTCATGTCCTCATAAAAGTAGTGTACTTCATGCCGTGAAAGAGAATCAGGAGAATGTGGTTGAGCTGAACTATGAATAATCCCACAAGAGAAAGGAAAGGGTTGCCCTCAAAAATATTCCCAAAGCGTTTCTCTTTTGAATGAACAGCAAAAACACTCAAAAAGTGGTGTTCCGTGTAGGGAACATCAAAGAAAATGCACATCAAAAAACAAAAATACACACAGAAAACGTGAAAATGCAAATGTCGTTCCTTTTGAAAGAGAAGAATCCATGCAATCAAAAATTCGAACAGCAAAAACTCAAACTGCTGTTCCTTTTGAAAAAGGAACAGCAAAAAAACTCAAACTGCTGTTCCTTTTGAAAAAGGAACAGCAAAAACTCAAACTGCTGTTCCTTTTGAAAAAGGAACAGCAAAAAACTCAAACTGCTGTTCCTTTTGAAAAAAAGAATAGTAAAAACTCAAACTGCTGTTCATTTTGAAAAAGGAACAACAAAAAACTCAAACTGCTGTTCCTTTTGAAAAAGGAACAGTAAAAACTCAAACTGCTGTTCCTTTTGAAAAAGGAACAGCAAAAAACTCAAACTGCTGTTCCTTTTGAAAAAGGAACAGCAAAAAACTCAAACTGCTGTTCCTTTTGAAAAAGGAACAGTAAAAACTCAAACTGCTGTTCCTTTTGAAAAAGGAACAGCAAAAAGGTGCTGTTCCATTTCGAAAAGGAACAGCAAAATGTGAAAGTGCAAAAAGTGTTGTTCCATTTCGAAAAGGAACAGCAAAATGTAAAAGTGCAAAAAGTGTTGTTCCATTTCGAAAAGGAACAACAAAATGTGAAAGTGCAAAAAGTGCTCTTCCATTTCGAAAAGGAACAGTAAAATGTGAAAGTGCAAAAAGTGTTGTTCCATTTCGAAAAGGAACAGCAGCTGTTTCCATTTCGAAAAAGGAACAACAAAATGAACTGTGAAAAAGGAACAACAATATGTATGGCTGAACCAAAAAGTGTTATTCCTTTAGAAAATAGCAAAATGAAAATGATGTCCCTTTGAAAAAGGAACAGCAGGAACGACAAAAATGCACACAAATGTTGTTCCTTTTAGAAAAGGAAGAGCAAAATACACAACCATAAAATGCAAGCACGCAAAGAATGAATTAGATGTTCACTGCATTGATGCTGAGGATGAGTTGCACTTTGAATGAAGCAACACCTGAAACACAAAATATAAGAGAAATTAGAAAAGAAACAACAAAAAGCAGTATTTAAATAAATAAATTGAGTTGCAACAGCTATGATGTTATGTCAAAAAAAATGATCTATTTGAAAAATGTTTTGGCAGCAGTGACAAGACATGAATCTTGAAATTGAAATCAATTCTTCATTTGTTCTATTATGAATCCGTTGGGTAATGATTTGGATAAAATTCCTTTGTTTTATAAAAATTTCTTTGAAAAATCACTCGTCCATAAGTTGACCTTCTTTATTTTCCCAGGACCTGCAAAAAACGAGTATCTTCCTGCAATAAAACATTAAATCATGGATAAAGAGAGGTGATCGGGCTCCCCTAATCCAAGAATTATGCAAAAAAATAACAAGTAGTTACTCTGTAGAACAAATCATTGGAGAAAATAACAAAGTAAAGTTTATTTGTTACCTGCGGGAGAGCAGTGGTCGACCATACTAACCAGCAGTGTTTTAATCACAACTTCTTTGTTTTTCGTCGAAATTGAGTGATTCCAAAGCCAAATGAAAGCTAATTCAAAGGTGTATCTCCAATAGAAACAGGTTTTAAAAACTCAATGATATGATATGTCAAATGTGTTTAGAACAACCTGCATAATAGAGTCATTTTTGATTACCCGACTTAAACCAACAGTTGATATTTCAAGCGTAACTTTTCCGTTTGATGTCGGATTCGAGTGATTCAAATTGTAATTGAAAATAGATTCATTTATTGATCTCCAATAGAAACAGGTTTTGAAGACAAGAAGAATTGATAGGTTAAATATTGTAAGGAACAGCTGGAAAGACATAGTTTTAAGGGTGCTGATTTACGATAGACAGTCAGTATTTTTATCATAACTTCCCCATACGATATCGAAAATGAGTGATTCCAATTGAATTGTAAACTAGATTCATAGGGGAACCTACCATAGAAACAAGTTTTAAAAATTCATTCATTTAGGCCTCCAAACACGGACTGTCCCAACTCTGTTCCTGAACTTCCCGCTAGACATCTGGTCAATGTTTTGGCTCTAACTTTTTCGTTTCAAATCCAACTTGAGTGATTCAAATTGGATTGGAAAGTAGACATCAAGGGCTACCTAGGATAGAAATATGTTTTAAAAATATGGTCATTTAGGCCTCCAAAAACTGACTGTCCCAACTCTGTTCCTGAGCTGCCCGCTAGACACCCTGTCAATGTTTTGGTTCTAACTTTTTCATTTCAAATCCAAATTGAGTGATTAAAATTATGTTAGAAAGTAGACATCAAGGGCTACCTAGGGTAGAAACAGGTTTTAAAAATATTCATTTTTTTGTCCCTCAAAACATGACTGTCCCGACTGTTTTTCCAGAAAGTTCATCAAGCCCGCAAGCCAAAAAAATGATATTCAAGAATTTTTTCAAATTGGTGATAAAAAATGAAAATGAGTGTTTGTAGAACTTATTATTTGCATTGTAAATCATCTACATACACAAATTATAAAAAAATTATCACCGGTGTTAATTTGCCTAGCATGTTGCAACAAAAACCCTAGTTTTACAAAAGAGCAAAATGCACTTATTTATGTCTTTATTTTGTTTTATTTTATTTTCTACACTAACCTATTTTGATTTGAAAAATGAATATGACTACGTGTATGAATACTTCCAGTGAAGCCATTTTCGAAATATGGCTTCACGTATGCACATACCCAAATTTGAAAAATGCATGTTAATGGATATTAGGGTATGAGAAGGTGGCTTCCCTTGAAAAAATGATATCAAAAATTGTTGAAGCATGGAGTGATGTTGCAAAAAAATGATGGAGTGAAACCAATCTTCAATGTATCCTTTACTTTTTTGATCTTGCATAGCCATCATATCACGAAGTTCTTGAGCTTTTAAAATGGCTTGTTGATGCAACCTACAAGAAACCTCATTTTCTTCCATAGCTTGTACAATTTTTGAATTTGAAACATTCTGAATCTCATTGTAAGTTTTCTCCATTGGTGCATGTGAGATAGAATGGGTGGGAAGGGTGGGTAAATTTTCCAGCTCAACATTGTAAGCATGTTGTACTGGTTTATTATGGTGGGGGTGTGAAATTAGTTGAGCAGGAGCATTTTGATGATGTGGCTGATTGGGTTGTGTGAATGGGCAAGCAAGGTGTTGTGAAAGAGCTGGTGGAGAATATGGAGAATGTGCTTGTGCTACAAGATGAGGGAGAGTAGTCATGCCATCATAAGATGAACCATGCCCAACTTGTAAACAAGATAGGTGGTTATATTGAAATTGACATGGCTGCCCTAACACATTAGCATTCCATAATGGATTATGCAAGTATGACAATGAAGAAAGAGTGTTTTGAACCATACCTATAGGCCTTGTTTTCCATGGTTTTGACCTTGTTGCAGCTTCCTTACCTCTTTGATATGCTACTTCCATCCTAGATAAGGAAGAGTGAGTATCTATGAGATGCTCCTTTCGGTCATGAGAACGAAACACTTCATCAAATTCTTCATTTTTATGAACCTGCAAAACATCCAATTTTTCATTTAGAGAGCTAATAAAATCAACTTTAAGATTTTCAAATAAAACATTGATTTCAGCTCTTATGTCTCCTATTCTTGTAGCAGATTTGGAAAACAAAGAAAAAACATCTCTAGAATTCTTACCAGCCTTGGAGATTCCTCTTGAATACCTTATGCACAACTCACAAACATCATCATATGATAACTGAAAAACATCACCTTTTCCTATCAGATTTAGGGTTTCTAAACATTCATCTTTGATTCCTTTAAGAAGGCGTGTTTTTAAGATCTCTTTTTCCAAATGCTTATATTTTGATTTTCGAAGGTTATAATGAAATCGATCTACATAATCCTCCAAACTTTCATCTTCCCCTTGTATCATATCGAAAATATCTTCATTGGCTTTGCAATAGTCTTGGTACTTTTTCAAGAATATGTTCTTCATGTCCTCCCATGATTGGATGCAATTCCCACCTAGGCTCATGAACCATCGGAGAGCTGCTCCTTTTAGAGTAAGAGGAAACACTTTCAATCTTTGATCATTAGTACAATAATCATATCCTCTACAAAGTATTTCAAACTCAAACAAAAATGTATGTGGATCTTCATTTGCTAAACCATGAAAATTTGGTAAAGATGGGGGAATTATGTGCATTTGTGTCACTCCTCCTAGATCTTTGATAGGAAATTCAAAAGTAGAAATGTGAGCCATTTCTTACCATAGTATAAGATGTTCTTCATGTGTTTCTTCGAGGCACCTTCTTCAAATGTTCCTGTCAATCGGTTAGTGAAATGGGTGGTGCTTACATCACCACTTGCGTGAGATCATGTGATTTTTTTTTTAAATTTCTATCTTTTTCCTAATCATTCACAAAAAAAATTCAAACATCTATTTCTACTCTAGGTTCTTTAAGAGTCCTGCTGGAAAGCGGACGGTGGAGCAGGGCTTTTACATGCTCCGTACGCAGGTTCTTACCTTCCGTTTTTAAGATCCAACTCTTCCCTAGCAGGCACTCATCAGATTCACACTACTCTTTAGAAATGGCTACACTCACCCCGGCAACGGCGCCAAAATGTGGAGCGATAAAAAGGTGTCTTGTGAACTCCTAATTACCTCACATTAATTATCAACCCAGGGACGACTTTTTATTTCAAGAGTGTACTCTGTCTGAGGCGGCTATTTACTTAAGAGCAATGTTGTGCAATATAGTGCTTAAAACCCAAAAATAGATGAACGCTTGAAAAAGAAATCTAATTGGAACAGCAAGAAACTAAATCATTCATTCAAACAACCATCAATCGAGGATATGGTAGCAATGACTCAGTCCTCTAGAAATTGATGAAGGAAAAGGAATTAGAGTATGGATCATGGTTCTGGGAGCATAATAGCATCTGCTGTGTCTCACAACAGCCTTGACCCTCCTCCCACACTCAAGCAACAAAGACAAGTAAATAAATCAGCAGAAAGTAAAATGGAATAGCGAAATGGAAATAGAACAGCAGCATGAAACGAAATGGAAAGTAGTAAATGAAACAGCAATTAAAAGAACTAAATCTCGCGAGTTAAAACTGAACTCTCATTCCGCAATCAAATAACAATCGGCAAAAGCAATTCCAATGAACTTTACTTTATGAGACGATATTTACAAATGAATTATGGAACAACAATAATCAAATGAAACAACAACAATCAAATGGAACAACAATCCTTAATGAATTAAAAAATAACAACTATCGCCCGTATGTACATGATTTACATTAATATAGCAATCTGAAAGTATTGAATGATATAACTATATTTCTGAACGAAGGAACATTGTCCTCAAGCCTCACAAATACTATTTCACATGGATCGGATAACAGTAACATTCATACCAACGTTCCGCTACGGAAATAACTGAGAAATACAATTCGAATAGATCCACTTATACAATGCAGAGACATGAGAGAAAGAACTCCTTCAGATATCAATTATAATGAGGCATAGTATATCACATATAAAGAATGTATCAGATTACTTAATAACAGAAATGAACAAACCACACGCAATTTACCATATAATACAACAGCGGCAAGTGTCCGTTGGAGCCGGGCTCGTAGCTTCCAATGGCACCGCCGTAAATTATTTCAGATGCAGGGAGAAAGTAAATGCCAAGCCTTTTATATTAACGCATCAATGATAATACCGCAACACTAATTCCCAAAGAGATTCGATCGTCTGAGTTCTGAAACTTAGAATTACAAAAACAGTCCTCCCCCGCCCCCCGTCTCTGATCTTGGGTTTCATTTAAATAGAGAAATATCAGAGCATGGATAATTACAAAATGATTTTTTTTATAGAATTGGATTGATCCTAACCAATTGATCAACCAGATCAAGGCGAATTTTGGCTTTGCAGTTAAGATTTGGAGGGCGGCCGCAACAGCAAATCCCAGAAAATCGTGTTCAAAGAACCCTGCGTCTCTCCCTGTACAAGCCGAATTTGGGCAAACTGTTCCTTTTGAAGATAATTGGGCCCGTTCTGGACAAAACCCATGTTCCGGATTTTCCAAATTCGTCTTCATTTGCTTAGAATCTTAACCGCAAAACTGTCACTCCTTAAACCAGCGAATTTCTGAGTTGGCTGATTTAAAAATCAAATCTTCAATCTGGAAGTTACTTTGGAGGCTAAGAATGGCGAATGATGTTACAACCAACTTATTAGAACTATCATTGATAAATTAATGCATAATAATCAATTTATTAAAAATAAAAGAGAATAAATAACATTCATCCATGAGAGCATAAATTATTTATAAAATGGATTTAAATGATAAATTATAATAAATGTCATGATGAAGAATGGTGGAAATGGGTGGAATAAACCTTCACAAGTGAGAATAATCATGGCATATTAACGACCCCACAATAGGGGCCCATCCATAAAAACTTGAATTTACCTGCTCCCAATTTATCGGATTCTTGGTCATAAAGCAAGACCAAATCACCTTCTGAGAAGACACGGGGTTTGACACTTTTGTCGAACTGAGCCTTGACTCGTTTCTTATGAGCTTCGTTAGCCAAAGCGGAATCACGACGGGTTTCATCCAATTGGATTAATTCCAAGAAACGAGCCTCTTCTTCTGAAGTTCCGGGGAGGAGATCAATTGAGAGTTTAAGCGACGAAATTTCGCACTGGATTGGCAAGACTGCTTCCAGGCCATACACCAGTTGAAAAGGTGTGAACCCGGTTGCGCTCTTTACCGAAGTTCGGTAAGCCCACAAGGCTGAGTACAGGATTAGGTGCCACCTTCTTTTATGAACTCCGATCATCCTTTGCAACATACGCTTCAGGACTTTGTTGATTGCTTCAACTTGTCCATTAGCTTGTGGATAATATGGGGTAGAGCTGTCGTGAGATAGCCCTAGCTTGGCAGCTAATTCGACCATCATGTGATTGCGAAAATGCGACCCATGATTTGTAACTATAGCCTGTGGTATGCAGAACCTGGCGACTACATGATTGAAAAAGAAAAGGGTAGTTGTTTCACCAGTGTTATCCAATGTAGGCATCGCCTCGGCCCATTTGGTAAAATAGTCAACAACGACTATAATATACCCATGCCCCCCGGTCGAGGTGGGGTTTCTTTGCATGAAATTGATACCCTACTTGGCGAAGGGCCCAACAGCAACTATCGGCTGTAAAGGTGCGGGTGGTCGTCTGGTTTTGCTATCAAAAATTTGACAAGCATGGCAACTTCTGACTGCGGTTATGCAATCTTTGAACATGGTCGGCCAGAAGTATCCTGCTCGTAAGATTTTTTGTGTTGTTGCAAATCCATATTGATGCCCCCCACACGCGCCTGAATGACATTCATTCAGGGCTTTTTCGGCCTCCTCATGGGTAAGGCACCTCCTCAGAACTTTATCGATACCACGACGGTAAAGTGTATCACCGACGATCATGTAGTCTTTTGCTTGGTATCGTATACATTTTCATTCGGAGTGAGAGGTGTTTGGCCTGAACTTTTGGGTTTGGAGATAAACTATGATATCTCCATACCACTCATTGCTTGTAGATATCAGAAACAAACTTTTGTCCACGATTGACTCTTCTGATATTTCATCGTTCGACGATGATGGGAGATCGCACAATAATTCTGCGAAAACTAGAGCTTTCTTTGATTTGGACTTTACAAATTCCAGATCAAACTCTTGAAGGATCGCTATCCATTTTGAATATTTGCCCCCCAGTAACTGTCGCGACAGTATATAAGTCATGGGGTTGCAATCTGACAAGATGGTAGTTTTCCGAAAGAGGACATAATGTCGAAACCTTTGAATCGCTTGAACAGCTGCAAGCGCTAGTTTTTCAACATAAGAATATTTACTTTCTGTATCATTTAAGTTTTTGCTTAAATAATAGATAGGATGTTCAATTCCGTCGACTTCTTGAACTAAAACCATCGCAATGGTCGTATCCGCTGCAGCCAGATACAGGTTAAAATCTCTTTGATAGTCCGGGGCATACATTAATGATGCTTTTACTAGACAATCTTTCAGAGCATCAAACGAAGCTTGCGCCACCTGGTCCCAGACAAAAGGTACATCCTTTTTCAAAAGACGAGTATAACCCTTAGCAAGTTCTGCGTAATTTGGAATGAACCTCCTCAGAAAGTTCGCTTTCCCTTGGAGTTTCTGAATCTGAAGCAAATTTGAAGGTGGAGGCAAATTAATGATTGCCTGAACCTTGCAGGGGTCGAGACGAATCCCATCCTTAGAGACTACAAAGCCAAGTAAACGACCAGAACCGATGCAAAACACACATTTGTGTGGATTGAGTCTTATCTTGTAGTGTCGGCAACGTAGAAATATCGCTCTTAAATGCTGCGGATGATCAGTCCGCTTTTGCGAATGAGCCGGGAGGTCGTCGAGATAAGGTTGAACAATGTTCTTGATGTCATGGAAGGCATAATTCATTGCCCTCTGAAACGTCGCCCCTGCGTTCTTTAAACCAAAGGGTACTTTTCGATAAGCGAATGTGCCCCACGGACAAATAAATGTAGTCTTTGACTGGTCCTGTGGGCGGATATTTATTTGATTATACCCGGAAAATCCATCCATAAATGAAAAGATTTCACATCCGGCGCATTCATCAATTATCTGGTCGATGAAGGGCGTAGGGTAGTTGTCCTTCGGACAAGCTTGGTTTACATCCCTATAATCGACACACACTCTAATCGTCCCTTGTTTCTTCATAACAGGGACAATATTCGATACCCAATCGGTTAGAGGAACCGGGTAGATGAATCCAACATGGAGGAGTTTTTCAACTTCCGCCTTAATGGCAGCGGCTTTCTTGGGGTGCACCTGCCGAAGCCGTTGTCTTACTGGTTTGACATCAGGATACATTTTCATTTCATGTTCAATGATACTCGAGTCAATGCCTGGCATTTCATCATATGACCAAGCAAAGACATCTCTGAATTCGCGAAACAGAGTGTTATATATTTCCAGTTCTGAAGGGGAACAACCTTTGCCGACATAAATATTCTCTACAACATTTGTTTTGGTCGAGATATTTATGGCTATAGTATCTTCAATATTGGATAAGTTTCGCTCAGAATCCACCGTATTTACAGTATTCGTTAGGAATTCAAATATTGAAGGCTGATAAAGGTCACTTCTAGTATCTTCTTCATATTCCGGAAGAAGGGAACGATGGTGGTGATCTTTCCATGGTGCCCCCTCAATCATTATTGATTGTAAGAACCCTTCATCAGTCCCATGTACTTTCAACCAAGGATCAAATGAGGTACCATATTCTCTAGACCTATCTACCCAGACGCTTGACGAGCGTTGATTTGGGTTCGCCTCCCATGCTTGAAACATTGATTGCTACAATATTTCTAAAGGGCTTGGGGGCAAAACAATTGCATGATCCATTTCGACCTTCGTGGAAGATATCATGTTGCAGGTTGCTACAAACGGTACATTTCCTATATAAATAGGAGGTGGTAGCGTGAAAATTCCCATCAATGTGGGGTCTTTTAATAATCCTACTCCGATATCTTGAAGCGAATGGTTGCTCTCATGGATCATGGGAATGCTTCCTGTAACTTGTGAACCATTAGGGAGGAAGTTCTATTGGTCGACGACCGTAATCCCTCCTTCAAACGGGAATGCGATCTTCCTAAAATAAGTCGACACAACAGCTGCCATGGCATAAATCCATGGTCTACCCAGTAGGATGTTATAGTCAAGATTTCCATCAATGACCTCAACATCAATTTCTACTGTTTTTCCTCCTAGTTCAACTTTTAAGTTATTAAGGATACCGTAGGGGGTATAAGTCCTTCCGTCGAAAGCTTTTAATGTCGTTGATGATCGAGACAAGGTTGGAGATCCTAAAGTTTTCCAGCAGCTCATCGACATAATACATGTCCATGCTCCCTCATCAATAATTGTTCTGTGAACAGTTTTGTTGAGGGCTTTCACTTGAATAAGGAAAGCTAGTTGTGCTGGTAACTGAGGATCATATCCTTTGTGATCAAAGGATACAAGATTTGAATCCTTAGGGTCAACCCCACCAATAGCTGATAACAACGCCTGCCTTTGGGTTGGACAATTTTGTAATACCTCAAGAGTCGACATAGCGGATGGCGATTGTGCCAAATCTTCCACTATGTTATAATGTTGCGCCGCTCTGGCGCGAGGATTAAATGTCGACTTGTGTACTACACCCTTTGGCGGTTTTATTGTTAATTCAGGGATGATGGGTGGTACAACTTCTGTCGAAGTTGTTGTCGAAATACTTGGTTGATCTTTACCTTTATCGTTCGACAGCTGAGGATTCCCGTAATCTTTGTTCCTTGTCGAGATCAAAGCATCATTATACTGTTTTGAAACCGACAACATAAGTACTTGCGACGGGGAAGCATTTCCATTATCAACCAGATTTTGACCTGGGTTGGGAAATGGATCAGTTAACACAGCTGAGGTTTGGGAACTTTTAAAGAACCTCTTTAACTCAGCCTTGAATGGGCAATTCTTTGTGTTATGATCCTTATCATCACATATTAGACATGGATAATTTTGTTTCCCTTTCCCCGGAGGGTTTGAAGAATTTTTCCCAGGGGATGACTCACCCTGTTTCTTCTTCTTCCCTTTGTTTTGTTTCTTCTTGCTTCCTGGTTGATTGGTTTCTTTGCCTTTATCTTCTGATACGGCATTTACTTCCGAAGCAAGAATTTCTTCTTTTGCATTTTGATCCGAATTCTTACGGGCTTTCTTTGACGAAGCCTTTATCGATTTCGCGTTTGCCGTGCCAATCACACCATCACCGGCATGAGAGTCACTATTGGATTTAGGAGGGGGAGGAATTGAAAATTCCGGTCTAGGGGCGTCGGGTATTTTGTCGTAGAGCATGCCAGACTGAGTATAAACTAAGTCCAAATACTGTGCACGAGCAATAACTTGCTCCTCTGTTACAACTCCCCCCTTGGCCACATCTTTCGTAATAGCAGGAAGTAACGACTTTATAAACCATTCAGCTAATAGCTGATCGGGAACGTATGTTTTCACCATCCTACGACGACGACGCCACTCATGTATATGATCAGATATATGGGTGGCAGTTGTCTGCTTGAAGTTGGTTAATATTTATGTTCCCATTTCATACCTTATCGGTAATTGAAAATGGGTCAAGAAAGTCGTGGCTAGGGAACTAAAATTGTCGAAAGAGGCTCTTGGCAATTCAATATACCATTTAGCCGCTGGACCTTTCAATGTCCTCTGAAAAAGGCGAAGCCTTATCGAATCGTCGTTTAGGGTGTTCGACGAACACCACAGATGAAAAGTCATCACGTGATTCGATGGGTCTTCACCTGGATTTCCATTGAATTTAGGAATGTCAGATGGAAGGTTATGAGGAATCGCTGGCCACCAAGGGGCATAAGCAATCGGATCGTTGGTTAATCGGTGTAAATCAGGTAACTCTAAAGTTGCCACGAATGGTAACTGTTGATTCAGGTTAGGCGAAGCATAACCAGGGTACGATGGAATCGCTTGAGCAGTGGGCCTCTGCATACCAGCATAGTGTAATTGATGTTCGTACGACTGATACGGTTGGTGGACTTGACCACTATAAAGTGGTTGGTTTTGACCGTTTTAGATATACGGTTGTCCACTATTCGCAAATATCTGCTGCTCAGAACCTTGGTATACTTGCTGGAATTGCGGTTGTTGGTATTGCACAAGCCATGGTTGTGAAGCCATGTTCTGTTGTGCTATACTAACCGTTGGACCAAGGTGTGGGGTAATTGTACCCATTTGGACCTGTGTCGCCCCACTAGTTGGAGATTGTGGTTGTGACCCATGTTCAAGAGGCTGTTGCATTACAACCTGAGAAATCTGAGGTTGACATGTAACAGGTATCGCTTGGACTTGCGACACAGTTACAATAGCCGGTGTGGTTGGGATGCTCGTCATAGGTACACACTGTTGCATAGAATATACAACCCTTGGTTGTTGAGGTAGCATAGGTACCCAACTACTTGATGCAATTCCAGTATAACTTGAATACTGTTGAGAACTGCCGTATGGATATCCTCCCGGAGGAGGTAATGAAAGGGCATACTGCCCCCCATACGGTAGCAATCTGGAACTCAGAGGGATTGTCAGTCCTTGAGGACTGGATGGCCCAAATTGACCTCTATGAGGATCAATCTGTCGAGTTTCAACGTAAGAGTTGCCGGATACTACTCCGGATGAACAAATTGGAACAGACCATACTGTCGATATAGTCCCTTGGTGGACTCCTTCTAGCGGTTGTGAGCTAGTTGGGACAGCTGGTATGCCGGCAAACATCGTCGGAGTGACGATAGGGGCTTCTGCTGTCGCTGTGTCATTTGACACAGTCCTAGATGATGACGTTTGTTCAGACATCTTAACTCTATCCAATAGATTTCCTAGCGATTCTACAGGAACCTCCACTTGTGGTGGATTAACTTCAGATGAAGGAAATAGAGTGACCCCGACTCCAAAATGGGTTGGAGTACTTGCTTGCGGATCTTCTACAATTTCCTCTATCGCAATCAAACCCGGTGGAAGAGGAAGACCGTCAGGTCCATAAAATATTTCTGGTGCCGAAGAAGTGGTTGCTTTGACAGTGACAGCGGTTTGAGGAACAAAACTCTCTGGACCGGTTATAGATGGAACTGGTTCAGTTATACAAGTATTTGCCCCCAGACTAGGATCAGTATTACTGTCCTTCTGTGGCTGTTGAACTTCTTCTATAGAGGCAGGGTTTCCAGAAAAGTTTGGAGTAACCGGAACCTCAGATGCAGTTGGAACACTTGTTCTAACTTTTAAAGGAGATTTTGAACCGGTTAAACGAGTTTGCTTTGTCCGTACTGTTTTCGATTCCGGAGACAAAGACGGTTGATTCGTAAGCCTCCGCGAACGACAGGGTTTTAATTGACTTTCTTCCACGATTGCGGATTACTCGATCAACCAAAATATTAAAAGGGGAAATTTGTGTTTCCGAATTGAATGAATTTTATTAGATGCTTTTAGACACAACTTGCTTTTTCACTTTTTAAGAGTCGAGAAAAAGCTAGAGATGACTCTAGTCTCCTTCGATGTTTTAACGAGCCCGAAGTGACAAATGCTCGGATGGACTTTTTCAGTTATAGAGTTTGAAAAAGGCCAAAAGAAACTGCTATGGAGATCTAGGCAGAGGGTGTGCCAAACCTTTCGCAAAACCACAGAATACGTTTTACGGTACGAGTGGTCGATCTTCGTGAATGCTGTGTTCACTGCATTGCGATCAGTAGGACGACCGACATGGTTTCCTATGGATAAAAGATATATGCCTATAGGGGTCTCCCAATATATACGCGATGGTACGTGGGAGCACAAGTCCGTATTAGTGCCACGGACTCTCAAGAGGAATCACCCACCTTCTTCGAGATCGACAGTCACTACGTTTAAAGACGCTGGAACACGTCTCTAGCTTAGACCTCTATGTGTTTTCGTTATGTTTCAAAGCGTTGTTAGGTTCATTCAATATATTTTAAGTTGATCTTTGTTAAAGTTTGCCTTTCAAGGTTCACCACGAGATGTTTGATACAAATTCCTAAATGCAGTCTAAGATGATAAGCAAGCTTTTTTCAATCTTTTCGACTTATGAAAATCTTAACTACTGAGGGAAAAGAAAGACATCATCTTTTCACACAGATCAAAGAGCATACACTAATGCACTTTTCCCTAAATCAACATGCAAACTTATCAAATGCAAAATGCAAAAATGCAGGTATTTCTTTTCTCTTTCTTAATGTTGATGTACTACAAAAAGAAAGCTGTTGTATAACTTTGAATTCAATTTCAAGTGAAAGCAAACAAGCTTGTCCAAAATCAAAAGACACCTTAAGATTTACTTGTTTCAACACTATAAATATATAAATTCAAACCATATGATGAAAGTAAAAGCTCAATCATCTATGAACAGCAAACAAACTAACTCTTAAGATCAAAACGACACTTTTCACAGGTCTAGATCTAAGAGGCCACAGCAAGACTAGTTCACTTTTCGTTATGGGAAACTGCAAATGATATAAGAAATACACAAAGAACAAACATAATTTCTTTATACAACCGAGGCGGAATAGTGGCAAGGAAAGTTGGTTTCAGATAGGTACATTGACTGATAACAGGCAGCAAAAACAAGGATGAAAACAGGGCAATAAACAGCAAGGAACCCTAGTATCACTAGGCAAAACTGGTTCAGCGCAGGTGGTACACTGTCAGTTTGACATTCAGCGCAGGTATCCCCTTCGGGATCTATGCTGAAATGCAGACTGCCTTCACAGTGTCTGCAATGAAGAGTCAAACTTTCGTTTTTCTCAGTTTCCGGGTTACAGATTGCTCAAAAATTCACAGTTTTTGGCCAAATCAGAAGCTATCAATCAAGTACACACTAAGGGATGAAAAGGAGGATGAAAAGCTATCACTAAGAGCTGTTCAGAGTCCTTGTGGATCAGCTCTTCAAATCATAAACATGCCCAGAAACTGAGCTAGAGTAGCTGCCCTCTACTTTGCATTTGAAAGATCCAAATGCAGTTCGATTCGGTACTCCCTGTGTTTATGAAATGAATAGCAAAAACACAAACAACCAACAAGATACGATCCCCAACGGAGTCGCCAATTTGTTGTTGGGAAAAGTATCCAATACGGAATGACCCTATCCCACTCTAAGGGTGATAGTACCTCAGCAACAATCAAAGCAAAGCTATTTGAGATTACTTCTTTATGAGATGTAAGAGAGGGGAGAAAGAGATCCACTAACCGATGTCTTCCGCTAATGATTGATCACCAATCTTCTCTCTTTGCTTCTTGCTCCCAGCTCCTTACTCTTTCACTGGCCAGCTACACCAAGATCCTGCAAAATAACAAGAGAGGGAAACTACAAGAAGCATACATTCATAATTGATTCAAGGATTAGAATAAATCAAATACACAAGTATAACAACACATCATTGAGACACATGCATATAGAAGAACCTCAAATGCTTTATTAATGGAAGAAGTAAAGTTCAGGAAGTGATACAACCATAAAAGGCCCAATCCAGCATCACCTCCCAGTAGAAAGAAATCTCCTCTTCACTTCCTTTAAGCAAATCATCCAATAGTTCTATACTCAAACCAACAGCACTTCCTTACATTCACAAGATTCCAGCCTCCCTAGACCTCATGAGAGAGCTCTATATATAGGAGTTTTGGAGAAAGGATGAGTCAGCTTGAGGCTGGCATGAAGCTGACTAGTGTCCTCTCCCACTTTAGTTATTCTTCAGTTCTTGAGTCCACTTGGAGGTTCTTGCTTCCACTTGGAGATCTAGGTCCTCTTACTCATCACTAGGCGAATTCTCTGATCCAAGTGTCATTTTGGAAGCTTCCTGGGCATTGACACCTTGAGGAATGACTGTGCCACTTGGCCAAACTCGCCCAGCGCAGGTAGCCTTCTTTGCAGTTGACATTCAGCGCAGGTACACAGTGGAGAAGTTGACATTCAGCGTAGATGCTCAGTGGAGCAGTTGACATGATCCAGAATTAGCTTGTTTTTGAGTGTTTTCAGGTGGAGAACTGATATTTAGTGCTGTGCTTTGCTGATCTTGTTCCTCTACAGGTAGGAACAACATGTTTAGGGACTTTGGATCCCTTAGATTATTGACATTTCATGCTTCATGCTGTAAGGCACAAAAATGTCTATAACACTTGTCGTCTCAAAGAGGAGGAATCACCCAACCTACGATCAAAGTGATAGTTACTAGGCTTTATGACACCGGAATGCATCTCTAGCCTAGACTTCTAATTGTTGTACGTTAGGTTCCAAAGCATTTTTATGTTCATTGAATTTATTTTACAGTTTATCTTTCTTAAGAAGTTTTCCTTTAAGGTTCACCACGTGATGTAGATATACAAATCCTAAATATGCAATCTAAGATGATAAACAGTCGTTTACTTTCTTTTGCAATGAAAATCCTAGCTACTAACGAAAGAGAAGCGAAATTCTTTAAACATAGAGCAGAGAGGACACACTATGATGAACTGTCCTAAATCAATCTCCACAAGCAATCTAAATGCAAATGCACATGCATGTATTTGTTTTCCTCTTTCTTAATGTGTGAATGAAAAAAAGAATACTAAGTACAGATCTGAACTATTTTTCTTTTAAATCGACAGTACTAACAATTTTCTTTTCAAAAGTGAAAGGAAGACGAAGATGACAATTTGTGATTTCATATTCAAAAAACAAAAGTGAGACTAAGATGATAATTTTCAATTTTGAATTCAAAAAAAGAAAGGAAGACTACTTTATGATTTCAAATTCAAAAAACAAAAGGAAGGCTAAGACAACACTTTGCGATTTTGACTTTGAAAAACGAAAGGGAGACTAAGAGCTACATTTTCAATTTCAACTTGAAAACTACTTTTGACACTTCAAAGAATTAATGATTCAGATAAAAAACAATGGAAAAAGTTTAATTGACTATCAGAAAGAGGAAGGATCTTTTCTTTGATTGAAAATGACACTTGTGACACTTTCAAATCAAAAGACGATGGTTTGATTAAGCTACTGTTTGCCAAAAGAGAACTGTAAATGGTGAAAAAGACATAAAAAAATTCACAATTCTTTATACAATAGAGGCTAAATAATGAAAAGGAAAGGAGTTTCAACAGTGATATACTGATCATAGACATCAAAACTCCTGAATAAAGCTGAAGACAATGAAGAAAAACCAAAATGTAGAGGCAGAAATAGTCTTATCTAATCATCGCACCTGTAACACGGGGAAACAAGGATGCATCTCACCTACAGCACACGGGAGGTGCGATGCATCCAGACTATCAAAAGGAGATAGTGCGATGGTTTAGGGACAATACTGGGGTTGGTTTTTGCTCACAGTTTGCAGCTTAGTTCAGGGATTTAAGCTGAGCTAATGATAGTCAGTAAATACAAAGTATAGGGGTTGATCTAATGAGGTTACTTGAGCTACCACCAGGGCACTTAGGATGTTTGCGAGTCAGTTGTTCAATTCATAAACAAACCCAGAGATTGACTGAAACATCATTGGTCTACTTTGCACTTGCATAGAAAATGCAGTTCGAAGACTAGCTGGCTTAACTTCAGGATCCATCTGTAGTTTATTAAACAAACAAATAGAGACAAGCAATAAAACTATTCGATCCCCTATGGAGCCTCCATTTTGTTATCAGGAAAACTAGTGTCTATTTAGAGCTACTAGTCCCACTAAGACAAGTAGCTATCTTAGAAACAAAAAAGATTAAAGTTACTTGTGTTTTCATTTATGAGAGATAGATGAGAGAGAAGCAGAGAGTACCAACCTTAGTCTTTCGCTTGGCTCCTTGCTTGTTTCCTCCCTCCTTTGATAGAGATTCGCCACTCCTTCCTTACTTGTCCCGCTTCAAAGAACACCTGTAGATTCAAATCAGCATAATACCATCAAAGCATAGAGATCTATAACCATAAACAATATAGGATCAGATGTATATTAACCATACAAATGCATATATCAATACAAAATTTAGAGATATACAAGAATATGGAGGAAAACTCAAATAACTTTATTGATAGAAGTAGTAGAAGAGAGGATTACAATCCATTGGTCTAACCCAGTGCCATCCTCCCAGCATGAAAGCCCTCTTCACCTCATGAAAGGCTTAGATTACCCAACAATATAATGTTGCACAGATAAACCAACAACACTTCCTTACAAAATACAAAATTCCAACCTTTGGATCTCTAGGATGAGGGATCCATATATAGATGTTTGCGGGTGGGTGATTCATCTTCTAGGATTTTGATTAGCATCATATTTTTGATAGTTCTTAGTTCCACTAAGAAATTTCATGATCTCTTACTCATCCCTGGGTGAATTCAGAGAGGCAAGCGTCAAATGGGGAGTTTCTAGATGATTCTTTGGGTTTCCACCTAGCCAATTGCCTCTGCCATTTGTCTGCTCTCGCTCATCGCACCCTACAGAAAGGCTTTTCAGTATGCATCACACTTTTTTCATGTGGCATGTGAGATGCATTGCACCCTTAGCACTAGGTAGTCTGTATGGTCCTGTTTTGACAAGTTCTGAGTAGTTTTTCAGGGAGAACTTCTGGGAGATGATGTAATCATCTGACCTTGCTCCTTTAGGGTATGAAAAAAAAATTTTAGGCACTTAGAAGCCCTTGGTTTATGGACATATGTGATTAGGGTTGTAGTGCCCAAATATGTCTATAACACTGATTCTATTGAAGAAATTTTGTCTTCACATCCATATATTATACTTCAAAATGAAAAGTAGCAACAACAGATAAAATTAATGTAATAGAAGCTACCTTGGAAACAAGAGAAGAAATATCACCAAAATCAATTCCCAGAACCTGGGAATAACCTTTTCTACTAAGCTAGCCTTCAATTTCTCCACCTTGCCTTCTGCATTCATCTTCTTCTTAAACACCCATTTGCTTCTAATGGGTTTCTTTACAACTGGCAACTGCACTAGATCCCAAGCCTCTTTTTTGTCCAAAGATGTTATTTCATCAACCATGGCCTCTTTCCAAATTTCACCATCCTCTTAATATACTTCCTCCCTGATGGTTCTAGTATTATCAGCAGTAATAGATAATGAAAATTTTGAATAGAAAGTAGATATACTATACCTTTCTGATTTCCTTCTTTCTCGAATTGATCTTCTCACAACTGGAGTTTTTGGCTCTTTATCTTCTAATTCTTGTTTTTTTGTTGAGTCTAATTCTTCCTCCTTTATCTCAAAATCTATATTCTTAGGTCCCTTTGGTGGTATTTCATGTTTAATAACATATTTCACCTCTTTAAACACCACATTCCAGTTGTACACAACCTTCCTTGATTCTGGGTTCCAAATCTTATAACTATTTAAACCATCCTTATACACAATAAATATGCACCTTTTAGATTCACTATCAAACCCTATTCTTTTATCCTTTGGAACATGTATGCATGCCTCCTAGCCAGATACCCTCAGATGTGAAAGAGTGGGTTTCTTACCACTGCATACCTCATGTGGAGACTTATCCTCCAATGTTGATGAAGGTGATCTATTAACCAGGTAACATGTGCTATCACTTCGTAATTTCCTGAGGCTATAAAAGAAATCCAGAGTTAACCAAAAAACCACTTGTAATGTTAGAAGATAACCCTTCCAATCTCATAGAGGGATCTCTCTATTCAATTTAGATTTGTTCTTTTCAGATTTTATGTTGGTTATTAGGTTCAAAGTTTTTTTTTCAAATGTTTTGATGAAACTGCAAGGAAAGGCCATTGGAAAATGGAGTCAAAAAGTCTTAGGGTGATTAAATATAGGAATAACATAACATGTTATAACGGGTTAGGGAAGGTAGACCATTTTGTCTTTGGAGCTTTCGTTTAATGAAAGGGAGGAAAATATTAGATCCAATTAAAAATAGAACATTTTAGAATGAATTCTATATTTAATCTCAGTTCGAAAACACATATATTGTTTATAAGCCAGACCAGAGTGCAATTAAACAAGTTTAGCCCTTAATTTTCTGTAAACAATACATATAGGAAAAACATATCGAAAAATAGAGAAATAACAATTACACAAGAGGAAAAACATCACCAATTTTTCTGACACATGAATAATTGAACAACTTTCTGTATTAATGAAATGATCACTTTAGATCAATACACAACTTTACATCAAAGTTCTTCTTTCTTGGTACAAGTTCCAACCCTTTATACTTCAAAATATGAATTATTTGTACAAATTCATCAAACAATCTTCGAGGATTCTGGTGTTGACTTGGCCTGAAAATATGCTTATTCGCTATTGAAGATGAACACATTTTTTACTCAAGTAGTTGGCATAGTTTATCCCATATGTCTTCATCTAGGGTGGAGAATGTGATTAACCTTCTATAGGTTTCATGCACCTCAGTATATTTATAGACGGTGGGCTAAATTACAAAGAAATGTTTTACCTCATGTTTGATAAGTAAATCGAATTTCAAACCCTCCATGAAATATTTTCCTATGATGGTTCACTTGATGCTAGAAAGCTTTGAATTATCTCTAGCTATGGAGTATAATTTATGCCAATAATCATCTAACAAAGCCAATTTATCTTCAATTCCTTTCAAACCTAGCAGTCCCTTTTGATTTAGTACATTGAATTTTCTGTGGAAATTCTGAATGCTAGTCTCCATGTTATGGCACTTTTTTTCTAACTAAAACATCAAGTTCATTTTTGTAAGGACTCTTCTCACCTCGAGGATTGTTTATTTCTTGTCCACAATCTCAAATTCATCTAGTTCCTCCTTTGTATTTGAATTTAGAATCCTTATTAGGGAAGTGGCTTCACCTAGTTTTTGTCCCAAAATTTCTTTTATTTCTTTAATCACTCCTTTTCATCTCAGCACTAATTCCTCCTCCTCGAAAATTATTTGTATGAAGGCCAAATTTTAGTCATAGCCTCATTGATTTCGACCCAAATGTTATCCTTTTCTTTTTCAATTGTTTGGACCATGTCATATTCATTCTCTAACTATTCAATTCTGTGGGTTAACCTATGAACCTTTTGAATCTATGTTATGTACAAATTAGCAATCTTTAATTTTTGTTCTTGGATATTGTTTATTCCAGTTTCCATATTTTCAATCTCTTGCCCTCTGATAGGCATGTCCTCCATAGATTTGACTAGTTCTACAGATGAGTCTATAGACTTTCCCTCTACTATGATGACTATTGAAGCAGAATCTCATGTTGTCGATGTACCTATAGTCAAAATTGTTGTGAGTGGAATGACTGCTAACTGTGTTGACTATTCTCTCTCCTTTAGGGGTTTCTCCACTTTCTCTTTCTCTGACTACAAAAATTCCTTGGTTTGTGGATCTTCAGTGGATGAAAGATTGAGTTGCTTATTTAGAGCTGCAATGTTTTTTTTTTTCTCGGTAAATCTATTCTATTCTATTATATTATATACAGGAAAACAGTACATTCAAAGAGACAGGTTGCCCAAGGCCGACTGTGGCGCTTTGGGTTGGAAATTCGTATTCAGTATTCGCCCTCGCAGGGGCGGCATTTCCAGACCATACCAAAACATCCCGCGCAGGGGCTTCAGAACAAAATTCATCCCACGCAGGGGCTTCAGAGCAAAATTCATAACAGCTCCCTTGCGAGTCCTACTGACCAGACCAAAGTAGACATGGACATAAACATGAACTATAGGGACGCAAACAGTGCTATATATCCTATACCATACACAGACAGAGAAGAAAGACCTAAACCAGACCTGAACAAGAGAAATGGAAGACAAAGTGTGCCATTGGAAGCTATTCCTCAGGCTCTTCCTCAATAATTCTGCTCCATCCGTGGCCTTCTGGAAGGCCTTCCCACATCGCCATGGGGTTCTGCTTGGAGGTCGACGCCTCTTGCTCCTGAAGTCGGATGGGAGTCTGTTCAGGTTCCTTCGCCGACGCCTCCTTGTCACTTTCCAGTTGCTCACCTGGGTGTTCCTCCCTTCTGCCCGAACCGTCTTCAACTTCCAGGGGATCCTCAGTGAAAAGAACTGATATGTGTGCATTAATGCGTGAATTGTCCCTCGGGTTGCCAAGAGTGAAGATGGCAGAGCCGAACGCTGGAAGAGGGCGCTGGACGGCATCCAAAAATTGACTTGCCTGTATAGGGGTGGCCCCTGCCCTTCTATGGCAATAACAACAGCAGCAGTGGTGGTGGGATTCCGCAGCAGGGCGACGTGAGGAACCTCCGCGACCAGATCCCCTTCTGCTGAGCATCCTTTCCCTGGGTCGAACCATGATTGCAAGACTACCGGCAGCTTGTGGCAGAGCAGCGAATGAGGGTTGTTCCGTCTTGAGTTGCCCCTTAACAGAATTGCGTCCTCTCCCAACTGTTCCTGTACCGATCTCAGCAGAATATAACCAGCAGCCCACTGAAAATACAGGCTTGAAATTTCCTTTGGCGTCTTGAATGCCGGCAAGACCAGCAAGATCTGAAGCCTTAAAGAGACAATTACCCACAGAGACCTGAACTGCAAGCTTTTTGCTCTGAACATGGAGCCGCAACATTCCTTCATCCTCCTTAAATCTCCTGACATACTCTCGAAGCTTGTTCTCCTTAATTGATTTCTGCAGACTCTCCATTTCACCTTACGCCGAATTGAATACCCTGCAGAGCGTCTCATCTATTAACTCTCAGCGGAAGGAGTCATTAAATTCCCAGAGTGATCACGAGGCGGTGCATGTCTGTCATGTGGCACCCCATCGTCGTTAATGCTAACACCCGCATCCGGGGGAGCAGCTTCTTCTTGGATCAAGCTTTCACATTCCTGGATCTGGTGAATGTTTTGAATGATATTCGTGTTGCTGAATAGGAGAGTTTGTTCATTCTCTACCCCAATGTTGGCCAAAAGGTCAGCTGTCTTGTTACCCTCTCTTTTTGTGTGGTTGAAGGAGATTGCCCTATTATTGCGCAACTCTTGTTCCATGGCATTCAGCCTCGCTTCTAGCCTCCAACTAGATGATACTTTCCTAGCTTGAGAGTCGTTCTGTATGCGAGTGGCCATGTTTATGAGGATCTGGGAGTCGCCTTCTACAATCAAGGGTTGAAGATTGAGGTTCCTGGCTTGTAGGAGACCTTGCCAAAGCCCCTCTAGCTCTAGTGAGTTGTTGGTGTCCCATCCCATATTTCCAAAGTATCTCTGCAGAGGAGTGCCTTCATGGTTCCTCAATATTCCACCAAACCCAGCTGCTCCAGGATTGCCTTTGGAGGCCCCATCAAAATTGAGTTTGTATGAGTTTTTAGGAGGGGCGTTCCAGCGGCTGTTTTCCTTGAGGTTGCTATTAGAAGGGCCATTCTTGGAAACTTCTTGAGGTAGATGAAAATGCCAGTTGTCAAGAATGCTTTTTTCATTGTCTATAGATGGGAGATCTTCCTTTGTCCACGATTGAAGCAGCATCATTTCTTTGAGATTCCCATGTAGCATGTTCCATATTTCTTCCATAGAAGACTGTTTGTTTTTAAATATACGTTTGTTTCTTTCCTTCCAAACGTTCCATAGGACGATCCCCGGGATGATGTTCCATAGATGGTTGAGGATCTCGCTTTTGTAGGGGCTCTTTGGCCACTATCTTATGGAGTTGATGATGTCATTTTCCCCTCTACATCTTCTTTGGCATCTGAAGCTCACCTTTTCCCATAGCTGATTGGCTAGAGGACAAGTATCTAGGAGATGATGAAGATTTTCTTCGCTTTGAAAGAAATTGTGACATATAGAGGGACCATGAAAGTTTCGTCTTCTTAGTTTATCCCATGTGAGAATTTTTTTATGTCCTACCAGCCAGAGAAAGAAGGAGATTTTGGGCCAAGATCCGAGACCCCATATTTTGTTCCATAATGGGTCTGGAGGAGTGGGGAGGTTGCATATCACCTTGTAGGCTTCGGAAGTGGTGTAGGTCCCCTTGGGTTAGTATCCCCATCTGAGGATGTCATCGCCGTCATCCTGCCTTATGCTTCCTTTCCTTAGCTCTGTCACCATCTCTTCAGCCTCCCTAATATTTGTGTTGTTGAGTATTTGGTTACTCTGTTTCCATTTCCTAAATCCATGCTCCACCTCCTGCGTCCAAAATTGTTGTACCTTTTCCTGCTGCTGCTCCTGCCTGTCTGGTACCAGAGATGGGTGAATAACACTAGTAAGCTTGGGCAATTGGTTCCAGGCATCTGTCCAAAATATTGCTGTGCGACCATTCCTGATTTCCCAGAAGCTATGTTGTTGAATTAGCTGATAGTGTTGTTTGGCCGCATTCTAGATTGGCGATCCCTTTTCGGTAGGAATAAATATGATTAGCTCTTCTGGAGGTCTGTTGTCAGCATATTTGGTTGTCCAGATTTTTACCCATGGCTTTTCTGGATTGGTGATCCATTGCCACCAGATCTTGGCGTTCTTTATGGAATTGTTGTGCTCTGGGTCCCTCAGCCCAATGCCGCCCTTGTCTTTAGGCATGCATACAGTAGTCCATCTAACCAGAGCCCACTTTCAATTAGTTAACGCGCTGCCCCATAGAAAATCACGCTGTAGGTTTCTAATTCTTTTTAGGACCCACTTTGGCGCGGCAAGGATAGAGAAGAGGTACAGAGGCATGGCCTGAAGGACAAAGTTGATAAGCACCACACGACTGGCTACGTTTAGTGATCTATAAGTCCAGAGGTTGAGACGGGAATCTAGTTTCTCTAGGAGGGAACACCAAGCGGGCTCCTTTATGGCTGAAGCAGTAAGGGGAGCTCCGAGGTATTTGGAGGGGAGGGTAGCAGAGGGGAAGCCTAGAATGCGTGTGACTGTAGATTTGACAGAAGGAGAAGTGTGAAAGAAGAAAATCTGTGATTTGGAGCAGTTGACATGGGTACCGGAGGCTTCAGAGAAATCATGGAGAAGGGATTTTAGGCGAGAAGCTTCCTGTGCAGAGGGGTAGCCAAAAAGCATGGTGTCATCAACGAACTGCTGATGAGAGGTGGCAGAGGTGTTGTGAACTGAAAGGCCTTTAATCTGATGAGGCTGGAGGGCTTGTTTAATGTGTCGCCCAAGACCTTCAGCCATAAGAACAAAGAGGAAGGGGGACAGGGGATCCCCTTGCCTAATACCTCGAGAGGGTTTGAAAGGGCGGGAGGGGATGCCGTTCACAAGGATGGAGAAGTGAGTAGATGTGATTAGGCTCATATTCCATTGGATCCACATGGAACAAAAACCAAAAGCTTTTAACATATGATGTATGTAATTCCAATTGAGTTTATCGAATGCTTTGGAGAGATCTAATTTGAGTATCATACCTGCTTGCTTTGAGTGCTTGAGGGAGTGTATGATCTCGTGCGTGAGGAGAATGCCATCCATTATTTTTCGACCTTCCACATAACTTGACTGTTCCGGAGAGATGAGTAGCGGTAGGAGGGGTTTTAGCCTGATAGCAATAACTTTAGATATGACTTTGTAAATGACATTACATAATGCAATTGGCCTGAATTTGTCAGGAGTGATGGAGTCCTCCTCTTTGGGGATGAGAGTGATGAAGGTGGAGTTGAGGGAGGGAAGAAACCAGCGCAGGGCCCTAGATTCTTCTACAATCTGCCACACTTACAGCTTTATCATATCCCAAAAAGTGTGAAAGAACGTGGTATTGAATCCATCTGGGCCAGGGGCCTTACCTTCTTTCAGCTGGGACATTGCCTCATCCACTTCCTGGGGGAGAATAGGGTGCATGAGGAGCTCATTGTGTTCCTCCATGATAAGCTTTGGCACATTGCTGATTATTTTATCGATTGCCTTTTGCCGATATTCTATTTGTTCATGGTGGACCTGTTGGAAGTGATTGAGGAGTACCTCTTCGATTTCCTCATGCTTCTCTACTTTTTCCCCTTCTTGATTCTGGATGAAAGGTATATTATTATTCATCCTTCTCTGCACCGTGGTTCTGTGGAAGAATTTGGTGTTGCGCTCCCCTTCCTTCAGCCATCTGACTCTTGACTTTTGTCTCCAATAGATTTCCTCTTGCTTTCTCCTTTCCTCGAGCTGGCTATGGATAATCCGTTCCTGTTCCAGGGTAGCCTCCGTGTGCCCTTCCGTGATGATCTTTTGTTGAAGATCCACTAGATTCTGATTTAACTCTTGCTGTGCCTTGAAGATATTCCCAAAGGTCTCCCTATTCCATCTTTTTAGGTGATTTTTAAGAAATCTTAGCTTCTGTTGGAACTGGTACATTTTTTCTCCTTCTGGAGGGACGAAAGATGCCCACGTGGTCTTAACAAAGTCCTTGAATGTAGGATGCGAAAGCCAGAACCCTTCAAAGTAGAAGGGTCTTTTAGTCAGGTTACCTGGTCTTTGCCATTGTAGAGCGATCGACCAGTGATCCGACCCTGTGTGAGCAAGTATTGCAGCTGAGATATCTCCTCCTAAATGGAGCGCATTGTCTGAGATGAGGAAGCGATCCAATTTGGAGGCAATTTGGTGTTTGCCAGCTCTGCGATTGCTCCAAGTGAAAGTACCATTACAGAACAGAATATCTATGAGAGACGCAGTTTGGATGAATTCCTTGAAGCGATTGGCTTCGGGTTCCATTCTTGTTCTCCCTCCTATCTTCTCCTCGATTTTAGTAATCATGTTGAAGTCTCCTGCAAGAATCCATAGTGGGTGCCTTCTATTATTGCTAAGAGCTTCTATAGTGTCAAGGAGCGCAATTTTACTACCTGCGTCTTGCGGGAAATATATGTTTGATAAGTTGCCATGAATATTGGTACCCAGTATGTGAAAGGCCGCCTGTATGAGATGATGAGAGGCATGAAAATCTGTGAGGGTTACCGCTTGGGTATTCCATGCTATAGCAAGCCCTCCTGATGCTCCTGAGGCATCTACTGCAACCGAGCGACAGCCTGGCCATGCTTTTGAGAGAATGCTGCCTAGCGTAGAACTATTGCACTTTGTTTCCTGGAGAAAGCACATTTGCGGCTTTTCCATTTTAATCATGTTTTTTAACATCCTGAGCTTTCCGGGGCTGTTTAGCCCTCTTAAGTTCCATGATACTAGCTTCATGATTCAACTATTGATAGAGGGTTTGTAGTACTTCGTCAACTTAGCATACCTGCCTGAATCTACCAGGATTTTCCCAATCTCAATCGTTCTCTGGAGATCTATTTTCCTTCCTCTCTTTTTTGTATCCTTTGGGCATAGGCTGCCATCCCATTGGCTTCCTGGCTGTATTCCTAATTGGTGCTGATGATATGCTCTCGAGATGACCACTTCGAGCTTATTGAGTTGACTCTCTGGAATTGTATCGTATGCTTTCTTCTTGCAGGCTAGTTCTAATTCCAAAATATCTAGGCCATTCAGATCTATTCTCTCTGGCTCTTCTTCCATTTGTTGCACTTGATTGCTTTCTTCAATGTTGATCTCTGAGTTCTGGGGGAGGTCTGCCTTTCTGTCGACTTCAATTTCCTTGAGAATCTTTGTTGTTTATTTCTAACTTCTACTGAGGATAGTAGGGATAATGAAGGGGGGATGAGATTTGGAAGGGGGATTGGAGGGAGGGGGATGGGATGAAGAAGATGGGTGAGCGGGGTTGGCCTCAGAGTTCAGTGGATGCTCTTCAGAGGTCTGACCAAGAATATCGAAGCTGTTCTTAGTTACTGGGCCCTGGGATTTGTTAGGCTGGGGTTTACTCCCATTTTGGGGCTTTTTGTGAGAGCGCTTCCAGCTTGGGACTTTGGTGAAGCCTCCCTGGGTTGGGTCTTCAGAAGGGTCAGGGGAATTGATTTTGGCGTTTTGAGGGAAATCCCTGAAAATATGTCCCAGAACATGACATTTTCTGTAACAAAAGGGAACATGTTCATAGTCGAGAGGCTGGATCCATTCTTCATCTTGATGGGCTAGAGTTACCGACTCTGGTAGAGCTTCATTCAGGCAAATGAATACACAAATTCGAGCATAGGAGATGTATTTGCGCGATTTGGTTTCTTCTTCCACTCTGATGTATTCTCCAACTACATTTCATATACCCTTGAGAATGTCCTCATCCCAATATTCATCTGGGAGAGAGTACAGTCTGATCCAGACCGGTGCCCAAGTGAGATCTTCTTTATCTGGATTGAATCTTGGAATCCATTCCCTCAGATATAGTCCTGCTGAGTTAAAAAAGTAAGGCCCTTCTACCAGTATCCTATGTTTGTCCTCTAGACAGAAAAAGATTGCAGTGAAGAAGCCTTTCGGCCCTAGCTGCAGTGTGACATCTCCTTTGGGTTTCCATTTTGCCGCAATCTAGCCATATAAAGCTTTCTCAGTCGGCCAGAACCCTATGAACTTCCCGATGAGGGCATGATCTCTCATGTACTCTATTCTTCTGTCAATCTTGTCTCCCGGCAGCTCTATTCTTGGCCGTTCCTTGGCTACTGGTCGGCATGTTGTTGAGGATATTTTTGGGCCTTCTACTGGGATATCTCTTCCTTCTTGCGTATTGCTGTCTTTATCCTTCTGCTTTCCATTCTCCCTATTATCGTCTTGGTGTTTTTTCCCTCTTCTTAAGATTTCCTTGTCGACATATCCAAAGATGACCGTATGCTCAGGACCGCTGTGCGAAGGGGAGGGCTCTGACGCCCCCCCCTGAGGCTGATCCATTGCGTTGCATTGATGCTCTGCAGCTCTGTCACGCTACAGAGGATTCCTAATAGCCCGTGAGTGTACTTCGAACTGTGCAGCCGGCGCCGTGGATTGTTCTCTCAGAACCCTAGCTCAGAACCATAGCAGAGCGTCCCGAGTAAGCAACCAGTCTTCTTGGAATTTAACATCCATGCTTAGTATACATTTTTTGGTAATTGGATTGTATAGTTATTCTTTAGAGCTGCAATGTTAACATTATTTCTTCTAATAATTTCTTTTGCAACTTTCACATTAGTGGGATCATATACCAGTTCGATAACTAGATCCCCTAAATACTTAATCTTAGTGTCCTTAGCTAAAGAAAATGTCCTTTCTAGTTTAAGTTGGGATTGAATGTTGTTGACTGAAGGATGCAGCCTGGAAGCTTCCATTCTTTAGTTTGTCAAGGTTGAATGAAACATATCACCTGTTTGCTTGCGTAATTCCACTTGATCAATGGGATGGATTTGATCAATATTGAAGGAAAAAATGGACTTTTGTAGTCTTCTGGAGTCTTATGGAAAGGAACCTCGTCCTGGAGGAAGGCTATCTACATATTTCCTTTCTTTGTAGCAAAGGTAGAGAGTAGTCTATGATGTGAAGAGGTAGTTTCTTTCCAAAATTGAGAATAGGTGGTAGCTTTTACGAGCTCATTTTTCTTGTTTATCTCCTTATACCTAGAAAAATATAGTTTGTTCAACTTAGTCATGAACCAATTCTCTTGACTAAGATGTGTCCAGTGGCTCTTGGGAGGCCGAAGATGATGGTGATATTATGAAATGTCTTCATTCATAGCCTAAGTATAGGGATCTGTCAAAAAAATGGTGGACTATACATTTTATTCTTGAAAGGATTCTTTTGTTGAACTGGTCTTTTGTCTCTTCTTGTAAATATCGAACTCTTTCCCTGAATTTCTGTGATGGAAGGAGAAACATCCTCCCTTAGTAATTTTTTCCTTCTTCTCTTATGGTGTTGGAGTCTGTGATGTTTTTGTAGAGAGTACATGTTCTTCTTCCTCCTGTAAAGCACTTGCGTGTCATTGATCCTGATTCATATATTTTTCTATTTCTAGCCTAGGAGTATGAATGTAGGGAGTAGTCTTCTGCTCTACTCTTAGTTTTGAAATTAGTGCGGAAGGGTCATATGACTAGGTGAACCTGAGTTTAAAATTCATCTTCTTGAAGAGAAGATATGCTTCTTTGGCTATTGTCCTGGTATTGCAAATAAAAGTTCCAACCTATGTTTTCATATTGAATTGATATTCTAGCTCATCCATATTAATCATTTGTCTAATATATTCTAGTGAAACAACTCTCATAGGAACAAATTTGGGAAACTTGTATGGAGGAAATTTAGACCCATACACTCTAATCTCAGTGTGATTTTGGTACAAGTACCAATCACCTGTCTTTTTTTTCTCACGTAGACGTATAATTCTTTTTATCTTCGGTCTTATTCTTGGTCCAACATCACTATTCAATAGGTAAGAAGATGTATACAAAAAATGGTCTACATAATCACTAAAGGTGAATTAATTGGTATGATTCATTACCAAGGAAGTCCAATGAATCACACACTGGGCATTCAATTATTCATCCAATTTCTACAACGGAAATTGAAACATGTGTTCCTGATGGAACACAAGAAAATACACTAAAACTAAAGCATACTTAAAAACCCCTTTGGTAGAAAACTTTAGGAATTTTTCATGGATACCATCTTCTACGAATTCACTGAAATTAAAGATGAATGAGAGATTCTCACCAATTGATAAAACTGATAAAAACCCTATGATGGCTTCATTAACCCACTGATTGGATTGACAACCCAATAAATAAGAAACTATTGAGATAATTTTCTTTGTCATTTCAGGGAACATGGAGGATGGATAAGGAGGATTTTTCTTAGGCAATTGGACATCCTGAGGTAGAAATTTCTCAAATATTTTGGCTCAGTGAGGTAAATTAAGGTTTTTATAGAGTTCCATGAGGGAAACTACTAAAAAGGGTTTCAGAGAAGCAAACTTTTGAATATGAAGAATTTGGCTTATGGAATCAGGGGTAATTGTGAAAAGAACATCATTGTTCTAGGCTACAATCTCAATTTGATTGGGAATATACCAAAAGTGGAACCATGAAAAAAATTCATAAAAATGATGGGTCTGAGCAAAGATAAATTGGGGTAGGAAGGAGTCTAACAAACCTAATTCGTCACTAAGATCAATGAGTTTTTGTTTTAACCAGTTGTTGAGTTTGTAGAGATCGAACTCACAAATGGTTTCAATGATTTTGTATTCTTTATCTACCTGGGGCTTTCGGTTTAATCCAAATATAGGGAGAAACAAGGGGGTTTTCCATAGTAGATTTGTATTTACCCTTAGAATACATGGTGGAAAGGAAAGAAACAAATGTGGTAATTACCCAGAAATTTGGTTGGATGACACTGGTGGCTTGATGACTAGTAGCGTGATAATTTGGCTTGCTGACTGATTATAGTAACAATAGTAGGTTGGATGATTCAGTCATTCAATGCAATGGGATCACAAAAGAAATCCCTACTGAATGGGTTTTTGGTTCATTTATAGACTAGATCACTTACCGTTGGCAATTGTTCCTTCAATGGAGTGGGTTCATTACTCAGGCCAAGATTCTATCTCAAATAGATAATTAACAATTGAATGATAAGTGTAAGGGATGTATCACATGGTAAGAGTGGTGTTATAGTCATTTTTGGGCACTGTAACCCCAATCATACATTTCCATAAACAAAGGGCTCCTAAGTTCCTAAAAGTGTTGCTTCACACCCTAAAGGAACAAGGTCAGCTGATTACATCATCTCCCAGAAGTTCCCCATAGAAAACTGCTCAGAACTAGTCAAATCTAGACCATACAAACTACCCAGTGCAAAGGGTGCAATGCATCCCACCTGCTCAGTGAAAAAGGGTGCGATGCATACTGAAAATCCCTTTTGTAGGGTGCGATGGGCAAGAGTAGACAAATGACAGAGATAGTTTGCAAGGTGGATCGTCATGGAATCTTCCAGAAACTTCTCCTATGACACTTGCCTCTCTGAATTCGCCCAGGGATGAGTAAGAGATCATCAATCTCCAAGTGCAATCAAGAACTATCAGAGAGAGGACACTAATCAAAATCTCAGAAGCTGACTCACCCCCCTGCAATCATCTATATATGGATCCCTCATCCCAGAGATCCAGAGGATGGAATTTTGTATCTTGTGAGGAAGTGTTGTTGGTTTCTTGGTGGAACATCATAGTGTTGGGTGATCTAAGCTTTTCATGAGGTGAAGAAGTGCTTTCATGCTAGGAGGATGACACTGGGTCAGAACAATTGGTTGTAATCCTCTTTGCTATTCTTGATGTTAATAAATCTATTCAAGTTTTCCTCCACATTCTTGTATGTTTGATGATATATGCATTTGTGTGGTCAATACATATCTTGTCCTATATTGTTTATGATTGTAGTCTCTATTCTTCGATAGTATTATGCTGCTTTGATTCCACAGATGCTCTTTGAAGCTGGGTAGATGAAGGCCAAGCGGCAAGGATCTGTCAGAAAGGAGAGGAACCAAGAAAGGAACTAAGCGCAAGACTGAGGTTGGTTTCCTTTGTTCCCCTCTTATCTACTTATCGTAAAGGAAAGCGAAAGTAGTTTTAGTTTGTTTGTTTCTAAGATAGCTACCAGTCTTAGTGGGACTAGTAGTTCCGAGTGGACACTAGATTTCCCAATAAAAAAATGGACACTCCACTGGGGAGTGAATAGATTGTTTTCTTGTCTATATTTGTTTGTTTTATAAAATTATAGACGGAGCCTGAAGTCAAGCCAACTAGCCTTCAAACTGCATTTTCTATGCAAGTGCAAAGTAGATCAATGTTGCTTCAGTCTATCTCTGGGTTTTGTTTATAAACTGAACAATCGATTTGCAAACCTTCTAATTGCCCTAGTGGTGACTCTAGTAACCTCATTAGATCAACCCCTATGATTTATATTTATTGACTATCATTAGCTCAACCTAAATCCCTGAACTAAGCTGCAAATTGTGACCCGGTACCAAGTTGAAGTCTCATCCCTGGACCATTGCACTTTCTCTTCTTGGGAATCTAGATGCATCACACCTCCTGTGTGCAGTAGGTGTACTACATCGCACTTTCCCTATGTTGTAGGTGCGCTGATCAGACAAGACCTCTTCTGCTCTGAGATTTTGGTTTCTGTGTTCACTCTCTTCAGCTTTATAAAGGAGTTTTTCTGTCTGTGATGAGTATACCACTGTAGAAGCTCTCTTCCTTTGCATGATTCCACCTCCATAGTACAAAGAATTGTGAATTTTTTTTATGTATTATGCGCCATTTACAGTTCTCTTTTACAAAAAGTAGCATAATCAAACTGTCGTCTTTTGATTTGAAAGTGTCGCAAGTGTCATTTTCAATCAAAGAAAAGAATTCTATTGTTCTTGATGGTCAATTATATAGTTACTGTAGTATTTGATTTGAATTAGTAGTTTTTCAAGTGTTGAAAGCAGTTTTCAATTCAAAATAGCAAAGTGTCGTCATTATCTTCCTTTCGTTTTTGAAGAGAAATTTGTTAGTACTATTGCTTTGAAAAGATAATTCAGATTTGTACTTAGCATTCTTCTTGTCATTCACACATTAAGAAAGCTGAAAACAAATACATGCATGTGCATTTGCATTTAGACTGCTTGTTGGTTTGATTTAGGATAGTGCATCTAGTGTGTGCTCTCTGCTCTATGTTGAAAGAATATCGTCTCTCTTTCTTTAGTAGCTAGGATTTTCATTGCAAAAAGAAGATTAAACGATTGTTTATCATCTTAGATTGAATTTTAGGAATTGTATATCTACATGACGCGATGAACCTGAAAGGAAAATTTCTTAAGAAAGATCAACTATAAAATAAATTTAATAAACCTAAAAACGATTTGGAACCTAACGCACAACATCTAGAAGTCTAGGCTAGAGACGTATTCCGGCATTGTAAAACTTGGTAACCGTCACTTTCACTATTGGTTGGGTGATTCCTCCTCTTTGAGATGACAAGTGCCAGTACGGGCTTGTGCTCCCATGTACCGTCGAGTATATATTGGGAGAGAACAATAGGATATATCCTTTATCCATAAGAATCCGTGTCTGCTGCCCTATGGATCGCAATGCACTGAACACAACATTCGGGAAGATTGACTGTCGTACCGTAAAAAGTATTCTGCAGTTTTGCGATTGGTTTGGTAATCCCTCTCTCTAGATTTCCAGAGTTGTCTCTTTCATTCCTTTTCAGACTCGTTAAAGGAAAAGGTCCATCTAAGCACTTGTCACTTCAGGCTCATTAAAATCGAAGGCGACTAGAGTCATCTTTTGATTTTTCTCGACTCTTAAAAATTGAAAAAACAAGTTGTGTCAAAGCGTCTAAAATTAATTTAATTCAAAAATATTTTCCCCTTTATTTTAGTTGATCGAGTAATCCACAATCGTGGAAGAAAGTCAATTGAAACCCCATCGTTCCCAGAGACTTAAGAGTCAACCGTCTTTGTATCTAGAATCAAAATTATTCTGGACAAAGCGAACTCATTTAACTGGTTCAAAGTCCCCTGGTCTGGTTGGAACAAGTGTTACGATACCCTCGGAGACTCCAGTTACTCCAAACATTTCTGGTATCCCTGCCTCTGCAGAAGAAGTTCTGCCGCCACTAGAGGACAATACAACTGATCCTAGTGTGAGGGTAAACACTTCTATACCTGAACTAGCTCCATCTATAGCTGACTCGGACGGTATTATTCCCCAAACATCTGTTACTGCAGAATCTATACCTTCTTTGGCACCAGAAATATTTTACGAACCTGACGGTCTAGATCTTCCACATGGATTGATTGCTATAGAAGAGATTGTGGAGGATCCCCCATCTAGTGCTCCATCGCATTTTGGAGTTGGGATTGCCCTATATCCTTCTTCGTCGGAAATTAGTCTACCGTTATCGGAAGTTCCTGTAGAATCGCTAGGAAATGTTTTGGATAGACTAGATATGTCTAAAAAACCATCGACATCTAGGACTGTGTCATCTGACATAGCAGCGGAAGAACTTCCTGCTGCCACTCCAATAATGTTCGCCGGCGTACCATCGATTGCAACTAGCTCTTAATCGCTAGATGGGATCCATCCAGAGGCTGTTTCGACAGTATGGTCTGTTCCCATTTGTTCGTCAAGAATAATATCTAGAATCTCTTATGTTGAGTCTCAACAAATCGATCCTTCACAATGTCAATTTGGGCAGTCCGGTCCTCAAAGGCGAATCATTCCCTTAAGCACTGGATTACCGCCATATGGGAGGAAATGTGCCCTTTCATTGTCTCCTTCGGGAGGTCAAACATACGAGAGTTCACAACAAAATTCAGGTTATGTTGGAATTACATCCAATGGTTGGATGCCAATACTGCCTCAACAACCAAGAGTTGTATACTCAATGCAACAAATTCTACATATGTCAAATATCCCCACTACACTGGATATTGTGACGATGTCGCAAGTACAAGCGTTACCTGTTGTATTCCAACCTAAAATCTCTCAGGTCGCAATCCAACAGCCCCTTGTCTCTACAACGCCACCACAATCATCGATTAGTGGCTCCTTAACTGGAGTGACCTAGTCTCAAACGAGTACCATTACCCCTCATCTTGGTCAAACATCCAGTATTGGACAATAGCACATGGTCTCACAACCATGGCTGGTACAATATCAACAACCACAATTCCAACAAGTTTACCAAGGATCTGAGCACCAAGTCTTTGGAAGTAATGGGCAGCCGTATATTCAAAACATTCTGTTGGCATTATGATTCAGGTGTTGTCCTTGATGGCAACCCATTCAGGTGATAGATCACTATTCTTGATGATCAGCTCTCTATTTTTAAGAAGGACGCAGGCAATCTGTTCAGAAAGTGCGTCCCCGCAGGTATACCATGCAGAACCCGCGTCCAGGGACGCAGGCCAGCCGTTCAGGGGGTGCGTCCACCCAGTGCACACATTTCAAGATAGAGAAAAGCACGTGGGGGTTTCTTGTGTGGTTTCTAGCTGACGGTTTTGTGTTTCTATGGTGTCGGCTCGTGGTATTGTTCCATGTTTTGGGGAGGAGCTTGCCTATATAAAGCAAAGGAGTTCATTTGGATTAATCATGTTTTGGTTGAACATCTTATGAGGGTAAGATCTGGTCTAGATCTAAACAAGGCGAATCTGATGGACCGAGATCTCTTCGGCTCTTGCTCGGATCTGTAGATCTGATTGTCTGGGTTACTTCTAAAGTCTTGAAATCATCTTTGCCCAGAGGGACGCAGGTGCAGTAAGGGTTCAGGTGCGTCTGGGACGCAGGAGCGAAGCGTTTCAGGTGCGCCGGACGCAGGTGCAGGAAGGGTTCTGGTGCGCCGGGACGTAGGCAGTTCAATAGACTCAGTGCGAGGGACGCAGGCTAGCAGTTGAGCAGGGTGCGTCCGGGACGCAGGCTAGCAGTTGAGCAGGGTGCGTCCAGGGACTCAGGTCAGCAGTTGAGCAGGGTGAGTCCAGGGACTCAGGCTAGCAGTTGAACAGGGTGAGTTCGGACTCAGGCTGGCAGTTGAGCAGGGTGCTTCCTTCTCTTAAAATCCTTGTTTATCATTGTTGTGTTCTGGGTTTTGGTCCTATTATTGTTGATCTGGTTACTACAGTTGATTGGGTGATTCTCTTACTCTTGATGATCAATTAATATGGATCCAGTTTGAAAATTTATGAAAAGTGGTCCTTGTATGAAAAGAAGTAGGGGGTTGTAGCTCCCTTCCAGGAGATACTGGAAAACGAGAGAGAGTTGTAGCTCTCTGCAGGTTGCAGCCTGCGTACTGGTAAAGGACTGCACCAGTACAAAATCATTGTAAAAGAATTTCTAAATTGAAAGAAGATAGAGACATATTGCAGCAGGTGGTTTTCTCCCACATTGGGTTTCCACCTTACATCTTGTGTTCTTTGGTGTGACTGTCTATTTTCTTTGTTCATGCTCATTATTTTATGGTACTGATATGCAAGAATAATTCAAAAGATCAAATAAGGAAGATTTGTTAAATTGCTAGATAATACTGATTCACCCCCCCTCTCAGTATTATTTCCAACAATTGGTATCAGAGCCGGTCCTTCAGAAAAGCTTGATCGCTTGAAGGTAGATCGTTCATCATGAGCAACTACGAGAGAGAAGCATCAATCAGGCCACCGGTTTTTGATGGGACAAACTTCAATTATTGGAAGGTAAGAGTTACTGCATATCTTCAATCTCTTGGTACAGAAGTTTGGGACATTGTAGAAACAGGCTATGCTTTTCCTTCAGCTACTCCTACAGATCCAGCTGAGAAAAAGAAGTATGAAACAAATGCAAAAGCAGTCAGTACTCTATTAGGAAGTATATCCCAAACAGAATTCATGAAGGTAATGCACTTCAAATCAGCAAAAGAAATATGGGACAAAATGATCACGAGCTATGAAGGAGATGAACAGGTAAAACAAGCTAAACTTCAAACTCTCAGGATTCAATATGAGACTCTCAAGATGTATAATGATGAAAGTGTGGCTAATTATTTTCTTCGGGTAGATGAGATTGTTAATTGTATGAAAAATTTGGGTGAAGAAATAAAAGAGTCTATAGTAGTTCAAAAGATTCTAAGATCATTATCCCCCAAGTTTGAATCTAAAGTATCTGCAATAGAAGAAAAAGAAAATCTCTGTGTTCTCACTATGTCTCAGCTACATGGAATTCTAACTGCTTATGAAATGAGAAAGGGAGGTCCATCAGACAGAAGGGAGGCTGCTTTTAAGGCATCAGGCAAAGAAGATCACTATGAAGCAAGCCATGTTCCAGAAGAAGAGGAAGAAGAATCAAATTTTGTCAGAAATCTTCAAAGGGGTTCTGGAAGGTTCAGAGGTAAGCTACCTTTCAAATGCTTTGCTTGTGGAAGAGTAGGTCATTATGCTGCAAAATGTCCTTATAAGGATAAAGGAAAGGAACCAGCTAGATGGAACAAGAAACAAAGTGCAAATAAGAAAAGCTATTACACCCATGAAGATAGTGATGGCTTATCAAACAGTGATGAAGATGAACAAGGTAATAAATATAGGTTGTTAATGGCATTTGAAGATGATGATTATGAGGATGCTGTAGATGTGGATAACCTTTATGATGAAATTACTAGACTCAAGAGATGTATAGAAGAAAAGAACATGATCATTGATACTCTACAATTTCAAATTGATGAAAAGGAAAAACATCTTGAAAAATTAGAAGGTGAAATTGTTGGTCTTAGAAAAGAAATTGAGAAAACAAAAGCTATTAATCTCAAGTTTGTCAAAGGATCTGAAACTTTGGATGAGATTATCAGTGTGCAGCGGTCTCCACTAAATAAGACAGGTCTGGGCTATAATGGAGAAACTTCTCAAGCATCCACTTCAAAAAGTTATCTTGATGCAGCAAGAAGAAATGAGCAAAAGCACAATGAAGATCATCAGGTAAAGCAGGGACAAACTTCAAACAGAAACTATCAGGGGCAATCCAGCTTAAGGGTGAACAAAAGCCACAACCAGCCACAGGTAAAATCTTCCCAGTTTGGTTCAAAAATAGATGAAAATAGAAATTACAATCAGTTGGCTGGTAGATTCAATAACCGCAGAAGCTTCTTCAATGGACAATGCTTTTCTTGCCATAACTTTGGTCACAAAGCAGCTCAATGTGTTGCGTATAAAACAATCATGACTAGGGAAGCTCAAAAACAAATAAGTATGACAGGGATTACAAAAATGACCTATAACAGCTTTTCGGCTCTTGAAAATGAAGTTGAATGTTCTATTTGCAATAATTTTGGTCATGAAGACTTTGAATGCAGAAGCAGGTTTCAGGAAAGAAAGGAACAAGAACGGAAAAAGGAACAAGCCTCAGGAACCAAAACATGGAGAATAAAGGAACCTCAAACAGAAAGATGTGGGATAGCATTTTATGCAGAAGGACAGGAAAATCTATGGTACATTGACAGTGGATGTTCGAAGCATATGACAGGTGATAAAGAAAAACTTGAGTCTTATTCTATTTTAGAAAAGGGAAAGAAAGTCTCTTTTGGAAATGATACTCCTGCAACTATAAAAGGAAAAGGTATTGCTCCTTTAAAAGAAGATGTTAAGGCTGGAAATGTTTTGTTTGTTGATGGATTGAAGCATAATCTACTAAGTGTCAGCCAGATGTGTGATCAAAGAACCGAGGTTATATTCAGATCAAATGGATGTCTTGTTCGTGATCTTGATACAGGTAAAACAGTTCTCAAAGGGAAAAGAACTCCAAATAATCTATACATATTTGAAGAAGGACAACAACAATGCTATCTAAGCAAGGATGAAAAGCACTGGTTATGGCATCGAAGGTTGGGACATCTAAGCTTCTCTCAAATAAGGAAAGCATGCAAATATCAGGCAGTTCGCGATCTTCCAGATATCAAAATTCCTGACAACACCATATGCAGATCATGTCAGTTTGGAAAACAAACCAGGACTAACTTTCCAGAGAAAGAAGGATCAGCTAGCATGCCTCTTGAGCTAGTACATACAGATGTATGTGGACCATTCAGGAAAAGAACACCTAGAGGAGAGGAATACTTGATATTATTTATTGACGATTTCTCCAGGTTTGTTTGGTTAGGACTTATGAAGCACAAAGATGAAGCATTCGAAAAATTCAAATCCTTCAAAGCCTTGGTTGAAAATGAATCAGGTCACAAAATTAAGTGCCTCAGATCCGACAGAGGTGGGGAATTTACTTCAAATGAATTTTTCGATTTCTGTGATGAACATGGGATAAGGAGAGAATTCTCTACAGCTAGAACTCCTCAGCAAAATGGAGTTGTTGAAAGAATGAACAGAACAATCCAACAAATGGCTCGTGCTATGCTTGATGAATCAGGAACTCCCGCAACTTTCTGGGGTGAAGCTGCACATGCTGCGGTTATTATTCTCAACAAGACAAATGTTCGGGTAAACAACACTCAAACTCCTCATGAGCTCTGGAGTGGTAAAACTCCTTCAGTAAAGCATTTCAAAATCTTTGGGAGCAAATGCTATATCAAGAATACTGAGGAGCAGCTTGGCAAACTTGATCCTAGAGCAGATGAAGGCATTCTTCTTGGCTATTCTCCACATAGCAAAGCATACAAATGCTACAATAAAAGACTTGGCAGAATTGTTGACAGCATTGATGTAGTGGTTGATGAGAAGGGATACATTCCTAGGCAAATACATCGTGAAAACATCGAAGAAGATGAAAGCTACCCTCAAAGACAGAATGATGAAGAAGAAGAACCTCAAGAAGAATCTCAAGAAGAACCTCACGAAGACGCAGAAGAACGAACAAGAATAGAAGAAAAGACTCCATCCAGATATGTTCAGAAGAACCATCCAGAATCTCAGATCATGGGACAGAAAGACGCAGGTATACAAACTAGAAGAACAGTTGCAGAAGCTTCAAGCTATTTGGCATTACTCTCCTCTACTGAACCACAAAATGTGAAAGAGGCATGCAAAGATGAATGTTGGGTGAAAGCAATGGATGAAGAACTTGAGCAAATCGAAAAGAACAACACTTGGGAGCTGGTTCCTAGACCAAAGGATAAGAATGTTATCGGAACAAAATGGGTCTTCAAAAATAAATTGAATGAAAATGGAGAAGTAATTAGAAACAAAGCCAGACTTGTTTGTAAAGGGTATGCACAGCAAGAAGGAATAGACTTTGAAGAAACTTTTGCTCCTGTTGCAAGACTTGAGGCCATCAGAATGTTCCTTGCTCTCTCAAGTTTTCAGAACTTCAAAGTATTTCAAATGGACGTAAAATCAGCCTTTCTGAATGGAGACTTGGAAGAAGAAGTGTACATTGAACAGCCAGATGGGTTCATTCTTGGAAATGATCCAAATCTTGTATGCCGATTGAAAAAGGCTCTCTATGGTCTCAAACAAGCCCCAAGGGCTTGGTACTACCGGTTGGACAAATATCTTCATCAACAAGGTTTTTCAAAAGGTTCAGCAGATAGCAATCTATATATAAAAGTTGAAAATGACAAATTGCTAATACTTGTTGTGTATGTAGATGACATTATTTTTGGCAGCAATGAAGAAGCTATGAGTCAAAGCTTTGCCTCAGTCATGCAGAAAGAATTTGAAATGTCCTTGCTAGGAGAACTGACATACTTCCTTGGTTTGCAAATCCAACAAAAGGAAGGAGGAATTCTTTTATCTCAAACCAAGTATCTCAAGCAGATTTTGAAGAAATATGGCATGGAAGATGCAAAACCAGTATGTACACCCATGGTCACATGATGTAGTCTCAGTGCAAATGATGAATCTGCAGCAGTACATCAACCAACCTACAGATCTATGATTGGAAGTTTACTATATTTGACAGGTACCCGACCAGACATCATGCATGCAGTTGGAATAGTTGGAAGATTTCAAGCAAATCCGAAGGAAACTCATCTTCAGGCAGTGAAGAGAATTTTCAAATATCTTCAAGGGACTCAAAATTATGGCTTATGGTATCCTAGAGATACAGATCTCACTCTTCATGCTTATACAGATGCAGATTGGGCCGGAAGCGTGGATGACAGGAAAAGCACAAGTGGTGGTGCGTTCTTTATGGGTTCCAGACTGGTATCTTGGTTCAGCAAGAAACAGAGTTCAATTGCCTTGTCTACAGCTGAAGCAGAATATGTTGCTGCTGCATCTTGTTGCACCCAACTCCTTTGGATGATGCAGACTTTGCAGGATTATCAAATCACTTATACACCTCCAATCCCTATCTTATGTGACAACACAAGTGCAATCAGCATCTCAAAGAATCCGGTTATGCATTCAAAAACCAAGCACATACCAATCAAGTACCATTTTCTCCGGGAACAAGTACTTGAACAGAAGGTCAAGTTGGAGTATGTTCCTTCTAAGGAACAAGTTGCTGATATTTTCACCAAACCGTTGCCCAGGGACACTTTTGAATACCTCAGGCAAAAGCTGGGGGTTGTTGATGCATCATCTTATTGTTGAACATCTTCTTATTGGTGGTATAGGCTCAGGGGGAGCACATAATGCATTGTTGGCATTATGGAGAAGGAGATCTTGGAAATAGCTGCAATATGTCTCTATCTCTTTCATGGTGGTACGTTGCTGCAGATCAGGTTCATAGGGGGAGCATGAGCGTAGGGGGAGCATACCCTTTGCCCTTGATGTCAAAGGGGGAGAATGAAGCTGAAGATCATGAGGTTGCCATCAAGTCCAAAGGGGGAGATTGTTGGCATTATGATTCAGGTGTTGTCCTTGATGACAACCCATTCAGGTGATAGATCACTATTCTTGATGATCAGCTCTCTATTTTTAAGAAGGACGCAGGCAATCTGTTCAGAAAGTGCGTCCCCGCAGGTATACCATGCAGAACCCGCGTCCAGGGACGCAGGCCAGCCGTTCAGGGGGTGCGTCCACCCAGTGCACACATTTCAAGACAGAGAAAAGCACGTGGGGGTTTCTTGTGTGGTTTCTAGCCGACGGTTTTGTGTTTCTATGGTGTCGGCTCGTGGTATTGTTCCATGTTTTGGGGAGGAGCTTGCCTATATAAAGCAAAGGAGTTCATTTGGATTAATCATGTTTTGGTTGAACATCTTATGAGGGTAAGATCTGGTCTAGATCTAAACAAGGCGAATCTGATGGACCGAGATCTCTTCGGCTCTTGCTCGGATCTGTAGATCTGATTGTCTGGGTTACTTCTAAAGTCTTGAAATCATCTTTGCCCAGAGGGACGCAGGTGCAGTAAGGGTTCAGGTGCGTCCGGGACGCAGGAGCGAAGGTTTCAGGTGCGCCGGACGCAGGTGCAGGAAGGGTTCTGGTGCGCCGGGACGCAGGCAGTTCAATAGACTCAGTGTGAGGGACGTAGGCTAGCAGTTGAGCAGGGTGCGTCCGGGACGCAGGCTAGCAGTTGAGCAGGGTGCGTCCAGGGACTCAGGTCAGCAGTTGAGCAGGGTGAGTCCAGGGACTCAGGCTAGCAGTTGAACAGGGTGAGTCCGGACTCAGGCTGGCAGTTGAGCAGGGTGCTTCCTTCTCTTAAAATCCTTGTTTATCATTGTTGTGTTCTGGGTTTTGGTCCTATTATTGTTGATCTGGTTACTACAGTTGATTGGGTGATTCTCTTACTCTTGATGATCAATTAATATGGATCCAGTTTGAAAATTTATGAAAAGTGGTCCTTGTATGAAAAGAAGTAGGGGGTTGTAGCTCCCTTCCAGGAGAGACTGGAAAACGAGAGAGAGTTGTAGCTCTCTGCAGGTTGCAGCCTGCGTACTGGTAAAGGACTGCACCAGTACAAAATCATTGTAAAAGAATTTCTAAATTGAAAGAAGATAGAGACATATTGCAGCAGGTGGTTTTCTCCCACATTGGGTTTCCACCTTACATCTTGTGTTCTTTGGTGTGACTGTCTATTTTCTTTGTTCATGCTCATTATTTTATGGTACTGATATGCAAGAATAATTCAAAAGATCAAATAAGGAAGATTTGTTAAATTGCTAGATAATACTGATTCACCCCCCCTCTCAGTATTATTTCCAACACATTCAACATCAACCATTTCATAATAGTTAGGCCCATCAACCTTACCAAAGTTATCAACATCAAATGCACTATGCTGGTATGCAAAGACCCACTGCCCAGGCAATCCCATCTTATCCTGGGTATGCTTCACCGAACATGAATCAACAGTTGCCCTTCGTGGAAACTTTAGAGTTGTCAGATCTAAATCAGCTAACAAACGATCCAATCACTTACGCCCCTTGGTGGCCATTGATTCCTCATAAACTTCCTTCACATATTCCTAAAGTTAATGGAAATCTGGGTGAAGACCCGTCGAATCATGTGATGACATTTCCTCTTTGGTGTTCATCTAACACTCTAAATGATGATTCGATCAGGCTTCGCCTTTTTCAGTGAAAGTTAACTGGTCCGACAACAAAATGGTATATCGAATTGCCTAGAGCATCGTTTGATAACTTCAACACCCTAGCCACAACCTTTTTAACCCATTTTCAATTACCCATAATGTACGAAACGGGAACAGAGCTTCTTACCAATTTCAAGCAAATGACGGCCACTCACATATCTGATCATATTCATGAGTGGCGACATCGTCGTAGAATGGTAAAAACATATGTTCCTAGTTAGCTGTTGGGTGAGTGGTTGATTAAGTCATTGTTAACTTCTACTACAAAAGATGTGGCAAAGGGAGGATTTGTCACTGAAGAGAAAGTCATTGCTCATGTGCAATATTTAGATTTGATCTATACTCAGTCTAGCATGCTCTATGATAAAATCCCTGATGCTCCTAGACCATAATTTTCCATTCCTCCCTTTCCTAAATCAAACAAAGACTCTCATGCCGGGGACGGTGTGATAGTAACAACCAGCATGAAAACTGTAAAGGCTAAGTCAAAGAAGGCCTGTACGGTTTCAGGTCAAAATGAAAATGAAGAACTTCTCGCCTCGGAAGTAAATTCCGTATCGACTGACAAGGGCAAAGAAACCAAGCAACTAGGAGGCAAGAAGAAAAAGAAAGGGAAGAAGAAAAAACAGGAGGTGTCATTCCATGAAAAATCTTCTGCAAACCTTTCTGGAGATAGGAAACCAAATTGTCCATGCCTTATATGTGATGAGGATCATTGGACAAGAGAGTGTCCATATAAAGTTGAGCTTAGAAAATTCTTCAAGAATAAAAAAACCTTGGTGGTATTGACTGATCTGTTTCCAAATCCGGGAACAAATCTAGTTGCTAGTGACAATGCTTCCCTATCCCAAGTGCTAATGTTGTCAGTTTCGAAGTAGCAAAATGATGCTTTGATATTGAAAAGGAATAAAAATTACGGGAATCCACAGCTGTCAGACAATAAGGCTAATGATCAACCTAGTAGTTCGAGAACAACTTTGACCAAAGTTGTGCCACCCATCATTCCTGAACTAATGATAAAGCTGCCAAAGGGAGTAGTACACAAATCAACATTTAATACTCGTGCCAGAGCAACACAACATTATAATATAGTGGAGGATCTGGCCCAATCGCCATCCACTATGTTGACACTTGAGGTACTGCAAAATTTCCCCTCCCAAAAGTAGGCTTTATTATCAGCGATAAGTGGGATTGACCCAAAAGATTCCAATCTTGTGTCCTTTAATCATAAAGGATATGACCCTCAGTTACCAGCTCAACTAGCTTTCCTTATTCAAGTGAAAGCCCTCAACAAAACTGTTCATCAAACAATTATTGGTGAGGGGACATCCACATGTATTATGTCGATGAGTTGCTGGAAAACTTTAGGGTCTCCACCCTTGTCGAGATCGTCAACAAAATTAAAAGCATTTGATGGACGAATGTATACCCCATATGGGATATTGACTAACTTACATATCGAATGAAGGGGGGAAAAATAGTAGAAATTGATGTTGAAGTTATCGATGGAAACCTCGATTAAAACATCCTACTGGGAAGGCCCTGTATATAAGCTATGGCTGCCGTTGTGTCAACGTACTTCAGGAAGGTTGAATTTCCCTTCCAAGGAGGAATTACGGTCGTCGACCAAAAAACATTTCTCCCCAACAGTTCACAAGTTACGGGAAGTATTCCAATGATCGATGGAAGCCCTCATTCGCTTCAAAATGTCAGAGTAGGCCTACTAAAAGACCCTACATTGATGGGTACTTTTTCCCTACCACCTCCAAACAATCTGGCGGAAGTGGAAACGGTGGGAACCTGCAATATGATATCTTATATATCTAAAAGATTCGGAAGATTCCTGAACATTTTGTCAACATGGATCATGGCCATTTTAGAAATATTGTAGCAATCAATTTTCTTGGCCTTGGGGGCAAACCCAAATCAATGCTCATCGAGCGTTTGGATAGATAGGTCTAAGGAATATGACACCCCTTCAAATCCTTGGTTGCAAGTACATTCTATAGATGAAGGAATTGTTCAGTCAATGATGATTGATGAGGTGCCATGGGAAGATTACCAGCATAATTCCCATCTTCCGGATTGTAAGGAAGATAGTTCCAGTGACCTTAATCATCCTTCAATTTTTGATTTTCTATCAAATACTGTAAATATGGTGAATTCTGAGGATGGTTCCTATCTTGTGTCAATCTCATTAAAAAACGAAACAACTCCCTTTCCATGTCGAGTCTTTCAAAATATCAAATGTAAACCTTCATTCAAACCGTCGTGTTGAATGTAATGAAGCTTGGGGGGCATGCACCTCGATTTCCATGATTATGCTGGGGGCATGCAAACTTATCATGAGCGGTGTTACCGCAGGGTTCAAGCTCATTAAAAAATAAATCCTCCACGAGCAATTTTTATATGAAGTTCAAGCTCGTTAAAAATTAAACCTAAGCAATGAGAAAACGTTCCCCTTAGAGTTGAAGCTCATTAAAAAATGAACCAACCTCCGGTAAATAACCCTTGCAAATGCATTATCATCAGCTTTTGAGCCTTGGTCGCGTTCTCATAATCACCTCCACTCTATTTTAGCTGATCATACGACTCCATTTGATTGTTTACCCTTTTTCAGGAACATCTGTGATGAGTGATTCTGTTAGCCATCCATGTGACACTGTCGTGATTTAAAAATTCCAAACATTGCCTAGAATCAGCTGCAACCTGAAATTATCACTCGTTCCTCAAAAAAAGAGTCTCCTTTAAGCTCTTTTCATCTGACTCGTAAAATATGAAAATATTGTCGAGCAGTTGGCCTCTCCAGCTCGTTAAAGCTACTGAGAGTGTTCCCTCCTTTATATTTTAATCTTTTTGGACCTCAGGGATTATTACACAAAACGATCGAGCATTTTTTTTGTTCGACTCGTTAAAATTATTGAAAAATCATCCCTTTCGTATTATTTTATACTTTTTCAGACTTAAGGGATTATATGACGAAAAAGGATTATTGGAGTTTCCTTTACGTCCATTTCAGAATCTCTAAAATTGAAAAGGACCGAGTTATCTTTGTCATTAAACTCATTAAAACCAATAGTGACAAACTTGTCCATATAGACAGGAATGAGTTTCACTGTCGCTAGGCTCATTAAAACATAGCGACGGGTTTGGCCGAAGGGAAAATTATAAGAAAATCATATGTTATCCTCCTCAAGCTTGATAAAAATAAAGAGGTAATGGTCAGCAATGACTTGGGAAAAATTGGGAAGAAAACTTGAAGAAACTTTATTGGTAGCAAGTCGCTCTTGAACATGACACTTTCACTCCACGTCCGAGTCGGGTTGGGTTATTCCGTTCACCGGTCATATCACCATTGGTCCATCGGACCATCCATATTTGGGGTTAACGCTAACAATCCATGTCAGTTTCGCTGGTATGTTCAAGAGAAGTCACTCAAAGAATTCACCTGTGCCTCATCTGCTTCAATACATTCACACTCCATTCTTTCATGACCGCCACCCTGAACCCTGTATCATCAGATTATTTTCACCTCCAAAATAATTTCCTCTATTCCATGTAGTAGATGTGGGATTCATTAAGCCCCTCCTACGATAGGTCGCTTCTTGTCGACATCAGCTCATTATCCATGAAGTTGACTTAGGAACAACCCTTTCAGTTCTTTGAAACTTGCATGCCTCAACGACAAGTTTCTCAGTTTTGGCGATAGGTTTACATCAATGGCCTTTGACTGAAAGATTTTTTGTGGTGTTCGACACCAAGTCCCTTTACACACCATGCGAATTGTACTACAGCACCTTGAGGGTCATTAGCATTATCGGTGATTCCTCTCACGCCTGTAAACATCTTACATCATTGGCTGGTAATCAGGGGATGTCTTTCCATGTAGCTATCTTGGAAATAGACAAACTAAAACTAATTTAACTTTCCTTTATGAGAAGTAGATAAGAGGGGAAAAAAGGACACCAGCCTCAGTCTTGCGCTTAGTTCCTTGGTTAGTTCCTCTCCCTTCTGACAAATCCTTGCCGCTTTGCCTTCGTCTACCCAGCTTCAAAGAGCACCTGTGGAATCAAAGCAGCATAATACTATCGAAGAACAGAGATCTACAATCATAAACAATATAGGACCAGATATATATTAACCACACAAATGTATATATCATCAAACATACAAGAATGTGGAGGAAACTTGAACAGCTTTATTAACATCAAGAATAGCAAAGAGGATTGCAACCAATTGTTCTGACTCAGTGTCATCCTCCCAGCATGAAAGCCCTTCTTCACCTCACGAAATGCTTAGATCACCCAACACTATGATATTCCACCAAGAAACGAATATCACTTGCTTACAAGAAACAAAATTCCAGCCTCTGGATCTTTGGGATGAGGGATCCATATATAGATGATTGCAAGGGGGTGAGTCAGCTTCTAGGATTTTGATTAGTGTCCTCTCTCTGATAGTTCTAGATTCCACTTGGATATTAATGATATCTTACTCATCCTTGGGTGAATTCAGAGAGGCAAGTGTCACAGGAGAAGTTTCTGGAAGGTTCCATGATGATCCACCTTGCAAACTGTCTCTGCCATTTATCTACTCTCTCCCATCGCACCCTACAAAAGGGCTTTCCAGTATGCATCGTACCCTTTTCACTGAGCATGTGAGATGCATCGCACCCTCTGCACTGGGCAGTCTATATGGTCCAGCTTTGACCAGTTCTGAGCAGTTTTCTATGGAGAACTTCTGGGAGATGATGTAATCAGCTAACCTTGTTCCTTTAGGATGTGAAGCAACACTTTTAGGGACTTAGGAGCCATTGGTTTATGGACATGTATGATTGGGGTTGCAGTGCCGAAAAATGTCTATAACAGTTGCCCCCTAAAGCATGAGGTCATTAATATTTTGATGTCGGGTGAAATGCTTTATCATGAGGATCCGAAGTTTTTTCGAGCTAGAAGGTGACCTATAATAAGATACAATACAATACATTATCTTCATAATATATTTCATGATCTAGTTGAGGTGAGCATTCCCATGCTCAACTTTATAAATTCATTTTCATGTACATAAGACAGACAACCGTCTGTGTTGCAGACTGATGATTCTGATAGAGTCATCATCCTTTAATTTGGATGATCATCTATGTAGCAATGATGTACATTTGATGTCTTCATTTTCCTTAATATATCGCAGCCCGGATGGATGAAACTAGAATCGGGGTCTTCAAACTCGTCCAATCTTCGCTCGTAGTACAAGTCGATCTATGTGAAATATGTTTTGGAGTCGAACATGGAAAGACGTCGCCTGATTACTAGCCAATGATGTAAGTTGTTAATAGGCGCGAGAGGAATCACCGATAATGATGATGACCCCTCAAGGTACTACAGTAAATTCACGTGGTGTGAAAAGGGACCTGGCATCGAACACCACGCAAAATATTTCGGTCGAAGGCTAATGATGTAAACCTGTCGCTAGAAGTGAGAAACTTGCCATTGAGGCATGCAAGCTTCAAAGTACTGAAAGGGTTGTTCCTAAGTCGACTTCTTTGATAATGACCTGATGTCAACAAGATGTGACCCATCATAGGAGGGCTTTTAAGAATCCCACATCTACAACATGGAATGGAGTAAATGATCTTGGAGATGAAAACGATCTGATGATACAGGGTTCAGGGTGGCGGTCATGAAAGAACAGAGTGTGAATGTATTGCAGCGGATGAGACACAGGTGAATCCTCTAAGCAACTTCTCTTGAACATACCGGCGGCACTGACATGGATTGGTAGTGTTAACCCCAAATATGGATGGTGTGATGGACCAATGGTGATATGACCGGGGAACGGAATAACACAACCTAACTCGAATGTGGAGTGAAAGTGTCATGTTCAAGAGCGACTTGCTACCAATAAAGTTTCTTCAAGTTTTCTTCCCAATTTTTCCCCAGTTATTGTTGAGCAGTACCTCTTTATTTTTATCAAGCTTGAGGAGGATAACATATGCTTATTCTATAATTTTCCCTTCAGGCAAACCCATCACTATGTTTTAATGAGCCTAACGACAGTGAAACTCGTTCCTGTCTGTATGGACAAGTTTGTCACTATTCGGTTTTAACAAGTTTAATGACAAAGATAACTCAGTAATTTTCAATTTTAGAGAGTCTAAAAGGGATGTAAAGGAAACTCCAATAATCCTTTTCTTCATATAATCCCTTAAGTCTGAAAAAGTATAAAATAATACTAAAGGGATGAATTTTTGGTAATTTTAATAAGCCGAACAAAACAAGCGCTTGATCTTTTTGTGTAGTAATCCCTCAAGTCCAAAAAGATTAAAATCTAGAGGAGGGATAGCACTCCCGGTAGCTTTAACGATCTGGAGAGGCCAATTGCTCGGCAATATTTTCATCTTTTACGAGTCAATTGAAAAGAGCTTAAAGGAGTCTCGTTTTTTGAGGAACGAGTGATAATTTCAGGTAGCAACTGATTCTAGGTAAGGTTTGGAATTTTCCAATCACGACAGTGTCACAAGGATGGATAACAGGATCACTCTTCGTAGCTGTTCCTCAAAAGGGGTAAACAATCAAATGGAGGTGAATAATCAGCTAAAACAGAGTGGAGGTGATGGTAAGAACATGACCAGGGCTCAAAAGCTGATGATAATGCATTCACAATGGTTATTTACCAGAAATTGATTCATTTTTTAATGAGCTTAAACTCTGGGGAAAACATTTTCTCATTGCTTAGGTTTAACTTTTAACGAGCTTGAACTTCACATAAAAATTGCTCGTAGTGGGTTTATTTTTTAACGAGCTTGAACCCTGCGGTAACACTGCTCGTGGCAGGTTTATTTTTTTAACAAGCTTGAACCCTGTTGTAACACTGCTCGTGGTAAGTTCGCATGCCCCCAGCCTAATGATGCAAATGGTTTCATGTTTACACAAGCTTGAAATGAAAAATATGCTTGTTATAAGTTTGTATGCCCCCAACATAATGACGCAAATCGAGGTGCATGTCCCCCAAGCTTCATTGAATTCAACGCGGTGGTTGGAATGAAGGTTTACCTTCGAGATCTTTGAAAGACTCAACTTTGATTTTACGAGATCATAATCAAAGTCTTGATTTGGAAAGGGAGTTTTTTCATTTTTTAATGAGGTTGACTCAGTAAAAGAACTATCCTCATAATCCGCTGTATTTATAGTGTTTGGTAGAAAATCAAAAACTGAAGGATGATTAAGGTCGCTGGAATAATCTTCGTGGTAATTTGGAAGATGGGAATAATGGTGGTAATCTTCCCATGGTGCCTCTCCTATCATATTTCATTGAATGATTCCTTCATCTGTAGAATGTACATGCAAAAAAGGATCTGAAGAGGTGCCATATTCCTTAGACATATCTATCCAAACACTTGATGATCGTTGATTTGGGTTTGCCCACCAGGCCAAGAAAATTGATTGCTACAATATTTGTATTAGGGCGATGATCCATGCTGACAAAATGTTCAAGAATATTTTGAATCTAGAAGATATCATGTTACAGGTTCCCACCATGGCCACTTCCGCCAAATTTTTTGGAGGTGGTAGGGAAAAGGTCCCCATCAATGTAGGGTCTTTTAGTAGGCCTAATCCGATATTTTGAAGCGAATGAGGGCTTCCGTGGATCATCAGAATGCTTCCCGTAACTTGTGAATGGTTGGGGAGAAATGTTTTTTGGTCGACGATTGTAATTCCTCCTTGAAAAGGAAATGCAATCTTTCTAAAGTATGTTGACACAACTGCAGCCATAACATAAATCCAGGGCCTTCCGAGTAGGATTTTGTAATCGAGGTTTCCATCGATAACTTTAACATCAATCTCTACTGTGTTTCCCCCCAGTTCGACTTGCAAGTTACTTAAAACCTTGTATGGGTGTATGTTCGTCCATCAAATGCTTTTAATGTCGTTGATGATCATGACAAGGGTGGAGATCCTAAAGTTTTCTAACAACTCATCAACACAATACATGTAGATGCACCCTCATTAATAATTTTTCGATGAACAGTTTTGTTGAAGGCTTTCATTTGAATAGGGAAAGCTAGTTGAGCTGGTAACTGAGGGTCATATCCTTTTTTATTAAAGGACACAAGATTGGAATCCATTGGGTCAATCCCACCTATTGTTGATAATAAAGCCTGCTTTTGGGAGGGGAAATTTTGCAGTACCTCAAGTGTCGACATAGCGGATGGCGATTGGGGCAGATCCTCCACTACATGATAATGCTGTGCTGCTCTGGCAGAAGGATTAAATGTCAATTTGTGTACTACTCCTTTTCGTAGCTTTATCGTTAGTTTAGGAATGATGGGTGGCACAACATCGGTCAAAGTTGTTGTCGAACTGCTAGGTTGATCATTAGCCTTGTTGTCCGACAGCTGCGGATTCTCGTAATCTTTATTCCTTGTTGATATCAAAGCATCATTTTGTTGCTTCGAAACCGACAACATTAGCACTTGGGATGGGGAAGCATTGTCACTAGCAACTAGATTTGTTCCTAGATTTGGAAATGGATCAGTAAATACCACCGAGGTTTTTGATTTCTTAAAGAATTTTCTAAGCTCAACTTTATATGGACACACTCTTTTCCAATGATCCTCATCACATATAAGGCATGGATGATTTGGTTTCCTATCTCCAGAAGGGTTTGCAAAAGGTTTTTCAGGGGACGAATCCCCCTCTTTCTTCTTCTTCCCTTTCTTTTTCTTCTTGCCTCCTGGTTGCTCGGTTTATTTGCCTTTGTCATTCGATACGGCATTTACTTCCGAGGTGAGAAGTCCTTCATTTTCATTTTGACCTGAAACCGTACGGGCCTTCTTCGACTTAGCCTTTACGGTTTCCGTGCTGGTCATTTCTATCACGCTGTTCCTGGCATGAGAGTCTTTGTTTGATTTAGGAGAGGGAGGAACGGAAAATTCCGGTATAGGAGCATCAGAGATTTTATCGTAGAGCGTGCCACACTTAGTATAGATCAAATCTAAATATTGTGCACGAGCAATGACTTGCTCTTCAGTGATGACTCCTCCCTTTGCCACATCTTCTGTAATAGAAAGTAGCAATGACTTAATAAACCACTCAGCCAACAACTGATCAAGAACATATGTTCTTACCAATTTCAAGCAAACGACGACCACTCACATATCCGATAATATTCATGAGTGGTGACGTCGTTCCGTACTAGAACTTGTCATCTCAAAGAGGAGGAATCAACCAACCAACAGTGAAAGTGACAGTTACCATGTTTTACGACGCCGGAATACGTCTCTAGCCTAGACTTCTAGATGTTGAGCATTAGGTTCCAAAGCGTTTTTAGGTTCATTAAATTTATTTTACAGTTGATCTTTCTTAATAAATTTTCCTTTCAGTTTCACCACGTGATGTAGATGTACAATTCCTAAAATGCAATATAAGATGATAAAAAATCGTTTAATCTTCTTTTTGTAATCAAAATCCTAACTACTAAAGAAAGAGAGATGATATTATTCAACATAGAGAAGAGAGCACACACTAGATGAACTATCCTAAATCAAACCAACAAGCAGTCTAAATGAAAATGCACATGCATGTATTTGTTTTCAGCCTTCTTAATGTGTGAATGACAAGAAGAATGCTAAGCACAAATATGAATTATCTTTTCAAAGCAAGGTTGGGACTCAGAATTGACCTATTTTGACCTTATCTTTTTGTCATAATGTTATCCTTTTGCAGTCATAGGTTGAAAGATTTTGATTTTATAATGACATAATTACCCCAAGGTACGAAGTAACTTCCCGCATATCTATGTTTAATTGTTCATTGCATATTCGTGAATATCTTTATATTTATCCTTGCAAAAGCTGACTAAATTGTCAAGTAATTGTCTTAAGCTTGCAGGAATTATAATGTATAGTTGCTGTAACACCAGAAACAACAACTACGCAGTTGCTGCAACACCAGAAACGACAACTACGCAGTTGCTACAACACCAGAAGCAGCAACTCCGCAGTTGCTACAGTCAACAACAACGATCATCTAAAGCAAGCCATTTTGCAACATCCGCGAATAACAGACGACAACTAGCTAAAGAACTATGACGTGGCATAATCAAGCGGATGTCTAAAGCAGGAAGAACGTAGTCATCATTGCCTAAATCAGGAACAGCATGGGGAAGCGACAAAGGAATGCGAAGATCCCGAGAAGACGGTCGAAGTCAGTTACCAGCTGTGTAACAGCCAGAACCCAAGAAAGAACATATTATCATACTGTTGTAATAGCATCTGTAATTCTTATTTTTGATAGAATGGGTTAACTGAATGAACTATCATACTCTATTGTAATAGATGTCTCCTCTATAAAGAGGAGACATCTACATGAGAAAGGGGATCAATCAGTGTGAATAGTCAGTCTGTAAGTGAGATTTTGAGAAACATCAGCAAGTCTGAACTTTATTGTATTTGAATCCTTTTGGCAGATGAATATAAAATTGTTCTGAGTACTTAATCCAGTCTTCGTGTTTCGGGGAATCTTGTGAGAGGGACTGGGCCCACCTTCCTCACAAGATTCACCCATTTACTTTCCTGTCAAGTGTGTAAGTGTGTAATAGTTTCTTTCTTTCTGGTACTCTATTTGGATTCTGTAGCATTACCTCTGTTATTTCTCTTTTGCTAGTACTTTGTTTCATTAATTGTTTGAAGTTGTTTCTCACCGGTGCATTAGAGTGCAGTGTGCATTGGCAATCTGATTACAGGGGCAGGTGCTGAATGTCCCCACCTGGAGGATAGGGTCTTGATCCTCTGTCAACAGAGCATCCATCATTTTGTTTTCCAGAATTGTAGTTTTAATTAATTACTTTCATTTTAACAGTACTGTGATGACTTAGCGTAAGAATTACGTATACTACAACTTTTTCAATGCTTTTATAATTTAAGTACATACAGTACGTGGTAGCCTTTGGAATAAAAAGACTTTCCCTGGTTGACAATTAATGTGGTACTTGAATGTTTAATTCATAAACAATTCAACTAGCCAACATTTTGGCGCCGTTGCCGGGGAAGGCAACTAAAGATTTCTAAAAGCATTAATGGTTTCTTTTTGAAAATAACAGGTGCATGAGAGGACGCAAGAAACCTAATTTCGTAGGCGGCAAGGGAGGAAGAAAGACTTTTATTGACGAGATCATCTCAAAGGCTGAAACATCACAGAGGACGAGTTCCCGGAGACTGCAAATCCAATACTCCTCACAGACAAACCAACAGACAGAGGAAGTATTGGGACCTAAAAGGAAGCTAGAAGCACCAGAATACACTGAGGAACCAGTGGAAGAACCTGAAGATACAGAAGACAAACTAAGTGATTGAGGAAAGAGACCAATGGAGGACAACATAACAGAAGGAAGAGGGGAAAATTCGCTTTCTACCCTGGAGTTTCCTATTGGGGAGCTCTCGAGAGGAACGAACCCTATGAAGAATATTCCACTCTCAGCATTACCCAACTTCCATGGGTTATCCTCTGAAGACCCAGACGAATTCCTCTTTGAATTCGACATACTATGCAGAAGTTATGATTATGTGACTCCTAATCAGAAACTTAAATTGTTTCCAACAACACTAAAAGGAAATGCGCTGAGGTGGTTCATGAGCTTAGGAGCTCAGGTAATCACCACCTGGGACCAGATGAAAGAAGGATTCTTGGCCAAATATCAAGACTATTGCCGAACGAGAGAAAGGAAGGAAGAACTGTTCAAAATGGTTCAAAAGGAAGACGAGGGCTTAGAAGATTTTGTGGAAAGACTGCAGTATAATCTGCAAAGGTATGACCATCCTAATATGAGTAAAGACATTCTAAAGACCATATTGCTAAAAGGGGTAAGAGATGAATGATTGGATATGCTAAACATGCTAGGAAAAGGGGACATTTCCAAAGAATCATTTGATGAAATCATCAATCTCTGCATGAGATGCTCAAGAGGAGCAGGCAGCAGATCAAAGAGCAGAGATAATGTGTATTCAAGAGTTCAGAAGTCAGCCAGTGGAGGAGCGACAAGAGCCGAAATAGGTAACTTATTAGAAGAATTTAAAACTGAAATGCTAAGCTCTTTTGCTTCACAAATCGATGCTCTGCAGGTTAAGAAGAAACAGGCGGAAGCAGAAGCTGCTCTAGCTATCCTCTATTCCAAATGCAGAGAAAAGCACCCATTGAGGGAATTCCCACTGGATAAGATACCTATCTGCACAATCTGTGAGAAGGACCATGAAACGTAGCAATGCCCCTCTCTGCCTGGAATTAAAGCAGCACTGCAGTCAACCGAAGACGAGGCTGAAGCAGTGTACCTGATGACACAAAGGAGGCAATGGCCGCAAAGACAAGGTATGAGCTCTAATACAACATTCAATCGTTGGAATAATAATCCTCCTTTTTACCCACCCATGAACCAAATGCAGTTCCCACCCTTCAATACAATGAACTTTCCACCTATGCAGCAACCAAATCTTCCATTCCATGATCCCACTATATGGAATCCTTGGGCTCCCCAACAACCATATTTCAATCAATGGAATCCAAATTGGGCAGCCCAACAGATGCCATTTCCTCAACAACAACAGTCTCTTTCCCTACCATCTAATACTCCTCCAAATAATCAGGCAATTAGACCACAGTTGCCTGTACAACCTAACCCTAATCCAAATAATAATAAAACCCTGCAAGTAATTGACATTCACAATCAACCTGTCTCTCCCCTGCAATGTAATGATATCCATCTTCGCTCTGGGAGAATTGTCGAACCCATTATAGATGATATCACGGACTCTGACAAAGAAGTTAGAAAACAAAAATCACCTAACAACAATGCTGAAACAACAGAATCAGCACCTAATAATAATGATCAAACGATAGATCCACCCTTTCCTCAACGGCTAGCTCTCACAAAAACACTTGAGCAACCTACCTTTAACCTTTTAGGAGAGTTATAGAATCTGTATGTTAAAATCCCATTATTGCAAGCATTAAGAGATGTGCCTATTTATGCTAGAACCATTAGAGACATTTGTATAAAGAAACCGGGAAGAAAGGCTAAGGATCCTCTCACAGTTCATGTGATGGGAGAATTAACTGCCTTAATGACCGAAAAAGATTATCCTGTGAAGTATGGTGACCCTAGTCACCCTACAGTAACAGTCCAGGTCGGAAAAACCTTTATCTCTAAAGTTCTAGTAGACTTAGGAGCTGCAATAAATATTATGACACTCGAAACAGCACAACTGCTTCAGTTGAAAAACTTAATTAGGGAAACTCCAACAATTTTAGAGTTAGCTGACTGATCTACAATTAAACCTGAGGGGGTCATTGAATATCTTATAATTTATGTAGAATCCTGGAACTACCCGACTGACTTTGTCGTGCTACAAACTAAAACAAAGTTGGGGGGTCATCCGTTGATTCTAGGGAGACCTTGGCTAGCTATAGCAGATGGTTTCATCAGCTGTAGATCAGGATCAATGACCATATCCAACAGGCAGGAAACTAAACAGCTCACCCTCTATCCTCATGCCACACCCATGATCAATAGTGACAATTCTGTATGGGTAGACTATGAGGATGAAGAAACCCAACCAATACTGACTATTGGACAAGCCTTCACTTTTAAGGACTCCATCGAAGATGAACTAATTAGCAGCTTTATTTATGAACCCTCTTCGGTTAACCCTGAAACATATAAACACTTCACTGCAATCTTAGAATCTGAATCCCAACAGAATATGAAAGATGAAAACTTATGCCAGACAGCATTAGGAAACCCTTCCAAGAGCACAACAATTGAAATTGAACCTGGAAAAACACTAAATATAAATCCTGACTTGGCTGATAATGAAAAACAACAATTAATAAAGTTACTCCAAGCAAATAAAGAGGCATTTGCATGGGACTACACAGACATGAAAGGGATCTCCCCTGAACTATGCACTCACCGTATTTATATTAAGGAGGGATCCCGGCCAGTCTGTCAACCCTAGCGAAGAATGAACCCCAATCTTAGAGAAATTGTGAAGGAGGAACTCCAAAAACTCTTAAATGCAGGATTTATATATCCAATATCTGATACTGAGTGGGTTTCCCCACTCGTAATTGTACCAAAGAAGAATGGGAAATGGCGAGTATGTGTGGACTACAGATCATTGAATAAGGCCACCCAAAAAGACCATTTCCCTTTACCTTTTATTGATCAGGTATTGGATAATTTAGCAGGTAAGAAATTCTTCTCATTCTTGGATGGGTTTAGTGGATAAAATCAAATTAGGATTGCACCCCAGGACTAGGACAAAACCACATTTACTAGCCCATGGGGAACCTTTGCTTACAGAGTACTTCCATTTGGGCTATGAAACACTCCAGAAACATTCCAAAGAGCGGTGATAGGAATCTTTTCTGATATGTTAAATGATTCATTAGAAATATTCATGGTCAACTTTACTCCTTATGGAGTGACCTTTGAAGATGCACTGCAAAACCTTGAAAAAGTACTTAAGAGGTCCATAGAAGCACACCTTGCTTTAAGCACTGAAAAGTGCCATATGATGATGAATCAGGGTATTGTATTAGGTCATTTCATTTCATTTTTAGGAATTCAAGTCGACCCAACTAAAATTCAGGTGATTCAGAACCTTCCTATCCCCAAAACACAAACTGAGGTGAGAATTTTTTTAGGACATGCCGGATACTATAGAAGATTCATTAAGGATTTTTCTAAAATAGCTTCTCCTCTGTTTGTGTTATTAATGAAAAATGCTGAATTCAAGTGGACTGATGACTGCGAAAATGCATTCAATAAACTTAAACATCAGTTGTCTGCAGCTCCCATTTTGAGAGGACCTGATTGGGCATTACCCTTTCATATCTCCTCTGATGCCTCAGATACGGAAATTGGAGCTGTCCTGGGTCAGGAAGAAAACAATCTCCCCTATGCCATCTATTTCATTAGCAAAAACATGACACCAGCTGAGCTAAATTATACAATGACTGAGAAAGAAGTTTTAGCAGTTATTTATGCTATTAATAAATTTCGGCATTATATTACTGGCTATACTACTTTTGTGCATACTGATCACTCGGCCATTAAGTATTTAATGAATAAATCAATTACAAATGCCCGAGTCACCAGGTGGTTATTACTATTACAAGAATTTGATATCACAATTGTAGATAGGACAGGAAAAGAAAATGTAGTTGCTGATTTCCTTTCTCGTTTAAAAACTGATGAAAATGCTCCAGTAGATGATTCTTTTCCTGATGAGTATTTATTTGCAGTATCTTCTCACTCACCTTGGTATGCAGACATTGCCAATTATCTAGTTGCAGGAAAATTACCATCACACCTATCACACAGGGAAAGAAGAAAGATCATCCAGCAAAGTGCTAGGTACAGATGGATAAGCGTGTGTCTGTTTCATACAAGAATAGATCAAGAAATCTGAAGATGCATTGGGGAAGATGAAATTTATGATGTACTAAAAGCTTGTCACGATGGCCCTTGTGGAGGACATTTTGCAGAAAAAAGAACAGCACACAAGGTACTTAGAATGGGTTATTATTGGCCATCACTTTTTAAAGATGCTAGAAAATATGTGAAGGCTTGTGATAGCTGTCAAAGAATGGGTCAGCCTAACCATAAGGATGAAATGCCACTTAACCCCCAGGTAACTCTTGAACCTTTTGAGAAATGGGCATTAGATTTTATAGGTCCCATTAATCCTCCATCTAATCAAAGAGTCTGCATATTAGTATGCACTGATTATATGACTAAATGGGTAGAGGCCAAAGCACTCATTAAAGCTAATGAAGAAGCAGTACTAACATTCTTATTTGAAGAGATCTTTGTTAGATTTGGACTACCCAGAGAATTAGTCACTGATGGAGGACCTCCTTTTAATTCTCATGGCTTTAAAGATACGCTCCAAAAATATCATATTAAGCACAAAATGACTACACCATACCACCCCCAGGAAAATGGGCAGGTGGAAAGTACCAACAAGGTCATAGAAGCCATCTTAACAAAAACAATAAAGGAGAATAGAAGGGATTGGTTTCAGAGGTTGCCCGAGGCTCTATGGGCCAATCGAACCACTTGGAGGAATACAACAGGCTTTTCACCCTATGAATTAGTTTATGGAAAGAATGCTATTTTCCCTGTAGAGTTTGAGATTAAAACCTTAAGAACTGCCTTAGCTGTGAACCTTGATTTAACTGATGCACAGACAACCAGGTTGCAGCAGCTTCAGGAATTGGATGAGAAAAGACTGGATGCCGTCCATCAAACAACTATGATACAACAACAAAGAAGCAGATGGCATGACAGAACCATCAAGCAAAAGAAGTTCCAGAAAGGTAACTGGGCTTTACTTTATGATTCCCGTTTCGATAATTTTCAAGGGAAGTTAAGAACAAGGTGGTTGGGGCCGTACGAAGTGGATGCTGTTTTTCCAAATGGAACAGTCAGGCTTTTAACAATTGATGGGGACAGAACACCACTGTTAGTTTATGGCTACCGACTTCGGTTATATCAGCGGCCGATTTCCAAAGAAGATTTTAAAGCCACTTGCATGGCAATAAAATAGTATTCTTTTCCAGGGGAACTTGCTGTCCCTCAAAGCACTTGAATTTTTATTATTTATGTAATTTTCTTAGGTTAGATATTCTTGTTTTTTTAGAAACTAATAAATCCTGCCAAGGATTGCGATATTACATTTCAGTATTTTGCAGATGTTAGCCTGGGAAGTAGCTGAGAACAAAAGATTCAAGGGAATTACTGTGCGGACTTGGAATTCCCGTTGCTGCAACACCATCTCCCGTTGTTGCAACACCATTTCCCGTTGCTGCAACACCATCTCCCGTTGCTGCAACACCATTCCCCGTTGCTGCAACACCATTTCCCGTTGCTGCAACACTATTTCCCGTTGCTGCAACTCCATTCCCTGTTGCTGCAACACCACTCCTATTGCTGCAACACCATTTCCTGTTGCTCCAACTCCATTTCTGTTGCTGCAACACCAGTGCCATTACTCTGACACATTCCCCATTTTCACAAACGTCCTTTTTCCCAAGGATAGAACACCAGCCCCTGTTGCCCAAACGACAATTTTCCGTTGCTGCAACACCAATCTCGGTCCCACAATATTGCTTCCCGATCACGAAATATCCTTCCCAGCAAAATTCCCTCACGTACGAAAATGCCAGTCTTACCACTTCAGCCGCAAAGGAACGAATCTTGATAAAATATACCACTTCTTGTGATGATTACAACACCCTACTATCACTTCCCGTCATTATCATTACAAATCACCCATATTCCCATGCTTCCAGATCCGTGGTAATTATTATGATCCAGCAGAAGACAAGATAAGACTTTTTGACGCAACAATCAAAAAGGTAAAATACGAAGGTACGCACGTTTATGAATGAGCATTAAATAATAGATAATGCGGAGAAGTTGATAGGACCATCAAATGATTGCATTTCCAATCATATCATTTACACGTAGGAGGGGGGGGGTTACCAAAGCAACTCTCATAATGACATACTACGCCAACTGCCGCCACCCTTAATTCTCCTGGTAATATGTAAAAGCCACGGCATGTTACCATTTGCGATGTTTTACTCAGAGTTGAAATCGGAAGCTCGGCTCTGAACTCTGAAAATTCACTGAAACAATAGCCATGGGAGGAACCCTCATTACACATGAACCTGGCACGACAACAGTCCTGGAACTCTTTCCGAAAATTTATCAAATCTTCTTGCAAGCAGGATGGATAGAGTATTTCAGGAGACTTCCGGACTTTGACGTGCAACAAGTCCTTGAATTCGCATGCAACTTAACAGAAGGATTCTCTGTCGTCCAAGGAATTCAAGTTCCAGTCACGGAGGAAATCATAGCCGAAGTTACCGGACTACCAGCCAATGGCGCACGGTGGTTCAGCAGAAAGCACCTGATTCTGAATGCACAACAGGATTTTCTCCGACCAGGCGAGCAAGTAGAGACCAAGGGCAGAGGCGTAGCACTTCGGTCGTTACCTCAACCATGGCCGAAAGTCGCTGAATTCGTCAAGCAATATCTGACGTGCGAAGGCCGCTACTAGGTAATTTACCAGCACGACTTCGTCCTGTTAAATCATTTAAGAAATGGTCAGTTATTAAACATGCCATATTATCTATTGGGTTGTCTCAAAAATATGTCACGATATGCTATGAAATCGAAGCATCTAGTTCTCTCCTTAAAACACCACCGCTTAGCTCAATTGCTGATTAATAGAGCCCTCACTCTAAACAACCCTCCACCCGCCATTAATCCCCATCTGGAGGAAGAACTTCCACAGCCAGAGCATGAAAGTCCTCATCAAGAAGAGGAAATTCTTCGTCAAGCTAAGGACACACCTCAGCAAGACGAAGAACTTCCTCAGCAAACGGACGACATACCTGAACAAATCCCTTTGGAAAACCCTCAGCAAGCAGAGCACATTCCTGAACAACCCCAGCAAACACCCCTGAACGTTGCTGAAAATGAACAAGCAGCAGCAGAAATAACCACATCTCCCAAAATAACCAATCCTTTTGTTCCCATACTTAGTATTTCTACTGATGATTCCGATGATAATATCCCAATTACTCTGCTTAAACGAAAAATACAGCAGGGAAAGAAAACCCCAGCAAAAAGAAGAAGAACTAGGGTTTCAACTAAAGCATCTGCTACTCCGACTACTGTCCCTATCTTAAAGAAAGCTAGCAGGAAGAGAAAAACGCCTGAATTCCCTGCTTCTCTACCAAAACGAAAATCAGTAGCAGTTGAATCTCCTAATTCCTCCAGTTCACCGCCCATCGCTACAAGAATCCGCACTCCCGCCAGTCCTCGAAACTCCTATCCCTCACCCATGGAAGCTGAGATGCAGAGTGTTCATAGCTTCGTGACATCATATCTTAAGATAGCTGACACACAAGAACTAGCTGCCGACACCCAAAGTGATAGTGACCAAGTGGCTGCAACACAAGAAACAGCCACTACCCCAGGTGACACACAAGAACCACCTGTGGGGAATACTGATCAAACTGACGAAACACAACCTCTGCCTCCACTGGAATCTACCGTTCCACAGGATCAACCTACCATACCTGCCCTACAGGAAGAAATTGAGTTTCTGAAATCTCAGATTCAGGACTATCAGGAAGAGATAATAAGGGTCTAGGAAGCATATCAGAAAGAATTCAGCCTGCATGTTTTAGCACGAGTAGCGTCTGCAGCAGAGAAAAGTAAAGATAATGAATATATGTGTACAAATTGTGGTGAAATATATACTCAGGCAGGATATAAGGTAGTGGCAGAACCAATGAAGGAAGCCTCCGCTGCTGTAGATGAAACAAAAGAGCCTGCTGATGCACAGATGGAAATCCCACAATCCTCTGCTGAAATAGAAGAACCTGTTGACACACAAGAACCAACAAGCTCTCCAGAAGGAATGCAGGCAGACAAACCTGTTGACACACAAGAACCAACAGGCTCTCCAGAAGAGGTACAGACAAACAGACCTGTTGTTACACAAGAACCAACAGGATCTCCAGAAGAAGTGCAGATAGAAGGACCTATTGTTACACAAGAACCAACAGGATCTCCAGAAGAAGTGCAGACAGAAAGACCTGTTGCCACACAAAAACCAACAGGCTCTCCATGGAAGATGCAGGACCAAACTGAAGAACTTACTGACACACAAGAACCAATAAGATCACCAGAAACTGCACAAGAGCTTACTGAAACACAAGAACCAGTAAGTTCACCAGAGACTGCACAAGAGCTTACTGACACACAAGAACCAGTAAGCTCACCACAAACTACACAAGATCAAGAGCTCGCTGACACACAAGAACCAACAAGTTCTCCAGAGACTGCACAGGAACAAACAGAGGAGCTTGCTGACACTATGCAGGAAGAAAAGAAAGAGGAGAATACAGACTCACCATGGCCTACCCAAACAATTATGGAGGAAGAAGAAATAGTTTCAGGAGAAAATGAAGAAAAATTGGACTCACCTAGCCCTATTCAAATTGCCAAGGAGCTAGAAGAAGAAGAAGGAAATGAGGAAAAAGGTACAGACTCACCACGGCCTACCCAAAGCATTATGGAGGAAGAAGAAATAGTTTCAGGAGGAAATGAAGAAGAATTGGGCTCATCCAGCCCCAGTCAAACTGCCAAGGAGCAAATAGAAGAAGAAGGAAATGAGGAAAAAGGAACAGATTCACCCCGGCCCACCCAAATCACCATGGAGCAAAACGAATGAGTACAACAGGAGGAAGAGACACTACTCAGAAATGAAGAGAAATATGTTGGATCATCCCAGCCCACTCCAACAGAGCAGACTATCATGGTTGATGCCTGTACACAAACAGAGCTTCCCTCTGTTAGTGATGTATGCACAGAAACAGAGAGTTTTCAGGCATTAAAAGGGAAGTGGTGGAGAGAATATCAGCAGTCTCAAGGCAAAGCATTCGAACAACAAAAGGGGACCTGGTTCGATCATGCTTATAAGAACTGGGAAGCACTAGAGCAGTGTAGAGCCCAACATAAAGAAATCAAGGAACTGAAAGCTAGACTGTCCCAAATGTTTGAGTTATGTCAAAGAATGATTGCCACAAGGAAACATTCTTTTAATTATGCTACATTTTTGAGGGAAAGACTCGCATTTCTACAGATGAAGGCTGTCAAAGAGGGAAGGCCTTATCAGGTAATCACATCAGAGCAGTTTATGCAGACCTTTGCAGAGGCACCTAACAACAATCAAAACCTGCTATGTGAACTATACCTCCATAATGAAGCCATGTCAGAAGAAAGGAACATGAATATGATACCTGTAGTTGGCGACATACAGCTGAGAGCCTTTATCTCCTTTTTGGCTAATCAACTTACGTGGCAGAATTCCTTTGTCTCAGCCCACCATAATGAACAGAATTGTCTTCTGCGGATTAGAGCTGAACCGCAGAACGCTGCCACTTTCATTGCACAACACCTAAAAATGGTAAGTGATCCCGATATGAAGGACCATATCACGCAACTGCAAATAGCGGTCCTAGAAGAGTGTCAGCATTATGTGAAGACTAAGGCATCCTTGGTTGTTAAAGCAAATAAACTGTTTTGGGAAAACTGCCCCACAGAAAGGCAAGAATATCACCCGTATAATCCATCAAATCTGCAAGTAGCACTCTCAAGGGTACCTCAGTATGTTAAATGCATGCAGCATTGTGCTGAAAATTCGATGGGTTACAAATTTAAATTTCCACTTTTATGGTTATCTGGTGAACAGTATAAGGGCCAGTTTGGACTATCCAACAAGGAAGAAGCATCAGCATGGAAGCATATACAGACTATTTGTGGGTTCATGGAGAAGTTTGATGCCACTCCCTATAGCTATTGTCTTAGTAATCTACATTGTTCGTCCCAGTTCTCCGACTCAGACTCAGAGTAGCCATTGCATAAGGGACATGCAATCTCTTCAGTTGGGGGGGATGTTGGGACTCAGAATTGACCTATTTTGACCTTATCTTTTTGTCATAATGTTATCCTTTTGCAGTCATAGGTTGAAAGCTTTTGATTTTATAATGACATAATTACCCCAAGGTACGAAGTAACTTCCTGCATATCTATGTTTAATTGTTCATTGCATATTCGTGAATATCTTTATATTTATCCTTGGAAAAGCTGACTAAATTGTCAAGTAATTGTCTTAAGCTTGTAGGAATTATAATGTATAGTTGCTGTAACACCAGAAACAACAACTACGTAGTTGCTGCAACACCAGAAACGGCAACTAGGCAGTTGCTGCAACACCAGAAGCAGCAACTCCACAGTTGCTACAGTCAGCAACAACAATCATCTAAAGCAAGCCATTTTGCAGCAGCCCCGAATAACAGACGGAAACTATCTAAAGAACTCTGACGTGGCATAATCAAGCGAATGTCTAAAGCAGGAAGAACACAGTCATCATTGCCTAAATCAGGAACAACATGGGGAAGTGGCAAAGGAATTCGAAGATCCCGAGAAGACGGTCGAAGTCAGTTACCATCTGTGTAACAGCCAGAACCCAAGAAAGAACATATTATCATATTGTTGTAACAGCGTCTGTAATTCTTATTTTTGATAGAATGGGTTAACTGAATGAACTGTAATACTCTATTGTAATAAATGTCTCCTCTATAAAGAGGAGACATCTACATGAGAAAGGGGATCAGTCAGTGTGAATAGTCAGTCTGTAAGTGAGAATTTGAGAAACATCAGCAAGTATGAACTTTATTGTATTTGAATCCTTTTGGCAGATGAATATAAAATTGTTCTGAGTACTTAATCCAGTCTTCGTGTTTCAGGGAATCTTGTGAGAGGGACTGGGCCCACCTTCCTCACAAGATTCACCCATTTACTTTCCTGTCAAGTGTGTAAGTGTGTAATAGTTTCTTTCTTTCTGGTACTCTGTTTGGATTCTGTAGCATTACCTCTGGTATTTCTGTTTTGTTAGTACTCTGTTTCATTAATTGTTTGAAGTTGTTTCTCACCGGTGAATTAGAGTGCAGTGTGCATTGGAAATCTGATTACAGGGGCAGGTGCTGAATGTCCTCACCTGGAGGATAGGGTCCTGATCCTCTGCCAACAGAGCATCCATCATTTTGTTTTCCAGAATTGTATTTTTAATTAATTACTTTCATTTTAACAGTACTGTGATGACTTAGCGTAAGAATTACGTATACTACAGCTTTTTCAATGCTTTTAGAATTTAAGTACATACAATACGCGGTAGCCTTTGGAATAAAAAGACTTTCCCTGGTTGACAATTAATGTGGTACTTGAATGTTTAATTCATAAACAATTCAACTAGCCAACAAGCGACAGTACTAACAAGTTTCTCTTCAAAAACGAAAGGAATATTATGACGACACTTTGCTATTTTGAATTGAAAACTGCTTTCGACACTTGAAAAACTACTAATTCAAATCAAATACAAGAGTAACTATATAATCGACCATCAAGAACAATAGAATTCTTTTCTTTGACTAAAAATGACACTTGTGACACTTCCAAATCAAAAGAAGACAGTTCGATTATGCTACTTTATGTAAAATAGAACTGTAAATGGCGCACAATACATAAAAACATTCACAATTCCTTGTACTATGGAGTTGGAATTATGCAAAGTAAGGGAGTTTCCAGAGTGGTATACTGATAACAGACAGTAAAACTCTTGAATAAAGCTGAAGAGAGTGACCAAAAAACCAAAATCTTAGAGTAGAAGAGGTCTTGTCTGATCAGCACACCTGCAACACAAGGAAAGTGCGATGCAGCGCACCTACTGCACATGGGAGGTGCGATGCATACAGATTCCCAAGAGGAGAAAGTGCAATGGTCCAGGGACAAGACTTCAACTTGGTTTTGGGTCACAATTTGCAGCTCAGTTCAGGGATTTAGGCCGAGCAAGTGATTTTCAGTAAATATAAATCACAGGGGTTGATCTAATGAGGTTACTAGAGCCACCACTAAGTTTATAAACAAAACCTGGAGATAGACTGAAGCAGCATTGATCTACTTTTCACTTGCATAGCAAATGCAATTCGAAGGCTAGCTGGCTTGACTTCAGGCTCCATCTGTAAGTTTATAAAAAAAACAAATATAGACAAGCAAACAATCTATTCGCTCCCCAGTATGGTCGCCATTTTACCATGAGCACTAAGACCGATAGCTCCCCATGAGAGCAGTGTTACAACAGGGTTCAAGCTTGTTAAAAATAAACTCGCCATGAGCAGTGTTACTGTAGGGTTCAAGCTCGTTAAAAAATAAACCGACCACGAGCAGTTTTTATGTGAAGTTCAAGCTTGTTAAAAATTAAACCTAAGCAATAAGCAAATGTTTCCCCCAGAGTTTAAGCTCATTAAAAAATGAACCGATTTCTAGTAAATAACCATTGTGAATGCATTATCATCAATTTTTGAGCCCTGGTCATGTTCTTACCATCACCTCCAGTTTGTTTGAGCCGATCATTCACCTCCATTTGATTGTTTACCCCTTTTGAGGAACAGCTGCGAAGAGTGATCCTGCTAGCCATCCTTGTGACACTACCATGATTGGAAAATTCCAAACCTTACCTAGAATCAGCTGCTACTTGAAACTATCACTCGTTCCTCAAAAAACGAGTCTCCTTTAAGCTCTTTTCCTTGACTCGTAAAATATGAAAAGATTGTCGAGCAATTGGCCTCTCCAGCTCGTTAAAGCTACTGGGAGTGCTATCCCTCCTCTAGATTTTAATCTTTTTGGACCTGAGGGATTATTACACAAAAAGATCGAACGCTTGTTTTGTTTTGCTCGGTAAAATTACCAAAAATTCATCCCTTTCGTATTATTTTATACTTTTTCAGACTTAAGGGATTATATGACGAAAAAGGATTATTGGAGTTTCCTTTACATCCGTTTTAGACTCTCTAAAATTGAAAAGGACCGAGTTATCTTTGTCGTTAAACTTGTTAAAACCTAATAGCAGCAAACTTGTCCATACAGACAAGAACGAGTTTCACTGTCACTAGGCTCATTAAAAGATAGCGATGGGTTTGCCCAAAGGGAAAATTATAGAACAAGCATATGTTATCCTCCTCAAGCTTGACAAAAATAAAGAGGTACTGGTCAACAATTACTGGGGAGAAATTGGGAAGAAAACTTGAAGAAACTTTATTGGTAGCAAGTCGCTCTTGAACATGACACTTTCACTCCACATCCGAGTCGGGTTGGGTTATTCCGTTCACCGGTCATATCACCATTGGTCCATCACACCATCCATATTTGGGGTTAACGCTACCAATCCATGTCTGTGTCACCAATATGTTCAAGAGAAGTTGCTCAGAGAATTCACCTGTGCCTCATCCATTGCAATACATTCACGCTCCATTCTTTCATGACTGTCACCCTAAACCTTGTATCATCAGATCGTTTTCACCTCCAAAATCATTTACTTCGTTCCATGTCCTAGATGTGGAATTCATTAAGGCCCTCCTATGATGGGTTGCTTCTTGTCGAAATCAGCTCATTATCCAAGAAGTCGACTTAGGAACAACCCTTTCAGTACTTTGAATCTTGCATGCCTCAATGGCAAGTTTCTCACTTTCGGCGACAGGTTTACATCAATGGCCTTCGACCGAAAGATTTTGCGTGGTGTTGAATGCCAAGTCTCTTTTCACATCACGTGAAGTGTACTATAGTACCTTGAGGGTCATCATCATTATCGGTGATTCCTCTTGCACCTGTTATCAACTTACGTCATTGGCTGGTAATCAGGCGATGTCTTTCCATGTTCGACTCCAGAACATCTTTCACATGGATCGACTTGTACTCAGAGTGAAGCTTGGACAATTTTGAAGACCTCGGATCTAGTTCCATCCATCCAGGCTGCAATATACTCAGGACAATAAAGACATCAAATGTACATCATTGTTGCAGAGATGATCATCTGAATCAAAGCATGATGGCTCTATCAGAATCATCATTCTGCCACACAAACAATTGTTTGTCTTATGTACATGAAAATGAATTTATAAAGTTGAGCAGGGGAATTCTCACCTCAACTAGATCATCAAAAATATTATGAAGATAATATATTGTATTGTATCTAATTACAGGTCACCTTCCAGCTTGAAAAAACTTCGGATCCTCATGATAAAGCATTTCACCTGACATCAAAAGATCAACGACCTCATGCTTTAGGGGGGGACTGTTATAGACATTTTTGGGCACTGCAACCCCAATCATACATGTCCATAAACCAAGGGCTCCTAAGCCCCTAAAAGTGTTGCTTCACACCCTAAAGGAACAAGGTCAGTTGATTACATCATCTCCCAAAAGTTCTCCACAGAAAACTGCTCAGAACTGGTCAAAGCTGGACCATACAGACTGCCCAGTGCAGAGGGTGTGATGCATCTCGCCTGCTCAGTGAAAAGGGTGCAATGCATATTGGAAAGCCCTTCTGTAGGGTGCAATGGGCAAGAGTAGAAAAATGGCAGAGACAATTTGTAAGGTGGATCGTCATGGAATCTTCCAGAAACTTCTCCGATGACACTTGCCTCTCTGAATTCACCTAGGGATGAGTAAGAGATCATCAATATCCAAGTGGAATCAAGAACTATCAGAGAGAGGAAACTAATCAAAATCCCAGAAGCTGACTGCCCCCTGCAATCATCTTTATATGGATCCCTCATCCCAGAGATCTAGAGGCTAGAATTTTGTATCTTGTAAGGAAGTGATGTTGGTTTCTTTGTGGAATATCATGGTGTTGGGTGATCTAAGCTTTTCATGAGGTGAAGAAGGGCTTTCATGCTGAGAGGATGACGCTGGGTCAGAACAATCCTCTTTGCTATTTAATAATAAAGCTATTCAAGTTTTCCTCCACATTCTTATATGTTTGATGATATACGCATTTGTGTGGTCAATATATATCTGCTCTTATGTTGTTTATGATCTTAGATCTCTGTTCTTCAATAGTATTATGTTTCTTTCATTCCACAGGTGCTCTTTGAAGCTGGGTAGAAGAAGGCAAAACAGCAAGGATTTGTTAGAAGGGAGAGGAACCAAGCAAGGAACTAAATGCAAGACTGAAGTTGGTGTCCTTTGTTCCCCTCTTATCTACTTCTCATAAAGGAAAGCGAAAGTAGTTTTAGTTTATTTGTTTCTAAGATAGCTACCAGTCTTAGTGGGACTAGTAGCTCCGAGTGGACACTAGATTTCCCGATAACAAAATGGCGACTCCAATGGGGAGCATCTTAGGTCCCTATAATACTACTGATTACCCCATTACTATTGTAGTTATACGCCTTCTTAATATTGTTGTGCCCCTATTTCCCCCATATTGTTATTACTGTGCCGCATAGAATCCCTCTTGTTATTTTTGTGGCTTTATATTATTATTATTAGGTCGGCTGGATTATATTGTGATTCCTTAGACTCCTATATATAGAAAGGAGGTTTTTTCATTTGTATCATCCAAGAATTGTTCATTTATGTAATGTAAAGGAGGTTTCCCCCTTGAATAGGTTGAATTCTAAGGCGTTGATCTATCTTTTCTATCTTTTCTTTAGCTGGTTTCATAACATTTGGTATCGGAGCTTTGGATTCTAGGGTTTCGCTGCGCCAAATAGGCCATCGTCGCATTTTCCCTATAATTTTTTTTCTGTGACATTTCAGAAGTCGCAAGAAAACCCCATTGGAGAATAAATCGCGCTGAACCTTGGGTCCGAATTTCAAATCTTTTCGTGTGATATTTGCGGAGATATGATCTGAGGAAGTTGGTCTTTTTGCAGACTCCTGAATTACAGTCAAAACAGGTGACCTCGGGAAAAGCATCATAACTTTCGCTCTGAGGATCAGATTGAAGTTTCGTAAGAAGTTACAAAAAGAGGACGGAAGGTAGTTTCTTGTGGGTGTTTTTCAAATCCAAAGGTCGAAACAGTCACTCGTGGCACGTCATACAAGTTCACTCTACTGAACTTGTCTATAATCAAGTCACTGTGGGAGATTTCGCATAACTCTTCCTTGGAGAATCCAATGTGGGTCAGACGTGTGGCATTGGAAAGAGGACACAGAGGGCTACTATAGGTCACAAATTCAGAACTAGATAATTAGAAAGTATAGAGACACATTAGAGTCAATATCGAGCTCCTACAAAGTGAAAAAAGGTGTGTAGATTTTCTTTAATTTTTGCTTAAGCTTGGTTTGAAAATTTATTTTGAAGGAATTCAAAGGGCATATTAGAGAATTATTATCAAGTAACTGATGCCCCGAGGAAAGAAAATTCAAACACCTAGTAAGGAACTTGAAAGCTCTAGCATGACTCATGAAGAAGAAGAAGAAATGCTATATGATATATCAAAATTACAAGAACAAGTGCAACACGTGTCACTTGCACAAAAAGCAATAGAATCTAAGATGGATGGTTTAAGGAAAGATGTAGAAGCTAGGATGGATGGTTTAAAGAAGGGTGTAGAAGCTAAGATGGATTGTTTAAAGAAAGGCGTAGAAGCTAAGATAGATGGCATGGAAGCTAAGGTGAATGGCATGGACACTAAAATTGATGGCATGGATGATAAGATGGAAGAATTGAAGATAAATATGAATAAGTTGCTACAAAACATGGTCACTAAGCGTGAAAGGGTACTAAAGGAAACTCATGATGAGAACAAAAGAAATGTTAATCATGATTCCATAGACTCTAATGTTGGATCGAAGACTCACCATATTCCAAAAATCGATATGAGGAAGTTTGATGGCAGGGATCCCGCCACATGGATATTACAGATGGAGAAATTCTTCGATCTCAATAATGTGCAAAACATACAAAAGGTACGTATGGCAACTTTATATTTGCAACCAAATCAGTTTGTATGGTATCAATGGCTTTGCTCTAGTAAACAATTTATCACTTGGGCAATTTTTACGGAAGAATTGATAGCACATTATGAGGATACAAAAAGCAACACTTTTTTTAGCTAATTGATAAGTCTCAAACAAAAGGGTTCAATAATGGAGCACATTGAGGAGTTCCAAAAATTGAACATAAGGGTAAAAGATATTCCAGAGGAGTATAGGATTGATGTCTTCATAGGGTCTTTAAAGGATAATATCCAACATAATGTTCGCCTTTGGGAACCTGATTCATTAGAGAAGGCCAACTATAAAGACGGAAGTGTTGTTACCACTAGTCTTCCACAACCTATAAAGACGGAAGTGTTGTTGCCGCTAGTCTTCCACAACCTATAAGGTTGACACCACAACAATTGGAAGAAAGAAGAGCAAAAGGGCTTTGTTACAGTTGTGATAGCAAATACACTAAAGGTCATAAGTGTGCTGAGAAGAAATTATTCTACATAGATTGTGAAGAGGAAGAAGAAAAGGAGAAAGAAAGGTGAAAAGAAGAGGATATACTCCAGGAACAAAGCCTAGATAAAGAAGAAATGAATCCGACCATATCTTGTAATGCATTGGCGGGAATTACCACTCCTCAAACCATCAAGATAGAAGGACAAATCAAAAAGAAAAAGGTAATAGTGTTGATTTATTAAGGAAGTACCCACAATTTTATTCATTTTAAGGTAGCAAGAGAATTGAATTGCTTCTTATATCCAGCACCAGAGTGTCAAGTGATGGTTGCAAATGGAGGAACAATAAATTGCTCGGGAAAGTGCCAAAATATCAAGCTATCCATGGGAGAATATGTATTGACTAGCCCAATGCTTTCCATTCCAATGGGAGGTGCTGATGTTGTACTAGGAGTCCAATGGCTACAATCCTTGGGTACAATAGCTTTTAATTTTCAAGAACTTTTCATGAAATTTTATGTGGAAGGAAAGGAAGTTGAATTAAGGGGTATTGCAGGGAAACCGGGAAACATAATCAACTCTAACGGTACGACAAAGCTTCTAAAAAAGGAACAAAGACATGTAATTGCACAATTATGTTTGCTAGATGTGTCCACAGTGGAATCATCTATTTCTCCAGATCTCCAAAAACTCTTGGAAAATCATTCCAAGGTATTTGAGACTCCCAAATGTCTCCCACCTATTCGTGATCATGATCATGCTATTCATCTGATTCCAGGAAGTGTTCCTCCAAACATCAGGCCGTACAGATATCCCTATGCCCAAAAGAGTGAAATTGAACGTATGGTTGCAGAAATGCTAGAGGCTGGTATAATTCAACCAAGTCAAAGTTCTTTCTCTACTCCAGTCGTATTGGTGCACAAGAAGGATGGATCATGATGCATGTGTCCGGATTATAGGGAGCTCAACAAGCTCACTATTAAAGATAAGTTTCCCATTCCTGTCATTGATGAATTACTGGATGAATTGCATGGATCAATTTACTTCACCAAGTTGGATCTTCATTCGGGATATCATCAAATTAGAATGAAGATTGAAGACATTCCGAAAACAAAATTTAGAACTCATGAGGGTCATTATGAATTTTTGGTCATGCCTTTTGGCCTTACCAATGCACCTTCAACATTTCAAGATTTGATGAATTCAATTTTCAAACCACTCCTTAGAAAATTTGTGTTAGTATTTTTTGATGATATACTAATCTACAACAAGTCTTGGAAGGATCATGTTGAACATGTTGACAGGGTGCTACAACTATTGGAGGAGAAATAGTTGTATGCAAAAAGATCCAAATGTTTCTTTGGAGTACAAGAGGTGGAATATCTGGGTCATATTGTATCTCATGAAGGAGTTAAGGTAGACCCCAGAAAATTTAAAGCCATTAAGGAATGGAAAATTCCCACATCCATAAAGCATCTGCGAGGATTTCTCGGGTTGATAGGGTATTATTGCAAGTTTGTTAAGAATTATGGGAGAATAGCAACACCTCTAACAACATTATTGAAGAAAGATGCATTTTCATGGACCCCAGAAGCAACAAAGGCATTCAAACATCTTAAAGAGACAATGTGCCAAGCATCGGTCTTAGCTACACCGGACTTCACAAAAACCTTTATTGTGGAATGTGATGCCTCAGGAAATGGAATTAGTGTTTTTTTAATGCAAGATGAAAGACCCGTTGCTTTTGAAAGTCATCAAATCAAGGGAAATTTTTTACACAAAGCTATTTATGAGAAGGAAATGTTGGCAATACTCCATGCACTTAAGGAATGACGACCCTACCTAATGGGAAGACACTTCAAGGTAAAAACGGATCATGATAGCCTTAAATACTTTTTAGAACAAAAATTATCCTCTGAAGAGCAACAAAAGTGGGTCACAAAGATGTTGGGTTATGACTTTGAAATCATCTACAAAAAAGGGAAGCAAAATGTGGTGGCATATGCAGTCTCAAGAAAGGATGAGGATGTGGAAGCATTGTTGTGCGCCATTTCTATTATCCAACCAGATTGGATAAACGAAGCAAGGGAGGAATGGAAGAATGACGAAGAAGTGTGGGCACTTAATCAAAAGTTACAACAAGATTCTAGTATGTCTGATAAATTTAGCTGGAAAAATGATTCGTTATGGTACAAAGATCGCTTATAACTCTGTAAGAATTCCAAGCTAAAACAAAGGATTCTTATGGAATTGCACACTTCTCCCTTAGGAGGGCACTCAAGATTTTTAAAAACTTACCACAGGGTTAAGAAGGAATTTTTTTGGGATGGCCTTAAATCAGATATTCAAAAGTTTGTGGCGGAATGTTTGGTTTGCCAACAAAATAAAGTTGAAACGATTAAGACACCAGGTCTGTTACAACCTTTATCCATTCAAAGCCAATGTTGGGAGGAGGTTTCAATGGATTTCATCACAGGTTTACCAAAGTATGAGGGAAAGAGTGTCATCATGGTGGTAGTTGACAGACTTACCAAGTATGCACATTTTTGTGCATTATCACATCCATTTAAAGCCAGTACAGTTTCTACTGCATTTATGGAAACAATTCAAAAGCTACATGGAAACCCAAAGATTATTGTAAGTGACAGAGATCCCATTTTCACTCGAAATTTTTGGATAGAATTATTTTCTTGTCTTGGTACTCAGTTAGCTCATAGCTCATCTTATCATCCTCAATCTGATGGGAAAACTGAGATAGTAAACAAATGTTTGGAAGGATATCTTCTTTTCTTTGTATCTGATAAATAGACACAATGGGTCAAATGGTTGCCTTTGGCTGAATGGTGGTATAACACTTCCTTTCATACAGCAACAAAAATGACCCCATTTATGGCACTTTATGGGTATCAACCACCATCCATCACATCATATTTAAGAGAAAATTCTAAGGTTCACGCCATGGAACATCACATCGAACATCAACAACAAGTCCTCCAACTCTTAAAGGATAACCTTGTGTTGGCACAAAATAGAATGAAACAACAGGCAGATCCACATCGCAGTGAAAGAAGTTTTGACGTAGGTGATTTGGTATTCCTACAGCTACAACCATATAAGCAAATGTCCCTCAAGCAAGCTAAGAAGGATAATAAATTATCACCAAAGTATTATGTTCCGTACAAGGTGTTGCAAAATATTGGTACTATGGCATACAAATTGGAGCTTCCTGTAGCTTCTCGATTGCACCCAATTTTCCATGTTTCATGTTTAAAGAAGGTTATAGGCGACAAGCTCCCAGTTCAAACAATATTGGCAGAACTTGACGAGGAAGAAAAAATTATATATGAACCAGAAGCAGTCACAGAAACAAGAACTCGACAGCTATGAAATCGTTCAATTTCAGAGTATCTTATCAAGTGGAAGAACTTATCCGCTGAAGATTCCACATGGGAGGATGAGAATTTTATACAGAAGTATCCAGAACTACTCAAGTGTTGAGGACAACACTTTTTTGAAGGAGAGGGGCATGTTGGGTCCCTATAATACTAGTGATTACACCATTACTATTGTAGTTATACCCCTTATTAATATTGTTGTGCCCCTATTGCCCCCATATTGTTATTACTGTACCCCATAGAATCCCTCTATTGTTATTTTTGTGGCTTTATATTATTATTGTTAGGTCGGCTGGATTATATTGTGACTCCTTAGAGTCCTATATATAGAATTGAGGTTTTGTCATTTGTATCATCCAAGAATTGTTCATTTATGTAATGTAAAGGAGGTTGCCCCCTCGAAGAGGCTGAATTCTAAGGCGTTGATCTATCTTTTCTATCTTTTCTTGAGCTGGTTTGATAACAGAGCAACTGATTCCAGGTAAGATTTGGAATTTTCCAATCACAGCAGTGTCACAAGGATGGATAACAAGATCACTCTTTGCAACTGTTCCTCAAAAAACAAGTCTCCTTTAAGCTCTTTTCAACTGACTTGTAAAATATGAAAAGATTGTCGAGCAATTGGCCTCTCCGGCTCGTTAAAGCTACCAGGAGTGTTATCCCTCCTCTAGATTTTAATCTTTTCGACCTAAGGGATTATTACACAAAACGATCGAGTGCTTTTTCTATTCGGCCCGTTAAAATTATCAAAAATTCATCCATTTCATATTATTTTATACTTTTTCAGACTTACGGGATTATATGATGAAAAAGGATTATTGGAGTTTCCTTTACATCCCTTTCAGACTCTCTAAAATTGAGAAGGACCGAGTTATCTTTGTCGTTAAACTCATTAAAACCAAATAGCGACAAACTTGTCCATTTAGACAAGAACTAGTTTCATTGTGGCTAGGCTCAGTAAAACATAGCGACAGGTTTACCCAAAGGGAAAATTATAGAAAAAGCATATGTTATCTTCCTCAAGCTTCGAAAAAATAAAGAGGTACTAGTCAGCAATGACTGGGGAAAATTGGGGAGAAAACTTGAAGAAACTTTATTGGTAGCAAGTTGCTCTTGAACATGACACTTTCACTGCACATCCGAGTTGGGTTGGGTTATTCCATTCACCGGTCATATCACCATTGGTCCATCATACAATTCATATTTGGGGTTAACGCTACCAATCCATGTCAGTGTCGCCAGTATGTTTAAGAGAAGTTGCTCAGAATATTCACCTCTGTCTCATCCGCTACAGTACATTCCTGCTCCATTCTTTCATGACTGCCACCCTGAACCCTATATCATCAGAAAATTTTCACCTCCAAAATCATTTACTCTGTTTCGTGTCGTAGATGTGGGATTCATTAAGGACCTCCTATGACGGGTCGCTTCTTGTCGACATCAGCTCATTATCCAAGAAGGCGACCTAGGAACAACCCTTTTAGTACTTTGAAGCTTGCATCCCTCAATGGCAAGTTTCTCACTTCCGATGATAGGTTTACATCAATGGCCTTCCACCGAAAGATTTTGCGTGGTGTTCGACACCAAGTATATTTTCAGACCACACGAAGTGTACTGTAGTACCTTGAGGGTCATCATCATTATCAGTGATTCCTCTCGCGCCTGTTAATAGCTTACATCATTGGCTGGTAATCAAGTGATGTATTTCCATGTCCGACTCGAGAACATCTTTCACATGGATCGACTTGTACTCCGAGTGAAGCTTGGACGAGTTTGAAGACCCTGAATCTAGCTTCATCCATCTAGGGTGTGATATATTTAGGAGAATAAAGACACCAAATGTACATCATTGCAGCATAGATGATCATCTGAATCAGAGGATGATCGCTCTATCAGAATCATCAGCCCGCCACACATACAGTTGTTTATCTTCTATACATGAAAATGAATTTTTAAAGGTGAGCATGGGAATGCCTACCTTAGCTAGATCATGAAAAATATTATGAAGATAATGTATTGTATTGTATCTTATTACAGGTCACCTTCCAGCTCAAGAAAACTTCGGATCCTCATGATAAAGCATTTCACCCGACATCAAAAGATTAACGACCTCATACTTTAGGGGGCAACTGTTATAGAAATTTTTGGGCACTGGAACCCCAATCATACATTTCCATAAACCAAGGGATCATAAGTCCCTAAAAGTGTTGCTTCACACCCTAAAGGAACAAGGTCATCTGATTACATCATCTCCCAGAGGTTCTCCATAGAAAATTGCTCAGAAGTGGTCAATGCTGGACCATACAGACTGCCCAGTGTAGAGGGTGCGATGCATCCCACCTGCTTAGTGAAAAAGGGTGTGATGCATACTGAAAAGCCCATTTGTAGGGTGCGATGGGTGAGAGTAGACAAATGGCAGAGAAAGTTTGCAAGGTGGATCGTCATGGAATCTTCCAGAAACTTCAACTGTGACACTTGCCTCTCTGAATTCACCCAGGTATGAGTAAGAGATCATCAATCTCCAAGTGGAATCAAAAACTATCAGAGAGAGGACATTAATCAAAATCTCGGAAGTTGACTCACCCCCCTACAATCATCTATATATGGTTCCCTCATCCCAGAGATCCAAAGGCTGGAATTTTGTATCCTGTAAGCAAGTGTTGTTGGTTTCTTGGTGGAATATCACACTGGTGGGTGATCTAAGCTTTTCATGAGGTGAAGAAGGGCTTTCATGTTGGGAGGATGATGCTGGGTCTGAACAATTGGTTTTAATCCTCTTTTATATTCTTGATGTTAATAAATCTATTCAAGTTTTTCTCCACATTCTTGTATGTTTGATGATATATCCATCTGTGTGGTCAATGTATATCTGGTCCTATATTGTTTATGATTGTAGATCTTTGTTCTTCAATAGTATTATGCTACTTTGATTCCACAGGTGCTCTTTGAAGCTCGGTAGAGGAAGGCAAAGTGGTAAGGATCTGTCAGAAGGGAGAGGAACCAAGCAAGGAACTAAGTGCAAGACTGAGGTTGGTGTCTGTTGGTCGCTTTAATTGTTTTCACAATTCAAGCTCCACATAAATTGTCAACCCGAGGAGGTCTTTTTATTTCAAAGATAATCACGCACTGGATATGCTCAATTTCAAAAGCAGAAACAATGTTGTAGTAAAAGAAGGACACACAATTATTAATCTCATCAATCTACTGATTCACACTCTACGTAATCAAAGCTGAAGTCAATTAAGTTATAGCAGAAATGATTTCTCTGTTGCAGTTACAATCCAAGCAAAGGAAGATCAATCTACAAGAAAAGAAATCAATCAACCACAGCAGGAATAGGACCCTATTCCTTAGTGAGGAACTTCTGCACCTGATGCCTGACACTTAATCACACTGTAGGAAAAGTAACTCCAAGAGATCAAGACCCTATTCCCATGAACAGGAACCTTCAGCACTTGTTCTCTTGTTCCTAATCACACTGCAGGCAAAGGAAAACAATCAATGGGAGCAAGACCCTATTCCTTTATGCAGGAATCTTCAGCACCTGCTTCCCAACATCATTCATTCATACCATCAAGAGTGAATGCATTCAATACGTGTAGTGCTAAGGAAACAGAGTATTACTAAACTGTGTAACTAATGTCCAACAACAGAATTAAGGTGAAGTGCAAACACACAAAGAATTAAACAAACTACAGGAACCAAAAGGGTGAATCTTGTGAGGAAGGCGGGCCCTTTCCTTCTCACAAGATTCCCCAGGAGAAAGAATTAAATTGGAACGCTCAAAAGAAGAATTTATTCATCTGTCAAAGTAACTGATACATTACAGATGGAGACTAGCTCCAGTTCTCACACAATACTCTCCCGTAGCTTACAATCAACCCCCCTCTAATGATGATGTCTCCTCATTTTAAAGAGGAGACATCTTTTACAATTTACATGAGAGCGAATCTACATTATCTCAATTCTGTTGTCTTTCCCAAAACATGACTATTCTGTTCTTCCAAAAAAAAGATACTGTTACAACAGAGACAATAAGAATGCTATCTTCAGGATAATCCAGGTAACCGTGTCTTCATGCTGCTGCTACTATTCCACAAAAAGGTCTTCCGGAATCGCAAATCACGCATGACGGGATTTGCGTGCTTGACGGCTGTTTCAGCAACTGAGTCAGCAGTTTCAGCAACGGCCGCTTGTTCCTAACAACGCATATAACTTATCTGCGATCTTTGGGCTTGTGTTAGCAACACTACACTTCAATTAATGATAAAATATAAGAGTATTATGGAATTAAATGTAAAACAGATTAAACATATAATAAAGAAGAGGTTTTTATATACCTTGGGATAAAGCAGATGAAAATGATAATGGAGTTCATGGTTATAAGAGTAAAATGGTGTCAAAGTATATAGCAAAAATGATACATAGTGGAGTCCTAACATCCCCCCCAGCTAAAAATGTTGCATGTCCTCAGGCAACCCCTAGTCTGAATCAGAGTCTGAGTACTGGGACTGGGCATGCAAATTACTCAAGTAGTAGCTGGAGAAGGTCGCATCTGTAGGAAGTCTGAATCCGCTGTTGTTCTGCAAATGTTGCCATGCCAAGGCTTCATCTCTGTCAGTCAACTGGTAATGACATTGATATTTGTCTGAAGGCAGCCATAAAATTGGAAAACGGAAATGATACTCGATCCAGTTTACTCCACAATGTTGAATGCAACCAATGTAATTAGGGACCCTGGATAATGCAGCTTGAAGATTGTGAGGGTTAAAAGGGTGATAATCCTGTCTTTCTTTACATGACTGCTGCCAAAACATATCATTGGCCTTCAATGCAGCAGTACCCTTTGCTCTAATGTGCTGTTGACACTTAGAAAGTGTTGAAGCCTGTAATTGCTGCATATACTCGTGCGTTCCTGGCTTCTGTAAGAATTCATAATGTTGTGCTATGAACATGGCTGGGCCTAAAGGCTCTGGTCTAATCCACAGGAGTTTATTCTCCTCATTATGACTGCTTGCAGTGAACGCAGTTTTCCAAGTGAGCTGGTTAGACAAAAATGAAACAAATGCCCTTATTTGTATATCTCCTGCAATTGGAATAAGATTAACTCTTCTATTGTCGGGAATGGCCTCATTATGAAGATAGAGTTCGCACAGCAGATGCTGGTCACTCTCGGGGGCCTCATTAAAGGTCTCAACAAATTTCTCTGCAGTCATTAATTCATATGGTATGCCATTTTTTATTGCTTTTAATTGAAAATAAACTAACCGTTTAGAAAGAAAGAGAGAGTAGTTTACAGAGGGTTTGCGCGTAGCCATCAACTTCTGGACTAATGAAAACATCAAGGCTATCTTTGCCTTAGATTCCTTGGCTTCCTTTTTGGAGTCCTTGTGCTGTTGCATCATTTGGTCCCAACTATCCTAGTTGGCATATACATGGTTCTGCCATTGTAACTTATGTTGGCGTAATATTATATCTTGTTCTTCAGCATATTGCTTCTTCCATTTGTTCATCTGTTCCAATTGATTCCATGGCAGGGTCTGTGTCGTGGCATTAGAAGTAGTGGGTTGGGACGTTGTTTCCTCTGTCTGAATGGCTGCATTAACCTGCAAAGGACGAGATATCTGAGGTTTGATTTCTTTTTCTTGCTTTATAGATAGCCCTACTGGTTCTTGTGGAGCAGTAGGGCATTCCTCTTTTATTCCAGCTGACGTAGATGCCTCAGATAATTGAATTTTAACTAGTTTGTAGCCTGCATCCTGATAAATGCTGCCACACTCCTGGCACATATATTCCTTGCATGGCTCCTTATTTTGCATTAAGGCTGCGTGTGCTAACATATGGAGATTCAGTTCTCTTTCAAAAGCCTCTCGAGCCATGGTTAGTTCCTCTTTGTAAGCTTCTAATTCGGACTTCAGGAATTCATTCTCCTCCAATAGAGATGTCATAGTATGTAAACCTTGTGCGCTGGTTGACTCTGGTGGGGTAGTTTGTTGATGCACAGTCATAGCTGGTTCTTGTGGGACAACTACTGCTGATTTCCCACTATCGTCATGCTTGGTGTATTCTTGTACCACAGTGGCTGGTTCTTGTGTTTCAGCCACTGGGTTAGTGACTGGTTCTTGTGTGACAGTCACTTCTTGAGCCGTAAACAATGTTGTATTATCCCGGGGCACTGGTTCTTGTGTGGCAGTGCCTCCGGACGAGACGGGTTGGAGGGTTTGAGATGGGGATAAAGGTTTTAATAGAATAGCGGCAGGGTCAGGGGAAATGGAGGTGAGTCCTGTCTCAACAGTCACTTTCATTTTTCTTTTTGGTAGGAAGGCAGCTAGATCACTGCCTTTCCTTTTCTTTGAAGGGGAGGGTTTTTTTCTGGGGATAGGGCTTTCTGAAGAAGTAAGAATTTGGGATGTAGACCTTGTCCGTCATCTGGAGACTGCGACTGTTGGGGTTCTCTTCTTTTTATAAGTGGGTGGGGGAGGGGGTGCTAGAGAGTCGTCACTAGGGACAAAGATAGTGGGGGCAGTTGACTCTGCTAATTGGGGGGATTTCGGGGTTGGGTCAACTGGGGATTGTGGAATCTCGTCCTGTTGTTCTTCATAAGGAATTTCCGGAGTATCATGAGAACTTTCTAGTGGTTGGGACGTTTGAGCCTGCTGAGGAATTTCAGGCGGCTGGGGAACAGGGAGTGGGACATACAGAGGGGGATTTTGCTGAGAAAAACCCCTCTGTATCAACAACCGGCATAAACGGTGGTGGGTAAGGGATAACATTGGGAATTTAGCGCGTCTACAATAATAAGACATGTTTCTAATACAGCCAAGCAGATAATAGGGGATATTAATCAGTTGTCCATTTCTCAAATGATTCATCAAGACAAAATCATGATTGTACACTACCTGGTAACGCCCTTCACATGTTAAGTAGTGTTTGATGAACTCTGCCACCGATGGCCATGGTTGAGGAAGTGAGTGCAGACTAACCCCGCGGCCTCTGGGTTCCACTTGCTCATCTGGGTGAAGAAATTCTTGCTGGGCATTGAGAACAACCTGCTTCCTGCTGAACCAGCGAGTACCAATAGCTGGCAACCCTGATACCTGAACTATGTCCTCCTCTGTTACTGAAATGCGAACCCCTTGGACCACTGAAAAATCGCCTTGAAGGTTTTGTGCAAACTCTAAGACTTGTTCCTGGTCAAATTCACCCAATCTTTCAAAATATACTGTCCATCCCGCTTGTTGGAAAATCTGATAGACTTCGGGAAACAATTGAAGAAGATTTATGGAGCCGGGCTCATGTCTAACGGCCGACCCTCCCATGGCTGTAGCTTTGAGTTATACGCAGAGGCACAGACACAGTAAACACAGACCCTGATCGCGCTAGTTGTTGCAACAGAGGTTGCATGGTCTAAATGACGACAGAAATAGATATGACAAGGGACGGAAGCTTGGTTAATGCGAAATGATTGTTCAATTTTTGGAATTCCCCCCCCTACGTATGGTGTAATAATGATTGGACGTGTGAAGATCTGTAATCATTATGAATGAAATCCTCTCTTTAATATAATTTAACTGAATTACATTAAAACCTCATACCTTACATTTTTACCTTTGGTTTAATAATTCGAAGTGTCGGTTGCTTCAAAATAGCTTATTGTACATGGAAGAATCTGTAGATTTCTCTGAAGTTTAGAACAGGAGTGTGATTGAATCTGGTTCGTGCTGAATAATTTTTCACCAAAAGGATCTGAAGTATGATCGTGGAGAACCAAAAAGCTTATATAACAGCAAAGAGAAATATTGTTTTGATGATAACAAGTTGTTGAAACTGGTGTTTTAGCAACGGAAAAATGAACGATACGTTGCTGAAACAGGTGTTTCAGCAACGGGAAAAATCAATGATACGTTGCTGAAACAGGTGTTTCAGCAACGGGAAAAATCAGAGAAATGGGATAAATGACTTAGGTCTGTAAATGGGGAAAATATTTGATAGGGGATAATTTCAGTAGTAAGGGATGGGAAATACTGACTGAAGGAGGATATTTCAGGGATGGTGGGAGTGGGAATAATGGAAAAAATGGAAATAATGTGGGTATGGAGGGATATTGCTAGTAAAATGATGGGAACAAGCTTCTGTGATTCAAGCTTCAGATCTTCTCCTGATGAATCTGTCCTCCTTACTGCTTTTTCCAGAATCTGCAAAATTCAATTGTAATATGCCAATCCTTGACAGGGATTATTAGTGCTAAATCTAATCTAATACTAAAAATATAGTGCAGAAAATTAAATGTTGTGAGGAGCAGGAGACTCCCCTAGAAAAAGATAATGAATATCAGTCATGCAAGCAGTCTTGAAATCCTCTTTAGAAACAGGGCGCTGATATAGACAGAGCCTATGGCCATTGACTAGTAGAGGTGTTCTAGCATCATCAATTGTTACAAGTCTTACCATTCCATTTGGAAAAAACAGCATCGACTTCATATGGTCCAAGCCAGCGTGTATGTAGCTTACCCTGAAAATTTTCAAACCGAGAGTCATACAACAAGGCCCAATTACCTTTTTGGAACTGTTTGTGTTTGATAATTTTATCATGCCACTTCATCCTTTGTTGCTGTGTCATGGTTGTTTGATGAATGGCATCTAATCTCTTTTCATCCAACTCTAGAAGCTGCTGTAACCTAGCTGTCTGCACATCAGTCAAATCAAGATTAACAGCTAAAGCAGTTCTTAAAGTTTTAATTTCAAATTCCACAGGAAAAACAACATTTTTACCGTAAACCAATTCATAGGGAGAAAAACCTGTAGTGTTTCTCCAAGTAGTTCTGTAAGCCCATAATGCCTCAGGGAGCCTTTGGGACCAATCCTTCCGGTTGTCCTTCACTGTTTTGGTTAGAATGGCTTCTAAAACTTTGTTTGTGCTTTCCACCTGCCCATTGGCCTGGGGGTGGTATGGTGTAGTCATTCTATGTTGAATATGATATTTGTGAAGGGTAGATTTAAAACCATGAGAATTGAATGGAGGTCCTCCATCAATAACTAGCTCTCTAGGAATTCCAAATCTAGTGAAGATTTCTTCAAATAAGAAAGCTAGGACAACCTCTTCATTGGCTCTAATAAGTGCTTTGGCCTCCACCCACTTAGTCATATAGTCTGTACAGACTAATATATAGGTTCTTTGATTGGATGGAGGGTTAATGGGTCCTATGAAGTCTAAGGCCCATCTTTCAAATGGTTCAGAAACTACCTGGGGGTTTAATGGCATTTGGTCTCTATGATTGGGTTGACCCATTCTCTGGCAGCTGTCACAAGCCCTTACATATTTCTTTGCATCCTTGAATAATGAGGGCCAATAGTAACCCATCCTCAGAATTTTGTGTGTTGTTCTCTTATCAGCGAAATGGCCTCCACAAGGGCCATCATGACAAGCTTTCAATATGTCATACACTTCATCTTCTCTAATGCATCTTCGGATCTCCTGATCAAGCCCAGTATAGAAAAGACACCCGCTTATCCAGTTGTACCTGGCACTTTGTTGAACAATTCTTCTCTTTTCTCTATATGACAGGTGTGCTGGTAATTTTCCTGCAGCCAAATAATTAGCAATATCTGCATACCATGGAGAGTGAGCAGAAACTGCAAACAAATATTCATCAGGAAAAGAATCATCTACTGGAATATCATTGTCAGTTTTTAACCGTGAAAGGAAATCAGCCACCACATTTTCTTTACCACGCCGATCTACAATTGTGATATCAAATTCCTGCAATAATAATAGCCATCTGGTAACTCTAGCATTTGTGACAGATTTGTTCATTAAATATTTAATAGCTGAATGATCAGTGTGCACAAAAGTAGAATAACCAGTGATATAGTGTCGGAATTTATTAATGGCATAGACTACTGCAAGAAATTCTTTCTCGGTAACTGTATAGTTAAGCTCAGCAGGGGTCATATTCTTACTGATAAAGTATATAGCATAAGGAAGATGATTTTCCTCTTGTCCCAAAACAGCTCCAATTGCAATGTCTGAAGAATCAGAAGATATGTGAAAAGGAAGATTCCAATTAGGCCCCCTCAAAATAGGAGCAGTAGACAACTGATGCTTGAGTTCTTCAAAAGCTTTCTGACAAGAATTAGTCCACTTAAATTCAGCATTTTTCAGAAGAAACACAAATAATGGAGAAGCTATTTTAGAGAAATCTTTAATAAATCTCCTGTAATATCCAGCATGTCCTAGAAATCTTCTCACATCAGTTTGAGTTTTAGGAACAGAAAGATTCTGAATGACCAATATTTTAGATGGGTCTACCTGAATACCTTGAGATGAAATAAAATGTCCAAGCAATATTCCTTCACTCATCATCATATGGCATTTTTCAGTACTTAAGGAGAGGTGAGCTTGTATACATCTTTTAAGTACTTTCTCAAGGTTTTGTAATGCCTCTTCGAAAGACACACCATAAGGGGTAAAATCATCCATAAATATTTCCATAGAATCATTCAGCATATCAGAAAAAATTCCTATAACAGCTCTTTGAAAAGTTGCTGGTGCATTACACAACCCGAATGGAAGAACTCTATAGGCAAAAGTTCCCCAGGGGCTGGTGAAAGTGGTCTTGTCTTGGTCTTGGGGTGCAATTCTTATCTGATTATACCCACTGAATCCATCTAGGAAAGAAAATAATTTCTTCCCTGCCAGACTGTCCAAAACCTGATCAATGAAGGGTAAAGGAAACTGATCCTTTTGAGTAGCTTTGTTTAAAGCTCTGTAGTCAACACATACTCTCCATTTCCCGTTTTTCTTAGGGACAATTACTAATGGGGAAACCCATTCACTGTCAGATATGGGGTATATAAATCTTGCATTAAGCAATTTTTGAAGTTCTTCCTTAACAATTTCTCGTAAATTAGGATTCATTCGTCTTTGGGGTTGACAAACAGGTCGGCATCCCTCTTTAATGTAAATTCGATGAGTACATAATTCAGAAGAAATGCCTTTCATATCTGTGTAATCCCACGCGAATTCCTCCTTATATTCATGCAATAACTTCATTAATTGCTGTGTTTCCACATCTGTTAGATCAGGATTTATGTTTAATGTCTTGCCAGGTTCAATTTCGACTGTTATGCTTTTAGATGAGATCGTGGTTAAAGTCTGAGATGAATCTTCAGATTCAATCTTTTCTTGTGTATCAGTTTCAAAAATTGCAGTTAATTGATTGTGTGTTTCAGCAATGACAGAGGAAGGTTCACAAATAAAATTATTGATTATCTCATCCTTTGTATTGTCTTTAAGAGTTAAAGCTTGTCCTATAGTTAGAATAGGCTGAACAGCATTATCATCATAATCCATCCATATAGAATCTTCGTTATTAACTACCGGTGTAGCATGAGGATAAAGAGTTAACTGTTTTGTTTCATAACCATTAGAAATTGTCATTGAACCAGATCTGCAACTAATAAATGCATCGGTTGTGGCCAGCCATGGCCTTCCTAGAATTAAGGGATGTCCCCCCAGCTTTGTTTTAGTATGCAATACAACAAAATCAGTTGGGTATTTCCAGGATTCAACTGAAATAAGTAGATCTTCAACAATTCCTTCCGATTTAATTGTGGAACGGTCAGCCAACTCTAAAATGGTGGGTGTATCTCTAATTGTGTTATTCAGCTGTAACAATTGTGAAGTTTCAAGAGTCATTATATTAATTGCTGCACCTAAATCTACCAGAACTCGGGGAATCATTGTTTTACCAATCTGAACTGTGACTGTAGGATGGCCGGGATCACCATATTTTACAGGAGGGGCTTTTCCGGACATTAATGCAGACAAGTCTCCCATCACATGTACTGTAAGGGGGTCCTTGGTTTTCCTACCAGGTTTCTTAACACAAATATCCCTTAATGTTCTGGCATAAATTGGTACATCTCTTAATGCTTGTAAAAGTGGAATTTTAATATACAAATTTTGCAATTCCCCTATAAAATTAAAAGCAGGTGTTTCAGCTGTTCTGGTTAAAACCAAACGCTCGGGGAATGGTGGTTTTGTTATTTCAACATTCTTGTTAGGAGGTGGTTGTGCTTCTTTTTGTTTCTCGGTTTCGTTTTTATCTGAATCAGAAGATGTTATGTCATCAATAATAGGCTCTACTATTCTTCTAGATCTCAAATGAATATCATTACATTGCATAGTAGGAAATATAGACTGATTCTGAATATCAATGACTTGCACAACTTTATTATTGGGGTTAGGATTTGGTTGCACAGGTAGCTGGGGTCTCATTTGGTTATTTGGCGGAGCATTTGATGGCAGAGGGAGTGGTTGTTGGAATTGAGGCAATTGATTTGGATACGGGAGTGGTTGACTATTCCAATTTGGATTCCAAGGATTGAAAGGAGATGGCTGCTGTGGAGGCCAAGGAGTCCACATTGAAGGATCGACAAAGGGAGGGTTTTGCATTTGCATGGGTGGGAAATTCATTTGATTGAAGGGTGGGTATTGCATTTGGTTGAAGGGGGGGTAACTTGTTTGGCCAAAAGCAGAATAATTGTTCCAATGATTAAATGGCATACTAGAGTTCATACCTTGTCCTTTTGGTTGCCATTGTCTTCTTTGAGTTAGCAGGTAAACTGCTTCAGCTTCTTCTTCCGTTGGCTGCAATGCTGCTTTTATTCATGGTAGAGATGGACATTGTTCCGTCTCATGATCTTTCTCACAAAGGGTGAAAATTGGTATTTTGTCTCTTGGGCATTCCCTTAGTGGATGTTTGTCTCTGCATTTCGGGCAAAAGACAACCAAAGTTGCTTCTGCTTCGGCCTACTTCTTTTTAACTTGCAAAGTGTCAATCTGCGAAGCAAAAGAACTTAACATTTCGGTTTTAAATTCTTCAAGTAAATTACCTATTTCCGCTCTTGTTGCTCCTCCATTGGCTGATTTCTGCACTCTTGAATAGGTGGAATCTCTTATTCTGTTTCTTGCAGCTCCCCTAGAGCACCTCTTAGCAAGTTCACAAATCTCATCATATGATTCCTTAGATATATCTCCCTTAGCAAGCATATTTAACATATTTAAACAATCATCCCTTAAACCTCTAAGTAATATTGTTTTGCGAATTTCCTTACTTATATCCGGATGATCAGATCTCTGTATGTTGTACTGCAGCCTTTCTATGTAGTCCTCCAGACTCTCATCCGACTTTTGTGCCATATTGAATAGTTCATCCTTTTTTTCTCTCATCCGACAGTAGTCTTGATATTTAAGCAGAAATTTTTGTTTCATCTGCTCCCATGTTGTGATTACCTGACTTCCAAGGCTCATGAACCATCTTAAGGCATTCCCTTTTAAGGTGGCTGGAAACAGTTTCAACTTTTGAGCATTAGTAACATAATCGTAACTTCTGCATAATATATCAAATTCAAAAAGAAATTCATCCGGATCCTCAGTGGATAAACCATGAAAGTTAGGTAAAGCAGACAATGGAATATTTTTCATTGTTCCTGCAGGGAGATCACTGATAGGAAATCCCAAGGTAGAGAGGGAATTTTCATCCCTTCTTTCTTCTTCAGGACCTGCACGTCCTCCACCAAAGAAAGCATCATTGTTATCTTCCATTTTTGGCCCTCCTACTGCACTTTCTCGATCGTCAAGATCTTCTATTGGTTCTTCAATGTTCTCTACCGGTCGTCCAACGCTTTCTACTATTTCCTCAATGTGCTCTGCTGATCTACTAGCACTTTCCTCTGACTCTTCAGTACTGACTGCTGGTTCTTCTATTTTTTCAGGACCCACAACTTCCTCTGTTTTGTAATCTGACTGAGGGGAGCGCTGAAGTTTTGATTTTCGAGAACTTAATCTCTGTGATGATTCAGCCTTTGATACAATCTCGTCAATAAAATTTTTTCGTCCTCCCCAGCCTTTGCCACCTGTGCAGTTAGTTTTCTTCTGGTTTCCGCGTCCTCTCATACAATCTGCACATTAAAAAAAAAGAAAAGATGAATGCTTTTGAAATCTATAATTACCTTCCCCGGCAGCGGCGCCAAAATGTTGGTCGCTTTAATTGTTTTCACAATTCAAGCTCCACATAAATTGTCAACCCGAGGAGGTCTTTTTATTTCAAAGATAATCACGCACTGGATATGCTCAATTTCAAAAGCAGAAACAATGTTGTAGTAAAAGAAGGACACACAATTATTAATCTCATCAATCTACTGATTCACACTCTACGTAATCAAAGCTGAAGTCAATTAAGTTATAGCAGAAATGATTTCTCTGTTGCAGTTACAATCCAAGCAAAGGAAGATCAATCTACAAGGAAAGAAATCAATCAACCACAGCAGGAACAGGACCATATTCCTTAGTGAGGAACTTCAGCACCTGATGCCTGACACTTAATCACACTGTAGGAAAAGTAACTCCAAGAGATCAAGACCCTATTCCCATGAACAGGAACCTTCAGCACTTGTTCTCTTGTTCCTAATCACACTGTAGGCAAAGGAAAACAATCAATGGGAGCAAGACCCTATTCCTTTATGCAGGAATCTTCAGCACCTGCTTCCCAACATCATTCATTCATACCATCAAGAGTGAATGCATTCAATACGTGTAGTGCTAAGGAAACAGAGTATTACTAAACTGTGTAACTAATGTCCAACAACAGAATTAAGGTGAAGTGCAAACACACAAAGAATTAAACAAACTACAGGAACCAAAAGGGTGAATCTTGTGAGGAAGGCGGGCCCTTTCCTTCTCACAAGATTCCCCAGGAGAAAGAATTAAATTGGAACGCTCAAAAGAAGAATTTATTCATCTGTCAAAGTAACTGATACATTACAGATGGAGACTAGCTCCAGTTCTCACACAATACTCTCCTGTAGCTGACAATCAACCCCCCTCTAATGATGATGTCTCCTCTTTTTAAAGAGGAGACATCTTTTACAATTTACATGAGAGCGAATCTACATTATCTCAATTCTGTTGTCTTTCCCAAAACAGGACTATTCTGTTCTTCCAAAAAAAAGATATTGTTACAACAGAGACAATAAGAAAGCTATCTTCAGGATAATCCAGGTAACCGTGTCTTCATGCTGCTGCTACTATTCCACAAAAAGGTCTTCCGGAATCGCAAATCACGCATGACGGGATTTGCGTGCTTGACGGCTGTTTCAGCAACTGAGTCAGTAGTTTCAGCAACGGCCGCTTGTTCCTAACAACGCATATAACTTATCTGCGATCTTTGGGCTTGTGTTAGCAACAATACACTTCAATTAATGATAAAATATAAGAGTATTATGGAATTAAATGTAAAACAGATTAAACATATAATAAAGAAGAGGTTTTTATATACCTTGGGATAAAGTAGATGAAAATGATAATGGAGTTCATGGTTATAAGAGTAAAATGGTGTCAAAGTATATAGCAAAAATGATACATAGTGGAGTCCTAACAGTGTCCTTTGCTACCCTCTTATCTACTTCTCATAAAGGAAAGCGAAAGTAGTTTTAGTTTTTTTGTTTCTAAGATAGCTACCAGTCTTAGTGGGACTAGCAGCTCCGAGTGGACACTAGATTTCCCGATAACAAAATGGCGAATGCACCGGGGAACAAAGGAAAACAACCTCAGTCTTGCACTTAGTTCCTTGCTTGGTTCCTCTCCCTTCTGACAGATCCTTGCCACTTTGCCTTCGTCTACCCATCTTCAAAGAGCACCTTGGAATCAAAGTAGCATAATACTATTGAAGAACAGAGATCTACAATCATAAACAATATAGGACCAGATATATATTGACCACACAAATGCATATATCATCGAACATACAAGAATTTGGAGGAAAGCTTGAATATATTTATTAACATCCAGCATAGAAAAGAGGATTACAACCAATTGTTCTGACGCAGTGTCATCCTCCCAGCATGAAATACCTTCTTCACCTCATGAAAAGCTTAGATCATCCAACACTGTGATATTCCATCAGGAAGCCAACTATACTTCCTTACAAAATACAAAATTCCAGCCTCTGGATCTCTGGGATGAGGGATACTTATATAGATGATTGCAGGGGGGTGAGTCAGCTTCTGGGATTTTTATTAGTGTCCTCTCTCTGATAGTTCTTGATTCCACTTGGAGATTGACGATCTCTTACTCATCCCTAGGCAAATTCAGAGAGGCAAGTGTCACAGGAGAAGTTTCTAGAAGATTCCATGACGATCTACCTTACAAACTGTCTCTTCCATTTTTCTACTCTCGCCCATCGTACCCTACTGAAGGGCTTATCGGGAAATCTAGTGTCCACTCAGAGCTGCTAGTCCCACTAAGACTGGTATCTATCTTAGAAACAAACAAACTAAAACTACTTTCGCTTTCCTTTATGAGAAGTAGATAAGAGGGCAACAGAGGACACCAACCCCAGTCTTGCACTTAGTTCCTTACTTGGTTCCTCTCCCTTCTCAAAGATCCTTGCCACTTTGCCTTCGTATACCCAGCTTCAAAGAGCACCTGTGGAATCAAAGTAGCATAATACTATCGAAGAACATAGATCTACGATCATAAACAATATAGGAATAGATATATATTGACCACACAAATGCATATATCATCAAACATACAAGAATGTGGAAGAAAACTTGAATATCTTTATTAACATCAAGAATAGCAAAGATGATTACAACCAATTGTTCTGACCCAGCATCATCCTCCCAGCATGAAAGCCTTGCTTCACCTCATGAAAATCTTAGATCATCCAACACTATGATGTTCCACCAAGAAACCAACAACACTTTCTTAGAAGATACAAAGTTCTAGCCTCTGGATCTCTGGGATGAGGGATCCATATATAGATGATTGCAGGTGGGTGAGTTAGCTTCTCGGATTTTGATTAGTGTCCCGTCTCTGATAGTCCTTGATTCCACTTGGAGATTGATGATCTGTTACTTATCCCTGGGTGAAATCAGAGAGGCAAGTGTCACAGGAGAAATTTCTGGAAGATTCCATGATGATCCACCTTGCAAACTGTCTCTGCCATTTGTCTACTCTCACCCATCGCACCCTACAGAAGGGCTTTCCAGTATGCATCGCACCCTTTTCACTGAGCAGGTGAGATGCATCACACCCTTTGCACTGGGTAGTCTGTATGGTCCAGCTTTGACCAGTTCTAAGCAGTTTTCTGTCGAGAACTTCTGGGAGATGATGTAATCAGCTGACCTTGTTCCTTTAGGGTGTGAAGCAACACTTTTAGGGACTTAGGAGCCCTTGGTTTATTGACATGTATGATTGGGGTTGTAGTGCCCAAAAATGTATATAACAGTTTTCCCCTAAAGCATGAGGTCGTTAATCTTTTGATGTTGCGTGAAATGCTTTATCATGAGCATCCGAATTTTTTTTGAGCTGGAAGGCATCCTGTAATAAGATAAAATACAATACGTTATCTTCATAATATTTTTCATGATATAGCTGAGGCCAGCATTCCCATGCTTAGTTTTATAAATTTATTTTCATGTACATAAGACAGACAACCGTTTGTGTGGCAGACTGATGATTCTGATAGAGTCATCATCCTTTCATTTGGATGATCATCTGTGTAGTAATGATGTACATTTGATGTCTTTATTTTCTTGAATATATCGCAGCCTGGATGGATGAAACTAGATCTGGGGTCTTGAAACTCGTCCAATCTTCACTTGGAATACAAGTCGATCAATGTGAAAGATGTTCTAGAGTCGAACAAGGAAAGACATCACCTGATTACCAGCCAATGATGTAAGTTGTTAATAGGCGTGAGAGGAATCACCAATAATGATGATGACCCTCAAGGTACTACTGTACAATTCGTGTGGTGTGAAAAGGGAATTGGCTTCGAGCACCAGGAAAAATCTTTCAGTCGAACACTATTGATGTAAACCTGTCGACAGAAGTGAGAAACTTGCCATTGAGGCATGCAAGCTTCAAAGTACTGAAAGGCTTGTTCCGAAGTCAACTTCTTGGATAATGAGTTGATGTTGACAAGGCGTGACCCATTGTAGGAGGGCCTTAATGAATCCCACATCTACGACATAGAATGGAGTAAATGATTTTGGAGGTGAAAACGATATGATGATACAGGGTTTAGGGTGGCAGTCATGAAAGAATGGAGCGTGAATGTATTGCAGCGGATGAGACACATGTGAATTCTCTGAGTGATTTCTCTTGAACATACCGGTGACACTGACATGGATTGGCATCATTAACCCCAAATATGGATGGTGCAATGAACCAGTGGTGATATGACTGGTGAACAGAATAACCCAACCCGACTCAGATGTGGAGTGAAAGTGTCATGTTCAAGACCGACTTGCTACCAATAAAGTTTCTTCAAGTTTTCTTCCCAATTTTTCCCTAGTCATTGCTGACCAATACCTATTTATTTTTTTCAAGCTTGAGGAGGATAACATATGCTTGTTCTATAATTTTCCCTTTGGGCAAACCCGTCGCTATGTTTTAATGAGCCTAGCGACAGTGAAACTCGTTCTTGTCTGTATGGACAAGTTTGTCGCTATTCGGTTTTAACGAGTTTAACGACAAAGATAACTCGGTCCTTTTCAATTTTAGAGTGTCTGAAAGGGACGTAAAGGAAACTCCAATAATCCTTTTTCGTCATATAATTCCTTAAGTCCGAAAAAGTATAAAATAATACAAAAGGGATGAATTTTCGGTAATTTTAACAAGCCGAACAAAACAGGCGCTCGATCGTTTGGTGTAATAATCCCTCAGGTCCAAAAAGATTAAAATCTAGAGGAGGGATAGCATTGCCGATAGCTTTAACGATCTGGAGAGTCCAATTGCTCGACACTCGTTTCATTTTTTACGAGTGAGTTGAAAAGAGCTTAAAGGAGACTCGTTTTTTGAGGAACGAGTGATAGTTTTAGGTAGCAGCTGATTCCAGATAAGGTTTGGAATTTTCCAATCATGGCAGTGTCACAAGGATGGCTAACAGGATCACTCTTCACAATTATTCCTCAAAAGGGGTAAAAAGTCAAATGGAGGTGAATGATCGCCTAAAACAGAGTGGAGGTGATGGTAGGAACATGACCAGGGCTCAAAAGCTGATGATAATGCATTCAAAATGGTTATTTACCAGAAATCAGTTCATTTTTTAATGAGCTTAAACTCTGGGGGAAAAATTTGCTCATTGCTTAGGTTTAATTTTTAACGAGCTTTAACTTCACATAAAAATTGCTCGCACCAGTCGTATAATAAGGATGTCTCATCGATAGGTTCAATTTTTAGGGAGCTTGCACTATTCGAAACTTTGCTCAAGATCCTTTCATTATGCAAGCTAGGAACGACCAATCCTACGAGTTTAAAGGGTTGTGAAACTACAGACTAAGAAAATAAATGGTCTCTCTTTACTTTCAGGCAAAAAGGTTTGCATGCCCCCAGGTATAGTGAAGTAAAGTTTCTAGGTTACCATTTAGAATTTCTCGCATTTGCGAGATAGTTTCCATCCACACAGCAGACATAAACACTTTCTCAGCTTAGTCCATCTAGACAAAGGCTCCAATCACCTAACCTTGATGAAAGAATCTTATCTTTGTCTAACTCCCTCTTCCTATATGGATAGGTGTTGGACCATTCTTAAATCCTTCGCGGAAACTTACCCTATACCCAAGGTTTTCCTGCCGAAATAGACCACGGTGCATGCCCCTTGAGTTTCAGTCATGTCCCCCCAAATCACTCACGCTCTTCAGGTGGACAGACTAGAGATTGATGAGACATTCCTTGCATGAAAAGACCATTTAAGAATTGAATTTGACTATTAGCTATGTGTGAGTCAGGGAACGAAAGCTGGTCTACGAGCTTGACCACTCAACCTTCATGCAGAAAACACATTACTCTCAAGAGTGAGGAGACAATGGCTCCCATGCTATAAATATAGTCGTGCCCAAGGAGTAGATTATAATCTAGAGGTCCTTGGACTACCATTACATTCATGTAAACAATTTTCCTTCTCAACGTTATGAGCACATTGGGAACGATCCCTAACGATCGACTGGTTCATTTGTCAAAGCCTATCAGATTTCTCATCTCAGGCAGAAGCGATGGAGAACCAAGAACTTTCGAAGCCGTTTAGGAGAGGATACTCACAAAATCCCCTTCATCTATGATGGTACCAACCATGATCATTTTGTAAGCTTGTACAATGATTTGGAATGGTACATTAGCTAGCACACGGGGTCTGCCTAGTAGATTCCAATCGAAGGAAATGACTAGGTTGCTTGGAGGTGGGATCGAATGGATGGTTGGATATGACTTTGATGAACTTCCTTCCTGCGGTAAAGGAACGGGTAGATTTCCCCTATGTTCATCGAAGTCTGTGTTTACGAAAAGAATTTTAATGATGTCATTCTCATTCTCTTTGGTGACTGTGTCATCTGAAGATGGACCTTCCGAAGACAACACCAGGTCGACTGCCGCCTCAACCTTTTGACTTTCGTCTGGTATGGATTCAGTGGGTTTATCTTCAATGATAGATGCTTCGATCGACCACAATGGCATGTCAGTCAGATTTTCAACTAGTGATGGACTCGGAAAGAGTTTCTTGTATCCAGGAGGAAGCCGTAGCGGTGAAGTAGGATGGTCATCCAAGACTCTTTTAGCTTCATCTAGGAAGGGACAATGGTGGATGACATGATCACCTTCACACAGTTTACAAGGAAATTTACATTTCCTTTTCTATCCAGATGCTTCACTTTCACTAGTTGATGGTGCACTTTCAACATGATCTTCAGAGGTTGATGACACCAGATTGTGCAAACGAGGAGACCAGTCTCTTAAGATCCGAGGGATGCAAGGACAATATAGATGATAGTGGTCTCCTTTGCAAATGACACATGGAAATTTAGGCTTGGATGGTGCAGTGTGAGGATTTTCAATAGACGATGCCCGGTTACCCCTTTTCTCCTTTGCCTCCTTCTTCTTCTCTTTCTTCTCCTTCCCCTTCTTCTCCTTCTTAGTTACTTGACTTTTGGCTTTACCAGCTTTATTAAGCGAAGAGGAAGGAGGAGAGGGAGAATTGGACGAAGTAGAAGGTTGGGGGGTAACTTTAGTATCATCCAGTTGCTAACTCGATTGTTCAGGAATCACGGTGTTCTGAACGATGGAGGTCAAGAAGAGCCATATTGGCAAGCCAATCGTCAATCCTAGAAGTGAAGATGTGGCCATATGAGGTGCACCAACATCTCCCCAAGAGGAGAAAGGACTAGGATTTCCTCCAAGGGGAAATCATTGGTTGGTGGACTCCATTTTTATCAACCTAATACCAGCGTGGGAATGGTGATATTATTCTGATTAAAATAAATTTTAGATGCTTTGACACAACTTGTTTTTTAAATTTTTAAGAGTCGAGAAAAAACAAAAGATGACACTAGTCGCCTTCAATTTTTAATGAGCCTGAAGTGACAAGTGCTCAGATGGACCTTTTCCTTTAAGGAGTCTAAAAAGGAACAAAAGAGACTACTATAGAAATCTAGATAGAGGGATTACCAAACCAATCGCAAAACTGTAGAATACTTTTTACGGTACGATAGTCAATCTTCCTTTATGTTGTGTTCAGTGCATTGTGATCGATAGGGTGGTAGACACAGCTTCCTATGGATAAAGGATATAGCCTATTGTGGTCTTGCAATATATACTCAACGGTACATGGGAGCACAAGTCTATACTGGCACTTGTCATCTCAAAGAGGAGGAATCACCCAACCAATAGTGAAAGCGATAGTTACCAGGCTTTACGACGCCAGAATACGTCTCTAGCCTAGACTTCTAGATGTTGTGCATTAGGTTCCAAAGCGTTTTTAGGTTCATTAAATTTATTTCACAGTTGATCTTTCTTAAGAAATTTTCCTTTCAGGTTCACCGCGTGATGTAGATGTACAATTCCTAAAATGCAATCCAAGATGATAAATAATCGTTTAATCTTCTTTTTGCAATGAAAATCCTAGCTACTAATGAAAGAGAGACGATATTCTTTCAACATAGAGCAGAGAGCACACACTAGATGCACTGTCCTAAATCAAACCAACAAGAAGTCTAAATTCAAATGCACATGCATGTATTTGTTTTCAGCTTTCTTAATGTGTGAATGACAAGAAGAATGTTAAGCACAAATCTGAATTATCTTTTCAAAGCGACAATATTAACAAGTTTCTCTTCAAAAACGAAAGGAAGATTATGACAACACTTTGCTATTTTGAATTTAAAATTGCTTTCAACACTTGAAAAAATACTAATTAAAATCAAATACAAGAGTAATTGTATAACCGACCATTAAGAACAATAGACTTCTTTTCTTTGACTAAAAATGACACTTGTGACACTTTCAAATCAAAAGACGATAGTTTGATTATGCTACTTTTTGCAAAAGAGAACTGTAAATGGCACACAGTACATAAAAACATTCACAATTATTTTTACTATAGAGGTGGAATCATCCAAAGGAAGAGAGATTCTACAGTCATATACTGATCACAGACAGAAAAACTCCTGAATAAAGCTGAAGAGAGTGAACACAGAAACCCAAATCTCAGAGCAGAAGAGGTCTTGCCTAATCAGGGCACCTACAACATAGGGAAAGTGCGATGCAGCGCACCTACTGCACACGAGAGGTGTGATGCATCTATATTCCCAAGAAGAGAAAGTGCGATGGTCTAGGGACGAGACTTGAACTTGGTTCTGCGTCACAGTTTGCAGCTCAGTTAAGGGATTTAGGCCGAGCTAATGATAGTTAGTAAATAAATCACAGGGGTTGATCTAATGAGGTTACTAGAGCCACCACTAGGAAAATTAGAAGGTTTTCAAGTCGATTGTTCAGTTTATAAACAAAACCTGGAGATAGATTGAAGCAACATTGATCTACTTTGCACTTGCACAACAAATGTAGCTCGAAGGCTAGCTGGCTTTACTTCAGGCTCCATCTGTAAGTTTATAAAACAAACAAATATAGACAAGCAAACAATCTATTCACTCCCCACTGGAGTCGCCATTTTGTTATCGAGAAATCTAGTGTCCACACAGAGCTGCTAGTCCCACTAAGACTGGTAGCTATCGTAGAAACAAACAAACTAAACTACTTTCGCTTTCCTTTATGAGAAGTAGATAAGATGGGAACAAAGGTGTTGGGTCCCTATAATACTAGTGATTACACCATTACTATTGTAGTTATACCCCTTACTAATATTGTTGTGCCCCTATTATCCCCATATTGTTATTACTCTGCCCCATAGAATCCCTCTATTGTTATTTTTGTGGCTTTATATTATTATTGTTAGGTCGGCTGGGTTATATTATGACTCCTTACACTCCTATATATGGAAAGGAAGTTTTGTCATTTGAATCATCCAAGAATTGTTAATTTATGTAATGTAAAGGAGGTTGGCCCCTCGAAGAGGCTGAATTCTAAGGCATTGATCTATCTTTTCTATCTTTTTCTTGAGCTGGTTTCATAATATTTGGTATCAGAGCTTTGGATTCTAGGGTTTCGCTGCTCCAAACAGGTCATCATGGAATTTTCGCTATACCTTTTTTTCTGCGATGTTTCAAAAGTTAAAAAAAACACCTATTTGAGAAGAAATCACGTGAAACCTTGGGTCCAAATTTCAGAGCTTTTCGCACTATATTTTCGGAGATATGATCTGAGGAAGTTGGTCTTTTTGCAGACTCCTAAATTACATTCCAAACAGGTGACCTGAGGAAAAGCGTCATAACTTTCTCTCTGGGGATCAGATTGAAATTTCGTGAGAAGGTATAGAAATAGGACAGACTGTAGTTTCTTTTATGCATTTTTTAGATCCAAAGGTCAAAACAGCGACTCATGGCACGTCGTACAAGTTCGCTCTACTGAACTAGTCTATAATCAAGTCACTGTGGGAGATTTCGTATAAATCTTCCTTGGAGAATCCAATTTGGGTCAGACTTGTGGCATTGGAAAGAGGATATAGAGGGCTACTGCAAGTCAAAACTTTAGATCTAGATGATTGGAAAGTACAGAGATACATCAGAGGCAATATCGAGATCCTACAAAGTGAAAAATGGTGTGTAGATTCTCTTAAATTTTTGCTTAAGCTTGATTTCAAAATTTATTTTGAAGGAATTCAAAGGGCATAGTAGAGCATTATTATCAGTAACTTATGCCCTGAGGAAAGAAAATGCAAACACCTAGTAAGGAACCTGAAGGCTCTAGAATGACTTATGAAGAAGAGGAAGAAATGCAACATGATATATCAAAATTACAAGACCAAGTGCAACAACTGTCCCTTGCACAAAAAGGAACAGAATCTAAGATGGATTTTTTTAAAGAAAAGTGTAGAAGCTAAGATGAATGACGTGGAAGCTAATATGGATGATTTGAAGATAGATTTGAAGATAGACATGGAAGAATTGAAGATAAATATGAATAAGTTGCTACAAGAAAGGGTCACTAATGGTGAAAGGGTAGTAAAGGAAACTCATGATGAGAACAAAAGAAATGTTAATCATGATTCCATAGACTCTAATGTTGGATCAAAGACCCACCATATTCCAAAAATCGATATGAGGAAGTTTGATGGCAAGGATCCCACAACATGGATATTACATATGGAGCAATTTTTCGATCTCAATAATGTGGAAAACACACAAAAGGTACGTATTGAAGCTTTATATTTGGAACCAAATCAGTTTTTATGGTATCAATGGCTTTTCTCTCGTAAAAAATTTTCACTTGGGCAATTTTTACGGAAGCATTGATAGCACATTTTGAGGATACAAAAAGAAATACTTTTTTTTAGCCAATTGATAAGTCTCAAACAAAAGGGTTCAATAATGGAGCACATTGAGGAGTTCCAAAAATCAAACATAAGGGTAAAAGATATTCCAAAGGAGCATAAGATTGATGTGTTCATAGGGTCTTTAAAGGATAATATCCAACATGATGTTCACCTTTGGGAACCTGATTCATTAGAGAAGGCATTCAGGTTAGCAAGAAAAATGGAAAGCAAAATTATGGCAACCAGGAAGCATACCACTCACAACTATAAAGACGGAATTGTTGTTGCCACTAGTCTTACACAACCTATAAGGTTGACACCACAACAATTGGAAGAAAAAAGAGCAAAAGGGCTTTGTTACAGTTATGATAGCAAATACACTAAAGGTCATAAGTGTGCTGAGAAGAAATTATTCTACATAGATTGTGAAGAGGAAGAAGAAAAGGAGCAAGAAAGGTCAAAAGAAGGGGATATACTCCAGGAACGAAGCCTAGATAAAGAAGAAATGAATCTGACCATATCTTGTAATGCATTGGTGGGAATTACCACTCCTCAAACCATCAAGATAGAAGGACAAATCAAGAAGAAAAAGGTTATAGTGTTGATTGATTCAGGAAGTACCCAAAATTTTTTTCATTGTAAGGTAGCAAGAGAATTTAATTGCTTCTTATATCCAGCACCAGAGTGTCAAGTGATGGTTGCAAATGGAGGAACAATAAATTGCTCGGGAAAGTGCCATAATATCAAGCTATCCATAGGAGAATATGTATTGAATAGCCCAATGCTTTCCATTCCAATGGGAGGTGCTGATGTTGTACTAGGAGTCCAATGGCTACAATCCTTGGGTATAATAGCTTTTAATTTTCAAGAACTTTTCATGAAATTTTTTGTGGAAGGAAAGGAATTTGAATTAAGGGGTATTGCAGGTAAATCGGGAAAGATAATCATCTCTAACGGTATGACAAAGCTTCTAAACAAGGAACAAAAAGGTGTAATTACACAATTATGTTCGCTAGATGTGTCCACAATGGAATCATCTATTTCTCCATATCTCCAAAAAGTCTTGGAAAATCATTCCAAGATATTTGAGACTCACAAAGGTCTCCCACCTATTCGTGATCATGATCATGTTATTCACCTGATTCTAGGAAGTGTTCCTCCAAACATTAGGCCGTACAGATATCCCTATGACCAAAAGAGTGAAATTGAACGTATGGTTGCAGAAATGCTAGAGGCTAGTATAATTCAACCAAGTCAAAGTTCTTTCTCTGATCCAGTTGTATTGGTGCACAAGAAGGATGGATCATGGCACATGTGTCCAGATTATAGGGAGCTCAACAGGCTCACTATTAAAGATAAGTTTCCCATACCTATCATTGATGAATTACTGGATGAATTGCATGGATCAATTTACTTCACCGAGTTGGATCTTCGTTCAGGATATCATCAAATCAGAATGAAGATTGAAGACATTCCGAAAACAGCATTTAGAACTCATGAGGATCATTATGAATTTTTGGTCATGCCTTTTGGCCTTACCAATGCACCTTCAACATTTCAAGGTTTGATGAATTCAATTTTCAAACCATTCCTTAGAAAATTTGTGTTAGTATTTTTTGATGATATACTAATCTACAACAAGTCTTGGAAGGATCATGTTGAACATGTTGACAAGGTGCTACAACTATTGGAGGAGAAACAATTATATGCAAAAAGATCCAAATGTTTCTTTGGAGTACAAGAGGTGGTATCTGGGTCATATTGTATCTCATGAAGGAGTTAAGGTAGACCCTAGCCAAATTAAAGCCATTAAGGAATGTAAAATTCCCACATCCATAAATCATCTGCGAGGATTTCTCAGGTTGACAGGGTATTATCGCAAGTTTTTTAAGAATTATGGGAGAATAGCAGCACCTCTAACAACATTATTGAAGAAAGATGCATTTTCATGGACTCCAGAAGCAAAAAAGGTATTCGAACATCTTAAAGAGGTAAAGCACTGGTCTTAACTACAACAGACTTCACAAAAACCTTTATTGTGGAATGTGATGCTTCAGGAAATGGAATTGGTGATGTTTTAATGCAATATGAAAGACCCATTGCTTTTGAAAGTCATCCAATCAAGGGAAAGTTTTTACACAAAGCTATTTATGAGAAGGAAATGCTGGCAATATTCCATGCACTTAAGAAATGGCGACCCTACCTAGTGGGAAGACACTTCAAGGTAAAAAAGGGTCATGATAGCCTTAAATGCTTTTTATAACAAATATTATCCTTTGAAGAGCAACAAAAGTTGGTCACAAAGATGTTGGGTTATGACTTTGAAATCATCTACAAAAAAGGGAAGCAAAATGTGGTGGCACTCTCAAGAAAGGATGAGGATGTGGAAGCATTGTTGTGCGCCATTTCTATTATCCAACCGGATTGGATAAATGAAGCAAGGGAGGAATGGAAGAATGATGAAGAAGTGTGGGCACTTATTCGAAAGTTACAACAAGATTCCAATATGTCTAATACATTTAGCTGGCAAAATGATTTGTTATGGTACAAAGATCACTTATACCTTTGTAAGAATTCCTAGCTAAAACAAAGGATTCTTATGGAATTGCACACTTCTCCCTTAGGAGGGCACTCAGAAATTTTTTTGGGATGGCCTTAAATCATATATTCAAAAGTTTGTGGCGGAATGTTTGGTTTGGCAACAAAATAAAGTTGAAACAATTAAGACACCGGGTCTATTACAACCTTTATCCATTCCAAGCCAATGTTGGGAGGAGGTTTCAATGGATTTTATCATAGGTTTACCCAAGTCTGAGGGAAAGAGTGTCATCATGGTGGTAGTTGACAAACTTACCAAGTATGCACACTTTTGTGCATTATCACATCCATTTAAAACCAGTACAGTTTCTATTTCATTTATGGAAACAATTCAAAAGCTACATGGAAACCCAAAGATTATTATAAGTGACAGAGATCCCATTTTCACTGAAAATTTTTGGACAAGATTATTTTCTTGTCTTGGTACTCAGTTAGCTCATAGCTCATCTTATCATCCTCAATATAATGGGCAAACTGAGATAGTAAACAAATGTTTGGAAGGGTATCTTCATTGCTTTGTATATGATAAACAGACACAATGGGTCAAATGGTTGCCTCTGGCTGAATGGTGGTATAACACTTCCTTCCATACAACAACAAAAATGACCCCATTTATGGAACTTTATGGGTATCAGCCACCATCCATCACATCATATTTAAGAGAAAATTGTAAGGTTCAAGTAGTGTAACATCACATTGAACATCAACAACAAGACCTCAAATTCTTAAAGGATAACCTCGTGTTGGCACAACATAGAATGAAACAACAGGAAGATAAACATCGTAGCAAAATAAGTTTTGATGTAGGTGATTGGGTATTCCTACGGTGACAACCATATAAGAAAATGTCCCTCAAGCAAGCTAAGAAGGATAAAAAGTTATCACCAAAGTATTATGGTCCTTACAAGGTGTTGCAAAAGATTGGTACTATGGCATACAAATTGGAGCATCATGCAGCTTCTCGATTGCACCCAGTTTTCCATGTTTCATCTTTAAAGAAGGTTATAGGCGACAAGCTCCTAGTTCAAACAATATTGCCAGAACTTAACGAGGAAGGAAAAATTATATTGGAACCAGAAGCAGTCACAGAAAGAAGAACTCGACAACTATGAAATCGATCAATTTCGGAGTATCTTATGAAGTGGAAGAACTTATCCACTGAAGATTCCACATGGGAGGATAAGAATTTTATACAGAAGCATCCTTAACTTCTCAAGCATTGAGGACAACACTTTTTTGAAGGAGAGGGGCATTTTGGGTCCCTGTAATACTAGTGATTACCCTATTACTATTGTAGTTCTACCCCTTATTAATATTGTTGTGCCCCCTATTAACCCCATATTGTTATTACTGTGCCCCATAGAATCCCTCTATTGTTATTTTTGTGGCTTTATATTATTATTGTTAGGTCGGCTGGGTTATATTGTGACTCCTTACACTCCGATATATAGAAAGGAGGTTTTGTCATTTGAATCATCCAAGAATTGCTCATTTATGTAATGTAAAGGAGGTTGCCCCCTCGAAGAGGTTGAATTCTAAGGCGTTGATCTATCTTTTCTATCTTTTTCTTGAGTTGGTTTCATAACAAAAGGACACCAACCTCAGTCTTGCGCTTAGTTCCTTGCTTGGTTCCTCTCCCTTCTCAAAGATCCTTCCTGCTTTGCCTTAGTCTACCCAACTTCAAAGAGCACCTGTGGAATCAAAGAAGCATAATACTATTGAAGAACAGAGATCTACAATCATAAATAATATAGGACCATATATATATTGACCACACAAATGCATATATCATCAAACATACAAGAAGGTGGAGGAAAAATTGAATAGCTTTATTAACATCAAGAATAGCAAAGAGGATTACAACCAAATTTTCTAACCCCTTGTCATCCTCCCATCATGAAAGCCTTTCTTCACCCCATGAAAAGCTTATATCACCCAACCCTATGATGTTCCACCAAGAAACCAACAACACTTCCTTACAAGATACAAAATTCCAGCCTCTGGATCTCTGGGATGAGGGATCCATATATAGATGATTGCATGGGGGTGAGCCAGCATCTAGGATTTTGATTAGTTTCCTCTCTCTGATAGTTCTTGATTCCACTTGGAGATTGATGATCTCTTACTCATCCCTGGGCGAATTCAAAGAGGCAAGTGTCACAAAAGAAGTTTCTGGAAGATTCTATGATGATCCACCTTGCAAACTGTCTCTGCCATTTGTCTACTCTCGCCCATCACACCCTGCGAAAGAGCTTTTCAATATGCATCACACCCTTTTCACTGAGCAGGTGAGATGCATCGCACCCTTTGCATTGGGTAGTGTGTATGGTCTAGCTTTGACCAGTTCTGAGCAGTTTTCTATGGAGAACTTCTAGGAGATGATGTAATCAACTGACCTTGTTCCTTTAGGGTGTGACGCAACACTTTTAGGGACTTAGAATCCCTTGGTTTATGGACATGTATGATTGGAGTTGTAGTCTATAACAGTTCGTAGAGACAAAGGGCTATTGGATTGCGACCTGAGAGACTTGAGGTTGGCATACAATATGTAATGCTTGTACTTGCGACACCATCACAATAGTCGGTTAGTGGCTCCTTAACTGGAATGACCTAGGCTCAAGTGGGTACCATTACCCCTCATCTTGGTCAAACAGCCAGTATTGGACAACAACACATGGTCTCACAACCATGGTTGGTCTAATATCAACAACCAAAATTCTAACAAGTTTACCAAGGATATGAGCAACAAGTCTTTGCAAGTAATGGGCAGCCATATATTCAAAATGGTCAACATCAACCATTTCATAATGGTTATGCCCATCAACCTTACCAAAGTTATCAGCATCAAATGCACTACCAAAGTTATCAGCATCAAATGCACTATGCTAGTATGCAAAGACCCATTGCTCAGGTAATCCCATCTTATCCTAGGTATGCTTCACAGAACCTGAATCAAAAGTTGCCCTTCGTGGAAACTTTAGGGTTACCAGATCTAAATCGGCTAACAAATGATCTAATTTCTTTTTCACCTTGGCGGCCAGTGATTCCTCATAAACTTTCATCAGATATTCCTAAATTTAATGGAAATCCGGGTGAAGACCCGTCAAATCATGTGATGACCTTTCATATGTGGTGTTCATCTAACACTCTAAATGATGATTCGCTTAGGATTCACCTATTTCAGTGAATGTTAACCGGACTAGCAGCAAAATGGTATATCGAATTGCCTAGAGCTTTGTTTATAACTTCAGTACCCTAGCCACAACCTTTTTAACCCATTTTCAGTTACCCATAAGGTATGAAATGGGAACATAGCTTCTTACCATTTTCAAGAAAACAACGACCACTCACATATCCGATCATATTCATGAGTGGCGACGCCATCGTAGAATGGTAAAAACATATGTTCCTGATTAGCTGTTGGCTGAGTGGTTTATTAAGTCATTGTTACCTTCTATTACAGAAGATGTGGCAAAGGGAGGAATCGTCACTGAAGAGCAAGTCATTGCTTGTGCACAATATTTAGATTTGATCTATACTCAGTCTGGCATGCTCTACGAAAAAATCCCTGATGCTCCTAGACTAGAATTTTCCATTCCTCCCTCTCCTAAATCAAAAAAAGACTCTCATGTCGTGGATGGCATGATAGGAACGACCAGCACGAAAACCGTAAAGGCTAAGTTGAAGAAAGCCCATATGGTTTCAGGTCAAAATGAAAATGAAGAACTTCTCGCCTTGGAAGTAAATGCCATATTGACTGACAAAGGCAAAGAAACTAAGCAACCAGGGGGCAAGAAGAAAAAGAAAGGGAAGAAGAAGAAACAGGAGGAGTCGTCCCCTAAAAAATCTTCTGCAAACCCTTCTAGAGAAAGGAAACCAAATTGTCCATGCCTTATATGTGATGAGCATCATTAGACAAAAGAATGTCCATACAAAGCTGAGCTTAGAAAATTCTTTAAGAATTCAAAAACCTCAGTGATATTGATTGATCCGTTTCCAAATACAGGAACAAATCTGGTTGCTAGTGACAATGCTTCCCCATCCCAAGTGATAATGTTGTCGGTTTCAAAGAAACAAAATGATGCTTTGATATCAAAAAGGAGTAAATATTACAGGAATCCACAGCTGTCGGACAATAAGGCTAATGATCAACCTAGTAGTTCGACAACAACTTCGACTGAAGTTGTGCCACCCATCATTCCTGAACTAATGACAAAGCCGCCAAAGGGAGTAGTACACAAATCGACATATAATCCTCCTGCCAGAGTAACACAACATTATAATATAGTGGAGGATGTGGCCCAATCACCATCTACTATGTCGACACTTGAGGTACTGACTAATTGCCCCTCCCAAAAGCAAGCTTTATTATCAGAGATAGGTGGGATTGAACCAATGGATTCCAATCTTGTGTCCTTTAATCACAAAGGATATGACCCTTAGTTACCAGCTCAACTAGCTTTCCTTATTCAAGTGAAAGCCCTCAACAAAACTGTTCATCAAACAATTATTGATGAGGGGGCATCTACATGTATTATGTCGATGAGATGCTGGAAAAATTTAGAATCTCCACACTTTTCGTGATCGTCGACGACATTAAAATCATTTGATGGATGAACATCCACCCCATACAGGATTTTAAGTAACTTTCAAGTCGAACTAGGGGGTAAAACAGTAGGGATTGATGTTGAAGTTATTGATGAAAACCTCAATTACAACATCCTACTAGGAAGCCCCTCGATTTATGCTATGGCTACAATTGTGTCAACATACTTTAGAAAGATTGCATTTCCTTTTCAAGGAGGAATTACAATTTTCGACCAACAAACATTTCTCCCCAACAGTTCACAAGTTACGGGAAGCATTCCGATGATCCACGAAAGCCCTCATTCACTTCAAAATATCGGAGTAGGCCTACTAAAAGACCCTACATTGATGGGGACCTTTTCCCTACCACCTCCAAACAATCTGGCGGAAGTGGCCACGATGGGAACCTACAACATGATATCTTCTAGATTCAGAAAATTCTTGAACATTTTTTCAGCATGGATCATCGCCCTAATAGAAATATTGTAGCAATAAATTTTCTTGCCCTAGGGGGCAAACCCAAATCAATGCTCATCGATTGTTTGGATAGATAGGTCTAAGGAATATGTCACTTCTTCAGATCCTTGGTCGCATGTAGATTCTATAGACGAAGGAATCATTTAATCAAAGATGATAGGAGAGGAACCATTGGAAAATTACCACCATTGTTCCCATCTTCGGAATTACCATGAAGATTATTCCAGCAACCTTAATCATCCTTCAGTTTTTGATTTTCTATCAAATACTGTAAATATGGTGGATTATGCGGATAGTTCTTTTACTGAGTCAACCTCATTAAAAAATGAAATAACTTCCTTTCCAAATCGAATCTTTGATTACCATCTCGTAAAATCAAAGTCGAGTCTTTCAAAGATCTCGAAGGTAAACCTTCATTCCAACCACCGCGTTGAATGCAATGAAGCTAGGCGGGAATGCACCTCGATTTGCATCATTATGCTGAGCGCATACGAACTTATAACAAGTATATTTTTTCAATTCAAGCTTGTGTAAACATGAAACTGTTTGTATCATTATGATGGGGGAATGCAAACTTACCACGAGCAGTGTTACAGCAAGGTTCAAGCTCATTAAAAAATAAACCCGCCACAAGAAGTGTCACCGCAGGGTTCAAGCTCATTAAAAAATAAACCCACCACGAGCATTTTTTATGTGAAGTTCAAGCTCATTAAAAATTAAACCTAAGCAATGAGAAAATGTTTCCCCCAGAGTTTAAGCTCATTAAAAAATGAACCGATTTCCAGTAAATAACCATTGTGAATGCATTATCATCAGCTTTTGAGCCTTGGTCGTGTTCATACCATCACCTGCACTCTGTTTTAGCCGATCATTCACCTCCATTTGATTGTTTACTCCTTTTGTGGAACAGTTGCGAAGAGTGATCCTATTAGCCATCCTTGTGACACTGTCGTGATTGGAAAATTCCAAACCTTACACGGAATCAACTAACTCGTAAAATATGAAAAGATTGTCGAGAAATTGGCCTCTCCGACTCATTAAAGCTACCGGGAGTGCTATCCCTCCTCTAGATTTTAATCTTTTTGGACCTGAGGGATTATTACACAAAAGGATTGAGCACTTATTTTGTTCGGCTCGTTAAAATTACCAAAGATTCATCCCTTTTGTATTATTTTATACTTTTTCGGACTTAAGTGATTATATGACGAAAAAGGATTATTGGAGTTTCTTTTATGTACCTTTCAGACTATCTAAAATTGAAAAGGACCAAATTATCTTTGTCGTTAAACTCGTTAAAACCGAATAGCGACAAACTTGTCCATACAGAAAAGAATGAGTTCCACTGTCGCTAGGCTCGTTAAAACATAGCGATGGGTTTGCCTAAAGGGTAAATTATAGAACAAGCATATGTTATCCTCCTAAAGCTTGACAAAAATAAAGAGGTACTGTTCAACAATGACTGGGGAAAAACTGGGAAGAAAACTTGAAGAAACTTTATTGGTAGCAAATCGCTCTTGAACATGACACTTTTAGTCCACATCCGAGTCGGGTTGGGTTATTCCATTCACCGGTCATATCACCATTGGTCCATCACACCATCCATATTTGGGGTTAACGCTACCAATCCATGTCAGTGTCACCGGTATTTTCAAGAGAAGTCGCTCAGAGAATTCACCTGTGTCTCATCCGCTGCAATACATGCACACTCCATTCTTTCATGACCGCGACCCTAGACCTTGTATCATCAGATCGTTTTCACCTCCAAAATCATTTACTCCGTTCTGTGTCTTAGATGTGGGATTCATTAAGGCCATCCTACGATAGGTCGCTTCTTTTCGACATCAGCTCATTATCCAAGAGGTCGACTTAGGAACAACCCTTTCAGTACTTTGAAGCTTGCATGCCTCAAGGGCAAGTTTCTCACTTCCGGCGACAAGTTTACACCAGGTCTCCTTTCACACCACGCGAAGTGTACTGTAGTACCTTGAGGGTCATCATCATTATCGGTGATTCCTCTTGTGCCTGTTAATAGCTTACATCATTGGCTGGTAATGAGGCGATGTCTTTCCATGTTTGACTCCATAACATCTTTCACATGGATCGACTTGTACTCAGAGTGTAGCTTGGATGAGTTTGAAGACCCCGGATCTAGTTTCATCCATCAAGGCTGCGATATATTCAGGAAAATAAAGACATCAAATGTACATCATTGCTACACAGATGATCATCTAGATCAAAGGATGATGCCTCTATCAGAATCATCAGTCTGCCACACAGACGATTGTCTGTCTTATGTACATGAAAATGAATTTATAAAGCTGAGCATGGGAATTCCCCCCTCAGCTAGATCATGAAAAATATTATGAAGATAATTTATTGTATTGTATCTTATTACAGGTCACCCTCCAGCTTGAAAAAACTTTGAATCCTCATGATAAAGCATTTCACCCAACATCAAAAGATTAACGATCTCATGCTTTATGAGGCAACTGTTATAGACATTTTTGGGCACTGCAACCCCGATCATACATGTCCTTAAACCAATGGCTCCTGAATCCCTAAAAGTGTTGCTTCACACCCTAAGGGAACAAGGTCAGTTGATTACATCATCTCCCAAAAGTTCTCCACAGAAAACTGCTCAGAACTGGTCGAAGTTGGACCATACAGACTGCCCAGTGCAGAGGGTGCGATGCATCTCACTCGCTCAATGAAAAGGGTGTGATGCATACTGGAAAGCCCTTCTATAGGGTACGATGGGTGAGAGTAGACAAATTTCAAAGACAGTTTCCAAGGTGGATCGTCATGGAATCTTCCAGAAACTTCTCCTGTGACAGTTGCCTCTCTAAATTCACCCAGGGATGAGTAAGAGATCATCAATCTCCAAGTGGAATCAAGAGCTATCAGAGAGAGGACACTAATAAAAATCCCAGAAGCTGACTCACCCCGTGCAATCATCTATATATGGATCCCTCATTCCAGAGATCCGGAGGCTGGAATTTTGTATCTTGTAAGGAAGTATTGTTGGTTTCTTGGTGGAACATCATAGTGTTGGGTGATCTAAGCTTTTCATGAGGTAAAGAAGGGCTTTCATGCTGGGAGGATGACGTTGGGTCAAAACAATTGGTTGTAATCCTCTTTTCTATTCTTGATGTTAATATAGCTATTGAATTTTTCCTCCACACTCTTGTATGTTTGATGATATATGCATTTGTGTGGTAAATATATATTTGGTCTTATATTTTTTATGATTGTATATCTTTGTTCTTCGATAGTATTATGTTGATTTTATTCCACAGGTGCTCTTTGAAGCTAGGTAGACGAAGGCAAAGTGCCAAGGATCTATCAGAAGGGAGAGGAATAGAGCAAGGAACTAAGCACAAGACTGAGGTTGGTGTCCTTTTTCTACAGTGATATACTGATCATAGACACCAAAACTCCTAAATAAAGCTGAAGAGAGTGAACACAGAAACCAAAATCTGAGAGCAGAAGAGGTTTTGTCTGATCAGCACACCTGCAACATAGGGAAAGTGCGATGTAGCACACCTACTGCACACAGGAGGTGCAATGCATCCATATTCCCAAGAAGAGAAGGTGCAATGGTCCAGGGATGAGACTTCAACTTGGTTCCGGGTCACAGTTTGTAGCTCAGTTCAGGTATTTAGGCCGATCTAATGATAGTTAGTAAATATAAATCACAAGGGTTGATCTAATGAGGTTACTAGAGCCACCACGAGGGAAATTAGAAGCTTTGCAAATCAATTGTTCATTTTATAAACAAAACCCAGAGATAGACTGAAGCAACATTGATCTACTTTGCACTTGCATAGCAAATGCAGTTCAAAGGCTAGCTGGCTTTACTTCAGGGTCTGTCGGTAAGTTTATAAAACAAACAAATATAGACAAGCAAACAATCTATGCTCTCCCCAGTAGAGCCGCCATTTTGTTATCGGAAAATCTTAGAGTAATAAAGGAATCATTCAATCAAAGGTGATAGGAGAGGCACCATGGGAAGATTACCACCATTGTTCCCATCTTCCGAATTACCATGAAGATTATTCCAGCAACATTAATGATCTTCAGTTCTTGATTTTCTATCAAATACTGTAAATACGGTGGATTATGAGGATAGTTCTTTTACTGAGTCAACCTCATTAAAATGTGAAACAACTCCCTTTCCAAATCAAGTCTTTGATTATGATATTGTAAAATCAAAGTTGAGTCTTTCAAAGATCTCGAAGGTAAACCTTCATTCCAACCACCGCATTGAATGCAATGAAGCTTGGGGGGCATGCACGTCGATTTGCGTCATTATGCTGGGGGCATACAGACTTATAACAAACATAGTTTTTCGTTTCAAGCTTGTGTAAACATGAAACCATTTGCATCATCATGCTGGGGGCATGCGAACTTACCACGAGCAGTGTTACAGCAGGGTTCAAGTTCGTTAAAAAATAAACCTGCCACGAGCAGTGTTACTACAGGGTTCAAGCTTGTTAAAAAATATACCTAGCACGAGCAGTTTTTATGTTAAGTTCAAGCTCGTTAAAAATTAAACCTAAGAAATGAGCAATTGTTTCCCCCAGAGTTTAAGCTCATTAAAAAATGAACCGATTTCCTGTAAATAACCATTGCGAATGCATTATCATCAGCTTTTGAACCCTGGTCATGTTCTTACCATCACCTCCACTCTGTTTTAGACGATCATTCACCTCCATTTGATTGTTTACCCCTTTGAGGAATAGTTGCGAAGAGTGATCCTGTTAGCCATCCTTGTGACACTTCCATCATTAGAAAATTCCAAACCTTACCTGGAATCAGCTGCTAACTAAAACTATCACTCGTTCCTCAAAAAACGAGTCTCATTTAGCTCTTTTCAACTGACTCGTAAAATATGAAAAGATTGTCGAGAAATTGGCCTCTCCAGCTCGTTAAAGCTACCGGGAGTGCTATCCATCCTCTAGATTTTAATCTTTTTGGATGTGAGGGATTATTACACAAAAAGATCGAGCACTTGTTTTGTTCGGCTCGTTAAAATTACTCAAAATTCATCCCTTTCGTATTATTTTATACTTTTTCAGACTTAAGGGATTATATGATGAGAAAGGATTATTGGAGTTTCCTTTACGTCCCTTTCACACTCTCTAAAATTGAAAGGACCGAGTTATCTTTGTCATTAAACTCGTTAAAACTGAATAGCGACAAACTTGTCCATATAGACAAGAACGAGTTTCACTGTCACTAGGCTCGTTAAAACATAGTGTTATCGGGAAAAGTGTCTATTCAGAATGACCATATCCCACTGGGTTGTCACAGAGACCTCAGAAACAAACAGGGAAAACTACTCTTGTATTCTCCTTTATGAGCTATAAACGAAGATGAATAGGATGAACCAACCTGTGTCTTGCGCTAGTCCTTTGATCCAATCTCTCTTCTCTTTGACGGCTTCCAGCTACCTGCTCCCTTACTTTCCCAGCATCACCAAGTTCCTGTAAGTTCACAGAAGAAAGAAACTACACAAAGACATGGATTTATGTTCATAAAAAGCTTAGGATCAGATTTAAGCTAAACATACAAATATAACAGACATCAATGATATACAAGCATGTAGGAGAAACTCAAATAGTTTTATTGATAAAACAAGAAGATCCAGGAGGTGTTAAAACCGATGATTCCTGATCCAGCATCAACCTCCCAACATAGAATCCCTTCTTCACCTCTAACAAAGTATAAATCACCCAATACTCTGATATCTATCTCAAAACCAACAACAATTCTCTGCAATGTACAAAATTCCAGCCTTCAGATCTCTTGGTGAGTGATCCATATATAGATGTATGCAAAGAGGATGAGTCAGCTCATGAATTGATTAGTGGCCTCTCTCTGTCAGTTCTTGCTTCCACTTGGAGACTGAGAGCCTCTTACTCATCACTGGTTGAATTCAGTGAGGCAAGTGTCATTGGAGAAGATTCTGGAAGCTTCCATTGTCTCTCCACCTCGTGGAATGACTCTGCCACTTGTCATTTCCCGCTCAACGCACCCTGGTAGTGCATTCAAGTGTGTTGCAACGCACCTAGCCAGTGTATTTTGGTGCTTTGCAACGCAGCTAGCTAGTGGAGCAGCTGAAATGATCCTGATTTGACTAGTTCTGAGCAGTTTTTGGTGGAGAACTTCTGCAAGAAGCTGTAATTTGTTGACCTTGTTTCTTTAGGAGCTGGAACAACACTTTTAGGGACTTAGGATCCCTTGGTTTATGGAAATTTCATGCTTATAGCTGTAAGGCACAAAAATGTCTATAACAGTTGCCCCCTAAAGTATGAGGCCGTTTATCGGGTGAAATGCTTTATTAGAAGGATACGAAGTTCTTCCAATGCTGGGAGGAGACCTGTAATAAGATACAATACAATACATTATCTTCATAATGTTTTCATGATCTAGCTGAGGCGGGAATTCCCATGCTCAGCTTTATAAATTCATTTTCATGTACATAGGACAGACAATCGTCTGATGGTAAACTGATGATTCTGATGAAGTCATCATCCTTTTGGTAGGATGATTATCTGTGCCGCAATGCTGTACATTTCAATGTCTTTATTTTTCCTGAATATATCTCGCAACCCGGATGGATGAAAGTAGATCCGGGGTCTTCAATCTCATCCGATCTTCACTCGAAGTACAAGTAGATCCATGTGAGAAATGTTTTGAAGTCGAACATTGAAAGACACCGCTTGATTACCAGACAATGATGTAAACTGTTAACAAGCGGGAGAGGAATCACCGATAATGATAATGACCCTCAAGGTACTGTAGTACAATTCACGTGGTGTGAATAAAGGACTTGGCGTCGAACACCATGCAAAATCTTTTGGTCGAAGGCCATTGATGTATACCTGTCGCCGGAAGTGAGAAACTTGCCATTGAGGCATGCAAGCCTCAAAGTATTGAAGGGGTGTTCCTTGATCAACTTCTTGGATAATGAGCTGATGTCGACAAGAAGCGATCCGTCAAAGGAGGGCCTTAATGAATCCCACATCAATGACATGGAACGGAGAAAATGATTTTGATGGAGGTGAAAACGATCTAGTGATATATGGTTCAGGGTGGCGGTCATAAAAGAATGAAGTATAATGTATGGTAGTGGATGGGACACAGGTGACTTCTCTGGATGACTTCTCTTGAACATGTCGGCGACACTTATGTGATGGATCGGTAGCATTTACCCCAAATGTGGATGGTATGGCGTGACCATGGTGATGTGACTGGTGAATGAAACAACACAACCCGACTCTGGCACGGAGTGGAAGTGTCATGTTCAAGAGCAACCTGCTACCAACAAAGTTTCTTTGAGTTTTCTTCACAATTTTTCCCAGTCATTGCTGACCAGTGCCTCTTTATTTTTTTCAAGATTGAGGAGGATAACAGATGCTTGTTCTATAATTTTCCCTTCAGGCAAACTCATCACTATGTTTTAACGAGCCTAGCGATAGTGAAACTCGTTCTCGTCTAAAGACAAGTTGGTCGCTATTAATCTTTTTAACGAGTCTAACAACAAAGATAACTCGGTCCTTTTCATTTTTAGAGAGTCTGAAAAGGTACGTAAAGGTAACTCCAAAGTTCCTTTTTTGTCATCTAATCCCTTAAGTATGAAAAAGTATAAAACAATATAGAAGGGATGAGTTTTTGATAGTTTTAACGAGCCGAAAAAAACAAGCGCTCGATCTTTTTGTGCAATAATCCCTCAGGTCCAAAAAGATTAAAATCTAGAGGAGGGATAGCACTTCCAGGTGCTTTAACGAGCTGGAAGGCCAAAACTCGGCAATCTTTTCATATTTTACGAGTCAGATGAAAAGAGCTTAAAGAAGACTCGTCTTTTGAGGAACGAGTGATAAAATGGGTAGCAGCTGATTCCAGGTAAGGTTTGGAATTTTCAAATCACGGCAGTGTCACAAGGATGGCTAGTGAAATCACTCTTCGTAGTTGTTCCTCAAATGGATAAACAATCAAATGGAGGTGAATGATCGGACAATGGAAAAGTGGAGGTGACGGTGCAAACACGACCAAGGCTTTAATGGCTGAAAATGCTTCATTCACAGTGGTTATTTACCGGGGGATAGTTCATTTTTTAAGGAGCTTAAACGCGGGCGGAAACATTTGCTCAGTCTTATGTTTATTTTTTAACGAGCTTGAACTATGTGCTAAAATTGCTCAATTAATCCAGTCATATGATAAGAATGTCTCATATAAAAACAGAAACTTTTAGATTTTTGCCCCACATCCTTTCTTTATGCAAGTTTGGTGACAACTAATCCTACGAGTTTAAAGGGTTAGAGGTCCTAAAATTTTAAAAAGTAAATAGCCGCCCCTTGATTGCATGCCAAAAGGTTTGCATGCCCCCAGGTATAAAACAGAGTTTCGAAGTTACCCCTCAATTTGCAAGCAAAACATTTGTTCTATCAGGAGAGGCCTACCTCTTACAGGTTACCCAAAGATTTTTCTATTCGCAGTGCAAACAAAACACTTCTTCGGTGATGTCTACCAAGATAAGAAAAGGCGAGTGACTCCGTCTGTCAACTCACATAACTTTGACAAAAGAATCTTATTCTAGAATAACCCCTCCTCCAATCACGGACGAGGTATAGACTAGTCATATTCTCTCGCGGAAACCTATTCTATACCCGAAGTTTTCTTGCCGAAGCAGACCAGGATGCATTCCCCCTGGGTTTCAGTCGTATCCCTCAGAATTACTCAAGCTCATCGGGAGGACGAACTGGGGATTGAGACATTTCTTGCGTGAAGAGACCATTTAGGGATGGTATATGACTATTTGCTATGCATGATCCGGGAAATGAAAGCTGGTCCATGGGCTTGACCACTCTCCCTTCGTGCGGAAAACACATTACTCTAAAGAGTGAGGAGACGATGGCTCCCATGCAATAAATATAGTCTCGTCCAAGGAGTAGATTATAATCCAAGGGTCCTTGAATGACCATGACATTCATGCGAAATGTCTTCCCTCTCAATGTTATGGGCACATCAGGAAGGATCCCTAAAGGTCGACTGGTTCCTTTATCAAAGCCCGTCAGATTTCTCATTTTAGGCAACAACGATGGCGAACCAAGCGCTTTCCAGGCAATAGAGGAAAGGATACTCACAGAAGCCCCCTCATCTATGATGGTGCCAACCATGACCATTCTATATATTTGAACGATAATTCAGAATGGTATGCTTGCTGGCAAACGGGGTCTGACTAGTTGATTCCAGTCGAAGGATACAACTAGGTTGCTTGGAGGTGGGACCGAGTAGACAGCCGGGTATGGCTCTGAAGAACTTCCTTCCTGTGGTAAAGGAATGGGTGGATTGCCCCTATGTTCATCGGAGTCTGTGTTGATGAAGAGAATTTGGATGGTGTCATCCTTGTTCTCTTCAGTGACTGTATCATTCGAAGATAAAACCTCTGAAGGAAAGACCGGGTCAACTGCCGCCTCGACCTTTTGACTTTTGTCTGGTATGGATTCAGTTGCTTTATCTTCAATGATAGGTGCTTCAGCCGACCACCTGAGCGGGCCAGCTAGGTTCTCAACCAGTGACGGACTCAGCAAGAGTTTTTTATATCCAGGAAGAAGTCGTAGCGGTGAAACCGGACAATCATCCAAAACTCTTTTAGCTTCGTCTAAGAAGGGACAACGATGGAGGGCATGGTCGCCTTCGCACAATTTACAAGGAAATCTAGCTTTCCCTTTTTGTCCTGGGGCTTCACATTCACTAGTTGACGGTGTGCTTTCAACATGATCTCTAGAGGTTGATGACACCGGATTGTGCAAACGAGGAGATCAGTCCCTTAGTATCTAGGGGATGCAAGGACAATCTCTCTGAAAGTGGTCTCCTCTACAAATGACACATGGCGATTTAGGCCTGGTCGGTGCTGTGTGTGGATTTTCGTTACACGACACTCATTTTCCCTTATTCGCCTTTGGCTCCTTCTTCTTTTTCTCTTTCTTCTTCTTTTCCTTCTTCTCCTTAGGAACCTGGCTTTTAGCTTTACCAGTCCCGTCAAGCGAAGAGGAAGGAGGAGAGGAAGAATTAGAGGAAGTAAAAGGCTGGTGGGTAACTCTGGACTCGTCTAAATGCTGATTCGATTGTTCAGGAATAGTGGTGTTCTGAACGACATTGGTTGAGAAGAGCCATACTGGCAAGCCAATTGTTAGTCCTGGAAGCGACAATGTGGCCATATGGGGTGCACCAACATCTCCCCAAGAGGAGAATGGACTAGGATTTCCACCAAGGGGAATTCCTTGGTTGGTAGGCTCCATTTTCTCAACCTAAAGATCCACGCAGGAAAAGGGTATGAATATTCCGTTTAAAATAAATTTTAACACTCTTTGACACAACTTGTTTTTTTAGTTTTTAAGAGTCAAGAAAAAACAAAAGATGACTCTAGTCCCCTTCGATTTTTAATGAGCCTGAAGTGACAAGTGCTCAGATGGACCTTTTCCATTAAGGAGTCTGAAAAGGAATGAAAGGGATTGCTCTAGAGGTCTAGGTAGAGGGAGTACCAAACCAATCGCAAAACTGCAGAATACTTTTTACATTATGGTAGTCAATCTTCCCGAATGCTGTGTTCGGTGCATTATGATCAGTAGGGCGGCCGACACGGCTTCCTATGGATAAAGGTTTTATGCCTATAGGGCTCTCCCAATATATACTCGACGGTACGTGGGAGCACAAGTCCGTACTGGCACTTATCATCTCAAAGTGGAGGAATCACCCAACCATCAGTGAGGACAACAGTTACCAGGCTTTACGACGCCGAAATACCTCTCTAGCCTAGACCTCTAGATGTTGTGCGTTAAGTTACAAAGCGTTGTTAAGTTCATTGAATTTATTTTAGGTTGATCTTTCTTATGAAGTTTGCCTTTTGGGTTCACCACGAGATGTAGATGTAATTCCTAAAATGCAATCTAAAGATGATAAGCAAGCTTTTATCTCTTTTCAGCAATGAAAATCCTAGCTACAAGGGGAGAAGAAAGACACAATCTTTTCTCAAAGAGCAAAGAGCACACTGTAAATGCACTTTTCCTAAATCAAGCCAAACAGAATGTCAATATGCAGATGCACATGTGCATGTATTTGTTTTTCACTTTCTTAATATTGATGCCTAAAAATAAAGTTGTTGTACAAATTTGAATTCGTTTTCAAGTGAAAAACACAAACAAGCTTCTTTTCGAAATCAAAAGGTAGAGACGATTACGACACTTTATGATTTTGAAGCAAACACTTGTCTCGACACTAGAAATTCACAAATTCAAACCAAAGGCAAAAGTAAAAGCATAATCGACTGTCAACAACAAATAAACTTTCTCCTAAGATCAAAATCGACACTTACGACAGATCTAAATCCAAGGATGATAGTATGACTAGTCTACTTTCGCAATGGGAAACTGTAAATGACGTAACAAACACACAAAAACAAATACAGTTTCTTTTATACAACTGAGGCGGAATTAAGGCAAAGAAAAGGGGCCTTTAAACAGACACACACATTGATCACAGGCTGCAAAAATCAGAGGCAAAACTGGAAAAAGTGAGCAAAGAACCTCAGCTGCACAGGGCTGAGCTGATCAACGCACCTGCTACACAGAGAAACTGGATTGCAACGTAGGTTGACCTTTTGGGAACTGCGCTGAAATGCAGGAACTCTTCACAGCACCTGTGCTGAGGCAGAAACGAGAATTCTCTCCAGGTTCTAGGTCACGGTTTGCAGTTTAATCTATGGTTTTTGGTCGGGTAAAAGCAATCAGTAATGCATAATCAGAGGGTTGATTTAAAAGAGGTTTAAGAGCTATCACAAAGGGTAATCAGATCATTTGTGGATCAGCTGTTCAGATCATAAACAGATCCAGTGAATGGATCGAAGTAGCAGATGTCTACTTTGCATTTGTAAATGGCAAATGCAATTCGATTTGCTACTTCTAAGTTTATGAGATGAACAACAAGAGAAACACAAACAAACTAACTAGACACGATCCCCAGCGGAGTCGCCATTTTGTTATCAGGAAAAGTGTCTATTCAGAACAACCCTATCCCACTAGGTTGTGACAGAGACCTCAGAAACAAACAGGGAAAACTACTCTTGTATTCTCCTTTATGAACTATAAACGAAGATGAATAGGATGAACCAACCTGTGTCTTGCGCTATTCCTTTGATCCAATCTCTCTTCTCTTTGACGGCTTCCAGCTACCTGCTCCCTTACTTGCCCAGCGTCACCAAGTCTCTGCAAGTTCACATAAGAAAGAAACTACACAAAGACATGGATTTATGTTCATAAAAAACTTAGGATCATATTTAAGCTAAACATACAAATATAACACACATCAATGATATACAAGCATGTAGGAGAAACTCAAATAGTTTTATTGATAAAAAAAGAAGATCCAGGAGGAGTTACAACCGATGATTCATGATCCAGCATCAACCTCCCAGCATAGAATCCCTTCTTCACCTCTAACAAAGCATAAATCACCCAATACTCTGATATCTATCTCAAAACCTAAGATACCGGAAATGGCTCCCTGGCAGGCCAAAACGCCGTTTTACGTATCAGATACGTATTCACCCCAGAAACGGCAAAAAAACGGCTAAAAAATGTTTTTGGTGATTTGGATACGTATCGAATTTTTTTTTGCCGTTTTTCAGGCGTTTTCAAGGAAAAAACCCCCCGTTTAAAAAAAATTGATACGTTACAGAAAAACTTAAAACGTATTTCGAAATTTCAAAATGTATCTGCAAAATCGTGATTTGTATTTAAAAAATTTCAATACGTTTCCTGACTTTGACGCTATCACTTGCCGCCGGGAACAGATCTTCAAAATCTGGCATTTTAGGTTTTGAAGTTTGAACTTCACTTTACAAATTACGGCACGGTTTTATTATTCAATGTTCATTCTAGTTACTAGTATCACTATCTACCCTAACCTAATCCCTAAACGACAAGTCTGAACTCTGAAGAGCGCTGACTGCCGCCGTTGAGTTCACTGCCCAGTGCCGCCGCTGAGAGTTTCACTCCGTCACTGAACTTTGGAAGTTTGGATTCTGGAACTGCTCATTGGAGTGACTGAAGTTTGAACCTGCCGACATCGTTGGACAACTACAAGCCTACAAGGTACACAACTTATCAGTTATCACTGATCAGCGTCTATTTTTATGATTTTATCGTTCGATTCATCTACAGTTGTGCATGCCATACTGCAGTTTTGCATCTTATTTAGCATGATTTTCAAAGCTGTATTAATAGCATTAACATATAAGAGCTGTACCAAAAATATCGACTGCAGTCCCTGACATATATAATAGCTGTATGATGGTCCTGGTTATGCTTGTTTGCCACAATTGTTTTTCATTTTGATACGAACAGAATCAACAGATGCTCATGCTCATTGCTGAGACAGTGAGAATTCACCCTTTTTTGTTTATTGTATTCTAGCAAAAGTTCTTTAAAAAATTGGAGTTTTTAACCTGTGTACTTGTCTGCCCTTCTAATATCAAACATGGCATTGTCTTTAAACTTTAAACCTCCCAGATTACTGTATCCTGCATTTCAAGCTTATGGTGTCCGTCTTTTTAAGTTTTTATCTGATGATTGAGCTTGTACTATGGACTTGGTCAACACTAACAGCCATGAGGTTCAATGAGGTTTGTCAATCCTCAAAAATTATTTTAGGTTCGTTGAATCTGAACATCATGATTGAATTTCGTCAAAGTTGATCAAAGTCAAACCTTGTGACATGGGGTTATGGTTTACTTTATGGTTATTTGTAGAGTGTAGAATCTGTAGATATCCCTGAAAAGGAGTAACAGCCACAGGTGTGTCACTGTGTTGTTCTTTTAAATGCAGTCGTATACAACTTCAAATAGTTATCTGATATTTAATTTGTTTTAGAATATTTCATTGGTCAGGGATGGGACCTATGGTGTTCGTGGTCACCTACTATGTCACTAGATAGTAGAAACAAGAAACAGGAAATGAGGACAAAACCAGAAACGGGGTCAGACGATTTTGGGGAATAAGAAATGTGCACATCCCCAGGCATGTGCAAGTCTGTCATGCATATAAAATTGATTACTAATGTAGTGTCAACTGTCAAGACGGGAATGAGAATGAGAACAGGAACGGAAATTGGAATGAGAAACAGGTTTCCAACTTGAATGTTTATGCCATATGGCATATGTTGAAAGTTGAAACTTGAATTGATGATGATGAATCATGAATCATGATAGATCATAGATGATAATTTAGATTCTGAAATATGAATGGTAATATGAATTTTTTATTTTTAATATATATATATTTAATATATTTATTATGTGTCGTTTCCTGCCGTATCGTATCCAATTTTTTTGAAAATTTGCCGTATCCGTTTCAAACCCCGTACCCGTACCCGTTCCCGTATCCGTTTTCTGGTAACTTAGCTCAAAACCAACAACAATTCTCTGCAATGTACAAAATTCCAGCCTTCGGATCTCTTGGTGAGTGATCCATATATAGATGTATGCAAAGAGGATGAGTCAGCTCATGAATTGATTAGTGACCCCTCTCTGTCACTTCTTTCTTCCACTTGGCGACTGAGAGCCTCTTACTCATCACTAGTCGAATTCAGTGAGGCAAGTGTGATTGGAGAAGATTCTGGAAGCTTCCATTGTCTCTCCACCTCGTGGAATGACTCTGCCACTTGTCATTTCCCACTCAACGCACCCTGGTAGTGCATTCAAGTGTGTTGCAACGCACCTAGCCAGTGTATTTGGGTGCTTTGCAACGCAGCTAGCTAGTGGAGCAGCTGAAATGATCATGATTTGACTAGTTCTGAGCAGTTTCTGGTGGAGAAATTCTGGGAGAAGCTGTAATTTGTTGACCTTGTTTCTTTAGGAGCTGGAACAACACTTTTAGGGACTTAGGATCCCTTTTTTATGGACATTTCATGCTTATAGCTGTAAGGCACAAAAATGTCTATAACACATAGTGACGGGTTTGTCTGAAGGTAAAATTATAGAACAAGCATATGTTATCCTCCTCAAGCTTGAAAAAAATAAAGAGGTACTAGTCAGCATTGACTGGGGAAAAATTGGGAAGAAAACTTGAAGAAACTTTATTGTTAGCAAGTTGCTCTTGAACATGACAATTTCAGTCCACATCTGAGTCGGGTTGGGTTATTCCGTTCACCGGTCATATCCCCATTGGTCCATCGCACCATCCATATTTCGGGTTAACACTACCAATCTATGTCAATGTCGCCGGTATGTTAAAGAGAAGTCGCTCAGAGAATTCACCTGTGTCTCATCCGCTGCAATACATTCACGCTCCATTCTTTCATGACCACCACCCTGAACCCTGTATCATCATATCATTTTCACCTCCAAAATCATTTACTCCATTCTGTGTCGTAGATGTGGGATTCATTAAGGCCCTCCTACGATGCGTAGCTTCTTTTTGACATCAGCTCATTATCAAAGAATTCGACTTAGGAACAACCATTTCAGTACTTTGAAGCTTGCATGCCTCAATGGCAAGTTTCTTACTTCCAGCGACAGGTTTACATCAATGGCCTTCAGGCAAAAGATTTTTGCATGGTGTTCGATGCCAAGTCCCTTTTCAAACCACGTGAATTGTACTGTAGTACCTTGAGGGTCATCATCATTATCGGTGATTCCTCTTATGCCTGTTAATAGACTACATTATTAGCTGGTAACCAGGCGATGTCTTTCCATGTTCGGCTCCAGGACATCTTTCACATGGATCGACTTATACTCCAAGTGAAGATTGGATGAGTTTCAAGAACTCGAATATAGTTTCATCCATTTAGGTTGCGATATGTTTAGGAAAATAAAGACATCAAATGTACATCATTACTGTACAGATGATCATCCAAATCAAAGGATGATGACTCTATTAGAATCATCAGTCTCCCACACAGACGATTTTCTGTCTTATGTACAAGAAAATGGATTTATAAAGCTGAGCATGGGCATTCCTGCATTAGATAGATCATGAAAAATATTATGAAGATAATGTATTGTATTGTATCTTATTACAGGTCACCTTCCAGCTCGAAAAAACTTCAGATCCTCATGATAAAGCATTTCACCTGACATCAAAATATTAACGACCTCATGCTTTTGGGGGAAACTGTTAGAGAAATTTTTTGGCACTCCAATCCCAATCATGCATGTCCATAAACCAAGGGCTCCTAAGTCCTAGAAGTGTTGCTTCACACCCTAAAGGAACAAGGTCAACTGATTACATCATCTCCTAGAAGTTGTCCATAGAAAACTGCTTAGAACTGGTCAAAGCTGGACCATACAGACTACCCAATGCAGAGGATGTGATGCATCCCACCCGCTCAGTGAAAAGGGGTGCAATGCATACTGAAAAAACCTTCTGTAGGGTGCGATGGGTGAGAGTAGACAAATGTCAGAGACAGTTTGCAAGGTGGATCGTCATGGAATCTTGCAGAAACTTCTCCTGTGACACTTACCTCTCTGAATTCACCCAGGGATGAGTAAGAGATCATCAATCTTCAAGTGGAATCAATAACTATCAAAGAGAGGACACTAATCAAAATCCCAGAAGCTGACTCATCATCATCTATATATCGATCCCTCATCCCAGAGATCCAGAGGATGGAATTTTGTTTCTTGTAAGGAAGTGTTGTTGGTTTCTTGGTGGAATATCATAGTGTTGGGTGATCTAAGATTTTCATGAGGTGAAGAAGGGATTTCATCCTAAGAGGATGACATTGGGTCAGAACAATTGGTTGTAATCCTCTTTCCTATTCTTGATATTAATAAACCTATTCAAGTTTTCCTCCACATTCTTGTATGTTTGGTGATATACACATTTGTGTGGTCAATATATATCTAGTCCTATATTGTTTATGATTGTAGATCTCTGTTCTTTGATAGTATTATGCTGCTTTGATTCCACAGGTGCTCTTTGAAGCTGGGTAGACGAAGGCAAAGTGGCAAGGATCTGTCAGAAGGGAGAGTAACCAAGTAAGAAACTAAGTGCAAGACTGAGGTTGGTGTCCTTTTTTACCCTCTTATCTACTTCTCATAAAGGAAAGTGAAAGTAGTTTTAGTTTGTTTGTTTCTAAGATAGCTACCAGTCTTAGTGCGACTAGCAGTTCCGAGTGGACACTAGATTTCCCGATAACAAAATATTTTGTTATGGGAAATCTAGTGTCCACTCGGAGCTGCTAGTCCCACTAAGACTGGTAGTTATCTTAGAAACAAACAAACTAAATTACTTTTGCTTTCCTTTATGAAAAGTACATAAGAGGGGAACAAAGGACACCAACCTCAGTCTTGCACTTAGTTCCTTACCTGGTTCCTTTCCCATCTGATAGATCCTTGCCACTTTCCCTTCATCTACCCAGCTTCAAAGAGCACTTTTGGAATCAAATTAGCATAATATTATCAAAGAATAGAGATCTACAATCATAAACAATATAGGACCAGATATATATTGACCACACAAATGCATATATCATCAAACATACAAGAATGTGGAGGAAAACTTGAATAGATTTATTAACATCAAGAATAGCAAAGAGGATTACAACCAATTGTTCTGGCCTAGCATCATCACCTGAGCTTGAAAGCCCTTCTTCACCTCATGAAAAGCTTAGATCACCCAACACTATGATATTCCACCAAGAAACCAACAACACTTCCTTACAAGATACAAAATTCCAATGCCTCTGGATCTCTAGGATGAGGGATCCATATATAGATGATTGCAGGGGGTGAGTCAGCTTTTCGGATTTTGATTAGTGTCCTCTCTTTGATAGTTCTTGATTCCACTTGGAGATTGATGATATCTTACTCATCCCTAGGCGAATTCAGAGAGGCAAGTTTCACAGGAGAAGTTTTTGGAAGATTCCATGACGATCCACCTTGCAAACTATCTCTGCCATTTGTCTACTCTCGCCCATCGCACCCTACAGAAGGGATTTCTAGTATACATCGCACCCTTTTCACTGAGCAGGTTAGATGCATCGCACCCTCTGCATTGGGCATTCTATATGGTCCAGCTTTGACCAGTTCTGAGCCGTTTTCTATGAACAAATTATGGGAGATGATGTAATCAACTGACCTTGTTTCTTTAGGGTGTGAAGCAACACTTTGAGGGACTTAGGAGCCCTGGTTTATGGACATGTATGATTGGGGTTGAAGTGCCAAAAAATGTCTATAACAGTTGCCCCCTAAAGCATGAGGTCGTTAATCTTTTGATGTCGGGTGAAATGCTTTATCATGAGGATCCGAAGTTTTTTCGAGCTGGAGGGAGACCTGTAATAAGATGCAATACAATACGTTATCTTCATAATATTTTTCATGATCTAGCTGAGGCGGGCATTCCCATGCTTAGCTTTATAAATTCATTTTCATGTACATAATATAGACAACCATCTTTGTGGTAGACTGATGATTCTGATAGAGCCATCATCCTTTGATTCAGATGATCATCTGTGCATAAATGATGTACATTTGATGTCTTTATTTTCCTCAATATATCACAGCCCGGATGGATGAAACTAGATCCGGGGTCTTCAAACTTGTCCAAGCTTCACTCGGAGTACAAGTCGATCCATGTGAAAGATGTTCTAGAGTCGAACATGGAAAGACATCACCTGATTACCAGCCAATGATGTAAGTTGTTAACAGGCGCGAGAGAATCACCGATAATGATGATGACCCTCAAGGTACTACAATAAACTTCGCGTGGTGTGAAAAGAGACTTGACATCGAACACCACACAAAATCTTTCGGTCAAAGGCCATTGATGTAAACCTGTCGCCAGAACTGAGAAACTTGCCATTGAGGCATGCAAGCTTCAAAGTACAAAAAGGGTTGTTCCTAAGTTGAGTTCTTGGATAATGAGCTGATGTCGACAAGAAGCGACCCGTCGTAGGAGGCCCTTAGTGAATCCCACATCTACGACACAGAACAGAGTAAATTATTTTGGAGGTGAAATGATCTGATGATACGGGGTTCAGGGTGGCGGTCATGAAAGAACGGAGCATGAATGTATTGCAGCCGATGAGACACAGGTGAATTCTCTGAGCGAATTCTCTTGGACATATCGGCGACACTGACATGGATTGTTAGCGTTAACCCCAAATATGGATGGTGCAATGGACCAATGGTGATATGACCAGCGAACGGAATAACCCAACCCGACTCGAATGTGGAGTGAAAGTGTCATGTTCAAGAGCGACTTGCTACCAGTAAAGTTTCTTCAATTTTTCTTCCCAATTTTTCCCCAGTCATTGTTGACCAATACCTCTTTATTTTTTTCAAGCTTGAGGAGGATAACATATTCTTGTTCTATAATTTTCCCTTCGGGAAAACCTGTGGCTATGTTTTAACGAGCCTAGCAACAGTGAAACGCGTACTTGTCTGTATGGACAAGTTTGTCGCTATTCGATTTTAACGAGTTTAATGACAAAGATAACTTGGTCCTTTTAAATTTTAGAGAGTCTAAAAGGGACTTAAAGGAAACTCCAATAATCCTTTTTCGTCATATAATCCCTTAAGACTGAAAAAATATAAATAATACGAAAGGGATGAATTTTCGGTAATTTTAATGAGTCGAACAAAACAAGCGCTCGATCGTTTTGTGTAATAATCCCTCAGGTCCAAAAAGATTAAAATCTGGAGGAGGGATAGCACTCCCGGTAGCTTTAACAAGCTGGAGAGGCCAATTTCTCAGAAATATTTTCATATTTTACCAGTCAGTTGACAAGAGCTTAAATGAGACTGATTTTTTGAGGAACGAGTGATAGTTTTAGGTAGCAACTGATTCCAGGTAAGGTTTGGAATTTTCCAATCACGGCAGTTGTTACACAGTAATTTGTCACTGTCTCCCTGTCATTCTCCCTACTGTGTCATGAACTCCACTTGATCATGCTCCTGCTCCCTAATCTGGCCAAATGACCCACTTTTCCAAAGTTTATTTGATCAGCGTGACTGTTATTAAAATAACCGCGCTGACTAGCGGCTGATAGTACAAATGATGCGCTGCCAGCGCGGAATCACACGGGTTTTCCGCGCTGGTCGAATTTCATGAGCCAGCGCACCACATCTTTATATTGAGGCACGCTGACACAGCCTCCCCCATTATCCAGATGCGCTGTCAGTGCTCCAGTCCAATTATACACTCGCGTTGATCCAGTTTGGGCGAATTTGTTCCAACAGCCAGCCTTCCAGATAACTCCAGACTTGGTTGTTAGCCTTATGAGTATCACCCTCCTTTCTACGACATGTCTGTTTGTCATTTGGAACCACCTTCCTTGAAGATAAGCTCATCCTCCCACCATTCATGGAGACTCCTTCTCCTATTTAAACCTCTACCATTGCCATGAGCAGCTAGTTTGGATTGTGTGGAGTTTATAGTGCTCAGATTGCTGCTACTAATAGGTAGTTGGTGTGATAAGTGTGGAATTGCTAGATAGCTTAAGGAAGGTTGTGAAGTTTTGCTTGTCTGAGAGAGAGTTCTTGTCTTGGGAGATCTATCTCTAAGGGTGAATGCTTAAGAGCCTTGCTGGCTGGGCCCTCTTGAGAAGGATTCGACGTCAGAACATTTGGTTGTACTCTTCTCTGTTATTGATTAATAATAGATGACTACTATTATGGTTCCATTCTCATTTGTCTTTGTAATGGTTAATGTGAATTACGTCCTTTCTGACTGATGTATAATTGCTTTTATTAGATTTCACGCTTGTGTTTGTCTTTCTCTTCGTGTGTGCGGGTATCTATTCGCGGATATTGCGGAAGATCATGACCGGCCAGAGCGAAGGAGCGAGAGCGGCATCTCTTCATCAAACAATAGCGTTGGAATCCAAGTAGGTGTCCATTGCCTACCTTTTACTTGTAATTAGGAACTTGCATAGTAGCATTGACTGATTGTTGCTAGACCCGTTCTAGGCTAGTAGGGATCGCCTCTATCCGTAGAGGGGATTTACCTCTCCAACAATTTGGCGACTCCGCTGGGGAGCTGGCCTTTGTCTCTTTTTGTTCATTCTTGTTTTGAGTTTGATTTGTTCCTCTCTTTTCAAAGATCATGGGTTAGTCCTCTATTTTTAACCATCCTGGTTCAATCTGGGAGGTGACTTAATTGTTTAAGAGTTACTACCTTGGTTTGGGAGTTTTTTGCTTGTTTGTGCTTGTTTTTTAGCCTCAGCGCGGCTTATATCAAAACATTCGCGCTGACAGCGCATAGCTGTCTCTTTGACTCCGTGGTCATCGCGCTTGTACACGAAACAGTTGCGAAGATTCTGAAAAACGAACCAGCGCAACTAAGTTGTTTGCTTCCGCGCTGACAACGCTTTGTTGCTACGCGTGACCTCTGGTCAGCGCATTGTTGCTGAGTTCTACCCGCGCTGATCCTCTAGAATTCAATTTGTTTCAAATTTGCCTCCTGAGCCTATTGGTTTGACTGCCCCTTCCTCTTTCCACTTGGTTTATGGCTTGTTTTTCATTGTTTGAACTGTGAAACACTTGCTTGTGAAGTCTTGTCGGGCGGATTTTGTTTTGTGTCCAGTGACCTAGTGTTATCATCCCGTTTTCGCTGGATTGATTTTGTTTCATCACTCGTTCACAAAGATCTGTTATTACCTGCCTTTTCTTTTGCGAAAACCTTCCTCTTTTTCTTTCTTTGCTTGGTTGTTTAGCTGATTGTCCTCGAACCAGTCCTTGGACTGTCTCGATTACTTCTCACCACCCAGACATAGATTACAATTGCTTGGGTTCAATCGGCTCTTTTCACGCTTGTTGTGTTTTTCATTGAGTGATTTTGTTTCTCTTTACTCGGTGTTGCTGTCTCTCAAAATTCATTTTAAGTGCATTGTGCCATTGAAAAAGAAATCGAACTAATATCTTTTGCATTCAATAGTTAATGAAAAGAAGAGCATTTCATTGATTTGTGTTCTCAAAAGAAAAGTTTCGTTTCTTTGCCATTAGCTGCACTAGATTGTTTGATTTCTTGAGTTCGTTTTGTTTGATTGAAAATTATTAACCCTCTCATAGTTAGAATTCATCGAACGAAATGGTGTTCTTTGGCATGTAGTTTGCATCTATGTAATTGTGAGAGATCACACGTTAAGGCCTGAAATTGAAACTTAAATTCAAGATCAACCATAAAATAAACTGAATAAACCTAAAAACGCATTGGAACTTAACGCAAACATCTAGAGGTCTAGGTTAGAGACGTGTTCCGGCGTCTTTAAACATAGTCACTATTGTTTCACATTACGGTTGGGTGATTCCTCCTTCTGTGACTCGATAGTGGTCTAACACGGACTGTGCTCCTACGTACCATCGCGTATATAGGGAGACCCCACTAGGCTTTTATCCTTGATACATAGGAAGCCGAGTCTGCCGCCTTGTGAACCGTAACGCACCGAACACAGCATTCGGGAAGATTGACTGTAGTATGGAAAGTCCTTGGTTCTCATACGATTGCCAAGGTGTATAAGCAGTTTTACGGATTTCTTGGTAAACCCTTTACCTAGAGTCTCCAGAGCAGTCACTTTTGATCCTTTTCAGACTCCCTAAAAGAAAAGGTGCCAGTGAGCATCTTGTCACTTTGTGCTCATTATAACATTCGAAGGAGACTAGAGTCATATTTTCGTCCTTTTCTCGACTCTTGAAACATGAAAAGGTCAAGTTTAGTTCCTGTGTCTTAAAAGATTTATTCGGCCACGATAACATTACCTGGTTAGATCTTGTACGCGTTAGCTTGAGTAGGGTCTTTATCATTAGTTTCCTTTAGGTTTTGTGTGGGGTCTTGTCATCTTGGCTGACCCGTCAACTCCTCGTTCAAGTGATCAAGTTTCTCCATCTTCTGTTGCTCCTGAGGTACCAGTTGTAAGCGATACTCTTCCTGTTATCCTGAGTATCCAGCCTATCAATGTACGTGCCCCGGGCAACGAGGATTTCGAAGAAGATTGGAACCCTATCTGGGAACCCAACGAGGAAGATATTCCTATTACCCCTCCCGGTATGTCGTCTCCGATGTCCACTTCCCACATGGATGAGACATCCCCCAGCGTAGGTGAGACACCCATGGTGTCGAATATTGACACTCCCATTCCAGCTACTTCTCCACTCCCCCCACGATATCAGTCGATGAGGGATAAAATAGCTGCCAGGAGTCCTTCTATGACTATATGGGATCCTAGTGTCATTGCCACCACGGAACCCTTTGTTTCACAACCCCATAATACGCTTGTTACCTCGGTTCCCACGAATCTAATCATTTGTGTAGAGTACTCGACTCCGGTCGTTAGTGCCATGACAACATCTTCATCTACGAACAATGGTGCTGGTCCTTCTCACAGTCAAGTGAGTAATGGCCTGCCGGAACTTTCATCTAGATTCGTCGATCCTGCACAGAGTGCAACGCTCTTTTGGTCCTGTTCCAGGAGGGGGGCTATATGATGCCCAGGGGAAACGCATTGTGGACTCGAATTACCAAGGTCCACTCTTTTATTATGACTCTACTAGTCAGTACCTCCAGTTCTCTCAATCCGTGCCTCTTCAACATTTCGTTGAAGTCTCGGTACCGTTATCCATTACTTGGGACGCCAGTACTCATTCTTTTCATGGGGCCAGGCAATCCCTGGGCAGCCTCAAGGACCACCAAATCAAGGCCAGCCGCCTTATGTGCAAGCCCCCCAAGGGCAACCACTTCCTGGGCAGTCTTACCCAGGACAATCTGGGGGCCCACAAGGACAACCCTATCCGGGACAACCTTCGGCCGTTGGTGGTCCGTCGTTTTCCTATCAGAGTCAACCTTCTGGTTACCTAGGGCAACCTGGTACCCAACTAGGTTACCCGACTGGACAACCAGGGCAGCCTTATATCCAACAAGGCCAACCTGGTCCCCAGTAGGGTTACCCCTCTTGACAAGCTGGGCAAGCTTATAATTCTCAAGCTCAACCAGCAGTCCAACAGGGGTATCTTCTTGGGAAATGGGGGCAACCCTACGTACAGCAGGGCCAACCCACTACTCAATCCATGCATCCTCCTGGGCAAGGGGGGCAGCCTTCTATACAGCAAGGCCAACCCACTACTTAGCCTGTGCACCTTTCCGGGCAGATGGGCCAGCCTTCTATGCAGCAAGGCCAACCCACTGTCCGCCCTAATCATCCATCTGGACATGCTGGCCAACCTCAAGGTCAACCAGCCGCCCAGCCTACTCGGCCATCTGTTCCGCAAGGACAACCATTGGTGGTTCACGGACAACCTGGCACCCAGCAAGTACGTCCTTCTGGGCAAGCGGGTCCATCCCAAACCCAACCATGTCAACCTTCTGGCCAGATGATCCAAGCCCAACCAGTTCAAGGACATTATTCTGGGCCCCAAACTCAAATGGGTTATCAAATGCAAGGCGGGCCACGGCCCCAAGCGCAACCTTCTTATCAGGCTCAGTATGGAGCTCAGCAAATGTATGGCTACCAGCAACCCCAGGGGAAAACTCAGTTTACCCCTTATCAAAATTATCAACAGATGCAGGTCACTCCTTACCAGAATTATCAGTATGCTGCACCTGCAGGACAAGTTGCTAATACATGGGGTGCTGGTGGGCAGACCCAGGGACAACTGTCCGCATATGGCCAGAATCCATATGGACAGAACCCCTACGGGCAGGGTCCCTATGGGCCAGGCCCTTTTGGGCCCGGTCCATCTGGACAGAGTCCATGGGGGCAACCACCATCTGGTTGGAACCCTAGTACTGCCTCGAATCCGCAGCCACAAATGTCCTTTAACCCTCAATTGCCTTTCTTAGCGACGTTGGAACTTTCGGATGTGTCCAGGTTGACGAATGATCCTATTTTGCATAATTCGTATTGGCCACCAGTTCCAACGAAAATACCCGGTGATTGCCCAAAATTTGATGGCAAAGCGGGTGAAGATCCTCAAGCCCACGTCATGACCTATCACCTCTGGTGTTCATCGAACTCATGGCTTCATGATTCTATCAGGCTCCGCCTCTTTCAGAGAACTCTCACCGGTTCAGCCACTAAGTGGTATATTGAGCTGAATCGTGGCACGTTTCAAGATTTCAACTCACTGGCTATGGCATTCTTAACTCATTTTCAGTTACCCGTTCGGTACGAGACGGGGACTCATCTCCTCACGTCTCTCAAACAGGACACGGATACGCACATATTTGATCATATACATGAATGGAGAAGGCGTCGTCGCTTGATCAAATTCTGGATTCCTGATCAACTCCTGACCGATTGGTTCACGACTTCCTTTGTCCCCGCAATTGCACGGGACATCGCCATGGGAGCTTGTGTAACTGAAGAGCAAGCGATCGCGTGTGCTCAGTACCTCGACTTAGTGTACTCTCAGTCGGGTACTTTATATGATTATTTGCCAGACGCCCCGAGGCCCGGACAGGCTAAGGCTCCGCCAAAACCATCTGTTAATGGAGTCATTGGCTCTGTAAGCTCGTCATCGAAGAAATCGGCCGCGAACCCTGGGAAGCAAAAACAGAACGCTTCTAATGGAAATGCTTCTCAGGGCCAATCTAATTCTGGGAGTACCTCCGAGGTAAACGTCGTTCAGTCCACCACGGCAGATAAATCCTCAAAAGGGAAAAAGAAAGGGAAAGCTAAAGATAAATCTGGACAGCCCAAGCAGGATCCCCCTAAGCCTCCCTCCGAGGAAGGAGCTAAACGAAAAACTAAGTATCCTTGTCTCATCTGTGATGAGGATCACTACACTAAGGACTGCCCAAGGCGGTCCGAAGTTACTCGACTTTTGAAAGGTGCTCCTGGGCCTCCTGTTGTGCTTAAAGAGCCTTTCCCTTCCCAACAGACTCAAATGGTGGCAGACCCGTCTCAACCCTCTTCCTCGTTCGGTTCTCAAGTGTTCATGGCTGGAATGATTCCCATCCATGTTTCAACTCGAGAAAAAGACTATCCATCTCATGCCGGGAAAGAGCCGGAGGTTCCCTCCAGCGCTCCTCCATCCAGTTCTGGCCCTCTCCACATCGAACGACCCAGCACTGAGACGATCCCCCGACCCCCTCCAAAAGGTGTACTCAGGAAGTCGTCTTATAACCCTAATGCTCGTGCTGCCCAGCATTATAGCATTGTTGAGGACCTAGCTCAGGCTCCGTCTGCTATGTCTATGTTAGAAGTCCTCCAGAGCTGCTCCTCCCAGAGGAATTCCTTGCCATCAGCTATTGGTGGCATAGACCCGACAGATTCATATTTGATTTCTTTTGATCTCGAGGGCTTTACACAGAGACCACCTCACCAAGTCGCTTTCCTTATACAGGTCATCATCAATAGCAAAACGATTCATCGTACAGTTATTGATGAAGGTGCCTCAACCTGCATCATGTATGTTTCTTGCTGGAAGGCTATTGGTTCTCCTACTTTGAGTCAGTCTCCTACGACGTTAGAAGCCTTCGATGGAAGAGAATCTCGTCCCTATGGTATCCTCCAACGCTTGCCCATCTCTTTAGAAGGGAAGACGGTAGAGGTGGAGGTCGAAGTTGTTGACGACAATCTCACTTACAACCTCCTCCTCGAATGTAGCTAGACATACGCCATGCAAGCCGTGGCTTCCTCCCTGTTCCGTGTCATTCGTTTCCCTCACCAGGGGAAGATTGTCACGGTGGACCAGCTCTCCTTTTTCGCTTCTTCTTCTGAGGGTAATGTGCCATTTGTGGAGCATACCTCCAAGTCATTAGAGAGCGTGGGTGCCAGACTCTTCAAAGATCCCGCGTTAATGGGAGTCTTTCCCCTCCCACCTCCAAATCTCGCCCCTATCAACATGATCTCTGTACGTTCTGATCTGTGGGTTCTTCCTCCCGCTAATCAGGAAGACTCTTGGGGTGATATGATGCCATTGAGTCCTGCCGAGCTCCATTACGTCGAGATTGTCGCTGCATCGGCTCCCCCTGCTGAACCTGCTCTTCCGAGCAGTGTTCCCGATTCATATGATCATTTCCCTTAGCTAGGACACGAGGCTACTTCGGATCCATTGAAGGAAATATTTCCCTCCGATGAAGCCATCATAGAGACCATGTCTCTCGAAGAGCTCCCATGGTCAGATTACCACCATCACTCTTCGTTTCTCCCTCCACATTCGGAAATGGTCGCATGTCTCGAGCGGTTTGCTTCGTGTGTCCCATCCCCGCCCCTCCAAACACCTATTCAGTTGTATCAAGTGTCTTCTGAGGGCAATATGGGTAACATCACGCAAACCCAACCCATCGACATCTCTGTCAAACCAGGGATTGTTGAATACATTTACATTGGAGTCACGTGTACTCCTGAGGAGGTTCAACTCTATAGTGGTCTATTTCGCGAATTCCTTGATGTCTTTGCATGGTCCTATGAGGAAATTCCTGGCATCGACCCTAGTATCGTGGTGCACGAAATACCGACATACCCAGGGGCTAAGCCTGTCCGTCAGCACCTACGCCCAGTGCACCCTCGAAAGGCTGCAGCCATCAAGGCCGAAGTCAAAAATCTTCTTAAAGCCAGTTTCATTTACCACATTCCCCTTATGGATTGGGTGTCTAATATAGTCCCCGTGAATAAAAAGCAGGGCACTATCCGGGTCTGTGTTGACTACCGGGATATCAATCATGCCTGTCCGAAGGATAACTTCCCTACGCCCTTCATCGATCAACTTATTGATGAGTGCGCAATAAGTGAAATTTACTCGTTTATGGACGACTTCTCTGGCTATAACCAGATCAACATAGCCCCTGCAGACCAGCATAAGACAACTTTTATTTGTCCTTGGGGCACCTTTGCCTATAAGAAGCTCCCTTTCGGTCTCAATAATGCCGGCGCCACTTTCCAACGTGAAATGTCTTATGCCTTTCATGATATTTGTCACATTGTACAACCATACCTGGATGACCTTCCGGCTCATTCAGTCAAGCGTCAGGACCATCCCTCTCATCTTCGCGAAATTTTTCTCTGCTGTCGACACTACCGTATTCGACTCAATCCTCATAAGTGTGTCTTCTGCGTAGAATCAGGCTGACTGCTCGGGTTCATCGTCTCCCGAGAAGGCATCCGTCTGGATCCCCTCAAAGTTGAGGCCATCCTGAATCTTCCTCCCCCTACCTCTTTGCAACAATTGCAGAGCTTGCAGGGTAAAGCTAATTTCCTTAGACGATTCATTATGAATTATGCCGAGGTGGCTAAGGGTTTCACACGGTTATTAAAGCGAGACACACCCTTTCGTTGGGATGCTATCGCCCAGGCGTCTTTCGAGCGACTCAAGGACCTCCTTGTCTCGGCTCCACTCTTAAGACCCCCGAACTACCACCGTGATTATACTCTCTATTTAGCTCCCGCTGACACCACCATTGGCATTGTTCTGGTGCAGGATGACGATGACGGCAATGAGCACGTTATCTATTACCTTATTCGCAACCTTTTGGATACGAAAACTCGCTACGCGTATGTCGAGAAGTTGGTGTTGGCAGCTGTTTGTGCCGTCCAACGTTTCCGGCACTATATCCTGTTGCGCACCACGACCGTGATTTCTGACTGCGACCCCATGACCTACATTCTGTCGCATCAGCTACCGGGGGGCAAATACTCGAAATGGATCATAATCCTCCAAGAGTTCGACTTGGAATTTACTGCGGCCAAGTCTAAGAAGTCTCTGGTCTTTGCTGAACTGCTCTGTTCCTTGCCATCTCATTCTGCACCATCTCGTTCGGAGGAGCATATCCCAAATGAAACATTGTTTCTCATCAGCACCCTCAACCCGTTGTATGGGGACATCATAGTATATTTGCAGACGTCTTCCTTCCATCCCAATGTATCGAAAGATGCTCGACGGTGGATTTGTCACCAATCTTAACCCTATCGCATTTTGGGCGATACCTTGTACCGCCTCGGCGCTGATTCTGTTCTCCGCCGATGTTTGACTCTCGAGGAGGCTGAGTGGGTGTTGAATGACTGCCACTCCGGTGCTTGTGGTGGCCACATGTCCGGATATGCTACCGCCCAGAAAATTCTCCGTGCTGGTTATTTCTGGCCTTCTATCTTCAAGGATTGCATCCTTGCTGTCCGTGCATGCCATGAATGCCAGGTTTACCATCGAAAAATGCGTGCACCTCCTGCACCACTGCACCCTGTTGTTACCGTAGGTCCATTTGCCAAATGGGGCATCGATTATACGTCCTGTAACCCTCGTTCGGCTGGGGGGCATGGGTATATTATCGTCGTCATGGACTATTTCACCAAGTGGGCCAAAGTGATGCCTACACTGAACGAAGACGATTACACAGCAGCGTAGTTTTTGTTTAATCATGTCATTACTCGATTCGGAGTCCCTCAGGCTATCGTCACGGATCACGAAAAACACTTCCGTAATCACATGATGACGGAACTAACGACGCAGCTAGGCTTGCGTCAAGATAGTTCGACGTCGTACTACCCCCAATCCAACGACCAAGTTGAAGCTGTGAATAAAGTTTTGATCACAATGCTCCAACGTACCGTTGGTGCACACAAGTCTAATTGGCACCTGATGTTGTTCCCTGCCTTGTGGGCCTACTAGACCTCTGTGAAGGACGCCACCAGTTTCACTCCTTTTCAGCTAGTTTATGGACTGGAGGCCACCGTTCCTATTGAATGTGAGATTCCTTCGTTAAAGTTAGCTGTCGAGTTGCTTCCCAACACCACTCCGGTGGAGGAACAACTTCTTTATCTAGAGCGGCTAGACGAGACCCGTTGCTTAGCTTCTCTAGCTATCGAAGCGCAGAAGAAAAGGGTTAAGGCTCATTTCGATAATACCATTCAACCTCGTTCCTTTGTTGAGGGAGATCTAGTATTGCTTTACGATCAGGCTAAGGATAAGCTAGGGGCAGGCAAACTCAAATCCATGTGGCTAGGCCCCTATATCATGAAGAGAGTTTTGCAGAAGGGCGCATATGAGTTGATTGATTAAGAAGGAAACCCTCTCGACAAGCCCCGCAACGGGCTTTATTTGAAGAAATACTATGCATGATTTCGTGCACCTAGCTTGTACATACGCGTGTTTTAGTGTGTTATGTGTGCATGATTTCACGTTTTGCTTTGGTGTGAAGGTGTGTTTGCCTCTTATTGTGTTTTTTGCTTCTTGTGCAGATGTCTAGTGCACCTTATGTTGGTTTCGCTGATGGCGCCTGCCGTAGTACTTGCAATTTGTCTTCTGCGGCGTGGGCGATCTATGATCCTCACGGAGAGTTTCTAGACCTTCAAGGCGTGTGCTTGGGTCGTACCACTAACAATGTTGTCGAATACAGTGCTGTAATTGAGTTACTGGCCGAAGCAGTTGATCTCGACATTCATGCAATGATGGTGAACCTGGACTCTTAGCTTGTTGTCCATCAACTCAACAGGCGATATTCCGTCAGGGACCAACGCATTCTAAGGTTGTATATATGTGTCAGATTGTTAGAAAGGAATTTTGATTATATCACATATCAACATATTCCGAGACGATTAAACACGTTAACTGATGCATTAGCAAATCATGTGTTAGACAGGAATTTGCGAAACAGATAAACATCATACAAGAAGATATAGAAAGCATAATAAGACCATAGAGTAAGCATATGTATATAAATCAATATTTTTCCAAGCATAGTTTGCATGTGTGTCTACATATGTTCTTTTAAGCTTGCATAAAAATTAAAATACATGGGTCGTGTGTTGTGCAACTGATACATTAGATCATATTTGTATTAGACATTTGCATAGCATATAAAAAACATCATTACATGTGAAAAGATCCATCCAAAAATAGTATATATATATATATATATATATATATATATATATATATATATATATATATATATATCGCGGCGCACCAAGGCGCTCAAAAAATAAGTGTATATGTCTAAAGTAAAGTCAGTGTCCTCAATACATATGAGACATATGTCTCTCAAAAACACCAGTGGAAATAAAACCTAGATGACTACTAAGCTGGGTTATGCTCTCTATAGCATACAACTGCCCGTGCCACCCGCCTCAAAAGGCGGTGCATCATGGGTTCCACCCCCACTGTGTGGATCTGAGAAGCTATGGGGACCTCCTCGATCCCCTGGTAATCTGGCACCCCCGCCAGTAAACCCTCGAGGTTGTGAGCTATAGTCTCCATCGTATTAGCTCCCGGAGGAGCCAGGGCCAGGACTCCAGCACCTTGCCCCTCTCTCCGTGCCTCTGGGGCTAGACCAATGGGTCACGTGTCCCACATCTGCACACCACAACATTTATCAAGACATGTGCATGAAAAATCAAAAACATTAAAAAACATTAAAAAGAGATCAACTGTCATACCTCCATCATCCCAATGCCCTCCCGCGGGCAGTGACATGCCGGGATCGCCGCAGAAGTCCATACCGGCATATGGCCAGTCCTCTACGAAAATGACCTGCCGATCCAGCCACTCTCGAAAATACACACCCCAAGCCACCGGGCCGCCGCCACCTCCGCGTGGCATGACATGGCCCCAGCGACTGGCCCTCGTCTCCCGGGGACCTCTGGGTGGATCCACAACCATGTCCTGTAGCTGTAGGGTTGGCACCCACTCCAGCATGAGTGGAAGTAAGAGCGACCCATAAGAAAACTGCTTCGACTCTCCGCGTCGACAGTTGCTCAATTGCCTCTTCATGCTGGTGGTTACTGTTGCTGCCCAGTTAAAAATGGTGGGTTGTAAGCACTCGAGAGCCAATAGTAGATAGGTCTTCGTGGCCTCATGATTGGCCAAAGAGCCCGCTGCCCGAGTCACCATGAAGAGTATGGTGCGAAGGACGATATCGTCCATCGTCGGAATAGCCACCTTCCCGCTCCGTGTTTTACGTGCCTGTGGGCACACTCGAGCGATGAGCATGTCAAGGGTCTCGCCACTGGGCCGTTTCCCCTCCAGGATGGGCATCTTGCCTCGGCGTGACAATCCAGTCAAAAAATAAATATCAGTGGAATCAAACTCAATGTCCCAGCCACGGATTGTGAATTTTCCGTCAACTGGGTTCCAAGCTCTGATTAAGACCTCGAGGAGATCAGGTTGCGCCCTCAGGCGCGGAGTGAGGAAGAATTTAAGGAACCCACATGCCCGCATTGCATTTCGGCACTCTGCATTGGCATAAGCGGTTATATCTTCGTTATCGTGAGCTCTCTCTTGCCAAACAATTGCCATTGTGTCCTACAAGACCATAGAAAAATATTAGGACCCTGACCGTTGAAGTTTGTACGTTAAATTTTTTAAAAATCAAATTTCATGGCGTCAGCGTGGCTGTTTTTAAAACAATCGCGCTGATAATGGCGCCCCAGTGTTTTTTCCCTGGGTCAGCGTGGAAGCACACGTGTTTTCCGCGCTGACCCGGGTGGTGGTGTGTGTAAAATAAATCGATCAGCGCGGACCCGATGAGGATATCCGCGCTGACCGAGAGCGCATTAGAGCTCAAAGAATTTTCCCAAAGGGCCACTTCCCACCGTGGAATTGCTCCCAAAAAGACTCAAAATAAAGCGCAGGGGGAGGAGAACCTACTTGGAACAAGCTGCCGGATTAATGGCGCCCGCAAGGGATGGAATTCGCTCCGTCAACTTCGCGGCTCCACAACGTTCTCCACGGCTCAAAATGGTAACAATGGTAAAAAATTTCTTTTACCCCCCTATTTATAGTAAAAAATTCATAATTCATTATAATTTCTCATAAATGTGGGTTTTTTGTCATGTTTACCATGTATTTTATACCAATGTCACTTTGCTATGTGTTTTATGCATGTTTTAATATGTTTTTAACGTATCGAACAGGTTTATGCGGGTAGTTTCCTTGTGCAGGTCCTCGTAACCAGCAGTGTCGTGACGGCTCTATATACACTTGGTCCCAAAAAATGTCGTCTTCAAGCTCTTTTCTGACGTAAACCAAGAAAATATTGCCGGGTCCCCTCTCGACTCGTTAAAAGGAATGAGGGGTGGTCGCTTTTTAAGCTCTTTTTTTTACCGTTTAACTTAAAAAGATTGCGGGGTGTTTGTCGTTTCGCACTCGTTATTGGCTCCAAAACGACATGCTTCTGACCGCTTTTTTACTTTTTCGGGTCGAAGTTACTACTTACGAAAAGTACTCCTCGATCATACTGGTCGGGCAGTTCTTTCGAGCATCATTTTATACTTTTTCGGGCTCGGGAGACACAACTTTACAAAAAAGGACCCCCCTGGAGTTTTCTTTTTCGCTGTCTTTTCAGACTCTCTAAACAGGAAAAGACGTCGAGCTCTTCCTTTGTCAGGCTCGTTAAAACCTCATGACATCGGACACCGTCGAAATGACAATTTCCAAGCATATGTTATCCCCGTCAAGCTTGTCATCCAAAAATAATCGGGGTACCTGCCAGAAATTGTGGGGAAAATGGAACTGTAATAATGGTCGTGTCGGTAGTATGTCGCTCTTGAACATGGCACTCGTCTGCATTCGTGTCTGGGTGGGGATTTCTCATCTTGTTTCACACTAGCCTCTGTGGGTTTGGGTTACCCTGTTTTGACCTCTCATCTACTCATTGCCTTGTCACCATGACCTCTGCTTATTTGATGTCAAATACTGCCAAATCCGCTGTCGTGCCACCGATTTGTTCAAGAGAAGTTGACCTCTGCAAGCTTACCACCTCCCTCTGATGTCTCACACAAAATATTTTCCTCTGTCTCGTGTCGATGATGTGGGAAAAATTATGGCCCACCTTCGATCAAGGTTACTTCCTGTCGACTTCAGCTCATTATCCAGGAAAGTGACCTAGAGACTCCCTTCAGGTGCCTTAGAGCCTGCATGCCTCAATGGCAGGTTCTTCATGTTCGATGCGAGGTTTTCATTATTGGCCTCTGATTGAATGATTCTGCGGGTGTTCGACACCAGCTCATTGATTCACATGCCGTAGACTGTACCTATAAGTACCTTGAGGACCATTGTCATTATTGGTGGTACCTCTCGCGTCTGTTAACAGTTTTCATCACTGATTGGTAATCAGACGATGTTCATGCATGTTCGACTTCAGCTCATGTATCCACATGCTTGAACTTGTACTTTGTTCGGATTGGGATGGAGCGCAAGACCCTGGTTTTTGTCTGCTACACACCAAGTTGCGATTTTGTGGATTGTTATTGCATGACTCATTGATGGATGGCTGCGCCCATGCCTGAGTCTTTTAGGATGGCTGCGACCATACCTTATTATCATCATGGTCTCTTCAGCTGGGTGGTTGCGTCCATACCATAGACCTTCTTCGTATGTCTTCTGGATGGCTGCGCCCATGCCTAGACTACATGTAATTGAGATATCAGTTGTACGTGCAGGTCCATCCTGGTGGTGTTCCAGTTGAGCGAGTTTTGTAAAGCATTTCACCCCTCCCACTCTGTCGGGCTTCATGCTTTAGGGGGCAATCTGTTACACAGTAATTTGTCACTGTCTCCCTGTCAGTCTCCCTACTGTGTCATGAATTCCATTTGATCATGCTCCTGCTCCCTAATCTGGCCAAATGACCCACTTTGCCAAAGTTTATTTGATCAGCGTGACTGTTATTAAAATAACTGCGCTGACTAGCGGCTGATAGTACAAATGATGCTCTTCCAGCGCGGAAGCACACGGGTTTTCCGTGCTGGTCGAATTTCATGAGCCATCGCACTACATCTTTATATTGAGGTGCACTGACACAGCCTCCCCCGTTATCCAGATGCGCTGTCAGCGCTCCAGTCTAGTTATACACTCGCGCTGATCCAGTTTGGGCGAATTTGTTCCAACAGCCAGCCTTCCAGATAACTCCAGACTTGGTTGTTAGCCTTGTGAGTATCGCCCTTCTTTCTACGGCATGTTTGTTCGTCATTTGGAACTACCTTCCTTGAAGATAAGCTCATCCTCCCACCATTCATGGAGACTCCTTCTCCTAGTTAAACCTCTACCATTGCCATGAGCAGCTAGTTTGGATTGTGTGGATTTTATAATGCTCAGATTGCTGCTACTAATAGGTAGTTGGTGTGATAAGTGTGGAATTTCTAGATAGCTTAAGGAAGGTTGTGAAGTGTTGCTTGTGTGAGAGAGAGTTCTTGTCTTGGGATATCTATCTCTAAGGGTGAATGCTTAAGAGCCTTGCTGGCTGGGACCTCTTGAGAAGGATTCGACGTCAGAACATTTGGTTGTACTCTTATGTGTTATTGATTAATAATAGATGACTACTATTATGGTTCCATTCTCTTTTGTCTTTGTAATGGTTAATGTGAATTACGTCCTTTCTGACTGATGTATAATTTCTTTTATTAGATTTCACGCTTGTGTTTGTCTTTCTCTTCGTGTGTGCAGGTATCTATTCGCGGAGATCACGGAGGATCGTGACCGGCCAGAGTGAAGGAGCGAGAGCGGAATCTCTTCATCAAACAATAGCGTTGGAATCCAAGTAGGTGTCCATTGCCTACCTTTTACTTGCAATTAGGAACTTGGATAGTAGCATTGACTGATTGTTGCTCGACCCGTTCTGGGCTAGTAGGGATCGCCTCTATCCATAGAGGGGATTTACCTCTCCAACAACAGTGTCACAAGGATGGCTAATAGGATCACTCTTCGCAGCTGTTCCTCAAAAGGGGTAAACAATCAATTGGAGGTGAATGATCAAGTAAAATACAATGGAGGTGATGGTAAGAACACAACCAGTGCTCAAAAGCTAATGATAATGCATTCACAATGGTTATTTACCGGAAATAGATTCTTTTTTTAATGAGCTTAAACTCTGGGGGAAACATTTTCTCATTTCTTAGGTTTAATTTTTAACGAGCTTGAACTTCACATAAAAACTTCTCGTGGTGGGTTTATTTTTTAACGAGCTTGAACCCTATGGTAATAGTGCTCGTGGCGGGTTTATTTTTTAACGAGCTTGAACCCTGCTGTAACACTGATCGTGGTAAGTTCGCATGCCCCTAGCATAATGATGCAAATGGTTTCATGTTTACACAAGCTTGAAATGAAAAACTATGCTTGTTATAAGTTGATATGCCCCCAGCATAATGACACAAATCAAGGTGCATGTCCCCCAAGCTTCATTGCATTCAACGTGGTGGTTGGAATGAAGGTTTACCTTCGAGATCTTTGAAAGACTCGACTTTGATTTTATGACATCATAATCAAAGACTCGATTTGGAAAGGGAGTCGTTTCATTTTTTGATGAGGTTGACTCAGTAAAAGAACTATCCTCATAATCCACCGTATTTATAGTATTTGATAGAAAATCAAAAACTGAAGGATGATTAAGGTTGCTGGAATAATCTTCGTGGTAATTTGGAAGATGGGAACAATGGTGGTAATATTCCCATGGTGCCTCTCCTATCATCTTCGTTTGAATGATTCCTTCATCTGTAGAATGTACATGCGACCAAGGATTTGTAGAGGTGCCATATTCCTTAGACCTATATATCCAAACACTCGATGAGCATTGATTTGGGTTTGCCTCCCAGGCCAAGAAAATTGATTGCTACAATATTTATATTAGGGCGATGATCCATGTTGACAAAATGTTCAGGAATCTTCTGAATCTAGAAGATATCATGTTGCAGGTTCCCACTGTGGCCACTTCCGCCAGATTGTTTGGAGGCGGTAGGGAAAAATCCCGCATCAATGTAGGGTCTTTTAGTAGGCCTACTCCGATATTTTGAAGTGGATGAGGGCTTCCGTGGATCATCGTAATGCTTCCCGTAACTTGTGAACTGTTGGGGAGAAATGTTTGTTGGTCAACGATTGTAATTCCTCCTTGAAAAGGAAATGCAATCTTTCTAAAGTATGTTGACACAACTGTAGCCATAGCATAAATCCATGGCCTTCCCAGTAGGATGTTATAATCGAGGTTTCCATCGATAAATTCAACATCAATCTCTACTGTTTTTCCCCCCAGTTCGACTTGAAAGTTACTTAAAATCTTATATGGGGTGTATGTTCGTCCATCAAATGCTTTTAATGTCATCGACAATCACGACAAGGGTGGAGATCCTAACGTTTTCCAGCAACTCATTGACATAATACATGTAGATGCCACCTCATCAATAATTGTTCGATGAACAGTTTTGTTGAGGGCTTTCACTTGAGTAAGGAAAGCTAGTTGAGCCGGTAACTAAGGGTCATATCCTTTGTGATTAAAGGACACAAGATTGGAATCTGTTGGGTTAATCTCACCTATCGCTGATAATAAAGCTTGCTTTTGGGAGGGGCAATTTTACAGTACCTCAAGTGTCGACATAACGGATGGCGATTGGGCCAAATCCTCCACTATATTATAATGTTGTGTTGCTCTGGCATGAGGATTAAATGTCGATTTATGTACTACTCCCTTTGGTGGCTTTATTGTTAGTTCAGGAATGATGGGTGGCACAATTTCAGTCAAAGTTGTTGTCGAACTACTAGGTTGATCATTGGCTCCTTAACTAGAATGACTTAGGCTCAAATGGGTACCATTACCCCTCTTCTTGGTAAAATTGCCAGTATTGGACAACAACACATGGTCTCACAGCCATGGCTGGTCCAATATCAACAACAACAATTCCAACAAGTTTACCAAGGATCTGAGCACCAATACTTTACAAGTAATGGGCAACCATATATTCAAAATGGTCAACATCAACCATTTCATAATGGTTATGCCCATCAACCTTACCAAAGCTATCAACATCAAATGCACTACGTGGTATGCAAAGATCCATTGCTCAGGAAATCCCATCTTATCCTGGGTATGCTTCACCGAACCTGAATCAACAATTGCCCTTTGTGGCAACTTTAGAGTTACCAAATCTAAATTGGGTACCAAACGATTCAATCGCTTACGCCCCTTGGTGGCCAGTCATTCCTCACAAACTTCCGTCAGATATTCCTAACTTTAATGGAAATCCAGGTGAATATCCGTTGAATCATGTGATGACCTTTCATCTATGGTGTTCATCTAACACTCTAAACGATGATTCGATTACGCTTCACCTATTTCAGTGAACGTTAACCAGTCCAACAGCAAAATGGTATATCGAATTGCCTAGAGCTTCGTTTGATAACTTCAGTACCCTAGCCACAACCTTTTTAACCCATTTTCAGCTACCCATAAGGTACGAAACGGGAACAAAGATTCTTACCAATTTCAAGCAAACGTCAGCCACTCACATATCCGATCATATTCATGAGTGGCAACATCGTCATAGAATGGTAAAAACATATGCTCCTGATTAAATGTTGGTTGAATGGTTTATTAAGTCATTGTTACCTTCTATTACAGAAGATGTGGCAAAGGGAGGAGTCGTCACTAAAGAGTAAGTCATTGCTTGTGAAAAATATTTAGATTTGATCTATACTCAATCTGGCATGCTCTACGAGAAAATCCCTGATGCTCCTAGACCAGAATTTTTTGTTCCTCCCTCTCCTAAATCAAACAAAGACTCTCATGCCGGGGACGGTGTGATAGGAATGACCAGCATGAAAACCATAAAGGCTGAGTCGAAGAAGGCTCATATAGTTTCAGGTCAAAATGCAAATGAAGAACTTCTTGCCTTGGAAGTAAATGCTGTATCGACTGACAAAGGCAAAGAAACCAAGCAACCAGGAGGCAAGAAGAAGATGAAAGGGAAGAAGAAGAAACAGGAGGAGTCATCCCCTGAAAATTCTTCTATAAACCCTTCTTGAGATAGGAAACCAAATCGTCCATGCCTTATATGTGATGAGGATCATTGGACAAGAGAGTGTCCCTATAAAGCTAAGCTTAGAAAATTCTTCAAGAATTAAAAAACCTCAGCGGTATTGACTGATCTGTTTCCAAATCCAGGAACAAATCTGGTTGCTAGTGACAATGCTTCCCCATCCCAAGTGTTAATGTTGTCAATTTTGAAGCAACAAAATGATGCTTTGATATCGACAAGGAATAAAGATTACGGGAATCCACAGTTGTCAGACAACAAGGCTAATGATCAACCTAGTAGTTCGATAACAACTTCGACCAAAGTTGTGCCACCCATCATTCACGAACTAACGATAAAGCCACCGAAGGGAGTAGTGCACAAATCGACATTTAATCCTCGTGCCAGAGTAGCACAACATTATAATACAGTGGACGATCTAGCCCAATCTCCATCCGCTATGTCGACACTTGAGGTACTAAAAAATTGCCCCTCCCAAAAGAAGGGTTTATTATCAGCGATAGGTGGGATTTACCCAATGGATTCCAATATTGTGTCTTTTAATCGGAAAGGATATGACCCTCATTTACCAGCTCAACTAGCTTTCCTTATTCAAGTGAAAGCCCTCAATAAAACTATTCATCGAACAATTACTGATGAGGGAGCATCTACATCTATTATGTTGATGAGTTCCTGGAAAAATTTAGGATCTCCACCCTTGTTGCGATCTTGATGACATTAAAAGCATTTGATGGATGAACATACACCCCATACGAGATTTTAAGTAACTCGCAAGTCGAACTGGGGGGAAAAACAATAGAGATTGATGTTGAAGTTATCGATGGAAACCTCGATTACAACATCCTACTGGGAAGGCCCTAGATTTATGCTATGGCTGTAGTTGTGCCAACATACTTTAGAAAGATTGCATTTCCTTTTCAAGGAGGAATTATAATCATCGACCAACAAAAATTTCTCCCCAACAGTTCACAAGTTACGGGAAGCATTCCGATGATCCACAGAAGCCCTCATTCGCTTCAAAATATCGGAGTAGGCCTACTAAAATACCCTATATTGATGGGCACTTTTTCCTTACCGCCTCCAAACAATCTGGCAGAAGTGGCCACGGTGGGAAACTGCAACATGATATCTTCTAGATTCAGAAGATTCCTAAACATGGTATTGACTGATTTGTTTCCAAATCCAGGAACAAATCTAGTTGCTAGTTTAGCAATCCATTTTCTTGGTCTGGGGGGTAAACCTAAATCAACGTTCATCGAGTGCTTGGATAGATAGGTCTAAGGAATATGGCACCTCTTCAGATCCTTGGTCGCATGTACATTCTACAGATGAAGGAATCATTCAGTCAAAGATGATAGGAGAGGCACCATGGGAAGATTACCACCATTGTTCCCATATTCCGGATTACTGCAAAGATTATTTTGGAAACCTTAATCATCCTTCAGTTTTTGATTTTCTATCAAATACTGTAAATATGGTGGATTCTGAGGATAGTTCTTTTTCTATGTCAACCTCATTAAAAAATGAAACTAATCCCTTTCTAAATTGATTCTTTCAAAGATCTCGAAGGTAAACCTTCATTCCAACCACCATGGTGAATGCAATGAAGCTTGGGGGGCATGCACCTCGATTTGCATTATTATGCTGGGGGCATGCAAATTTATCACGAGTAGTGTTACCGCAGGGTTCAAGCTCGTTAAAAAATAATCCCACCATGAGCAGTTTTTATGTGAAGTTCAAGCTCATTAAAAATTAAACTTAAGCAATGAGTAAATGTTTCCCCCACAGTTTAATCTCATTAAAAAATGAACCGATTTCTGGTAAATAACCATTGTGAATGCATTATCATCAGCTTTTGAGCCCTAGTCGTGTTCTTACCATCACCTTGATTTTTTACCCCTCTTGAGGAACAACTACGAAGAGTGATCCTGTTAGCCATTCTTGTGACACTATCGTGATTGGAAAATTCCATACCTTACTTGGAATCAGCTACTACCTGAAACTATCACTCTTTCCTCAAAAAATGAGTCTCCTTTAAGCACTTTTCAACTGACTCGTAAAATATGAAAAGATTGCCAAGCAATTGGCCTCTCTAGCTCGTTAATGCTACCGGGAGTGCTATCCCTCCTCTAGATTTTAATCTTTTTGGACCTGAGGGATTATTACACAAAAATATCGAGCGCTTGTTATGTTCGGCTCGTTAAAATTACCGAAAATTCATCCCTTTTGTATTATTTTATACTTTTTCGGACTTAAGGGATTATATGACGAAAAAGGATTATTGGAGTTTACGTTACGTCCCTTTCAGACTCTCTAAAATTGAAAAGGACCAAGTTATCTTTGTCGTTAAACTCGTTAAAACCAAATAGTGACAAACTTGTCCATATAGACAAGAACGAGTTTCATTGTCGCTAGGCTCGTTAAAAAATAGTGATGGGTTTGCTTAAAGGGAAAATTATAGAACAAGCATATGTTATCGTCCTTAAGCTTGATAAAAATAAAGAGGTACTGGTCGGTAATGGCTGAGGAAGAATTGGGAAGAAAACTTATTGGTAGCATGTCGCTCTTGAACATGACATTTTCACTCCACATCTGAGTCAGGTTAGGTTATTCCGTTCACTGGTCATATCACCATTGGTCCATCACACCATCCATATTTGGGGTTAACGCTACCAATCCATGTCAGTGTCATCGGTATGTTCAAGAGAAGTCGCTCAGAGAATTCACCTGTGTCTCATCCACTGTAATACATTCACACTCCATTATTTCATGACCGCCACCCTAAACCCTATATCATCATATCGTTTTCACCTCCAAAATCATTTACTCTGTTCCATGTTGTAGATGTGGGATTCATTGAAGCCCTCCTATGACCAATCGCTTCTTGTTGACATCAGCTCATTATCCAAGAAGTCGACTTAGGAACAACCCTTTCAGTACTTTGAAGCTTGCATGCCTCAATGGCAAGTTTCTCACTTCCGGTGATAGGTTTACATCAATAGCCTTCGACTGAAATATTTTTCATGTTCTTCGATGCCAAGTCCCTTTTCACACAACGTGAATTATACTGTAGTACCTTGAGGGTCATCATCATTATCGGTGATTCCTCTCGGGCCTATTAACAGCTTACATCATTGGCTGGTAATCATGTGATGTCTTTCCATGTTCGACTCTAGAACATCTTTCAAATCGATCAACTTGTACTTCTAGTGAAGATTGGATGAGATTGAAGACCCTAGAACTAGTTTAATCCATCCGAGATACGATATATTTAGGAAAATAAAGACATGAAATGTACATCATTGCTGCACAGATGATCATCCAAATTAAAGGATGATGACTCTATCAAAATCATCAGTTTGCCACACAGACGGTTGTCTGTCTTCTGTACATGAAAATGAATTTATAAAGCTGAGCATGGGAATGCTCACCTCAGCTAGATCATGAAAAACATTATGAAGATAATGTATTGTATTGTATCTTATTATAGGTTGCCTTCCATCTCAAAAAAGCTTCGGATCCTCATGATAAAGCATTTCACCCAACATCAAAAGATTAACGACCTCATGCTTTAGGGGGAAAATGTTATAGACATTTTGGGCACTGCAACCCCAATCATACATGTCCATAAACCAAGGGCTCCTAAGTCCCTAAAAGTGTTGCTTCACACCCTAAAGGAACAAGGTCAGCTGATTACATCATCTCCTAGAAGTTCTCCATAGAAAACTGCTCAGAACTGGTCAAAGCTGGACCATACAGACTACCCAGTGCAAAGGGTGCGATGCATCTCACCTGCTCAATGAAAAGGGTGAAATGCATACTGGAAATCCCTTCGGTAGGGTGCGATGGGCAAGAGTAGAAAAATGGGAGAGACAGTTTGCAAGGTGGATCGTCATGGAATCTTCTAGAAACTTCTCCTGTGACACTTGCCTCTCTGAATTTGCCCAGCGATTTGTAGGAGATCATCAATCTCGAAGTGGAATCAAGAACTATCAGAGATAGGACACTAATCAAAATCCCAGAAGCTGACTCACCCTCCTACAATCATCTATATATCGATCCCTCATCCCAGAGATCCAGAGGCTGGAATTTTGTATCTTGTAAGGAAGTGATATTGGTTTCCTGGTGGAATATCATAGTGTAGAAATTTTGAATAATTTAACACATATTGAATAGAGATTATCCTGATCATGTACTATTGTGGAACACATACACAATACATAATCTCCTCTACGTTGATCATCAATATAGCGGCATCAATAACAATAAAACATCAAGAGCATTCACTCATTAACACAGTATGTAACCCGGGGAAAGCATCTCGCTAAAAACCCCAACTATATGTATATTAATGATTGAGACCATGTAACATTACAAAGTACAATGCTTATCACAAGAAATCCAGTACCAGCTCCACCTGTTACACACAATACAACTAAGATCCGATCTCCAAATCTATTCCACTGCTTGGCTGCCTTCACTGCTCAAGAATGAATGAGAATGGTTTACGAAACTTGTATTTCACCTCCAAAGAATCACTCACACTGTGTTATATGTGAGCAGAGGCTATAATATTGGGCAAATACATGAGCAAACTCATTGGCATACTCAATCCCTTGATTGTGCAAATTCTCATGCACAACTATCGTCACAACTGATAGCAATCTCATTCTCTAACACCTGTTCCTATTGAACTGAACATGCATTGACATGCAACTGAGTTAACTGATGTATTATATAGTTGTATTATGAGTTAATAATTAGTTTAACAACTCATCATTAGTCTATTTGTAGTTAGACTAACTACAACTAGTTTAAACAAGTCAAACTGAACACAACTCCATCAACTCTACAATCAACTCCACCAAACTCAACTGATTGAGTTCTAACTAAAGTCATGCATGCAACAACTCAACTAAATCATAATAAAATCACACTTCCTTCTGACAGCTGCATGGGCAACATCTGTAGCTCAAACTGAAGTGCTCCAAGAGAATAAGATCAAGTTTATAGTCCAAATATTATTATGAGACAATAATATTTGACTTTTCTATTTTGGACAACCAGTCTAAAAGTAGACTTTGATCACTCCTGCTATGATCACTCATGTTGTGGTCACTCCTACTGTGATCACTCCTACTGTGGTCACTCCTATTGTGATCATCCCTATTGTGATCATCCCTGCTGGGATCTGAAAATAGAACTTGCGCCATAATTTTCCTGCGGGCCCACTTAGTGAAGGCGACTCTTTTCACTAAGCTCCATAATCTTGTTGCAATATCAACACTCCCTCTCGACAAGATATGGATTATAAGCAACCCCTATCCTACCTCGGTGGTACTCTAATTTTCTCCTGGTGAGACCCTTCATCATAATATCAGCATCCTGATCCTCCGTTGGAATGTATGAAAGCAACATGATCCTCTGTTGCACACAATCTCTGATATGATGGTACATGATGTCAATATTCTTAGATCTATCATGAAATATAGGATTAGCCGAGAGTTTAATGCAACTCTGGTTATCACAGTAAATCACAGTAGGATCCAAATGAGAACTAAACAAACCAACCAGGATCTTCCTCATCCATATAGACTCGCATGCAGCCAAACTTTTTCCCATATACTCGGCCTTCGCTGAACTGAGTGCCACGGATCTCTGCTTCCTACTGTACCAAGAAACTACCGTCGATCCAATACTGAAGACCCCTCCTGATGTGCTCTTTCTATCCGTTGGGCTCCCTGCCCAATCTACATCCGTGAAGCCACATAGCTTCACCTCATCCTCATGTCTGTATCACAAACCATATCCCGATGTGCCTCTCAAATAACGCAATACATGCTTGCCTGCCTTCCAGAAGAGCTTGATAGGCTTAACCATAGCTTGTGAAAGTTGGTTAATTGCATAGCATATATTGGGTCATGTATTGACCAAATACATCAGTGACCCCACCAACTGTCGATAAACAATGGCATCCACTTCTTCTCCCGAAGTGGCATCCTCCTTTCCCCAACCTCTAGGAAGATGAGTATCAACAGGATTGCAGCCATGCATGTTGAACTTCTACAGTATCTCCCGAGTATACTTGCCCTAAGAAACAAAAAATCCACCACTGGGCTGCCATATTTCCAATCCTAGGAAATAGTGAAGGAGGCCCAAGTCCTTCATCTCAAACTCTGTAGCAAGATTCTTCTTGCATGACAGTATCAACAGCTCATCACCCGTTAGAATCAAATCATCAACATACAATACCATGATAAGCAACTTACCCTCCACCACAATCTGGTATAGGTTAGGATCCGCCTTGCTCTTGGAGAATCCAAGTCCTGTGAAATAGATGTCTATCCGTGTGTACCAAGCACGTGGTGCTTGCTTCAACCCATAAAATGCTCTCTTGAGCCTGCACACATGCAACTCGCTGCTGAAGACCTCAAAGCCTTCGGGTTGCTCAATGTACACCTCCTCCTCAATGACTCTGTTGAGGAACACGGTCTTCACATCCATCTGATGAATGTGCCATCCCATCTGTGCTGAGAGAGCAAGAATCATCTGTATGGAAGAATACCTTGTGACAGGTGCAAACGTCTCCTCATAATCAATCCCTTCTATCTGTGAAAAGCCTCAGGCAACAAATTTTGCCTTGTACTTCTCTACACTCCCGTCAGCTGCCTGCTTAACTTTGTAGATCCATCTCGAACCCACCACTGGTTTCCCTTCTAGTCTAGGAACAATCTACCATGCACTGTTTCTGACAATAGAATCATACTCTTCCACCATGGCGTCTACCCATGCGGGATCCTCCACAACTTCCTTGAAAGAGGATGGCTCAGTCACAACACACTTGCTCATAAGAGCCATGTATCCAGTGTACCGATCAGGTGACTGTCTCTGCCTACGTTGGGCTGTAGGTGGTCCTACAACTTTCTCTGCATCTTGAGCCAGTCACTTAGCTTCTATCAAGCGCTTTCGCCCTCTGATGGTTGGTGTTGCATGAGTGGTCTCTTCCACTCCATGAACCTCGTCCTGTCACTGATCCACGTCCTGAAGCTCATCCTTAGGAACTAATAGCTCCTCATCTACATGCAAGTGTAGCTCCCTCTCAAGCAAACACTTCATGGCTTTCTCCTCCTAAAATTTTATATCCCGTCGCACAACAGTTTTACCATTGTCTGGCAAATACACACGATAGTTGTGGGGCGTATCAGTGTACCCCACAAATATTCCAACCTCTGTGGTCGGCTCCAACTTCTTTCTAGCATCCTTCGTCACATGCATGTAAATATTAGCACCAAAAATCCTCAAATGAGAAAGATCAGGGTTCTTACCAGAATAAGCCTCCTTGGGTGTACTCATGCCAAGTATCCTATGAGGACAACGGTTCTGCACATAAACTAATGTATTGCATGCTTCCACCCATAGGTGAAGGGGTAGGCCCTGATCATGCAACATCGCCCTTGCAGCAACCACAATCGTTATGTTCTTCCGCTTAGCTACCCCGTTCTACTATGGATTATGGGGAGCTATGAGCTCTCTACGAATCCCTTTTTCCTTGCAGAAATCCTTGAACTCGTACGAGATGTATTCACCACCATTATCGCTCCTAAGAGCCTTCACCTTCTTCCCCGACTCCTTCTCAACCAGTGCTTTGAATTCACAGAACTTTGAATATGTCTCGCTCTTCTTCTGCATGAAGAAGATCCAACACTTATGAGAGAAATCATCAACAAAAATCAAATAATACCTGTGTTTTGCTGTCGAAGCAACTGAGAAAGGTCCACACACGTCTGTGTGAATTCTCTCAAGGATCGTCGTGGCGTGACTATCCTTCTCGTGAAAGGTGGCTTTCACAAACTTCCCCAAAGTACACCCCTTGCACTAATCTGACTGTGCAAGTGTGCCTTTAGGAAGCCCTGTAGTGATCTGCTGCAGTATCTTCAAGGATCCATGGTGAAGGTGACCCAATCTCCTGTGCCACAACTCGTCATCATCCTGGCTCACCAATCCCTCTGCCTTGCCTACCATTGTTGTGCATCCATATCCATGCAACTGATAAAGGTTCCTCACTTGAACCCCTATCTTCCGGGTCTAACCAGTTGTCTTGCTACAAAGGAAAGCCTTTCCCTCGCTAAAAACAACATCATACCCCTTGTCTTCTAACATCGCCCTTGAGATGAGATTCTTCTTTAATCCTAGAACATGCATGACTTCCTTCAATACGAAGGTTTTACCAGATTCCCTCTCAAAGGAAATGGTACCAATACCAGTCGCACTGTATCTACCATCATCGCCCATCTCGATGTGCACTCCAAGATATTTTTCCTCTAGATCAGAGAACAAATCTCTATCTCCCGTCATGTGGAAAGATGCACCACTATCCAAGAACCACACTGATCCCATCACACTTGAAAGCAAGCATGCGATCAATGAAAAATCAAGCTCAAACTGTGAAGCTAGAGCCTCTCCTGCTGAAGGTCCAGTAGCCTGCTTGTTCTTCTTCTTCTGTGGACAATTAGTGGCATGGTGTCCGTGCTGGTGACAGTGAAAACACTTCACCTTGGACATATTCTACTTCTTGCCTTTCGCACCAGACTGAGAAGCTTTCTTGCTCTTCCCTTTCTTTTCTTTGGTAGAGAAAGTGAAATTCTCTTCATCAACTCCCTTTGATGAAGATCCGTCCTTGGTACTCTGCCTGATCTCCTCCTGCACAAGATCTGACCATAGTCTCTCCCATCCTGGCAATTTCTCCCGATCATTGACAGAGTCCAGATAGGAATGCAAACTCTTTGGAAGACCAAGGAGAGCCAATCTCACCAAGTCCTCATCATCGACAGTAACCCCCACACTTCCCAGCTCATCTCAACACTGAGTGAACTTTGTGAGATACTTGGGCATACTGTCACCCTTCTCGCATTTGATGTTTCTGAGTTTATCTTTGAGTGCCAGCTTCCTCTGATCGCTCTTGCTTTGGAATAATTCTATTAATGATATCCACATAAAATATGGAGTAGCATTTCCATGGAGGCTGGACACAATGTGATCCTTCACGCCCTCCAACAAAATCGTTCGACATTTTGCGGTCTTCTTTTGCCAAGCATCAGCTTGAGTAGCATCAGTAGGCTTCGGGACATCCATATCTATGAACTCCTTCAGCCTGTTATCATCCAATACTGCCTCCATCTTGTCTTTCCATGCAATATAGTTTGAGCTGCCCTCAAGAGCATACTCCAATCGCAATCAGTTGAAAGACATTGTTGCATTGCCACCAAGAAAACACTGCTGCAAATTCGAATTCCACCAGCAACCAACTCAACCGCCTCGGATCTAAGATTCGTGACAACACAATATTTCTCGTACAGAGATTTACTGTATCGGAATTCACCAGATATCTCACCTTCCAAAGGAAGGATGAATCCAAAGGCTACCTGGCCCGATTACAGACTCTGCTTGAAGAAATAGAATGTAAACACTTCCTGAATAGTAGATATGATGATCAACAGCTCTGATACCATATAGAAATTTTGAATAATCTAACACATATTCAATAGAGATTATCCTGATCATGTACTATTTCGGAATACATACACAATACATAAGCTCCTCTACGTTGATCATCAATATAGCAACATCAATAACAATAAAACATCAAGAGCATTCACACATTAACACAGTATGTAACATGGGGAAAGCATCTCGCTAAAAACCCCAACTATTTGTATATTAATGATTGAGACCATGTAACATTACAAAGTACAATGCTTATCACAAGCAATCCAGTACCAGCTCAACCTCTTACACAAAATACAGCTAAGATCTGATCTCCAAATCTATTCCACTACTTGGCTGCCTCCATTGCTCAATACCTGTTCAAGAATGAATGAGAATGGTTTGCCAAACTCGTATTTCACCTCCAAAGAATCACTCACACTGTGTTAGACGTGAGAAAAGGCTATAATACTAGGAAAATACATGAGAAAACTCATTGGCATACTCAATCCCTTGATTGTGCAAATCCTCATGCACAACTATAGTCACAACTGATAGCAATATGATTCTCTAACACCTGTCCCTATTGAACTGAACATGCACTGACATGCAACTGAGTTAACTGATGTATTCTATAGTTTTATTATGAGTTAATAATTAGTTTAACAACTCATCATTAGTCTATTTGCAGTTATACTAACTACAACTAGTTTAACCAAGTCAAACTGAACACAACTCCATCAACTCTACAATCAACTCCACCAAACTCAACTGATTGAGTTCTAACTGAAGTCATGCATGCAAAAACTCAACTGACTCATAAGAAAAACATACTTCCTTCTGGCAGTTGCATGGGTCACATCTGTAGCTCAAACTGAAGTGCTCCAGGAGAATAAGATCAAGTTTATAGACCAAATATTATTATGAGACAATAATATTTGACTTTTCTATTTTGGACAGCCAGTCTAAAAATAGACTTTGATCACTCCTACTGTGATCACTCCTGCTGTGGTCACTCCTACTATGATCACTCCTACTGTGGTCACTCCTGTTGTGATCATCCCTGCTGTGGTAACTCCTACTGTGATCATCCCTGCTGGGATCCAAAAATAGAACTTGCACCATAATTTGCCTGCGGGCCCACTTAGTGAAGGTGACTCTTTTCACTAAGCTCCATCATCTTGTTGCAATATCAACACATAGTGTTGGGTGATCTAAGCTTTTCATGAGGTGAAGAAGGGCTTTCATGCTGGGAGTATGACACTGGGTCAGAACAATCAGTTGTAATCCTCTTTGCTATTCTTGATGTTAATAGAGCTATTCAAGTTCTCCTCCACATTCTTGTATGTTTGATGATATATGCATTTGTGTGGTCAATATATATCTGGTCTTATATTTCTTATTATTGTAGATCTCTATTCTTCGATAGTATTATGTTGCTTTGATTCCATAGGTGCTCTTTGAAGCTGGGTAGACGAGGGAAAAGCAGCAAGGATCTGTCAGAACGGAGAGGAACCGAGCAAGGAACTAAACGCAAGACTTAGGTTGGTGTCCTTTGTTCCCCTCTTATCTAATTCTCATAAAGGAAAGCGAAAGTAGTTTTAGTTTCCCGCCTCAACTAGATCATGAATAATATTATGAAGATAATGTATTGTAGTGTATCTTATTACAGGTCGCCTTCCAGTTGGAAAAAACTTCGGATCCTCATGATAAAGCATTTCACCTAACATCAAAATATTAGTGACCTCATTCTTTAGGGGGAAACTGTTATAGACATTGTTGGGCACTGCAACACCAATCATACACGTCCATAAACCAAGGGCTCCTAAGTCCCTAAAAATGTTGCTTCACACCCTAAAGGAACAAGGTGAGCTTATTACATCATCTCCCAGAAGTTCCCCACAGAAAACTGCTCAGAACTGGTCAAAGCTGGACCATACAAACTGCCCAGTGCAGACAATGCGATGCATCCCACCTGCTCAGTGAAAAAGGGTGTGATGCATACTGAAAAGCCCCTTTGTAGGGTGCGATGGGAGAGAGTAGACAAATGGCAGAGTCAGTTTGCATCTTCCAGAAACTTCTCCTGTGACACTTTCCTCTTTGAATTCGCCCAAGGATGAGTAAGAGATCATCAATCTCCAAGTGGAATCAAGAACTATCAGAGAGAGGAAACTAATCAAAATCCCAGAAGTTGACTCACCCCCCTGCAATCATCTATATATGTATCCCTCATCCTAGAGATCCAGAGGCTATAATTTTTTATCTTGTAAGGAAGTGTTGTTGGTTTATTGGTGGAACATCATAGTGTTGGGTGATCTAAGCTTTTCATGAGGTGAAGAAGGGCTTTCATTCTAGGAGGATGACGCTGGGTCAGAACAATTGGTTGTAATCCTCTTTGCTGTTCTTGATGTTAATAAAGATATTCAAGTTTTCCTCTAAATTCTTGTATGTCTGATGATATATGCATTTGTGTGGTCAATATATATCAGGTCCTATATTGTTTATGATTGTAGATCTCTGTTCTTCGATAGTATTATGCTGCTTTGATTCCACAGGTGCTCTTTGAAGCTGGGTAGACGAAGGCAAAGTGGCAAGGATTTTTCAGAAGGGAGAGGAGCCAAGCAAGGATCTAAGTGCAAGACTGAGGTTGGTGTCCTTTGCTCCTGTCTTATCTACATCTCATAAAGGAAAGAAAAGGTAGTTTTAGTTTGTTCATTTGTAAGATAGCTACCAGTCTTGGTGGGACTAGCAGTTCTGAGTGGACACTAGATTTCCCGATAACAAGTGGGTTGGAAGGGGATATGCCATGTGGCAGGGGAAGATTGGAATGGAGTGGGAAGGGATGTGACAACAAATAAAGACGAATCGAATGGGATGTGCCACATGGTAGCAGTAGAGTGGAGTGGAGGTGATACTTGGTGAGAGAGGAGTGGAGAGGAAAGCACAGAGTTAACAGATATAATTAGGAGGGAAGAGGGGAAAGGTGGATTTTGGAGGGTGCGGGGGGGAGAGTGGTAAGAAGATTTAGGTGGGGTAGGGCGGGGGGGTGTCTGAAGTCCACCAGGGAATGCCATGTCACAGAAAATGGTAAATGGGGAATCCTCTTTTTATACCCCCACCTTGGTTAACTATTGGATGGGTAGGGGTGGGGGCTTTGAAGTGATCCCCTGACATTGATCTGTGTGGGTTAGATCATGGCCCTTATTTGTAACCTGACGCTTATTACAAAATGACAAAAGATGTCATATTGAATCTAACTTTATTAACATTTAATTAATCACATTTAAACATTGAAAATAAATAATTAAACACACTTTATTAAACTAATATAATCAGGCTTAAACATTGCGATTAAATAATTAAACATATTTATTTAAATCTAATGTGGCATTTAGACTAGCTATAAATATTTTTTTTTCTAAGGGGTGTTTCCTTAATTTTTTTCTCAATATATCTCTTTTTTATTAATTAAAGTGGCATTTGAGCTGACTCACTTATTCAGGCTATTCTCATTTTTTCATATTTTTTATTTCTTTTGATTTTTCACACACACACACACACACACACACACACACACACACACACACACACACACATACACACACACACTCACACACACACACACACACACACATATATATATATATCCTTGTTTTTGTATCCCCTTTCATTTTCATTTTCTTTTATTGGAAATAATTTGCAGAATAAAACATTACTTATAATATCTCATAACATAAAAATGAACAGATAATCATCACTGGATACTATAAATTCTATGACCCTAACAACATGTAGTTTCTATAGCCTATGCCAAGAATTATTGTCCTAACCCGACACCACTAAGCATGCTTCTTTCCTTTTCCATCAACGTCTCGTTCATTCTTTCTATAACTCCATTTTACTGGGGTGTGTATGGAGTAGTCTTAATTCATGATATCCCACACTTCTTATATAACTCTTTAGATTCCTTCCTTCAGAACTCTCCCCCATTATTTGAACTTGGCACCTTTATCTTCTTCTTTGTCCGGTTCTCCAGCAAAGCCTTAAATTGTTTAAACCTGTCAAAGACTTCAAATTTATTCTAGAGGAAATATATCCATGTATTCCTTGAGAAGTCATCTATAAATGAGACATAGTACACAAACTTACCTAGTGATGGAAACGACACAGGTTCAAACACATCACTTTGCATAATCTCTAACATCCCTTTCACCGTCTTAGCACCATAGGGAAACTCACCCAATTTTGATTCCCAGATACACAATGTTCATAGAAATCAAAATATAGAGAGAAATTAGACATAACTTATACCATACCATTACCAAAAAGTATTCGAAGACCCTTCTCTCCAATATGTACAAACCTTTGATGCCATAACATGGTGTTTTCTCTAGACACCACAAGGTGTTTTTCTACACTTTCAGGAACCAATGAATTGTTACACTCATAAATAACTATGCTACACAAAAGCTTGTACAAAGTTCCAATACAGACTCCCTGCATCAATATCAGTGCTCCCCAAACCATCTAGTAGGTATATTTCTTGAACACTATTTTTACATCTGCATCATCAAATTTATGGCCAATGAAGGAATACGTCAAACATCCGGAAGCGTTCTAATTGTTCCACCTTGAAACTTAAACTTAAATTTTCCATCTTGGATGATTTTAGCCTTCCTATCATCCCCCAAGCATACATCACCACCATCATATTTCTCATACTTGAAAAACCACTCCCTGTGGGGAGTGAAGTGAAAGGATGCACATGATTCAATCAACCATTCCCCATGATCTACATGTGTACTTGAAGAAGATGCCAAGTACACATCCCCACCTTCATCTGAGGTAGTTTTCGCCTCTACAGAAGTAGCATCATAAAAGCCATTTCCTTTCTCAGGATCTTTAGATCGATAGTCATTTTTCAACTGCCCATCCTTTCTGCATTTCCAACACACCTTTATAGGTTTTCCTAGAGATTTATATCTCCCTCTAGATCTAGATCTCCCACTCGATGACTTAGTTCTATTTCTGTTCTAGGACTGTCCTAATACAGACAAGGAATTTCCATTTTTGGCTCTCCATATTTTTCCATCTCATCTCCTCCGACAGGAAGGATGAGACGATTTCATCAAACTTCAAGGTAGTTGTATTCCTACCTATTTCAACAACCAAACTATCCTATGAATATGGTAGATAACACTATAGACTGATGCACTTATGTTCATCTAAAATTTTAATATCAATAGATAAAAATTGTATTACCACAGTATTAAAGGTGTTAAGATGCTCTCTCATCGAGTCTCCATCCTTCACCCTTAATTTATACATGTTTTTTCATAGGAACAATTTGTTCACTAGAGACATAGATTGTTACAAAGTCCCTAACTTGTCCCACAAAGCCTTCGTCATAGCTCCTTTGATAGATTCAAAAATATTGAATCTAAGATAGACAACTATATTGTGCTTTCTTCTTTCAGATCCAACTTCGCCCACTCTTCATATGTTGTTTTCATTGGTTTAGTACCTAGATGTACTATGATCCATTGATATTTATCGACCATCATATCCTCCATCTTAAGTTTCCACAACTCAGAACGATGACAATTAAATTTATCAATCTTTATCTTTCCACTACTCACAATTTTATTTGACCACAAGGATTTATCTCGTAGATCTCCCACTGAATAAGGTTTACCACATGCCCAAGAAAAACTCCTTAGCAATAGTGGCTTTCCCTTGAGGCTAAAACAATTCTGATACCAAATGTACGTTTTAACCATGTACAGAAATTACCTACAAATGAATTCTTAAAAAATAGAAAATATATAATGGCGAGAAACACAAACAAATACACAAATATTTTCCCCTGCATCCCAAAACCAGGACTACAAGATTTATTTTTCATTATATTCCTTTCAATGTTACAACACACATACATACATGCTGAATCATTCACAAATCCTAATCCATTAACCTTGGATTAGAACATAATCATAGTTCCCTTTACTAGATTTAAAAAATTCCATGGGAAGAAAACAATCATGCTCGAAAACATGTGCAAAACCCATGCAAAAAATGATAGATAGGACCACCCACCTAATATAGGGTCCATTTTTTTTTTTTCCAGTGCACTGCGCCCGGTGGAATGAAGGAGGTGTTAGTGTCGGTCTTGAGCCCTCCATCAGTGATCAATAACTCTTTGCATATGCATTTATAGGTGTCTCATCAGTGTCAGTTTCGCATCCCGCTAGGCATGCCATAACACTGAATGGAGGAGCTGGTCTTTGTTCCCTTCTTGGCTTTGCTGGATCAGGTCATACAACAATGTAATTGAGTCATGCTTGTTTTTATTCTTGTTTTGAAGTCCCATGGTCTTAGGTCTAGGGTTATGAGTCAAAATCATTTCAAGGTCATGAGTCATGATCAGTAAGTGCCCAGCAAGCCGGAAGGAGTTTTGTACATATGTTTCATTGTCATCTTCTTCATCTACAGCTCATTTTATGCCTTGGATTTAAAAACACTGTTTTTAATTCCAAGGTCATGTGGAATTTGAAAAAACAAAGAAATTTTCAAAAATTTGTAAAAGTGCCGGTAACAACCCTGGTTCCTTCGCTACAGTCCATCAGGCGGTCAACCTGCAAGAAGAACAGAGTCAAACGCATCAAAAAGCTCATTCCAGGACAAAAAGACTCTAAAATAGTGTTAAAGAGAATACAAAGGTTTAAACATTATAAAGTGGGTTTTTAAAGTCAATTTTTTTTTTTAATATGAGCCTATAAAAGCAAATTCCCTCTTGAAAGGTCTTCATTGTGCATTTGGAGCAAGAAATTACAAGCAAAAGGCGATTAGAGGGCGAAATTGAGCAAATTTGCAGCAGTTTCAGTATTTTGGAGGAGCGCGACCAAAAAAAGGCCAACGCGACCAAACGGAGGAGCGTGACCAAAAAAAGGCCAACGCGCTGTGTTAAATAACACGGGCGCGACCAAACGGAGGAGCGCGACCAAAAATTCAGTTTGCTGTAAAATTTATTCAAACGCCAAATTCACCCTCGAATTTTCTCCAACTGTTCAGGTATGCCTCATTCACATGTTTGATGATGGGTTAGGATTGAAAAGGAAGGTTATGGTCATGATTTTATGCAAGGAATCCATAGAAAATAGGTTGAAATGACTTGATGTTTTGCATGCATATGTTTGACAGTTTGTTTGTTTTTCAAGGCAATTTTTTCCTTATATCCCTCCATTCATTTTCCCAAAATTAAATTACATATGTTAACATGTTATATTTGTTAATCTCATTTGCAAATTAGTCATACCAAACCTGCCCCTTAATCCTATCAAACCCTAACCCTAGTCCTTTCAAACCCTATAAACCCTACCTTTTCCCCATGTATAATGATCAAACCCTAAAGCACTAGTAACACAGCAAAATGCCTATGTAAATGTACAGCAGTGAATGAAAAGAAACATTATAAAAAACAAATAAAACAGTGATGACAAGGCATGCACTCAAAGAATTGTAAAAACAGTGAAATTTGCCATTTTGCATAGCCTCAGAAAAAACAAAGGAAAAGGGTCATCTTGGTATATGTCAAAGGCTTCAAAGCTCAATAAGGTCATGACAAAATTTCATTTGCATAGACATCAAAGAAATCAGACTTGCTGTGGTTAGGGTTTGTAGTAACATGGTATCTTTTTCCCCTCCTTAAAACTCTGTTTTTTCCCTTACCTAATTCCCTATGTAAACCCTAATTTAATTGCTTGTCCCTTCAGTTAAACTCTCTAGGCAATTGAATATCCCTCCCTATGATCAAATCACACAGTGAAACCCTGATTACTCATGGCAAATGAAAAAATAAGGCTGCCTCTGTTTTTAATGAATTGCTGTTACAAAAATTGATTGGCAGCAGACTTTGTTGATGGGTTCCATTATTTCCCCTAAACCTAATTCCTAATATCCTCTATTTTCCCTCATTCCTATGTTACAATCCCCTCTCCCTTCCACTGTAAAATGATCACAACAACCCCTTCCTTTCCTCTTACAATCAGAAACCCTAATTCCCTATGGTAAAGCATGATGGAAACTGCCAGCATTAAAAAAGAACTGCTGTTATGTAAAGTAGTTGGTAGTGATTGATAAAGGGGTTTCATTGTCCCCTTAAACCCTAATTCCCTTTCACCCTCATCTTCCTAAATACCATTGACACATCATATCCCATTTTCCTTGCAAATTTATTATAGTAACCCTTCCCTCCCTTGGTCATCAAGCATACAAAATCCCTGTTTCCCAAAAGCATCAATGACCATTTCAAAAGCTATAAAAAAACAGAGTATGCTCTTAATAGACATTCAAAGACAAAATGAAATGAGCAGCCTGTTAAATGTTGATAGTTGATGCTGCCTTATCCCCCTATGCCCATGACATCCTTCCTTCCATCATGATGAAAATTCTATATTGTCCTTTCCCTTGGTGATTAAAAATCACAGTTTCCCTTAATAAAGTATTGATTTGCAAATGATGAAAGATGAGATGGCATGTTTAACATTATGTGATGTTTTCCTTCAGAATTCCCTACTTATATATATATTTTTTCCCTTTCCTATATGTAAATTCCCTCCCCTAACATATCCCTCATGATGTTTCCCCTTGAAAACAGCATACTTCACAGCATTTTGCAGGCAGGGCAGCGGTCATTTTGACTTATTTATTCCACCTTGCTCAATAACACCATGTCAACCACTGAGACTAATGAGCAAGGTGATGACCGATCATCATCTACTGAGATTGAGATACAACAGAGGCCTCGTAGGGGAGGCAAGGGTGGTCACCACAAGAGGGAAGAGCCTACATCACTGACAGAGTTGCAGGCTTGCCCATTGGCAGTATCTTGCTTTCAGCATATGGCTTGTTTTCAGTTTTGTGAGAGGCTGTCACACATCCAGCATCACAGAGACTTGGCCCGGTTGTTTGTCCTTCATCTCCATGACAGGAAGGTCACCCTTGCAGGGGTGAATTTTGTGTTTTCTCCAGAGGCTATCACAGATGCTACCGGGATACCCAATGTGGGTGAGGTATGGCCAAAGCGCAAGTGGGTGGACCTGGTATACTATGAGCCATATGTTAGGCCTGCCTTTGTGCATCACTTGACAAGGAACTTTCCTATCAAGTTCCTCCGAGCAGAGTATATAGACACCATGAGACTCATTATGCACTACTTCACATGCGAGGGGAGATTCTCACGAGTATTTTCTTGTCATATCCGCATGATGATGCACTTCACCAGAGTGAGGATGATGAACATCTCGGCATACTTATTTCACAACATTCAGAGGATAGCCACTACCTTTCGGAGACAGACTCCAGTACAGCAGCTCCGGAGCCTATGCCATCATGGTCTTATTCAGCTAGTAGTTTCCCATCAGCTGAGCCAGTAGGGCATCCCTTGGGCGGATTTCATCTCCCGAGATGTTTTCACACAGCCACATTCAGGGCCTGAGGCAGTTCATGAGGAGGGAGGGCCATTACATCAGCCCGAGACCAGCATCCCGAGACACATGGCTTCTTCTCCTCGGGTCACATATCAGAGAGGTCACAGGACCTTATTTGCAGCAGCCCGACGAGTACTTTCTCTACAGCTAGTGGAAGGGGTCTCGTCTTCATCATCAGAGCAGCGAGTGTTATCTCCACACCAGGTGGAAGGGGCCTCGCTTTCTTCATCGGCACAGGCAGTACGAGAGGGCAAGCAGCCCATGGTTGAGGATGAGGCAGTTGGCGAGGCACATGATGATTTCACTGGTCGTGATGCTCATTCTCCTTCCTCTTCAGATTTCTATGAGCTCAAGGAAGAGAACCTTGTATTGCAGTGGAAACTTGAGATGGCTCAGTGGACTATCACTTATTTAGAGCAGCGGACCAAACAGCTGGAGATCGAGAAGGAGTTGGATCAGTTATGGAGGATTCGATTCGACCGAGTCATCAACCGCAGGAGGCCTGGGGACCCACTGCCCATGGATAGAGAGTTATTGCTCATCCGAGCAAATTGGCGGTTGGCGGGACTGTTAGACAAGGCAAACCGTGACAAAGAGCTGCTCCGGAACATGAAGACACACTACTGGGCAAGATTACATGTTTGCAAGGCGAGAATGAAAATTCTCCAAAGAAAGCTGTTAGAGGCCCGGAAGAAGAAGAAAAGGACAAATCCACTCCGCATCTTGGCTGAGGCATCCCTCACTCATCATGGTACTGATCAGCCTTGATCTAGCATCAAAATCTGAAAATTTTGAGAATTTTGGAGCATTTTGCAAATTTTTGGTAAAATTACAGGTTTTTCCCACGGTTTGGTCTCACCCCGGGTGAGACCATTTTGAAGGGCTGCTCAGAATTTTGCAAACTTGGCATTTTTGGAAAGGGCATGCAAAAAGAAAAATTACCAGTACTTGGGAGCAGCCTCCAAAAGCTCAAAATAAATAAAAAAAAATGACTTTCTGCCCACTTTTTGAGTTGCAGAAAGTGACCTTGGGAGAAATGGTTTTTGAGGGGTCAAATCTACACCAAATTCCGAAATTCCACTTGGGATGGAAAGTAGACAGATCAAGATTTCCAATGAGCCATCTTGCACCTGATTTGGATCAGCGTAACCCACTCAAAAGTAGCTGCAAAGGGGCGCGACCAGAACTTCCAGATTCGCCAGTTTTTGACCAGTTCGGCCAGCAAAGCACTATTTTCACTTTGGTTGACTATTTGGGCATGTAAATGATGGATTATTGTGTAAATTTCATGGCATTAGATACTTTTACTCTTCTTTACCACTTCTAGAAGCTTCTTTGATGTAAATAGTGAATATTTAATGCATGGATAGGCTTCCTAACTTTTAGAGGCAAGTTGTTGTGCTGGCCTATTATCTAGTGACTGATTTAGAATTAGTTGTAACAGCTCCTAGGAAGCTGAGCTCGACCGCTAGAGGTGGGGGAAGAGGTTTGACCTTCTATATTATGCCTTCTCTTTCTTATTTTGATGGTTGGACTTTAGAGGGAGAAGTGCTATTGTATTTTTGACTTGTATTTTCTGCAATTTGAGGAAAAGGAAGGCCAAGATTTTGCAGACTTCATTGTGGATTCTTGTGGATTATTATGTTGATGGTGTGTCTCCTACTGTTATTGTAAGTGTGTTTATGTGTTCCATTTCTTAATCTCTTGCTGCTATTTAAACAAAAGAAGTGATAAAGTTTGAATTCATGCATGCCATGCTCAGCTTTCAATTTTGTTTAAACTCTATGTTTTCCACTGTTTAAAGAGGATTCAAAGTCCTTGTTTGCCCTCTTTAACCTCCTCTCTTTCTTCCCTGATCACTCATCCAAGCCAAAGGCATCAGCACAAGTTCCTACCTTTCCCCAAAGAACCCCCTGCAAAAACTGAGCCCAATCCCCGCACCCTGAATTGCACTCCCTCCAATTGCCACCAAAAACCCAAAAATCTTTAAATCAAACCCCCCTTATCAATTTACTAGCCTAATATCTTTGATCCTAATTGGTCAGCTTATTATATTATAAGATCTATCAAATCTGACCCGAGAGAGCCTTCTCATACCTCGTAGGGCTAGCTACGAGGTGAAATGGTTTGATGTAGCCTTGAGAGTTTGTCTATCTCAGCCTAGGTGAATTCCAAGCGCTAACAGGAGGGACTTCCCCTATCCCCTCTAACCCCCTACTTCACATGTGGGGATAGTCATGGACATAATATAACACACGGCCAACATATATACTGATAAGGGGAAAATATTTAGCGAGCTAACTATCAGAGGTCTATAAACTTGCCTCTGAAGGAGAAACTTCTTATGCTCTCAATAGGTTTGGATCCCTCTTCCAACTAATTTAAAAAATAATAATTCCTTAAGCATAGTCCTATTAAAAAAAAAAGAAATAAAGGGTGAAAGAATAGAAATGCTTCCTTCACAGGAGGGGTGAAGCAAGAAACTTCATCAGGGTACTATCTAGGCTCACTCGTAGTGAAGCAATGCTTGTGTTCCTGAACTGACTCCATCGGGTTACTATCCAGTCCTGCTGGAAGAAGAGCAACACTAGGGATGTTAACTCATACTCTAAATATTTTTGACGCATGTTTTTATATTACTCTTATTCTCATCAAAATGATTCTGCTTATGATGCAGGAGCATTCAGGCCTAGTCAGAAATATGATAGCATGATCACATGTTGTGACTAACAAGGGGTTGGAAGACAATAGTTTGGTTAATTTTCTTTATTTAAATGTATGAGAGTGTTTATTTATTGAAAAATATGAGAAAAGGGCAATGTGGCTGATTGATCCTCCCTGTGTGGAGATCAGGCCAAATAGTAAGATTTATTTGGTTTGTATAGAATATGAGGAATTTAAAAGCTTTCTTTAGTGTTTGTTTAGGAAAGAGCAGAGTTGAAGAAGTTCTTTAGGAGAGAGTGAGATATTTATAGATCTAAACTACAATTGGTTCATGAATTTATTCTTTTATAAATTGTGATTATTTTGTATAATTCAAAGGTTGGATAAGTTAGCAAGAGAGAAGCTAGAGAGGTTGGATAGGTTAGCTAGAGGTTAGCTAGGTTAGAATCAAGCAAGAGAGAGCGAGGATTTTAAGATTGAATCAGAGTCTTACATTGATGTAATCAAGCTAGAGGGCGAGACTCTGTATAACTTTATTATATTGAACAAATGGTTCACTATGTGTTAATGGACCATTTCTATTGAAATCCTTCGCTGGTCTCTATATATTGTTTCCTGCATAAAAACTAAAGCATTCTTCTCTATTTTATTCCTTAAGTTATGAATGGCAACGTTAAAGAATTCTTCTCTATTATATTGAACAAATGGTTCACTATGTGTTAATGGACCATTTCTATTGAAATCCTTCGCTGGTCTCTATATATTGTTGCGTGCATAAAAACTAAAGCATTCTTCTCTATTTTATTCCTTAAGTTATGAATGGCAACGTTAAAGCATATTTGAGTCCTTATTGTTATAATAATGACTGAGAATTTCAAATAGATCATAGCTTACTATTATATATGAAAGTCTTGAGTGGGAACAGAGTATAGAGGAGAATCATGTTTTAACACAGAGTCTATTAAAACAAGCGAGATCAATATAGCATGAAATAATTACGAGAAGGAATAGTGGTTGTTGGATCCCTAAGATCAACAAACCATATCTAATCAGGCCGAACAGAGTCACTTTATCACATCGGTGAAATTCATGTGTATGTGGCAGGCTTAGGCCTTAAGTCTTTGTGATGAGCAATCATCGATATATCACATCGACGAAAGTCTTTGTGGATGGACTGGCCCTAACCCTTTGCAAACTTTGATAGAAACATTGCAATATAATGTGGACCATTGGATCATATACTTAATCAACGGTAGAGATAAGGTACGTGCTCATTAACTAAAAGGTGGTTTCCAAAAGGTGGTAAGCAGTTATCGGGTGGCCTCAAAAGTCGTAAGCGGTTTTCCCAATCTAGACCCGATGAGCATATGAGTTGGAATTTAATTAAGTTGAGATCTGGAGAAGATGAGACGTCCATCGAATGGATGATCAGACAAATTTCGGGCGTGAATAAGCGTGAAAGTTAATTCCCAATCTAGACCTGATGGGTTTTGTATAGAGGATTTAATTCCATTTGATGTCTGGCTTATGAGACTGGAGAAGATTTTCTCCTGTGTTCCTTTATATTATGATAGAGTTGTTTAGCCGAGTTTTTAAAGGTTCAAAGAAAGAAAACCCTTCCGTTATGTGAATGTGGGTATAACCACTAAGTCCATGCTCAATAGTATGTATATGAATGCAAGATGTGAGGTCCCAGGTTGTTTAAGGAAGGAGCACACATAAACGCTTCCAATAGTTGTATGAATATGGAGAAATTTGCATGTGATCAAGGTTTCTTGCATCACTTTTGGTATTAGAGCTATCTCAACGCTCCATAAATATTGGTTTGGAAATGGAATTTAATTCCAGCATATGTATAACTGCACTAAAGTGAATTTGATATAGATGGGGATCAGACTACACAGGACACTGAGATCAGAATGGGGAAACAACGAATTGTCTGATGAAGGCCTGGAAAGAATGGTTAATTTGATAATTTTGTAGAGATTTGTTTTGAATGTCTAAAGAACAACAAAGGATTGAAATTTCAAAGGAGAAGATGTTTTCCTTTCAGGAAAATGAAATTTCTATGTAAGTTGATTGCATGATTGATTTGATTGAGATGAAAGTTTTAGAAGTTAAAGCTGAATAAATGATTTGAAGAATTTTGTGAAAACTGAGAATGATAGAATATTGCTTAAAGTATTGTTGAACACAATGATATTGATCATTAAAAGTATAGAGATTGGGTTTAACAGGACTAAAAGAAGAACCATTACAAGGGATGAATTTTGGAATTTATAGAAGCAAGACAGGATTTTCTTACAAACAGGTTATCAGAAGGAATTGGTAGTGTCTATCATGAATTGGTAAAATAATTGAAATACAGATTTAATCTTAATTGATCTTGAAAGCTGAAGAATCCATTGTGAAAAGTAAGAGGAAAAATAGTTGTTGGCTGTATGGAGTCTTTTGAATGGAAAGTCTAAAGTGAACAGATGAATCCTTTGGCAAAGATTTAATTGATGGAATGGGAATTAGTTTTAAGACATCTTTGAAGGAAATATTGTAGGTTTGAAAGGTACTTTGATGTATCTTGAGATAAGATTGTGCAGGTCAGTGGAAGCAGTGGAATCGCTCAAAGATAGAATGAATTGTACCAGCATCATAGCATATGAGCTATGTCAAAGAAGATAGAGCAAGAAGAAATCTCATATGAGTAGAGGTGGTAGTACCCAAAAGTAACTGAAATTATTGAATGAAGAAGGAAGTGAGCAATTGAAGATGTAGAGCCTAAAGCAAGGAGTGTTCAAGAGACGATGAGAACAACTTCCAACTGTGGTTGGGTAGAAGTTGTTGAGGCAGCTCCACAATTGTGATTGTGGACAGGAGATAACAATTCCAGCAAGAGGAGTGTTGGGTAGAATTGTTAGTGAGTGAAAGGTTCAAGGAAAGTTTGGTGAGGCATGAAGGAGACTTGTTACAGGTGAAATGAAAAAGGCTAGTTGCAAATCACTAGTGAACACTGAAAGTTCACCAGAGGAAGAAATGGAACTAACTATTGAAAGTTATGACAGGGGCATAGAGGAAAGTTGGAGACAGAGGAAAAAGAGTGTTGAAGCAGTTGAACTGAAAGGAATGAGTAAAAAAGAAAGGGACATAGAGTTGGCTGAGATGAAGGCAGAACTCAGTCATTTGGAGAAGCTGGTATTGAAAGGAATTAGAGAAAAATGGAAACACATATTTTATGTGGGAAGAAGAGTTAAATGGAATGTCAAATAATTGTTTGCGGAGAAATTAATACTTCGAACAGTTGAGAATGAAGGAATAAAATACATTTGTGAACCAGAGAAAGGATCTCTCCTTGGGAAAGGAGATAGTGATGGAAATGATGATAGTGATGAGGAACTGATCTATGCAGATCAAAACGAAAGGAATGTGGTAGTAACATCCTCATAGACAAGAGGATCTCATATTTTTGGGATTAATTATTTTTTTGAATGTAAAATTGCAGGTATGCAGCCTAATGAATTTCAACCTGTGTATGAAAATGTGAAATATGCAAAGGCAAGAAAAACACAAAAGGAGATGCATAAAGACTTTCAAGAATTCAATTGGTGGAGGGAATTAAAAGGTATGGCTAAATGGTTGTGTCTTCTCTTAGTGAAAACTTATTGGATAATATTTGAAGGGATTTAGCATGGATAAAAGACCAATGGGAAATAGAAACAAGAAAGGAAACAAATGCCTTGCAGAATTGTGAAGTGAAGAGAAGGAAAGCTCACACCGAGAACTTAGCTGAAGAAGTTAAGTCAAGGAAATATTTGAAATATGAAAGTCTTATTAGAGAAGAGGAAGAGACATTGTTGTCTTATTTGGATAAATTGAGTGTTGGGAAAAATTGTGTAGAACAGAAAGGTATTCTACAAACCTATGATGAAGTTGCCAAGCATAGTCAAGAAGTTGTAGTCCTAGAGGTTTTCTTCGATGAGGAAGAAATCAAAGATATTTAGGAAGAATTTATCAATAACTTAGTGCACTATTAGAATAGTTTATAGAATCATGACGATACGATCATTGAGGCTTCAAATTAAGAGCCTTGCATAATGATATGCTCCAAAAAATCCTAGCTATTGAATTGTTGAATGATAGTCTTGTGTCAGAATAAGGAACACTGTGTAATGCAAAGGAAAGTATTGGAATGAAAATTGATGACAATTTCATAACTTTTATAGAAAGACAATATAAGGATTTGATGGCAGAATTATCTATGGAAATTGAAAACCATAGTTATTATGAATCTGACAATTTTGATGGAAATTTTGTCTTATACAAGAAGGAGAAGCCATATGTAATTGACATGCTTATTGAATATGAAGGAAATGGTATTTTGTTGGAAAAGCTATTAGATGGACCTGATAACATAGAGGAAAATAATATCTTTAATGATAATGGAAGGGGAAGTTGTAGAGTACAAACAACAGATTGTAAATGACAGAGGCAAATAATATTTGGATATAAATTTTATAATTTCTATGGTGAGGAGAAGTATACAATAGGTAGATGTTAGTGGAGTTCATTTAAGAACAAATTGTAAAGAGGAAGTTGAGAAATTGTGGAATATGAAGACAATTAAAAAGAGGCACAACAAAGAAGATAAATTAACAAAAGGATTTTGTATTAGCAAGGAAAGAGGACAACAACAACATAATATTTGGAAATCTGGAGGACCAGAAGTGATAGTGGTAGAAGAATTGAATTAGCAGTGTGATGGAAGTGATGACCAATTACAAAGTAAAGTTTGGGATATCGGATAATCAACAGAAGAAACACATGACCAGGAGGTCATGAAAACTTTCAATTTTGGGAGTATGATGCAGGAGCATTTAGGCCTAGTCAGCAATATGATAGTATGATCACATGTTGTGAATAAGAAGGGGTTGGAAGACAATAGTTTAGTTATTTTATTTATTTAAAAGTATGAGAGTGTTTATTTATTGAAAAATATGAGAAAAGGGCAAAGTGGCTTATTTATCCTCCTTGTGTGGAGATCATGCCAAACAATAGATTTATTTTGTTTGAATTAGAATAGAATATGAGGAATTTAAAAGATTGATTTAGCATTTGTTTAGAATAGAGTGGAGTTGAAGAGGTTATTTAGGAGAGAGTGAGATATTTCTGGATCTAAACCATAATTGGTTCATGAACCCACTTTTGTATAAATTGTGATCTTTTTTTATAATTCAGATGTTGGATAAGTTAGCGAGAGAGAAGCTAGAGAGGTTGGATAGGTTAGCTAGAGGTTAGCTAGGTTAGAATCGAGTAAGAGAGAGCGAGGGTTTTAAGATTGAATCATAGTCTTTGATTAATGTAATCGATCCAAAGGATGAGACTCTGTATAAATTTATTATATTGAACAAATGGTTCACTATGTGTTAATTGACCATTTCTATTGAAATCCTTTGCTGGTCTTTATATATTGTTGCCTCCGTAACAACTAAAGCGTTCTTCTATGTTTTATTCCTTAAGTTATGAATTAGAACATTAAAGCATAATTGGGTCCTTATTGTTATAATATGACTGAGCATTTCAAATAGATCATAGCTTACTATTATATATGAAATTCTTGCATGGGAACAAAGTATAAAGGAGAATTGTGTTTTAGTGGAGAGTCTATTAAAACAAGTGAGATCAATATAGAAGGAAATAATTACGAGAAGGAATAGTCGTCATTGGATCCCTAATATCAATGGACTAGATCTAATCAGTCCAAATAGAGTCACTTTATTGCATCGACGAAATTCATGTGTATGCGGCAGACTTAGGCCTTAAGCCTTTGCGATGAGCGATCGCTGATATATCACATCAGTGGAAGTCTTTGTGGATGGACCGGCCCTAACCCTTTGCAAACTCCGATAGCAACATTGCAATATAACGTGGACCGTTGGATCATATACTTGATCAATGACGGAGATAAGGCACGTGTGCATTAACTAGAAGGTGGTTTCCAAAAGGTGGTAAGCGGTTATCGGGTGGCCTCAAAAGCCATAAGTGGTTTCCCAACCCAAACTTGATGAGGATAGGAGTTGGAATTTAATTAAGTTGAGGTCCGGAGGTAATCGGAACATCCGTCGAATGGATGATCAGATGAATTTTGGGCGCGAATAAGCACAAAATTTAATTCCCAATCAAGACTAAATGGGCTTTATACTGTGGATTTAATTCCATTTGATGTCTGGCTTATGAGATCAGAGCAGGTTTTTTCCCTTGTTCATTTGTATTATGATAAAGTTGTTTAGCCTAGTTTTTAAAGGTTCAAAGAAAGAAAATGCTTATGATATGTGATTGTGGGTATAACCACTAAGTCCATGCCCGATAGTATGTATAGGAACACAAGATGTGAGGTCTCGAGTTGTTTAAGGAAGTATCACACATAAACGCTTCCAATATTTGTATGAATATGGAGGAATTTGCATGTGATCGGGGTTTCTTGCATTAGCTTACCTTATGTTGTGTTATTCCCAATAACAAAACAAGAAGACTACATATCTAACCAAGAAGAATGAGAGCCGACGTGACTCACTAATTGAATCAATAATTCCTGGAAAATTAGGACTTCATGCCCAAAATAAAACCAATACAGAGAATTTGAATTTCTCCCAGTATGTCATAGATTACTTTTGTTGCATAAACGATGGTCCAAAATTCTTTCCTAACTCAATTTTGGAGCCAAAGTGAACTATCATTCTCAGTTACCTAGTGTCATCATGTTGTTTTCTTGACTATCCTTATGTTTTCTCTATATGTCGCATCATCCTCAGTGAATGATTTCTAAATTTCATCACCTTATATTTGTGAACACTTGTGTTATCTTATCCAAAAGGTAGGTGGAGCGATAGATTTTCTTCACTTAACAACTAGCTTTATTTACCATTTGAAAGCACACAAAAGAAAAGAAAAGAAATTTATTAAGAAAAAGAAAACTTCAAGATGATGAACAATTTCCTCCTTATTGAACACACTCTTGCAGAAATTATGTTGTAGTTTTCTACTATTTTGCTTATATTAATTCACAATTTAGAACAAAAAATTTATACATGCAATAAGAAATCACAAAATGCAACAAGAATTTTTATCTGGGGAAAGAAATCTACTAAAACCCCCCATGCCTCTTTCATTAATAAGACGAAATAGAGATGTATTACAATTGGTTTGCTCAACTGAACTCACCCTGCAAGTGCAAAACCTATCTCTCTACTCACTGAAGGGCTCCGACCTAGACTTAGTAAATTTATGCCTTGGCTTGAGCTCCTCTTTGCTTTTGTTGTTTCTTGAGGAATTAGGCCCGTACTATTTAGGAAAATCCTCAAATTGACTGTGAAATTACTTTAGGATGATGATATGACTCCATTCAACACTTGTACACTTAGAACTAGTGTACAACTAATGGTACACTGCCTTACAATATCCATCTCAACTAGGTAACTTCAATTCTCTACATGCACTTGCTATTATGGGTTGACTGATCAGTTAACTCGATGATCATTAAGTTTGAGTGAAATCCCACTACACAACTTGACCCTCCACTAGTTCTTCCAATTGTTGGAACTCGTTTAACTAAAAACAACCTTAGATAACTAACCTTGATTGCTACAAATTAGCAATCACACATGCTTAACTAAACTCTAACTCCTCCAACTCGAATTTATAAATTAAATTGGGTCACAGAAGCCATGTCACTCAGGTTAACATCATCCAAGTTGTCTACTGATGTGGAAATTCAAATTTTGTCAATTTAAACTATGTAAATTTGAAAGGGGAACTATAAACTCGAAACATGAAATCTAGCCAAGAAAACTCCAAAAAAACATGAAAAATAGTGCTAAAAAGAATAGTGATTATTTTGGAACGATGTTTTTTTTTGTTTTTGTTTTTGTTTTGTTTTTTTTTTTTTTCTTTTTTTTTTTTCGAGTTAATTTTCAAGATATTTAAAAAAAATGGCAGTAAAACTGATTTTTTTGTGCAAAAACAATTGTTTTTGAGGTAAAAATCACACTAATGTTTTTGATAGAATAACACTTTTCTTTCCTAGGTATTATTTCAACATTTTTTAGCAATGAAGATAGAGATAAAATAATCAGATCTAAAATACATTAAAATTATATCAGTTTTCATCCATGTTGTTAAACATATAATAACATGACACTAAAGATCGATAAAATTCTAATTGTTTTCAACCATAACATTTAAGATACAAAACAATTTGGAAAAATTTCAACCATAAAATTAAAAAACCATGACATTATGAACAAATTACATGACTAAATTAACCAAAATGTCATTCCTTGTTGATTGAATGAAACATAAATTATATCTCTCAGTTATTATTTCATTGTAGATATTCTAAACAATACAAATCATCATAATTAAAAAATATAATCCAACAAACATAAAAATGACTCATAAATTCATTTAACACCATATGGAAATCAAAAATTTTATTTCAAGATATAGTGCAAACATTAGTTATATAAATTGTCTTAGACAATTATTCAAAATCAATCATATTTTCTTGCACACCATCAGAATTCACATCTTCAGATGAATGAATGGATGTAGATGAAGATGTTCCATATTCTTCTCTTTCATCAACTAGTGCCCTTTCTGAGTCCACATGCATGCCCACCATTTTAGGTTTCAAAATTCTTCTAGATCTACAACTGGTTTCAGTAGACTCCCATCTCAACATTGTTCCTTTTGGTAATAAATTCTTCAAAATATTTATCATCTTGAAGAGAATATTTCCTATCTTTGTTAAATTGAAGTCACAAACAAGTATGTCAACATCATCCAATTTTAAGAGGTCTGTGCAGCGACAATTTATATTTGTAGTGTTTCTTTTTGTCTTCCCACCAATTTTTTTTATCAACTACCATCTCTGGCTTATACACACCACTGAATGGTTGTGTATTTGTGGCATACGAGTGTACTTCAACACCTACAACATCTTCATTTTTTTTAATGACCTTTATAACCTTAGAAACCTAGAATGGATATCCATTGGGATCTCCATCCGCTAGCACTATGATCATGTAACCCTACTTAATATCTTGTATTGAACTCCTGTAAATGTCTGCCATGGATTCACGATGTGCACGAGATCATCTAGATCCAATATCCATTTCTCTTCCCTCTACCTATGAATAATTAATAATACCTTGAGATTGTTATTATTCAACAATGTTCATTTGACACATTTGGTGGCAAAATAAATGGAGTTTTCAAAGGTATATCTTCATTTGTCTTTCTTGAAATGATATCGCTTTGATTATTGAGAAAAGACTCCCACCAAACTGAATCATTAATATCAAAATTCTCATATGTATATCTAATACATTTTTGAATTTCCTCTAGGCAATTAGAATAATTTATATCTCTATTCTACCCGCGTGCATTATGAACTTCAACAACTGATTGTAATAACAATATATTTGACACAAATATTGGATGATCTAGAATGAACTTCAAAAAAGACAAACCTGATGATGGCACCTATTCTACAATAGTTGAGTATTTCTTGCCCCATATTAGTGTTTTCTCATCAATGTTTTTGATACAAAATTGATGTTGGAAGCTAATATCATTAAGTTTTTCAATGCATTTCTCCTAACCATGCGATCCTAGAATAAACCTTCACATGTCAACAATTTCCTCCAACACATAAAAAATAGGTTCTAGCATGCATGATTTCTTAATACATTCAATTAATGATGCGAAGCTCCCAACTTCCTTCCTTGTCAATGTGATTGAGAAAAGACTAAACATCTGGTCAATATGGTCATGAGTGTGCCCAATAAGAAGGAAACCAACCTTTTCCTTCTAAAAAATTCTCAATTCAACAAGCATATTTAGATATCAAAAATCAATTTGATTTTTGTTTTCATGGCAAGTGCTATCCAATTGTAGATACAAAACTTTAGGAAGATTACTAGACCAATGAGAAAGCACATCATGAATTATGGTTATTATCAGATTTGCATCATTATGAACATTTGGAGCTCTAAAGTGTACCCTTGGAAAATTTTTCCCATGAAGACCATAAAACCGACCAAGTGATAGTCAATAAAATTTTCCTTTTGTAAATTTTTCGGTGTGTGAACAAAATCTCGTAGAAGTGTTTTCCTCTGCTAAATAACACTAATTATCAAACCCAAATATTTATTTGGATTATCATAACACTTCTTTCGATGCTTGTACAACATTTTCCTTTCACTTTTTTGTTGTTCACGACGCTCTTGAAGTGCTTTGACAATGGAATATACAGAATATAAAAGAAAGTCATTAAGAACTACGTTTTCATAGTTGATGACTATACAATTTTAAAAGTTAAAATTTATGAATTCTTACCTCATTTTTAACGTTCACATTTATCCGAACATGTACTGCAAATCCCCATCCCAGTCTTCTTAGCAATACATGCATTTTTGAACTCTTTCTTCTATATCTTCGCAAAATATTGATATGTAATAAATCGACCAGGTTCTTCAGCACCTTCTGCATATTCTTTGTATAAGTTGTAGATTTCTCATCATGAGAAATTATCTGGAATATGTATTGCTTCTCTATTTGGCATACACTCTCCATGATTTGAAAATATACCTTTCATGCATGAAATTTCCATATTTGATAATGTCCCAAACTATCGTTTATGACGTACTTCTGAATAAAATGTGGGATCCTTTTCCAAATTTTCTTGGATTATTGACAGACGAAAATTACTCATTCAATGAAACACTTTGAAAGCCTTTCTACAGATAAATAAAGACCCAATATGATAATCATAACCTAACAATGTAGATTTAATGCACCCCACTAAATGTGAATGTTGCATGCTTTTATTCATTCACAAATATATCTTCCTTTTCTCTAATGCAAACTTGAAATCCATATGTTTCAAGAAATATTTTTGAGAGAATTCACTTGAAATGAGAGAATTGATAGAAACTATTCTCATCATCTATTATTCTCTACCCCTTGTATAACTATAACATATTGGATTGACACGAAAAGGTCTGCTCTTCCTCCTCGATACAATATTTCCTAGCAACATCTGCATCATTGTATCATGATCTGTATAAGAATTTTCATCATCATTATGAGGAATGTTATCCTCACCATGATCATCTATGATTTTGAAGTACTGACTTGGAGGATATTCTTCATGTTTCTGTTCTTCAGTGCTACCCTCATAGTCCTTAGAATTAGGACTAAATGGAATATTTGACTCAATGTTTATTCGATATTCTTCATCATGTGCATTGTTAGTGTTGCTCTCATAGTCCATAGGATTAGGACTATGTCGAAAATGTGACTCTTTACTTAATGAAAATTCCTCTTGCTACCCTTCGTCATTGTTTCTCTCATAGTTCTTAGGATTAGCACTAAGTTCTTCATCTTGTCCTTTGTCACTACTACTCTCATAGTCCTTAGGATTAGGACTAGGTGGAAAATGCGACTCTTGATTTACTGGAAATTCCTCATCTCGGCCTTCATCACTGCTACTCTCATAGTCCATGGGATTAGGACTAAGTGGAAACTATGGCTCTCTATTCAATTGAAATTCTTCATCACTGATTCTCTCATAGTCCATAGGATTAGGATTGACTGGACACTATGACATTCTATTCATTTGAAATTCTTCATCATGCTCTTCCTCACTGCTACTTTCATAGTCCATAGGATTAGGACTAAGTGGACACTATGACACTCTATTCATTAAAAATTCTTCATCATGATCTTCATCACTCCTACTCTTATAGTCCATAGGACTAGGACTAAGTGGACATCATGACACTCTATTCATTGGAAATTATTCATCATGCTCTTCATCAATATTGCTCCCATAGTTCGTAGGATTAGGACTATGTGGACATCGTGACACTCTATTCATTTGAAATTATTCATCATTATCTTAATCACTGCTTCTCTCATAGTCCATAAGATTGGGACTATGTGGAAACCACAACTCTTTATTTATTTGAAAATCTTCATCATGCTCTTCATCATTGTTTCTCTCATAGTCTATAAGATTAGGACTAAGAGGAAACAATGACTCTTTATTTATTTGAAATTATTTATCCTGTATTTCATCAGTGTTACTCTCATAGTCTTTAGGATTACGACTAAGTGGAAGATTTGACTCTCTATTCACAGTGGAAGAATTTATGTTATATTCATCAATATGAATAAAGTTGTTATGCGACAAAGATGTTGGTTATTTACAAAGTGAAACTTCATTATCAGAAGAATCCATGCCTTTGAAACATAAGAGGTTGATGTTGGCATTATGATACAAGTATTGTCCTTGATGGCAACTCTACAAGTCAACTCAGTTTTGATAAGAGACTAATAGGAATATTTAGAGGCAATAGGGCAGTGGTACAAAGGATCAAGAATATGGAACTAAGGTCTATTAGTCAGAATAAAGAATTTGAAGGAAGAAGATGATGTAAGAGCAGTTTAAGAGATACATGCAGGTTCACTTAGTCCAAGTAGTGTATACACGCAGGTACTCAAAACAAAATAGCATATAACGTACACACTCACTCTCACAAAAGGCAAAGCACATACATGTTGAAAACCATGGTTTTGGTTTGAGGTATCTTTGAACCATGATATGACACTAGGTATTTAGTCTGAGGTATTCAATCCATGGTATTTGATCCAAGGTATTGGTCCTAAGTGGATTCGGTCCATGGTATTGAGAAAGGCCAAAAACTATATAAAGAAGAGAGGATAATAAGGCTAGATGTGCAAGTGAATAATATTCTAAGGAATACTTCTATCTGAAGTATATTTTATGTTGCAGGGTTATGTTTGGGACTACATTTGAAATATTTATGTGCACCTTGAGTTCAATATTGGATCAAGATCATGAGACCTGAAATGACTAACGCTTGAATGATCTGATATTGGTTGAGTCTAGATCTGATGTTTTGTGTCTGTTTTATTCATTATCTATCATGATCTGGGTTTGTCTAAAGTTTGGAATTATAGAAACGTTCTGAGTCAATATTTGCAGATCTGTACGTAGGTTCGTCTTGGAAAAACAGTGTATACACGTAGGTTCTGTTCTTTCAATTTATCATATACAAAAGACAAGGTTGATGTTCAGAGATGACTGATCTATCAGATCAATATTGTTGATTTATTTCTACTGCTATTTTACTATCGTCTATCAATGAAGTCTTCCTAGATCTAAATGTAAATCTGAATGCATAAGGAGGTTAATATTTGATTGATTGTATAAGTGAGAAGAAATGTTTTCTGTTGCCTTCCTATGTAAAGCTCTGTCGTTTGACAGTAGATGTTTAGTATGTTGCTGGTTGGTAGAATTTGAGATTCAGAGATTTTATGATTTAGAATCTTTAGAGGTATATGCAGCTTGGGCTGAAGGAAGTAGCATATACATATAGGTTTTCTTCATTGGAGTAGCGTATATAGTCCGACACATGAATTTTTGAGGTTTCAATTGGTTCTGAATGTTGATACAGGTTTATGGGTTCAACACAGTGTTCTGATGACAGTGATCTGATTGTATCAGATTAATTGAATTGCTTGATGAAGTTTGCGTTTATAAATTTTTGATGCGTTATTGATGAGTCAAGGTCTTCATATGTATTGATACGTGCCAGGAGCATCCAGTTTGAAAATTCATGAAACGTGGTCCTTGGTGGAAGAGTGGAGTTTTCTCTAGGTTGGCACCTACATACTACTAAACATATTGGCTAGTACAAGAGCTAGGAGGTTCTAGCTCCCTTCTAGTAGAAACTGGAGAACGAGAGAAGGTTGTAACCTTATGCAGGTAGAAGCCTGCATACTAGTATGAGTCTGCACCAGTACAAGATTGTAAACAGATTTTCTTATTAATGAAAGAAGACAGAGACTACAACAGCAAGTGGTTTTCACCCACATTGGATTTCCACCTTAAATCATGGTGTCCATGTGTGTTGTTTATGTGTAATGGTTTATTATGTTTATACCACACATGGTTACTATTTAATGATTGACGGAGTACTGATGCACTGATTAAAGATCAACACATGATGAATTAACTAAATCATAAGTTTACTGCACAAACTTTGGTTTCCTTAAAGACAGTTGCGTGTACACCCTAGTTCCCCTCTCTCAAGTAGTGTATATAAATCTGATTATGAAAAAGAAAAATTCTTGATCCGATAATACTAATTCACCCCCCCCTCTCAATATTATTTCCAAAAATTGGTATCAGATCCAAGTTCTTCAGAAGATGCTTGATCTCTTGAAAGAAGATCCATCAAGATGAATAATCACGAAATCATGGGATCCATCAGACCGCCAATCCTCGAAGGTATCAACTTTGTTTATTGGAAAATAGGAACCACAACCTATCTACAATCTCTTGGAATAGACGTCTGGGAAATTTTGGAAGGAGGATATAAATTTCCAACAACAATTCCTACAGACACGGTAGGTAAAAAGCAATATGAAACCCATGCCAAAGTTGTCAATACTTTATTGGGAAGTTTGTCACAATCAGAGTTTGTCAAAGTCATGCAACTCAAATAAGCCAAAGAGATATGGGACAAAAAACATTCAGAGCTACGAAAGAGACTCTAAGGTAAAATATGTTAAGCTTCAAACTCTCAAAATTCAGTATGAAACTCTTAAGATGCATAATGATGAGAATATAGCTAGTTACCTCTTATGTATAGATGAGGTTGTTAATTGTATGAAGAATTTGGATGAAGAAATATAGGAAGTTACCTTAGTTAAGAAAATTTTGAGATCCTTGTTTGCTAAATTTGAATCAAAAGTGTATGCCATAGAAGAAAAACAGGATATGTAGAATATCACTATGACAAAACTTCATGGAATCCTAACTACTTTTGAGATGAGAAAAGGAGGTCCATGAGAGATGAGAGAAGCCGCATTTAAAGCTTCAGCAAAAGGAAGAGAAAAGGAAGAACACAATGAATCAGGACACATTTTAGAAGAAGAATATGAGGTAAATTTTGTCAAGAAGCTTCAACGGAGTTCTGGAAGGTTCAGAGGTAAGCTACCTTTCAAATGCTTTGCTTGTGGTAGAGTCGGTCATTATGCTACCAGATGTCATCATAAAGACAAATATGAAAAAGGAAAGGAATTTGAAAAAGGAATAGGAAACAAGATAGCGATGGTTTATCTAATAGTGATGAAGATGAAACTGGTCAATATTACAGACTTTTCATGGCTTATGATAGCGATGATTTTTGGGATAGTTTAGAAGAGGACAGTGATGGTTTATCTAATAGTGATGATTATAGACTTCTCATGGTTTATGACAATGATGATTTTTGGGATGCTTTAGAAGAGTAAAACTTTCAGGAAGAAATCTTTAAACTCAAAATCAGTTTAGAAGAAAAGAATATGATCATAGATACCTTGACATACCAACTTGATGAAAAACAAAAACACAATGAAAAACTAGAATGTGAAATTGCGGGTCTAAGAAAAGATCATGAGAAAACAAAATCTCTCAATCTTAGATTTTCTAAAGGATCAAAAACTTTAATTGAAATTATCAAAGTTCAGCATTTTCCTCTGATAAATACAAGTCTTGGATATACTGAAGAAACATCTCAATCACAGAAGTTGTCAACCTCCACCAAAAGCTATCTTGATGCAGCAAAGACTAGTGAACTGTATGCCAATTGTCAACAAAGACATAAATATGATCACTAGGTGAGTCATACTAAATTTGCTCCAAGGATGAATGTCAATAGAAGCCACAACCAACCTTAGGCAAATCATACTCAATTTGCTCCAAAGATGAAAATCAATAGAAACTATAATCAACAGGTAAATAGATTCGATAGTTGCAGAAACTTCTTTAATGGGCAATTTTTTTCATGTCACAATTTTGGGCACAAAGTTGCTCAATGCATTTCTTAGAAAACCATCATGACTATAGAAGCATGAAATCAAAGGAATGTAACAGGGATCAAGAGAAGTTCCTATAATAACTTTTCTCCTCTTGAAAATGAAATAGAATGCTTAATTTGTAACAAATTTGGTCATTATGAATCTAAATGCAAGAGAAAATTTTGGAAAACACCTCAAAAGGAGCAAAGGCCATTAAATCAAAAGATATGGGGAAGGAAATAATTTCAAACAGGAAGATGTGGTATAGCGTTATATGCAAAAGGACAATAAAATTAGTGGTACATCTATAGTGGATTCTCCAAACATATGATAGGTGACAAAGAGAATCTTCACTCATATAATGCCTTAGAAAAGGAAAAGAATGTCTAATTTGGAAATGACACTCCAACTGTCATAAAAGGTAAAGGTTTTGTTTTCTCGAAAGAAAAGGTCAAATTTGGAAATGTTATGTTTGTAGATGATTTAAAGCATAACCTATCGAGTGTCAGTCAAATCTGTGATCAACGAAATGAAGTGGTGTTTTGATCAAACGAATGTGTTTTTCATGAGCTTGATATAGGAGAGACCATGATCAAGGGTACAAAAACTCCAAACAACTTATACATACTCAAAGGAGGACAACAACAGTGCTATCTAAGAAAAAATGATGAAGTGGTTGTGGCATAGAAGATTGGGACATCTAAGCTTTTCTCAAATAAGGAAAGCACAAAGAATCAAGGTTGTTCATGATCTTCCAGATATCAGCATCCCAGAAAATACAATATGCAAACCGTGTCAAATCTGTAAGCAAACTAGATTTCACTTTTTGGAAAAAGAAGGATTAGCTAGTAAGCCTCTTGAACTTATCCATACTGAATTATGTGGACCAACAAGGAAAGTGTCACCTCATGGAGAAGAATATTTTATTTTGTTCATTAATGATTTTTGCATAATGTGTTGGATAGGTCTTCTAAAGCATAAAGATGAAGCATTTGAAAAGTTCTGAGCCTTCAAAGTTTTGGTTGAAAATGAATCATATCGAAAAATCAAATGCCTCAGATCTGATCGAGGTGGGGAATTTATATCGAATGAATTCTTTGACTTTTTTGAACAACATGGAACAAAAAGGGAATTCTCCACTGCAAGAACAACTCAAAAAAATGGTGTAGTAGAAAGGATGAACATAATAGTTCAACAAATGGCTCGTGCCACGCTAGATGAATCTAGAACTCCTGCAACCTTCTGGGGTGAAGCTGTATTTGCTGCCATCACTATTCTCAACAAAGAAAATGCATGGGTAAATAGCACTCAAACTCCACATGAAATTTGGTATGGTAAGACTCCTACTATAAATACTTTAAAGTTTTAGGAAGCAAATGTTTTATCAAAAGGACCGATGAAAAACTTGGTAAGTTTGAATCCAGAGAAAATGAAGGGATTCTTCCTGGTTATTCTTCCAGAAGTAAAGGATATAAATTTTATAATAAAAGACATGGGAAAATTGTTGAAAGCATTGATGTTGTGGTTGCTGAAGCATGCATAAATAAAAAATAGATAAAATCAATAGAAGATTATGACAATAACGAAGATGGGGATCCCACATAAAATCAAAATCATATTGAAGAAGAAACAAATGAAGCACCATAAGAATATATAATGGTAGAATAAAAGACTTTGTCCAGGTATGTTTAGAAAAAACATCCAGAAGCTCAAATTTTAGGAGAAAGGGAGACTAGTGTATAGACAAGAAGAACTATTACAGGGACCTCAAGCTATCTAGCATTACTATCCTCCACTGAACCTCAAATTGTAAATGAAGCATGTAAAGAAGAATGTTGGGTCAAGGCCCTGGATGAAGAAATTGAGAAAATTGAAAAGAGTGACACTTGGGAATTAGTTCTTAGACCTCATGATAAAAATATTATAGGAACTAAATGGATATTCAAGAACAAGCTAAATGAAAATGGAGAAGTCATCAGAAACAAGGCTAGACTTGCTTGTAAAGGGTTTTCTCAACAAGAAGTTATATATTTTGAAGAAAATTTTTCACCTATTGCCAAACTTGAAGCCATAAGAATGTTTCTTTCTTTTTCCAATTTTCAGAAATTCAAAGTATACCAAATGGATGTAAAATCAACGTTGCTTAATGGAGATTTAGAAGAAGTTTATATTGAACAACCAGAAGGATTCATTCTTGGAAATGATGAAAAACTTGTATGCAGACTCAAAAAGGCTCTCTATGGTCTGAAATAGGGTCCAAGGGCTTGGTATTACCGCCTTGACAAATATCTACAACAACAAGGTTTTAAAAAAGTTTCTGCGGATAGCAATTTATATACAAAGGTTGAAAATGATAAATTGCTAACTATTATTGTTTATGTTCATGATATCATTTTTGGTAGAAATAAAGAATCAGTGAGTCAGAATTTTGCTTCAGTAATGCAACAAGAATTTGAAATGTACTTGCTTGGTGAAATTACCTATTTTCTTAGTCTACAAGTTCAACAAACTAAATATGGTATTTTTCTTCACAAACCAAATATCTCAAGAAGATCTTGAAAAATTATGGAATGGAAGATTCTAAACATGTATCTACTTGAATGGTAACATGATGTAGTCTGAGCTCAAATGATGAATCAGCAGTAGTACATCAACCAACTTACAAATCCATGATTGGCAGTTTGCTTTATCTAACAGGTACCTAACCTAACAGCATGCATGTAGTAGGAATAGTTGGAATATTCCAAGAAAATCCAAAGGAATCACACCGTCAGGCAGTCAAAATAATTTTCAAATATCTTCAACAAAATCAGGACTTTGGACTATGGTATCCTCTAGATGTAGATCTTACTCTTCATTCATATACAGATGCAAATTGGGTAGGAACTATTGATGATAGAAAAAGCACTAGTGGTGGTGCATTCTATATGGGTTCCAGGTTAGTGTCTTGGTTCAGCAAGAAACAAAGTTCAGTTGCTTTATCTACAGCTAAAGAAGAATATGTGGTTGCTGCATCTTACTACACACAACTACTTTGGCTAATGAAAACTTTGCAAGACACTCAAATCACATGTACTCCACCCATCTCCATTCTATGTGATAATACAAGTGCCTTCAGTATTTCAAAGAATCTAGTCATGCACTCCAAGACCAAGCACATACCCATCAAGTACCATTTTCTACGAGAACAAGTGCTTGAACAAAAGGTCAAATTGGAGTATGTCCCCTCCAAAGAACAGGTTGCTGATATATTCACTAAACCACTGCCCAAAGAAACATTTGAATATCTCAGACAAAAGCTAGGAGTTGTTGCTACATCATGCTGATGTTAAATTCCATTTTTCAGAGGATGTTTACAACACATTGGTTTCATGAAGTATATGAATGGGTACATGCATGTTGCCTTGACTAAAAGCATGTTAGGAAATTATATATTACAAAGCAATGAAACACATAAAATATTGCAAAAATATAAACACAGAAAACACATAAAATAAGAGAGACACAATATATGTGGTTCACCCAGTTTGGGCTACATCCATGGAGAAACAACCAATCCTTCCTTTTATATTATCCAACAAAGTGAAGAGATACAACCTACAATAGATCCGCTATAACACCCTCTTCACTCTCAATCTCCTCTCTCTTCCTCACTCAAAATACATAGATGCATAAACACAATACAATTCCCTCATATATAGTAAGAGGTTACCTTCTAGGGCAAAAAACCCTAAACAAAACATAACTTCTACCATCAGATCATCTACCTAATGAACGACCCAGATTGACTAGAAATTGCTAGACTTTTACAAGGAAATTTTACATCTATTTTTAGCTATTTTTAGGACAAGTTCCGCTGGAACCCCCCCTTGTGGAGGGGTGTACAGTCTTCATGGGGTATACATCCGACTAAAATCTTTGAGAACAGGAGATTATTAGGCTCCACACCCAACAAAGTGCATATATGCTTTTCTAACCAAAAAAAAAGTGGTAGCACAGGTTCAGGGGGAACGTTCACATTCCACATTGTTGGCATTATGGTTGCTAAACTCAACTATTTCTTAGTTGCATCAGTCATTAGCATGATATAAATTCTTCTGTCATGGTCTATATTTCAATGAGTTGTATTGGTCATATGATGTAATTTATTTCCCCAATATCCTTGGGAGGGATGATGTAAAAATCGTTGTATTGTTTTCATGTATAAACTTTGGTATATCCCCACATCATTAGGCAGATGAGTCAAATATGGTGTATCCCCACTTGGTTGGGTGATTGATGTATGTATGAGTTCGTCATCATAGGGAGGTCATACTAACTTTGTTGAGTTACAATATCATGTTATTATATTTAATCATCTCTCTGTAGACTCGACTTGTACTCAGGGGGAGTATGGATAGTATCATACAAAGGAGGAGAATAGAGTGGTCCACCCTTTACCCTTGATGTCAAAGGGGGAAACTATTTTGGTATTTTGGTGTTGTATGTATCTCTAATAGTCTTTACAACTTACAGTGGTCAAGACCATCATGGTTCCCATCAAGGCCAAAGGGGGACATTGTTGGCATTATGATACCAGTATTGTCCATGATGGCAACTATATAGGTCAACTCACTTTTGATAAGAGGCTAACAGGAATATTCTGAGGCAATAGGACAATGGTACAAAGGATCAGGAAGATGGAACAATGTTTTTTTGATCAGAATAAAGAAGTTGAAGGAAGAAGATGATGTAAGAGTAGTTTAAGAGATACACACAGGTTCACTTAGTCCAAGTAGCGTATGCATGTAGGTACTTAGAATAGAAATAGAATATAACGTACACATGCACTCCCACAGAAGGAAAAGCACATACATGCTTAAAACCATGGGTTTGGTCTGAGGTATTTGGTCCAAGGTATCTTGGATCATGATATTGACCCTAGGTATTTAGTCTGAGGTATTTTGTCGATGGTATTTGATCCAAGGTATTGGTCCTAAGTGGATTCGGTCCATGGTATTGAGAAAGGCCAAAAACTATATAAAGAAGAGAGGATCATAAGGCCAGATGCGCATGTGAATAAGATTCTAAGGAATACTTTTATCTGAAGTGTATTTTATGTTGCACGGTTATGTTTGGGACTAGATCTAAAATATTTATGTGCACCTTGAGTTCATTATTGGATCAGGATCATGAGACCTTAAATGACTTATTCTTGAATGATATGATATTGTTTTAGGCTAGATATGATGTTTGCATCTATTTTATTTGTTATCTATCATGATCTAGGTTTGATTGAAGTCTGGAATTGCAGCAAAGTTCTGAGTCAATATTTGTAGATATATATGGAGGTTTGTCTTGGCAAAAGAGCATATACACGGAGGTTTTGTTCTTTCAAGTACCATATACAAAAGAAAGGCTTGATGTTTAGAGATGATTGATCTATCAGATCAGTATTACAGAGCTACTACTATTTTACTGTTGTCTTTCAATGAAGTATTCTTAGATCTAAATGTAAGTCTGAATTCATAAGGAGGTTGATATTTTATTGATTGTATAAGTGAGAAGAAGTGTTTTTTGTTGCCTGCCTGTGTAAAGTTCTGTAAGTTGACAATAGATGTTTAGTACACTGCTGGATGGAATAGTTTGTGATTCATAGATTTTATGATTCAGAATCTTTAGAGGTATACGTAGGTTGGGCTGAAGGAAGTAACGTTTACATGCGGGTTTTCTTCATTGAAGTAGCATATACAGTATGACACATGAATTTTTGAGGTTACAGCTGGTTCTAAATGATGATGCAGGTTTCTAGGTTCAACACCGTGTTCTAGTGACAGTGATTTGATTGCTTCAGAATAACTCCATGTTGGTTGATGAAGTTTGAGTTTCTAAATTTCTAATGGGTTATTTATGAGTCAAGGTCTTCATATGTCTTTCCAGGAGCATCCAGTCTGAAAATTCATGAAACATGGTCCCTGGTGGAAGAGTGGAGTTTTCTATAGGCTGGCACCTACGTACTAGTAAACATATTGGCTAGTACAAGAGATAGGGGGTTGTAGCCCCCTTCTAAGTAGAAGCTCGAGAATGAGAGAACATTGTAACCTTTTGCAGGTAAAAGCCTGCATACTAGCATGAGTCTACACCTATACAAGATTCTAAAAATATTTTCTTATTATTAAAAGAAGACAGAGACAACAACAACAAGTGGTTTTCACCCAAATTGGGTTTCCACCTTAAATCTTGGTGTTCATGTATGTTGTGTTGGAAATAATACTGAGAGGGGGGGGGGTGAATCAGTATTATCACATTAATAAAACTTTTTCATTTCCATAATCAGATTCATATATGCTACTTCCACAACTTCTTATGATTAAGTTAATCGATCTTCAATGAGTGCATTAGAACATTATCAACCATATTATCAGTTAACAGATGCAGTAACATAAAGTAGATCATCACACATAAGCACACATATGAACACAATGATATAAGGTGGAAACCCAATGCGGGAAAAACACCTGCTGCAAGTTATCTCAAACTTCTCTTAATAAGAAAATTCTTTTACAATATTTGTACTGGTGCAGCCTTATACCAGTACGGGAGCTACAACCCCCTTTGCTCTTGTACTAGCCGATCCATTTACTAGTACGCAGGCTACTACCTGCTACAATGCTCCAAAGATTTCCTTTAGCTCTTGTACTAGCTTAGATACTAGTACGTAGGCGCCGGCCTACAATCTTCTCTCCTTCAAGTACCACGTTTCATCAATTTTCATACTGGATACACTGAAGCACAACCCATAAACTGAAAGGCCACATTTCATCCAATTTTCATACTGGACCCAACAACAACATTGAAGCTCAAACAACCTTATGAAACACCCAATCAACTGAAGTAACCAGATCAACAATAATAGGACCAAGCCCAAAACACGCCAATGATAAACAAAGATTTTAAGAGAAGGAAGCACCCTGCTCAACTGCTAGCCTGAGTCCGGACTCACCCTGCTCAACTGCTAGCCTGAGTCCCGGACTCACCCTGCTCAACTGCTGGCCTGAGTCCCTGGACGCACCCTGCTCAACTGATGGCCTGCGTCCCGGACGCACTATGCTCAACTGCTAGCCTGCGTCCCTCGCACTGAGTCTACTGAACTGCCTGCATCCCGGCGCACCTGAACCCTTCTGCGCCTGCGTCCGGCGCACCTGAACCGGTTCGCTCCTGCGTCCCGGACACACCTGAACCCTTACTGCACCTGCGTCTCTTTAGATATGAAAGATATAAAGACTTCAAGACTAACCCAAACAGTCAGATCTACAGATCTGATCGTGCGCCATAGCGATCATAGTCCATTAGATGATTCGCCTTCATAGATCTGGACTAGATCTCACCAAAAGATATTCAACAAAGATGATGCCTAATCCAAATGAACTCCTTTGCTTTATATAGGCAAGCTTCTCCCCAAAACATGGAACAATACCACGAGCCGACACCATAGAAACACAAAACCGTCGGCTAGATACCACACAAGAAACCCCCACGTGCTTTTCTCTGCCTTGAAATGTGTGCACTGGGTGGACGCACCTCCTGAACGGCTGGCCTGCGTCCCTGGACGCGGGTTTCTACATGGTTTACCTGCGGCGACGCACTTTCTGTAAGGTGTACCTGCGTCCTTCATAATTTCAACAATATTTGAACCTCTGCTTACAAAGAGCTTGCCATTTGATTCCTTTGAGCTATCCTGCATCTATGTATTATGTTACATCTGATATCTCTTCTGAATGTATATAAGTGAGATGGTCTTTTATGAGAGTGTTGCCATCAAGTACAACATATGCATCATAATGCCAACAATCTCCCCCTTTGGACTTGATGGCAACAACACCGAATCACTCTCCCCCTTTGACATCAAGGGCAAAGGGGTATGCTCCCCCTAAGAACATGCTCCCTTTGACTATGAGCCAGATCTGCTGAAGTTTCTGAATGAGCTCCCCCTTTGTATATGTCATGGTGCTCCAATCTGATAATGGTCTTTCATGTCTGCTCTGCTGTATAGTGCTAGTTCATGCTCAAACTCCCCCTGACTATAAGCAAGGTCTGCAAAAGGATGTTCTACAAGAAGAACATGACTCTATATATCATAAATGACCTTCCTATCACCAAAAGACTCAATACATACACCCATCACCCATCACAATAAGGATCATCCATCCAACCAAGTGGGAATACATCAGAAATATGAAAACCAAATACATTACATCTTCATCCCATGCATAGTGGGGGGGACAAAGGCCGTTACATGACCTGAAGAGATGACTACAATAGACCATTACAACATGAGTTTTGCTATGACCTTTCAAATGACAAACATCATCAACAACACTGTATAATCTGCTCCATAGTATCTGTCAACATCAACTCACAACCATCCAGATCTACATGAATCAAGAGTCATCAAATGAGAGTATCAACATCAATCAACATATGTATGAATAATCATCCCTGTATCTAGCCAACAATCCTCATCCATTTGTGCAAGAAAGAAATCATGCATCATGCACATGTCAACAGCTGCATATGAGTGACTCATCATCGTCATGTCTTCAACAATGCGACTTTGAATAATCATCCATGAAATCAGCCAACCTCATCTATGTATGTGCCAAGGAAAATAAAGACTCCATGCAAGCATCATTAAGAATCAACCATACATCTGATCATGTGACCAACTCATAATAGCAAGATGAATCAAAAGCATTGTCATCAAGGACCATAATGCCAACAATGAATTTAGGACATATGCTCCCCCTAAACCAGTGCCATATGTTAAATCTGATCATGCATATCAAGAAGAATCAGCAAATAAATGCTTTGAGACATGTACGCACTTCATCTTCTGCTGCGCTGCGTCCTGTTGCTGCAGGGACGCACCAAAAACACTATCGCGCCGCGTCTTTTGCTTCAGAGACGCACCCAATAACACAGTCACGCCGCGTCTTTTTGCTTCAGGGACGCACCTGATCCTCAGTCGCTCTGCGTCCCCACGTAGATCTTTAGTTACTGAACTGCGTCCTGGACGCACCTGGACTTGGTCTGGCCTGCGTCCGCACGCAGGTCTCCTGTTACTGTACTGCGTCCTGTACTTTCAGCTTTCTCTGATTCTGGTATGTCTGTACATTGTACCGTGCCATCCTTTTCTGACTGTACTTCCTTTTTCCTCCATATCTTCAAGCGTGATGATGACATTTTCTCCTTTTGATATGGTGCCCAAACTTTGTTCCTGCATTCCTTGGCTATATGTCCAAGCTTGTTACATGCATAACATCTACATGTTTCATATTCCTCCTGTAACAATCAGTAGCTTTGTGACCAAACATATTGCAAGCAAAGCAATATCCAAAAAGTACCTTGATTGAGATGACCTTTCTGAATAATGGTCTTGAGCTCTTCTTCTTCTACATCTAGCTGCAACATGTCCAAGATTATGACATACATAACATTCAACATATTCATAAAGGAGTAAAGGATTTTCTTTGAGGAATCTCTTTCCTTGGTTGATGATGAGATTGATCTTTCACTTCTTCGTTGATCACTTTAGATTTCCTTTTAGAGTTTCTTGCCTCACCTTGTGAACTAGATTCACCTTCAAAAGATTCATGGAAACCAAGACCAGTCTTTATAGCAGGGGACCTTTGACTAAAAGAAAAATCATCCAATACTTTAGAGCTATCTTGAAATCGTAAAAAGCTTATCCTTTTCTTCTAGTTTACCTTTCAAGATATTACCTCAACCTGAAGCTGTTCTTCCTTTTCAAAGATTTCTTTTTCAAACTTCTTCAGCTTTCCTTCCTTCTTCCATTTGTTCCCTAGTTTGAGAATTCTTTTCATGTTCTTCATACAGATCCTGCTGCATTTGACGAACTCGGAAGGCACAAAAGTTGAGATTTTAAGCTGGTGACTTCATTTTCTTGTTTTGCAATAGCTTGGAGTAGATCTGTATTTACTTCTTTGATTCTTCAAGATCTCCTTTTAGTGAGAGGATTGTAGCTTCAAGATTTTCATAGTAGCTGGATCTATCTTTGAGTTTCTTGATGGTTGTGCTTCTTTCGTTGACTCTTTTCTTAATGATGTCACTTCATGCTGCAATTTTTGACATTGGTCTTCCTTGTCCTTGAGTAGCTTTCTTACCTTGTTTCCTTCTCTAGTTGGGCCCTTAGTTTGGTAGCTTCTTCTTTGAAATCACATTCCCTTTTGTTCAATAGATCTTGTTGATCTCTAAATTTTGTCTGTCAGCTTTTAAAATCTGCCTCTATTTGATATCTTTCTTGTTCACCCATAAGAGAAAATTCAAAGTTTCGCTATCACTTTCATCTCTTTCACAAGGAAATATAGCTGGAACATCAAAGGATAACACATTCAAACCTGATACTGATTCTGAATCTGATTCTGAATCTAAAGAGCTTCTTATGCCTAATCCCCAAAAATTCTTCCACTATCATAGTTCTTCTGAATGACTTCTTTTTCTTAAGAGCTTTCTTCTTAAGCTTCTTTCCCAA